>CM060929.1:203670938-204936874 GCA_030765085.1 Allium cepa
ATGGGAGGCTATTGCCTATACCAGTCTGTTTAGAAATCTTTCTATAATCTTTAATAATCTTTGGTACTCATCTTTGAACCTGAGCACTGCTTACCATCCATAGACCGTCGGTTAAGCGGTAAGGGTGAATCAGATTGTAAAAGATTTTTTTTGTGCTTGTGTTCTTGATTCTGGAGGATCTTGAGAAGATCATCTCCACATTGTTAAACTTACCTATAACAACAGTTATCAAGTATAATTTTAATCTTCTCGTCATCTTTCCTTAATACTACTTCATTCTATCTTTTCCATGCTTTCCCATACCTCATTCCTTTTCGGGGACGAAAAGTTTGGAGTGGGGGAGAGTGTAACTGTTAACCCTAACTCGTTCACAAGTTAACAGGTCCACGACTCAAGGCATGTACGACTCAAGGCATGTACGAGTTAAAGGATACATGAGTCAGCAACTTCCTACAACTTAAAGATCTTCTACGAGTTAGCAAGCTTACGAGATAAGCCTTTACGAGTTAGCATATCTACAAATTAGCAAGTGTACGAGTTAAGATCTTCCACAAGTTAAGCCTCTACGAGTTAATCCTCTGCGAGTTAAGATCTTCTACGAGTTAGCAGGCATACGAGTTAAGAAAAGCTAACGACTTAAGGTCTTTACGACTTAAGGAAATTGATGGCCTACGACTTAATGATAACTGCAGTTTGTACGACTTAAGACCCTTACGACTTAAAGAAGTTATACGACTTAAGGAGGATACGACCTAAAGACACACCTCTTAACTCGTCTACGAGTTAAGACTTGCTTTAAACCAGTTGCAATTAGTTAAGTCGACTACGACTTACGACATAAAAAGAGTCGTATACGACTTAAGAAAGGAAATTAGCAATTGCAGCCAGATAACTCGCACACGACTTAGAACTTAGGGATGGGTTCAAAAAAGGGGAACTGCCATAGACTCGGCTCAGTGACCCGGGGACGACTTACCTTAAGTCGAACACGACTTATCTTAAGTCGGCCATGAGTTAGGACTTAGCACTTTTTCCGCCCAGAACTCTCTATAAATATGAAACCATCTCCAACATGCAAAGGACCTTTGGGCTCATTCTCTTCAAGCGCCATTACTCTGCCGAATTCCAGACGACTTCAAAGCTTTTTAGATCCAACAAACTTCTAAAGGAACTCCATGAAGGAATCATCCACATTCACCATGGATTTGAAGATGATTGTCAACATCAAAGCTTGAGCTACTTGTTTCACATATCCTATCACTTGAAGTGTGTTGTAATTGAAAGATCTTGTAAAGAATTGTAATCAAACTAGTGATAAAAAGATTAAAGTGGACGTAGGCTGGATTATAAGCCGAACCACTATAAATACTGTGTCTCTTACTGTTTTTCTACATACTTTCTGCTTATTTCTGTTTCCCGTACAAACGGGTGGTGCTTTCACAATCGCATCTTATACACCAGGGTGTTAGCGTTTAAATTTTTTCGTTAACATTTTGGTGCTTTCACTGAGAATTGAACTCAGGTGATCTATCATCATTGCTTCAGAAAGATTTGTAGATAAAGTTTCTTTAAGAACCAGAAGTCTATCCGAAATCATGGCTCCTGGAAAGAAAAGTAAATCTGTGAGATCTGCAAACATTCAAGAGGGAACCTCCGCTTCCCCAACACCAAATCAAGCCACTCCAGCTGTTGGAGTTTCAAAAGCGGAATTGGACGCTGCTATTTTTGGGTTGAATCAGCAAATAAATGCCCAGAACGCGCAATTGGAAGCTCAGAATGCTCAGAATGCTCTGATTCTGAATAGGTTAAACGATTTGCTCGGGGCAAACCGTCAACCTGCGAATAATGAAAGGAACTTTGTCGGTAATGTCCATGATGCTGAAACTAGAAACATTCCCGAAAGGGCTGCTAGCCCCTTTGAACGGACATTGCCTGAGGCTGGAGGATCCAGAAATAGGAATGACGAAGAATATCTTTCTGGTATGGTTCGACAGATTATGAAAGAAAGTATGCAAAGGGTCGAAGATGAGAAAGAGTGGGGTTTCGCTCCGAGCAAGACTCCGTTTACTGAAAAGATCCTAAAAGCTGAATTCCCAAGGAAGTTCGTCCCTCCGACCATTCCAGCTTACAAAGGGACAAGTGATCCAAATGAGTTCCTGTACAAATATGATTGGCACATGACAGGTGCCAGAGCTTCTGACGAGATAAAATGCCGCTATTTTCCTGTGTATTTGGAAGGGGTAGCTCTGCTTTGGTTCACAAAACTACCTGTCCGGTCCATCGATCAGTTTTCAGACCTAACCAGGAAATTTAAAGAGCAATTTAGGCTATATGCTTCAAAGGCAAAAGACATCATGTCGTTATCCGGTTTGGAACAGAATCCGGGGGAAACTATCAAGTCTTTTTTAAATCGCTTTAATATAGCGTTAGCTGAGGTGGATAATGCAGAACCCCGCATGGTCTTGACCTATTTGATGAGAGCTATTGATAAGTCAAGTGAATTCGGAAAGTGGCTGAACATGAAGGAGCCAAATTCTCTGGAAAAGTTCTACAAAAAGGCGGATGAATTCATGCGTTTGGAAAGCCGTCCTGTCCCGGCAAAGGCAACAGTAGAGAAAGCTGAAGACAACACTGCTGCGCCACGTAAGAATGGATCTGTGGGACAGAAAAGAGAAAATAATGATGGAAGGAAACAACACAATTCAAAGAAGCCTCGATCCTTCAAGCCATCAGAATATACTCCTTTGTTAGAGACACCAGAGCGCATCTACCTGGCTACAAAAGATTCTTTTGAGTATCCCAAACCTCCTGTTCTCAGAACCGGAAGAAAAGCTGTGCAAAGTGGGAAGTTCTGTCGCTTCCATAATCAGCCTGGTCATGACACAGACGACTGCCGTCA
Source organism: Allium cepa (assembly GCA_030765085.1). NCBI lineage: Eukaryota > Viridiplantae > Streptophyta > Magnoliopsida > Asparagales > Amaryllidaceae > Allium > Allium cepa. The sequence goes on from CM060929.1 coordinate 203,673,838, forward strand.
ATTGAAAAATATAATCGAAGAATTGCTAAGACAAAATAAGCTGCAGCAATTTGTGAAGAAGAGTGGTAATGATCCTGCTTCGTCAAGTCAGGGGCAACAAGCTCTTGCTCATCAGCCCAGGACAAATGAGAAGGCCGCAGGACATGAATCTGGAAGGCCAGTTATTAATGTCATCACAGGAGGACCCCACCCAGCAGGCAGAAGCTGGGGTGAAATGGAGAGGTACACTCGAGCTCTGAAACATGTGCCAACTGAAGAGAATGTCTTTGTTTTAGAGGACTCTACACCCCTGAAACAACAAAGGACTTTTAATGATGATATTGTGTTCAGGGCTAGAGATTCCACGGGCATTGAGGCCCCTACTTTGGACCCGTTAGTCATCTCGGCCGGTATTGGACCGGCTATTGTCAGAAGAGTTCTTATTGACTGCGGCGCATCTTGCAACATCCTCTTCAAGAAAACGTTTGACCAGATGAAAATCCCGATGGCGGATGTGCAAGCCTCATCTCAGAAGATTGTTGGCTTCACTGGGGAGCCAAAGCAACCAGTTGGGACCATTGATCTACCTGTTGAACTTGGAGAAGGAGAAAGGAAAGTGGTCCGCAGACAAACTTTTGTGATCGTCGATGAATATTCTGCTTATAATGCTTTTCTTGGCCGTCCGACACTCGCAGCATTCAAGGCTATCCTAGCCCCGTGGTGCCTCACTATTAAATTTCCTACTGACAATGGAGTAGGAGTTATAAAAGGGGATCAAAATGTCGCGCGAGAATGTTATTGGACAGAGCTGCGAGAGTCAAGAAAAAGAGAAATGGGAAAAGATGCGGCAACCCCAATCCGCATCAAAATTCCAACCCTATAGCAACTACAGGGCGGACCCTGCACTGGCGAGCATAGCGGGGCACGAAAAGTGATGGATCCTAGAAAGGCCAGTGCGGGGGAGAGTAGGGTGGTACCAGCAGAAACAACGATACCGGTGCCCGTTGATCTGAAGGACCCAAACAAGGTGCTGAATGTGGGTTCACAACTTAATGTGTCAGTTCAGAATGCCTTGATATCTTTTTTGAAAGCAAACCTGGATGTTTTCGCTTGGACCCATGCCGATATGTGCGGAATATCCCCAGAAGTTGCGGTACATGTTCTGAATATTGACCCAAAGTTCACGCCAGTAAAGCAGAAAAGAAGAATCCAAGGTCTAGAAAGGTCGACAGCATTGAAAGAGGAAGTTGACCGGCTCATGGAGAATAATTTCATCAGAGAATCTACCTATCCAAATTGGGTTTCAAATCCAGTGCTAGTTAAGAAAGCCAATGGTAAATGGAGAGTGTGCATCGACTTTTCAGATCTAAACAAGGCCTGTCCCAAAGACTGCTTCCCATTACCCAGGATCGATCAACTGGTAGATGGAACAGCGGGTCATGAATTGTTGTCTTTTATGGATGCCTACTCCGGATATAATCAGATCATGATGCATGAGCCAGATCAGGAGGACACAAGCTTTATCACCGATGTCGGTCTTTACTGTTACAGAGTTATGCCCTTTGGGTTGAAGAATGCGGGGGCAACATACCAAAGACTGGTTAATGCTATGTTCAAACCGCAGTTGGGAAAGACTATGGAAGTTTACGTTGATGACATGCTAGTAAAATCTAAGAAAGCAGTGGACCACATCGAACACTTAGCAGAAATGTTCGCAATTCTCCGAAGATACGGAATGAAGCTTAACCCTTTAAAATGTTCTTTCGGGGTAGAATCTGGGAAGTTCTTGGGTTTCATCGTGAGCGCTAGGGGCATTGAAGCTAGTCCAGCTCAAATCACTGCTCTAAAAGAAGTCAAAGCTCCTAAAACAAAGAGGGAATTGCAAAGTCTCAATGGAAAAATTGCCGCCTTAAGTCGGTTCATATCCAAAGCTACTGATAAATGCATTCCATTCTTCGACGCTCTAAAGAAAGGAAAGAAAAACTTTGACTGGACTCCCGAATGCCAGAAAGCTTTTGAAGAATTGATTCAACATATGGAAACGCCTCCAATACTTTCCAGGCCCGGCGATGGCGAGGATCTTCTTATATACTTGGCAGTTTCATCTCATGCTTTAAGTGCAGCGCTGGTACGGGAAGACAAAAGGATTCAACATCCAGTTTACTATATCAGCAAAAGACTCACTGGGGCAGAAATGAATTACTCCAAGTTGGAAAAACTCGCCTATTGTCTATTGATTGCCTCAAGAAAGTTGAGGCAATATTTCCAGGCTCATCCTATCAAAGTCCTCACTGATCAACCTTTAAAGCAAGTCTTGTTTCGCCCTGAGACTTCGGGCCGCCTTTTAAAGTGGAATATTGAATTGAGCCAATATGACATCACTTATCATCCTAGAAAAGCGATCAACGGACAAGCTTTGGCAGATTTTATTGCAGAATTTACAGACAAGGGTAACAGCGAGGAAGAAACAATCGAGAACTCCCCAACCCAATGGAAGTTATTTGTAGATGGCGCAAGAAATGATTACTGTTCAGGTGCTGGAATTGTTCTTGAAACACCTGAAGGCCGGTCATTATGCTATGCGCTAAGATTAGAATTTCCTTCAACAAACAATGAAGCAGAATATGAAGCTCTGATTGCTGGTTTGAAAATTGCTAAAGAACTAAACATTCGAGCGTTACAGATCTTCAGTGATTCTCAGCTTATAGTATGCCAAGTCAAGAAGGAGTTTCAAACGAAAGGAGGAAATCTGCCCGCTTATGTGTCAAAGGCTTGGGAACTTTTATGTGAATTCGACCATTACACGATAAGTCATATTCCTCGAGAAGAAAACATGAAAGCAGATTCTCTCGCAAAATACTCAAGTTCTGGCGAAGCCCAATCCTTAGGGTTAGTTCCAGTGGAAGTTTTGTCAAATCCGAGCATTGATGAAATGGATATCGATTGGGTTATGAGTATGTCGCAAGAGCAAGAATCATGGATGACTCCAATAACAAAGTATCTACTCAATGGCTCTTTACCAGAAAACTCTAAAGAACGACAAAAGCTACTGAGAAAAGCTTCTCGATATATAATCCAGGATGGTCAATTATACAGACGAGGATTCTCAATGCCATTGCTTCGATGTGTATCCCGGGAAGAGTCCAAAACAATCCTAACTGAAGTGCATGGAGGAGAATGCGGTGATCATTCAGGTGGTCAAACATTAGCAAAGAAAATTCTCCGATACGGATATTTTTGGCCAGAAATTAATCGGGATGCCGCAGATTACTCCCGAAAATGTGACAAGTGCCAAAGATATGCCAAAATTCCTAGAGCACCTTCTACCGAACTCACACAGATGATCAGTCCATGGCCATTTGCAATTTGGGGAATGGATCTCATTGGGCCGCTACCAACCGCTAAATCAGGGATTAAATATGCTATTGTTGCGGTTGATTATTTTACTAAGTGGGCTGAAGCTGAACCATTGGCTACTATCACTTCTAAGAAAGTGATAAGCTTTGTGACCAAGAATATCATTTGCAGATACGGTGTGCCTCAAAAAATAATCACAGACAATGGTACTCAGTTTGAAAGTGAGGAATTCCAGGATTTTTGCAAACGATTCAAAATCCAGAAAAGCTTTTCGGCAGTAGCTCATCCGCAGGCAAACGGGCAAGTGGAAGCAGTGAACAAGATCATCAAATCAACCATCAAAAAGCAACTCGAAAGAGCAAAAGGTGGATGGGTCGATAAACTACCACTTGCACTATGGGCATACAGAACTACTCACAAAACTGCAACTGGGCATACTCCTTTTTCGTTAGCATACGGATCGGAAGCAATGATCCCGGTTGAAACAGAGGTCCCTTCACACAGAAGAATCCATTTCAATCAAGCAGAAAATGAAAAGCTGCAACTTGAAGCGCTGGATCTCCTTGATGAAAAAAGAGATGAAGCTAACCTCAGAGTTGCAGCTCATCAGCAAAGGATAGCCAGACATTTCAATTCCAAAGTTCGTCAACGCAGCTTTGAAATTGGAGATCTAGTCCTAAAAAGAATTATGACTGCGACAGGTGTGTTTGGGCCAAATTGGGAAGGACCGTATGTGATAGGTCAGAAACTTCTTGACGGCACATTCAAGCTCACCACAGTTGATGGAGATCAAATTCCAAGGGCATGGAACAGCAATCACTTGCGTCCATACTTTACTTGAAAATTTTGTTGAAACATTGTAAAAAGAATTATGAATGTATGATTCCTGTAATTGAAAGCAATTGTGAAACTGATGCAAGTAAATAATGAAAGAATATAAAGTGGATGTAGGCCCAATTTCATGGCCGAACCACTATAAATCTTGTGTTCCTTATTATCATTATATGTTTGCTTTGTTTTCGATATAAAAATACATAAAATGTATTGCTGAAATGTCGATTTAAATTTTTGCAGACAATGGAGATAAAACTTGCGCATAATAAGACCGAGCGATTCTCACCATCATTCAACAAACAAATTTCAAGTCACAAAGACCCCGAATTCAAATCCTAGATAGGAAATACTTCAATTGAACGGCTAATGATTTCGATAGAAACGAGCCCTTGCTGATAAATTGAGATTGTTTGAACAAACAAACATCCAATTAGGAAGCTAGTGCCCGTTCTCACGAACTTGCCTGGCAATGAAGTACACTTCCTTGGATTAAACAAGCTACTTGCAAGAAAAAGGAAAATAAAAAAAAAAGGAGAGGATCGCTGAAAAGGCATAAGCAAGTGAACAGAGGAACAACCAAAGCTACCATCAGCGGCACAAGTCCTCTTCGGAGGCGCAACTCTTCGGAGGATAAAAAGACCTCTAATGGGTCATACGCCACAAAAAAGAAAGTTCTCTACTCAACAAAAAAGATTGGAGGAGTCATGACCCTCCAACCATGAGAGAGTAACTTCCAGGCGATGAAAACCCTCTCTGAGGCACATTTCACCAGGAGTTGAAGTGTTATAACCGCTCTTCGGGATTTCACTTCACCAGAGTTGAAATGTAAACAAAATAAAAGCCCTCTTCGGAGGCCCATTTCACCAGGAGTTGAAGTGTTATAACCGCTCTTCGGGATTTCACTTCACCAGAGTTGAAATGTAAACAAAATAAAAGCCCTCTTCGGAGGCCCATTTCGCCAGGAGTTGAAGTGTAGCAACCGCTCTTCGGAATTTCACTTCACCAAAGTTGAAATGCAAAAACAAAGACCTTCTTGAAAGCCCACGTTTCACCGAGATTGAAATAAAACTTCCAAGTGTTGAAACGTGAAAAGGCTTTCTTCAAAGGCACAACTCTTTGGGGGTACACGTTTCACCAAGATTGAAATAAAACTTCCAAGTGTTGGAACGTGAGAAATCCCTCCTCAGGAAAGACCTCTTTGGAAACCCACGTTTCACCGAGATTGAAATAAAACTTCCAAGTGTTGAAACGTGAAAAGGATTTCTAAAGCATAACTCTTTGGAGGTACACGTTTCACCGAGATTGAAATAAAACTTCCAAGTGTTGAAACGTGAAAAAATCCTTCCTCAGAGGTACAACTTTCTATATATAAAAAAAAAAATCCTCATCAAAAGCGTACTTTAACTTTCAAAGGAAAAGTAATTTGCCTACTATGGGAAATGATCGTAAAAAGAAAAGAAGTTAAAGTACCCTTCAGAGGTCCGCTTTACCGCATAGAGGAATTCACTTGATGAAATATGCACATAAGCAAAAGAAAAAAGTGATTTCTTCGAACGACCAAGCGTAAAAACTTATACGAAGGGGGTTGCACTCTACAAGAATTCTTTTTAAAATAAAAAATAAAATAATTATTCTTTAGCAAATAAGAGTGCAAGTCCCCTCGAGGTATAGAATATTGCAGCATACTTATGGAATGGGGGCAATATAGTATAATTACACACAATATGGTATAACTAAACCAGCAAAAGGTAACGCTCAAGTAACATACCATAAGCTCGCTGCAATATCAAATAAACTCATGCCAAAACGAATAACAAATGTATTCTTTAATTCAAACAAAAGTTTGTACAAACGAGGAATCATTTTATTCAATTACAATGCAGGTACAGGTTTCAAAATAAAGAAAAGCGGGGGCCGGTACCCGCACAATTCTCGGCCAGTACATGCAAAACACAAAAAACTAGAAACTGAAGATCTTCACTTCTTTTTGCTGCCTTTAGACCCTTTACCCGGCCGAATGATCAGCTTACCAGGGCGGTCGGTGGGCACAAGGGAAGTGGGAGAGGAAGGCGCAACCGGTCCAGCTTTCAGCTCCTCTTCAGTGGTGGTGACTATCTTCCCCCTCCTCTTTGGTGTCCCACGCTTCTTCTTTCTTCTTTTTGAGGAAGACTCACTCCCGGGAGTGACAAGTTTAGATAGAACAATCTCGTCAGAGGGAGTTCGCTCTGAAGATGTGTCACCTCCCTCAGGCCTTTCATCTTTCTGCTCTTGTGAAGCAATGGGATCGTCCAAGCCGTGAAGAGCCTCTATTTGTTCTTCTTGTGACCCAGGTTGCGAGGCAGAAGGAGGCGCCACTTGAGGAGATGGAGGAAGGATCACCGGGGGAGAAGAAGCTTGAGTTCGGCTCGGTGCTTTCTCTACAAAGGAGAAAAAACTTAAAATATCAGTATCTTTCGAAAAGAGAGGGGATGACGGCTCGTCAAAAGTCGGGAATTCATTGACATTTGAGGAATAATCAAAAGTCGGGAATTCATTGACATTTGAAAAATAATCAAGAAGATCGTCAAGATCACAAGGAGCGAACGAGCAGTTCACCACTTGGGCTGGTCCGGTGTCAAGTTTACCTGGGGCAGTTGGATCTCTGAGGCTGATTTCATATCGCTGTGCTTCGTTGCTTTCACCACCTTCATCCCCGCCTTGTGCACTTGTAGTTTCAGTTACTGTCTTAGTTGCAGGCGGAGTATAGGAGCTAGAACCCGTGATGTCAACCACAGGAGGAACTGAAGGTTGGACAGAGGAAGTAAGCGTTAATTCCTTTCCAGAACATTCCTCTTCCACCATTCCAGTTCTCATCCTGGCAAGTTGTTCTCGCCCCTTCGCAAGAGCAGCGCGAGCTCCCTCATCCAGGTAACGCGCCTCAAAATCTTCATCGCCATACCCGGCGTCTTTAAACATGTTAAGAGCAGCTTCCCACACCTCGGCCAGGGTGATTTCATACTTAGGACCAAGAAAAGAGAGGCTGCCGCGTCCCAAGACACAGTGTAAATAAAAATCGAATAAAGTCGAATTGATATCGGTTTCCATGGTCTGAGCAGTTTCTTCGGCTGCAATTTTGCCAGCCATGGCCTCATCTCGATCTTTTTCGGTCTGAGCAAGTTGGGCTTTTAGCGCTTCAATCTCCATGTCCCGGGCGCTCAGTTTGTTCTGCAACTGGGTGACATCAGTGCGGTGGTTCTCTACAGCTTGTTCTAACCTCTCAGCTTTAGCTTCAGCGTCCCTCTGGCTGGCGTGCGCATCTCGCACTTGTTTTTGCAATACCTCTTCTCTTTGGGTGTAAGTATTAGTAGAAGAGGCAAGATCATCTTTGAGCTGCTTTACTTCAGCTTCGAGCTTTTCATTGTATTCGGCTATCTCCTTCATCTCAGCGTTGTGTTGATCAAGAATCTTCTGCCATTCTGATTTGTCATTTTCCATGGTCAGCATTGCTTCGATGTTAGCCCGATTAACTCTTTGAAGTTCATCAACCAGTTTTTGCCATCCAGACATTCTATCGATATCAAGCTTGACAGCATCGAGATTTCTGTACATAGCTTCTTTGTCAATGGGGACCAAATCAAGGTCGAAGCGTACCCCCCTCAAACACCAGTTCGGGAATCGGCTCTGCAAAGTCGGGGGGCCCCTTTCAACATGGTATGAAGGCCTGTTGAGAAGTGTTTGGATGGCACTTCCTTCAAGAGCAGGAGATTTGGAAGGGATGTCGATAGAAACTGAGGCGCCAGGTCTCTCAGATGTCACGGGCACGTGCTCCTCGCCAAGTTTGGTCCGCTTTCTCGAATCTTCAATATGGCTCTTCCCCCTATCATCGTGCGTTTTACGTTTATGGGAATCATCATCCCTTGGGAAGGATTCATGTCGCGTGCCCGCTCCCTCATGACGTTCTTCATACCTTCTCCTCTCTTCAGCTTTTCGCGCAGCTCTCTGCTCATTGGTTTCTCTGGGATCGGCATAGTATTGCTTGTAATCATAGCTGCCACGCCCTCCATAGCGTCGAAAGTCCTTGTAATAAGAACCGCTGCCGCTGCGCCCCATAGAGGAATCTGAAAAGGCAAGAATAGCAAGTCTTAGAAACTTCCGGAGAAAAGAAGTTAAATATGAACAAATGCCAAAAAATCCTAAGTGTTGTGTGATGTGCAAGCTACGCGCATTAAGCTACAAACCACTCATTGGTGTAGAGGTGATGATAGCTTGGGTATGAGGGGTTGGTGTTTGTGTTGGTGTTAGTCGAAGAAGGGACGTCGCCTCAATTATAGGAGAGATGGTTTTAGACACGTCATCCCTAAAAAGCTCCTGTGAGGTCACTATTATGTCGCTCAACCCATCATAAACATCGTCACCATCATGCTCGGTGAGACTTGTTTTCTCAGTTCCTACATCAGCTAATCCCCCGAGAGGCTGTGAAGGTTCTTCTTCTTCCTCAATCGGGGCAAGTGCCGTCTTACTAGATGACCCCATAATGTCGGTAGGGGTGGAACATTTCACCAATGAAGCTTCGATGTTAGACTCTTTTGATGAAGGTTGTTCGATAGTAACGGGGGCATCCGATGCTTCAGTCGGGGAATCGGGAACTTCAGTCGGGGCTTCATGAGGCTGAGTATAGCGAGAAGAGTGAAGAAGCCCGTATTGATGTAAAAAGTCATCTCTCAGCAAAAACTTTATACTCCTCTCTTCTACTGGCACAGCATTCAATCTTTCAAAAATTTGCTTATAGCCTGGGTCTCTAGAAGGAGGTGGAAGCGCTGAAAAGTAAAAAGGGAAATTAACATCTAACTACTCAGGCTATGAAAAGATTTTATAAGGAAAACATGTGTCAGGAATAAAGCTGAACGCCCTTACTTCCAACTCTCCACACACCATAAAACCCCGGAGGGCAACGAACATAGAAGAATTGGGTTAAAAACCCGTGAGCAGTATCAGGGAGGCCAACAATCAGTTTGCGGTTTCGGGCGCTCCTCACAACAGTAATGGAAGGATGATCCTTAGTCCGAGTAAAAGAGCATAGATACCAAACTTCACCAAAGCTTGGAAGTCGATCAAGTGTTCTCCTGAAAAGCACACACAACCCCATTAGAATGGCATAGCCATTGGGGTGCAGCTGGGATGGAGCAATGGCCAGTTGACGGAGAAGTTGTTGGAAAAAGTCGTTGAAAGGAGGAATGCCTCCACTTAGGCACATTTGCCGGTTAATTGTCACAAAGCCAGAAGGAGCTATATCGGCAGTGTTATTTCTTTCGGGAAGAATGGCATCTGATTCAACGATACCAAACTGAGCACACAACTGGCGAAAAACTTTGTATGATAGTGAAGTAGGAGCTCTTTCGGGAGGATTAACCAGTGGAGCCGGAAGAACAGTTACCTCTCCAGTCCGAACTGTTGCATCACCTTCCTGAGAAGTCATTCTACACAAACAACTGGATATTCAAATATGAAGGTGCACGTTTCCTAAAAAAGTGTGAAGTGTTGTGCAAAAAACTAATAAAAAATAACAAGTAAATATAACTGAAATAAGACTAGTCGACGATTGATCGATTACAAAAATTTCAGAACTTGTTAGTCTTTAGTTCAAGTATAATATTAATGCGAGCTGGTCAATTTTAATTGACTATTTCAGTATTGCTTTAGTATTTTACTTGAAGTTAATAAGTTGAGCACTTCATTCACACAATCTGTTTAAGTTTAATGACTGTTATTAGCTAATCTGTCATTCGAAGAGGGCGATCAATGGCAGTATATTCGCCCCGGTTTTTCTGTAAATGTTGTATTGGACAGGTTGTTAACTTGCGAGTCAAAGTAATTTGTAAAAGAAGGCATCAAAGTTCAACAGTTCAACATCACTGCAACAATTCAAGGTTTAAGCAGATCCTAAAAAAAAAAAAAAAAAAAAAAAAAAAAAAAAAACACAAGTGCTAAGTCGTATCGAACTCAAGTGCTAAGTCAAAACCGACTCAAGTACTAAGTCGCAACCGACTCAAGGGATGAGTCGTTCCTATCCTCAGCCATCAAACACATCAAGCTGCTTATCCTCTAAGTCCTAAGTCGTAACTCGGGGAACAGGAGAAAGGCTCTGATCCAAAACAACTAGAAAATCCTCCAAGTCTTAACCCGGCTACGGCTCATGGAAATCGCTAAGTCACGTGGAAGAAGCCGAGTCATATATGAGACGATCCCTTGTTATTTTCAATCAACCTATTCGACCAACTCGCCTCCCTTTCAAATCTCTTAACCTGTTCATCCTTGGCTTCTTCAGCAGCGACAACCTTAACCCGTTACACTATGAATCGCCCCAGAGCGCGAATCACCATAGGCCAAATCAGATGAATTTTAGTTCATCGGTAATCAATTCGAATAGAATTCGCAGGGTTTGAATGGGGCAAACCAAAGATGATGAACTGAATACATAAAGTAACAATGGTTAACGGTCGAAGTTTGAAGCAAGATCTCTTACGATTGTTTGATGCTAGAAAGAATCAGAGATGAATCGGGTCGAAATCGCCTCGGAGAGCTTGAAGATGCGTTAATGGCAGAAAGCAGTTTAAAAGGTTAAGTGATGGGAAGAAGGACGACTCAGGCTTTTATATCTGGAAGGGTTGGGATTTGAAACGACATGACCGAGTTATGATAAGTCGAAGCACACGACTTACGATTTAAGCGTGTGCTTCGAGGGGCAAATGTTAACCCTAACTCGTTCACAAGTTAACAGGTCCACGACTCAAGGCATGTACGACTCAAGGCATGTACGAGTTAAAGGATACATGAGTCAGCAACTTCCTACAACTTAAAGATCTTCTACGAGTTAGCAAGCTTACGAGATAAGCCTTTACGAGTTAGCATATCTACAAATTAGCAAGTGTACGAGTTAAGATCTTCCACAAGTTAAGCCTCTACGAGTTAATCCTCTGCGAGTTAAGATCTTCTACGAGTTAGCAGGCATACGAGTTAAGAAAAGCTAACGACTTAAGGTCTTTACGACTTAAGGAAATTGATGGCCTACGACTTAATGATAACTGCAGTTTGTACGACTTAAGACCCTTACGACTTAAAGAAGTTATACGACTTAAGGAGGATACGACCTAAAGACACACCTCTTAACTCGTCTACGAGTTAAGACTTGCTTTAAACCAGTTGCAATTAGTTAAGTCGACTACGACTTACGACATAAAAAGAGTCGTATACGACTTAAGAAAGGAAATTAGCAATTGCAGCCAGATAACTCGCACACGACTTAGAACTTAGGGATGGGTTCAAAAAAGGGGAACTGCCATAGACTCGGCTCAGTGACCCGGGGACGACTTACCTTAAGTCGAACACGACTTATCTTAAGTCGGCCATGAGTTAGGACTTAGCACTTTTTCCGCCCAGAACTCTCTATAAATATGAAACCATCTCCAACATGCAAAGGACCTTTGGGCTCATTCTCTTCAAGCGCCATTACTCTGCCGAATTCCAGACGACTTCAAAGCTTTTTAGATCCAACAAACTTCTAAAGGAACTCCATGAAGGAATCATCCACATTCACCATGGATTTGAAGATGATTGTCAACATCAAAGCTTGAGCTACTTGTTTCACATATCCTATCACTTGAAGTGTGTTGTAATTGAAAGATCTTGTAAAGAATTGTAATCAAACTAGTGATAAAAAGATTAAAGTGGACGTAGGCTGGATTATAAGCCGAACCACTATAAATACTGTGTCTCTTACTGTTTTTCTACATACTTTCTGCTTATTTCTGTTTCCCGTACAAACGGGTGGTGCTTTCACAATCGCATCTTATACACCAGGGTGTTAGCGTTTAAATTTTTTCGTTAACAGTAACAACCCTGTATTTTCTGATGAGTGCAATTATATATTTTAATTATTTAAATTTAAATTCCTAATTTAAATACTTTATTTTATTTATTGAATGAACATATTTTTTTATTTGAAATATAAATGTTGATTTTGATGTTGACTAGAATTTCAAACATGCATATATTGAATATTTTCCAAAAAAGTGAATTTTGTCAAAATGGTCAAAGTTTGACTTTTAAATTTAAAATTTGAAAGTTTGAAAATTTTAATTTTTTCTTTTATTATGGAAGTAAATAAAATTTCAAGAACACTGCTTTTCGTTTTGTTGAAATCCGAATAATATTGTGAAAGTTATGCTTTTTACAAAATTGGGTGTAAATTGTTTTATTTAACACTACTTTTTATTTTAAATTATATAAATAATCTTTTTAATTGTCATATATTATTCTGAATTGTATTATATGTTATGTTACATATATTTTTACCTTTTAAATATTTTAAAGTGATGTTTGAATTTTTCCAAAGCTCATTGAATTTATTTTCTATTTTTAAAGGTTAGTTTCAATTTTTCTGCTATTTTCTTCATTTAAATTATATTTAATTAAAATTTATTCATTCATTTTTATGTATGCATTTTATTTTTATGTTTTTATCTTTATTTATAAATATTTTTCATGTACAAACAATTTTCCCAAAGTTCATTTCATTTATTTTCAAATTTTCAAGCCTAATTTACATTTTCTTTGTTATTTTCTTAATTTAATTATATTTAATTAACATTTAATTATTTATTTTTGTTTATTTACTATATTTTCGTGTTTTATCTGTATTTATACATATTTTACATGTATTTAAAATTTAAAAAGAAATGGTGGAAATTTGAAAGGTTTGTGACTCTTTATTTGCTTAAGCCTCTTTGTATTCTCACCTTTTAATTATCAACCATTACCTTTTCATTTTTGCTGCCTTAACTCCATTGCTTCAGCCGTATCTTTTTCCTCATCATTTTCATGAAAATTTAAGCTTCTCAACTCCAAAAAAATCGACCATTAACCTGAGAAAAAGTTTTGGTAAAATTTCTATTTCTTTTTTCATGTTTTCCTTCTTGTTTCTTATGTTATTTACATTGCTTTCTTCACCTTCTAGGCTTGGCACCTCTCCACTCCATCAGCTCCACCATCACCTCCTCCATCTACAGCAGCCATTAGCCCCTCCTTTGACCAAAAATTCAGGCCATGACCCTTCACATGAAGCATCACCACAAAAACATTGCAAAGCTTTGCCAAACTTCACCAAAACAATGCTAGCCAAGCCTATACTCCACTATTACCTTCATAGTTGCCTTTGGCCACTCCTTAGCCACTGCCACCATCATCTACATCACTTTTGGCTGCCACGTGACCACTGACCAGATCTGAAACCCCCTATGGCGGAGCTCCAATTGACCTAAGCCGAGCCAAAAAGTTGAACAACTTACCTCTTTTGCATTGTCTTTGGTATGCTTCATGTTAGCACCACTACGCCTTCATCTCCACTTGTTTTGATGCCATACCTGACCCAAACCTGACCTATATGATGCCAATCCTGAGCTTAACACATCATTGGCTAAGCTCATGATCCACCTTGGTCGAGCATTCGAATGGTAAAGACAAGGTCTTGTCTTTATTGCCTTGTATTTCAACTTTTTCTAAATAATTTTGTGTTGAATATTCATATGTTATATTGTCTTGTTTTGGGTTGTTTACAAGATGATATATTGGCTCTCTTCACTCATTTGAATCAATAGTCGTGCTGTATCGTGCTTGTCATGCCTTTGGAATCGTTTGTGTGTCCTAGTGGTCTTCAGCTTGAAAAGGTGAGTCTTTCTCACTCTGACATTTATACTTACGAAATAGTGAATTGATGTCAAGTGTTTAGTAATATAAAATGTTATGCAAGTTAATGTTGATCATATGATATGCTATACCATGTTATTACCATGTTAAAACTGTTAATTATCACCCGACATCTGATATATGACATTATATTGTGACATTGACATTGTTTATATTGTTTATGCATATATTCACACTGCAAGTTCCCTGTTAGAATAGAATCACTATGGGTTGAAATGATACATACCTGAACAGACTTTAGAATAGGGAAAAATTGTTATAGGCTGAAATGATAGGCCTGAGCGATTTTTATTGTATTTTATCTGACTTGGGATTGCGGGTTTGAAATGATAAAACCCGGTTTTCTTTGTAAATTACGGATTGAAAAGATATATATCCGTATCACTTGACCTAGGTTAGAAAATTATATACAGACCCCGTGGTATATTTTTAAATGATTTTTTTTAAATATGTATTTTCAAAAGTATGAAATTTTGATTTAAAAATATATATTTTATGGTTTTAAGAAAATTAAATATTAAGTCTTGAAATTGTAAATTTGAGTACGTAAATGTGAAATAATTGAGATTTTAGACTTTAAATTTTATTTTAAGATGTAAATAAATAATGGAAATTAAATTTAAAGTTTTAAAATTATATTTGAAGTAAAATTTTAAGTTTTATTTAATTTATATGTTAATAAATAGTGAATTTTGACTTAATAAATGAATAGATTTTTTAAATTGAATATTTGATCTAAAAATTTTGTTGTGTTAAATCATATGTTAAAATGATTTTAAATGTGAAATTTTGATGTCTAGAAATATGACTTTTAAGTTATAATAAAAATTTGGAGTTTTATTATTATTTTCGAAAAGCTAAAATGAAATCTGGAATTTTATAGCATTTTCAAAATGTTGTAGTCTTTTGACAGCATTTTTAAATGCTATTGTTTTGAATCTAACAATGTTTGAAATAACTAAATATCTATTACGACATTTTATAAATGCCGTTATTCTTGAACTAAACCATTTTTGCAAGCTATAATCTACGATAGCACTTTATAAATGTTGTCATTGCTATAATTTGACAATGTTTGAAATGTTATAGATTTTAGCACTGTTTGAGTTATATTTTAAAGTGTTAAACGATTTAACTTTTGAAAATTGATTAATTGTGAAATTTAAGAAGTTTTGAATATATTTTAATATTTAAATTTTAATTTTTAAGGAATTTTAATTTGAATTTGAATTTAAATAGGGTTTACTTGGTTATGTGTTAAATGGAATGAAATGTAATGAGATAAATGAACATTTGAATGGAATTTTTATTGTATTTTGTAATGATACTTGAAATAACAAATGAATGATTTATTTGATTTAAAATGATATTTAAATTTGAGTATTTGAATTTGAATTCAAATAATGATTTGATAATAAGGTTTGGAAATGATTTGATCTTTATTTGATAAAGAATATGAATGGGAATGATATGTACTTTTGATTAATAAATATTTGAAATTTTTATTGGTATGAAAGGATATTTATTTTAATTGTAAATTGAGTTTATTTAAATAATATTGGATTTATGAAATGAATATTTCAAAACTAAGTAATAATGAAACTAGATTTGAGATATATGAAATTATAAAATTTAGTTTTTGAAATGCGGGATATTAGAGCTTTGAAATATATTAAAAATTGAATAGTTTAATTTGTGGGTCAAATCTATATTTGAAATTGATATGACTTGGAAATGGTTATTAGGAAATTTAATTGAAACTGATGGTTTGAATTGAATTAAGTTGGAAATCGAAAATTTGGGTTAATTGAATGAATTGTAAAATGTAAAGAATTAAATGAATATCCGATGATTTCAAATGTATGATTTTGAAATGTTATGATTTTCAAAGTGTAATTGTTTCAAGTATTTTTGGTTTCGAAAGAGTTATACTTTGAAAATGTTATGATTTTGAAATGAATATATGTTTGAAATGTTTTTGGTTTCGAAGTATAAACTATTTTGATTGAATAAATAGTTTTGAAATAAAAATGGTTTTGGTTTCGAAGTATAAACTATTTTGAAAGAAAAATAGTTTGAAATGAAATGATTTGATCCTTTTGAAGTATAAACTATTTTTGAAATAACCACGGCGTTATAATAACGTTTGGTTGTTAAAGAGACCGGGATCGGAAGTGTCATACTCTCTGCCAACTCCGAAAACCACTTTAACTACTGTGTACGCGGTGGAGATTCCAAAATGAAGTAGGATGGTGGAGACGTTCTTGAGGTATATTACGTGGACCCAACTCCCGTGAGTTGGCATAAGGTGGCTAAAACAGGAGCGATCTCGGGCCAAGTGAGGTCATTCCTCCGATCGGACACATTCCTTCGATACTATACTCTTACTAGTGATTGATTAGATGGCCATCCTCCAATTTTGATATGGGAGTGTGTTCCGAGGTGGGCGTATGTGGCTGCTGCGTTACCACCAGCCCGTGTGCGTAATTGGTATATCTACCCTGGCATTGCCTTGTGTACCGTGTCACCTACCATACCGAGCCTTTACTACGAGTTTGTTTTTCTCCCGTAGCCCGTGTGGTATCCTATAACAGTCACCTAGAGTGGAGATGGCATGATATTGGATGGACTACTGGGACTATTATGTGTGAAGGGTGATATGGGTAGCCCGGAACGCTATTTAAAAGTATGTTTATTTTATTGTAGACATTATTATAATAGCGCAATATTACTACATAGTAAATAGTTTAACGGATCCTTAAAGGATGGGCGATCCCAAGCATTCTTTAAGTTACTGATGCATTTTTTTGTTACTGTTCACTTGAGTTGATTTACAGTTCATAAGTATTTATGTCCTGACGCGAGTGTTTTGTGTTTGCTTTACGCTCGAGTCAGATTGAGTGATTCAGCATTCAAGACTCACCTTTGGAGTTGGAGCTTTGCTTGAAGATCCAGCCATCTATTTGTTTTCAGTATCCAGTGTTTCCAGTGATGTATTTTGATTTGTACTTGATGTATCTTGTTACTTTTCTACTGTATATTATTTGACTCTGATGTATCTTATATATATAGTAGCTTCATGAACTACTATCTCTTTTACTTCCGCTGCATTATTAAATACTCTGTGTCTGTGATATGTGATTATGTATTTATTGTATATTCTGAGATTTGCCAAATTTTATTTACAACGCAGTATTTTGAGCAATTTAGGTCCGACGTGTGCGGATACGAATGGTTGAAAATATCGGGTCATTACACTTCTACTACAACTTCTGCTGCTAATTCTCCATAAGTATATTGATTATAAGGAATAGTTCCATTATTTTTTTGTTTTATTCGATTTTAATCTCTATCTGAAAAGAAATGAGGTAGTCCTGATAAGAACTTTTCTTCCCAAAATTCATGATTACTATCACTTCTAGTAAATAGCTTAGAAAAATTTACATCTTTATACCATCTGAACTGAGATAAATTCAGACATTTTAGATTCATTAATTATTCTTCTGTTCTGTCTGTTGGAAAAGTGGTTGCTCCGATGAAATGTTTAGCTATTGTATACATTAGCGTATTTACGCAATCGGTTTTGGGCATTCCATCTTCTAATTTTGTCGCAGCAAATATATGCGCTTTCGCTTCATTGGAAAGATGAAAATCCCACCAACCTTTTAGTTGTCCTGTAAATCCTTGTACCGTAGCTTTTGCTATTCTATCGTCTGAATTATTTTTAATTAAACATGCAGTAGCGTACATCGTCATATAATTCAGACAAGTTTGTGTTTGGTATTCTGAATAACAGTTTATATTCCATTCTACAATAGAGGTACCGTCAAAAGACACAACTCCATAGTTTTTTTGTTCTTCAAATAAGAGGTCGACCGGTGTTGGCTCGTATAATAAGCTTTACTATACGCGGTATTTCCATAATTAATTTTATTAATTTCAAAATTATTTTCTGGTTTATTTTGTTCTATATTTAAGAACATATTTTGTAAATTACTTACTTCTTCATCTGAATGATTATCAGATTCCGGTTCTGAAGTTTCTCTAGATTCCTTGCTTTCAATTATGGGTGCAACTTCCTTCACTAACGTTTAAGGCGTCTAACCTTTTCATTATTTCTTTCAACATTTCAGAGTTTTCTCCTGGTTTATCCATATTCAGTTCTAAATTTTGTGCAGACCAGGGTTTGAATAAAACTTCATCTGTACCAAGAATTTTGTTTGATCTTTATTAGATCCTTGCTCAATTCTTGTAAGTTGATTACCTATTGATTGTAATATTAAATTTGTAAAATTATTCTACTCAATAATAGCTTCAAATGTTCAATCTTTTCTATAAGGAGTGGCTACAATTTCTTCTTTATCTATTTTAACTGATAAGTTTACTTCTGGGGGATGTATACTCCTAATAATTTTTCATGCTTTTGTTGTATACTCTTTATAAGCAGAATTTATATTGAAAACTGTTAATAAATCATCAAAATCTGGAAAACTGTCCTTTTGTTTTCCTATTTTGTAAGATTTTTCTATCATTATAAAGATATCATAATTTTCTGGTAACTCATTTCCCATTTTATTTAAAAATAATTTATATTTTTTAGTCCACATTTCTTGTTCCTTTTGATCTTTCATAAAGAACCATTTTCTTTTGAATAAAACTTTGTTTTTTCAGATTCTGAAAAAGGAAATTTGAACTCTTCATCAAGTGTTATGGTATTTAAACCAAACACTGATTTATCCTCATCATATCCCATATTTGAAGGTGTCGGCGATCTGGGATTTGATGGAGGAATTTCGACCCTATATTCAGGTTGACTAACTCCATCCATTGTGTTTCTTACAATTACATTTTCCTTTTCTATTCTTAAAGGAGTAGCTTCAGCATTGCTGAATCTTGGTTCCTCTAATTTAGAGTTAGAACCTAATTTTAGGTGTGGAACTCTGTCTTTTGAAAATCTAATTTCGACGTCGGCATCAGAATATTATAAAATTTCTTTTAATTTTTTGTTTTCTACTTTAGTAGGTTCATTTGCTTCTTCAAGCAGCCATTTTTCTGGTAAATTTATCTCATTCCAGCTAATCGATTTGGGAATTACAACATTACTTTTACTGATGTTTGTTATAAACAGTGTAGTTGTACCTTGATTTTTAATTGGTATATGTTTTGTATCAGTAATAATAGTATTCATTAATTTATAGCATATTCTATAAATAAGAATTACATTCTGTGCTCCTGGTTTCATATTAAAATATTCAGTTTTTATGTCCAAACAAATAGACTAGAGTAAATTTGGATCGGACAAGGACATAGTAAAATTAGGAAAACATGAAAAATAAATTGGTCCGTCACATAATGTTGATTCAACTATTCCTAATAAGGAATCATGGAATTTATTATGTCTTTTATCTCTAACTGCAATAATAGCAGACGTATTTAGACCTAATCGTGTAGCTGGTTTTAAGGCGACTTGAATTAATCCAACATGAATAAATTTATATTTTTCTTTATGTAAATTTAAAAGCTTTTTTGAAAATAAACTAAATGAACTGTATCCTACAGATAAAGGGATTGCATGTTCACCAATTTTAATTATATAATCAGTTTTTGTAATAAAACTTCCAGTTTTCTTATAAATCTTTGAAGGCGAATAAGCCAGAATATTCCAATTGTTTAAACTAGATTCTAGATTTTCATTTATAGTAATTTCTTTATTTTTACTGAGAATTTCTCTGTCTAGATTATCTAGACCGTTATTATTATTATTTCTAAATGATAATGCTCTAGATAGTCTTTCCATATTATCTACCTTATCACTATCAACGATTTTCGCAAAACTTCCCTAAATGCCTATTCACGGCAAACAAAAGGGAAAAACACTGCTACGCGACTTAAGGACAAAGTCTCGGGTTTCAAAGGCAAATAATAAGTAGGATTAGCAAGATTTTATCAGATAGAATTAAAATAGTAACAGTTTGATAAACTAGCATCGAAAAATTTCTACAGTAATTGCTAAGAAACGACGATGAATAGCATGGTGAATAGTGACGGTGAATAGTAACCACGAATAAATAGTACAAAACAGTACCTTCTCTCTAACTTAGCAAACAAATTAAACTGTGGATATCTTCTATTTTTATCGTCTCCATTTTGTTCAAAATTTGTATAAATAATTTCAATTGAAACAACAGAACGATTGGATTTGTGGCGCAATGGTAGCGCGTCTTACTCCAGATCAGAAGGTTGCGTGTTCAATTCACGTCAGGTTCAAATTTTTTCCCACCGTTTACTACTTCCCACCTGCCCCGCTTCTGCTATTTCCCCCCCTTTTTCTACAAATAATTCTACCCACCACAATTGTTTTCCCCCAATCTATAATGTCAGCTTTTAAAATTCCAAAATGTCAAATTTTAGCCGAATCCTGGCAAGGATCCAGATTACGGGCAGAAAAGGTTTCTTTTTCAACTGGAATCCTCTTGCGGCTTTGCAATTCCAACATTGTTCGCTGTAAGTGCTGCTTTTCCCCTCTTTCTTTTACAGCTGCAGATTATGTGAAGAAGATTCAGTATTCATTTTCCACTGTTATTTTCTCTTCTGCCTTACCGCTTATAATCACTAATGTACACAATCTCAAATTTGTACTGGATTTCCTTGTTAAATTTTGGAAGTCTTCGTACATCGCTAGGTTTGTACAAATTATGCAAAGAGCCAGTATACTGCACTGTTAGGTATGCTGTGAAATAATAATAAATCTGAAACCTTAAGACTTAACATTAGATTCAGTCCTCTTTACGTTTGCGATATTTATATTGCAAATTTCTCACTTGTGAGAGGAAGGTGTGTGGTCAGGAAGAATAAGTCTCAACTCAAAATACACGAAGTGTTTGGTTGATGTGATATGTAGATTAGTTAACAATCATCATTTGTTTTTTATTTTCTATATTTTGGATATTGGTTATGAATGGGTTTTTTGGCTGTTCGTGTTGATGATTGGCTACGTAACATATATTTATTTTTGGCCCCTTGTTCTTGCCTAAGACCATGAGGAAATCTCAACCCTTTTTTTACTGTTGATGTGAACATGTCAAAATATCAAGAAACCTTCAGACACGAACACTACTTTTATTAGTTTTCAGTACTCATGCCCATGCGATACATGTATACCTAGAAAAAACCATTTCACTTTTTCTTTCAAAAAATGTTTTGGCAAAAAAAAAACCTTCAAGAGTTTACCGGTCTACCGGGTTCTCCTGGGTATCCAAAAAAAATGTTTTGGTAAAAAAATGGTGAAACTGATAGTAATATAATTTTGATGCATCTGAGATTCAAACTAAAGACCTTTAGAGCCTCCGTCTAAAGAACTCCTTTAAGACGGATATCATTTGCAGTTTCAAATTAAATAGGCATATATTGCTCTGAAATTGATATCCATGTTTGTATAAGTTTTCAGGTGACGTCTATTCTTGCAATAAGTTTTCTTAGGAGGCCTGTTAGTAAAATGAGTCCTATGAATTTGTCTAATTAGATGCAAGGGTAAATGACAACTATTTAAAGTACTTTTTTTAATCTAGTTTCTATGGGGAGTATTGAGCATCAAAACATTACAGAAAACATTAAGCATCAAAACATCAAAACATTCCAATATGAGGGACTCCATCTTCAACTGATAATTGTTGCTGCTGTTATTATTATTTATACTATTATATTATTATTATTATTATTATTATTATTATTGAGTCTCATTTCAAGTGCATACAAGCAACCTTAATATTTGTGAAACGAAGCGTCACATTTTTTCTCATCTCTTCGTTTCCATCTCTCCGCTTCTTGCTTATACTCTAACCTTTCTTCAACTCTTCAATCGCGTCTTCCCCCTTCTTCCTTTTTCCTCCTCTTCAATATCCTCTAACCCTAACATTCTCAAACGTTTTCCCTTCTCTTGCTTCTTATCCAAACCTAAACATTCATTTCCCTCAATTGTGAACCCAATTCAAATCGAGAAACCATATCCCAAGACAAACACGGATCTCCAACTGTGGGTGACTTCTCTGCCCTTAAGGCATACTTGGATTACCGTGGCAAGGAAAGCCCCATGGAGCCATTCAAATCAGGAATAATCGAGTCCAAATCTGCCAAACCGCTATCGTTCGAAGACGTTTACAGTTTCTCCAAAATACCAAGAAATAGATCAAGTTCTGGTATGATTTTTTGCTCTTCGAACTTTTTTTTGATGTTTTCAAACCTGATATGTAGTATTGTCCTTGAAAATTGTATTGAAATTTAATATCGTTTTCCTTCTGTTCATTGTATCCTTTTCTGTTTGACGCAGTAGTGGAACTACTATTTGTTGACAATCCCGATGAATTTAGGTACAATCTAATTGAAGAAGCAGTCGCACTGCGTGTTCAATTTTTGATAAAATTCTTTTATTTGGTTCAATTGGTCTTTCCATTTGTGTTATTTTCTATGTTCATTGGGTTTTATCTTTGCAGGAATATATAATTTGAATGCTTCTTATTTTTATCCCACTTCATCATTTTACATTGCTAAAAGTATTTTTATTGTTTAATCAAGGAATTTTCAAGGTGAAACAGCTTGGTTTTGGATCTTTTCCCCATGTTTAGTTACTATTTACTTTGATTTTTCGATCTGCTATAGATGATGGAATTTAGTATGTACATTTCTAAAAGGCTGCTTAGATTTAATTACATCGGTTGGATGTGTTTACAATTTGGTATGCTATTTTACATGTTGGATGAAACTCCTACCTAAGGTATTTCACCTTGGTTTAAATTATATTTTTGCTCATGTTTTGCTACTGCTTGATTAGAATTTGTGGTTTTGTCATAAATAATAAAATCAAATATGTACATTTCCAACAAGCTACTTGGATTTAATTACAACGGCTAACTCCATTTGCCAGTTTGGTATGTTGTTTTTTTGTTGTAAAGTTTATATATCGTAAATCATTTTATTTAACCGAAGTAACTGATCTATTCGTATATTTATTTGTTTATTTATTTATACCTATGTAAGCAGCAACGTGATTTTTTATATTATCTTTTACCATAACTTTACTAATACACTAGCATAAGTGCAGCAACATACATACATTATAAAACAACAATAGTAAAAAGCACCATGTTTCTGAGAAAAAACTGATAACATAAAACAGACCTCTTCTCTTTATATTTATTATATATGTATTTACAGTCCATCATGAAATAAATTGTGATTATCTGATGAGATTACTGGGTAGACATTAACAGGATGTGGTTAACATATAAAATTTATATCTATTGATTTGGTTGCTTAATCACGAGTTGTTCTTGCAAACTCATGAAAACCAGCGATGAATACAAATTATCATTAGCAGTGATTGAGGCTTAATCAATGGCATATAACTTCCAATAACCAATGCCTTTACCACATGTACTACACCCATCATATTTTTGCTCATATACACACTAGCTATCATGGTTCTACGGAAAAAATCATAATCAATGTAGAACCAAACCAATTCCTTTTGTACCTAAAAATAATAGTAAATAATGAAACAAACTTTGTTAATCCATATTATAATGCATACACAAGAGAACCACATGGCACCCAAATGATGTTGCTTTTGAACACACAATTAATTAGGTAAAGATACAAAAATATGTTGATTTGACAAAGTAATTGCTAGAAATTATTTTCCCCACCACAATTGTAGATTAGTCAACAATCATCATTAGTTTTTTATTTTCTATATTTTGGATATTGGTTATGCATGGTTTTTTTGGCTGTTAATGTTGATGATTGGCTACGTAACATATATTTATTTTCGGCCCTTTGTTCTTGCCTAAGACCATGAGGAAATCTCAACCCCTTTTTTACTGTGGATGTGAACATGTCAAAATATCAAGAAACCTTCGGACACGAAACCTACTTTTATTAATTTCTAGTACTCATGCCCATGCGATATGTATACCTAGAAAAAACCATTTCACTTTTTCTTTCAAAAAACGTTTTGGCAAAAAAAACCTTCAGGAGTTTACCGGCCTGCCGGGTTCTCCTGGGTATCGGAAAAAAAATGTTTTGGTAAAAAAATGGTGAAACTGATAGTAATATAATTTTGATGCATCTGAGATTCAAACTAAAGACCTTTAGAGTCTCCGTCTAAAGTACTCCTTTAAGATGGATATCATTTGCAGTTTCAAATTAAATGGGCATATATTGCTCTGAAATTGATATCCACGTTTGTATAAGTTTTCAGATGACGTCAGTTCTTGCAATAAGTTTTCTTAGGAGGCCTATACGTAAAATGAGTCCTATGAATTTGTCTTATTAGATACAGGGGTAAATGACAACTGTTTAAAGTACTTTTTTTTAATCTTGTTTCTGTAGGAAGTGTTGAGCATCAGAACATTACAGAAAACATTGAGCATCAAAACATTCCAATATAGAGGAATCCATCTTCAACTGATAATTGTTGCTGCTGTTATTATTATTTATACTATTATATTATTATTGAGTCTCATTTAAGTGCGTACAAGCAACCTCAATGTTTTGTGAAACGAATCCTTCTCTTCGTTTCCATCTCTCCGCTTCTTGCTTATACTCCAACCTTTCGTCGACTCTTCAATCGCGTCTTCCCTCTTCTTCCTTTTTCATCCTCTTTAATATCCTCTAACCCTAAACATTATTAATAGTTTTCCCTTCTCTTGCCTCTTATACAAACCTAAACATTCATTTCCCTCAATCGTTAACTCAATTCAATTCGAGAAACCATATCCCAAGATAAACACGGATCTCCAACCATGGCCGACTTCTCCGGCCTTAAGGCAGACTTGGATTACGGCAGCAAGGAAAGCGGCCCCCATGACGCCATTCAAATAAGCAATAATCGGGTCCAAATCTGCCAAACCGCTATCTTTCGAAGACGTTTTCAGTTCCTCCAAAATACCAAGAAATAGATCAAGTTCTGGTATGATTTTTTGTTACTTCGAACTTTTTTTGATGTTTTCGAACCTGATATGTCAGTATTGTCCTTGAAAATTGTATTGAAATTTAATATCGTTTTCCTTCTGTTCGTTGTATCTTTTTTTGTTTGATGCAGTAGTGGAACTACAAATTGTTTACATTCCTGATGAATTTAGGTACAATTTGATTGAAGAAGCAGTCGCACTGCGTATTCAGATATTTCCTTCTACTTTAGGTAAAATTCTTTTATTTGGTTCAATTGGTCTTTCCATTTGTGTTAATTTTCTATGTTCATTGGGTTCTATCTTTGCAGGAATATATAATTTTAATGCTTCTTATTTTTATCCTACTTCATCATTTTATATTGATAAAAGTATTTTGATTGTTTAATCAAGGAATTTTCAAGGTGAAACATCTTTGTTTTGGATCATTTTCCCATGTTTAGTTACTATTTACATTGACTTTTTGATTTTCTATAGATAATGGAATTTAGTATGTACATTTCTAAAAGGCTGCTTAGATTTAATTACATCGGTTGGATCTGTTTACAATATGGTATGCTATTTTTACATGTTGGAAGAAACTCCTAACTAAGGTATTTCGCCCTAGTTTAGATTATATTTTTGCTCATGTTTTGCTACTGCTTGATTAGAATTTGTGATTTTGTCATTAATAATAAAATCAAATATGTACATTTACAACAAGCTACTTGGATTTAATTACAACGGCTAAGTCTATTTGCTCGTTTGATATGTTGTTTTTATGTTGTAAAGTTTATATATCATAAATCATTTTATTTAACCGAAGTAACTGATCCATCCATATATTTTTATTTATTACTTATTTATTTATTTATTTATTTATTTATAACTATGTAAGCAGCAACGTGATTTTTTGTATTATCTTTTACCATAACTTTACTAATACACTAGCATAAGTGCAGCAACATACATACATTATAAAACAACAATAACAAAAAACACAACGTTTTTGAGGAAAAAACTACTTTATGCTGATAACATAAAGCAGACCTCTTCTCTTTATACTTATTATATATGTATTTTATAGTCCCACGTTAAATAAATTGTTACAATTTGATGAGAATACTGGGTAGACATTAAAAGGATGTGGTTAACATATAAAATTTATATCTACTAATTTGGTTGCTTAATCATGAGTTGTTCTTGCAAACTCATGAAAACCAGCGATGAATACAAATTATCATTAGCAGTAATTGAGGCCTAATCAATGGCACATAACTTCCTATAACAAATGCCTTTACCACATGTATTACACCCATCATATTTTTGCCCATACACACACTAGCTATCATGGTTCTTTGGAAAAATTCATAATCAATGTAGAACCAAACCAATTCCTTTTGTACCTAAAAATAATAGTAAATAATGAATCAAACTTTGTTAATCCATATTATAATGCATACACAAGAGAACCACATGGCACCCAATTGATGTTGCTTTTGAACACACAATTAATTAGGTAAAGATACAAAAATATGTTGATTTGACAAAGTAATTGCTAGAAATTATTTGTTCCCATTGATGGGAGCAATTATTTGTTTCCATTCGTGTCCAGTTTTTTCAGAAGTTAAACCATTTCTTTCTCACTGCTTCCATTAGATTAATTATACATTAGTTGGGTTTCTGACCTTATTTCATTCACTCTGTTATGATTAGTATGTATTTGTAATTAAACATGGCATGCCAACCATAGGGAATGTATATCAATACCATGCCGGTTATTGCTCCTTCCACTTTTTTTGTATTATTTATGACAATGATGTCCAAAATGCTTAGCTACTATTTAAACCTAAAATAATACATTAATTTGCATGATGTCAACAACCACGAATGTGCATTCTAATATACTATAGTATCCTATACATGATCCTAACTATGACTGTGCGTTATGATATACAACGATATCCTATATGTGAGTGAGTTTAATGGAAAATCAATGCTCTATTTGGTTTGGAGATAACTAATTCAACACTCCAGATTGTCTTTACTCTTCCTAGATCATAAAAAATGTGTTGGATTCAAATAAGGCTTATGACTTTACCTAATACATTACAAAAGAACTGAGGTTGACTGGACTTGGGTGTGAATTACACTTCTTAGGATTCAAGCTAAACACTCATTTTTACAGTCCATCTATTACTTAAATAGGAAAGGAGAAACCAACACAATTATATGATGACATTTGTCCCAATTCAGAAATACTGTTTTCTATTATAAAAATATATCAATATTCAGTAAATGCTAATGTTTTCTTTCTTCCCCCCTAATCACCGTTATCCCTTTTTAATTATGCTTCTAGCAACTCCCTATTATCCTAATCGTCGCTCTAAACACTGTATTCCACCTTGTATCTCTCTGCCCGTCGAGTAATTCTACCATAGTTATGTCCACATCCATGATCAACATTCCTATGAATTTGAAAAATAGGGTAGAAAAACTTCAACATCGTTGTCCAATTTTTAGATTTCGAGGATTAAGCGGATTGCCGCCATCATACTCTGTCGCATCGCTGCATCATCACCCACCATCGTCAACTGCAAGCCTTGTGCAACTGATCTTTTCCTACATTTCTTTACCACTACTATAGTGGGAACTTTATCACCAAGGAAAGCCATCATTGGCAGCAAATTACTGTAACGACCCATAAAATTTTAGCAATTTTTAATTGGTATTTAACGTATTGAATTGGATTTTGACAAATTATTAATAATAAAATTTTGAAAAAAGAAAGAAAATATGTTATGTATATTAATGATTTGTAGTACGAGCTGTGTACATATATTTTAAAGTTTGGTTGTGGTTATACCTATAAGATCTAGTACAAAAACTTTATAAACTATTATTTATACTATAATATAAGTTAAGTTTGATGTAAATTTGGTAGCATAGTTCATTTCTATTGGGTATAAATATCAATAGCGTGGGTAATAAATTTACGGTCTCCTTTTGCTTTTCAGCAAGGTGTGTAAATTTTAAGTATGTTGAGTACGTTCCATATATAGTTATTTTGGAAAACCACTGTATATGTATGATGGTCTATTTGAAGTGTATATATAGTAAAGCGTATTTGTACCAAGTTTTATTTAATTTATATGTGTTATAATAGCTATATATATATGTTAGTCTTGATACTAGTACATAGTTTTACTGAAGTTTGATTTCTAGTCATGTTAAATATATATATATATTTGATTTTGGGTTTTTGTGTCACCATTTCCAGTTTATTTTAGTGCATATTTAGTATATCTATACATATGTCGTCAGCTATAAATACGATAGTTAAGGGTTTCATATATCATATGAACCAAAGAAGAAGAGAAGTATATACTATATTTAACTACATATATGAAGTATATGTTTTAAGGGTTGATTTAAGGTCTGCATTAAAAAAGTAGTTGTGATTACCATTATTTCATATTGTACCTTCTATATTCCTGACTGACTTTCAGCGTTCATTCATTCATTTTTAATTGTGGGTTTTTCTTTTCTCTCTCTTTTCTTATAAATAATTGTACGCATTCATCTCTTTCCCTTTCTTATATTTTGTCCCTTCATCATCTTTTAGCCGTTAATTTTGTTTCGAAAATCAAGAAAATTTGTATACGTTTTATTCTTTTTGAACGTTTAGTAATAAAGATAAATCTGCATAGTATAATCAGATATGAATTGAGATCTAGGAAATAAATAAATATAAAAACGTATAACATGCCACTAATAATAAATTGCTTTAATAGCTTCTCAATTAGCGTACAGCTGTTTCCATCCCATGCCATGTCAAAAGTTTGAAACGTAATAAATGCTATATGATTATTTCGCATTTTTTTTTTCCTTTATTATTTCCTGTACGTTTTCATTCCAATCTAAATTATAACTTTTTGATTTTCATGCCTTTTCGGATCTCAAACGCGCAGCCCAAGGAATATTTCTTTAATAATTTTCCTAAAAATCAGCTTTTGGCCGTTTTATTGCATTGATTTCAAATTGTGCCCGTTTGTTTTTCTCATTCCTCTCATACGTTACCACCTTTATTTATGCTCGGGACACAGCTCATTTTTTTTCCTTCGTTCCCTTTCTTTTATTTGCTTCCTTCGTTTCCATCGGTTCAATTATATAGATTTTTATATTCGTTGCACGTTTACATTCATTTATTTTGACCAGTCCTTTCCTTTGTTATTCCCCTAATTTTGTGCGTTACTTTACCATAACCAATGCTCCGTATTTATTCGCTTTAATCTTTTCAGCTGAATTTGACCATTACTATTCAAATCAATTCATATTTATTGTATACGTTTCGTATGCAACGGTTCTTTTCTTTATTTATTTTGCCTTTATAACCTTGTTTGACTTCGTTTCTTTCATATTGCAAACTGCTGTCACTTCCAATCTCATTCCTCATTTTAAGTTTTCTTCCTCCTCCTTCTTCCATTTTTCTTTCTACAGATCCACCTATTTTCTCCCTTCTTTTACCGTGCTTCCACCTCCCATCGCTTCGTCACCCACCACATCCAACTCATCCCTCTCCCTCCGCGTTTTTCTCTCCTCCTCTCATGCACATATCTCTCTACACGTGTTGTCATCGCCTGCATGCTCAGCCATCCTCAGAGCCTTCACCATCAACAATCATGCCACACGTTATCTTTGAGTAATAGGTTAGCATATATTTATAATATATATGTGTTATTGTATATTTTCTATAAGTCTGTATTTGGAATATGTGATCTGTCCTACATGATTTTAAATTCATGTTAGTTATGTATCATATGGTATTATATATATGAGTTCATAACAGTATTTTTTTTTTTTTTTTTTTTTTTTTCGTTCATAGTGTGTATGATATTATACTATGTATAGAGATTTGATAACTTGATTGTTTTATACTTTATGTGTCACGTTGGTATTCAATTTTAAAAGTTTGAAGGTTATATATTAGTTAATATATAGTTTAATATATGTCAGTAATGTATATCTATGCAGTAATATTGTATGTATTATAGCAAAGTAAGTTTTTTTTTTTGATTTAAGATATCATATATACATCTTATAAATATAGTATGGTTCCAAGTATGAAATGTTTGCAGTTTTCAGATTCTATATAATATAAAATTTTGTTCGCATGTTATAAAATTTGATAAGTGTATATATAAATATTATATAAAAAGTTAGTACATATATAAAACGTAAAGCATACTCATCTTATCAGTCGATTGTATATGTATTTAAATATATGATATGTTTAAAGCTATGTATTTTGTGAATAACTGGTTATAAGTATATATATACACATTTGATTTAAAGTTATAAAGGTATGCATATTGTGAATTAGACTATATTAATGGTTAGCTTACAAATATTTATATAGTTTTATAGGGAAGTACGAGCTATGTGGGTTATATTTTTAGCAAGCGTATTGTTACCACTTTAAAATGGGTGAAGTTTTACAGTTTACGGTCTATTTGTGTAAGTGTGTAATGTATGTTTAATTTAATAAAGTTATGATAGTTTTGTATAAAATGTTTAACTATTTATATATTTGATATAATGATAGTTTCATATCCGATATAGCTTATATATTATAAAGTTACAGGATACGTTAGTTTTATACGCTAGTTAATATATATATTTAATAATTGACTAAAATGTTTTCAGTGTGAGTTTACTTTTTTTAGTGTTGGATTTTATACGGCATAGTATGTATACTTGTTCACAGTCTATATAAGTATATGAGTGCATGTGTCATTATAAGTATTTTGTTGTTTATAAATCTCGAGACATATATATGCGTTTAGGTGTTTGTTTCAGACTTACGTAATATATATATATATATAACCGAATATAGGCTATGCATTTGGAATTTCTATATATACATTTTTATTATGAACATATATAGGTTGCTTTCATGGGTTTTTTTTTTTAAGTAATATATATTACAATAAGTGGTTATATTGTTTTTATAATAATTATTGACTATAAAATATAATACAATGGTTTTTTTTTTTTGGACGAATTATGTTTAAATTACATATAGGTATATATAGATTTTAAATATACATTTTTAATTTGAAAATTTGTTTTGGGAGAATTAATATCATAATAATTTATATTTTTTTCTGTAATATCAAAATTGATTCGATTCATTCTCATCGATTTCCCATTATCAGCCTTGTCCGTCGTGCCTATTTTCTACATCAAATCTTGTCCATCCAGCGTTGCTTTGGATTTCATAGCTCATTTCATCATCATATATCTCTAGCCTCGAAAGGTGAGCAATCACTCACGATTAACGTTCTTTTATTTATTAAATTTGATTTCAATTGAAATGACAATTGAAATATGCTGCTGTAGTTATTTAAATTGTTATATTTATGCTATTATCTGTAATAGTTCACTTATGGGATATGACACCATATCCTATTGTTTATATTTATTTTGATGATATATACCTGTTGTTATTATTATTATTTTCATATCTGCTATCACTCTGCAAGTTCCCTGTTAGTATAAAAATCACTATGGGTTGAAATGATACATACCCGAACGGACTTTAGAATAGGAGAAAATCGTTATGGGTTGAAATGATAAACCCAAACGATTTTCATTTAAATTGAATTTGGGATTACGGGTTGAAATGATATCCACCCGTATATATTTAGTGTACGGATTGAAATGATAAATATCCGTAGCATTTGACTATATGATAGGAAATATATACCGACACCGTTGGTCCATATAAATAATTTAAAGATAAATTTCTACAGTTTGAAAAGAAACATATGTGAATTAATAAATATTGGTTCTTAAAATATTATATATAAATGGAAACTTTATATATAAATTTAATAATATTTTAGACTGATTTAATCCATAAAATATGTTTAAGTATTATTTAAGATTTATATTTCAAATTTTACCGTGTAAAGAATTTTAATAATTAAGATTGGGAGATAAATTTGGTTTATTAAAAATGGTATTCAAATGAAGATTTATTTAATTAAATCAATTTGAATTTATTGAATGGGAAATTTAAGGGTATGATTTTGTAACTGGATTTTTGTTTTAAGTGATTTATTGAATGTTTCATGTTTAAATAAATTAAAGAAAATATTGAGTAAAAGGGTAATTTCAGGTTTACTTAAATGATGTTGAATCTAAGGAGGAAATATTTCAAGGCTAAATAATAATTTGATTAAATCAAGATCTTATGAAACTGTAAAATTGAACTTTGGGAATGTAGAATATTAAATCTTTGAACTATACTAGAATATAAATGGGTGTTTCAGATCTGTATTTGAATCGATATAAGTTGAATTTATTATTTAGAAAACTAAATTGAATAAAGTTTAGTTTGAAACGTTGATTACTTAAAGTTTTGAAATATATTGAAATATAAAGGGTATTTGGTGATTTCAAATCCGAACTTGAGATCAATAAAATTGAAATGGTTATTTTAGAAATTGAGTTGAATTTAAATTGATAAATTGAGATTGAAAAAGATTTAAATGGGAAGGTCGGGTTGATGTTAAACGATTGGTTAAGTTGAGGGAATTGAAATTTCTTTACTGAATAAATTATTTAATATATATAAATACTATTTGGGAAGTATAGAGATTTTTGAAGTGAAAATGATAGTTGGTTTTGAAGTATAAATTAAGTTGGAAGACTACGGTGTTATAGTGTATATTTCTATCTTATAGATAGTTCCATGGACCCTTAGAGGATGGTTATCCCAAACATCCTCTAAGTTAATTATATTTTAGTTGATATTTCACTTGAGTTAGATTTATAGATATAAGAATGTTAATCCTGACTCAAGTGTTTTGTGTTTTGCTTTACGCTCGGGTCAGACTGAGAGATACAGCATTTGAGACTCATCTTCGAAGTTGGAGCTTTGCTTGAAGATCCAGCTATCTATCCCTTCAGTCATCCAGTTGATTGGTTCAGAGAAGCCATCTGTTGCATTGGAGACTTCATGGCATTTGAACTATTCGGTTGTATTTTATTTCTAACTTTAATGTATATAGTAGCTTCATGAACTACTATTTTTATCTATTCCGCTGCATTGTATTACTCTGTGTAAGTGATCTATGATTGATTTATTTACTGTATATTTTAAGTTTTGCCAAATTTTTATTAACAATTCGGTATTTTGAATTATTCAAGTCGGACATGTACGGTTTTATTGTCGATTTGAATGGTCCAAAATAGCGGGCTGTTACAGTTGGTATCAGAGCTTTGGCTCTAGGCAAAACTTAGCATATATGGTAAATTTATTTACAGAATCACTTTCGTTCGAGTTGAATCTCTTCCTTTTTGACTCAATTTCCTTTGATTTTTGGAATGTCCCTCGGTTTCGAAATTCATTCTGTCTCTCCCTATTTATATTCGTTTGATTCTGGAGTATCCCATAACTCCATTGAATGATTTGTAAAGGGGGTGTAAACTCCTTTTCAATTGGCATTGACTCACCGAAGATTCCTGTATCCTCGGTTTACGATGCTGATATATCTTGTTATGCCGAATTCTATATCTCCGACGATCGAATGTCGAATTGCCTCAGAATTCTACACCGATCTAATTTTGGAATCACGGTTGACAGGTAAAGGTCGCCCGCGATTTATAGAAGTATATCCATCTTCTATTTTGTAACTTAATTATCTCATCTTCGATCGAGTTTATCTTCGAATCAGGATTCTATTGATTAGAGTTCCTTTAAATTAAATCTCTATCTTTGTTTTGAAATCCATCCTTAAATCATCCTTTGAAAATCGGGTTTTGTTTGTATTTTAGAAATTGTTTATACCGAAATTATTATTTTGATAACTATGATTTTATTCTATATATATAAAGAAAATGTTTTCGGTAGAGATTATATACCTATATATAAAGCAAATAAGAAATGTTATTCTATATAAAAAGGGTTTTGAAAGGATTTGAAATTTTGAAAAAATTATAAGAAATTGATTTATATAAAAATGATTTATAATTGAAGTGTTAAATTTGAAATTCGAGAATTGAATTCCGGTATTTTGAAATTGGTTTTAAGATTTTGGAAATTATATATAAATAATACGATTTAAAAGTATTTTTCCGAATAAGAAATATTTCAAATGAATTCAAATGAATTCCAATAATTTTGAAGAAATTTCAAAGAAGTTTTCAAGAAAATAGAAGTCCAGAACTCACTTATGTCGCTGGAGAATAATTTCGGTGATGAGTGCACGCATCATCGACATTGATTTTCGAGTTTCAGAGTGGGGGAGAGGCCACTTTAATAGCTTCGCTATGCGAGTGATTTTGTAAAACCGTTTTTGATTTCAAATTCCGAAGTATAATTTGATATTTTCGAAAGATATATGTATATATTTGAAACAATTTGAAGTAAGACCGGTGTTCAGTCCTCGAGTTTTTGATTTGACTTAGAATAACTCTATTTATAAAAATTGATTTCCATCTCTTGGATTTGAAATTGATTTTCACCGACTATTTTGAAGGTTCGAGCACTTCCAAATCAAGGTTTAAAGGTTTAAAAACCAAGATATTTCGAAAGGTATAAAATATTTGATAAAGTATGCAAGTTTTGTTGTATGAGGTTAAACCTTTTATTAAGTAAGAGAATATGGCTATTTTAATTATACTAATATGGAATTTAGTTTTTAAATGTTTTGAAAGAATTTTAGTTTTAAATAATGGTTTTCAAAAAGGTAAATTGGATATTTCAAATCGAAGTAAATAGTTTAAAGGTTTTAAAGGGATAATTATAAATTTGGAAACCATTTTGAATATAATTGATTTTGAGAAAAATATTTGGTTTTGAAAATTAAATTGAAAAAAAAACCCAGTACTTATATGGTGATTTTGGAAATGAATTTGTTTGACTTGAATTATTTTAATTTGGAAACTGGGATAATTTTCTACACCTATTATTTTGGGAACTTTGAAATTCAGACATTTAATTTGGAAGAAAATTTGGTGAAATCATATATGATTTTGAAACTGAATTGGTATTGAAATAATTTGAAATTGAGAACCTTAGATTACTAAGCACTTGATTTGGGAGTGGTCGAACTTATATAAAATGGATTGTATAAGTATGAGGTTGATTTGAAATCTATTGATTTGAAAGGTACTCAATTTGGAAAGAGATTTTATTTAATCGAAATCTATATAAGTATGATTTGATCTACTATTGATTTGGAAAGTATTCGATTTGAGAAAGGAATCCTATATATATGGACTTTATATAAGTACAATATTTGAAAGTGATTTGAAAAGGTACTATATGATATATATTTTCGAAGTAAAGATATGGAAAGTGCCTTCTGCTTGATATCCGCTTTGTGGCCACATCGTGGATTCATTCTATCGATATTATTCTCTCTGATTTTCGGTTTTCCGGATGTAATACTCGAGTGTTTCCCACCGTGGCGTAACCCATGGTTTTTTTTCTCTCGTGAATGCACAGCGCAATTGCCTGGCTGAGTCTTGCCTAGGGGTACGGATTGTTTCCTGGGGGATCCAGGCGTAACCATTGTGTATCCTGCAATCTGTGTAGGTCGCGAATAGTAGCGCAAGTGCCTGGCTGAGTCTTGCCTAGGGGTACGGATTGTTTCCTGGGGGATCCAGGCGTAACCATTGTGTATCCTGCACTCTACTAGTCATCATGGCGTAACTCGCAGGGCTGAGAAAGCTTACGGATATGGATTGTTTCCTGGGGGACCCAGGCGTAACCATTGTGTATCTGCGAACCATGATCGGACAAAGGTTTTGGTTTGGTTGTTTTGTTTGGATTGTACTTTCCATATCTGTTTTTAAAGTTTTTTTCAAGTATTTTCACTGCTTGTTGAAACAGGTCTACTAAGTACTTGAAGAATTCTAGCTTTGCGCCTGATCAACGCATGGCCAGAGTCTGCAAGAACGAGGATAAACTTGTTGAAACATCGAGTTATAAAAATATTTTTGAAAGAAAAGATTTATTTCGATATAAAAGGTATTTATTATAAAAGTATTTCCAACAAAGAAATTTTGTGTTAATATTTGAAATTGAAACTCTCATGGTTTGAAATGTACGATTCTTGCCCGATTCTATTCTTTTGAATCTACCTTATCTGCCCTGTTTTATTTATTCAACTATATTCTCTTTTCTGAATCTATCTTCTTTCCTTCTTTCCTTCTTTTGAATATATCCTTTAAAACATTGTTTATTTATATTCTACCTGGTTTAATAAGAGAGAAAAATTAGTGTTTTATAAATAATTGATCTCATAATTAATTGAATGGATTTGATAAAATGAGTAATCTATTAAATATTAATCAATTTAAATTATAACAAAAGAAAACGTATATGGTTTTAAATAAATTTTTTTAATTTGTTTTTCAAAGTCTAAATTTTTCATCTGGTTGTTTCTATTCTCCTACTTTATTCCTTTTCGGGGACGAAAAGTTTTGAGTGGGGGAGAGTGTAACGACCCATAAAATTTTAGCAATTTTTAATTGGTATTTAACGTATTGAATTGGATTTTGAGAAATTATTAATAATAAAATTTTGAAAAAAGAAAGAAAATATGTTATGTATATTAATGATTTGTAGTACGAGCTGTGTACATATATTTTAAAGTTTGGTTGTGGTTATACCTATAAGATCTAGTACAAAAACTTTATAAACTATTATTTATACTATAATATAAGTTAAGTTTGATGTAAATTTGGTAGCATAGTTCATTTCTATTGGGTATAAATATCAATAACGTGGGTAATAAATTTACGGTCTCCTTTTGCTTTTCAGCAAGGTGTGTAAATTTTAAGTATGTTGAGTACGTTCCATATATAGTTATTTTGGAAAACCACTGTATATGTATGATGGTCTATTTGAAGTGTATATATAGTAAAGCGTATTTATACCAAGTTTTATTTAATTTATATGTGTTATAATAGCTATATATATATGTTAGTCTTGATACTAGTATATAGTTTTACTGAAGTTTGATTTCTAGTCATGTTAAATATATATATATATTTGATTTTGGGTTTTTGTGTCACCATTTCCAGTTTATTTTAGTGCATATTTAGTATATCTATACATATGTCGTCAGCTATAAATACGATAGTTAAGGGTTTCATATATCATATGAACCAAAGAAGAAGAGAAGTATATACTATATTTAACTACATATATGAAGTATATGTTTTAAGGGTTGATTTAAGGTCTGCATTAAAAAAAGTAGTTGTGATTACCATTATTTCATATTGTACCTTCTATATTCCTGACTGACTTTCAGCGTTCATTCATTCATTTTTAATTGTGGGTTTTTCTTTTCTCTCTCTTTTCTTATAAATAATTGTACGCATTCATCTCTTTCCCTTTCTTATATTTTGTCCCTTCATCATCTTTTAGCCGTTAATTTTGTTTCGAAAATCAAGAAAATTTGTATACGTTTTATTCTTTTTGAACGTTTAGTAATAAAGATAAATCTGCATAGTATAATCAGATATGAATTGAGATCTAGGAAATAAATAAATATAAAAACGTATAACATGCCACTAATAATAAATTGCTTTAATAGCTTCTCAATTAGCGTACAGCTGTTTCCATCCCATGCCATGTCAAAAGTTTGAAACGTAATAAATGCTATATGATTATTTCGCATTTATTTTTTTTTCCTTTATTATTTCCTGTACGTTTTCATTCCAATCTAAATTATAACTTTTTGATTTCCATGCCTTTTCGGATCTCAAACGCGCAGCCCAAGGAATATTTCTTTAATAATTTTCCTAAAAATCAGCTTTTGGCCGTTTTATTGCATTGATTTCAAATTGTGCCCGTTTGTTTTTCTCATTCCTCTCATACGTTACCACCTTTATTTATGCTCGGGACACAGCTCATTTTTTTCCTTCGTTCCCTTTCTTTTATTTGCTTCCTTCGTTTCCATCGGTTCAATCATATAGATTTTTATATTCGTTGCACGTTTACATTCATTTATTTTGACCAGTCCTTTCCTTTGTTATTCCCCTAATTTTGTGCGTTACTTTACCATAACCAATGCTCCGTATTTATTCGCTTTAATCTTTTCAGCTGAATTTGACCATTACTATTCAAATCAATTCATATTTATTGTATACGTTTCGTATGCAACGGTTCTTTTCTTTATTTATTTTGCCTTTATAACCTTGTTTGACTTCGTTTCTTTCATATTGCAAACTGCTGTCACTTCCAATCTCATTCCTCATTTTAAGTTTTCTTCCTCCTCCTTCTTCCATTTTTCTTTCTACAGATCCACTTATTTTCTCCCTTCTTTTACCGTGCTTCCACCTCCCATCGCTTCGTCACCCACCACATCCAACTCATCCCTCTCCCTCCGCGTTTTTCTCTCCTCCTCTCATGCACATATCTCTCTACACGTGTTGTCATCGCCTGCATGCTCAGCCATCCTCAGAGCCTTCACCATCAACAATCATGCCACACGTTATCTTTGAGTAATAGGTTAGCATATATTTATAATATATATGTGTTATTGTATATTTTCTATAAGTCTGTATTTGGAATATGTGATCTGTCCTACATGATTTTAAATTCATGTTAGTTATGTATCATATGGTATTATATATATGAGTTCATAACAGTATTTTTTTTTTTTTTTTTTTTTTTTTCGTTCATAGTGTGTATGATATTATACTATGTATAGAGATTTGATAACTTGATTGTTTTATACTTTATGTGTCACGTTGGTATTCAATTTTAAAAGTTTGAAGGTTATATATTAGTTAATATATAGTTTAATATATGTCAGTAATGTATATCTATGCAGTAATATTGTATGTATTATAGCAAAGTAAGTTTTTTTTTTTGATTTAAGATATCATATATACATCTTATAAATATAGTATGGTTCCAAGTATGAAATGTTTGCAGTTTTCAGATTCTATATAATATAAAATTTTGTTCGCATGTTATAAAATTTGATAAGTGTATATATAAATATTATATAAAAAGTTAGTACATATATAAAACGTAAAGCATACTCATCTTATCAGTCGATTGTATATGTATTTAAATATATGATATGTTTAAAGCTATGTATTTTGTGAATAACTGGTTATAAGTATATATATACACATTTGATTTAAAGTTATAAAGGTATGCATATTGTGAATTAGACTATATTAATGGTTAGCTTACAAATATTTATATAGTTTTATAGGGAAGTACGAGCTATGTGGGTTATATTTTTAGCAAGCGTATTGTTACCACTTTAAAATGGGTGAAGTTTTACAGTTTACGGTCTATTTGTGTAAGTGTGTAATGTATGTTTAATTTAATAAAGTTATGATAGTTTTGTATAAAATGTTTAACTATTTATATATCTGATATAATGATAGTTTCATATCCGATATAGCTTATATATTATAAAGTTACAGGATACGTTAGTTTTATACGCTAGTTAATATATATATTTAATAATTGACTAAAATGTTTTCAGTGTGAGTTTACTTTTTTTAGTGTTGGATTTTATACGGCATAGTATGTATACTTGTTCACAGTCTATATAAGTATATGAGTGCATGTGTCATTATAAGTATTTTGTTGTTTATAAATCTCGAGACATATATATGCGTTTAGGTGTTTGTTTCAGACTTACGTAATATATATATATATAACCGAATATAGGCTATGCATTTGGAATTTCTATATATACATTTTTATTATGAACATATATAGGTTGCTTTCATGGGTTTTTTTTTTTAAGTAATATATATTACAATAAGTGGTTATATTGTTTTTATAATAATTATTGACTATAAAATATAATACAATGGTTTTTTTTTTTTTTGGACGAATTATGTTTAAATTACATATAGGTATATATAGATTTTAAATATACATTTTTAATTTGAAAATTTGTTTTGGGAGAATTAATATCATAATAATTTATATTTTTTTCTGTAATATCAAAATTGATTCGATTCATTCTCATCGATTTCCCATTATCAGCCTTGTCCGTCGTGCCTATTTTCTACATCAAATCTTGTCCATCCAGCGTTGCTTTGGATTTCATAGCTCATTTCATCATCATATATCTCTAGCCTCGAAAGGTGAGCAATCACTCACGATTAACGTTCTTTTATTTATTAAATTTGATTTCAATTGAAATGACAATTGAAATATGCTGCTGTAGTTATTTAAATTGTTATATTTATGCTATTATCTGTAATAGTTCACTTATGGGATATGACACCATATCCTATTGTTTATATTTATTTTGATGATATATACCTGTTGTTATTATTATTATTTTCATATCTGCTATCACTCTGCAAGTTCCCTGTTAGTATAAAAATCACTATGGGTTGAAATGATACATACCCGAACGGACTTCAGAATAGGAGAAAATCGTTATGGGTTGAAATGATAAACCCAAACGATTTTCATTTAAATTGAATTTGGGATTACGGGTTGAAATGATATCCACCCGTATATATTTAGTGTACGGATTGAAATGATAAATATCCGTAGCATTTGACTATATGATAGGAAATATATACCGACACCGTTGGTCCATATAAATAATTTAAAGATAAATTTCTACAGTTTGAAAAGAAACATATGTGAATTAATAAATATTGGTTCTTAAAATATTATATATAAATGGAAACTTTATATATAAATTTAATAATATTTTAGACTGATTTAATCCATAAAATATGTTTAAGTATTATTTAAGATTTATATTTCAAATTTTACCGTGTAAAGAATTTTAATAATTAAGATTGGGAGATAAATTTGGTTTATTAAAAATGGTATTCAAATGAAGATTTATTTAATTAAATCAATTTGAATTTATTGAATGGGAAATTTAAGGGTATGATTTTGTAACTGGATTTTTGTTTTAAGTGATTTATTGAATGTTTCATGTTTAAATAAATTAAAGAAAATATTGAGTAAAAGGGTAATTTCAGGTTTACTTAAATGATGTTGAATCTAAGGAGGAAATATTTCAAGGCTAAATAATAATTTGATTAAATCAAGATCTTATGAAACTGTAAAATTGAACTTTGGGAATGTAGAATATTAAATCTTTGAACTATACTAGAATATAAATGGGTGTTTCAGATCTGTATTTGAATCGATATAAGTTGAATTTATTATTTAGAAAACTAAATTGAATAAAGTTTAGTTTGAAACGTTGATTACTTAAAGTTTTGAAATATATTGAAATATAAAGGGTATTTGGTGATTTCAAATCCGAACTTGAGATCAATAAAATTGAAATGGTTATTTTAGAAATTGAGTTGAATTTAAATTGATAAATTGAGATTGAAAAAGATTTAAATGGGAAGGTCGGGTTGATGTTAAACGATTGGTTAAGTTGAGGGAATTGAAATTTCTTTACTGAATAAATTATTTAATATATATAAATACTATTTGGGAAGTATAGAGATTTTTGAAGTGAAAATGATAGTTGGTTTTGAAGTATAAATTAAGTTGGAAGACTACGGTGTTATAGTGTATATTTCTATCTTATAGATAGTTCCATGGACCCTTAGAGGATGGTTATCCCAAACATCCTCTAAGTTAATTATATTTTAGTTGATATTTCACTTGAGTTAGATTTATAGATATAAGAATGTTAATCCTGACTCAAGTGTTTTGTGTTTTGCTTTACGCTCGGGTCAGACTGAGAGATACAGCATTTGAGACTCATCTTCGAAGTTGGAGCTTTACTTGAAGATCCAGCTATCTATCCCTTCAGTCATCCAGTTGATTGGTTCAGAGAAGCCATCTGTTGCATTGGAGACTTCATGGCATTTGAACTATTCGGTTGTATTTTATTTCTAACTTTAATGTATATAGTAGCTTCATGAACTACTATTTTTATCTATTCCGCTGCATTGTATTACTCTGTGTAAGTGATCTATGATTGATTTATTTACTGTATATTTTAAGTTTTGCCAAATTTTTATTAACAATTCGGTATTTTGAATTATTCAAGTCGGACATGTACGGTTTTATTGTCGATTTGAATGGTCCAAAATAGCGGGCTGTTACAATTACTATTCAGGTTAGCCATTCTATACAACTCATATTTGGGATTTTGTTCAGATTTGAACATATATTGGGAATTATGTACGTTTAAATCCATAATTTCAGTGTTTGTTGTTTCAATCTATTGTCACGAATGTTTTGTTTTTCAATTTTACTAATGTGGATAAATATGAAGACATTGTTGCTTAGGTTTGTTTGCTTTGATAATTTGATAATCTTTTGATCCAGTAATTTACAGTTTCCAACTAATTTATTTCACATGTCATGCATTTCATAACTTATAGATTTTGCATAGATAAATTTAGGTATGCTGTTGAAATTGGTTGCCCAACTATTGAATCAAGATTATATAAACCCTTAGTTTTAAAATAATTTCATTACTTTTTATGGTTGCTTTGGTATATATTCCTCTGTTATCTTAAATCCAATACAGCTGTACAAATAATCAACTTTTCTATGTTTGTAACAGTGTACGATTGAGGCATATTAAAGTATAATGCGATAAATTTTATTACCCACATTTACAAAAATGATATCATGTACGGTAGACATAATTTTTTTTTGCGTTTCCTAAAATTATCTCGAGCTAAGTAGAATAAACGTTTGTTAACGGTCATGCATTTTACTGACCTTTTGATATGTAGACATCGGATGTATTAAGTTTGTGTTTTCAATATGCAATGTTAATTTGATGTTATGCGTAGATTTGAAGATTGTATGCACTTTCAGTCATGTGTACAGAAGATTGAGTTTCATATTTTGTTTTTTTTATTTCTTGGTCAGAGAGAATACCCACAAGATAGGTTGAAATTCATTTAACCCTTATTTCCTTATAATACTGTATTATTACAGATTATCACGCCCTAATATTCTAATATCAATTTAGTTGCATTTCCTACTAGCTTAAATCATCACCATGGTTGATTTTGGGGCAGTTTTTCAAACTTGCGGTTGACTGTTCCAAGCTTAGGTTTTCAAATAGTGAGTTAGAATAATTTGCAAGTGAGAGGTATTATACCACATAGGTATGAATTTGTAGTGCGAGATTGTTATTTCATACAACTTGAAACTCATTGGAAATTATTTTGCTTTTTTGTTATGTCATCAACTCAGTTGCCTTTTTTGTTGTATTAATTTTTTTTGTGGCTACTTTTGGGGATTTGTATGCATTCCCCCCTATTCCGTTGTTATGGTCTCCTTTTTTAACTTTAGTAATTTTTAACTGATAGACCTATGTACCACACCTGTATAAAGCCATGTTACACGATGTTATTTAACGTGCATTTTTGATAAATTTGGATTCATAAACTAATTTATGACTATACTTTAAACAATTGCAAAACAAATATTCGTCAATTATACTCAATAATGATGCACCTATATTGTGCATGCTGTAAGTTTATGATTACAAATATGTGAAGCATCAACAAATTTCAAAATTACAAATATCCTCCTTTAAAGGCATTTTTGTTTTGTAATAATGTAATATGCCATAACTACAAAGTTCACTGTTTGTTGCTCATCAATGTATGATGTGTTGCTGTGTACTTTATTTACGTTGCAATTTGAATCATTCTACATTAGTTCCATTTGAATGAATTTTTGCCGAACACCATGATTTCATAAATTATCAACTAAAAGACTACTACAATTAGCATGACTAAATATAGTTATGTAGAATGTGATAATCTTATTTTACAATAATGTATGGTCTTCAATCGAAAACATTACTTAATTTTCAAGTATTGTGTTCTAACAATAGAAGTTCAATTCCCTTATAAGTTTAGTAAACCGTTTTTATGAACAAATTTACCTCTGTAAATATTTAATCTATATGTGCAGTTCTCAGTCTATAAGTGGTTCTACTGTCAACATCTGTTGCTTTCGAACGCGAGTTTAATAAATCTGTACCAAACCAAAGCATATGGAAAACAATAAACATTGGATCAGGCTGTCCATATTTACCAACCTGATAAATTATGTTTTGGATAGAAGAACTGTCATACCATTTGCACTCTGGCTGAGGTTTTTATTTCTTAAGCAATTCACAATAAATTACTTATTTGTTGTTGTTTTTAGATGGTTCTATCTGTCACAGTTTTAATTAGGTATCTTATTGTTTTATTTGCGGATCACAACAACTAGATTGGTTTTGCAAATATCTTTGACTAAAAGGTTTGCAAGTTTGTAGGGAAAATTATCATATTGCTTATATTTTATTTTACAGGTTATGCCAAGGGGTT
Source organism: Allium cepa (assembly GCA_030765085.1). NCBI lineage: Eukaryota > Viridiplantae > Streptophyta > Magnoliopsida > Asparagales > Amaryllidaceae > Allium > Allium cepa. The sequence goes on from CM060929.1 coordinate 203,718,030, forward strand.
TCATGGTAATTATAGTTCTAGGATAATATATGTAATTATTGGTTAGTGATTAAGTAATGGTGGATGTAGACAATCGAGTACTTGAAAATGATTGTCGTATTCTCTTATTTGAATTAAGCTAAAGCTTATATTCAATACACGCATAGTTATTAAAAAGAAAACATAGTTTACATGTAATATACTAACAAACCATTTTAATACCCAAATTTTTTAAACTGTAATTTTGGTTGAATATTTTGTATTTTCCAACTTATTTAGTATGCGTATAGTGGATTTTTTAATACCACAATGCACAGATTCCATGTGTATTCCAACTGTTTCACGGATTAGTTTTATTTTGTATTATATAGTTATTATGTTCAACGACCTAATAGGTCATAAAATGCACTAAATACATTCCTACTTTCATATTATATGACTGATTTTTAAAACTTACCAGCTTCAGGTTTAATCCAAATTAGTTACACAGTACTACGCTTTTACTATTGACGCAATTGCATATGTTTGATTCTGCACCTTAGGAAGTTTTGAGCAAATTGGTGTCTATAATTTCATTAATACCCTATTACGTTATAATGGTAGCATTTCTTTTAACCTACATATGGCACGCTTGGAATATATGCTTTGCTATTCAAACTATTAGCTATATGAAAAGTTTGTGGTGTCAATTATGTTAAAACCTTTTTTTAATTTATGTACCGTAAACTTAATTATTAAACATTTAGCCATCAAAACTTAACATCTATAGCTATGTTGAAATTCAAGATATTTTGAAATGAAACAAGAATAATATTAATCTACAAACTTATTACTCATAGATAAATCATTAAATGCAAATATTGCAGCAATACTCATATTTGTTTGGTTAAAGGAATTTTATTTTTGTTAACCTGAACCTCCAAATCTTTCTAGGTAAAAAAAAATATTGTTCCTTAAATCATTATTTTCTATTAACATATTGCTGTTTTCGACTACTGATTATTATAATCCTAAATAAAAATTTAAGTACACTGTTTACTGTTTTATAAAATTTAAAATTATGATTCATAAATAAATTATTACATGCTAATATTGTAATGCTACTCCTGTTTATGTTTGCCTTGCCAATTTTCTCTAATACCAGCATTACACTTAGTATTACCATTTCCAGACGTATCTTCCCAGTTATTAATTTTTGATACCTACTTTAAATATGAATCTACTAACAATCTATTTCTAGAAAAGATTTCCACAATTACCTAAGACCCAATGAAGGATAATTCTGACTATCATATGCTCCTCTAAACATATCAACAGATAATTAGATAACGACAAATTATACTACTCAATATTTGAATAAAATCATGTTATATGCAACCTATGTTGAATACCTCCATATGCAAATGGTTACGAAATTGTGGATAAAAACCGAGAATTAAATAGCCTCTTCTTCTTCATCCTATTCATGGGGAAGGACATAATAATATGCATGTCAACTTACTATTCTCATTAGTTTCAAGATTATTAGGTAGTGTATGGTTTCTTAATTTTAGTTTTGGGTTTTCGTCCATAAAAATATGCACTAGACACATATATATTACCGAAAATGATCAATTTAGAAAACGAAGTTAACATACGAAATAGAAATTTTTGGACATAACAATTTATATTATTATTTTGCTAGCTTCCTAAGCTTATCAATAGCAGGTTTGGACTGCCTATTTAATTTAGCATCTTCTTCACCAATGACCTCAAGCTCAACCATGAAATGTTTAACTATTAAAGCAATTTCAGCAGGTGACTTCTCATTTTTCTTCTTTTTCTTTCCCTTTTTAAAGAGATTACTACATCATCATCATCCTCACCTTCTTCTACATAAAAAAATGACAACACTGATTTTTTTAAAAGGCTTTAGTCCAGATAGCATGGGACAACTAAGATAATGTGACTGTAGCAGTGGCTACAGTTTGGGTTTTTCTTTCTTTTTTCGTATTATTTTCTGCATATACACCCAAATGGATTTGAATCACCTATCTGGTGGAATATTATAGTAGGTACACGCCCTTCCTTTGTGGACTAAATAATCCAAATATAAATAGATAGGAGAAGTTATGTCTGTCTCCATTTGTATTTGAAATAATCTTAGAATAGAATGATCAGTCAATCGGCACAACCGCTTTAAATTTGTTTTCTATAATTTACTACTTCGGTATATAGGATAATTATGTTTATTACTTCTGTATAGGATAAAAAATTCGACCCATTATGTTGCTTGGTCCCTCAATGATTTACTTACAAATGACATTTTATATTTCTTTTTTCAACAAAGAACTTTCATATTTGTAATGAAAACTAACATTACTTCTACTTTTGTACATGTGTTTGATTATCGGTACTAAAATATTTACAGCCATGTCTTGATATTCCTATTACAATTTCATATTATGCAATGTTAATAATCATTAAGTCAATCATCATGTGACTTTATAAATGTATATTGATTCTTATATGTAAGTGGGGAGTATAACAAAAGAAATATAAGTTGACAAGTTGAATATTTTTATTTTTGTATGCCAAATCCAAGGCTATGCAATCGATCTCATGACTAGCTTGAAACTGGTTTAAGAAACCTTTTATTCATGCTATTTTTCTCCCAACCAATGAATCCTTGAAATAATAATCAAGCTTTACTACTGGTCTGATATGAGTTGTTTTCTGTGCATTGGACTTAAATCTACATCAGATTGATGAATACAATATTATCAGACTGCACATCATTTACGTGTTAGGGTCATACTCATTAGTCATATTCATTAAACCATGGATGAGTTTAATTTTTTTCCCTATTCAAGAACTTTGTCTTTGAGGGAAAATAGCTACTACGCTATTTTTCTTTTAATATTCCATTTATAGTACGTTTTTTAATGGACTGTGTCTGAAGTTTTGGAAAGTAACATCATTTCCTTTAATTTGACATCACCAAACAAAAAGTCAACTAAAATTGCGAAGTTCATTATTTTGTAATTCATGGGAGAAGTTTGTAACTTTTTGTAGATTGGTTTTGGAATGGGAAGTTATGAGTTTGTCCGAAGTGAGTGCTCATTATTTTATAATGGTTCACTAAAAAATGATGATACCATAATTGTTAGAAAAAAATGTGAAGTTTTTTCTTTCTTTCTTAGCTTAAATATTTATTTTATTATTAGTTGTTAAATAGTTCTTTAGCTAACAAATGAGCTAGCTAGTACTTTACATGGCCATATATTCGACATAGCCCTTATTTTTTGCCATTATTTTCAGTCTTCTACTTGATTTTAGGTGAATTTTCCAAGTAAATCTATATTTGGTATTGTATGTTTACTGAACAAAAATATGAAATTAAACCTTTCCCTTCTGTTTCCCAGTTTCCAAATTTGTGTTTAATGCATTTAATGTAGTTGCTTATTTTAAGCTTCATTGGTGTTATCATTTAACAACCAAGCACAAACAATGTCAAATAAAAAATGTACTTAACTGAAAATTTTCACTAACATTTTTGGTTCTTCATTAGTGTTTATGCACTTATTTCGTCAAAAACAACTGTCTTTAGCACAGTCCACTGTATTAATTTAAGTTAAGCATGGAAGTTATGAAATGTTAGCATGTTGTTTTGTACCTCTATGTAATCCACTTCAATTTCTAAACAATTGTTGCCTGTGCAGGTCGTCTGTGCATTGTTACTGCAAAAATATCACGACTAAGAATCAAGATTTTAACAAATATTACCACATATTTTTAATCTGAACAGTAGTATGTAAATTAGTTTGCAATTTCAAATTTATACCCTTACACAAGCACATGTGCTATCAAAGAGTTGAGTACTCCAAATTCTAGCCATAACAGATAATTATAGACAATAAATATATTTGTATAAATGTCTTTCATTTCCTAATTTTAGGTCCATGCTTTGCTTTTTCACTATGTACTTCAAAAGCACCAAAGAAAAATACCAGCGATAAAAGATCGATTTGAAAAGTTATTTTCACACATAACATAAAAGATAATTTTTTTATTATCCTTTTGAGCCAATTCAAAAATACCACACACTGCCCCTGCAAATGTTTTACAGACTTCAAAAATAACATACTGTCCCTGAAAAAATTGTTTTACTACATACAACTACTATAAAGGACATGTGATATTTTTTCATTAACCCTGTAATAACATGCTGTCCCAGTCATTCATGTGGAATACATTCCCTGTCTTAGCAAAACCTGTTAGCCAACTTGCACCTTTTGTAAAAAACTACTGTGCATCAGATTATAGCTTGAATTCAAGAAATATTATGTACTGTCATTACACCTTCTTTCTTAGTAAAGTTCACACCCAACATACCCATGTTGTAACATACTGCTGTGTTACAACTTAGACCTCAATTATCAGTACAACTTTCTTTACTTCATTCGATTACTACCTTGCTGCTACAATCTGCTACTTACTACATACAATAATGGACCAGCTATTTTGTCTTCGCTTTTATACCGACAACACATCTGTGTTGCTGGGACATATTCAGCACAGTTCTTGGGACATATTCAGCACAAAGGAGAAAATGCTGCAAGGTTCAATATAAGCTAGAAAAATATATGTCCGCACCAATTTGTTGGGAATCTTCAGCAAACATTTTTTTAAAACCGTTGTTGCCTTTTTCCACGCTACGTTTTAACTTCTGTCTATCTTCCGCATAAATATTTATGTACCTATGTAGATGTGCGAATACATGAAAAAGTAAATATATTCTATATGTCTGTTATCTTAGAAATAAAACTCTTATTATTTGATATAGACATGTTCGTCTTCATAATCAATTCATACAGCATAACTTTGACAGCTGATTATACTTTTGGGTTCATTTCCAAACAGAGCAATTTATGCTTTTTGTTTTTTATTTTATTTAAAGTAACGGGAAAAAACAAAAAAATACTCAAATTCGGTTCCCATCACATATTTTAGTACCAACAGTAAGTTGTACATCAAAAAACAAGTCACCTTGGCGTTTAATTGCTCGGTTCGCCAACAGTACAATGCTCCCGTGTCACATATTGATGGGGTACTGGTAGGTTTAAAGTTTAAATATAGCATATGGTCACCAAGACTCAATGAATTTAAAATTTAAACATTGAATGATTCCTAAAAATAAAATTTAAAAAAAAATGGTGCATGCAGTCAATTGGGCATATCCTAATATTTTTACTAACTTGCATTCATTTTTATGTATATTGTCAAGCTAGCTGTCTTTATGTATATGCTACGAAATCGCAGGTTACGGGCAATATGCTCTGTAGTTGAAAGCTATGAAATATACAACTGCATCCGCTTACGAAAATCATTGATTTAATGCAAGATAACAACGATTGCCAATGTCCGATGAGTTTGTCAAGCAACGCAACCATGAAATATACAATGCAAATTTTCTTTACTTATATTGTTCAATCCCATGTGCAAAGCACAGGTTCATACTAGTTATTATTATTATTTACATTAAAATGAAGGTGATCTCAAATAAGTTATCATACGTACGTACCGAGTAATGCATGAGTGATTGTTGAATTGGTGGAAGAACTGGTTTCAGAGTCAGTCTAAGCTTTCATCTACTCGCTATAATAACTCCTGAAAGGCTAAAATGTCTTATCAAGTATGACAAACAGGTACAAGTAATTCACAACTAAAAGGTTGTTACTGAAGTAAAATTTACATATTTGCATTTAAATCCATCTTTGCACTACGGTGGTAATATGTGTTTATTTACTTTTATTTTCCATGTTTAGGTATCATACCACTTGTCGGTATTGTTGTTTGTCTTAATATGTCTATGCTAATCTAAACATCACAGTTCTTACTTATCTTGATATATTGTTATAGTTTATATTGATTGGAAATATTTTTTTGGAAGGTTTTACTGAAAACTTTTAATAGTTCAAAATGTTGAATTTACTTATATGATCCATTATCCGCTGCATGAGATAGAATAGTTAGAACATCTTTCTTTTCTATTTTTATTTTGTTAATCACATAATGCTCAATGTAGGACCTTTTTCACTGTAAACATGTTGAAGCTTGGGTCAAGCATTGAATGCTATGATAATTAGCTCAACGTATGGTTTTCCTACAGCATTGCTGCAATATCTGAATTAAGCCATGAAAAAATTCTTGTGGTCATGCTTGTCAGGTATGTATTAATGAATTGACAACTTTGAATGAAACGTTGATAGCTTAGCTGGCCTTGAAAGAATCGAGAAACAAGTCTATGTAACTTAAAGTGATAATTTATGTAAATTGAAAAAGGTGGATGGATACCTATATTAAAACTCATTACATTAGACATGATGATTATAACAATGAAAAAGTATTTTATAAAATTCAAAAAGTGTCAACAAGGAATTTCAGATGGATTATGTTGCACAAACGTTTGCCTTCTTATGTAGAATTATAGTGGATATCTATGTATAAAGCTAATAGGCCATCATATGCAAGTGAAATTTCACCACACCATATCTATATATGGAGCATTATTGTCTTTGTGGTACATTGGTACCTTTATAACTTATTTCATATTTATATTTCTAGCAATAGTTACTAGATCCTGTAACACCCAGGATTTTTAATGAAAATAATTAATCAACTTAAAATGGTATTTTGATAATATCACACTAGTATGGGTCGGTGCTTCGCACACAAACTGTTTTTATTATCCTAAACAGAAAGCAAGGGCTTTTTGGAATTTCAAAGTGACACCGAGTAATTTAGTTCAATGAATTTTCTTTATTAGTAGTAGAGATAAAATAAGGAACACAATTCTTACAAATTGAGAAATTTGGAAAATCAGACTTCACCATCGCATCGAAAATATTTTGTACCCTAAATTCATATATAAAACGTTAAACATGAATGTCGGATGAAGGAGAAATAGATCGTTTACTAAAACACTGTAATAACCCATTTCAGCGATTCGCATCCGCACATGTCGGACTTGAATTGCTCAAAACACCGCATTGTAATAAAATTTGGAGCAAATAAAATCATCACAGAATCACAGACACAGAATATCAGAATAACTCGCAGTGGAAATAAAATACCATGGTAGTTCATGAAGCTACTATAACAAAGTCTCAAAAAAATACATAATATCAGTTTAAAACAAATCATATAGAAATCCCAAATACATTGAAATCACAATACAATAGCTGAAATATAATAACTGAAACTGTAAGATATAAATAACCAGATAAGCAGAATCTCCAGCGATTTCTAGCTCCAGAAAGAGAAATTCTAAGCTAAGATGTGAATACTCAGACTGACCCGAGCGTAAAGCAAAACACAAAACACTCGAGTCAGGACATACATACTTATACAATGTAAACCAACTCAAGTGAACTGTAATAAACGTTAGTAACTTAAAGGATGCTTGGGATCACCCATCCTCTAAGGATCCGTTAAACTATTTACTATGTAGTAATATTGCGTTATTATAATAATGTCTACAGTAAAATAAATTTACTTTAAAATAGCATTAAGGAGCGATCCAATATTCCCCTTAGCACGTAATAATTCCAGTAGTCCATTCAGTATCAACGTACCTTCAGATCGGGAGGCTACCCTAAATACTCCATGTGCTACGGGAGAAAAATAAACTCGTAGTAAGACTCGTTATGGTAGGTGACACGACACAACGAGGCAATGCCAGGGTAGATATAGCAATTACGCACACGGGCTGGCGGTAACGTAGCGCTCACCTTAAAACACACTCCCAACCAAAATCGGAGGATGGCCATCAAATCAACCACAAGTAAGAGTATAGTATCGAAGAAGTGCGTCCGATTAGAGGAGCTACCCCTTTTGGCCCATGATCGCTCCTGTTTTAGCCACCTTAAGCCAACTCACATGAGTTGGATCCACGTAATATACCTCAAGAACGTCGCCACCATCCTACTTCATTCTGGAATATCACTTAGGTATTAAAGTGGTTTTCGGTATCGACAGAAAGTATGTCCATATCCGATTCCGATCTCTTTAACAACCAATCTTTATTATAACCGGTGGTTATACATTTCAAAAATAGTTTTTATATTTCAAAACCAAAACCATTTTTATTTCAAAACTATATTCAAATCAAATAGTATATCATTTTCATTTTAAACATATATTCACCTTTTAAAATCATAATACTTTCAAAGTTATAACCTTTTGAAACCAAAATACTTGAAATCATTACGTTTTGAAAATCATAACATTCGAAACCATACATTTGATAGCTTCCTTTATTTCTTTTACATTTACAAATTTATTCAATTAAACCCAAAATTGCAAGTTTCCAATTTAATTCAATTCAAACCATCAGTTTCAACTCCAATTAGTTTCCCAACAAACCATCTCAAAATTCAAATATCATATCCTTTCAAAATATCATTCATTTTTATATTATTAAAGACCATTCCAAATCAAATTTCAAAATGTTTATATTTCAAATCAAAATACTCCATTTAAATATTTTAAAAGTGAAGTTATTATACTTATAAATCAAGTATTCAATTCCTAAAAGTTTAGCCTTTCTGAGTTCATATATTTACTTAAATACATTAAAACAGTGAAACTTCAGCTTTCCACAGCACTTAGAAAATGCTGCGGTAAGTTACGTTTGGAAACAATTCATTTAAGCAAAGACAGCATTTTAAAACTGCTGTAATAGTTCAGGGTTCAAATTAAAAGATTTAATTCAATTCAGCCAACTACAGCACTTAACAAGTGCTACTGTAGACCTTTTATTAGTTTTAGATTTTAGTTGTAGTTCTACAACCACAACACTTACCAAGTGTTGTAATATTACTTAGTTAAATTTAGCCTTTTAGTTCATTTGCATCAACCACAACACTTACAAAGTGATGTAATATCCTGTACAATAGATTTTAAGTTAACTTCAGAAATGGTAGCATTTCTGAAGTGCTGTTAATTAAATTTTCAGATTTCAATACAATTTCAGAAACAATTAAACTTCAATTTAAACCATTTTAACTTATAAAAATCATATTTTTACACTCAAAATATTCATTTAAATACCCTTTAACATATGATTTTTTTATAAAGAAAATTTCACAAATATATATCAAATTTTCAATGCTTCACTTATTTATTCAAGTGTACAAATTTCTATTTCTTTGCAATTTAAAAATTAACTTATCACATAAGTTTTAATTACCATTTCAAAATATAATCTTAAATTTCCATTTTATTTCTTAACTTGACTTTTATTTTTAAACCAAATTTCAAATTTAAATATTTAAGTTATATTCAAATTTAACTTTTAAGCATTTATTTATTTAAACATTTTAATTCATAGAAAAATCAATAACACTTCATTAAGTCATTTTAAATTCAAATTAAATCAAATTGTAACGACCCAGAATTTTATTTAATTAAAATTTGAATATTTAGTTAATTTTAAATATTAATAAGTGAATTTATAAGTCGAATAAAATTTATTTCGAATAATTGGATTTAATTGGATAATTAAATCAATAATTTAATATGTTAAATTATGGAAATAATTGAAGATTGGGTTAAATATGATTGAAAATGATTTGTAAAATTTTATTTTATCATGTTGAAGTTAGAATGATATTTTAGAACTTTTAAAATCGAATTAAAAGTTAATTTGTGAAAATTGAATATTTTAATATTTAATGGACTAGTGAAAATAGCCAATTTTTGAACAGTCTCATAATTGGATGAAACCAGTTTCATTGGATCCGTAATAGTTGGTTATTATCGGATTTCATTTTTCGTAGCAATCGGAGTTACCGTTTGATCGTGGCAGCTCGAAACGCATCGAATTGTTTTTAATATTAATTTGGCGAGTTAAAATAGCCATTTTTCAAAAAGTCTCGGATTTCGACGAAACCAGTTTCATCGGATCCGTAATGTGATATTATTGTATGGTTTCAAATTTCGTGTCGATTGGACATACCGTTTGTCCGGTACAAATTAAAACGCATCGAAAATCGTTTAAATCGGTTTAATTTAAATTGATCGTTTATTGCCATAACTCGCACATACTTTCGAATTAGCTTTCGAAAACTGTTCCATTGTGTCCGAAACGCGGGATAAACCTTAGGAACGTCAGTTTCGGTGCGTAATTCGGAGTTTTGAAAACCCGGATGAATAGTGTTCACAAATTCTCTATAAATAGGCCCATTATTCACAAAATTTGAGAAAAAAAATAAAACCCTAAAACGTTGCAGCCGCCACCTCTGGCTTCAACGGCTGAAATGCTTCCATTATTTCTCCTCTATTATCTCATGATCCGTTAACAATTAGAGGAAAGTGCCAACTACAAAAATGAAGAGCGCTGCGAGGGCTAGCAATCCAACGGTGGTGATCGTCTGATTCGCAATGTAGAGGGAGATAGGGTCTTCCATTCGTGGCCGCTCATTATCGATTTTCTCGTAGGGGTGATGGCCGAGCTGCACGTTGTCTAGGGTGGAGGTGATGTTCGTCGAGGCCTTCGTAGTGGCGTAGGTTGATTGTCTTCAAAGTCGTCAGGGGAGGAGATTAATTCAATGAATGTTGGGCGGCCGTGGGTTTCATGGTTCACGCGACGCCTGGAGTAGAAGAAAGGAGGGATGGCCAAGATCTTAGGGCTTGCAACGTGCGGCCCTGATTGTTTAGGGTAAAAATAATAAAGGAAATTATAAAATATTAGTTATATTTAAATCGTTCAGACTTTAAAATGTTATAACTTTGTCATACGAGGTCTGATTTGGGCGAATCAAAGTGCGTTGGAATCGTATGATCATGCTCTACGCTATGGAACTGGTTTGGAGACGATAGGAGTCAGTGAAAAATTTCGGGTATAATTAAACGCGTGTTTAGTTATATTCGAAATAAAAGCTGAAACGAAATTGAAATCAAGGTGAGAACTTCTCACTCAATCGAATCAGTTTCGATTTTATTTTAAATAGTTAGATTTAAAATATTTGAATGCATGTTTGAATGATGATTGTTATCTATTGATTGTTAAGATAGACATTATGCGCCGTTAGTAAGCGGATGTTATTTATTAAAAACATATACCGCGAATATTTCAAAAACAGTGAAATTGGTATTATATATAATAGCAATATATATATATATATTGGCATATGTATATATTGGAGTTATTGATTTTCCGCATTTGTTTAGCGGATGAGACCCTATTGCGCCGTCTATTAAGCGGATAATATTTTAAATCCCATATACCACGATAATTCCGTACTAGAGCGGAATTGGTATTGTGCTAATGTTTGTGGATGCAGGAAAACAGGTTGGGGGGATCCAACTGGATTCCTCAACAGTATTTATTTGATTTCAGATATTTTGATATTTGATGGACTATCATATCGATATATGATGTCGTTGTTGTCGTGATTGACTATTTGGTGTGTAGCATCATTGGGCCAAGATTTTGGAATTTTAAAATGATTTTTAAAGTGATTTTTGAAAATATACTATATTTTTGGAACTGATCCATTTTAAATAAATAAACGTTATAATTTTTAAAGTTATAAAAATTATGATTTTGAGAAATACGGTTAAAGATTGATTTTTGAGAAATATGGGTTAATGTTTTTATAAAATAATTAATTGGATTTTTGAATTTATTATAAAAAGTTTAAAAATAGGATTTATAAAATCGGATTATTTTATAAATCAAGAGAATGGTGAAATTATAAAGGAGATTAAAGATGTTTTAAAATAATAGTATAAATTGATTTATATAAGAGATTTATAAATTGATATTTATGAATTAAAACATTTGAATTATAAAACGAGTTTTTATAAGTGTTTGAATGAAGTGAAAATGGATTGCATAAGTGAATGGAATTTATAAAATTATAAATGGTGAAGTTATAAATGAAATTTATATATAGTAAGATTTATAAATTTTGTGAAGTTATTAAAGGATATATTTGGATAAATAATTGAACCTTATAAGTTATAAGATATACAATTATGAAGTTTAAAAGAACGATTTTATAAAATAATTGTTTTATAAGCATTTAACTTATAGTATGAACCTTTGGTTTATAATTGAGTTATAAAGTGAATAGGTTAATAAAGGAATTTATAAAAGGAAGTTGTTATAAAATAAATAGAAATTGAATTTATAAACGTTGTTTTATAAATCCGCAAACGACTTATTTTGATGAGTAAATTGTTGAAACCGATTAATGGAGTTATATTCACATTTTTGACTGTGAATAATCCTTTAAAATGAAATGTATAGAAATGATGAAATTGGTTAACATAGTATATTCACGTTTTTGAATAGTGAATAATATGTTAAAGAAAATGTTTAGATTTGATGTTTTAAATAGAATTAAAACTATCTAACGATGTTTTAAAATGTGTTGAGATTCGAAATCATAGATTTCAACATTCATTGTTGAAATAGACATTTTCGAGAAATAAAAGGAAATGGTGGACTATAACACTGTTGTTATAGTAGATGATTTCCGAAAGGAAATGTTTTGTATAGTATTGGGATTTATATATCTATTTTAATTTCGAATCCCTATACTAGAGATTTTGGGACGTCGTAACGATGTTTTATGCAACATTCGTTTTGGCCCAAATAAATATATTTAAGAGCATGATTTCCTTAAAGAATGAAATATATACTTAATCTCGATTTAAGTATATTTGAATATTTTCCAAGTGTTGAAAATAAATGGATTGAGAATTACTTAATAAGTAAGTATGGAAATGTTTTCCAATATAAAGTGAATATTTGGAGAATTTATCTTTTTGAAGATAAATTGAAATGATTAATTGAAATCGTATATTCATAGATATTTTGAAATATACATTCACTATGGAATTTATGAATAGAAAGGGAAGTTGTTTAAAAATAAATATTGATTTATTTTTGAAGTGTGAAAATTATATATCTTGTAAAGATATTTTGGAAAATAAATAATTTGGAAAATTATTTGGAAACTGGTGATGTGTGCATATCCATTGATAGTTCAATAACCGACTATCAATATTGCCCTTTGAAAGGGTATTTGATGTGATTTGTTTGAATTTGAATGCCACACTTATTTTTAAATAAGCGCTCACTATTCGGGTTAACCGGGAAAGGACCATGGGGTCGTATAACCCATTCCGAATATGTGATACGTCGTTATGAATTGCATTTGAAGACCGGTGTTGAAGACCGGATCTTTTTGAAAGCGAAAGGACAACTCGTCGATTGTCTTTGCACCGAGTAGCTACGGTATAGAGACTCCCTATGTGATGGGAAGTCCGGACGTGATTAGAGATTATCCGGATTGCAAGGACTTCTTTGTAAGTGCCTTCGGTTCTGTTCGAACCCAGAACAGACTTGCATGGATTGTACGTCTGACATTACAAATTGAGATATAAAGCAGATTTCTTTCAAATATATTTCTGTTGGTGGCGGAGAATTTATTCTTTTAGCTTAACACCCTTCTCTGAGACGTACGAGCTCAGAGGTTATGTAGTTGAAGGTTATCAGCAATATATTCCCAATTTGGTAATGTGACATGCTGAGTGTTGCTGTGAAATTATCATTGTGTTGATTATTTGTGATAGGATCATTTGTTTGATCGTCTATCCTGGTGATCATTTCTATGATCATTTGTTGACCCAAAGCATGGCTTTTGTATAAAGTATGTTTTTGTGGACGTGACTTCTTCGAGCCTCACACCCCGGAATGGTCAAAACAGGAAAGATGCGGCAAGGTTATGAGGGGTAGAGCCCTTTAGGATATGTGCATTTCCTTCTGGAAAAGGGTGGTATCATGGTATGGAGCCCAGATACTTACTCATGTTGAAAACACTTTATGATTGTGTGAATTGATTACGAGCACTCGGTGAAAGGTCCCAAAGGACCGGGGGATGGCATATTCGGTCAGTTGTTACTCAGTTAGGGGTAACCCGGCCTTGTGTTGGTAGAGATCCGGTTTGGTTCTCGGGGATGTCCATCAAGAGGCATTCTCATGTGGCAATGGGAAGTTCCTTGGCCTGATCATTCGTTGGAAATCCAATTCCCAATACGAAACTTTGTACGGTATTAGTTGTAGAACCTGCCATTTACTTATGGTGGTCACCACTGTTTAGATGGTAGCTATAGTTGGCATAGTTCGAAATGTCTATGCTGGCTAAGATTTATATTCTACTTTCGAAATGAATTTTTCCTACACTATGCACTAGTAATAATATAAAATGATCTTTTAAATGCGTATCAAGCATCTTTGACTATCATAAGGAGAAATCTCCTCCGATTCTGCGTTTGCATTGTGTGTGTGTGCGGGAGGCCTTATGGTAGTCTCATTTTTAAAAGCATTGTGAATTGACTTTAAAAATATTCCTCTATTTTGTTTTCAAAGATAAATAAACTGTTTTGAGTTCTCACACCAGTCACATGACTGACTCGGAGTTTATTGTTTTCCTTCCTAAACTCTGGGTGCCCACCAATTTTCACACGGGCAGTCAAGAGTAAAGGTTTATCAGGATATTCTGGATATTCTGGAGTTGCAGGAGGCAAGATGGATGGCATGGCGTATTACTAGTATATAGTATTTCTTTTTCCGCTGCACTGTTTGTTGTTGTATGATGTTGTACACTCTGATGGTATGATGAAATGTAATGTAATAAAATGTAATAACTGATATAGTTCTTTGTTTAAAGATTATTCATTTATTATTATATGTTGTTCCGCTGCGAATTGTGAGATTCTGATATTGTTCTGTTGTTTTCTGTTCCGTTCTATGTTCTATTTTCTTTCTGTTCTTTATATTTTCTTTTCTCTCTTCTCTCTATTTTCTATCTTTTTCTCTCTTCTTCTTTCTTTTCTTGTTTTTAAAACCCTAAGTGTTCGGTTTTCCGTCCTTCGATTGCTCGGCAGTCGATAAAGTGAGTAACGATGTTGAATTTTCGAAAGACGAAGAATCGGGTCCTTACATCTGGTATCGGAGCATATGGTTAAGCGACAACCATGGTTCTGTTGGGTATTACTCATTGGAGATAGAGTCAGTAGTACTCTAGAATGAGTTTGAGTGTAATAATAGCTATGAGAGCGTATTTGTTAGTGAATATATAAATTGTTTTGTATTGTGTTGACTTATCGGTTGATTGTTTATGGATTTCGGTCGATGTAGTCTAGCTAACTATCGTAGAAAGGGGTTTCTAAACTCTTAAACAAGATAAACCGACACGATATTTTTTTTAAATTGGGTAAATGAAATAATTTTACCTTCATTATATTTTATATATAAAGGAATAATTTTTCAGAATTATTAAAGTGTATGTAAATTGATTGTTTAGATGTTTGAATAATCTAAATAAAAGAATTATCGTATAAGCAAAAGAATTATAAGAGTTGAATTATAATTAATGTGATTAACAATTGTGAAATAAACTTATATATATAAGAAGTGAAACTATATGAAATTTGGGTTAAATATGAGTTGTAATAAAAATTAATTTAAAGTTAAATGGAAATTTACTTTAGAATTTGGAATCTGAATTGATTTATAAGTGGAAATGTAAGTTATGTAAAACCAAGTGATGTTTGTAAAATGGAGTATAACTTAAGAAATGTGAATAAAGTTGATATGGAATAATGAATATGTGTTAATTCACTAAAATCTAATGTTATTGAAAGTTGAAAGATTGAATGAAAATCAATTTAATTAGACCAAATTGAATGAATATAAGCAAAGGAATTCGGTTGTAATTGATATACATTGGTTGTTATATGGTTGTTAGTTGATTGTATATAATTCATTAAGTATTAATGAAATTGAGTTAATGAAATTGGAAGCTAAAGTAATTGGAAATCCAATTGAAAGTTAAGTGAATCTTGAATAGAATTGAATTTGATTAGAAGTGAACCAACTTGAATATGAATTAGTGCATATAATCTAACTGAAAATGAATGTTAGTAAGAACATCCACTGTTAATGAATCAAATGTGATTAAATTGAAAACCATTTCATTTAATATTAATGAGAATATGAATGAATATTTATTGGTTATGGATGATAGTTGGTTGATGTTTGCATTTGTTGTTTAGTTGCATGTGCTATGTTGGCATGTATAGTTATTATGTTGCTATATGTTGTATATTGATACTATTGTCTATATGCATGTCCTCATGTTGTTTGTTGAGTGTTTAGTAGGTGCAGATCGCGTTTGCTTCGCATTTGGAGCTCGCTTTCGCGCTATATTAGCCGTATATGCTTGCTAATAAAATATAAGGTACATATCTCGGATTAAATATCGTACTTTTATACTTTTTTCCCTTCGGGATGCCTCATTACTTGATGAGATGTATATTTGTGATATATATACTGTCATTTTTTTTTCGGATCGAGCCGCGCAAAGGAGACTATGGCGAATTTTTTCGAAAATTTAAGGCGTTAGAAAAAATTTGAGAAAATTGGAAAGTTTTGAAAACTATAACTTTGATTTGGAATTGAAAGTTAAACAATAGTAATTGTTTTTGAAAAGATAACTAAGTATGATTTGAAAACTTAGTAAAGTATTGTAAGAAGTTTAACTATGGATTATGGAAAGTTAATAGATTCTGTAACTTTTCTTACTTGTTAATTTCGAGGACGAAATTCTTTTAAGGGGGGAAGATTGTAACGACCCAGAATTTTATTTAATTAAAATTTGAATATTTAGTTAATTTTAAATATTAATAAGTGAATTTATAAGTCGAATAAAATTTATTTCGAATAATTGGATTTAATTGGATAATTAAATCAATAATTTAATATGTTAAATTATGGAAATAATTGAAGATTGGGTTAAATATGATTGAAAATGATTTGTAAAATTTTATTTTATCATGTTGAAGTTAGAATGATATTTTAGAACTTTTAAAATCGAATTAAAAGTTAATTTGTGAAAATTGAATATTTTAATATTTAATCGACTGGTAAAAATAGCCAATTTTTGAACAGTCTCAGAATTGGACGAAACCAGTTTCATTGGATCCGTAATAGTTTGTTATTATCGGATTTCAATTTTCGTAGCAATCGGAGTTACCGTTTGATCGTGGCAGCTCGAAACGCATCGAATTGTTTTTAATATTAATTTGGCGAGTTAAAATAGCCATTTTTCAAAAAGTCTCGGATTTCGACGAAACTAGTTTCATTGGATCCGTAATGTGATATTATTGTATGGTTTCAAATTTCGTGTCGATTGGACATACCGTTTGTCCGGTACAAATTAAAACGCATCGAAAATCGTTTAAATCGGTTTAATTTAAATTGATCGTTTATTGCCATAACTCGCACATACTTTCGAATTAGCTTTCGAAACCTATTCCATTGTGTCCGGAACGCGGGACAAACCCTAGGAACGTCAGTTTCGACGCGTAATTCGGAGTTTTGAAAACCCGGATGAATAGTGTTCACAAATTCTCTATAAATAGGCCCATTATTCACAAAATTTGAGAAAAAAAAAATAAAACCCTAAAACGTTGCAGCCGCCACCTCTGGCTTCAACGGTCGAAATGCTTCCATTCTTTCTCCTCTATTATCTCATGATCCGTTAACAATTAGAGGAAAGTGCCAACTACAAAAATGAAGAGCGTTGAGAGGGCTAGTAATCCAACAGTGGTGATCGTCTGATTCACAATGTAGAGGGAGATAGGGGCTTCCATTCGTGGCCGCTCATTATCGATTTTCTCGTAGGGGTGATGGCCGAGCTGCACGTTGTCTAGGGTGGAGGTGATGTTCGTCGAGGCCTTCGTAGTGGCGTAGGTTGATTGTCTTCAAAGTCGTCAGGGGAGGAGATTAATTCAATGAATGTTGGGAGGCCGTGGGTTTCATGGTTCACGCGATGCCTGGAGTAGAAGAAAGGAGGGATGGCCAAGATCTTAGGGATTGCAACGTGCGGCCCTGATTGTTTAGGGTAAAAATAATAAAGGAATTATAAAATATTAGTTATATTTAAATCGTTCAGACTTTAAAATGTTATAACTTTGTCACACGAGGTCCGATTTGGGCGAATCAAAGTGCGTTGGAATCGTATGATCGTGCTCTACGCTATGGAACTGGTTTGGAGACGATAGGAGTCAGTGAAAATTTTTGGGTATAATTAAACGCGTGTTTAATTATATTCGAAATAAAAGCTGAAACGAAATTGAAATCAAGGTGAGAACTTCTCACTCAATCGAATCAGTTTCGATTTTATTTTAAATAGTTAGAGTTAAAATATTTGAATGCATGTTTGGATGATGATTGTTATCTATTGGTTGTTAAGATAGACATTATGCGCCGTTAGTAAGCGGATGTTATTTATTAAAAACATATACCGCGAATATTTCAAAAACTGTGAAATTGGTATTATATATAATAGCAATATATATATATTGGCATATGTATATATTGGAGTTATTGATTTCCCGCATTTGTTTAGCGGATGAGACCCTATTGCGCCGTCTATTAAGCGGATAATATTTTAAATCCCATATACCGCGATAATTCCGTACTGGAGCGGAATTGGTATTGTGCTAATGTTTGTGGATGCAGGAAAACAGGTTGGGGGGATCCAACTGGATTCCTCAACAGTATTTATTTGATTTCAGATATTTTGATATTTAATGGACTATCATATCGATATATGATGTCGTTGTTGTCGTGATTGACTATTTGGTGTGTAGCATCATTGGGCCAAGATTTTGGAATTTTAAAATGATTTTTAAATTGATTTTTGAAAATATACTATATTTTTGGAATTGATCCATTTTAAATAAATAAATGTTATAATTTTTAAAGTTATAAAAATTATGATTTTGAGAAATACGGTTAAAGATTGATTTTTGAGAAATATGGGTTAATGTTTTTATAAAATAATTAAATTGGATTTTTGAATTTATTATAAAAAGTTTAAAAATTGGATTTATAAAATTGGATTATTTTATAAATCAAGAGAATGGTGAAATTATAAAGGAGATTAAAGATGTTTTAAAATAATAGTATAAATTGATTTATATAAGAGATTTATAAATTGATATTTATGAATTAAAACATTTGAATTATAAAACGAGTTTTTATAAGTGTTTGAATGAAGTGAAAATGGATTGCATAAGTGAATGGAATTTATAAAATTATAAATGGTGAAGTTATAAATGAAATTTATATATAGTAAGATTTATAAATTTTGTGAAGTTATTAAAGGATATATTTGGATAAATAATTGAACCTTATAAGTTATAAGATATACAATTATGAAGTTTAAAAGAACGATTTTGTAAAATAATCGTTTTATAAGAATTTAACTTATAGTATGAACCTTTGGTTTATAATTGAGTTATAAAGTGAATAAGTTAATAAAGGAATTTATAAAAGCAAGTTGTTATAAAATAAATAGAAATGGAATTTATAAACGTTGTTTTATAAATCCGCAAAAGACTTATTTTGATGAGTAAATTGTTGAAATCGATTAATGGAGTTATATTCACATTTTTGACTGTGAATAATCCTTTAAAATGAAATGTATAGAAATGATGAAATTGGTTAACGTAGTATATTCACGTTTTTGAATAGTGAATAATATGTTAAAGAAAATGTTTAGATTTGATGTTTTAAATAGAATTAAAACTATCTAACGATGTTTTAAAATGTGTTGAGATTCGAAATCATAGATTTCAACATTCATTGTTGAAATAGACGTTTTCGAGAAATAAAAGGAAATGGTGGACTATAACACTGTTGTTATAGTAGATGATTTCTGTTAACCCCGTTCCAGCATACGAGCTAAAAGGCCTACGAGTTAGAGGCGTCAACGGGTTAAGACTTGAAACGACCTACGACTTAAGGTGCCTAACGACTTAGGAGACCTCACGACTTAAGGAAAGGACCGACTCAAAGAATCCCCGACTCAACTAGTAGCGACTCAATGATACAGGCCGACTCATTAAGCTGCCGACTCAAGAAACCTCACGATTCATTCTATCACCGACTCATCTGACCTGGCTCCGACTCATCAAAGACCGACTCATTTGGTCGCGACTCATCCATTCGAGGCCCTTAAGTATTCCATTGGGTTTACGACTCAGGAGATGAACGGTTCATAAAACCTTACGACTCAAGTTCATTAACGACTCAACGACCCAAGGAGAGATCCGAGTCATAAAACCTTATGGCTCAAAAGACTTACGACTTAAGGAGTCTATGACCTAAGGCAGCTACGACTCAAAAGATAGGTCAATTCACGACACACGACTCAGAGACAAGCTCAGAATCATGCTGCAAGGGGATGACTCGTTGATGACTTACGACTTAAGATGAGTCGTACATGATGACTCATTGATGACTCAACCTGAAGCTGCTGTGTAGAAGACCAGGGTCGCCTCATCTTAGACGGCAACTTTTAACTCGCAGACGACTCACGACTCATGATGAGTCGGTCACGACTCATGACTTGAAAGTTCCAGCCTAAAAATTTGCCTATAAATACATGGCCACATTCAATGTGGGGGGGACCTTTTTTGGCTAATTCTCGAAGCACCGTTACTCTGCCATTTTCTCAACTCAAGCAACACTCCAAGCACTCCAAACTCCAAGGACGCTATTACACACTTCAAAGAAGAATCATAATCATTCAAGATGAATTTGAAAGATTATTCTTCATGGGAGTTTGAACCATTTGTCTGAAGTTGATTGTAATTGAAGAAAGTGATATATATTGTACTCATATCAGCAATAAAGAGAATCTAAGTGGACGTAGGCCTGTGTTTGGGCCGAACCACTATAAAATTTGTGTTTTTACTACTTTTCTGCAATCTCCTTACTTATAATTCTTTCCCGATCTATCGGGTGGTGCTTTCACAAATACACTTCACACACCGGGGTGTTAGCGTTCAAATTTAAGCGTTAACATTTTTTGGTGCTTTCACTGAGAATCGAACTCAGGACAGCTGTCATCATTGCTTCGCAGAGATTTGAAGAAAGAATTTCCTTAAAAACCAGAAGTATATCTGAGATTATGGCTCCTGGAAGGAAAAGCAGATCTATCAGATCTGGGAACATTCAAGAGGGAACCTCCGCTTCCCCTGTGCCTAATCTACCCACTCCGTCTGTTGGAGTTACAAAAGCGGAATTGGATGCTGTGATTCTAGGGCTAAACCAGCAGATAAACGCCCAAAATGCACAACTAGAGGCTCAAAGTGCCCAGAATGCTCTGATTCTGAATAAGTTGAACGACTTACTTGGGGCAAACAATGAACCGGCTGGTAATGAAAGGAACTATGCTGGCAACATTCATGATGTTAATGAAAGGAATGCTCCTGAAAGGCCTACTAGTCCCTTTGAGCATGCAATACCTGACGCCGGCGGATCTAGAACTCGACATGATGAGGAATATCTTTCTGGAATGGTCCGGCAGATCATGAAAGAAAGTATGCAAAGGATTGAAGATGAGAAGGAATGGGGTTTCGCTCCAAGTAAAACTCCGTTTACTGAAAAAATCTTGAAGGCGGAATTTCCAAGGAAGTTTGTCCCTCCGACTATTCCAGCTTACAAAGGGACGAGTGATCCGAATGAGTTCCTGTATAAATATGACTGGCACATGACAGGTGCCAGGGCCTCCGACGAAATAAAGTGCCGATATTTCCCCGTATACCTGGAAGGCGTGGCTTTATTGTGGTTCACCAAGTTACCAGTCCGATCTATCGATCAGTTTTCAGACTTGACCAGAAAATTCAAGGAGCAGTTTAGACTATATGCTTCGAAGGCCAAGGATATTATGTCACTATCGAGTTTAGAGCAGAATCCTGGTGAATCTATCAGATCCTTCTTGAACCGCTTCAATATAGCACTGGCTGAGGTGGACAATGCTGAACCACGAATGATATTGACTTATCTGATGAGGGCTATCGATAAGTCAAGCGAATTTGGGAAATGGTTAAATATGAAGGAGCCAACCTCTCTCGAAAAGTTCTACAAAAAAGCAGACGAGTTCATTCGCTTGGAAAGCCGTCCTTTACCAGTAAAGACAGTGTTGGAAAAAGCAGAAGACAACACTGTCGCTCCACGCAAGAATGAATCGGTGGGGGAAAAAAGGGAGAATAGTAATGGGAAGAAACAGGGTAATCTGAAGAAGCCCCGATCCTTCAAGCCATCAGAATATACTCCATTATCACATACACCGGAGCACATCTACCTCGCCGCTAAAGATTCCATCGATTTCCCTAAACCTATCCCGTTGAGAACTGGGAGAAAAGCCATACAAAGTGGGAAATTCTGCCGCTTCCACAATCAACCAGGTCATGAAACTGATGAATGCCGCCAGCTGAAAAATCTGATTGAAGAGTTGCTAAGAGAAAACAAGTTGCAGCAGTTCGTAAAAAAGAATAGCAACAATCCTGCATCGTCGAGTCAGGGGCAGCGGGCCCCTGTTCATCAGCCCGGGGCAGGAGAGAAAGCTACGGGGCACGAATCTGGAAGGCCCGTTATCAATGTCATTTCAGGAGGACCTCACCCAGCTGGTAAAAGTTGGGGTGAGATGGAGAGATATTCCAGGGCTTTGAAATATGCTCCAGCCGAAGAAAACGTCTTTGTTCTAGAAGACACTACGCCCCTTAAACAACAGAAAACTTTCAGTGACGATATTATTTTCAGAGCCAGAGATTCTACAGGTATTGAAGCTCCTACTTTAGATCCCTTGGTCATCTCGGCTGGTATTGGACCAGCCATTGTCAGAAGAGTCCTCATTGACTGCGGAGCATCATGCAATATTCTCTTCAAGAAGACATTTGACCAGATGAAAATCCCTATGATCGATGTGCAAGCCTCATCACAGAGAATCGTGGGCTTCACAGGGGAGCCAAAGCAACCAGTAGGAACCATCGATTTGTTTGTAGAACTTGGGGAAGGAGAAAGGAAAGTGGCCCGAAAGCAAACATTTGTGATTGTCGATGAGCTTTCTGCCTATAATGCTTTTCTTGGCCGTCCAACACTCGCAGCATTCAAAGCTATCCTAGCCCCGTGGTGCCTCACTATTAAATTCCCTACTGACAATGGAGTAGGAGTTATAAAAGGGGATCAAAATGCTGCACGAGAATGTTATTGGACAGAGCTGCGAGAGTCAAGAAAAAGAGAAATGGGAAAGGATGCGGCAACTCTAGTCCGCATCAAGGAACCAGCTTTGTAGCAATTACAGAGCGGACCCTGCACTGGCGAGCACAGCGGGGCACGGAAAGAAATGGATCCCAGAAAAGCCAGTACAGGGGAGAATAGAGTAGTACCGGTGGAAACGACAATTCCGATACCTGTTGACCCGAAGGACCCAAATAAGGTGTTGAATGTGGGTTCGCAGCTTAATGTGTCAATTCAGGATGTCTTGATATCTTTCCTGAAAGCAAATCTGGATGTCTTTGCTTGGACTCATGCCGATATGTGTGGGATATCCCCAGAAGTTGCAGTACACGCTCTGAATATTGACCCAAAGTTTACGCCAGTTAAACAGAAAAGAAGAACCCAAGGTCCAGAAAGGTCAGCAGCATTAAAAGAAGAAGTTGATCGACTCATGGAAAATAACTTCATCAAAGAATCTACGTATCCGAATTGGGTTTCAAATCCTATGTTGGTCAAGAAAGCTAATGGAAAATGGAGAGTATGCATCGACTTTTCTGATCTAAACAAGGCTTTCCCCAAAGATTGCTTCCCATTACCCAGGATCGATCAACTGGTAGACGGAACTGCGGGACATGAATTGTTATCCTTCATGGATGCCTACTCCGGTTATAACCAAATCATGATGCATGAGCCGGATCAAGAGGATACAAGCTTTATCACAGATGTTGGACTTTATTGCTACAGAGTTATGCCCTTCGGATTGAAAAACGCAGGGGCAACCTACCAAAGACTTGTTAATGCTATGTTCAAACCGCAATTGGGCAAAACTATGGAAGTCTACGTCGACGACATGTTAGTGAAGTCCAGGAAAGCAGTGGATCACATTGAACACTTAGCAGAAATGTTCGCAGTCCTCCGGAAATACAGAATGAAACTTAACCCTCTGAAATGTACATTTGGGGTCGAATCCGGAAAGTTCTTAGGTTTTATTGTCAGTGCTAGGGGCATAGAGGCTAGCCCAGCTCAAATTACCGCCTTAAAAGAAGTTAAAGCTCCTAGAACGAAGAAGGAATTGCAAAGTCTTAACGGAAAAGTCGCCGCTTTGAATCGGTTCATTTCCAAAGCTACTGATAAATGCATCCCGTTCTTCGATGCCCTGAAAAAAGGAAAGAAGAACTTTGAATGGACTCCCGAATGCCAAAAAGCTTTTGAAGAGTTGATCCGTCATATGGAAACGCCTCCGATACTTTCTAGGCCAGGCGATGGTGAGGATCTTCTTATATACTTGGCAGTATCATCTCATGCTCTAAGTGCAGCGCTGATACGGGAAGACAAAAGGATTCAACATCCAGTTTACTATATCAGCAAAAGACTCACTGGGGCAGAGCTGAATTACTCCAAGTTGGAAAAACTCGCCTATTGCCTACTAGTTGCATCGAGGAAACTGAGGCAATATTTCCAAGCTCATCCTATCAAAGCACTCACTGATCAGCCTCTAAAGCAAGTCCTATTTCGCCCTGAAACTTCGGGTCGTCTTCTAAAATGGAACATTGAACTTAGTCAATATGACATCACCTATCACCCCCGAAAAGCAATCAACGGACAAGCTTTAGATGATTTCATTGCAGAATTCACAGAGAAAGATAATGGTGAGGAAAAAACGGTCAATGATTCTCCAATCCAGTGGAAGATGTATGTTGATGGCGCAAGAAATGACAACTGCTCTGGAGCCGGAGTGGTACTTGAAACTCCTGAAGGTCGATCATTATGTTATGCACTAAGACTGGAATTTCCTTCAACAAACAATGAAGCAGAATATGAAGCTCTTATTGCAGGTCTGAAAATCGCTAAAGAGCTGAACATTCAAGCATTACAAATTTTCAGTGATTCTCAGCTTATCGTATGCCAAGTCAAGAAAGAATTTCAAGCAAAAGGTGGAAATTTGCCTTCCTACTTGTCAAAGGCTTGGGAACTCCTATGTGAACTCGGTCACTATTCAATAAGCCACATTCCTCGGGAAGAGAATATGAAGGCAGATTCCCTCGCAAAGTATTCAAGTTCTGGTGAAGCTCAACTATTGGGATTGGTCCCTGTAGAAGTCCTTTCAGCGCCAAGTATAGGCGAGATGGATATAGACTGGATTGTGAATGTATCTCAAGAACAAGAGTCATGGATGACTCCAATACTGGATTACCTACTCAGGGGTTCTCTGCCAGAAAACTCGATAGAAAGACGAAAGCTTCTAAGAAAGGCCTCTCGCTATGTAATTCAGGATGGCCGATTATACAGACGGGGATTCTCAATGCCATTGCTTCGATGTGTATCCCGGGAAGAGTCCAAAACAATCCTAGCTGAAGTGCATGGAGGAGAATGTGGTGATCATTCAGGTGGTCAAACATTAGCAAAGAAAATTCTCCGATACGGATATTTTTGGCCAGAAATTAATCGGGATGCCGCAGATTACTCCCGAAAATGTGACAAGTGCCAAAGATATGCCAAAATTCCTAGAGCACCTTCTACCGAACTCACACAGATGGTCAGTCCATGGCCATTTGCAATTTGGGGAATGGATCTCATTGGGCCGCTACCAACTGCTAAATCAGGGATTAAATATGCTATTGTTGCAGTTGATTATTTTACTAAGTGGGCTGAAGCTGAACCATTGGCTACTATCACTTCTAAGAAAATGATAAGCTTTGTGACCAAGAATATCATTTGCAGATACGGTGTGCCTCAGAAAATAATCACAGACAATGGTACTCAGTTTGAAAGTGAGGAATTCCAGGATTTTTGCAAACGATTCAAAATCCAGAAAAGCTTTTCGGCAGTAGCCCATCCGCAGGCAAACGGGCAAGTGGAAGCAGTGAACAAGATCATCAAATCAACCATCAAAAAGCAACTCGAAAGAGCAAAAGGTGGTTGGGTCGATAAACTACCACTTGCACTATGGGCATACAGAACTACTCACAAAACTGCAACTGGGCATACTCCTTTTTCGTTAGCATACGGATCGGAAGCAATGATCCCGGTTGAAACAGAGGTCCCTTCACACAGAAGAATTCATTTCAATCAAGCAGAAAATGAAAAGTTGCAACTTGAAGCGCTGGATCTCCTTGAT
Organism: Allium cepa; assembly: GCA_030765085.1. Taxonomy (NCBI): domain Eukaryota; kingdom Viridiplantae; phylum Streptophyta; class Magnoliopsida; order Asparagales; family Amaryllidaceae; genus Allium; species Allium cepa. The sequence continues at coordinate 203,744,258 of CM060929.1, forward strand.
GAAAAAAGAGATGAAGCTAACCTCAGAGTTGCAGCTCATCAGCAAAGGATAGCCAGACATTTCAATTCCAAAGTTCGTCAACGCAGCTTTGAAATTGGAGATCTAGTCCTGAAAAGAATTATGACCGCGACAGGTGTGTTTGGGCCAAATTGGGAAGGACCATATGTAATAGGTCAGAAGCTTCTCGACGGCACATTCAAGCTCACCACTGTTGATGGAGATCAAATTCCAAGGGCATGGAACAGCAACCACTTGCGTCCATACTTTACTTGAAAATTTTGTTGAAACATTGTAAAAAGAATTATGAATGTATGATTCATGTAATTGAAAGCAATTGTGAAACTGATGCAAGTAAATAATGAAAGAATATAAAGTGGATGTAGGCCCAATTTCATGGCCGAACCACTATAAATCTTGTGTTCCTTATTATCATTATAGGTTTGCTTTGTTTTTGATATAAAAATACATAAAATGTATTGCTGAAATGTCAATTTAAATTTTTGCAGACAATGGAAATGAAACTTGCGCATAATAAGACCGAGCGATTCTCACCATCATTCAACAAACAAATTTCAAGTCTCAAAGACCCCGAATTCAAATCCTAGATAGGAAATACTTCAATTGAACGGCTAATGATTTCGATAGAAACGAGCCCTTGCTGATAAATTGAGATTGTTTGAACAAACAAACATCCAATTAGGAAGCTAGTGCCCGTTCTCACGAACTTGCCTGGCAATGAAGTACATTTCCTTGGATTAAACAAACCACTTGCGAGAAGAGGGGGATGAAAACTTGAAAAGAAAAAAAAAAAAAGGGAGGGGATCGCTGAAAAGGCATAAGCAAGTGAACAAAGGAACAACCAAAGCTACCATCAGCAGCACAAGTCCTCTTCGGAGGCGCAACTCTTCGGAGGATAAAAGACCTCTAATGGGTCATACGCCACAAAAAAGAAAGTTCTCTACTCAACAAAAAAGATTGGAGGAGTCATGACCCTCCAACCATGAGAGAGTAACTTCCAGGCGATGAAAACCCTCTCTGAGGCACATTTCACCAGGAGTTGAAGTGTTATAACCGCTCTTCGGGATTTCACTTCACCAGAGTTGAAATGCAAACAAAATAAAAGCCCTCTTCGGAGGCCCGTTTCACCAGGAGTTGAAGTGTTGTGACCGCTCTTCGGAATTTCACTTCACCAGAGTTGAAATGTAAACAAAATAAAAGCCCTCTTCGGAGGCACATTTCGCCAGGAGTTGAAGTGTAACAACCGCTCTTCGGAATTTCACTTCACCAAAGTTGAAATGCAAAAACAAAGACCTTCTTGAAAGCACACGTTTCACCGAGATTGAAATAAAACTTCCAAGTGTTGAAACGTGAAAAGGCTTTCTTCGAAGGCACAACTCTTTGGGGGTACACGTTTCACCGAGATTGAAATAAGACTTCCAAGTGTTGAAACGTAGAAAATCCCTCCTTAGAGGTACAACCCCCTCCCGGGGACACAATTAAGAAGAAAGACCTCTTCGGAAACCCACGTTTCACCGAGATTGAAATAAAACTTCCAAGTGTTGAAACGTGAAAAGGATTTCTAAGGCATAACTCTTTGGAGGTACACGTTTCACCGAGATTGAAATAAAACTTCCAAGTGTTGAAACGTGAAAAAATCCCTCCTCAGAGGTACAACTTTCTATATATAAAAAAAAATCCTCATCAAAAGCGTACTTTAACTTTCAAAGGAAAAGTAATTTGCCTACTATGGGAAATGATCGTAAAAAGAAAAGAAGTTAAAGTACCCTTCAGAGGTCCGCTTTACCACATAGAGGAATTCACTTGGTGAAATATGCACGTAAGCAAAAGAAAAAAGTGATTTCTTCGAACGACAAAGCGTAAAAACTTATACGAAGGGAGTTGTACTCTATAAAAATTTTCTTTAAAGAATAAAATAATTATTCTTTAGCAAATAAGAGTGCAAGTCCCCTCGAAATGTAAAATATTGCAGCAAGCTTAAGGTATGGGGGCAACATGGTATAGTAGTATAGATGCATCAGTAGAGTAATACTCAAGCAACATACCATAAGCCCGCTGCAACACTATATAAACAAACTTGTGCAAAAATAAATAGTAAATGCATTCTCAAATTCAAACAGAAATTTGTACAAACGAAGAATCATTTTATTCAACTATAATGCAGATACAGGTTTTCAAAATAAAAGCGGGCGCCGATACCCGCACAACTCTCGGCCAGTTCATACAAAAGGCAAAAAACTAAAATCTTCACTTCTTCTTCCCTCCTTTGGACCCTTTGCTCGGTCGAATAACCAGCTTTTCAGGTCGGCCAGTGGGTATAAGGGAAGTAGGAGAGGCAGGTGTAACCGGTTCAACTTCCGGCTCCTCTTCAGTGGCGGTGATTTTCTTCCCCCTCCTTTTTGATGTCCCACGCTTCTCTCTCCTTTGTGAGGAAGACTCACTCCCCGGAGTGACAAGTTTTGATAGAACAATGTCGTCAGAAGGAGTCCGTTCCGGGGAAATGTCACCTCCCTCAGGTCTCTCATCTTTCTGCTCTTGCGAAGTGATGGGATCATCCAAGCCGTGAAGAGCCTCTATTTGTTCCTCCTGTGATCCAGGTTGCGAGGCAGAAGGAGGCACCGCCTGAAGAGATGAAGGAAGGATGACCGGAGGAGTAGAAGTTTGAGCAGTGCTTGGTACTTTCTCTACAGAAGAAAAACGGTTAAAGTCAGTAAAAAGAGGAGATGAGGGTTCACCAATGAAGTCAGTAAAGAGAGGAGATGAAGGCTCGTCAAGGTTGAGAAAATAGCCAAGGAGCTCGTGAAACTCATGAGAAATAAACGAGTAACCAGCTTGAGCAGAATTGACAGTAGCGAGATTAACAGTGAAGTTACCTGGAGAAGCTGGTTTCCTGATATCGACTTCATAAGCTTGCGCATCAGCGCTCTCTTCACCCTCGTCTCCACCTTGTGTGCTTGTAATATCAGCGGTAACTTTGGTGGGAGATGCGAGATGGGAACTGGAACCAATAATGTCGACTTCAGACGAAGAAGGTGGCTGGACTAGAGTAGTTGAAGTGGTTTTCCCCAGCTGGTCCCCTTCCGTCACTTCGGTTCTTAGTTTGGCAAGTTGTTCCTTTCCCCTGGCGAGAGCAGCGCGAGCGTCTTCATCAAAATAATGCCTTTCCAGGGCTGGCTCGTCATAACCAGCACCTTCAGCACCAAGCATATCGAGGGCGGCCTCCCACACTTCAGCTAAAGTGATCTCATACTTGGGACCAAGAAAGGCAAGGCTTCCACGCCCCAAGACGCTATGCAAGTAGAAGTCGAATAATGTTGAGCCGAAGCTGTTTTTGGTCGCCTCATGAGACTCTTCGGCTGCGATTTTGCCGGCGACAGCTTCATCGCGCTCCCTTTCAGTTCTGGCAAGCTGAAGCTTAAGCATTTGTATCTCCGCCTCCTGGGAGTTGTTTTTCTTTCGAAGCTCAGCAATATCAGAGACATAGCCGTCACTGATTCTTTTTTGTACTTCAAGCCTGTCCTCAGCGTCTCTCTGACTGGCATGAGCATCTCTAACTTGTCTGAGAAGCACTTCTTCTTTTTGAGAGTATGAAGTAGAGGAAGCAGCAAGCTCATCTTTCAACTTCTCAACCTTTGCTTCGAGCTCCTCGTTGTAGGAAGTAATACTTCTCATCTCGGTATCATGCTGCTCAAGGACCTTTTGCCACTCAGCCTTATCGTTTTCCATGGTGAGCATAGCCTCTAAGTTGGCACGGTTAACTCGTTGAAGCTCATCAACAAGCTTCTGCCAGTTTGACATCCTCTCGATATCAAGTTTAACGGCGTCAAGATTTCGTAGCATAGCAGGCTTGTCAATAGGGACTAGGTCGAGATCGAACCTCACACCCTTTAAACACCACTGCGGAAAACGACTTTGTAAAGTGGCTGGGCCCGGTCCCACTTGAAATTTAGGCCTACTTATTATTGTCTGGATGTCCTCCTTCCCAAGAGCAGGAGAGTCAGAAGTAATGTCAAGAGGGGCAGGGGCAGTAGGCTTTTCGGGAATAGTGGAAGTATGTCTCTCACCATGTCGGGCTCGTTTGCCTGAATCTTCAGTTACATGACCTTTTCCCCGGTCATCGTAAGATTTCCTTTTGTGAGAGTCGTCACTCCTTTGCAGAGAATCATGGTAATCATCCCTATCCCTTCTGTCATAACGCTCTTCTGCATCCCTCCTTTCACGAGCCTTTCGAGCAGCCCTCTCTTCGTCAGACTCTCTATAAGAGGGAAAGTAACGCCGATAATCATATTGACCACGCCCCCCGTAGCGTTGGAAATCCTGATAATACGATCCGCCGCGTGTCATTGAAGAATCTGAAATAAGAAAAGATAAGCTTTAGAAATCTCTAAAGTATAAGAAGATAAGTGCATAAATGTGCTGGAAAATCCTTAGTTGTGTGTGAAGTGCAAGCTACTCGCGTTGGACTAACGAACCACTCCTCTGTTGGGGGGAAGTGATAGATTTCACTGTTGATGACAATTCTTGAGATGAAGGAGTAAGAGTCTGTTGGAGGGCAGATGTTGCTTCAATCGTCGGAGGTATAGCTTTACCATGAGCAGGGTCTTCTTTAAAGAGTTCTTGGGAAGTAATAATTATGTCACTTAAATCCCCAAAGACGTCATCACCGGCATGCCCAACCTGATTCCCTCCATCATCTCCTTTGTCAGCACTCTCCCTGGTTTGGGAAAGGGGCTCCTCTTCTTCTTCAATAATGGGAGCAAGTGCGGGCTTTTCGGAGGGTCCCGTATCGTCTCTGGGAGTAGAGCACTTTACTAATAAGGTTTCTGCAGAAATTTCTCCTCGTATGTGCTCTTTAGTGGAGATCGGAAGATCAGGAGTTTTCACCGGAGAGTCAGGAACCTCCGTTGGAGCTTCACGAGGCCGAGTAAAGCGAGAGAGATGGAGGAGTCCGCATTGATGTAAAAGTTCATCGTTTAGCAGAAACTTTATGCTCCTCTCTTCTACCGGCACGGCATTTAATCTTTCAAAAATTTGCTTGAGACTTGGGTCCCTAGCAGGGGGTGGTAGTGCTAAAAACAGAAAAAGAATGAAATTAGCAGCTGAGAGTTCAGATCTCGAGAAAGTTTCAAAACGGAAAAAGTAGAGACAGGAAATCTTACTTCCCACTCTCCAGATGGCATAAAACCCTGGAGGGCAGCGAACGAAGAAAAACTGATTCAAAAATCCGTGAGCGCTTTCGGAGAGATCAGTAATAAGTTTGCGATTTCGAGCGCTTCTTACAACCACGATGGAGGGATGGTCTTTAGTTTTCGTGAATGAGCAAAAATAGCAGATCTCCTCGAAGCTTGGTAACCGATCCAAAACTCTCCTGAATAGAACACATAACCCCATCAAAATGGCGTAGCCATTGGGGTGTAATTGGAATGGAGAGATAGACAACCGAAGCAGAAGCTGTTGGAGAAAGTCGTTAAAAGGAGGAATCGCCCCACTTAAGCACATTTGGCGATTGACTGCAACAAAGCCGTAGGGAGGATTGTCAGCAGTGTCATTTGGCCCCGGAAATAAGGTGTCAGCATCATCAATGCCAAACTGGATGCGCAGTTGGTTAAACACCCGCTGATTCAAAGTTGTGGGTGTTCTCTCCGGAGGGTTGTCTATAGGGATGGCTACTGGAAAGACATCTTCAGCCTGACCCATCGGCTCTTCTTGATGAGAGGTCATTCTACACAAGCAACTGGATGTTCAAATGCGAAGGTGCACGTTTCCTAAAAAGTGTGAAGTGTCGTGCAAAGCTAATAAAAATAATAATAATAACAAGTAAAGATAACTGGAATTAAACTGGTTGACGATTGATTAACTATGGTAATTTCGGAACTTGTTATTTAAAGCTCAAGCATAATATTAATGCGGGCTGGTCAGTTTCAATTGACTAATCCAGTGCTGCTTTAATATTCCACTTGAAATTGGTAGCACTTCGTTCACACGATTTATTTAAGTTAATTATATATCATTAACTAATCTGTCGTTCGATGTGGACAATCAATGACAGTATATTCGTCCCAGTTTTCTGTGAATGTTGTATTAACAGATTATTAGCTTACAAGTTGAAGTAATCTGTAAAAGAATGCAGCAGTATAGCAGTTCAGAGTCCATGCAATAATTCGGAGTTCAAACAAAATTTACAAGTACTAAGTCGTAAACGACTCAAGGATTCTTTGTACGGGTTAAGCTAAGTCGTTGGCTATTTAGGTGGCTCGACTACGACCTAAGGAAAGTGAGGCGAGTTAAGTTAGGTTACTCCAACTCTAAACCGCTGATGTTATAAGTCGGCAGCACTATGAGTCGTAAGTCAAAGAACAGGAGGAAGGCTCCAGATCAAAGCAATAAGAAACCTTCTAAGTTCTAACCCGGTTACGACTCATGGATTTTGTCGTAAAATTTGCTAAGTCGGATTAAAGTCGATAGTAAAGGCTACTGGGTCGCATGGAAGCCACTGAGTCGTACACGGCTTATGGTTTAAGTCGTGCACGGTTTAAAGGATAAGTCACGGGAAAGTAGCAAGTACTGAGTCGTTGACAGCTCATGGTTTGAATCATTCACGGCCTATGGCTTAAGTGGTTCACGACTTATAGCTTGAGTCGTTTGTGGTTTATGGCTAAAAGCATTAAGTCGTGTACGGTTGTGATTGCAAGGTATTTCAGAATCAGTGGCCGAAAAGCAAAACCAACTAAGTCGTGAGATCCTAAGTCGTTTCTTCAACCAGTCAACCCCTTTCTAACCCGTTAACCCGTTAAGAACTTCCTCATCTCCTCCGAACCCACGGGCCAGTCAAATCAAGACATTGTAATTCATCATCTTCTCCTCACATCATCAGAAAGCACCCAAAAAACCAATTCGAATCGCTTCAAGTGTACGGCGAATCAAACGCGATGCTATAATCTAGAGGATCACAACAACAACGTAGCCAACAATGATCAGAATCGTTCACAACTCAAATCAAAGCCCAAGTGAGACATGCGGCGGTGATTTGGGAACAGGAAGCGAAAATTTGTGCCCTAGCAATGGACGTTGTTGGATTGAAGTTCGAAATCACTTACGCAATGTAGTGGAAAGGATGGATTGATGATCAGCTAACTTGGATTCGCCTTTGAAAGGTTGAAAGGTCTCTAATGGCAGATGCGGCTCTGGGATAAGTAATAAGAAGTGAGAAAGAGGAGAAGCGACTCAAGCATTTTTATACCTGGAAATGTTGGGACTCGATTCGGCACGGGTCATGATGAGTCGAAGCACACGACTTACGACTTAAGCGTGTGCTTCGAGGGGCAAATGTTAACCCCGTTCCAGCATACGAGCTAAAAGGCCTACGAGTTAGAGGCGTCAACGGGTTAAGACTTGAAACGACCTACGACTTAAGGTGCCTAACGACTTAGGAGACCTCACGACTTAAGGAAAGGACCGACTCAAAGAATCCCCGACTCAACTAGTAGCGACTCAATGATACAGGCCGACTCATTAAGCTGCCGACTCAAGAAACCTCACGATTCATTCTATCACCGACTCATCTGACCTGGCTCCGACTCATCAAAGACCGACTCATTTGGTCGCGACTCATCCATTCGAGGCCCTTAAGTATTCCATTGGGTTTACGACTCAGGAGATGAACGGTTCATAAAACCTTACGACTCAAGTTCATTAACGACTCAACGACCCAAGGAGAGATCCGAGTCATAAAACCTTATGGCTCAAAAGACTTACGACTTAAGGAGTCTATGACCTAAGGCAGCTACGACTCAAAAGATAGGTCAATTCACGACACACGACTCAGAGACAAGCTCAGAATCATGCTGCAAGGGGATGACTCGTTGATGACTTACGACTTAAGATGAGTCGTACATGATGACTCATTGATGACTCAACCTGAAGCTGCTGTGTAGAAGACCAGGGTCGCCTCATCTTAGACGGCAACTTTTAACTCGCAGACGACTCACGACTCATGATGAGTCGGTCACGATTCATGACTTGAAAGTTCCAGCCTAAAAATTTGCCTATAAATACATGGCCACATTCAATGTGGGGGGGACCTTTTTTGGCTAATTCTCGAAGCACCGTTACTCTGCCATTTTCTCAACTCAAGCAACACTCCAAGCACTCCAAACTCCAAGGACGCTATTACACACTTCAAAGAAGAATCATAATCATTCAAGATGAATTTGAAAGATTATTCTTCATGGGAGTTTGAACCATTTGTCTGAAGTTGATTGTAATTGAAGAAAGTGATATATATTGTACTCATATCAGCAATAAAGAGAATCTAAGTGGACGTAGGCCTGTGTTTGGGCCGAACCACTATAAAATTTGTGTTTTTACTACTTTTCTGCAATCTCCTTACTTATAATTCTTTCCCGATCAATCGGGTGGTGCTTTCACAAATACACTTCACACACCGGGGTGTTAGCGTTCAAATTTAAGCGTTAACAATTTCCGAAAGGAAATGTTTTGTATAGTATTGGGATTTATATATCTATTTTAATTTCGAATCCCTATACTAGAGATTTTGGGACGTCGTAACGATGTTTTACGCAGCATTCGTTTTGGCCCAAATAAATATGTTTAAGAGCATGATTTCCTTAAAGAATGAAATATATACTTAATCTCGATTTAAGTATATTTGAATATTTTCCAAGTGTTGAAAATAAATGGATTGAGAATTACTTAATAAGTAAGTATGGAAATGTTTTCCAATATAAAGTGAATATTTGGAGAATTTATCTTTTTGAAGATAAATTGAAATGAATAATTGAAATCGTATATTCATAGATATTTTGAAATATACATTCACTATGGAATTTATGAATAGAAAGGGAAGTTGTTTAAAAATAAATATTGATTTATTTTTGAAGTGTGAAAATTATATATCTTGTAAAGATATTTTGGAAAATAAATAATTTGGAAAATTATTTGGAAACTGGTGATGTGTGCATATCCATTGATAGTTCAATAACCGACTATCAATATTGCCCTTTGAATGGGTATTTGATGTGATTTGTTTGAATTTGAATGCCACACTTATTTTTAAATAAGCGCTCACTATTCGGGTTAACCGGGAAAGGACCATGGGGTCGTATAACCCATTCCGAATATGTGATACATCGTTATGAATTGCATTTGAAGACCGGTGTTGAAGACCGGATCTTTTTGAAAGCGAAAGGACAACTCGTCGATTGTCTTTGCACCGAGTAGCTACGGTATAGAGACTCCCTATGTGATGGGAAGTCCGGACGTGATTAGAGATTATCCGGATTGCAAGGACTTCTTTGTAAGTGCCTTCGGTTCTGTTCGAACCCAGAACAGACTTGTATGGATTGTATGTCCGACATTACAAATTGAGATATAAAGCAGATTTCTTTCAAATATATTTCTGTTGGTGGCGGAGAATTTATTCTTTTAGCTTAACACCCTTCTCTGAGACGTACGAGCTCAGAGGTTATGTAGTTGAAGGTTATTAGCAATATATTCCCAATTTGGTAATGTGACATGCTGAGTGTTGCTGTGAAATGATCATTGTGTTGATTATTTGTGATAGGATCATTTGTTTGATCGTCTATCCTGGTGATCATTTCTATGATCATTTGTTGACCCAAAGCATGGCTTTTGTATAAAGTATGTGTTAACGCTAAAATTTGAACGCTAACACCCCGGTGTATGAGTTGTAGTTGTGAAAGCACCACCCGACGACTCGGGAACAGATTACAAGCAGATAATAGCAGAAAAGTGGTAAACAACAACAATTTTATAGTGGTTTGGCTTAAGGGTATAGCCTACGTCCACTTTAAGTACTTTTTATTAATAATCTCGTTACAAGCTGATACAATTCTTCCCAAATACAATACACTTTGAATTACAAGAGACTTAGAACAAGTGGCTTAAACTTCGATGAAGACGAGAGTTTTCGAATCCATGTTGGATGTATGTGATCTCTTCTTGAAGTTGTTTGTAGCGTTCTTAATGTCTTGAGAGCTTCAAGTGTTGGATTGGATTGGTTTGGAATGCAGCAGAGTAACGGCGTTTGAAGAAAATGAGCCCCAAAAGTCCCCTTCTAGTTGGAGCTAGGGTCGTATTTATAGGCAATTCTAGGCAGGAAACATTACCAAGTCCTAAGTCGTAACCGACCTAAGTTGAGTCGTGGACGACTTAAACTAAGTCGTGGGTAAGTTGTCACTTAAACGCTGGGTCCAGACTTCTTAAAGGCATCCTTGCTGAACCCTAGATATATCACAAGTCCTAAGTCGCAAATGAGTTAACCTGTCCTCTCATAAGTGATGCGGCATTGAACTGATTCTTGTGTACGACTTACCATAGTCTTAAGTCGTGTACGACTTACCATATGTCGTAGGTCGTGACCGACCCAAACTGATCCTCGGCTTGTGGCTTAACTGGAGTTAACGAGTCATGGTGCAGTATTGAATTTGCCTCTGTGGTCTTAGGTCGTGAACGACCTAGTAAAGGTCGTAAGTCGGTCACGACTTAGGCGTAGTCATCTTAACTCCTCGTCCCTCGAGTCGTTAAGTCATAGTTCCTTTAAGTTGTTGGACCGTTACTCCCTTGGGTCATTTAGGTTGTAATGACTTAAGTCGTAAACTTCCTTAAGTCGTGTCATCCTTAACTAGTAAGATTATGCCAACCTTAGGTCGTCAGGCCGTAATGTTCTTAGGTTGTGGAGGCCTTAAGTCGTAGACCTTATCTCGTAGACCCTTTAACCCGTGGAGGCCTTAAGTCGTAGACTCCTTAACTCGTAGATTCCTTAACCCGTGAAGGCCTTAAGTCGTAAATCCTATCTTGTAGATCCCTTAACCCGTGAAGGCCTTAAGTCGTAGACTCCTTAACTCGTAGATTCCTTAACCCGTGAAGGCCTTAAGTCGTAAACTTTAACTCGTAGAGGAAACTGGGTTAACACTTGCCCCTCGAAGCACATGCCTTAAGTCGTAAGTCGTGTGCTTCGACTCATCATAACCCTGGTGTGCCGATTCGAGTCCCACTTCCCTGAGGTATAAAATGCTTGGGTCGTTCCTCCTATTTCCTTCTTCCCATTACCTACCTCTGAGCTATTTCTGCCATTAACACGTCCTCGAGCTTTCGGAAACAAATTCAACCAGTTCATCTTACCGTTGATTCAGTCCCTACAATCCTCATCATCGCATCGCGTAAGTAGATCCGCAGTTCATTTGATTCCGCGATAGCTATTAACTTGCGAATTTAATCCAGTCCCTTATACCACGCTTCATCACAATTGTTGCCACGATCGATTGCTGGTGAGCTTGAGGTAGTTCGATTAGATTTTGGATAATTCGCGAGGAGAGGATAATGGGTTTCAATCTATTTATATTATATTTTATTTTTATCAGGCTGTTAGGGGTTTGGAGAAGACGAGATAATAGTTAGTGGGTTCATCGGTTTAGGGGTGAGACGGTCTATGGGTTTAGGAGTGGAGATAAGGTTTTTAGGTCGTAACTGAGTTAAGACTTAGAAGAATTTGTATCTTTCTGACTTGAAGCCTTGTCTTCCTTTTATGACTCACGATTCAAAGGACTTCCGACTCAAAGCCTCAATGACTCAAAAGTGAAGCGACCTATCCTGTTTCTCCTCATAATTCTTTAGATCGTGGACGAGTCAACCAGAGAACCAACGACTTAACTTAAACCGAAGAGAAATTCTTAACTCGTAGACGAGTTAGCACTTAAGTTGTTGTCGAGTTACCACTTGAGTCGTTTACGACTTTACTCTTGAGTCGTTTACGACTCAGCACTTGCATTTTTAAACTTTGCTTAGACCTTGAATTGTTGCATGGATTTTGATCTGTTGAACTTTGCTGCATTCTTTTACAGATTACTTTAACTTGTGGGTTAACAATCTGTTTAATATGATATTTACAGAAAATTGGGACGAATATACTGCCATCAACCGCCCACATCAAATGACAGATTAGTTAATAACAGATAATTAACTTAAGTAAATTGTGTGAACGAAGTGCTATCGATTTCAAGTAGAATATTAAAGCAACACTGAAATAGTCAATTGAAACTGACCAGCCTGCACTAATATTATGCTTGAATTTCAAATTAACAAGTTCTGAAATTACCGTAGTCGATCAATCGTCGACCAGTTTAATTCCAGTTATATTTACTTGCTATTTTTATCAGTTTTGCACGACACTTCACACTTTTAGGAAACGTGCACCTTCATATTTGAATATCCAGTTGCTTGTGTAGAATGACTTCTCAGGAAGAAGATGCAACAGTTCAGACGGGAGAGGCAACTGTTCTTCCAGCTCCACTAGTTAATCCTCCCGAAAGAGTTCCTACTACACTATCATATAAAGTTTTTCGCCAGCTGTGTGCTTAGTTTGGCATTGCTGAATCAGATGCCGTTCTTCCTGAGAGAAGTAACACTGCTGACATAGCACCTTCTGGCTTTGTGACAGTTAACCGGCATATGTGCCTAAGTGGGGGCGTTCCTCCTTTCAATGACTTTTTCCAACAACTTCTTCATCAATTGGCCATTGCTCCATCCCAACTACACCCCAATGGCTACGCCATTCTAATGGGGTTGTGTGTGCTATTTAGGAGAACACTTGATCGACTTCCGAGCTTTGATGAAATTTGTTACTTATGCTCCTTTAGCCGGACCAAAGATCATCCTTCTATTACTGTTGTGAGAAGCGCCCGAAACCGCAAATTAATTGTTGGCCTTCCCGACACTGCTCACGGGTTTCTAACCCAGTTCTTCTTCGTTCGTTGCCCCCCGGGGTTTTATGCTCTGTGGAGGGAAGGAAGTAAGACCACCCATCCTTGCTTCGTTTGTTATCTGGCCTTTGTGAGACTGACCTGCTAAGTGTTAACTCTGCTTCTTTTATTTTCAGCGCTGCCTCCTCCCTCTAGGAATCCCAGTCACAAGTCGACTTTCGAGAGGCTTAAGGCCGTACCGGTTGAGGAGAGAGATATTCAATTTCTGTTGAAAGATGAGTTTCTGCATCAGTACGGACTTTTGCATACTTCTCGTTCTACGCGTCCTCATGAAATTCCAGACTCCCCAGCTAGAGTGTTGGATGCCTCAGTTTCTACTAGCACATCCATATCTAAAGGACCTGCTCCTGAGACTTCGCTAGTGAAGTGTTCCACTTCTGTTGATGCTGCAGGGCCGTCTGACAAACTTGCCCCGGTTATCGAGGAAGAAGAGCCTCAGGGATCTTCCCATCATTCACAAGAATCTGGTGAAAAAGCTGAGAAATCCAGTCCTGTCAAGCAAAGTAGGGACGATACTTTCGAAGGACTGAGCGACCTTTTTGCTACTTCACAAGAGATCTTTAAAGAAGATCCTATCACTGCCGGGATTTCTTCTTCAGTAGTTGAAGCTACTTCTACTTTGCAACAGTTGCCGTCGACTCAAGAGTTGACGCTATCTATTACACCCACAACTACTCCCCCATTAAAGAGTGGTTCGTAGACTGAAGCGCGTAGTTTGCACATCACACACACTTAGAATTCCTGGCACTTTTTATGCTCTCTCTTTTCTTTTTTAAACGTTTGAAGGATTCTCAAGTTTTATTTCTTCTTTTTAAATTTTAGGTTTACCAATGAGGCGAGGCAGCTCGTACTATGATGACTTTAAGCGATATGGGAAACGCAGCCAGTATGGCTATCAATCCTATCCTCCTATTCATAGAGAGACTGATGAAGAAAGGGCAGCCCGGAAGGCTCGGGAAAGACGTGATTATGAAGAACGCTTTGGAAGACCAGATAGTCGACATGATTCCTCCTACAAAGAGAGTGACTCCCTTAAACGCAAATCTCATGATGATAGAGGGAAGAGTCACACAACTGATGACTCGAGCAAACGAGCCAAAGTTATTGAGGAGCCAATGCCTGTGCCTTCAGAGAAGATTACCGCTCCTACTTCTTCTCAATCTCCTGCCCCTTCCCCTACTGATATCCAAGCAATCATTAATAGGCCATCTTACCAAGTTGGACCAGGTCCAGCCACTCTTCAACGCCGATTTCCTAATTGGTGTTTAAAAGGAGTTCGCTTTGACCTTGATCCGGTTCCCATAGATAAAAATGCTATGCTACGGAACCTTGATGCAGTCAGAACCGATATTGAGAGGATGTCATCTTGGCAGAAACTCGTTGATGAGCTCCAAAGGGTGAATAGGGCCAATCTTGAAGCTATGCTTACCATGGAGAACGACAAAACTGAATGGCAAAAGATCCTTAAACAGCATGATATAGAAATGAGGAGTATCGCCGATTATAATGAGAAACTTGAGGCAGAAGTTGGGAAACTTAAAGAGGAGCTTGCTACTTCTTCCACTTCCTATTCTCAAAGGGAAAGTGTGCTTCTTCAACAGGTGCGGGATGCTCATGCCACGCAAAGGGATGCTGAGGCCAAGGCTGATGAGTTGGAGCAGATTATAGAGGGCAACCGTACTGACATTACTCAGTTGCGAGGACAAACTGGCCTTCAGGCTGCAGAGATTGAAAAATTGAAAGCCCAGTTATCCAAAGTCGAGAGAGAGCGGGATGAGGCTGTTGCGGGCAGAATTACCGCTGAAGAGGCCCATGAAGCTACCAAAGCTGATATTGGCTCGGCACTATTTGATTTCTACTAGCAATGTATATTAGGGCGTGGCAGTCTTGCATTCCTGGGCCCCAAGTATGAGATTACCCTGGCCGAAGTGTGGGAGGCTGCACTAGATATGTTTAAAGGGGCCGGGTACACTGAAGAGGAGTTGGAGGTGCACTACTTAGACTTTGAGGCTCGCGTAGCCCTTGCCAGAGGGAAAGAGCAACTCGCCAGATCGCGGGTTGAAATAGTGGGGGAAGAGCATCAAGAAAAAGAAACAAATTTGACTGTTCCTGTCCCTCCTTCAACTTCGGTCGATGCTGGCGTTATTGGCTCTAGCTCTTATGTACCGATCCCTGCTCAAACTGATACCGGGGCCAAAATTATTCAAGTTACAGATGAATCGCAAGAGAGTGCTGAAGCCCCGGACTATGAAATTGATGTAATAAAGACAACTTCTGCAGGTAACTCCACTGTAAATTTCGCTCAAGTGGATTGCTCATTTACTTCACATGGGTTTAATGAGCTCCTTGACTATTTTCTCAACCTTGATGAGCCTTCATCTCCTCTCTTTACTGACTTTAACCTCTTTTCTTCTACAGAGAAAGTATCAAGCACCGCTCAGATTACTCCTCCTCTGGTTATCCCTCCTCCGTCTCTCCAGGTGGCTCCTCCTTCTGCTTCTCAGCCCGGGTCGCAAGAGGAACAAATAGAAGCCCTCCATGGTTTAGACGATCCCATCGCTTCACAGGAGCATAGAGACGAGGGACTTGTGGGAGGTGAGATATCCCCGGAGCGGACCCCTTCTGATGACATAACTTTGTCTAAACTTGTCACTCCGGGAAGTGAGTCTTCCTCAAAGAGGAGGAAAAAGCATGGAACATCAAAGAGGAGGGGGAAGATAATCACTGTTACTGAAGGGGAGCCAGAAGTTGGACCAGCTGCACCTACCCCTCCTTCTTCCCTTGTGCCAACTGACCGGCCTGAAAAGCTAATCATTCGGCCGGGAAAAGGGTCCAAAGGTAGTAAAAAGAAGTGAACATTTTAGCTTTTTGCCCTTTGCATGTACTGGTCGAGAATTGTGCGGGTACCGGCCCCCGCTTTTCTTTATTTTGAAACCTGTACCTGCATTTCGATTGAATAAAATGATCCTTTGTTTGTACATACTTCTGTTTGAATGCATTTATTATTCATTTTTGCACAAGTTTATTTATATGATATTGCAGCGGGCTTATGGTATGTTGTTTGAGTATTACTTTACTGATGCAGCTATACTATTATACCATGTTGCCCCCATACCTTAAGCTTGCTGCAATATCTTATACTTCGAGGGGACTTGCACTCTTATTTGCTAAAGAATAATTATTTTATTTTATTTTATTTTTAAAGAAAATTTTTGTAGAGTACAACTCCCTTCGTATAAGTTTCTACGCTTTGTTGTTCGAAGAAATCACTTTTTCCTTTTACTTATGTGCATATTTTACCAAGTGAATTCTTCTATGTGGTAAAGCGGGCCTCTGAAGGGCACTTTAACCTTTTTTTTTTTTTTACCAAGTTGTACCCCTGAGGAGGGATTTTTCACGTTTCAACACTTGGAAGTTTTATTTCAATCTCGGTGAAACGTGTAACTCCAAAGAGTTGTGCCTTTGAAGAAAGCCTTTTCACGTTTCAACACTTGGAAGTTTTATTTCAATCTTGGTGAAACGTGGGCTTCCGAAGAGGTCTTTCTTCTTGATTGTGTCCCCGGGAGGGAGTTGTACCTCTGAGGAGGGATTTTTCACGTTTCAACACTTGGAAGTTTTATTTCAATCTTGGTGAAACGTGTACCTCCAAAGAGTTGTGCCTTCGAAGAAAGCCTTTTCACGTTTCAACACTTGGAAGTTTTATTTCAATCTTGGTGAAACGTGGGCTTCCGAAGAGGTCTTTCTTCTTGATTGTGTCCCCGGGAGGGGGTTGTACCTCTGAGGAGGGATTTTTCACGTTTCAACACTTGGAAGTTTTATTTCAATCTTGGTGAAACGTGTACCTCCAAAGAGTTGTGCCTTCGAAGAAAGCCTTTTCACGTTTCAACACTTGGAAGTTTTATTTCAATCTCGGTGAAACGTGGGCTTTCAGGAAGGTCTTTATTTTGTTTTTGCATTTCAACTTTGGTGAAGTGAAATTCCGAAGAGCGGTTGTTACACTTCAACTCCTGGCGAAATGTGCCTCCGAAGAGGGCTTTTATTTTGTTTACATTTCAACTCTGGTGAAGTGAAATCTCGAAGAGCGGTCTTAACACTTCAACTCCTGGTGAAATGGGCCTCCGAAGAGGGCTTTTATTTCGTTTGCATTTCAACTCTGGTGAAGTGAAATCCCGAAGAGGGGTCATAACACTTCAACTCCTGGTGAAATGTGCCTCAGAGAGGGTTTCCATCGCCTGGAAGTTACTCTCTCATGGTTGGAGGGTCATGACTCCTCCAATCTTTTTTGTTGAGTAGAGAACTTTCTTTTTTGTGGCGTATGACCCATTAGAGGTCTTTATCCACCGAAGAGTTGTGTCTCCGAAGAGGACTTGTGCTGCCGATGATGGCTTTGGTTGTTCCTCTGTTCACTTGCTTATGCCTTTTCAATGATCCTCTGCCTTTTTTTTTTTAGTAACTTGTTTAATCCAGGGAAGTGCGCTTCACTGTCAGGCCATTTCGTGAGAACGAGTACTAGCTTCTTAATTGGACGTTTGTTTGTTTAAACGATCTCAATTTATTAGCAAAGACCCGTTTTTGTCGAAATCATAGGCCGTTTAATTGAAGTACTTCCTATCTAGGATTTGAATTCGGGGCTTTTGTGACTCGAAATTTGGCGAGTATCACTTGGTCTTTTTACGTGCAAGTTTCACTTCCATTGTCTGCAAAAATTTAAATCGATATTTCAGCAATACATTCTATGTACTTTTCATATCGAAAATAAAGCAAACATGTAATAGGAATAAGGAACACAAGATTTATAGTGGTTCGGCCAGGAAATTGGGCCTACATCCACTTTATATTCTTTCATTATTTACTTGCATCAGTTTTACAATTGCTTTCAATTATAAGAATCATACATTCATAATTCTTTTTACAATATTTCAACAAAATTTTCAAGTAAAGTATGGACGCAAATGGTTGCTGTTCCATGCCCTTGGAATTTGATCTCCATCAACAGTGGTGAGTTTGAATGTGCCGTCAAGAAGCTTCTGACCTATTACATACGGTCCTTCCCAATTTGGCCCAAACACACCTGTCGCTGTCATAATTCTCTTCAGGACTAGGTCTCCAATCTCAAAGCTGCATTGGCGAACTTTGGAATTAAAATGTCTGGATATTCTTTGCTGATGAGCTGCAATTCTGAGATTGGCCTCATCTCTTTTTTCATCAAGGAAATCTAGCGCTTCAAGCTGTAGCCTTCCATTTTCTGCTTGGTTGAAATGGATCCTTCTGTGTGAAGGAACCTCTGTTTCTATCGGGATCATTGCTTCCGACCCGTATGCTAATGAGAAAGGAGTGTGCCCAGTCGCAGTTTTTTGAGTGGTTCTGTATGCCCATAGTGCAAGTGGTAGCTTATCGACCCAACCACCTTTTGCTCTTTCGAGTTGCTTTTTGATGGTTGATTTGATGATCTTGTTTACTGCTTCCACTTGCCCGTTTGCTTGCGGATGAGCAACTGCTGAAAAGCTTTTCTCGATTTTGAATCGCCTGCAAAAATCTTGGAATTCCTCGCTTTCAAACTGAGTACCAATGTCTGTGATTATTTTCTGAGGCACACCATACCTGCAAATGATATTCTTGGTCACGAAACTTATCATCTTCTTAGAGGTGATAGTAGCCAATGGTTCAGCTTCAGCCCATTTCGTAAAATAATCAACTGCAACAATAGCATATCTAATCCCTGATTTGGCAGTCGGTAGCGGCCCAATGAGATCCATTCCCCAAATTGCAAATGGCCATGGACTGACCATTTGTGTGAGTTCAGTTGAAGGTGCTCTAGGAATTTTGGCAAATCTTTGGCATTTGTCACACTTTCGGGAATAGCTTGCAGCATCATGATTAATTTCTGGCCAAAAATATCCGTATCGGAGAATTTTCTTTGCTAATGTTTGACCACCTGAATGATCACCACATTCTCCTCCATGCACCTCAGCTAGGATTGTTTTGGACTCTTCCCGGGATACACATCGAAGCAATGGCATTGAGAATCCCTGTCTGTATAATCGGCCATCCTGAATTACATAGCGAGAGGCTTTCCTTAGTAGCTTTCGTCTTTCTATCGAATTTTCTGGCAGAGAACCTCTGAGTAGGTAGTCCAGTATTGGAGTCATCCATGACTCTTGTTCTTGAGATACATTCATAATCCAGTCAATATCCATCTCGTCTATACTTGGTGCTGAAAGGACTTCTACGGGGACCAATCCCAATAGTTGAGCTTCACCAGAACATGAATACTTTGCGAGGGAATCTGCCTTCATATTCTCTTCCCGAGGAATGTGGCTTATTGAATAGTGATCGAGCTCACACAGAAGTTCCCAAGCCTTCGACAAGTAAGCGGGCAGGTTTCCCCCTTTCGTTTGAAATTCCTTCTTGACTTGGCATACAATAAGCTGAGAATCGCTAAAGATCTGTAATGCTCGTATGTTTAGTTCTTTAGCGATTTTCAGTCCTGCGATAAGAGCATCATATTCGGCTTCATTGTTTGTTGAAGGAAATTCCAATCTTAGTGCATAGCATAATGACCGACCTTCAGGAGTCTCAAGTACGACTCCGGCTCCAGAACAGTAATCATTTCTTGCACCATCGACATATAACCTCCACTGGATAGGGGAATTGTCGAACGTTTCTTCCTCACTGTTACCTTTATCTGTAAACTCTGCAATGAAATCTGCTAAAGCTTGTCCATTGACCGCTTTCCGGGGATGATAAGTGATGTCATACTGACTGAGTTCAATATTCCACTTTAGAAGACGACCCGAAGTTTCAGGGCGAAACAGGACTTGCTTTAAAGGTTGATCAGTGAGGACTCTGATAGGATGAGCTTGAAAATATTGCCTCAACTTCCTAGACGCAATTAGTAAGCAATAGGCGAGTTTTTCCAACTTAGAGTAATTCATCTCTGCCCCAGTGAGTCTTTTGCTGATATAGTAAACTGGATGTTGAATCCTTTTGTCTTCCCGTATCAGCGCTGCACTTAAAGCGTGTGATGATACTGCCAAGTATATAAGAAGATCCTCGCCATCGCCAGGCCTAGAAAGTATTGGAGGCGTCTCCATATGGCGAATCAACTCATCAAAGGCTTTTTGGCATTCGGGAGTCCAATTGAAGTTTTTCTTTCCTTTCTTTAGGGCGTCAAAGAATGGGATGCATTTATCTGTGGCTTTGGAAATGAACCGACTTAAGGCGGCAACTTTTCCATTGAGACTTTGCAATTCCTTCTTTGTTCTAGGAGCTTTGACTTCTTTCAAGGCAGTAATTTGAGCTGGACTAGCCTCAATGCCCCTAGCGCTGACGATAAACCCTAAGAATTTTCCGGACTCGACCCCAAACGTGCATTTCAGAGGGTTAAGCTTCATTCTGTATTTCCGGAGGACTGCGAACATTTCTGCCAAGTGTTCAATGTGATCCGCTGCTTTCTTAGACTTTACTAACATGTCATCAACGTAGACTTCCATAGTTTTGCCCAATTGCGGTTTGAACATAGCATTAACAAGTCTTTGGTAGGTTGCCCCTGCATTCTTCAAACCGAAGGGCATAACTCTGTAGCAATAAAGACCAACATCGGTGATAAAGCTCGTGTCCTCCTGATCCGGTTCATGCATCATGATCTGGTTATATCCGGAGTAGGCATCCATGAAAGATAACAATTCATGTCCCGCTGTTCCATCTACCAGTTGATCGATCCTAGGTAAAGGAAAGCAATCTTTGGGGCAGGCCTTGTTCAGATCTGAAAAATCGATGCACACTCTCCATTTTCCATTAGCTTTCTTAACCAACACAGGATTTGAAACCCAGTTCGGATATGTAGATTCCCTGATGAAGTTATTTTCCATGAGTCGATCAATTTCCTCTTTTAATGCTGCTGACCTTTCTGGACCTTGGGTTCTTCTTTTCTGTTTCACTGGTGTAAACTTTGGGTCGATATTCAGAGCGTGTACTGCAACTTCTGGAGATATTCCACACATATCAGCATGAGTCCAAGCGAAGACATCCAGATTTGCTTTCAGGAAAGATATCAAGATATTCTGAATTGATACATTAAGTTGTGAACCCACATTCAACACCTTATTTGGGTCCTTCGGGTCAACAGGTACCGGTACCGTCGTTTCAACCGGCACCACTCTATTCTCCCCTGCACTGGCTTTTCTGGGATCCATCTCTTTCCGTGCCCCACTATGCTCGCCAGTGCAGGGTCCGCCCCGTAATTGCTACAAGGCTGGCTCTTTGATGCGAACCGGGGTGGCCGCATCCTTTCCCATTTCCCTTTTTCTTGACTCTCGCAATTCTGTCAAATAGCACTCTCGCGCAGCATTTTGATCCCCTTTTATAACTCCTACTCCATTGTCTGTAGGGAATTTAATAGTAAGGCACCACGGGGCTAGGATAGCTTTGAACGCTGCGAGCGTTGGACGGCCAAGGAAAGCATTATAAGCAGAAAATTCATCGACAATCACAAATGTTTGCTTGCGGACTACTTTCCTTTCTCCTTCCCCAAGTTCTACAAGCAGATCGATGGTTCCTATTGGTTTCTTTGACTCCCCGGCGAAGCCAGCGATCTTCTGCGATGAGGCTTGTACATCGACCATAGGGATTTTCATTTGGTCGAATGTCTTTTTGAAGAGGATATTACATGATGCTCCGCAGTCAATGAGAACTCTTCTGACAATGGCCGGTCCGATACCAGCTGAGATGACCAAGGGATCCAGGGTAGGAGCTTCGACACCTGAGGAATCTCTGGCTCTGAAAATAATATCATCACTGAGAGTTTTCTGTTGTTTCAGGGGCGTAGTGTCTTCTAAAACAAAGACGTCTTCTTCGGCTGGAACATATTTCAAAGCCCTGGCATATCTCTCCATCTCACCCCAGCTCTTGCCAGCTGGGTGAGCTCCTCCTGTAACGACATTGATGATGGGCCTTCCAGATTCATGCCCCGTAGCTTTGTCACCTATCCTAGGCTGATGAACAGGAGCCTGTTGCCCCTGACTTGACGATGCAGGATTGTTGCTATTCTTTTTCACGAATTGCTGCAGCTTGTTTTCTCTTAGCAATTCTTCAATCAGATTTTTCAGCTGGCGGCATTCATCGGTCTCATGACCGGGTTGATTATGGAAGCGGCAGAACTTCCCACTTTGTATAGCCTTTTTTCCGGTCCTCAAAGGGATAGGTTTAGGGAGGTCAACAGAATCTTTAATGGCAAGGTAGATATGCTCCGGCGTGTCTGATAAAGGAGTATACTCTGATGGCTTGAAAGATCGGGGCTTCTTCAGATTACTCTGTTTCTTCCCATTGCTATTTTCCCTTTTTTGCCCTACAGATTCATTCTTGCGTGGAGCAACAGTGTTATCTTCAGCTTTCTCCGACACTGCCTTCACCGGTACAGGACGGCTCTCCAGGCGTATGAATTCATCTGCCTTTTTGTAGAATTTTTCGAGGGAGGTTGGCTCCTTCATGTTTAACCATTTCCCAAATTCGCTCGACTTATCAATAGCCCTCATCAGATAAGTCAATATCATTCGCAGTTCCGCATTGTCCACCTCTGCCAGCGCTATATTAAAGCGGTTCAAGAAAGATCTGATAGATTCACCAGGATTCTGTTCTATACTTGACAATGACATGATGTCTTTGGCCTTTGAAGCATATAGTCGAAACTGTTCCTTGAACTTTCGGGTCAAGTCTGAAAACTGATCAATAGATCGGACTGGCAACTTGGTGAACCACAGTAGAGCCACACCTTCAAGGTATACGGGGAAATATCGGCACTTTATCTCGTCTGAGGCCCTGGCACCTGTCATGTGCCAATCATATTTATACAAGAATTCATTCGGATCACTTGTCCCTTTGTAAGCTGGGATAGTTGGAGGGACAAACTTCCTTGGAAACTCGGCCTTTAAGATTTTCTCAGTAAATGGAGTTGTACTTGGGGCGAAACCCCATTCTTTCTCATCTTCAACCCTTTGCTTACTTTCTCTCATGATTTGCCGGACCATTCCAGAAAGATACTCCTCATCATGTCGAGTTCCAGATCCACCAACCTCAGGAAGCGTTTGCTCAAAGGGACTGGCAGCCCTTTCTGGAGCATTCCTCTCATTAGCATCATGAATGTTGCCAGCATAATTCCTTCCATTACCAGCCGGTTGATTGTTTGCCCCGAGCAAATCATTCAACTTATTCAGAATTAGAGCATTTTGGGCACTCTGAGCCTCTAATTGTGCATTCTGGGCGTTTATCTGCTGGTTCAGCCCTAATATTACAGCATCCAACTCCGCTTTCGTAACCCCAGCAGACGGAGTGGGTTGATTAGGTACGGGAGAAGCGGAGGTTCCCTCTTGAATATTCCCAGATCTGACAGATCTACTCTTCCTTCCAGGAGCCATTATCTCGGATAGACTTCTGGTTTTCAGGGAAATTCTCTCTACAAACCTCTGTGAAGCAATGATGATAACTTGCCTGAGTTCAATTCTCAGTGAAAGCACCAAAAATGTTAACGCTAAAATTTGAACGCTAACACCCCGGTGTATGAGTTGTAGTTGTGAAAGCACCACCCGACGACTCGGGAACAGATTACAAGCAGATAATAGCAGAAAAGTGGTAAACAACAACAATTTTATAGTGGTTCGGCTTAAGGGTATAGCCTACGTCCACTTTAAGTACTTTTTATTAATAATCTCGTTACAAGCTGATACAATTCTTCCCAAATACAATACACTTTGAATTACAAGAGACTTAGAACAAGTGGCTTAAACTTCGATGAAGACGAGAGTTTTCGAATCCATGTTGGATGTATGTGATCTCTTCTTGAAGTTGTTTGTAGCGTTCTTAATGTCTTGAGAGCTTCAAGTGTTGGATTGGATTGGTTTGGAATGCAGCAGAGTAACGGCGTTTGAAGAAAATGAGCCCCAAAAGTCCCCTTCTAGTTGGAGCTAGGGTCGTATTTATAGGTTCTAGGCAGGAAACATTACCAAGTCCTAAGTCGTAACCGACCTAAGTTGAGTCGTGGACGACTTAAACTAAGTCGTGGGTCAGTTGTCACTTAAACGCTGGGTCCAGACTTCTTAAAGGCATCCTTGCTGAACCCTAGATATATCACAAGTCCTAAGTCGCAAATGAGTTAACCTGTCCTCTCATAAGTGATGCGGCATTGAACTGATTCTTGTGTACGACTTACCATAGTCTTAAGTCGTGTACGACTTACCATATGTCGTAGGTCGTGACCGACCCAAACTGATCCTCGGCTTGTGGCTTAACTGGAGTTAACGAGTCATGGTGCAGTATTGAATTTGCCTCTGTGGTCTTAGGTCGTGAACGACCTAGTAAAGGTCGTAAGTCGGTCACGACTTAGGCGTAGTCATCTTAACTCCTCGTCCCTCGAGTCGTTAAGTCATAGTTCCTTTAAGTTGTTGGACCGTTACTCCCTTGGGTCATTTAGGTTGTAATGACTTAAGTCGTAAACTTCCTTAAGTCGTGTCATCCTTAACTAGTAAGATTATGCCAACCTTAGGTCGTCAGGCCGTAATGTTCTTAGGTTGTGGAGGCCTTATCTCGTAGACCCTTTAACCCGTGGAGGCCTTAAGTCGTAGACTCCTTAACTCGTAGATTCCTTAACCCGTGAAGGCCTTAAGTCGTAAATCCTATCTTGTAGATCCCTTAACCCGTGAAGGCCTTAAGTCGTAGACTCCTTAAC
Source organism: Allium cepa (assembly GCA_030765085.1). Classification (NCBI taxonomy): domain Eukaryota; kingdom Viridiplantae; phylum Streptophyta; class Magnoliopsida; order Asparagales; family Amaryllidaceae; genus Allium; species Allium cepa. Next base: position 203,768,795 of record CM060929.1, read on the forward strand.
TCGTAGATTCCTTAACCCGTGAAGGCCTTAAGTCGTAAACTTTAACTCGTAGAGGAAACTGGGTTAACACTTGCCCCTCGAAGCACATGCCTTAAGTCGTAAGTCGTGTGCTTCGACTCATCATAACCCTGGTGTGCCGATTCGAGTCCCACTTCCCTGAGGTATAAAATGCTTGGGTCGTTCCTCCTATTTCCTTCTTCCCATTACCTACCTCTGAGCTATTTCTGCCATTAACACGTCCTCGAGCTTTCGGAAACAAATTCAACCAGTTCATCTTACCGTTGATTCAGTCCCTACAATCCTCATCATCGCATCGCGTAAGTAGATCCGCAGTTCATTTGATTCCGCGATAGCTATTAACTTGCGAATTTAATCCAGTCCCTTATACCACGCTTCATCACAATTGTTGCCACGATCGATTGCTGGTGAGCTTGAGGTAGTTCGATTAGATTTTGGATAATTCGCGAGGAGAGGATAATGGGTTTCAATCTATTTATATTATATTTTATTTTTATCAGGCTGTTAGGGGTTTGGAGAAGACGAGATAATAGTTAGTGGGTTCATCGGTTTAGGGGTGAGACGGTCTATGGGTTTAGGAGTGGAGATAAGGTTTTTAGGTCGTAACTGAGTTAAGACTTAGAAGAATTTGTATCTTTCTGACTTGAAGCCTTGTCTTCCTTTTATGACTCACGATTCAAAGGACTTCCGACTCAAAGCCTCAACGACTCAAAAGTGAAGCGACCTATCCTGTTTCTCCTCATAATTCTTTAGATCGTGGACGAGTCAACCAGAGAACCAACGACTTAACTTAAACCGAAGAGAAATTCTTAACTCGTAGACGAGTTAGCACTTAAGTTGTTGTCGAGTTACCACTTGAGTCGTTTACGACTTTACTCTTGAGTCGTTTACGACTCAGCACTTGCATTTTTAAACTTTGCTTAGACCTTGAATTGTTGCATGGATTTTGATCTGTTGAACTTTGTTGCATTCTTTTACAGATTACTTTAACTTGTGGGTTAACAATCTGTTTAATATGATATTTACAGAAAATTGGGACGAATATACTGCCATCAACCGCCCACATCAAATGACAGATTAGTTAATAACAGATAATTAACTTAAGTAAATTGTGTGAACGAAGTGCTATCGATTTCAAGTAGAATATTAAAGCAACACTGAAATAGTCAATTGAAACTGACCAGCCTGCACTAATATTATGCTTGAATTTCAAATTAACAAGTTCTGAAATTACCGTAGTCGATCAATCGTCGACCAGTTTAATTCCAGTTATATTTACTTGCTATTTTTATCAGTTTTGCACGACACTTCACACTTTTAGGAAACGTGCACCTTCATATTTGAATATCCAGTTGCTTGTGTAGAATGACTTCTCAGGAAGAAGATGCAACAGTTCAGACGGGAGAGGCAACTGTTCTTCCAGCTCCACTAGTTAATCCTCCCGAAAGAGTTCCTACTACACTATCATATAAAGTTTTTCGCCAGCTGTGTGCTCAGTTTGGCATTGCTGAATCAGATGCCGTTCTTCCTGAGAGAAGTAACACTGCTGACATAGCACCTTCTGGCTTTGTGACAGTTAACCGGCATATGTGCCTAAGTGGGGGCGTTCCTCCTTTCAATGACTTTTTCCAACAACTTCTTCATCAATTGGCCATTGCTCCATCCCAACTACACCCCAATGGCTACGCCATTCTAATGGGGTTGTGTGTGCTATTTAGGAGAACACTTGATCGACTTCCGAGCTTTGATGAAATTTGTTACTTATGCTCCTTTAGCCGGACCAAAGATCATCCTTCTATTACTGTTGTGAGAAGCGCCCGAAACCGCAAATTAATTGTTGGCCTTCCCGACACTGCTCACGGGTTTCTAACCCAGTTCTTCTTCGTTCGTTGCCCCCCGGGGTTTTATGCTCTGTGGAGGGAAGGAAGTAAGACCACCCATCCTTGCTTCGTTTGTTATCTGGCCTTTGTGAGACTGACCTGCTAAGTGTTAACTCTGCTTCTTTTATTTTCAGCGCTGCCTCCTCCCTCTAGGAATCCCAGTCACAAGTCGACTTTCGAGAGGCTTAAGGCCGTACCGGTTGAGGAGAGAGATATTCAATTTCTGTTGAAAGATGAGTTTCTGCATCAGTACGGACTTTTGCATACTTCTCGTTCTACGCGTCCTCATGAAATTCCAGACTCCCCAGCTAGAGTGTTGGATGCCTCAGTTTCTACTAGCACATCCATATCTAAAGGACCTGCTCCTGAGACTTCGCTAGTGAAGTGTTCCTCTTCTGTTGATGCTGCAGGGCCGTCTGACAAACTTGCCCCGGTTATCGAGGAAGAAGAGCCTCAGGGATCTTCCCATCATTCACAAGAATCGGGTGAAAAAGCTGAGAAATCCAGTCCTGTCAAGCAAAGTAGGGACAATACTTTCGAAGGACTGAGCGACCTTTTTGCTACTTCACAAGAGATCTTTAAAGAAGATCCTATCACTGCCGGGATTTCTTCTTCAGTAGTTGAAGCTACTTCTACTTTGCAACAGTTGCCGTCGACTCAAGAGTTGACGCTATCTATTACACCCACAACTACTCCCCCATTAAAGAGTGGTTCGTAGACTGAAGCGCGTAGTTTGCACATCACACACACTTAGAATTCCTGGCACTTTTTATGCTCTCTCTTTTCTTTTTTAAACGTTTGAAGGATTCTCAAGTTTTATTTCTTCTTTTTAAATTTTAGGTTTACCAATGAGGCGAGGCAGCTCGTACTATGATGACTTTAAGCGATATGGGAAACGCAGCCAGTATGGCTATCAATCCTATCCTCCTATTCATAGAGAGACTGATGAAGAAAGGGCAGCCCGGAAGGCTCGGGAAAGACGTGATTATGAAGAACGCTTTGGAAGACCAGATAGTCGACATGATTCCTCCTACAAAGAGAGTGACTCCCTTAAACGCAAATCTCATGATGATAGAGGGAAGAGTCACACAACTGATGACTCGAGCAAACGAGCCAAAGTTATTGAGGAGCCAATGCCTGTGCCTTCAGAGAAGATTACCGCTCCTACTTCTTCTCAATCTCCTGCCCCTTCCCCTACTGATATCCAAGCAATCATTAATAGGCCATCTTACCAAGTTGGACCAGGTCCAGCCACTCTTCAACGCCGATTTCCTAATTGGTGTTTAAAAGGAGTTCGCTTTGACCTCGATCTGGTTCCCATAGATAAAAATGCTATGCTACGGAACCTTGATGCAGTCAGAACCGATATTGAGAGGATGTCATCTTGGCAGAAACTCGTTGATGAGCTCCAAAGGGTGAATAGGGCCAATCTTGAAGCTATGCTTACCATGGAGAACGACAAAACTGAATGGCAAAAGATCCTTAAACAGCATGATATAGAAATGAGGAGTATCGCCGATTATAATGAGAAACTTGAGGCAGAAGTTGGGAAACTTAAAGAGGAGCTTGCTACTTCTTCCACTTCTTATTCTCAAAGGGAAAGTGTGCTTCTTCAACAGGTGCGGGATGCTCATGCCGCGCAAAGGGATGCTGAGGCCAAGGCTGATGAGTTGGAGCAGATTATAGAGGGCAACCGTACTGACATTACTCAGTTGCGAGGACAAACTGGCCTTCAGGCTGCAGAGATTGAAAAATTGAAAGCCCAGTTATCCAAAGTCGAGAGAGAGCGGGATGAGGCTGATGCGGGCAGAATTACCGCTGAAGAGGCCCATGAAGCTACCAAAGCTGATATTGGCTCGACACTATTTGATTTCTACTTGCAATGTATATTAGGGCGTGGCAGTCTTGCATTCCTGGGCCCCAAGTATGAGATTACCCTGGCCGAAGTGTGGGAGGCCGCACTAGATATGTTTAAAGGGGCCGGGTACACTGAAGAGGAGTTGGAGGTGCACTACTTAGACTTTGAGGCTCGCGTAGCCCTTGCCAGAGGGAAAGAGCAACTCGCCAGATCGCGGGTTGAAATAGTGGGGGAAGAGTATCAAGAAAAAGAAACAAATTTGACTGTTCCTGTCCCTCCTTCAACTTCGGTCGATGCTGGCGTTATTGGCTCTAGCTCTTATGTACCGATCCCTAATCAAACTGATACCGGGGCCAAAATTATTCAAGTTACAGATGAATCGCAAGAGAGTGCTGAAGCCCCGGACTATGAAATTGATGTAATAAAGACAACTTCTGCAGGTAACTCCACTGTAAATTTCGCTCAAGTGGATTGCTCATTTACTTCACATGGGTTTAATGAGCTCCTTGACTATTTTCTCAACCTTGATGAGCCTTCATCTCCTCTCTTTACTGACTTTAACCTCTTTTCTTCTACAGAGAAAGTATCAAGCACCGCTCAGATTACTCCTCCTCTGGTTATCCCTCCTCCGTCTCTCCAGGTGGCTCCTCCTTCTGCTTCTCAGCCCGGGTCGCAAGAGGAACAAATAGAAGCCCTCCATGGTTTAGACGATCCCATTGCTTCACAGGAGCATAGAGACGAGGGACTTGTGGGAGGTGAGATATCCCCGGAGCGGACCCCTTCTGATGACATAACTTTGTCTAAACTTGCCACTCCGGGAAGTGAGTCTTCCTCAAAGAGGAGGAAAAAGCATGGAACATCAAAGAGGAGGGGGAAGATAATCACTGTTACTGAAGGGGAGCCAGAAGTTGGACCAGCTGCACCTACCCCTCCTTCTTCCCTTGTGCCAACTGACCGGCCTGAAAAGCTAATCATTCGGCCGGGAAAAGGGTCCAAAGGTAGTAAAAAGAAGTGAACATTTTAGCTTTTTGCCCTTTGCATGTACTGGTCGAGAATTGTGCGGGTACCGGCCCCCGCTTTTCTTTATTTTGAAACCTGTACCTGCATTTCGATTGAATAAAATGATCCTTTGTTTGTACAGACTTCTGTTTGAATGCATTTATTATTCATTTTTGCACAAGTTTATTTATATGATATTGCAGCGGGCTTATGGTATGTTGTTTGAGTATTACTTTACTGATGCAGCTATACTATTATACCATGTTGCCCCCATACCTTAAACTTGCTGCAATATCTTATACTTCGAGGGGACTTGCACTCTTATTTGCTAAAGAATAATTATTTTATTTTATTTTTTTTTTAAAGAAAATTTTTGTAGAGTACAACTCCCTTCGTATAAGTTTCTACGCTTTGTTGTTCGAAGAAATCACTTTTTCCTTTTACTTATGTGCATATTTTACCAAGTGAATTCTTCTATGTGGTAAAGCGGGCCTCTGAAGGGCACTTTAACTTTTTTTTTTTTTACCAAGTTGTACCCCTGAGGAGGGATTTTTCACGTTTCAACACTTGGAAGTTTTATTTCAATCTCGGTGAAACGTGTACCTCCAAAGAGTTGTGCCTTTGAAGAAAGCCTTTTCACGTTTCAACACTTGGAAGTTTTATTTCAATCTTGGTGAAACGTGGGCTTCCGAAGAGGTCTTTCTTCTTGATTGTGTCCTCGGGAGGGAGTTGTACCCCTGAGGAGGGATTTTTCACGTTTCAACACTTGGAAGTTTTATTTCAATCTCGGTGAAACGTGTACCTCCAAAGAGTTGTGCCTTTGAAGAAAGCCTTTTCACGTTTCAACACTTGGAAGTTTTATTTCAATCTTGGTGAAACGTGGGCTTCCGAAGAGGTCTTTCTTCTTGATTGTGTCCCCGGGAGGGGGTTGTACCTCTGAGGAGGGATTTTTCACGTTTCAACACTTGGAAGTTTTATTTCAATCTTGGTGAAACGTGTACCTCCAAAGAGTTGTGCCTTCGAAGAAAGCCTTTTCACGTTTCAACACTTGGAAGTTTTATTTCAATCTCGGTGAAACGTGGGCTTTCAGGAAGGTCTTTATTTTGTTTTTGCATTTCAACTTTGGTGAAGTGAAATTCCGAAGAGCGGTTGTTACACTTCAACTCCTGGCGAAATGTGCCTCCGAAGAGGGCTTTTATTTTGTTTACATTTCAACTCTGGTGAAGTGAAATCTCGAAGAGCGGTCTTAACACTTCAACTCCTGGTGAAATGGGCCTCCGAAGAGGGCTTTTATTTCGTTTGCATTTCAACTCTGGTGAAGTGAAATCCCGAAGAGGGGTCATAACACTTCAACTCCTGGTGAAATGTGCCTCAGAGAGGGTTTCCATCGCCTGGAAGTTACTCTCTCATGGTTGGAGGGTCATGACTCCTCCAATCTTTTTTGTTGAGTAGAGAACTTTCTTTTTTGTGGCGTATGACCCATTAGAGGTCTTTATCCTCCGAAGAGTTGTGTCTCCGAAGAGGACTTGTGCTGCCGATGATGGCTTTGGTTGTTCCTCTGTTCACTTGCTTATGCCTTTTCAATGATCCTCTGCCTTTTTTTTTTTTAGTAACTTGTTTAATCCAGGGAAGTGCGCTTCACTGTCAGGCCATTTCGTGAGAACGAGTACTAGCTTCTTAATTGGACGTTTGTTTGTTTAAACGATCTCAATTTATTAGCAAAGACCCGTTTTTGTCGAAATCATAGGCCGTTCAATTGAAGTACTTCCTATCTAGGATTTGAATTCGGGGCTTTTGTGACTCGAACTTTGGCGAGTATCACTTGGTCTTTTTACGTGCAAGTTTCACTTCCATTGTCTGCAAAAATTTAAATCGATATTTCAGCAATACATTCTATGTACTTTTCATATCGAAAATAAAGCAAACATGTAATAGGAATAAGGAACACAAGATTTATAGTGGTTCGGCCAGGAAATTGGGCCTACATCCACTTTATATTCTTTCATTATTTACTTGCATCAGTTTTACAATTGCTTTCAATTATAAGAATCATACATTCATAATTCTTTTTACAATATTTCAACAAAATTTTCAAGTAAAGTATGGACGCAAATGGTTGCTGTTCCATGCCCTTGGAATTTGATCTCCATCAACAGTGGTGAGTTTGAATGTGCCGTCAAGAAGCTTCTGACCTATTACATACGGTCCTTCCCAATTTGGCCCAAACACACCTGTCGCTGTCATAATTCTCTTCAGGACTAGGTCTCCAATCTCAAAGCTGCATTGGCGAACTTTGGAATTAAAATGTCTGGCTATTCTTTGCTGATGAGCTGCAATTCTGAGATTGGCCTCATCTCTTTTTTCATCAAGGAAATCTAGCGCTTCAAGCTGTAGCCTTCCATTTTCTGCTTGGTTGAAATGGATCCTTCTGTGTGAAGGAACCTCTGTTTCTATCGGGATCATTGCTTCCGACCCGTATGCTAATGAGAAAGGAGTGTGCCCAGTCGCAGTTTTGTGAGTGGTTCTGTATGCCCATAGTGCAAGTGGTAGCTTATCGACCCAACCACCTTTTGCTCTTTCGAGTTGCTTTTTGATGGTTGATTTGATGATCTTGTTTACTGCTTCCACTTGCCCGTTTGCCTGCGGATGAGCAACTGCTGAAAAGCTTTTCTGGATTTTGAATCGCCTGCAAAAATCTTGGAATTCCTCGCTTTCAAACTGAGTACCATTGTCTGTGATTATTTTCTGAGGCACACCATACCTGCAAATGATATTCTTGGTCACGAAACTTATCATCTTCTTAGAGGTGATAGTAGCCAATGGTTCAGCTTCAGCCCATTTCGTAAAATAATCAACTGCAACAATAGCATATCTAATCCCTGATTTGGCAGTCGGTAGCGGCCCAATGAGATCCATTCCCCAAATTGCAAATGGCCATGGACTGACCATTTGTGTGAGTTCAGTTGAAGGTGCTCTAGGAATTTTGGCAAATCTTTGGCATTTGTCACACTTTCGGGAATAGCTTGCAGCATCATGATTAATTTCTCGCCAAAAATATCCGTATCGGAGAATTTTCTTTGCTAATGTTTGACCACCTGAATGATCACCACATTCTCCTCCATGCACCTCAGCTAGGATTGTTTTGGACTCTTCCCGGGATACACATCGAAGCAATGGCATTGAGAATCCCCGTCTGTATAATCGGCCATCCTGAATTACATAGCGAGAGGCTTTCCTTAGTAGCTTTCGTCTTTCTATCGAATTTTCTGGCAGAGAACCTCTGAGTAGGTAGTCCAGTATTGGAGTCATCCATGACTCTTGTTCTTGAGATACATTCATAATCCAGTCAATATCCATCTCGTCTATACTTGGTGCTGAAAGGACTTCTACGGGGACCAATCCCAATAGTTGAGCTTCACCAGAACTTGAATACTTTGCGAGGGAATCTTCCTTCATATTCTCTTCCCGAGGAATGTGGCTTATTGAATAGTGATCGAGCTCACACAGAAGTTCCCAAGCCTTCGACAAGTAAGCGGGCAGGTTTCCCCCTTTCGTTTGAAATTCCTTCTTGACTTGGCATACAATAAGCTGAGAATCGCTAAAGATCTGTAATGCTCGTATGTTTAGTTCTTTAGCGATTTTCAGTCCTGCGATAAGAGCTTCATATTCGGCTTCATTGTTTGTTGAAGGAAATTCCAATCTTAGTGCATAGCATAATGACCGACCTTCAGGAGTCTCAAGTACGACTCCGGCTCCAGAACAGTAATCATTTCTTGCACCATCGACATATAACCTCCACTGGATAGGGGAATTGTCGAACGTTTCTTCCTCACTGTTACCTTTATCTGTAAACTCTGCAATGAAATCTGCTAAAGCTTGTCCATTGACCGCTTTCCGGGGATGATAAGTGATGTCATACTGACTGAGTTCAATATTCCACTTTAGAAGATGACCCGAAGTTTCAGGGCGAAACAGGACTTGCTTTAAAGGTTGATCAGTGACGACTCTGATAGGATGAGCTTGAAAATATTGCCTCAACTTCCTAGACGCAATTAGTAAGCAATAGGCGAGTTTTTCCAACTTAGAGTAATTCATCTCTGCCCTAGTGAGTCTTTTGCTGATATAGTAAACTGGATGTTGAATCCTTTTGTCTTCCCGTATCAGCGCTGCACTTAAAGCGTGTGATGATACTGCCAAGTATATAAGAAGATCCTCGCCATCGCCAGGCCTAGAAAGTATTGGAGGCGTCTCCATATGGCGAATCAACTCATCAAAGGCTTTTTGGCATTCGGGAGTCCAATTGAAGTTTTTCTTTCCTTTCTTTAGGGCGTCAAAGAATGGGATGCATTTATCTGTGGCTTTGGAAATGAACCGACTTAAGGCGGCAACTTTTCCATTGAGACTTTGCAATTCCTTCTTTGTTCTAGGAGCTTTGACTTCTTTCAAGGCAGTAATTTGAGCTGGACTAGCCTCAATGCCCCTAGCGCTGACGATAAACCCTAAGAATTTTCCGGACTCGACCCCAAACGTGCATTTCAGAGGGTTAAGCTTCATTCTGTATTTCCGGAGGACTGCGAACATTTCTGGCAAGTGTTCAATGTGATCCGCTGCTTTCTTAGACTTTACTAACATGTCATCAACGTAGACTTCCATTGTTTTGCCCAATTCCGGTTTGAACATAGCATTAACAAGTCTTTGGTAGGTTGCCCCTGCATTCTTCAAACCGTAGGGCATAACTCTGTAGCAATAAAGACCAACATCGGTGATAAAGCTCGTGTCCTCCTGATCCGGTTCATGCATCATGATCTGGTTATATCCGGAGTAGGCATCCATGAAAGATAACAATTCATGTCCCGCTGTTCCATCTACCAGTTGATCGATCCTGGGTAAAGGAAAGCAATCTTTGGGGCAGGCCTTGTTCAGATCTGAAAAATCGATGCACACTCTCCATTTTCCATTAGCTTTCTTAACCAACACAGGATTTGAAACCCAGTTCGGATATGTAGATTCCCTGATGAAGTTATTTTCCATGAGTCGATCAATTTCCTCTTTTAATGCTGCTGACCTTTCTGGACCTTGGGTTCTTCTTTTCTGTTTCACTGGTGTAAACTTTGGGTCGATATTCAGAGCGTGTACTGCAACTTCTGGAGATATTCCACACATATCAGCATGAGTCCAAGCGAAGACATCCAGATTTGCTTTCAGGAAAGATATCAAGATATTCTGAATTGATTCATTAAGTTGTGAACCCACATTCAACACCTTATTTGGGTCCTTCGGGTCAACAGGTACCGGTACCGTCGTTTCAACCGGCACCACTCTATTCTCCCCTGCACTGGCTTTTCTGGGATCCATCTCTTTCCGTGCCCCGCTATGCTCGCCAGTGCAGGGTCCGCCCCGTAATTGCTACAAGGCTGGCTCTTTGATGCGAACCGGGGTGGCCGCATCCTTTCCCATTTCCCTTTTTCTTGACTCTCGCAATTCTGTCAAATAGCACTCTCGCGCAGCATTTTGATCCCCTTTTATAACTCCTACTCCATTGTCTGTAGGGAATTTAATAGTAAGGCACCACGGGGCTAGGATAGCTTTGAACGCTGTGAGCGTTGGACGGCCAAGGAAAGCATTATAAGCAGAAAATTCATCGACAATCACAAATGTTTGCTTGCGGACTACTTTCCTTTCTCCTTCCCCAAGTTCTACAAGCAGATCGATGGTTCCTATTGGTTGCTTTGACTCCCCGGTGAAGCCAGCGATCTTCTGCGATGAGGCTTGTACATCGACCATAGGGATTTTCATTTGGTCGAATGTCTTTTTGAAGAGGATATTACATGATGCTCCGCAGTCAATGAGAACTCTTCTGACAATGGCCGGTCCGATACCAGCTGAGATGACCAAGGGATCCAGGGTAGGAGCTTCGACACCTGAGGAATCTCTGGCTCTGAAAATAATATCATCACTGAGAGTTTTTTGTTGTTTCAGGGGCGTAGTGTCTTCTAAAACAAAGACGTCTTCTTCGGCTGGAACATATTTCAAAGCCCTGGCATATCTCTCCATCTCACCCCAGCTCTTGCTAGCTGGGTGAGGTCCTCCTGTAACGACATTGATGATGGGCCTTCCAGATTCATGCCCCGTAGCTTTGTCACCTATCCTAGGCTGATGAACAGGAGCCTGTTGCCCCTGACTTGACGATGCAGGATTGTTGCTATTCTTTTTCACGAATTGCTGCAGCTTGTTTTCTCTTAGCAATTCTTCAATCAGATTTTTCAGCTGGCGGCATTCATCGGTCTCATGACCGGGTTGATTATGGAAGCGGCAGAACTTCCCACTTTGTATAGCCTTTTTTCCGGTCCTCAAAGGGATAGGTTTAGGGAGGTCAACAGAATCTTTAATGGCAAGGTAGATATGCTCCGGCGTGTCTGATAAAGGAGTATACTCTGATGGCTTGAAAGATCGGGGCTTCTTCAGATTACTCTGTTTCTTCCCATTGATATTTTCCCTTTTTTGCCCTACAGATTCATTCTTGCGTGGAGCAACAGTGTTATCTTCAGCTTTCTCCGACACTGCCTTCACCGGTACAGGACGGCTCTCCAGGCGTATGAATTCATCTGCCTTTTTGTAGAATTTTTCGAGGGAGGTTGGCTCCTTCATGTTTAACCATTTCCCAAATTCGCTCGACTTATCAATAGCCCTCATCAGATAAGTCAATATCATTCGCGGTTCCGCATTGTCCACCTCTGCCAGCGCTATATTAAAGCGGTTCAAGAAAGATCTGATAGATTCACCAGGATTCTGTTCTATACTTGACAATGACATGATGTCTTTGGCCTTTGAAGCATATAGTCGAAACTGTTCCTTGAACTTTCGGGTCAAGTTTGAAAACTGATCAATAGATCGGACTGGCAACTTGGTGAACCACAGTAGAGCCACACCTTCAAGGTATACGGGGAAATATCGGCACTTTATCTCGTCTGAGGCCCTGGCACCTGTCATGTGCCAATCATATTTATACAAGAATTCATTCGGATCACTTGTCCCTTTGTAAGCTGGGATAGTTGGAGGGACAAACTTCCTTGGAAACTCGGCCTTTAAGATTTTCTCAGTAAATGGAGTTTTACTTGGGGCGAAACCCCATTCTTTCTCATCTTCAACCCTTTGCTTACTTTCTCTCATGATTTGCCGGACCATTCCAGAAAGATACTCCTCATCATGTCGAGTTCCAGATCCACCAACCTCAGGAAGCGTTTGCTCAAAGGGACCGGCAGCCCTTTCTGGAGCATTCCTCTCATTAGCATCATGAATGTTGCCAGCATAATTCCTTCCATTACCAGCCGGTTGATTGTTTGCCCCGAGCAAATCATTCAACTTATTCAGAATTAGAGAATTTTGGGCACTCTGAGCCTCTAATTGTGCATTCTGGGCGTTTATCTGCTGGTTCAGCCCTAATATTACAGCATCCAACTCCGCTTTCGTAACCCCAGCAGACGGAGTGGGTTGATTAGGTACGGGAGAAGCGGAGGTTCCCTCTTGAATATTCCCAGATCTGACAGATCTACTCTTCCTTCCAGGAGCCATTATCTCGGATAGACTTCTGGTTTTCAGGGAAATTCTCTCTACAAACCTCTGTGAAGCAATGATGATAACTTGCCTGAGTTCAATTCTCAGTGAAAGCACCAAAAATGTTAACGCTAAAATTTGAACGCTAACACCCCGGTGTATGAGTTGTAGTTGTGAAAGCACCACCCGACGACTCGGGAACAGATTACAAGCAGATAATAGCAGAAAAGTGGTAAACAACAACAATTTTATAGTGGTTCGGCTTAAGGGTATAGCCTACGTCCACTTTAAGTACTTTTTATTAATAATCTCGTTACAAGCTGATACAATTCTTCCCAAATACAATACACTTTGAATTACAAGAGACTTAGAACAAGTGGCTTAAACTTCGATGAAGACGAGAGTTTTCGAATCCATGTTGGATGTATGTGATCTCTTCTTGAAGTTGTTTGTAGCGTTCTTAATGTCTTGAGAGCTTCAAGTGTTGGATTGGATTGGTTTGGAATGCAGCAGAGTAACGGCGTTTGAAGAAAATGAGCCCCAAAAGTCCCCTTCTAGTTGGAGCTAGGGTCGTATTTATAGGCAATTCTAGGCAGGAAACATTACCAAGTCCTAAGTCGTAACCGACCTAAGTTGAGTCGTGGACGACTTAAACTAAGTCGTGGGTCAGTTGTCACTTAAACGCTGGGTCCAGACTTCTTAAAGGCATCCTTGCTGAACCCTAGATATATCACAAGTCCTAAGTCGCAAATGGGTTAACCTGTCCTCTCATAAGTGATGCGGCATTGAACTGATTCTTGTGTACGACTTACCATAGTCTTAAGTCGTGTACGACTTACCATATGTCGTAGGTCGTGACCGACCCAAACTGATCCTCGGCTTGTGGCTTAACTGGAGTTAACGAGTCATGGTGCAGTATTGAATTTGCCTCTGTGTTCTTAGGTCGTGAACGACCTAGTGAAGGTCGTAAGTCGGTCACGACTTAGGCGTAGTCATCTTAACTCCTCGTCCCTCGAGTCGTTAAGTCATAGTTCCTTTAAGTTGTTGGACCGTTACTCCCTTGGGTCATTTAGGTTGTAATGACTTAAGTCGTAAACTTCCTTAAGTCGTGTCATCCTTAACTAGTAAGATTATGCCAACCTTAGGTCGTCAGGCCGTAATGTTCTTAGGTTGTGGAGGCCTTAAGTCGTAGACCTTATCTCGTAGACCCTTTAACCCGTGGAGGCCTTAAGTCATAGACTCCTTAACTCGTAGATTCCTTAACCCGTGAAGGCCTTAAGTCGTAAATCCTATCTTGTAGATCCCTTAACCCGTGAAGGCCTTAAGTCGTAGACTCCTTAACTCGTAGATTCCTTAACCCGTGAAGGCCTTATGTCGTAAACTTTAACTCGTAGAGGAAACTGGGTTAACAGTATGTTTTTGTGGACGTGACTTCGTCGAGCCTCACACCCCGGAATGGTCAAAACAGGAAAGATGCGGCAAGGTTATGAGGGGTAGCGCCCTTTAGGATATGTGCATTTCCTTCTGGAAAAGGGTGGTATCATGGTATGGAGCCCAGATACTTACTCATGTTGAAAACACTTTATGATTGTGTGAATTGATTACGAGCGCTCGGTGAAAGGTCCCAAAGGACGGGGGGATGGCATATTCGATCAGTTGTTACTCAGTTAGGGGTAACCCGGCCTTGTGTTGGTAGAGATCCGGTTTGGTTCTCGGGGATGTCCATCCAGAGGCATTCTCATGTGGCAATGGGAAGTTCCTTGGCCTGATCATTCGTTGGAAATCCAATTCTCAATACGAAACTTTGTACGGTATTAGTTGTAGAACCTGCCATTTACTTATGGTGGTCACCACTGTTTAGATGGTAGCTATAGTAGGCATAGTTCGAAATGTCTATGCTGGCTAAGATTTATATTCTACTTTCGAAATGAATTTTTCCTACACTATGCACTAGTAATAATATAAAATGTTCTTTTAAATGCGTATCAAGCATCTTTGACTATCATAAGGAGAAATCTCCTCCGATTCTGCGTTTGCATTGTGTGTGTGTGCGGGAGGCCTTATGGTAGTCTCATTTTTAAAAGCATTGCGAATTGACTTTAAAAATATTCCTCTATTTTGTTTTCAAAGATAAATAAACTGTTTTGAGTTCTCACACCAGTCACATGACTGACTCGGAGTTTATTGTTTTCCTTCCTAAACTCTGGGTGCCCACCAATTTTCACACGGGCAGTCAAGAGTAAAGGTTTATCAGGATATTCTGGATATTCTGGAGTTGCAGGAGGCAAGATGGATGGCATGGCGTATTACTAGTATATAGTATTTCTTTTTCCGCTGCACTGTTTGTTGTTGTATCATGTTGTACACTCTGATGGTATGATGAAATGTAATGTAATAAAATGTAATAACTGATATAGTTCTTTGTTTAAAGATTATTCATTTATTATTATATGTTGTTCCGCTGCGAATTGTGAGATTCTGATATTGTTCTGTTGTTTTCTGTTCCGTTCTATGTTCTATTTTCTTTCTGTTCTTTCTATTTTCTTTTCTCTCTTCTCTCTATTTTCTATCTTTTTCTCTCTTCTTCTTTCTTTTCTTGTTTTTAAAACCCTAAGTGTTCGGTTTTCCGTCCTTCGATTGCTCGGCAGTCGATAAAGTGAGTATCGATGTTGAATTTTCGAAAGACAAAGAATCGGGTCCTTAAACAAATTATCATACTTTATTTACTTAACTCAAACTCCATTTTTAAACAAAATCTCAAATCTCAAAATTAAGTTATATTTCAAATTTCAGCTTAACCATTCATTTATTAACATATTTAACTTGTACAAAAATCATTAACACTTTATAAAAATAATTTTTAATACAATTTAAATCAAAATATCATTATATGCAATTTTAAAATACTTAAAAATTACAGAAATATATATATATATATATATATATATATATGTAATAACCACGGGTCTGTATAATATTTTCTAACCTAGATCAAGTGATACAGATAATATATCATTTCAATCCGTAATTTATAAAGAAAATCCAGGTTCTATCATTTCAAACCCGCAATCCCAAGTAAAATAAAATAAATAAAAATCGCTCAGGCCTATCATTTCATCCAATAACGATTTTTCCCTATTCTAAAGTCCGTTCGGGTATGTATCATTTCAACCCCTAGTGATTCTATTTTACATGGAACTTGCAGTGTGAGAAACAGAAATAAATAAACAGTATAAAAATATATGGCAGTAATAGATGACATGACAGGGTTATAAACAGGGTTAACATCATAAATTCATATCATAGGCGGGTATAACTTGATAAATATTTCTACACATTCACTTGTTATCAATTCACAGCTATATAAGTATAAATGTCAAGCGTGATTACTCACCTTTAAGCTGGAGATAGCAATTCAAACTACACAAATGAATTCCAGAAAGCACGATACGGCATGACACAACACGACTTCGATTCAAGTGAGTGGAGAGAGCCAAGATATTGATCTTGTAAGCAACAACCAAACAAAGAAAAACAATATACACATAAATATATTTAACACAAAAAATAGAAACAAATTGAATTTACAAAGCAACAAAGACAAGACCTTGCCTTTACCATTCAATTGCTTGGCCATAAGGGATCATATGCACAACTATGATGTGATATAGCTCGGGTATGGCATCATGTAGGCATGGCAAGAAGTGGATGAAGATGGTAGAAGTTGCAACATGAAGCATACATAGGGTCAAGGCCAAAAGTGAAGGGTTTTGTCAACAACTAGGCTCGGCCAAAGGGTCAATGGGCTCGGTCAAAGCATGGTACAGGTCTGGTGATGGCTGAAGCTACGGCCATAGGTGGAGCAGCAGCTGGTGGTGGTGGCTAAGGGGGTGGCCGAAGCAACTATGAAGGGGTAGGTGATGTTATGGCTCGGCTAGGCACTAGTTTTGGTGGAGTTTGTACAAAATTTGTGGTGCTAGCTTCAACAAATGGTCACGGCCAGATCATGGTCAGAGGAGGGGGAGGAGATGCTGCAGTGTATGGTGGTGGTGGAGAAGATGTGGTGGCGAAGGGGTAGTGGCCGAGCAAGGCTAGGTAGAAGAGGAAGGCAAAAACATTGAAAAATAAAGGAGAAAAAAATTAAGAAAGTGAAGCCATTATCAATCTTTTTCTTTGGCCGTGAGTTTGAATGAGGAGAAATATTTTTTCCCGTGAAAACTAAAGAGAAATACATGGCTACAGCAAGGATTTGTAGGGCCAAAAGATGGAATAAAAAGGCAAAAAGGAAAATGGAAAGACAATGGTTAATGGAAAGACACAAGAAAAATGAAAGGGTTTTGTCCTTTGGAATTTCCATTTCGTTTAATCAAAATAAAACAAATTAATTTCAGTAAATAAAAATAAAAATGAAAGAAAAATAAAGTGAAAAAGAGAATAAATAAATAATCTAAGGAAAAATAGAAAATAAATAAGAAAATAGCTTAATATATTGCAACTAGAATTTAAAAATATAAACAACATATAATAAACATTTGAAAAATTATAAATACACTTTAAAAATGTTTTAAAAATAAAATAAATACATAACATGTCATGTTACACAAGTTAAAACACGAATATGACAAACAAAATAATATATATATAAATTAAAATAAATAATTTTGTTAAATAAATCAATTTACACACAATATTGTAAAAAGCATAACTTTCACAATATAAATCAGATTTCAACGAAAAGAAAAGCAGTATACATTAAATTTTATTAAATTTTATTTATTTTCATAATGAAAGATAAAATTCAAATATTTAAACTTTAAAGTCAAAGTTTGACCATACTGACCAAAATTCACATTTTTGGAAAATATTCTATTTATTCATGTTTGGAATTATAATTCACATAAAAATCAAAATTTATATTTATAATAACAAAATTATTCATTTATATAAATAAAATAAAGTTTTTAAATCAGAAATTCAATTAAAATAATTAAAATATAAAATTAAAATAAACATAAAATACAGGGTTGTTACACTCTCCCCAACTCAAAACTTTTCGTCCCCGAAATGGAATGAGGTACGGGAAAACACAGAAAAAGATAGAATGAAAAAGGATTAAGACAAGATGATAAGAAAATTGAAATTATACCTGATAACTGTTGTTATAGGTAAGCACACAAGCACAAAGAATATCTTTGAGAAATCTGATTCACTCTTTCCGTTTGACCATCGGTCTGTAGATGGTAAGCAGTGCTCAGATTCAGATGAGTACCCAAAGATTTCTGAAAAGCTTTCCAAAACTGACAGACAAAGATAGGATCATGTTCATAAACAATACTGAGAGGAGCACCATGGAGACGAACCATCTCTCTCATGTATATCTCAAACAAGCTAGAAGCAGAAGGGGTAGACTTGACTGGAATGAAATGAGCGGACTTGGTCAGTCTATCCACAAAACTCAGATTAATTAAGAATTCTTACGAGTCAAAGTAGTGAGAGGTGTAGAAATTCGAGCAAAATTCTCAATGAATCTCCAGTAATAACCAGCAAGGCCCAGAAAACTACAAATCTTAGAAGGAATCTTAGAAGTTTCCCAATCTTGAAGCAGAATAGGGAGAAATAAGAACAACAGAAAAGATAGAATAATTAAATGATGAAGGAAAAAGAGAAAGAAGGAAAGACTTCCATTGATCGTAGCGATCATGACTGGATCAACAGAAACTCCATTACTAGAAATAATATGTTTAAGGAATCAGACATCCTCCTTTCAGAAATGTCATTTAGAAAATTTAGCCTTCAATTGATGATTTCTAAGAATTCCAGAACAGATTTCAAATGCGAATCATGTTCTTTCTTGGTCTTAGAAAAGACAAGGATATAATCAACAAAGACTAGAACAAATTTATTAAGCACAACACGAAAAACATGATTCATCAAATCAACAAAGGAACCAGGAGCATTAGGCAAATCAAAAGGCATGACCAACCATTCACATAACCTATTCTCAGTACAGAAAATAGTCTTGGGAATACTTTCCTAAGCAACATTGAGCTGGTGAAAACTTGTGGTAAGATCAAGCTGAGAGAAACAGAGGCACCATAAAGCTGATTAAACATATCATTGATACGAGGCATTGGATATCTGTTTTTCATTGTGAGCATGTTCAGCACCCTACAATCAACACACATTCCTTAAAGAACCCTCAGACTTGGTGACGAAAACATAGCTGCTCCTTGAAATCAACACACATTCCTTAAAGATCTCACTGCGGATTTGGATTATGCTATTAAAACTGCTCCTATTTGATACCATTTTTATTTTGTTCTAGCGACCAGCGTCAGGGCTGGAGTGAATGAATAGAAAAGACTATATCTTAAAAATAGACATAATAACTATAGTAACATATAATAATAAAAAATACTATGCATAAGAATTAAGAAGATATATCAATTTATCTTTTTTAACAGAACTAACAATATTGTATTCCAAATAACAGTTAAACATAAAAAATTGCATACAAAAAAAGCAATCAAAATCAGATCATAACCAATTCAACATATGAAATTATCCAAATATTCAACTCAAAGTATTCATAAAACAACCAAGCATTCATAGAACAACCAATCAAATACATTGGACTAAAACAATCAACTCAATTATTCAACTCAATTATTCAACTCAAATTATTCATAGAATAACCAATCAAATACATTGGACTAAAACAATCAACTCAATTATTCAAAGAGCACCCCCTTCTATTATGTCCTAGTTTTTTACACTTTCCATATCTGTTTTGCTTAGCATGAAAATCAGCACCTTCAATCCTATTCATCCTAGGCTTACCAGCTCCACAAATAGGCTTAGGAGGAAGAACAATAGATCATTCTTCAGCTTCAATTGCTTCCTTATCAAAAGATGGAATAGGATTGATCAAATGTGAATACAAAGCTCGATGATACTTAATAGTAAAGTAATTCTCAATATATTCATAAACAAAATTTCTGGTTAAAGAAATACACTTCAAAGCATGCACATAAGGAAAACCTGTCACTTTCCATTGGTTGCAACTGCAAATGCGATTTTTAAGATCAACCTTTTGAGATGTTGGAGAATGAACTTCAAAAATATACCACAAAATGTCAAATTAAAAACAGTTAAAATATATAAGCAGATTGCATTTTCAAAAAAGGATATAGCACTATATATTCTTTCTCATCTATCTAATAAATAAGACCCAATTCATGTGCATTGAACTAATAGTGAAAAATAAGACTCATAAACCAAAACAAATAACAACGGTCATACTGTTCATATTCTTAGAGATCACAGACTAATGCATCATACTCCTATGCACAACAATAGTTTTTACCGTAACAAAATCTCAAAAATAAAACACCATAATGATACTTGCTTTATATTGCTTGGTCCTTACATTATTCATATTATCATAAGCCTCAATGCAGACAAAGAGAAAATATGTAGCAAGGGACACCAACAAAATGAAATCATAACACAGGCTACATAGCAAGTTGAAAAAAGATAAATGCATTTATCAATTTTTCAAAAATTGTGAACATCATGTAAAAATATAACTACATACCTAGATGATTTAGAAACACTCTACCCAAATCCTTCTTCCTTCAATTTCGACATACGAGCTTCCATTTTAGGACATAGCACACTAGTCCACTTTGATGCCTCTTCTCTATGATTAGACATTTGCATCATAAGTTTTACCCTAATTCCATCAAGACAAGCAGTAACAGGCAAACTTCTTTCATCCAAAATCCAAGAATTAAAACTCTCAGCTACATTCGACTTATTTTCACCATATCGCTTCACTGGAAAAAAAAATCTGCCCAATCATCGTACGGTTTGTCATTCAAGTACTCTATAGCTTTGGCACCTCCAATTTCTTTATACTTGGACGTAGCTTTTTCAAACTCATGATGATTAGAAGCTATAGCACAACGCTCAAGTAAATGAGCTACCCAAATACCCCTTCCACTTTTCACAATGCTAGCAATATTATTTTGCATATGATGCAAACAATAAGAATGGTGACTATTTGGAATTTTTTTTGGAATACTTAACAATAAACTCCAGTGTCTATCACTTAAAAAAGTTAATATTCTATCACAACTGAGAGCATTCTTTAGGTGTTTTAAAAACCAACTGTAGGATCTAGATTAACCCTAGAGGGGGGGGGGGTGAATAGGGTTATGGCAAATTTTTGTGAATTAAACACAGAAGCAAACTGCAGAAATAAATATGCTGAAAAATAAATCACACACAAAATTTACCCAGCTTCGGCAACCCCTACCTACTGCTGCATTCCCAGATTTCTATTAGAATTAAACAGTTTCCCGCTTACAAACACTCTAACAGACTTGCAAACCCTGCTACCGCCTATAGAGTTTTGCAAACTTGCAAACCCTGCTAACTGGACTAACTCTAACTAGACAATCCGACAACACCTATACCCTAGGTGATAATTTACCATGTTTTGTTTTGAAAAGAACATACAAATAAAGCAAATTATAAAAGCAAGCTCTAAATTTAAAACAATTTAAATTATCTTGCCTTTATAATAAAAATAAAGATACCCTTAACCCAAAACAAACAAAAAATATGCGGTCACTTCCCTTTATCTTATTTCACCCGGTCCATTTTCTTTTGTTTGTGAAAAAAAATGGCGGCCCTCTGTTTATTCGATCTGAATTAGGGCTTCTGTTTCTTCCTCGAATTTGGGGCTTCGGCTTCTTTCTGATGTCTGATTAAGCTCTTGCTTGTCCTCTGATGATTGATGCTTGTTGCTAGCTCGTTCTCTGTTGATCGAGTTTGTTGATGGTTCGGTATGTAATTTCTTTTGTTGCTTGTTTGATTGCTTGCTTTTTAACTCGATTGTTCTGTTGTCTATGATGATTTCTTGGGGTGTATTTATAGGGTTGAAACCCTAATTAACACTGTCAGATTTGATTTCTTCATGTCGTTGATTATTTTCCTGAATTTGTTCTGGATTTGGAGTATTCCTTTCTTGATTCAATTTTGAATAATTGCTGACCATATTTGACTTCGAATTAATTAATTCGAAGATATCTTCCTTTATTTGTTTTCTCGGTCCCTATTTGAATTAATTACTAACCATATATAGTCGAGAGATTTGATGCAGAGATTCTTTTCCAAATTAGAATACGAATTTGATTTCTGCTTGATTTCTGCGCTGATTTAACTTCGTCTTGATTTTTGCACTTTCTTGTAGTTGCATTTATGTCATGTATACTACCTGACCATTGTGACGTCTGGTTGACACTTGATGGTCTTCATATTCATGTGTGTCTTTGTTCAATGGAGTCAATGGTAATGGTCATAGTTCTTCTCGGCATTGCATGTGTAACATTTGGCTACTACTGATATAGTTTGCTTTGATACAGATGCTACACTTGTTCATGTTGCCTTTGTACACTTGTTCATATGAGCTGTTGTTCCATTGTTGTAGTTGCAGTATTTATGTTCCTTGTTTCATTTGAAAGCTGGTTCGATGTACTCAAATTTTATCACTTGAGTTTGCAGTCTTCATTTTTTTTTTTGCTGTGACTCTTGTGATATTCATGTTGATTGCTTCATGACTTGTTGTTGGCATGTACATTGTGTTCACTGTTGCACTTGGTGTTTGTAGCTTGCCACTGACTTCTTTGTAGTTGCACTGCACTTTGGTTACTATATATGTGCATACATACATATGTATGTGTGTATGCATATATTCTTGGGTTTGTACTTGGATTTGAACTGCTTCATGTTCTGTTGCATTGTGTTTTGTTGTGTAGCTGCTATGCAGTTGCTATGCATCACTATATATACTATGTTCTGATTTGTATTGGTGCAGTTTCCATATTTTGTGTATTTTGATGTTGTATACGCTTTTTCATGCTGCTGTGATGCAGTTTCTTTTACTGTTGTATCTTTGGGAGTCTGCACTGCTTCATGTTGAATTTGTGCAGTGTTGTACTTGTTGCCTTGTATCAATGGTTCATTCTGGTTGGTGCAGTATTCATGTTTTTGTTGGTCTGGACATTTGTGGGATATTTGACTGTTTCTGGGTCGATGTTGTTAATGCATTCATGACCACTGTCTTGCATATTTTTGATAAAGTGTGACTGATGCTGCACTTGGTCTTTGTTCTTCTCTGTTATGTTGCTTTGAATGAATTTGTGTTTTGTTGTAGTTTGTGCACACGAGTTGGCGTGGCAGTGCACACGTATACGAATGTACACGTGTGTACTGCAGCCACTTATAATTGCCTGTCCCTGATAAAAATTACTGTATGCATAGATATTGCACAATCAAAGATGATGACAATAACCCATGTATCTGAGACACAAACAAATTTTATTTTTGCAAATTTAAATTTGTTTGTTTTCAGATTACTGTTGTAGTTGCTAATTATACAGGTACACAGGAGACAGGACGAGAAGTGGAGCTGGACAATGCAGATAGATGCAGATGTGCAGACAGAGTGAAAAACTGAGTGTTGAGTGTTGTAGTGAGAAAAGTAAAATGTATGAACTGATGTATGTATATATATAGAGAGAGCTGAAAACTTTGTATTGTTTAAGTGTTGTAATAAAATATTATATTGAATAAAAAATACTAGTTGAATTATATAGATTCTGTGCAATAGTATAATTATTCAATATGAATATTTCTTCCTTTCTGTATATAGTCCAAACTACAAGCACATATATATATTGATATATATATGTGTTTGTTATCATCAAACAAAAAATCACATCAAACAATCTCCCCCTTTTGATGATGACAAACATATATATTAAAGATTTTGAAATTCTAATACATGTGTTTGAACATGAAATTTTTAGCTCCCCCTATTTGAATGCTCCCCCTACAACCAAGACCACTCCCTATTTAGAAGATAACAGAAGTTACAAAAGAATAAAAGAACCAAGACCACTCCCTATTTAGAAGATAACAAAAATTACAAAAGAATAAAAGAACTAAAGAAAAATTAACTAACAACATTTAACCAAATTTGTTGAAATAGGTCAAAAAATAATTACTTTCTCATCAAAATCTTGTTCTTCTCCCCCTTTTGTCATTATCAAAAGACTGACAAAAAAACAATGGAACAGTAGGAACAAAAAATAATATATCATAACGAGATAAAAACTTCCATATTGTAGAGGATGGATCGATGATCAGTTTTAATAAGAAGAGAGATATTTTAACATTAATTTGACATTTAAGCACAAAAACAAAAAAAAATAAGCACTTACTAACCACGCATAACCATAAGGACTTTTAAATGGGATTAGCAGTTACTTATTAGTCTAAGCATCCAGACTATTAAGTGAGACCAGAATACTTAGTTACCATACTCCATCCATGCATAACCATAAGGACTTTTAAATGAGAATGGAGTAATGATAAAAATAATTCCCTCACATGCTCCATCCATGCGTAACCATAAGGACTTTTAAATGAGAATGGATGCATGAGAGTTATTATTATTTATTATTATAATTTTTTTTTATTCACTCTTCTTATTTTATCAAACCATTATGAACGATAGAAAGATGGTAGAAATAGAAATGATCGTGGAATAAGTTACCAAGTTAATTATATTATGTAATATCCAGTACTGAATACCATATTCGAATCAATCTTTGGAAAATATCCAAAACTTGTTTGAATCCTAGAAATTGAAGTTGAAAGTATATATCCAAGAATATTTCAACCTAACAATGAAAAATGGTTAGTCAATTTCTATAATCCCCAAATCCAAACGTAATCTAGAAAATCTGTCTTCGGGGAGGGGTTTTGTGAAAATATCAGCAAGTTGAGCCTCAGTTGAAATATATTCAATGCAAATGTCTTCCTTAGCAATGTGATCTCTAAGAAAGTGGTGTCTCACATCAATGTGTTTTGTGCGTGAATGATGAACAGGATTATTTGATAAGTCTATTGCACTTTTGCTGTCACATTTTAATGGAACTTGTTTATAAACTAAGCCAAAATCAGAAAGAGTTTGCATCATCCATAAAATTTGAGCACAGCAACTTCCTAAAGCAATATATTCTGCTTCAGTGGTGGATAATGCAACACAATTCTGTTTTCGACTTGACCATGAAACTAATGAATGTCCTAGCATGAAACATGTCCCACTGGTGCTTTTCCTGTCAACCAATGAACCAGCATAATCAGCATCAGAATAACCAACTAAATCAAAGTTTTCACAAGAAGGGTACCATAATCCAAATTTGTGTGTGTGTGTGAAAGATATCTCAAAATTCGTTTAGTGACTTTCAAATGAGATTCTTTAGGATTAGATTGAAAACGTACACACAAACACACAGAAAACATAATATCAGGTCTAGAGGCAGTAAGATAGAGAAGTGAACCAATTATCCCTCGATATTTTTTCTGATCAACAGCACATCCTTTCTCGTCTTTGTCCAACTTTGTTGATGGGCTCATAGGAGTTCTCAATGGTTTGGAGTTCTCAACTCCAAATTTCTTCAACAGTTCCAACACATACTTGGATTGCGAAATGAAAATGCCATCACTGCTTTGCTTGATTTGAAATCCAAGAAAATATTTCAATTCTCCAACCAAGCTCATCTCGAATTTAGCCTGCATGACTTGTTCAAATTTCTCGCACAAGAGTTCATTAGTAGCACCGTAAATGATATCATCCACATAAATCTGAACAATCAAAAAATCACTTCCTTTATGTAATAGAAACAGTGTCGTGTCAGCACTCCCCTTTTCAAAGCCATTTTCCAAAAGATATGTACAAAGGCAGTCATACCAAGCTCTAGGAGCTTGCTTAAGACCATATAATGCTTTTTCAAGTTTATACACATGATTTGGAAAATCGTGATTTTCAAAACCGGGGGGTTGTTCAACAAAAACTTCTTCTTTCAAATCACCATTTAGAAAAGCACTTTTTACATCCATTTGTTTAAGTTTGAAACCTTTATAACAAGCAAAGCTTAGCAAAATCCTAATGGCTTCTAACCTAGCAACTGGAGCAAATGTTTCATCAAAATCTATGCCTTCTATTTGGTTGTATCCTTTTGCGACCAACCTAGGTTTGTTTCTAATTACATTTCCTGATTCATCAAGTTTGTTTTTGAACACCCATTTAGTTCCTACAATTGGATAGTCATTTGGCCTAGGAACTAATTTCCAAACTTTATTTCTCTCAAATTGATTAAGTTCATCTTGCATTGCTAGAATCCAACTTTCATCATTAAGAGCCATTTCAACAGAATCAGGTTCAATTTCAGAAATAAAACCACTACGACAACAAAACGGACACAAATTTATATCAAATGAAGAGCGAGTGCGTGTACCTTCCGTAGGATCTCCTATAATCAATTCAGGAGGATGATTGGTTTTGAACTTCAATCTATCAGCATCAACATTCCTACTTTCACCTTGCTCACTAGATATTCCTTCTTTAATGCCTTCATGATCTACCCCATCATCAATCGTTTTTTCAGTCGTCCTTTCCAGATCAGATTCATCAAATTTCACATTGATTGATTCAACAATTGTCTTTGTTCGTTTGTTGTATATCCTGTAAGCCTTGCTCCTGGTTGAATAGCCCATGAAAATTCCCTCATCGGCCTTTGATTCATATTTTCCAAATTGATCACCTGTGTTAAGAATGAAACAAGGGCATCCAAAAACACGAAAGTAAGAGATATTAGGTTTCCTTTCATGCCAAACTTCATAAGACGTTTTGCCAAGTATTGGTCTAATCATTACTCTATTCATTACGTAGCACGAAGTATTCACCGCCTCTGCCCAAAAAGTTAGAGGTAGTTTATACTCACTCAACATGGATCTAGCCAATTCTTGCAATGTACGATTTTTCCTTTCAACCACCCCATTTTGTTGAGGTGTTCGTGGAGCAGAAAATTCATGTTTTAAACCATTTTCTTCACAAAAAGTTTCAAATTCCGAATTTTCAAATTCGCCTCCATGATCACTTCTTAAAGTTTTAATTGAAACTCCTTTTTCATTTTGAACAAGTTTAGCAAATTTTGAAAAATAATCAAAAGATTCAGACTTTTTGGCTAAGAAATAAACCAATGTAAATCTAGAATAATCGTCAACCAATACATAACAATAACGTTTTCCATTCAAGCTTGCAATTTCATTTGGTCCAAATAAGTCCATATGAATTAATTCGAGGACCCTTGATGTGCTAACAATGTTTTTAGGGCGAAATGATGATCGACTAAGCTTGCCCAAGGAACATGCTTTACACACTTTGTTATCTTTAAATTTCTGATGTGGTAACCCTCTAACTAATTCTTTCATTTCAAGATTTTTTAAGAGACTCATGCTAGCATGTCCAAGTCTCCTATGCCACAAAGATGCCTCTTCGTCAGTGGCTACCAAACATCTGGAAAGATTTAGATTGTCAAACGAAAGTGAGTAGACATTTCCTTTTCTTTTGCCCATAAAAACTATGTTATTAGAAGTTTTATCAATGATCTTGCAAGTATCACTATCAAAAACCACATTCATACCTTTGTCACATAGTTGGCTAATAGAAATGAGATTGTGATGCAAATTATCAACGTATAAAACATTAGTCAAGGAAAAAGTACCGTTACTTACTTCACCTTTCCCAATAATCTTACACTTGCTATTGTCTCCCATGATCACATTTCCACCTCTAAAATTCTCTAGGCTAAGGAACTTAGATTTATCACCTGTCATATGTCTAGAACAACCTGAATCTAGAAACCATTCTTGTTGCTCCTTAGCCCGCCAACAGACCTACATAAAGAGAGAGAAGGATGACCTAGAGAAACTCTTAGGTCCAATGATATTAGTAACTGAAGCATTGTGAACAAACAATCCCTTTGGAATCCAAACTTGTTTTGTCCTTTCATTTTTGTTCCTATAGACATGAAATTTGTTTGTAGAATTCTTAGGAACCCAAACTTGTATAAATTTTGTGTTCTTGTTCCTATGACTACAATTTTCAACACGATGTCCAATTTCACTTCTAACAAAGACACTCTTGCCTTTTGCATAATCATCAACCTGTGTTTTCCCAAAACCTAGTCCTTTTCTGTTATTAGCAAAGAGTTGATTTCCCAATAACATGTTAAATGATTTTTCTCCTCTTGAAAAGTTATTCAGAGATTTCTCAAGATTTTGGACTTTGGTTTTTAGTGTTGTGTTTTCAGCCACAAGTGTGGTGCATCTATTTATAAAATCCTTTTTCCTAGTGTCAATGGTTTCCTTAAGACTCGAGTTTTCTTTTTCAAGATTATCGAAGCTATTCTTAAGTCTTGATATATCTGAATCTAAAATTTTACATTTTTTACAGTCTAGGTTTTGAATATTTTCAAGTTCAGTTTCTAACCTAGTATTCTCATGAACGAGTTCTCTCCTGTCAGACTTCAATTTTTCAATTTTAGTTTCAAGAGTATCAATTGTATTAGTAAGATCATAACACATCAAAACAAGTTCTTTATAAGAATAGTCACGTACCTCACTGGATTCCTCTGAACTTGTTTCTGAATCTGATTTTGCCATAAGGCACAAGTTAGCCTCTTCTGAGCTATTATCCGAAACTTCTTCTCCTTCTTCATCATCCCATGTTGCTGCAAAGGCCTTCTTCTTCTTTTTCTTTCCTTTGTTGTTTTTGAGAAGTGGGCATTTCTGTTTGAAGTGGCCAGGCTTTTTGCAGTTAAAGCATGTCAATTCATTATCGGAATTGTCAGAATCTTTTGACCTATTACCACTTGTTTTCTTCTTGCGTGGCCTGAATTTTGACCATTTTCTAAGATTATTGACAGCCATCGCAAGCTCTTCAATTGGATCTTCTTCTTCTTCATCGCTTTCTTCTTTGCTCTTCAAGGCAATTGTCTTCTTTTTTGATTCGGAGTTGTTACGTTCCTCCTTTGCCTTTAGCTCAAGCTCATATGTCATCAAGTTTCCGATCAACTCCTCCATGCTTAGTTTACTCAGATCTTTCGATTCTTGTATTGCCGTGACTTTTGCCTCAAAGTTCATTGGTAAGACTCGCAGTATCTTCCGCACAAGCTCTACTTCAGTGAAGACCTTCCCAAGCGCTCTAGCATTGTACACCAAAGTTGAAAATCGTCCAAACATATCCTTTATGCTCTCGCCCTTTTCCATCATAAAGTTTTCGTATTCATTGCTAAATAGAGCTAGACGTGACTCCTTGACTTGAGAAGTTCCTTCGTGTGTCACCTCCAAAGTGTGCCAAATTTCCTATGCTGTTGTACAATGGGAAATTCTTTTAAACTCATTTTTATCAAGAGCACAGATCAAAGCATTCATTGCTTTGGCATTTGTAGTTTTTAGTTTCTTATCGTTAGCATCCCACCTATCCTTAGGTTTACGAATCTCAGTATCACCAATAACTATAGTGGGAGATTTATAGCCAGTTTCAATAATATCCCAAACATCATAATCGACAGAACTAAGATAAATACTCATCCTAACTTTCCAATAAGCATAATCATTCCCATTAAACATGGGTGGTCTAGCAATGGATTGCCCCTCAGAAAAAGCATTATTTGGTGGATTCATGACTCTAGAGTTAAAGTAAAATACCTAGCTCTGATACCACTTGTAGGATCTAGATTAACCCTAGAGGGGGGGGTGAATAGGGTTATGGCAAATTTTTGTGAATTAAACACAGAAGCAAACTGCAGAAATAAATATGCTGAAAAATAAATCACACACAAAATTTACCCAGCTTCGGCAACCCCTGCCTACTGCTGCATTCCCAGATTTCTATTAGAATTAAACAGTTTCCCGCTTACAAACACTCTAACAGACTTGCAAACCCTGCTACCGCCTATAGAGTTTTGCAAACTTGCAAACCCTGCTAACTGGACTAACTCTAACTAGACAATCTGACAACACCTAAACCCTAGGTGATAATTTACCATGTTTTGTTTTGAAAAGAACATACAAATAAAGCAAATTATAAAAGCAAGCTCTAAGTTTAAAACAATTTAAATTATCTTGCCTTTATAATAAAAATAAAGATACCCTTAACCCAAAACAAACAAAAAATATGCGGTCACTTCCCTTTATCTTATTTCACCTGGTCCATTTTCTTTTGTTTGTGAAAAAAAATGGCGGCCCTCTGTTTATTCGATCTGAATTAGGGCTTCTGTTTCTTCCTCGAATTTGGGGCTTCGGCTTCTTTCTGATGTCTGATTAAGCTCTTGCTTGTCCTCTGATGATTGATGCTTGTTGCTAGCTCGTTCTCTGTTGATCGAGTTTGTTGATGGTTCGGTATGTAATTTCTTTTGTTGCTTGTTTGATTGCTTGCTTTTTAACTCGATTGTTCTGTTGTCTATGATGATTTCTTGGGGTGTATTTATAGGTTGAAACCCTAATTAACACTGTCAGATTTGATTTCTTTTGTCGTTGATTATTTTCCTGAATTTGTTCTGGATTTGGAGTATTCCTTTCTTGATTCAATTTCGAATAATTGCTGACCATATTTGACTTCGAATTAATTAATTCGAAGATATCTTCCTTTATTTGTTTTCTCGGTCCCTATTTGAATTAATTACTGACCATATATAGTCGAGAGATTTGATGCAGAGATTCTTTTCCAAATTAGAATACGAATTTGATTTCTGCTTGATTTCTGCACTGATTTAACTTCGGCTTGATTTCTGCACTTTCTTGTAGTTGCATTTATGTCATGTATACTGCCTGACCATTGTGACGTCTGGTTGACACTTGATGGTCTTCATATTCATGTGTGTCTTTGTTCAATGGAGTCAATGATAATGGTCGTAGTTCTTCTCGGCATTGCATGTGTAACATTTGGCTACTACTGATATAGTTTGCTTTGATACAGATGCTACACTTGTTCATGTTGCCTTTGTACACTTGTTCATATGAGCTGTTGTTCCATTGTTGTAGTAGCAGTATTTATGTTCCTTGTTTCATTTGAAAGCTGGTTCGATGTACTCAAATTTTATCACTTGAGTTTGCAGTCTTCATTTTTTTTTTGCTGTGACTCTTGTGATATTCATGTTGATTGGTTCATGACTTGTTGTTGGCATGTACATTGTGTTCACTGTTGCACTTGGTGTTTGTAGCTTGCCACTGACTTCTTTGTAGTTGCACTGCACTTTGGTTACTATATATGTGCATACATACATATGTATGTGTGTATGCATATATTCTTGGGTTTGTACTTGGATTTGAACTGCTTCATGTTCTGTTGCATTGTGTTTTGTTGTGTAGCTGCTATGCAGTTGCTATGCATCACTATATATACTATGTTCTGATTTGTATTGGTGCAGTTTCCATATTTTGTGTATTTTGATGTTGTATACGCTTTTTCATGCTGCTGTGATGCAGTTTCTTTTACTGTTGTATCTTTGGGAGTCTGCACTGCTTCATGTTGAATTTGTGCAGTGTTGTACTTGTTGCCTTGTATCACTGGTTCATTCTGGTTGGTGCAGTATTCATGTTTTTGTTGGTCTGGACATTTGTGGGATATTTAACTGTTTCTGGGTCGATGTTGTTAATGCATTCATGACCACTGTCTTGCATTTTTTTGATAAAGTGTGACTGATGCTGCACTTGGTCTTTGTTCTTCTCTGTTATGTTGCTTTGAATGAATTTGTGTTTTGTTGTAGTTTGTGCACACGAGTTGGCGTGGCAGTGCACACGTATACGATTGTACACGTGTGTACTGCAGCCACTTATAATTGCCTGTCCCTGATAAAAATTACTGATATGCATAGATATTGCACAATCAAAGATGATGACAATAACCCATGTATCTGAGACACAAACAAATTTTATTTTTGCAAATTTAAATTTGTTTGTTTTCAGATTACTGTTGTAGTTGCTAATTATACAGGTACACAGGAGACAGGACGAGAAGTGGAGCTAGACAATGCAGATAGATGCAGATGTGCAGACAGAGTGAAAAACTGAGTGTTGAGTGTTGTAGTGAGAAAAGTAAAATGTATGAACTGATGTATGTATATATATAGAGAGAGCTGAAAACTTTGTATTGTTTAAGTGTTGTAATAAAATATTATATTGAATAAAAAATACTAGTTGAATTATATAGATTCTGTGCAATAGTACAATTATTCAATATGAATATTTCTTCCTTTCTGTATATAGTCCAAACTGCAAACACATATATATATTGGTATATATTTGTTTGTTATCATCAAACAAAAAATCACATCAAACACCAACTCCAACACTCTTCGTTTTCTTTGGAGCGAGAGCCATTGCTAATGGAAAAAACCTGGAAAAAACAAAAAATAATAATTCACTGTTTATGTATTACATTTGAAACAACAAAATGCACTATATTTGAAACAATATTATATAATAGTAGACAATCACATGAACATTATGCCCTCGGCCCGAATAAAAAAGGAAAAATAAATTTCCTAGAGGCAATTCATCCTTTTTTCCTTTTTTTTCTAAAAAATTTGCTACTTGAATGTGTAGTCTACGCAGAAAGGGTAGAAATTGCAAAGATATGATACATAATTCATGCATAGAATACAAAGAATTATATTCGAACTTCTAAAACATATATGCTTTTATCTTTTCTATATGCTCTTTAAATCGTTTGTACACCTTATGTAAGAACTTCAAATAAAGAGAAAAATGATAAATATGTTTAACATATAGTAGTATCTATGATATATAAGTAAGGCTTAATATGTTATTTAATTCTTTATCTTAAAGGATAAATGCATTTATCTTTTTTAACTCCTGTAGACAGTAACATTTTGTACATTAAATTAAATAACATTAAATCTTTTACAGTGTTTGTTTTGGATCAAATTTACAATAACAAAGAGCATGGCTGTACATTAAACAATTGTACCTACTTTGTAACTAGTGCAAACAGTACAAAGTAAATACAACGAAAAAAAAGAAGATCAAAATCAGTACCTTGATTCCCTTTTTTTGCAGTGGCAGCCATCAAAATACCACTTTGGCCTTTCAAAAAGGTAGCATCTAAAAACACCATAGGACGACAATAGCTAAACCAAAATATACATGCCTCATAACATACAAAAACTCTCTCAAATTGATTTGTGTTAGAATCCACATCCATACTTGAATAACTATTCGGGCTATTTCTTTCCAATGCCTTCAAATACCAAACTAATTCATTGTAAGATTTATTTTCATCACCATAAATATCATTCATAGCCAATTTCTTACCCTTACAAGTAAAGTAACAGCTTAGCTCCACATCATAATTGAAAGAGTAGGTTATGCGGTAGGATCGTGTAATATGGCATAACAGAATAGTCTAGGTAGATAAAGTAGGTAAATGCAAGGAGACACCAGGATTTTATACTGGTTCGGACCTCTCGTCCTACGTCTAGTCCCTAAGCTTCACTTAGGAATTTCGCTAACTAACACCCTCACTTCACTCGGAGGAATAGGTTTACAAATTACCCGAACAACCGAACGGGATTTCTTGCCTCAACTACCGAAGAGGACTTCAACTCAATTACTAAAATATAATATTTGACTTGTTGTGTTCTTGTCAACACTAATGAGTCTAATGTAGTACAATATTCCTATAATCTTATCCTCGAGAATATGCAATGTGTTTGTGAAGATTTAGGAAATGTGAATTGCTATGAATCAAAAGAATGTTATAAACAAAAACAATGATTCAAGCAATAGATTAGTGATTGCTTTTGAGAATATCTAGAAAATATGAACAAGAGAATAGTTAGATTAAAGCAAGAGAATTCGGTAAATTAAATGATGTTAGAATTATGTATATATACTTGTAGAAGAGATGCATATGGTGTCAAAGGTTGCAAACAAGAGATGCTTCCATTTCCATTAATGAATGGTTGCAACTCTTGGGAGGAATAATGTGTCTTTTCATAGAAAATTCGCAGGTTCAAATTCAGTCGACTGAGCAGGGAATTCAGTCAACTGAAAATATTAAGTAAAATTTTCGGGACCAAATTCAGCCGACTGTGCAGGAACATTAAGTCGACTAAAACTGTGCATGTGTATAAATTTGCTCCAGTTTCAGTCGACTGATTGTTCCTGTTCAGTCGACTTAACTCATAAAACATGCATAGTTAGAACTTAATTGAAAAATGAAGTTTATAAAAATTTTCAAGTGTTCGTGCAAGCTTCTTGAGGATAGATTTTAACAATATATCTAGACTAATGACATATGTAAAAACATACTTTAAGTTTGTTTGGTCTTCATCTATCTTCCTTTAGCATTTGCATATATTTCTTCCTTTTTTGTTAAAGCACATTGTCATTGATCAAAATCTTCGCGTATCAACATTCTCCCCCTTTTTGATTGATGACAATACTGATTTATTCTAGAGACGTTTTACTTTTTTCTCTCGCTGAATGTATGCACTATCTTTCCTATAAAACAAAGTTAGTACCATAGATTTTCTCCCCCTTTGTCATTGACAAAAAGGAAGAACTAACAGCAGTAATAATTTATCAAAACAATCACTGAAGCATAGAGAATATTTGCATAATCATGACTGAAGAAAAATAAAAATGTTGTGACAGACAAGCATAAAATGGCTATTTATACAAGCCACTAGAAAATTGAAAATACACATCAAAACAACAAAAAAATCACTCATCTCTATCCCAGTCATATGAACCTTCTCTTCCTGTTGGTTCACGTATGACGGGTCCTCCTGTTGGTGGTCTATGTGCTCTTCCTCCTTGGGCACAACTAGCTCCGCTAGCACTGCTACTTGTATGCTCTTCGGATGTCGTCCATGTAAACATAAGTTCCGGATGTTTGCCGCGAGATGTTGAAGCAGTAGTGGTGCTTGAGCACGAGATTGCATCTCAAAGCTTGTTGTAGAATCCTTTGATTTTGTCAAGCTTATGATCTACCTTTTTAAGCCGAGTGTCAAGAATTTGTTGATTTCTTGATAATATCCCCAAGGATTGGTTGGTAGTGAAGCTTGGGTCAACAAGACGAATTTCATCATCTTGCTCGAGATGTTCTACGTGGCGAGGTTGTTGTTGTTGTTGCTGTTCTTGATGCCTTGCTTCCCATTCGGCGAGTGATATTATGCGAGGAGGTCGAGATGGGAGTTGCATTAGGCTTATGGTCCGGTGGTTAATTTGATGGACCATTGTATTCTCCGACTCAGGTAATGGCGTATCGACATTGAGGAGAAGTCGCATGATGTACTCTCCAAAGTAGATAGTGCGCATTTTGCCATTATTGAAAGTGAGAAACTCATCAAGAATAAGCTGTACCCAATTAACTTGTATATTGCCAAAAATAGCATATACAGCTCGATAGTTATTTGGGTATACAATTTCGTACGAGCCCGTGCGAGGAGTAAACGTTCTCATTAGGGCTTTATGGAGGATTCTCGCCATAGGTCGAAGGGAGGTGGACTTAAAATCCCTAAAGTTTATATTATCAATCATAAATCGATGGTTGATGTTGTCGCGAATGTGTGGATTGGATTCTATCTCCTCTAGCTTTCTCCCCACATTTGGAGATTCTATATGTGTGCTATTCTATCCAAGGAAAACCGAACTTTCTTTCCATACACCATACTCCCAACACTATTGTTTGGATTTCTTGGAGTTTGGTGTCCAAGATTAAGATTAGCATAAAATAATTTTACAATTACATGATTAATGGCATGGTCATTTCATTTCAAATCTAAAAGAGAAGTTAAACCTGCCGGATCTGTTAATGCTTGGATGTTGTAGGTTTGAAAACTTTGAAAATCAACGAAAGAATGCTCGAAAATTCGGGAATTCGTCATCTTCTTCCATCGAGTGACAGCGGTTCCATCGCAAAGCCATTGCGCTATTTGAGCATCAATTGGCTCGGAGGATGAAGAAGATGAAGCTCGTGATCTTTTTGGTGCCATTTTGTGAGAATTTAGTTGATTTTGAGGAATCTGGGGGCTAGGGTTTCGGAATTGATTTCGGGAAGAAAGTTTGTAGGAGGTAAAAAATGAATTGGTAGGGTAAAATCTGGTGTTTAAAAGGGAAATTTTTCCTGGGAAGTGGTGTTCAATCGACTGGATGTTCTGTTCAGTCGACTGAATCAAAGGCCGAAATTTTCTGTGATAGATTCAGTCGACTGAACAGTACATTCAGTCGACTGAAATTTTTGCTGAAATTTTCTGTTGAATTTTTAGTCGACTGTACACATGATTCCAGTCGACTGAACTATGTAAATATTGTTTTCTGTTATATTTTCAGTCGACTAAGCAGGGGCGTTCAGTCGACTGAAACATGCATTTTTGTTGTTTCAGTTAATTTTTGAAATTAAACAATTTATTTAAAGAAATAGTTACAAAAATATTGATGTAACAACATACAAATATTTTAAAATTTAACTATTTCTTTGGGGATGGACTTGGAGACTTCTTTCCTTCATTCTTCATGCAATTTATATCCCATGAATTCGGACTATATTGAGGAGTCTTAGGAGACGTCCAAGGATTCATAGGATCGACTGGTGTACGATAAGATGAAGATGGATCAAGTGAGCTAACAGGGCAAGGTAGGGGTTCAGCCACTTCGTTCTTCTTTGATCCGCATAAGCGTAAACCGATTTTTTCTAGGAAGCTCAAACATCTTGCCGTAACTTTTTGCTCGAAGTATAGCTCTCGTTGAAGATCTGTCTGTTGTTGTTGAAAGTGATGAATTTCATCAATCTTTCTTTTTGTGTCAGGTGAAATAAAGAGTCCGCGTTTCGCTTTTTAGATTCTGGTGTGAAACCAGTACGATAATTTTTCCATTTGTAAACCGGCTCATGTGCTGGTGTTGGTGTGGGAAGTTTTGGCGACGTTGGAGTGTTATCAACTGATGAGGTGATATTGATTGGAGAGAAGGAGTTATTGGACGACATTTTATGTTGAATTAAGATTTTATACATAAAATCGAGATGAAAATAAATATATTTTTAAGAATTTATTTATAGAAGAATTTTACTAAACAAATAATGGTTATAATTTAATAAAATTTTATTAACCGTATAGAGATTTAATGGTAAAGAGAATTTTGTTAAAAATGTATGATTCTTATTTAATAATTCAGTTTTAAAAATGTGTGGTCTATAAATTATTTAATGTAACATATAACATAACTGAAAATATTTGAAATTCTTATTCAGTCGACTGAATATTTTGATTTAGTCGACTGAAATGTGGGAATATTTCTAATGTATTTCTAATTAATATCTTTAAAGGATATTATACCTAATTCTCGTCGAAGTTTTATAAAGGAGTTTTCTAATAGAGGTTTAGTAAATATATCGACAATTTGATTTTCGGTAGAAATATGTTCTAAATTAATCATTCCTTTTTCGATATTGTCACGTAGAAAATGGTGACGAATATCTATATGTTTTGTACGAGAATGATTAACCGGATTTTTCGATAAGTTTATTGTACTTGTATTATCACAGTATATTGTAGAATTTGTTAAATTTATATTAAAATCTTTAAGTGATTGTTGCATGTATATAACTTGAGTGCAAGCTAAAGCAGCTGATATATACTCTGCTTCGCAAGTGGAAAGCGAGACACAATTTTGTTTCTTACTAAACCAAGATACAAGTGATTTTCCGATGAAATGGTAAGTACCACTTGTACTTTTTCTCTCTGTTGGAGATCCACCAAAATCAGCATCACTATATGATACTAACTCAAACGGATACTCCTTTGGATAGAAAAGACCGAAATCTTCAGTTTTGTTAAGATATCGCATTATTCGTTTTAGTGCTCTTAAATGTGAATCTTTAGGATCGGATTGAAAACGTGCGCATAAACAAACACTCTTCATTATGTCAGGTCTACTAGCAGTTAAATAAAGTAAGGAACCTATCATACTTCTAAACAATTTTTGATCTACACTTTTTCCATTTTCATCTCGATCGATATGTGTAGTTGTACTCATAGGAGTAGGTTTAGCAGAAGTGTTTTCCATGCCGAATCGTTTAATTAAATTAGTACAATATTTTTCTTGGTTTATAAAAATTCCATTTGTTAATTGTTCGATTTGAAGTTCGAGGAAATATGATAATTCTCCCATATGAGACATTTTGAACTCATTAGTCGTTATATTTGAAAATTCTTTACATAAATTTTCATTTGTTGAACCAAAAATAATATCGTCGACGTATATTTGAATTATTAAAATATCTTTGGTAGTATTTTTAATAAAAAGCGTTTGATCTACTTTTCCAATTTTAAATCCCGAGTTTAATAAATAACTTTTAAGTCTTTCATACCAAGCACGAGTTGCTTGTTTAAGACCATATAGTGCATTTTTTAATTTAAAAACATGATCCGGATATTTTTCATGTATAAACAATGGAGGTTGTTCTACATGTACATTTTCTTTAATAAAACCGTTTAAAAATGCACTTTTAACATCCATTTGATAAAGTTTAAAATTGTGAAAACATGCAAAGGCTAATAGAATACGTATTGCTTCAAGTCTTGCAACGGGAGCAAAAGTTTCTTCAAAATCAATACCTTCTTCTTGATTATACCCTTGTGCTACTAGTCTTGCTTTATTCCTTGTTATTTTACCTTGTTCGTCTACTTTATTTTTGTAAATCCATTTTGTTCCAATTACTGATTGATTATTAAGACGCGGAATTAATTCCCAAACATCGTTACGTTCAAATTGATTTAATTCTTCTTGCATTGCGATAATCCAATAATCATCTTTTGATGCATCTTTTGGATTTTTAAGTTCTATTGATGAAATGAAAGCTACATGACCCATTTGATTTAGTTGATTTCTTGTTCTAACTTGAGAATTTATTTCTCCTATTATATTTTGAGTTGGATGATCTCGTAATATTCTAGGAGGAGATCTTGTTCATTATTATTATTTTCAGTATTTGTTTCTTCTATATTTATTAATTCTTCATCATCTTTTATACTAAAATTTTTATTAAAATTTTCATCAAAAGATATATAAAAAGTTTCTTCAATAAATTTGTTCGTTTATTAAATACTCGATATGCTTTGCTTCGTTCTGAGTATCCTACGAAAATTCCTTCATCAGCTTTTGAATCGAATTTTCCTAGTTGTCTTTTGTATTTAAAATGAAACATTTTGATCCAAATATTTTAAAATAAGATATATTTGGCTTTTTATTATTAAATAGTTCATAAGAAGTATTTTTAGTTAATGGTCTAATTGATATTCTATTTAATACATAACATGCAGTAGCAACGGCTTCTGCCCAAAAATGTTTTGGTAGAGAACATCCATTTAACAATGTTCTTGCGCATTCTTGTAATGTTCTATTCTTTCTTTGTACAACTCCATTTTGTTGAGGAGTTCTAGGAAAATAAAAATTATGATTTATTCTTTTCTTTTTACAAAAAGTTTCAAAAACTTCATTTTCGAATTCGCCTCCATGATCGCTTCGAATATTTTTAATTTCCAAATCTTTAGTATTTTGAATTCTTTTGACAAATGTTTTAAAATGCTCAAAAGTGTCACTTTTATTTTTCATAAAAATAGTCCATGTATATCATGAAAAATCATCAACTATTACAAATACGTATCGATTATGATTAATGGATTGAATTTGTGTTGTCCAAATAAATCCATATGTAGTAATTCTAATGGTTGTAAAGTCGAAATATTTTTCTTAGATTTGAAAGACGATTTCGTTAATTTTCCTTTTTGACAATCATCACAAAGATTTTTTATTTTAAAGTTTATTTTGGGTAAACCTCTTACTAATTCATTTTTAGAGAGATTTCTAATGGTTTTAAAATTTATATGACAAAATCTTTTGTGCCATAACCAAGGATCGTTATCTTTGGCAAGTAAACACATACTTGAATTATGATTAATATTCATATTTAAAAAATAAATATTTCTATCTCTATTTCCTTCAAAAATAAGATTTTGGTTTTGATCAAAAATACTACATTTATTATTCGAGAAAATTATTTTAAAACCTTTTTCACACAATTGACTTATGCTAAGTAGATTATGTTTTAAATTTTCAACTAATGAAACATTTGTTATAAAAGGTAAATTTGATGTACCGTAATTGTTCACATCTCCTTTGCCAATGATATACCCTTTTGAATTGTCTCCAAAGGTAACCGAGCCACCATCAAAGTATGTGATGTTTGTAAGCATATCTTTGTCTCCGATCATGTGTTTTGAACAACCACTGTCTAATATCCATTTCTTCTTTTTGAGTGGGACCTGAAAATAAATATGAAATTATTGGTACCCACCTTTTAATAGGGTCCTAAAAAGTTAGAGTTTAGGAAACCAAACCCAATTTGGTTTAGTATCCTTTTTATAAATATAGTTTTCATTATGATGAACATTATCCATAAATGTTTTAATATATTTATTTCTTATTAATACATTGTTAGTTTTTGGTACCCAAATTTTAACTACTTTGTTTTCTACTTTAGTTTTAATAGTTTTCTATGGCAATATTTGTTGTTTTGAATCCATATTCCTCTTAAAATTTGTATCTTTCTTTTTAGGAATTTTTGACTCCTTTTTATATCCTAATCCATGTTTACTTGAAGAGGATTGAGAATTTTCTAAAATCTTAGACAAATTTTCTCTTCCTTTGTTAAAGTTAGAAATATTTTTAGTAATGTTATCTAATTGCTTTCACCGAGAGTTGAACTCAGGATACTGTCATCATAGCTTCGCAGAAATTTGGGGAAAGGATCTCTCTAAAAACAAGAAGTTTATCAGAAATAATGGCTCCTGGAAGAAAGCGCAAGTCTGTTAGATCCGACGATGTTCGCGAGACTACTGCTACTTCTCCTCCTTTAAGTCAAACAACTCCAACTGTTGGAGTAACACGTGCAGAGTTGGATGCTGCGGTTTCTGGGCTATATCAGCAGATGGAAGCCCAAAACAATCTCATGTTGAAAAGGTTGAATGCTTTGCTTGGGGCTAACATTCAACCGGTGAATAACTAACCAAACTTTGCTGATAATGTTCATGATGTTGAAGAAAGAGATGTTCCTCAAAGGGCAGCTGGCCCAGTCAAAGACACACCTCCCTAAGTTGGAGGATCGGGACAACAGCCAACTTTCCGTGAGCGTCTGTCGAGGCAAACTTCTGAGAAGATGGCCGATGCCTGTCCTGCTGAGCCCTTTAATGATGAGGAATATTTCTCAGGGATGGTCTGACAAATCATGAAGGAAAGTATGCAAAGGGAGGAAGACAAAAAAGAATAGGGTTTCGCTCCAAGCAAGACTCCATTCACTGAAACGATTTTGAAAGCAGAGTTTCCTAGGAAGTTCATTCCTCCTACCATTCCGGCTTATAAAGGGACGAGTGACCCTAATGAATTTCTGTACAAGCATGATTGGCACATGGCTGGTGCCAGGGCTTCTGATGAGATCAAATGCCGGTATTTTCCGGTATACCTGGAAGGAGTTGCTCTACTTTGGTTCACAAAGCTACCGGTCCGGTCGATAGACCAGTTTTCTGATTTGACTCGAAAGTTTAAGGAACAGTTTAGATTGTACGCTTCGAAGGCGAAAGATATAATGTCGTTATCCAGCTTGGAGCAGAATCCTGGAGATTCCATTAGGTCTTTCTTGAATCGCTTCAATATAGCTCTGGCTGAAGTACACAACGCAGAGCCGAGAATGATTTTGACGTACCTGATGAGGGATATTGATAAGACAAGTGAGTTCGGGATGTGGTTGAAATGAAAGAACCGAATTCGCTTGACAAGTTTTATAAGAAAGCCGATGAATTCATGCGCTTGGAAAGCCTCCAAGCACCGGCTAAGGTGGTATCGACAGGGGATGGAAATAGTAATGCTGTTCCGAATAAGAAGGAATCTGGCAATTAGAAGAGGGGAAACGATGGTCAGAAGAAGCAAGGAGATGCAAAGAAAAATTGTCCCTTCAACTTCACCCCTCTGACTGATACCCTGGAGAATATATACTTCGCAAACAAAGACACAGTCGAATTCCCCGCACCAGCTAAGCAGAGGGTTAATAAGGAAGCTGAGAGGAATGGAAGGTTTTTTCGGTTCCATAACCAACCTGGGCATGATACCAATGAGTGCCGTCACTTGAAGGAGTTGATTGAGGAATTATTGAAAGAAAACAAGCTCCAGCAATATGTAAAGAGGAACAGGAATGGCCCAACTTCGTCAACTCAAGGACAACAGGCTCCTGTTCATCGTCCTAGCTCAAGTGAAAAGGCAGCAGCTCATGAATCAGAGAGGCCCGTTATTAATGTGATTACAGGAGGACCTCACCGAGCTGGCAGAAGCTGGGGTGAGATGGAACGGTACGCTCGTGCATTGAAGTATGCGCCAGCAGAGGAAAGTGTTTTTGTGTTGGAAGATGCTGCACCTCTGAAGCAGTAGAAAACTTTTAATAATGACATTGTCTTCAGAGTCAGGGATTCTATGGGTGTTGAAGCCCCTACCATAGATCCCTTGGTTATTTCTGCTGGCATTGGGCCAGCTATTGTAAGAAGAGTACTTGTTGATTGTGGTGCTTCTTGCGATATTCTTTTCAAAAAGACCTTTGATCAGATGAAGATCCCAATGGCTGATGTTCAAGCTTCGTCGCAAAAGATTGTTGGGTTTGCTGGGGAACCCAGGCAGCCGATTGGGACTATTGACATGTTCGTGGAACTTGGAGAGGGGCAGAAGAAGGTCATTCGAAGGCAGATTTTTGTGATTATCGATGAATTTTCTGCTTACAACGCCTTCCTAGGTCGTCCAACTCTTGCAGCCTTTAAAGCAATCCTTGCCCCATGGTGCCTTACCATGAAATTCCCCACAGATAATGGAGTTGGTGTGGTTAAAGGGGATCAGAGTGCGGGGCGGGAATGTTATCTGATAGAACTGCGTGAGGAAAGGAAGAGAGAGATGGGAAAGGATGCGGCAGCCCCAATCTGCATCAAAG
This sequence comes from Allium cepa, assembly GCA_030765085.1. Taxonomy (NCBI): domain Eukaryota; kingdom Viridiplantae; phylum Streptophyta; class Magnoliopsida; order Asparagales; family Amaryllidaceae; genus Allium; species Allium cepa. The sequence goes on from CM060929.1 coordinate 203,811,075, forward strand.
AATCAACCTTGTAGCAATTACAGAGTGGACCCTGTATTGGCGAATGTAGCGAAGCACGAAGAAAAATGGATCGTAGAAAAGCCAGTACAGGGGAGAATCGAGTGGTGCCAGTAGAAGTAACGGTACCAGTACCTGTTGACCCAAAAGACCCAAATAAGGTGCTGAATGTGGGTTCACAACTTAATACGGCAGTTCGGAATATTTTGATATCATTCCTGAAAGCAAATCTGGATGTATTCGCTTGGACCCATGCTGATATGTGTGGAATATCACCAGAAGTTGCAGTACATACTTTGAATATTGATCCGAAGTTTACACCTGTAAAGCAGAAAAGAAGAACCCAGGGCCCCGAAAGGCCAGCAGCATTGAAAGAAGAGGTGGATTGGCTTATGTAGAGTGACTTTATCAGAGAATCAACTTATCCGAATTGGGTTTCAAATCCGGTATTGGTTAAGAAAACTAACGGAAAGTGGAGAGTATGCATCGACTTTTCAGATTTAAACAAAGCCTGCCCCAAAGACTACTTTCCGCTAACCCGGATTGACCAGTTGGTTGATGGAACAGCGGGAAATGAATTGTTATCTTTTATGGATGCTTACTCCGGATATAACCAGATCATGATGCATGAGCCAGATCAGGAGGACACGAGTTTCATAACCGATGTTGGTCTGTACTGCTACAAAGTCATGCCTTTCGGACTGAAGAATGCAGGGGCAACTTACCAAAGGCTTGTTAATGCGATGTTCAAGCCACAGACTGGAAAGACCATGGAAGTTTACGTTGACGATATGTTGGTTAAATCAAAGAAAACAGTAGACCATATGTACCACTTGGCGAAGATGTTCGCCGTCCTCTGAAAGTATGGAATGAAGCTTAATCCCTTGAAGTGTTCATTCGGGGTGGAGTCCGGAAAGTTCTTGGGTTTCATTGTGAGCGCTAGAGGCATTGAGGCTAATCCTTCTCAAATAACTTCCTTAAGAGAAGTCAAAGCTCCTAGAACGAAGAAGGAACTGCAGAGTCTCAATGGAAAAGTCACTGCCTTAAGTCGATTCATTTCCAAAGCTACTGATAAATGCATTCCATTCTTTGATGCTCTGAAGAAAGGAAGGAAAAACTTTGACTGGACTCCAGAATGCCAGAAAGCTTTCGATGAGTTAATTCGTCACATGGAAACACCTCTGATACTTTCTAAGCCCTACAATGGTGAAGATCTTTTTGTATACTTGGCGGTCTCAGCTCATGCTCTTAGTGCGGCACTGGTACGGGAAGATGCCAAAATTCAGCACCCAGTCTACTATATTAGCAAAAGGTTTACTGGGGCAAAACTGAATTATTCAAAATTGGAGAAGCTCGCCTATTGTCTACTGATTGCAACAAGAAAATTGAGGCCATATTTTCAACCTCAGCCAATCAAAGTCCTCACTGGTCAACCTCTGAAGCAAGTCCTCTTTCGCCCTGAGACTACGGGTCGCCTTTTGAAGTGGAATATTGAACTCAGCCAATACAACATCACTTATCATCCCCGGAGAGCAATCAATGGACAAGCTTTGGCAGATTTCATCGCAGAATGTATAGACAAAGGTGATAGTGAGGAAGTAGTGACTGATAATCCCCCAATTCGATGGAAATTGTATCTTGATGGTGCAAGAAACGATTACTGTTTCGGGGCTGGGGTTGTGCTTGAAACCCCTTAAGGGCGGTCATTGTGCTATGCTTTAAGATTGGAATTCCCTTCGACAAACAATGAAGCAGAGTATGAAGCTCTTATTGCTGGTTTGAGAATTGCTAAAGAATTGAATGTCAAAATGTTGCAGATCTTCAGTGATTCACAACTTATTGTATGTCAAGTCAAGAAAGAGTTTCAAACTAAAGGTGGAAATCTGCCCGCTTACTTGTCAAGAGCCTGGGAGCTTCTTGATGACCTAGACCATTATACAATAAATCATATACCCCGGGAAGAAAACATGAAGGCAGATTCACTCGCAAAGTATGCAAGCACTGGTGAAGCCCAATTGTTGGGATTAGTTCCTGTGGAAGTCCTGTCAACTCCAAGCATTGATGGGATGTATATTGACTTGATCATGACTATATCACAGGAGCGAGAATCATGGATGACTCCGATATTGGAATATCTGCTTAACGGTTCTCTACCAGAAAACTCAAAAGAACGGCAGAAGTTGTTAAGAAAAGCCACCAGATACATAATTCAAGATGGCCGATTGTATAGGCGGGGATTCTCAATGCCATTACTTTGATGTGTGACCAAGGAAGAAGTTGAGACAATTCTAACCGAGGTACACGGGGGAGAGTGTGGAGATCATTCAGGTGGTCAAACTCTAGCAAAGAAAATTCTCCGTTATGGGTATTTTTGGCCAGATATTAATCGTGATGCTGCAAGTTACGCCCGAAAATGTGACCGATGCCAGAGATTTGCAAAAATCCCAAGAGCACCTTCCACTGAGACAACACAGATGGTCATTCCGTGGCCATTTGCTATTTGGGGAATAGATCTCATCAGGCCTTTGCCAGCTGCCAAATCCGGAATCAGATATGCTATTGTTGTCGTCGATTATTTTACTAAATGGGCTGAATCTGAACCATTAGCTACTATTACCTCTAAGAAGATGATAAACTTTGTAACTAAGAATATCATTTGCAGGTATGGTGTGCCTCAAAAGATAATCACAGACAATGGAACCTAATTTGAAAGTGAAGAGTTACAAGATTTTTGCAAGAAATTCAAGATCCAGAAAAGCTTCTCAGCAGTAGCTCATCCGCAGGCAAACGGGCAAGTGGAAGCAGTAAACAAAATTATCAAATCGACCATCAAAAAACAGCTGGAAAAAGCGAAAGGTGGTTGGGTCGATAAGCTTCCACTAGCACTATGGGCATATAGAACTACACATAAAACTGCGACGGGGCACACTCCATTTTCATGGCATATGGATCAGAGGCAATGATTCCGGTAGAAGTAGAAGTCCCTTCACATAGAAGAATTCATTTCAACCAAGCAAAAAATGAAGAGTTTCAACTTGAAGCACTTGACTTCCTTGATGGAAGAAGGGAAGAGGCTCGGCTCAGAATTGCGGCACATCATCAAAGAATTGCCAGACACTTCAATTCCAAAGTTCGCCAACGCAGTGTTGAGATTGGAGATCTAGTCTTGAAGAGGGTCATGACAGCAACAGGAGTGTTTGCACCAAGCTGGGAAGGGCCGTATGTCATAGGCAAAAAACTTCTTGATGGCACTTTCAAACTAATAACTGTCGAAGGAGATCCAATTTTCAAGAGCTTGGAACAACAATCATTTGCGCCCATATTTTACTTAAAGGCTTTAATGAAATATTATAAAAGAATGATGAATGTATGATTCTTGTATTGAAAGCCATTGTAAAGCCAGTGCAAGTAAATAATAAGAACTATAAAGTGGATGTAGGCCCAGTTCTTGGCTGAACCACCATAAATCTTGTGTTCTTTACTATTATAAACTACTCGTTTTATTTCGATATATAAAATACGTCAATTGTATTGCTAAAATGTCGATTTAATACTGCAGGCAATTAAAACAAAGCTTACCCATCATAAGACCAAGCAATCCCTGACATCACCCAACAAACAAATGCTAAGTCGTTCAAAATTTCCATGCTTAAATCCTACGAAAGAAGTGCTTCAAGCAAAAAAGTTAGTGATTCTGTTGGAAGTGGGCCCTTGCTAACTAATTATGGTTGTTTGTACAAACAAGCATCCGATTAAATAGCCTGTGTCTGCCCCCACCAACTCGCTTGACTATGAAGTATACTTCTTTGGATAAAGGAAATTATTGGCAATAGAAAGAGAGGTGTGTTTGGAAAAGATAACGAGGACCGCCGATATGAATCAATGGCAAAGAGACATGGGCGAGCAAGCATCAAACAGCCAAAGACCTCTTCGGAGGCACAAGCCCTCTTCGGAGGCACAACTCTTCGGAGGATAAAGACCTCAAACGGGGCATGCCAGAAAACGAAAGTTTTCTTTCTCAACAAAAAAGATTGGTATGGAATGACCGGGAGCACCTTCCCAACTGGAAGGCAAGGCGCTTGTTCACTAACTGAGACAGTTTGCGCAGACAAACGTCCAAGTAACTTACGTCCGCCCCGTGAATCCATGGGATGATCGAAGGCACCTTCCCAAGTGGAAGGCAAGGCGCTTGTTCACTAGCTGAGACCGTTTGCGCAAATAAACGTCCAAGTAACTTGCGTCCGCCCTGTGAATCCTGCCAACTATGAGGAAGAAACTGCCAGGCATACTCGGAGGCACGCATTCCACCGAGATCTGAAATAAAACTTCACAAGTGCTGGAATGTGAAAAGCCCTCTTCAGAGGCCCATTTCACCATAGTTGAAATGCTAAAAGACCTCTAACGGGCCTCGCCAGGAAAAGAGAGCTCTTTCTCGATAGAAAGTTATGGACTGATCGGTGGTACAGAACACTCGTGTCCGCCCCGTGAATCCATCCAACTGAGAGAAGGAAACTCCAAACTTTCAGGAAAAAACCCTATTCAGAGGCACACATTTCACCGTGATCTGAAATAAAACTTCACACGAGTTGAAATGTGAAAAGCCCTCTTCGGAGGCCCGCTTCCCAATGAACAGGGAAAAGATAAAAGCCTCTCTCAAGAGGCAGAAAAAAGACCTCTTCCCAGAGGCACAATCAAACAAAAAGACCTCTCCCCAGAGGCACAATTAAAAAAAGACATCTTTCCAAAGGCACAATCAAACAAAAAGCCCTCTTTGGAGGCACAAGCAGGTCGAAGCCCTTTTTCGGAGGCCCACTGTACTATGAAGTAAAATTCACTTGCCAAAGCAAAAGTGACTTTTTCCAAAAGTGAAGTGTAAAAACTTCACGACAAGTAAAGAGAGAAGACTTCTCTAATACGAGGCGCATGCTGCTAAACCAGAAAAATATTTCCTTAAAACTGAAATATTATCCTATAAAGTACAAATGCAAACCTCATTCAAATGGAAAAGTTGTTCTATAAAGGAAGAGTACAAGTCTTCTCGAAACAGAAGAGTTGTTCTTCAAAATTTTGCCAATGTGAAAGAGATTGCAATAAACCATGGTATGGAGGCAATATAATATAGTCGTCACAAAAATAAAAACAATGCTCAAGCAACATACCATAGGTTTACTGCAAAATCACACAAGAAAAATAAAGAAACCTGTATAAAAAAAAAAGAATAAATGCATTCTCAAATATAGACAGAAGTTTGTATAAGTAAAAGAATCATTTTATTCCATACTATAAAAAATTTGCATACATGTGCAGGTTTCAAAATAAAAGAAGGCGGGGACCGGTACCCACACATTCTCCGGTCAACACAAGCTTATATACAAGCAAAAAGCAAAGAGCGAGATAAAAAGCACAGGGCCAAAGTCATCATTTCTTCTTCCCTTCACTTTTTGAGCCTACACCTAGCCGGATGACCAACTTCTTGCGTCGGTTTGAAAGAGTAGGGGAAGAAGGAGAAAGGGGAACAATTGGACTTGCTTCTGCTTTTTCCTCGCCAGCTGAAGCTTCCTTCTTCTTTGAGACTCCACTTTTCCCCCTTTTCTTAGAAGAAGACCCGCTTCCTGGAGTAAAAAGTGTGGCTAACGGCGTATCGTCAGAACCAGTTAGTTCCGGAGTCTTTTCACCCTCTTCAGTTTCTTCTCCCCTATGTCCTTGTGAAGCAATGGGATCGTCCAAGTCTTGGAGAGCTTCTATTTTCTCTTCTTGTGATCCCGGTTGAGAGGCAGAAGGAGGAGTGAAGGCAGTAGGAGGAGTGACCTGAAGAGACGGAGGAGGAATAACTGGAGGAGGGGAAGTCTGAACAATGCTCGGTAGTTTCTCTACAGAAGAAAAGAAGTTAAAATCAGTATCCCTCGAAAAGAGAGGAGTTAGTGGCAAGTCGAGATTTAAAAAATAATCAAGAAGTTCATCAAACTCATGTGAGGCGAATGAGCAGTCCACTTGAGCAAGATCAGCAGTAAGGTTACCTGGCGAAGCAGGCTTTACTATGTCAACTTCAAAGCCCCGTGCGTCACCGCTCTCTTGACTCTCATCTCCATTGTGAGCAGTTGCACCCTCAGTGATGGCTTTAGTAGGAGGCGGAGAATGAGAACTGGAACCAAAAATGTCGATATCGGCTGAAACCGAAGGTTGAACTAGGTTGGTTAAAGTTGCCTTTCCTACGTGTTCCCCTTCGGCCATTCCGGCTCTCCCTTCGGCCAGTTGCTCCTTTCCTCTGGCAAGGGCGGCGCGGGCATCGTCATCAAGATAATTTGCCTCTAAATCCGCCTCAGCATAGCCAGCAATGCCAAACATGTCAAGTATGGCCTCCCACACTTCGGCCAGAGTTATTTCATATTTGGTGCCTAGAAAGGAGAGACTACCACGCCCCAGGACGCTATACAAGTAGAAGTCAAACAATGTTGAGCTGATATTGGCCTTCGTTGCTTCGTGAGACTCTTCAGCTGCAATTTTACCAGCAACAGCCTCATCACACTCTCTTTCAGCTTTAGAGAGTTGAAGTTTTAGCATTTCGATCTCCACGTCCTTAAAGCTAGTCTTCTTTCGCAGCTCTGCGATGTCAGAAATATGGCCCTCATTAATTCTTTTTTGCACATCAAGCCTATCTTCGGCATCTCTTTGAGCGGCATGAGCATCTCACACCTGTTGTTGAAGCACTTGCTCCCTTTGCGAATAGGAAGTCGAGGAAGTGGCAAGCTCTTATTTGAGTTTTTCAACTTTCGCTTCGAGCTTTTCATTATAAGTAGCAATGCTTCTCATTTCCGTATCATGTTGCTTAAGAATCTTCTGCCACTCAGACTTGTTGTTTTCCATTGTTAACATGGCTTCAAGATTCACGCGATTTACCCTTTGGAGCTCATCGACAAGCTTTTGCCAACCTGACATTCTTTCGATATCAAGTTTGACAGTATCAAGGTTGCGTAGCATAGCCTGCTTATCGATCGGCACCAGGTCAAGATCAAAGCGCACTCCTTTCAGGCACCTGTTCAGGAATCGGCTCTGAAGAGTAGCTGGGCCTGGACCTACTCGATATGGGGGCCTTCCAATGATTGTTTGAATATCAGTACGTGCCAGGGCAGGAGATTGAGGCAGTACAGGAGCAGCAGGTTGTTCTAAAGTCTCGGATGCTGGTTTTTCGCCATGTTTGGCTCTTTTACTCACATCTTCGGCAATCTGACTTTTCCCTTTGTCGTCACGGGACTTCCGTTTATGAGAATCATCTTCCCTCTGGGAAGAATCGTGTCTCTCATCCCATCTTTCATGGCATTCTTCATGGGCACGCCTTTCACGAGCTTTTCGTGCGGCTCTTTCTTCGTCAGTTTCCCTATAAGGAGGAAGATATCTCTTGGGATCAAAAGAGCCGCGTCTCCCATAGCTCTGAAAGTCATCGTAATAAGAGCGTCGCCCCATTGAAAGACCTGAAAATGGAAAAGAGGCAAAGCTTGAGAATCTTTGAAGTAAAGGCATGTAAGTGCATAAGAATGCCAAAAATCCTAAGTGTGTGAAACGTGCAAACTATGCGCGTCGAACTACGAACCACTCCTCGGTTGCGGGGAAATGATTGGTTTTGTGGCTAACGTCAACTCTTGAGCTGACGAAGTCAGTTGTAAAGTGGATGTTGCTTCAACTGCTGAAGGGGTAACTCGAGCAGAAACAGGGTCATCTTTAAAGAGCTCCTGTGAAGTGATCATCAGATCGCTCAACCCTTCAAAAATGTCATCCCCACTCGGCTTGGCAGGACTCGCTCTCTCAGTTCCCTCATCACCGGATTTCCCTGAATGATAAAAAGGCTCTTCCTCTTCGATGATCGGGGCAAGTGTAAGCTTGTCAGATGGCCCCGCAATATCAGTAGAAGTAGAGCACTTCACCAGTAATGCTTCAGAAGTAGGTTCCTTCAGTATAGGTTCCTCAGCAGAAATGGGGGCATCTGGCGATTTGGCCGGAGAATCGGGAACTTCATGAGGTTGAGTGGAGCGAGAAGAGTGCAAAAGCTCGTATTGGTGCAGAAGTTCATCTCCCAGGAAAAACTTAATACTTCTTTCTTCAGCCGGCACGACACTTAATCTATCAAAGGTCGTCTTGTGAATGGGGTTTCTAGAGGGAGGAGGAAGTGCTGTAAAAGAAAAGAATGAAGTTAGCACTTGGCAATTCAAATCTTTGAAAGCTGAAATGAAGAAACCGGGATGAGCAATCTCACTTCCTTTTCTCCAGATGGCATAAAACCCTAGAGGATAGCGGACAAAGAAGAATTGATTCAGAAAGCCGTGAGCACTTTCGGAAAGATCAGTAATAAGTTTGCGATTTCTGTCACTTCTCACAAATATAAAGGAGGGGTGGTCTTTATTCTTTGCAAATGTGCAGAAGTAGCAAATTTCTTCGAAGATCGGGAGGCGGTTAAGTGTCTTCCTGAATAAAACACACAATCCCATCAGGATGGTGTATCCATTGGGATGTAGTTGAAAGGGAGATATGGTTAGCCGGAAAAGGAGTTGATGAAGAAACTCATTGAAAGGGGGAATGGCACCACAAAGGCACATCTGACGGTTGACGGCAACAAAACCAAGAGGTGTCCTGTAGGCAGTATCATTTGGGCCAGGAAATCTAGCATCCTCTTCGGCAATCCCAAATTGAATACGTATATGATTGAATATCCGCCGACTCAAGGTAGTTGGAGTTCTCTCCGAAGGATCAAACAATGGCTCAGCTATCGGAAAGCCTCCTTCAGGTTGCTCGATTATCTCTTCTTGAGAAGACATTCTACACAAGGAACTGGATATTCAAATATGAACGTGCACGTTTCCTAAATGTGTGAAGTGTTATGTAAAACTGACAAAGTGGCAAGCAAGTATAACTGGAATTAAAATTAATAAACATATGACAAGTGTAAAATTTCAGGACTTGTCGCCTTAAGTCAAAATGTAGGTGCAGTATTAATGCAAACAAATTGACTTTAGTTGATTAACGTTGCTTTACTACTTCACTTGAATTTGTTGGTTCACAACATTCCATATAATTTCTTTAAGTTGATTATGTTTTAACGACTAATCTGTCATTCGATGTGGGCAATCAGTGGCAGTATATTCGTCCCATTTTCTGCAAATGTTGTATTTAACTGGTCATTAGCATTAAGTTGATTTAATCTGTTAAGAAAGCATAGCAAGTTCATTCATGTTATGTTCAAAGTTCAAGTTGGAAGTTCAATCAAGTCCTATCAAAATTTTGAGGCTTTTAAGTTATGTTCAAAGTTCTTAAGTCGCAATCCAAGTCAAGAAGTCCAAAGTTCAGAAGCTTCGAAATCAAGGCGGTGAAAATTCGCTCAAGTCCTAGGTCGCTCGCGACCTGGCAAGTAGGATGAGATTGGTATAGGCCGCAAGAAGCAACTCAGCAGTGTAAATTTACTTAAGTCGCCTACACGACCTAAGTGTTAAGTCGCCTACATGACCTAAAGATTAAGCCGCGGAGAGTAGGTCGTAGGAGCTTTTAGGTCGGCCAAATATGTAAGTTTTTGAAGGTCCGTAGGTCGCTCGGATTTATTAGGTCGTTCCTGAAGTGATGCAGCGACCCCAAGCTACCCCTCGTTAAAACCGCTATGCCCTACTCTCCAATTGCACTTTGCCACGTGTTCTCCAACCGCTGCGTCGTTTGAAGCATCATCATCTCCTCTGAATCTCCAGTGATCCAATAACCTCTCAACCTGTTAAGAACTTTCTGGCTCCCTTCAAACTCGCAAACCAGCTAACTTGGGGTCCTATAATCCATCATCTCCTCCTCGAATCATTGAAAATCACCCAAAAATCGAATCAAACCACCTCAATTCCATTAGAAATCAATCACGACATGGTTTACGAAGAAAACATAAGAATATGAAATGGAACCAGAGTTTAAAAACGGGAATCTAGAACTCGTGATTTAGTTACGATCGCGAAGTAAGTAGAGAATGGAATCACTTACGTAATATAGTAGTTGGAATGGATTGATAGCTTGATTGGAAAGGATTTGCCTTAGGAAGCTCGAAAGATCATTAATGGCGGAGGAGGTTATTAAGACAGTTCAGTTAAGAGGAAGGAGCGAGTCAATGGTTTAAATAGGGTAAAAAGAAGAAGACGAATGGCCATACGAATTATCTCTTGGGTCGCTCACGACCTAACGAAACTAGATCGAAGCACACGACCTATGACCTAGGCGTGTACTTCGAGAGGCAAATGTTAACTCCTATGTTAAGCGACTCAGCGACCCAAGGCAATAGCGAGGCAACTGGAATGAGACTCTGCATCACAACTTAGCGACTTAAAGATCGAAGCAACCTACGAGTTAACAAGATAAGGACCTAACGACCTAACACATGAAGCGGCTCGTAAGCGACTTCAAGCATAAACAAGTTGAAAATTATTAACCCCGCGATCTAAAGGTTGAACGACCTAATGACTTTAGTCCTCGGCGACCTAAGAGCTCCAGCAACTTAAAAGGTAGAACACTACTAAGCGACCTAACAGGTAACGACTTAAGGAAAGCAGCGATCTAAAAGATTAGATGGTCCAGCGACCTAACAGCTTGAAGGCTAGGAGACTCCATGGTCCAACGACTCACGGCCTACTGAGTTAATGATATAAGGAGTGAAGTGGCTCAACAACCTAGCCTAGGTCGCTACATTGGACATCTCAACGTTGTTGGGTCGTTAACTACTCCCATAAGTCACCACCGACATACGACTTACCCTAGGTTGTTCACGACCTAGTACTTGGTGATAAAATCGTGCCGCTTTCCTCTAGGTCGTTACGATCTACCAGCCAATTCAAATGACCCAGTGCGAACCAGTTAAGTCGTAGCTCATATTCCCTTAACTCGCTAGCGACCCATGACCCACCTTAGGTCATGCACGACCTATAACTTGCCCAGGAAATCTCCTATAAATACAGCCCTTACTCCAATATAGAGGGGGGCTTTGAGCTCATTCTTGAAGCGCAAATACTCTGCCATTTTCTCAACCCGAACAGCACTTCAAGCACTCCAAACACCAAGGACATTACGATAAACTTCAAGAGAAAATCTACATCATTCGACATGGATTCGAAAGATTATTCTACATCGAAGTTTGAACTACTAGTCTAAAGTGTGTTGTAATTGAAGAAAGTTGTATAAGTTGTACTTGAGTCAGCAATAAAGAGATTGAAAGTGGACGTAGGCTTGACTATAAGCCGAACCACTATAAAAACTGTGTCTTTTACTGCTTTTCTGAGATTTTTCCTGCTTATTTCTGATTCTCGTATCGACGGGTGGTGCTTTCACACTTACACAACTCGCACCGGGGTGTTAGCGTTTGATTTTTACGTTAACACTAATCTAGCTTGAAGATTATTATTTTCTAACTCAACTTGTTTAATCTTTGTTTTTAACTCATGATTTTCAGAAGCAATTATATTATTCTTTGTTTTTTGAGTTTCAATTTCTTGACTTAAAAGTGATAATTGAGTTTCCGAATTTGAATGAGATTCTTAAAATTTTGCAAGTTCTTCTTCTAAGATTTTCTTTTCATCTTTTAACATATCTCTTTCAAATTCAGCTTTGTTTTGATTTTCACGAGTTTCTTTGAGTTTCTTTTTAAAAGTTTTTATTGTGCTTAAAAGTTCAATGTTTACTTCAATTAAATCGTCGAAAGTTAAATTATTTACCTCAGATTCTTGAGCCATGAAGCATACATTTGCCTGTTCATTGTCGCTATCACTATCATTTTCGGATGAAGATGAATCTAAATCGTCCTATGTTACAGAAAATGCCTTCTTTTTGAATTTATCCTTCTTGTTTTTGTTGTTGAAGTTTTTTTGATTTTCCTTCATTTGTTCTTGACAATCTTTTTGCATGTGTCCTTTCTTATGACAATTGAAGCATTCTATATTTGAGGATGAAGGTTTATTCAAGAAATTCTTTTTGAATCCATTTTTGTTTCCTTTTCTATACTTTAAGAATTTCTTCAAATTTTTGGCTATAAATGCTAGATCCTCATCTTCAGACTCTAATTCTTCCTTTTCCGCATGAAAAGCAACATTCTTTCTTTCTTAAGGTTGATCCTTTTTAGCTTGCATATTTACTTCATACGACATAAGATTTCCTATCAATTCTTCTGGTTTCATTGTGGATAGATCATTTGCTTCCTCGATTGCTAGTACTTTTCTCTCCCATTCATCAGTGAGTGAATTTAGAACTTTAGACACAATGTCAAAGTCCGTGTATCTTTCTCTTAGTCCGATTAAAGCATGATGAATATCTTGAAATCTTGAGTACATGTCATTGATGGATTCATTTTGTCGCATTCTAAAATTTTGGAATTGATTCTTCAGCATGGATATCTTTGTTTTCTTAACCTTGTTTGTGCCTTCATGTATGACTTTAAGTGTTTCCCATATCTGATATGCAGTAGGACATATGCTAACACGGTTGAATTCTTTCTATCCAGGGCACAAAATAGCATATCCATAGCTTTGGCATTTGCACTAGCTTCATTCTTTTGAATTTGTGTCCATGTAGGATAATCGGTTGAGGGTACAACGAACTCTGCTTGAGTAGCATTCCAGGCTTCGAAACTTGTTGCTTGCATATAAATCCTCATCCTTGTAGCCCAATAGTTATAGTTTAGTCCATTGAATAGAGGAGGTCTTTGGGTAGATTGTTCTTCCGCAAATGTAGAAATATAGACAGATGTTGTGCTTATACTTGCGTTATTTTCCATATTATCAATATGTCTAATAACGGTGTTATGGTTATAGGACGGCCTTGCTCTGATACCAATTGAAAGAGTAGGTTATGCGGTAGGATCGTGTCATATGGAATAACAGAATAGTCTAGTTAGATAAAGTAGGTAAATGCAAGGAGACACCAGGATTTTATACTGGTTCGGACCTCTCGTCCTACGTTCAGTCCCTAAGCTTCACTTAGGAATTTCACTAACTAACACCCTCATTTCACCCGGAGGAATAGGTTTACAAATTACCCGAACAACCGAACGGGATTTCTTGCCTCAACTACCGAAGAGGACTTCAACTCAATTACTAAAATACAATATTTGACTTGTTGTGTTCTTGTCAACACTAATGAGTCTAATGTAGTACAATATTCCTATAATCTTATCCTCGAGAATATGCAATGTGATTGTGAAGATTTAGGAAATGTGAATTGCTATGAATCAAAAGAATGTTATAAACAAAAACAATGATTCAAGCAATAGATTAGTGATTGCTTTTGAGAATATCTAGAAAATATGAACAAGAGAATAGTTAGATTAAAGCAAGAGAATTCGGTAAATTAAATGATGTTAGAATCATGTATGTATACTTGTAGAAGAGATGCATATGTTGTCAAAGGTTGCAAACAAGAGATGCTTCCATTTCCATTAATGAATGGTTGCAACTCTTGGGAGGAAGAAGGTATCTTTTCATAGAAAATTCGCAGGTTCAAATTCAGTCGACTGAGCAGGGAATTCGGTCAACTGAAAATATGAAGTAAAATTTTCGAGACCAAATTCAGTCAACTATGTAGGAACATTCAGTCGACTGAAACTGTGCATGTGTATAAATTGGTTCCAGTTTCAGTCGACTGAACTCATAAAACCTGCATAGTTAAAATTTAATTGAAAAATGAAGTTTATAAATTTTTTCAAGTGTTCGTGCAAGCTTCTTGAGGATAGATTTTAACAATATATCTAGACTAATGACATATATAAAAACATACTTTAAGTTTGTTTGGTCTTCATCTATCTTCCTTTAGCATTTGCATATATTTCTTCCTTGTTTGTTAAAGCACATTGTCATTGATCAAAATCTTCGCGTATCAACAATAATCTCTTCTAAAACTTTTAATGATATCATTGGTTTTTCTTTTTGGCTCATCATGAATTTGATTGACGATTAAACTTTTCACAAGATCACTTGGACTACCAAGCGAACGAAATCCACCACCATAAGTATGAATCAGGTGAATGTTTTTAACAAGCAGTTGGTCCAATCGCTTCAGTTTGCAAGAAGCATGAATCCTAAACGGACAATTAGCTACAGCACATCGAACTGTCAAACGTTCTTTACAATTCTTAATATATTGTACTTTAAACCCATTCCTCAAACAATAAGCACTAACTGTTCTAAGGAATCCAACAGCAGAATCGAACTGTTGACCAACCCCAGTAAAAAATCCACATTTGAATTCTTTTTTCAACAACTCATGTAAATCCTTTTATTGAGTAAAACTAGAATCTAAATCATCATCATAACCTAACATATTATTATTTGACTCACCACCAACTACTGAACCAGACTTGCTACTTTCACCAACAAAATTATCCATTGAATCATTCTTTAACCGTAGAAAAAATACGAAAAATTCTTCCTTTTTAAACCAATACAAACACAATACAACTTGAAGATCACTATCCATTTCAACAAAGGAACTCTTTGGTTCTCGAATATAAAAAATATCAAAGCACAATGGACTAAAATTATTCCACTCTTCCCAAATCCTATTCCTAACATAAGAAATGGAAGCATCCAATCCAAAATGAGCACTAAAACAATTGTTATTGAAATCAAACACAACTATAACAGATGAATCACACCTGCAAAAAAAATGTAAACAAAAAAATAACTATGTGAAATTGATCTTAATTAAAAACTAATAGCATAAAATACTACGTAACAAATCATTTTCTATCCCACTTTTTGAAAAAAGATAAAACAATATGTCTTTTGTAGATCACAAACCACCAAGAACTAAAGAACAAACAACATCAACTAATATTATTTCAGATCCAATTTCATACCCAAAGTGAGTACAAACAGAATTGACTGACAAAAATAACTGCTTCGATTGCTCAAACCAAATATGAAGTGATAGTCTAAATACTAAAATCATAATCTAAAATGAATGATGCAACCAAGCTAAATACACAGTGCTTGTGTTATCATAATAAAAGAATACCATTCAAAAGCCATTATTCCAACTACATCAAACAAAACCTTCCTCCAATAGATCAAAACCGCCTCCCCTGATAAGAAATATACAATAACATCATGAACATCATAAAACATCGAATTGAGAATGAAAAAACACCAAATAAAATTGAGACTCACCAAAGAACAAGCAATCCAATAGAGAAAACCGATTAGCTTATCCCAATAAAGAAAATCGCCTCGCGATTTCCCACAATTAAAGTCGAATTTGATTTGAGAAGAAACTAACGCCTAATTTTTTTTTAAAATCAACGACCGCTTTGATTGCAAAAGAAACGACCACCTAATTTCCACGATCGGTAGATTTCAGGAGATACGTTGTTTGAGAAGATGAAGATGCACGCCACACATATTTGTCCTGGAAAATAATAATTTCAAATCTGTGTCCTAAAAAAAATTGGGCCGTATAATTAGGCCCTTCACACCAATATCCACTTTGCAAATATATGCATATTTTTAATTTTGTTGACAAAAATAAGAGATAAAGCATGCTGGTTTCGAATTGACATGTTAAGCAAAAAGGTCCAAACATGTATTTCTCGAATAACATGATAAACAACAAAAGGTATATAAAATTTCGCTAAATGATAAATTGGATATTCAAACCGGATAACCGTTAGCATATGATAAACTGGATCCAACCGGATAACTGTTAGCCAATGTTTAAAACCTGTAAAATTAACGGTAATTAATAAAAAAAATTAACGTCATGAATAAAGTATGTAATTTTCCATTCATCGGATTTTTGTTCTAACATCTCTTCATTATAACTCACATATAGATTTAGAGGGACAAGTTACCGGTGCAAAGCTGGAATGGTTGTTGGTGAAGTCTTCTTATTCATGCTCGATGCTCATAAGGCAGCTAGATATTCAAGGAACGCTATTAATTCAAAGGTAGTAGCTTCAGTCGGTACTTATAGTTTATTATATTTCTTTATTCCGCTGTGAGTTTATATTGATCACTTTTGATATACTTATGTTTATTACAGGTTACTAAAACTAACGATTTGTATCCCGATGAACTTGAGTTTCGGTTTAATCGAAATTCGAACCCATTAAGATGCAGGTTGTTACATAGTGATTATCAAGATTCAAAGTGGAATAAGGTCGTCTTCCATATTGAGCCAATTGAAAACATAAAGCTCCTGTTTGACCGTCAACGCGATAAAAAAAAGACGAAGGAAAAGGCTACGAACATTTTTATTCGAAAATTAACCACAAACACACTTGAATGAGCCAATAATATCAACACCCCAATTAAGCACATCTGTCTAATGGGGGAAATACTGAGAAAAATGGTTATACATGAGAAATTTCCAACGTCCTATTGCAAAATTAAGGGACGTGGGACTAATCTTTAATAACTCATTGACTTCCTTTTCCACTATAGTACACGTACTATGCTATAATTACTTCATCGCCCATTTTATAGAACAATAATTGAACTATAACTTAATTAGGAATCTAAAAAAATACAATTCAGAATCTAATAACCATAAGGTATCACTGAAAATATATTTCAAATGTATTTCTAAACAACATGCTTTTCATATTAATTTGAAATACTTTGGAATTATTCATAGGTAACCTTATAATAAAGTTATGTTTGCAACATAACCATATATATGAAAATTGATATATGCTTGGGTACAAGAACATTGTTTAAATCACTCATATTGTATAAGCTTGAGCATATTAAGTTAATATAATAACCGAAAAGTACACATTCCATCCATTTTATCGATTAAATTATGAAAACCTTAAACCCCATATTGGCACCATTCGACTCACAATTTGATCATGGTAATTGTGGTACGAAGTGTCGACTGAAGTGGACTTCAACAATTTATTAGTGATCATATGCATTGATGCCATTCTTCTAAAATGTCTTTGTAACGACCCGGAATTTTCGATCCCGAAAATTCCAGATAGTTAGAGAAAAGAAGAAAAGATATAGAAGAAGAACAGAAAAGAAACACACAATCTCACATTCGCGACGGATAAAATATAATATCAATAGTAATAATTATACCAAAGAAAACTGTATCTATCAATCTTACATCAATATATCAGAGTTACAATAATTTTATACAACATTGGTTACATACAATTTAACATGTCTCAGATATATACAATATCCTAGTGGAAACTCTCCTTACGTTCCTGCCATCCAGCCCGCCTCCTGAGCTCCAGAACGTCCTTACCTGAAAATATGTAATACTCGGTCTGACCCGAGCATTACATCAAAGTAACACCCGGGTCAGGCTGGAAACCAGCGTGAGTAAACCCATCTAACATAAATTCCAAAAGCATACAACTCATATAAACCCGGGTAACTTATATCAATTTTACAACTTCACAAGTTGATTATAGATATCAAAAATTTCACACATCAATTTCTAAGTGTCAAAAACTTAGATTAACAGATCAAATTCACTTAAATCATTACGAACCAGCCTAAAGGTTTCACATCTCAATTTATAAGGAATCGAAGTGGTTTCGGGTATTGACTAATACCCGACTCCGATCTCTTCGAATTTAATTCCATCTTATCCCAAAATTTTCAAATGAAACATAATTCAAATTTCAAATACAGGGTGTCACCTATACATATTAATTCATCATCAATGAATGACCACATTATCTCAGTTTAAATCCAATCATATCACATCACTCAGCATCTCAGAATACATACCCAAGAATTAACCTTAGCCATATTCAGTAATTAACCTTTTAATTACTATCATTAATTGCAATAATTAATAATCCTACATTAATTAATTAACTATAATTAATTACATTTAGTCTTAATTAATTACAATTAATTAATCATATTTTAATTAATTACTTTATTAATCAACCTTGATTAATTTCATTAATTACATTAATTAATGATCCTTATTAATTAATTATTCCTTAAATTAATTAAGTAATTAACTTATAATCAATCATCCCATTAATCATAAATAGTAATTAACAATTTATAATTTCTTATCTTAATTAATTAACTTCTTAATTAATTATCTTAACCCTTGATTAATTAATCTAATTAATTAATCTTTAATTACTTCATTAAGTAATTATTAAACAATTAAATTAATAAATAAATCCTTAATTAATTACTTTATTAATTAATTACATTTTTAATTGATTATCTTTAGTAATTAATCTTAAATTAATCCCATTCATTAATTAATTAACCATATTAACTAATTAACTAAAATAATTAAGTAATTAACTCTTAATTACTTACATAAGTATTATACTTATCCATTCCCTTAAATAGCTAAATTAAGTAAATCACCAAGTGACGATTAACAAATTAATTAATCACATTCATTTCATTAATTACAACTGGTAATTTATCTCTTAATTACCCTATAAATCAATTAATTAATCTTAAATCATTAATTAATTAACCTTAGTTATTAATTAATCTCTTTGAATATAAAGTAATCAATCCTTACGTACTTTTAAAATCAATAGGTTAACCTTTGATTAACTGATTTATTATCCATTATCTAATGATTAATACCCCTAATTATTAATCAATATCTCACAATACAAATTTATAAATCCATAACGAATTAATCAATCTATAATTTTAGATTAATTATTCCTTATTTGTAAATTAATAAACCTTAAGTTAGTAATTGATAAATCTCAATTAACCCTTACATTAAGTGATCATCCCTTGATTTACTTTCGTCAACAATTATTATTTATTTAATTACTTCATTAAGTAATTCAAACTCCACTAAATTATTCTTCAAAACCCTTTTTATCTCCTTTTATTTACCACTTTATAACCATGGTTTCCTTGCCAAAAGAAACCTGGGTTCTGCTTATAACTAAAAATTTTAAAACTTGCATATCTACTCACAATACTGGGCATCAATTCTTACCCGAGCATAAACAGCAAAATCCCGAGTACCTCGTGAGTTTCTTTCGTCCCTACTTACTTCGAGACAAGGCAGAGAAAAACGCGAGCATCCTTCGAGAAGAGACTCATCTTCCCCGAAAACACCAACCTCCCAGATATAACGTGCACGTGGTGCACGTCCCCCAACAATTCCGACCACCGTTGATCAACGCGGCCATCGTTGACAATCACTTGGCCACACGCGACAACAACCGTGCTCCCAGATCAAACAGATAACATGAAAAACGAAATCGAACCTTAAGATCGAAGAAAACTGAAGAACATCTGACCACAAAATCCATCGCCACCCATAATCACCCCCACCGTAAACTCCAGTGACCTCTCTAAAGCATCACCGGACCTCCACGTCACCATTCCTCAAATCGCGATCACCTCCAGTTCAATTTCCAAGTCGCAAATGCTCCAACAACCCAGCCGATCCTCAAACCAGTATAAACCCTAGTTTATTCAGATACGAACACCATGGCCATCAATAAAAATCACCGTTATTTTCCCCATCATTCACACTTTGAAAACTAGCCTCGACCAAAATTCCAACCCCAATCACAACGCCGTTCAACGGCAAATGCCAAAAACACCCAAAACGTCAATATCCCAAATTCTCCCAAATTGACCAACTAAAATTTTCAAATTGCATCTCAAATTTCATGATTTCCCATCATGATTACATGCATGTAGTTCGATTTTGAATTTAAGATAGTTTATTTTTTTACAAATATTCCATCTTTACTGTTAACCCCTTATTTATAATTATTTGTTGTTTCAAAAATTATGAAACTATTTTTAAAACTACCATATAACCTTAACATACAAATTTCATTTACATAACAATGTCTAATATTATTTTGTTTGAGTGATTTTTGAAATTATCTTTGATATCAACTTCCGAAAGAACAGAGATGGATTTATGCAGGTCTTTCCTATTCTCAGACAATCCTTATCTATAACTTTCAAACTGGAAAATTCTTATTTTCATATTTGCATTCATTCATCATAGAATTATCAGAAAACATAAATGTTAACATTCATCAAATTTTCTTCAACATTTACTACCTGAACCAAGTTTAATTTGTTTGGATCTAACTTGTTCACTGTTCCAGCAATGTATATACTTGTTTTCTGACATATATACTTAAAATCAATTTAAAACACATGCACAACATAATTCACTTATACCTCAAAGATGCAAATTCGAAATATGACAGAAGTTTTAGAGTTACTCACCTTAATTATTATATTTTTCCAGAAAACAGAGAGAAGTTCAATACTGGAAACTGCTCTTGATCCTAGGTTTAAGAATACAGGCATATGATTTTGAAGGTGGCTTGGATTCAAAGTGCATGCAGGCCTTTAATAAATCCCATTTTTGAAGGAGCTGCTCAGATTTCTCTTTTTATTTTTATTTTGAACTTGCTTCTAATTTCCTTACCTGAACTCTTGAAATGGTTACAGGCAGTTGATTCTTGATTTTGCAATTTAAAGTAATTTACAGATTTTTTTTCTCTTCTCTTGATTAAGAAAGTGAAGACGGGAAAAGGAATGAAGATGAAAGGTAGCCATTAACATAGATGAAAGAAAGTTGAAATAAAATTTGACACTTGTAAATGTCTTGTGTGTTTAATTACACATGTTAGATTAGGCTTATAAGATGCTAACATTTGTCAATTTAAGTGATTAGTATTTTTAAATTAAAGTTTAATGAAAATTTAACTTAATTAATTTGTTTATAATTACTTATCTATATGTAAAGCTAATTTTAAAGAAGTAAAACCATTATATTTTATAAAGAAAAACAATACATATAACAATCATTTGAAAATAATATTTTTAATCGCTTAAAATAAATTTATAAAAGAGACTGTAACTTATTTGTTATTTAATGAATCAATGTTTCTTTTATTAATTGTATTTTAAACTTCATATATAATTTACAAATTATCAAATCTTTTTAAATTTTAAACACAGATTATTAAATTTAAAGTGCCAAAAATTCCAGGATATCACAATCCTCCCCCCATGAATCTTTTCGTCCTCGAAAAGGAACGAAGCCAGATTTATTAAAATGCTTGTAATCAGATAAATTCTCTTTGATTATTTAAAACACTTTTAAATCTATATAGTATTACAAATTAGTTGTTATGGAAATAGTTTTTATAACTCGATATTTCAATAAGTCCGTCCTCGTTCTCATAGAAATTCGATCATACGTTGATCAGGCTAGGACTGAAAATCTACAAGTGCATAGTAGACTCATCTTCAACATCCAGTGAAAATACTTTGAAAATAATTTTATTGAAAATATAGGAAATCATTTTTGAAAATAGAGGATATATTTTTTTGGTGAGAATGCTCTGGAAATCATCACCCCCATCCATGGTCACAGTTACATCCAGGGTTACATTGCCATCGCAGCAAAAGTCCATGTAACTACAGGCTCTCAGCGGCCTCTCGATTACGCCATGCAACCCACACAACAGATTACAGTTACATCCAGGGTTACGTTGCCATTGCAGCAAAAGTCCATGTAACTGCAGGCTCTCAACGGCCTCTGATTTTCGCTATCGAAATGAAACTTCTCCACTCCAACATAGGTCGCAGTCTACCGATATAAAATCAAACGTAGACCTTGGCTCTCAGCGACACACACGACTTTCTCTATGGTATACTCTACTCATAATCCCCAGGAACTAGTTTCGTCCGGACTCCTCATAGGATCAACTTTAGAACCCCCCTTGGGGCTCAAGGCAGCACCACCCGGTGGTACTCCTGAGAAGTTCATTTCAAGGGAGCGCCTTTTTCCCCAGAGCCATCATCAAAACATTTTATACTATACACATATAGTATCTTTAAATCATACACCTAGTATGATCTCATACAAAGCTCCTTTACTCAAAATCGATTATTCCAAAATCTAAAATTCTCAAACTAGGCTTTCCAAATTCTCATATTGATTTTACCCAAATATCAAAAGTCTTTCCAAATCCATAGGTTTTCCAAAACCTTTTTCCAAAATCCTCATATGATCCTTTATATATAGAGATATATATAAAATCCTTTATAAAAATCTTTGGATCATTATAAACTTGTATAAAACTCCTTTATACTTCAAACACTTCCAAAAACCATTTTCTTCCGGCAAAAGATTCATCAAGGGGAGTTTTATCTTATATAACAAAGATATATAACTTTGTTTATTCAAAATCAAATATTCAAATTTGATTACTCTTTCCAATATCAATTTCATTCAAATTCGTACGATGTACACATATCATCCGTACGCTATACCAATATGATCGCTCACTCGATCACACAATTTCACTTCCGAAGTAGTATCGTCCACCCGATTTCCTAGTGCGGACCCAGATCTGGTTTCTTGATCAGAAACCATCATTCTCCTTGCATAGTCATAACTATGATAGAGAATATCCAGAACCAATCAACAATCCATATCCAGATTCGCCGTCGAAAATCAAGTGAAAAATCCCACTCGGATCGATATAACTATCTCGAAATTCTGTGCTCGAATCTGGATCAAATCACTATGCGAATAGAATAACGTACGTACACCCAACGTATTTTATCTTTATGGTTATTAGCCAAATCAATTCTATTTCTATTCACATTCACATTGATTTTCATTCACTTACTCACAATTACTTCAACCCATTTGGATTGTCACCACTATTCTTATCTCGATTGGGTATCCATCCAATAATAGTTTAAACTCCATCAAGTTTAAATTTAGAAAATAGCTTGAATTTTTTTTTAAATAAATAAGTAGTTGGAAAATAATTATTAGTTTGTAAAATAGGTGTAAAATAGTTCAGTAATTGTAAAACAATTAGAAAATAGTTAAAATAATTATAGAAATTTTAGACCATTGCAAAATAATAGTAAGATAGTAATTAGTTTTGTAAAATAGTTGAAATATAGTAATTAATTTATAAAACAGTTGGAAAATTGTTAAACAGTTTCAAAAATAATTGTAAAACAAGTATAAGATAGTTTGGATTTTTAAAAGAAAGGTTGTATATATAATGGATAGCTTGGAAAAATAGGTATATAGTAAAGTAGTCCAGAGTCCAAACTGCTCACTTCCCAATCTCCATTCTCATCATTTCAATTTAAATTTCCACTTCCATTTAAATTGATCCAATTCCAATTTTAAATAACTTCAATTTCCATTGGAATTGATTCAATCCCAATTCAAGTTGAATTAACCTCGGTTTCTTTTCAAATTTAACTTTATTCAATTTTGATATCAAATTCTACTAATTCAAATAAATTTCAATTGAACTAGTTCTAATTTCAATTCATTTCAACTCCAGTTTGAATTAATCCCAATTTCGAACTCCATTTCCAAATCAAGTTGAATTATTCTTGATTTCCTCCTAAATCTAATTCAAATTCCATTTGAATTTAAAACCATTCAACTCTAATTATAATCCTAAATTATTCAAATCAATCCAATTCAAATTTTCCATTTGAATCTTATACTCATACATCTTCAATCACACTTTCAATTAATTCAAATCAAATTCAATTTGAACTAATTTTCAATTCAAATTCCAAATTTGAACCATCTCGAATTATATAAATTCAAGTTAATACTTTAAATGTTGATTTAATTCCTTTAAATCAATTTACCTTTTTATCCCAACAATGGATTACCATACTCCATTTCTCATTCATTTAAACAAATCCAATTTCACAATTTAAAGATTATTAACAACAATACGATGATATCATCTAATTTATTTTAAATCATCCATTCATTTTAAATTTTCAGATCTCAAACCCAATTTGAGATCACACAAACTCCCAATTCAAATCAACCATTTAACTTCCCAAGTTAATCTTAATTTCATCTTCAAATTTTCAAATCAGGTTGATTATTCCAACTTATTTAACTCTTCCTCAAGTTAAACTTAATTCACTTAACCCAGTCAACCCTACCCAATTTGAACTTCCATTTCAAAGTTTAAACTTCTCATAAATAATCTTCCACTTATTAAGTTCAAAAACTTATTACCTTGGGTATCCTGTCTCGTTCCAAATTTAAAACTCAACACTTGGAGTTTATCTCAAACCATCTTTGATATTCAAGTATATCCACACATATACGTATTTACTTCTTGGCTCACTAAGCCAAATTTTAAAATTTAAACCACCTTTGGTTTCAATCCAAAACAAATTTTCTTTAAAATTTTCAAACAGCTCTTGTTTGAAATAGGGCCATTTCATTTGAATTAAATAACATCTTTTATTTAAAATAAGATCATATTCAAAATAGTTTGAATAATATTATTTCCTTTAACATTTGGAAACAATTTCAAATGTTTAAATTTAGAATTCAAAGATTCACAATTTGAAACCCACTTTAATTTTCATCCTTCCTAAGTTACAAGTTTATTCTCCTTTTAAATGTTTATTTCCTTAAACATTTTATTGTTTATTGAAGAACATTCATTCCATTATTAAGCACAATAACCATTTATTTCCTTGGTTTAAAACCAATCCTAATTCATCTCATTCTGAAATACTTTTCCAATTCAAGATTTAAATTTTAGTTCGAATCTATTTCAAACTTGTCTTTAATTTAATTTCAATTTGGTTGTAATTATATTATCACTTAGTTCTTACTATTACTTTTAATTTTATTAATACTACCACCAATTTCCTTAATATAATAGATAATCTATTTCTTATATAAGATTCATTTACTTTTGAAATCATTTAAAACCTTTATATAAGAAAATAACAAGTACGCTCTCTCATATTTATATACTCTCAACTCATTCTAGGGTACCACTTATCCTATCCTTAATGAGTAATCCCACCAGAGCCAAGGTTCTCGCTTAACCTTCAGCTCTGATACCAAATGTAACGACCCGGAATTTTCGATCCCGAAAATTCCAGATAGTTAGAGAAAAGAAGAAAAGAGATAGAAGAAGAACAGAAACACACAATCTCACATTCGCAGCGGATAAAATATAATATCAATAGTAATAATCATACCAAAGAAAACTGTATCTATCAATTTTACATCAATATATCAGAGTTACAATAATTTTATACAACATTGGTTACATACAATTTAACATGTCGCAGATATATACAATATCCTAGTGGAAACTCTCCACACGTTCCTGCCATCCAGCCCGCCTCCTGAGCTCCAGAACGTCCTTACCTGAAAATCCGTAATACTCGGTCTGACCCGAGCATTACATCAAAGTAACACCAGGGTCAGGCTGGAAACCAACGTGAGTAAACCCATCTAACATAAATTCCAAAAGCATACAACTCATATAAACCTGGGTAACTTATATCAATTTTACAACTTCACAAGTTGATTATAGATATCACAAATTTCACACATCAATTTCTAAGTGTCAAAAACCTAGATTAACATATCAAATTCACTTAAATCATTCCGAACCAGCCTAAAGGTTTCACAATCAATTTATAAGGAATCAAAGTGGTTTCGGGTATTGACTAATACCCGACTCCGGTCTCTTCGAATTCAATTCCATCTTATCCCAAAATTTTCAAATGAAACATAATTCAAATTTCAAATACAGGGTGTCACCTATACATATTAATTCATCATCAATGAATGACCACATTATCTCAGTTTGAATCCAATCATATCACATCACTCAGCATCTCAGAATACATACCCAAGAATTAACCTTAGCCATATTCAATAATTAACCTTTTAATTACTATCATTAATTACAATAATTAATGATCCTACATTAATTAATTAACTATAATTAATTACATTAAGTCTTAATTAATTACAATTAATTAATCATATTTTAATTAATTACTTTTATTAATCAACCTTGATTAATTTCATTAATTACATTAATTAATGATCCTTATTAATTAATTATTCCTTAAATTAATTAAGTAATTAACTTATAATCAATCATCCCATTAATCATAAATAGTAATTAACAATTTATAATTTCTTATCTTAATTAATTAACTTCTTAATTAATTATCTTAACCCTCGATTAATTAATCTAATTAATTAATCTTTAATTACTTCATTAAGTAATTATTAAACAATTAAATTAATAAATAAATCCTTAATTAATTACTTTATTAATTAATTACATTTTTAATTGATTATCTTTAGTAATTAATCTTAAATTAATCCCATTCATTAATTAATTAACCATATTAATTAATTAACTAAAATAATTAAGTAATTAACTCCTAATTACTTACATAAGTAATTATACTTATCCATTCCCTTAAATAGCTAAATTAAGTAAATCACCAAGTGACGATTAACAAATTAATTAATCACATTCATTTCATTAATTACAACTGGTAATTTATCTCTTAATTACCCTATAAATCAATTACTTAATCTTAAATCATTAATTAATTAACCTTAGTTATTAATTAATCTCTTTGAATACAGAGTAATCAACCCTTACGTACTTTTAAAATCAATATGTTAACCTTTGATTAACTGATTTATTATCCATTATCTAATGATTAATACCCCTAATTATTAATCAATATCTCACAATACAAATTTATAAATCCATAACGAATTAATCAATCTCTAATTTTAGATTAATTATTCCTTATTTGTAAATTAATAAACCTTAAGTTAGTAATTGATAAATCTTAATTAACCCTTACATTAAGTGATCATCCCTTGATTTACTTTCATCAAAAATTATTATTTATTTAATTACTTCATTAAGTAATTCAACCTCCACTAAATTATTCTTCAAAACCCTTTTTATCTCCTTTTATTTACCACTTTATAACCATGGTTTTCTTGCCAAAATAAACGTGGGTTCTGCTTATAACTAAAAATTTAAAACTTGCATATCTACTCACAATACTGGGCATCAATTCTTACCCGAGCATAAACAGCAAAATCCCGAGTACCTCACGAGTTTCTTTTGTCCCTACTTACTTCGAGACAAGGTAGAGAAAAACGCGAGCATCCTTCGAGAAGAGACTCATCTTCCCCGAAAACACCAATCTCCCAGATATAACGTGCACGTGGTGCACGTCCCCCAACAATTCCGACCACCGTCGATCAACGCGGCCATCGTTGACGATCACTCGGCCACACGCGACAACAACCGTGCTCCCAGATCAAACAGATAACATGCAAAACGAAATCGACCCTTAAGCTCGAAGAAAACTGAAGAACATCTGACCACAAAACCCATCGCCACCCATGATCACCACCACCGTAAACTCCAGTGACCTCTCCAAAGCATCACCAGACGTCCACGTCTCCATTCCTCAAATCGCGATGGCCTCCAGTTCAGTTTCCAAGTCACAAATGCTCCAACATCCCAGTCGATCCTCAAACTAGTATAAACCCTAGTTTATTCAGATACGAACACCATGGACATCAATAAAAATCACCAGTATTTTTCCCATCATCCATACTTTGAAAACTAGCCTCGACCAAAATTCCAACCCCAATCACCACGCCGTTCAACCGCAAATGCCATAAACACCCAAAACGTCAATATCCCAAATTCTCCCAAATTGACCAACTAAAATTTTCAAATTGCATCTCAAATTTCATGATTTCCCATCATGATTACATGCATGTAGTTCGATTTTGAATTTAAGATAGTTTATTTTTTTACAAATATTCCATCTTTACTGTTAACCCCTTATTTATAATTATTTGTTGTTTCAAAAATTATGAAACTATTTTTAAAACTACCATCTAACCTTAACATACAAATTTCATTTACATAACAATGTCTAATATTATTTTGTTTGAGTGATTTTTGAATTTATCTTTGATATCAACTTCTAAAAGAACAGAGATGGATTTATGCAGTTATAAATGGAATTTTATAAGCAGTAGGTTTATAAAATTTATAAAGTTATTGAAAGAATAGATTTGGATAAATAATTGAATCTTATAAGTTATAAGATTTATAATTATGAAGTTCAAAGGAACGATTTTGCAAACAAATAAATTATAAGTATTTCACTTATGATATGAACTTTTGTTTTATAATTGAGTTATAAATTGAATAGGTTAATAAAGGAATTTATAAAAGGAAGTTGTTATAAAATAAATAGAAATGGAGTTATAAACGTTGTTTTATAAATCCGCAAACGACTTATTTTGATAAGTAAATTGTTGAAACCTATTAATGGAGTTATATTCACGTTTTTGAATGTGAATGATCCTTTGAAATAAAATGAATAGAAGTGATGAAATTTGTTAACGTAGTATATTCACGTTTTTGAATAGTGAATAATATGTTAAAGAAAATGTTTAGATGTGATATTTTAAATTGAATTAAAACGATCTAACGATGTTTTAAAATGTGTTGAGATTCGAAACCATAGATTTCAACATTTATTGTTGAAATAGATGTTTTCGAGAAATAGAAGGAAATAATGGACTATAACACTGTTGTTATAGTAAATGATTTTCGAAAGGAAATGTTTTGTATAGTATTGGGATTTATATATCTATTTTAATTTCGAATCCCTATACTAGTGATTTTGGGTTGTCGTAACGATGTTTTACGTAACATTCGTTTTGGCCCAAATAAATATGTTAAGAGAATGATTTCCTTAAAGAATGAAATATATACTTAATTTCGATTGAAGTATATTGAATATTTTCCAAGTGTTGAAAATAAATAAAATTTGTGAATTACTTAATAAATAAGTATGGAAATGTTTTTCCAATATAAAGTGAATATTAGAGAATTTATCTTTTTGGAGATAAATTGAAATGAATAATTGAAATCGAATATTCATAGATATTTTGGATTATAAATTCACTAAGGAATTTATAAAGGAAAGGGGAATTTGTCTAAAACTAAATATTGATTTATTTTTAAAATGTGAAATTATATACCTAGTAAAGATATTTTTGGAAAATAAATAATTTGGAAAATTATTTAGAATCTGGTGATGTGTGCATATCCATTGATAGTTCAATAACCGACTATCAATATTTCCCTTTGAATGGGTAATTGATGTGATTTGTTTGAATTTGAATGCCACACTTATTTTTGAATAAGCGCTCACTATTCGGGTTAACTGGGAAAGGACCATGGGGTCGTATAACCCATTCCGAATAGTGATACGACGTAATGTATAGCATTGAAGATCGGTGGTGAAGACCCGGTATTTGCGAGAGCGATAGGATGACCTGTCGATTGACTCTGCACTGAGTTGCTCCGGTATAGAGTTCTCCATATGTGATGGTGAATCCGATCAGGATTGTGGATATCCGGATTTCAAGGACTTCTTTGTAAGTGCCTTCGGTTTTGTTCGAGCCCGGAACAGACTTGTATGGATTGTATGTCTGACATTACAAACTGAGATATAAAGCAGATTTCTTTCAAATATATTTCTGTTGGTGGCGGAGAATTTATTCCTTTAGCTTAACACCCTTCTCTGAGACGTACGAGCTCAGAGGTTATGTAGTTGAATGTTATCAGCGATATATTCCCAAGTTGGTAATGTGACATGTTGAGTGTTGCTGTGAAATGATCATTGTGTTGATTATTTGTGATAGGATCGTTTATTTGATCGTCTATCCTGGTGATCATTTCTATGATCATTTGTTGACCCAAAGCATGGCTTTTGTATAAAGTATGTTTTTGTGGACGTGACTTCGTCGAGCCTCACACCCCGGAATGGTCAAAACAGGAAAGATGCGGCAAGGTTATGAGGGGTAGCGCCCTTTAGGATATGTGCATTTCCTTCTGGAAAAGGGTGGTATCATGGTATGGAGCCCAGATACTTACTCATGTTGAAAACACTTTATGATTGTGTGAATTGATTGTGAGCGCTCGGTGAAAGGTCCCAAAGGACCGGGGGATGGCATATTCGGTCAGTTGTTACTCAGTTAGGGGTAACCTGGCCTTGTGTTGGTAGAGATCCGATTTGGTTCTCGGGGATGTCCATCCAGAGGCATTCTCATGTGGCAATGGGAAGTTCCTTGGCCTGATCATTCGTTGGAAATCCAATTCCCAATACGAAACTTGTACGGTATTAGTTGTAGAACCTGACATTTACTTATGGTGGTCACTACTGTTTAGATGGTAGCTATAGTAGGCATACGATAATGGTCGTATGTTGGCTAAGATTTATATTCTACTTTCGAAATATTTTCCTACACTATGAACTAGTAATAATATCAAATGTTCTTTTTATTGCGTATCAAGCATCTTTGACTATCATAAGGAGAAATCTCCTCCAATTCTGCGTTTGCATTGTGTGTGTGTGCGGGAGGCCTTATGGTATTCTCATTTTTAAAAGCATTGCGAATTGACTTTAAAAATATTCCTCTATTTTGTTTCAAAGATAAATGAACTGTTTTGAGTTCTCACACCAGTCACATGACTGACTCGGAGTTTATTGTTTTCCTTCCTAAACTCTGGGTGCCACCAATTTCTACACGGGCAATCAAGAGTTAAGGTTTATCAGGATATTTCTGGAGTTGCTGGAGGCAAGATGGATGGCATGGCGTATTACCAGTATATAGTATTCCTTTTTTTTCGCTGTTTGATGTTGTTGTTGTACACTCTGATGTAATGATGATATGATGTGATGTAATGTAATAACTGATATAGTTCTTTGTTTGAAGATTATTCATTTATTATTATATGTTGTTCCGCTGCGAATTGTGAGATTCTGATGTTGTTCTGTTGTTCCGTTCTATTTTCTATTTTCTTTTCTTTCTTTTTTTTCTCTCCTCTTCTCTCTCTTTCCTTTTCTTAAACCATAACATTTCGGGTTTTTGGCCTTCGATTTCTCGGCAGTCGATAAAGTGAGTATCGATGTTGAATTTTCGAAAGTCGAAAATTTTCGGGACGTTACATTTGGTATCAGAGCTTATGATTAAGCGACAACCATGGTTCAGTTGGGTATTACTCATTAGAGATAGAGTCAGTAGTACTCTAGAATGAGTTGAGTGTAATAATAGATATGAGAGCGTATTTGTTAGTGAATATAAAATTGTTTTATATTGTGATGGTTGGTTTATTGAGTGGCATATGAACTTTCGTCAGCGTGGTCTGCAAAACTATGCCGAAGGGGTTTATAAACACTTGAATAGAACAATTCGGCACAGTATTGTTTTAAATTGGGTAAATGAAATAATTTTACCTTGATTATATTTTTATATATAAATGAATAATTTTTCAGAATTATTAAAGTATATAAGTTGATTGTTTAGTTGTTTGAATAATCTAAATAAAGAATAATTGTATAAGTATAATGAATTATAAGAATTGAATTATAATTAAAGTGATTTACTATTGTGAATAAACTTATATATATAAGAAGTGAAACTATATGAATATATTTATGAATATGAATTGTAAATAAAAAATGAATTTAAAGTTAAATGGAAATTTACTTTAGAATTTAGAAGCTGAATTGATTTATAAGTTGGAATTTAAGTTATGTAAAAACCAAGTGATGTTTGTAAATGGAATATAACTTAAGAGTTGTTGAATGAAGTTGATATTTGTATCAAAGTAAACTAATAAAGTTAAGTGATAGATATGGACTTAAGTTATGTAAATGAAGTTCAACTTTTGTAATTGAATTGAATGAATGGATTAAATGTTAATCAAATGAATGTGAATAAAGTTGATATGAAATAATGAGTTTAAGTGTTAATTCATTAGAATCTAATGTTATTGAAAGTTGAATTGTTGAATGAAAATCAATTTAATTAAACCAATTGAAAGCGAAGGTGTTAAACCAAATAGAATGAATATAAGCAAAGGAATTTGGTTGTAATAGATATACTTTGGTTGTTATTTGATTGTTAGTTAATTGTATATAATTCATTAAGTATTAATGAAATTGAGTTAATGAAATTGAAAGTTAAATTAATTGAAATTCAATTGGAAGTTAAGTGAATCTTAAATAGAATTGAATTTGATTTGGAAGTGAACCAACTTGAATATGAATTAGTGAATATAAACTAATTGAAAATGAATGTTAGTAAAAACATCCACTGTTAATAAATCAAATATGATTAAATTGAAAACCTATTTCATTGAATATTATTGAGAATATGAACGAATATTTATTGGTTATGGATGTTAGTTGGATGATAGTTGGTTGATGTTTGCATTTGTTGCCTTTACTACATTTGCTATGTTAACATATATAGTTATTATGTTGCTATATGTTGTATATCGATACTATTGTCTATATACATGTTCTCATGTTGTTTGTTGAGTGTTTAGTAGGTGCGGATCGCGTTTGCTTCGCATTTGGAGCTCGCTTTCGCGCTATATTAGTCGTATATGCTCACTAATAAAATATAAGGTACATATCTCGGATTAAATATCGTACTTTTATACTTTTTTCCCTGTGGGATGCCTCATTACTTGATGAGATGTATATTTGTGATATATATACTGTCATTTTTTTTTCGGATCGAGCCGCGCAAAGGAGACTATGGCGAATTTTTCCGGAAATTTAAGGCGTTAGAAAAAATTTGAGAAAATTGGAAAAATTTGTGAAAACTTTAACTTTGATTTAGAATTGAAAGTTAAACAATAGTAGTTGTTTTTGAAAAGATAACTAAGTATGATTTGAAAACTTAGTAAGTAATTATAAGAAGTTTAATTATGGATTTTGGAAAGTTAATAGATTATGTAACTTTTCTTACTTGTTAATTTCGAGGACGAAATTCTTTTAAGGGGGGAAGATTTATTATTCTAGCAACTTATCCTACATAAATAAGATTGCTAGCTGACATATTATATCTGTATATGACAAATTAACTACAAAATAGTGAAATTCATAATAAAACTTGGTCATCTTAAAAAAGACATTTCAAAGCAATCTAAAGTATAAAATATAAATATGAATTTGTATATAGTCATAGGTACCCATATACAGACATTGTATACACCGAAGCATGTTGAAATCTTGAAATATAGCCTTAGTATTGATAAATGTAAAATAAAATTAAACAAATTTTTTAATTCAACTACCATCATGTGGGGAAAATAGGTAAAGAAATTAAAGGTTTTATTTTTTCTTTTTACTAAAAAGTTCAATTTTTTTCTAATCTGGTAATAGTAAATCTATTTAGTTCTGTTTTCTTATCATTCTGAGACTAAAATGTAGCACGATTCAGACTTTTGTACATTAAAATTTGTTTACTTTGAAGCAAGTGTTGGACTCTTAGAATGTTCGAAATTATAGTGCTAAATATGGTGACCTTAATATCAAGAAAAAGCCCTTAAGATCTTTAGTTTGATAGATCATCTTCCAAGGAATTCATCAACACGTGTTTCTTATGATGATAGGAATGATGATGAGAGGGACAAGACGATGGAAGAGATCTCTGAAAAATTAACTATTCTATAAGTGAAAAGTAATAATAGCTCACTAGATGAGTTGCACTTTACGTGAATTTGTAAAAGCTTTTGTAATAGATGTATATGTAATGTGAAACAAAGACGACTTAATTGCTAATATCTTATAGTTTCATATCAACAAACCCTTTAGACTATTGTTAAATACGAATAATGTAAATATTCAATTTTGTTAAATGATTCTACCCAACTCTAATCAGATCTTAAACAAAATATATTCCATTATTGGAAGAAGGCAATATCTAGCCTTTATAATCCTACATTTAGGTGTGGAATTTGCAAATTTAAAATGTGTTATATTTCATATAGAGCACAAATATTCAGTATTCCGTGTGATTTATTTTCCTAGGATCTTCGTATGTTCATTTCCTAGCTGTCCATCTACTACATAAGCTTAACCGAATTCCGCTTAATGGAAAAAAGGATGGGAACAAAATTACAATTCTAGACATAACGGAATCATAGAATAGATTGAATCACGTTCATTTCCTCACAGTTTACATAAGCCTAAAGTCACAAGCAGGGCCGGCCCTTTGGCAAGGCGAGTAAGACGGTCGCCTAGGGCAACAGATTCGGCATGGGGAACCGGTGGTGGTGGTTGTTTAGCATTTTATGAAGATAAAAATATTTTGTAGAAGATTGTTAATAATTGAGTGTGTGGTGGAGTGGTAATTGTATTGTTTGCTCAATGGGGCAACCTAGATTTAATTCCTAGCAAAGTGCAATTTTTTTGGTTATGTTACTTAAAATCTGGGCTAGGGCAACCAAATTACTTGGGTCGGTCCTGGTCACAAGCATTATTATCAAAACGGATCCCGGTTTAACCAGTTAACCATCAGCCAATGTTTAAAACCTGTTAAATTAACGGTAATTAATAACTAAATTAACATCATGAATAAAGTATGTAATTTTCCATTCACCAGATTATTGTTCTGACCCCTCCTCATTACAACTCACATATAGATTTAGAGGGACAAATTACTGGTGCAAAGCTGGAATGGTTGTTGGTGAAGTCTTCTTATTCATGCTCGATGCCCATAAGGCAACTAGATATTTAAGGAACGCTATTGATTCAAAGGTAGTAGCTTCGGTCGGTATTTATATTTTATTATATTTTTCTATTCCGCTGTAAGTTTATATTGATCACTTTTGATATAGTTTTGTTTATTACAGGTTAATAAAACTAATGATTTGTATCCCGATGGACTTGAGTTTCGATTTAATTGAAATTCGGACCCATTATGATGCAGGTTGTTACACAGTGATTATCAAGATTCAAAGTGGAATAAGGTCATCTTCCATATTGAGCCAACTGAAGACATAAAGCTCCTATTTGACCGCTAACGCCATAAAAAATAAGACGAAGGAAAAGGCTATGAACGTTTTTATTCGAAAAATTAACCACCAAACACTTGAACGAGCCAATAATATCAACACACCAATTAAGCATATCTGTCTAATGGGGGAAATACTGAGAAAATGGTTATATATGAGAAATTTCCAACGTCCTATTGCAAAATTAAGGGACGCGGGTCTAATCTTTAGTAACTCATTGACTTCCTTTTCCACTATAGTACACATACTATGCTATAATTACTTCATCGCCCATTTTATAGAACAATAATTGAACTATAAATTAATTAGGAATCTAAAAAATACAATTGAGAATCTAATAACCATAAAGTATCACTAAAGATATATTTCAAATGTATTTCTAAACAACATGCCTTTCATATTAATTTGAAATACTTTGGAATTATTCATAGGTAACCTTATAATAAAGTTATGTTTGCAACATAACCATATATATGAAAACGGATATGAAAACGGCTTTATGCTTGGGTACATGAACATTGTTTAAATCATTCATATTGTATAAGCTTGAGCATATTAAGTTAATATAATAACCGAAAAGTACACATTCTACCCATTTTATCGATTAAATATCAAAACCTTAAACCCCATATTGGCACCATTCGACTCACAATTTGATCATGGTAATTGTGGTACGAAGTGTCGATTGAAGTGGACTTCAACAGTTTATTAGTGTTCTTATGTACTGACGCCATTCTTCTAAAATTTCTTACATAATTTCATGTTCTTCATATTGTCAATGGCGCAATGAAAAGAGTAAACCTGTTTAGGGGTGAATGTTCAGTCGGTATGGTTGGTTTTGTGAAAAAAAAGTCAAATCATATTGAAATCCACAAAATTTGAAAAACAAACCGAATACGAAAACTGATTTAATCAAACTTGAAAAGTTGTAAGAGAAATAATCGTATATTATTATTCAAAAGTTTACTTTACTCAAAGAAAAACGTAAAATAAATTTTCAAGAGTTTTTATTGAGTATTTATTTTTTTTAAAGAATATTTGGCTTATTTTCTATAGGTAAACATTGTTTTTATTATTTAACTAATTATAAAAGATACTGTAATATCATAAATTTTGGTAGTCTAATAGAATCTTGACTAATTCGATTAAAACGATAATTTAATAAAATTATTTTACGAACCAAAGTTAAACCGATTTTATTTTGTAATCTAACTGGACCGATTGAAATGAACTGCTTCAGTTGGTTAATTCTGTTTTAACAGAACATTTCTCAGCCTTTTAACCCATCACACGTAACAATTATCAATTTGATAAGATATATGTACTTATCTTCAACTCAAATTTATCTGGACACAAGTTAGTTATCACAAACCATTAAGTTATCGTCAATCCTTATTTGTGCTTACAAATTTTTCGGCCATATGTAAATATTGCCTTAATTAGTAATCTTATAGCTTCTACTATGAATGTCTTTAAACTTAATTCTAAAGTCCACGTGTAGCGACCCAACTTTCCACTACCGGAAAATCGCATCACTAATTAAGAAAGAAAGGGATAGAAGAAGAAAAGAAAGAGAAGAAAGAGAAAACAACACATCAGAATCTCACAGCGGAACGATTTAAATATAATATAGAACATATACAGAGTATTATATACATCAGAGTACACAACTAAACATCTCAATTTAGACAGTTATATCATTTCTGTCTAATACAATACAAGACATCATACAGACAACAACACAGCGGAAACTCTAATCATATCTACACGCTGAAGCCTCCTGCTCCAAAGCTCCTCCAGAATTCGTCAAGAGATAACCTGAATCACTTGACTACTCATATATAATATGAGTACCCAAGAGTTTAATAAAACAGAAAATAAACACTCGGGTCAGACAGGGGTCTGGTGTGAGTAAACGGTTTAAGATTGCTTAACTTTAGGAAAACCTTTGAAAATAAAAGGTATCACGTAAGACTTCCCACACATAAACATGGAAAAGTTTTTACCTTACGCTAACCAAAACATTTGATAGGAAATCCAGTGATATTATAATAGTGTCTAGGGTTTTCAAGTAAATATGAAATAGCTGAAATTGTTACATCTATTAAATTCCAGCTACTAGCCACAAAAGTGGGTAATACAAACAAAACCGTAGGGTCTCGTAGGGAAAATGGGTTTCCAACAATGGCAGGGCTACTGGGGTACCGCCCGTCACAGTACGTGGCCTAGATCACCGTACCGAGGAGCCACCCTAACTCCCCTGCAACACAAGACCGGCACCGTTCCTTACTGAACAGTCCCGAACAAGACCACCCCGCAGTTGGCTGCAGACCAACTGCCCACACAGCCGAAATATAAAGGGACCTCTAGACAGGGATGTATCTTGCCCTCCAGTGGGCGCGACCCACGAAGCCTTGCTGCACCTCCCCTGTTTTAGCCATTCCCGGTTGATGAGGCTTGAGGCTGCGATTACCTTTATAGGACCAATTATCTTAGAATGCTCATCGTCCGCCTGACGATGTGCTGAAAGCATTCAATCCATACAAGTTCGTTCCGGGTTCGAACGAAACCGAAGGCACTATCTCGTTGCACTCGTTTTGGAATCACCCTCAGAGTCAACGACCATAGCCCTTGCACTCTGATTCGCCATCTCGAATCTATAAGCACTATTCCGTCAAACTCATTACGGAATCACCCACAGAGTTATACTGACGTATAGCCCTTACACCTCGAGTCTTCACTTGCTCCATTTGGATTAACGACCTAACGTTTAATTGGAATCGATGTGGTTTTCGGATATCCAAATATGGAAACCCGATCCCGGTCTCATCGAAACCAAACGCCATTTTAATGTCCAAGTTGTACTTAAGGGATTTAAACAATAGATATTCAGAAATATCACTTAACATAAATGGATGTATTCACAACACAGATAGATAAGCATCTATTATAACATGCATCTATACATAACACAAAGCAGCATATATATCACAATCAGATATAGCATATACATATCATCATCCATCAATCAATGTCATCCAACAACAACCAATATCATTACTCATCCAATGATATATCATCCAATCATTAACCATTCATAAACAAATTTGATTCAACCTTGATTAATTTAATTAATCCTTAAATTAAATTAATTCTTCATTAAACACTTGGATTATCTTCAATCCAATACTATTCATTAATTAATTACAAATTAATTAACTAACATCACTTAATTACCCAACTCAATTAATCTTCCTTGATTAATTATCACTTAATTACTATAAGTAATTATTACTTAATTTCCAAATTAATTAATCATCCTGATTAATTACTTCCAAATTAAATTAAGTAATTACCTCTTAATTACTTCTAAATTAATCAACCTTGATTAATTATTCTCTAATTATTCTGATAATTATTCCTTAATTATCTTTAATTAATTACACTTGATTAATAATTATTAATTAATCACATTGATTAATTACTTTTAATTAATCATACTTAGTTAATTACTTTTAATTAATCACCTTTGATTAATTACTTTAATTACATTTAGTAATTAAAACTAAATTATAAATTAATTATTTTTAAATTATTAATTAACAATTAATTAATTATTTTCATTAATTAATGATTACTTCATTAATTAAATTCTATCTTAATTAATTACTCTTAATCAAGTAATTAATCATTAATCAAATAATTTAAACCTTTAACTAATTATAATTAATTCTTTAATTAATAACTAAAGTGATTATTCCTTAATCACATTTACCTAATTACTTTTCATAAAGTGATTATTCTTTACTTAATTACCTTTTGTAATTAATCACTTAATTACTTAATTACTTTCCCAGTAATTACATTAAATTAACTCATAAGTGATTATCTTAATTAATCACAAATTTATTATTTAATTAACTATTTAACTAAATCATTTAAAATTAATTAAATGATTCTTAACTTATTATATAAAAAAATACTAAATTAAGAAACCATTATCTTAATTAAATCACTTATTAACAAATAAAACTTGATAATTAAAAATGATTTAATTATCTTAATTATCTTTACAAATGTAATTATCTTTAATTAATTCAAATTCAAATTAACTAAAGATAACCTTTATTACAATTGATTATCAAATTCTAAATCATTAAATTTCATTAAAATATAATATTTGGAAATCAATTATAATTTAAACATATTTTAAGATTTGAACTTTTAAATCAATAAAACTTTCCCAAATTTATTTAATAAAGTTTAATATAAACTTTATTCCAAATCCACTTATTTTAAAACTTCCATAATTTAAGATATATAAATTTGTTTAAGAACATAACTTTGAAAACAGATTTAATTTGAAACATGATTAACCTCTATTTTAAAAACTTTATTCTTAAAACCAAATTTCTTTGAATTAATTAACTAAAACAACTCGCTC
The DNA here is from genome assembly GCA_030765085.1 of Allium cepa. Lineage (NCBI taxonomy): Eukaryota > Viridiplantae > Streptophyta > Magnoliopsida > Asparagales > Amaryllidaceae > Allium > Allium cepa. The sequence goes on from CM060929.1 coordinate 203,850,224, forward strand.
TTCTTCCTGGATACTTAAATACTCGAGTAACTCAGCTACACTTGCCACACCCGAGTAAACTACTCCAGAACCTTATAACTTCCCCGAGTCTCCCCTGCTCCCTTCATGCTTCGAGTCCTACACCACAAAACACGGTGAAATCTTCGGGTCCATCTTCTTCTCCCTAAAAAAAATCAAACTCCACCTGATACCACCCTGCACCGTGCAACGTGCACCGAGTTCCCTATCGCCAACGACCACCATTCCGACCACCACAAGTCACGTTCAACCCCTCCATCCCAATGCTCAACCCAGAAATCCAAACACGATCGAAAATCGAAATACAACATTCGAACCCAAACAGTTCGAAGAATCCCTACCTGTAAACCACCACCGCCCGTCACTGCCTTCACCAGAGACCACGCCTTCATCACTGCAGCTTCATCTCACTTCCCCGCTACTTCAGAACCACACGCGATCGCCTCCAAATGCCTCTTGACGCCGTGAATTCAAGTTGAACGACTTCGACAAAACAGGTAATATAACCCTACTCATTCAATTCTCGACCAATTCGATCATTAATAAAATTCCTGAGTATTTTTCGCATGATCTACTAGCTTCACTCCACCTCCATGATGAACGTTATCGACCAACTCGCCGTGGTTCGTCACAATTTGACCAAAATACTCAAAACACTTAAACTACAAATTCTCACAAATTACTGAACTAAAATTTGTGATTCAAGCTTCTAAAATCATGATTTCATATTTGCATTATGATTATGAAATCAAAACTCAAGTTTGGATTCAAAACTTTTGACCCAAATTTATAAATTTACTGTAAATATTAAAATTTGAGCTATTCATCCAATTTAACAACCTGTAAGTATTTTTAGATTCTAGATGATTTGATTACAATCATCCTTTCTTTACAAGCCATGGTCCAATTTGAAATCAAAATCAAGTTTTTGAATTTACCTTGAGATTGAACTGTTTTTATAAAACACAGTGACTATTTCTTTTAAAATAAAAAAAAACTGCACAGACAATTCCTATACACAATCCAAACATACATTCAGCATACTTCAATAAATTCAGATATCACCATGTTATTCAATCATGAGATCAAATTGAATCAAATGTTTAAAACTGTTTTTAAAAGGTTCGTTTACTCACCTTAAATTTGCTGAAGATAGAAACTGTTTCCAGGCTTGCAACTTATCTTGCATGATGAATTAATCCTTCTGCATTGATGTTGAAAACAATCTGTTGTTGCTTTCAGTTTTTCATGTTAATATTCCAGAATTGCTTGTTGAATCTAGTTTTGCATGCTAAATAGTTTTTTTTTTCCTTGTTTGCTGCATTTCCAGTTTGCATGTTGATATTTCCCCAGGTTACAGATTCCCTGCATGTTCTCTGTTGAACTTGCTTGCCTCTGTTTTGGACTTGCTTCCCATATTTCTTCATATTTCTTTTTTTTTTCTAGACTACAGATTTTACAGTTTCTTCCTTTTCTTTTCTTTTTAGAGTTTACAGATTTCTATTTCCTTTTTGATCTGCAAGCATTTTATCTTTGTTTGAAAGAAGAAAGTGATTTCTTCTTTTGATTCCAATTTGTATTTTGCTTTTGTATTCAGTTTAGAGTTTGAAAAAAATGTTTTGCTGAAGAATAAAATCATCTTTTATTCACCATTAGATTTTAATTTTAATTTTTAAAGAGAATGACATTTGTCACCTCTTATGCTTTGATTAATCTACACCTAAGCAACTTAATTTACATTTGTCTCTAACCCATACTAAAATGTTTACAAGTGTTTTATATGTGTTATAATATTGTTTTTATAAATGTTTTTCTTTTAAATGTTATTTTTATTTTAAATTTTACATGAAAGGTGAATATATATGTAATGTATTTTAAGGCTTAATTATCCATTTATTATGTAATATTCATATGAAACAAGTTGCTTACATTTTAATCCAATCATGTTTATATTTTTGAAACATCTATTTTAATTTAAATCTTATTTAAAAGCTTAAAGTACTTATTTATCATAAATAAGGAATTAACTTTGTTATTTTAAATTTAAATCTCAATTATCAATTCAAAGTCATTAAATCAAATTATCATTTTAAATTCAAACTAAATTTATTCAAGTTTGAAAACTCTTATTAAATTCAAATTAATAATTTTCCTATTTCAAATATATATATACAAATATATATATACACATTTCAAATAGAAACATTCTAATATTAAATTTATTAATTTCCAAATTAAATTTTAAAACAAATATCAAATCACAATATATACATTCATATATATTATAATTTGAATACAAAGTTTTATTACATTAAAAACTTCTTATTTATCAAAATAAATAATTCCAAATCAGATTATTATAAATTTCAAAAGAATTTAATCTTGCCAATTCATATTGTTAGAAAAATAATATTAATAGATATTAACAAATTATTATCATAAACCTTTAAAATAAATCTAACTTGTCAATTTATAATATAAAATGATCAAATCAATTTAATTTTTAACAAAGATTATTAAATTGATATTGCTCAAAATTCCGGGTCGTCACATTCCTCCCCCCTTAAAAGAATTTCGTCCCCGAAATTTAAAAGCAAAGATAATTTAATAACCTAGTTATAGAATTTAAATTTCAAACAGCAATCAACAATCAATCATACATTATCAATCATAGCAACCAATTCAAACAAACAAACAAATAATTTCATTTATCAGACAAAATTCTGAATAGAACTTCCTAATATCTAGAGTTTCCAGATACCTATACTGGAATACTCACTCTACAGAATCTTAACTAACTACACTACTAAAACCAAGAACTCCCTCACCTGATTCTACAAATCTGAGCAAGATATCAGACTAAACTCAAAACCAACTCAACTACCAGATCCTTCTGGACTGCTGATTCTATCACTCAAAGAATCATACACATATTCCTCAGAGATATGTGAAATACAATGAATTCCCAGCTATTCAAACTGGCAATTCAATCCTGTTGATCAAAATCAAATCTCTAGAGATCACAGATAAAACTCCAAATACCTTCAAAGCTAACACTCCAGTTTTACCCATTCTTATATCTCCTTTGATTGGATAAAACCAAATCAATATCCAAACTCTAATTGCACATTCCAAAACTTCACAATTCTTAACTGCACAACTCTTCAGATGCTCTGAGTCACCTCCAATATACCTGATCAGCCTAACCCTTGCTGATTGCTTCAAGAAACAACAGCACCAACTCAAACCAAATCTCCAGGTTCTACTCAACAAAATGGCTTTTCCAAAAATAATTTGCTGAAATCCAATCCACAACTCTATACCACAAACATCAGAGGACTTCAAACCTATCTCCTATCTGAAATAGCCAAACAGTTGTACCTGACAACCTTGCCTACCAAATCCAGAAAAATTCCTTCATACTTGAATTTCCTGTAGAAATCCTCTACTGCAACATCCGGTTGTTCCCATTCCAGAATAATTCCCAACTTGCTTCCGCTGCGCAACTCTGATCTAAAGCAGATAAGAATGCTATCGAAGAACACAAGCAAAAATCTTTTTCCATACACAGTTCATCCGACTCATAAAAATCTCAGTGACCATTCCACTTGGTCAAAACATCTTAACAGAATCTCAACTAAAATGAGATGATCATTCCAAAGAATCCTGAGCTGCCTCACCAAACTCACCTAGCTCCAAGAGTCATCCCACTATATGGTTAGACCATCAATACTGCTCCTAGAAATCCAAGTTGATAAGAAATCTCAATCTCCGATTCAGGTAGACTTCTGAATTCCTCAAAAAAAGTATCTAGAGAATCCCCTGACTACTAAAGCAGTCTATACCTTCATATGAGATATCTCAATCTCAAACCAAGAATACTCCAAGCTTCCCAACTAATCGCAAGTCACTTTTGCGACCTCTCTCAGTTCAGATTCCAAAGAACTGTCTTCACCAACTAGAACAGCTTCTCCCATCAAGATCAATCTTCAAGTATAGCTCACCTATCAGAAACTGATAGATCACTTCCAACAAATATCTTGCTCTGCTGAGCCTCCAAGAAAAGAATAAGCTCCACCATCTGCCTGGTCTGCCGATAGTAGAATCCCACAGATTACTGAATCATCGAAGAAACAGATCCACACTGCTGCTTCCAAACTTCACTTCAATGATACAGCTAAACCAAAGGTCTTCCTTAACCCAGAAGCTTCTTGCAACACAAAACTAACACCCAATTCACCAAAAATCCTTGAGACGGGTAGACATCTTCTCAAAGAAACTCGACTCCAAACTAAACACCAGCTACTTATCTTCTTAAGAAAAACAAATGAGACCATGTCCGAAATGAGGTAACTCATCGACCTTAGTCTCATACTTCAATAAAGATAAGACACTCTTACTTGAGATCCAGAGAATCTCTAAACATCTGAATCTTCCCTACAGAAGACATCAATGCTCTACCAACACCATCTAAATCTGCTTCCAAAAGAAACATCTTCAGAACCATCTATGGATACTGCATCTCATCACACAGCTATTCCTTCTTGAAACTATCAAGATACCACCACTAGCTTCGGCTCAGCTGACAACTCAACTCAAGGAAATCCCGCTCACTAGAGAGCAAATCAACCTCACACATCAAGAATATACTCCAATTCTTGGAAAAAGACTTCCTCTGGACATCAAAGAAATCCTTTCTACAATCCACAAAACTTATTCGAGACAGTACTAGATCTACAATTCCGACAGACACATCTCCAACCACAACATATGAGTCTCAACCAAAAGTGGTAGTCGTGTTCCACACACTTCTACCTTATCTACCTTTATAGCCTATGTTGGAAAATCCGAACAGATAACCCAACAGATTAGGTAGTTATATAAATATATATATATATACAAATTACAAGTACGCTCTCTTAAGAAAGACACCACTGCAGAGTCTAGGCATTCGCTCAACCTAGCGCTTCCTAAAGAAAGACAAACTTCAGAGCCTAGGTATTCACTCAACCTAACGCTCTGATACCAGCTGTAGCGACCCAACTTTCCACTACCGGAAAATCGCATCACTAATTAAGAAAGAAAGGGATAGAAGAAGAAAAGAAAGAGAAGAAAGAGAAAACAACACATCAGAATCTCACAGCGGAACGATTTAAATATAATATAGAACATATACAGAGTATTATATACATCAGAGTACACAACTAAACATCTCAATTTAGACAGTTATATCATTTCTGTCTAATACAATACAAGACATCATACAGACAACAACACAGCGGAAACTCTAATCATATCTACACGCTGAAGCCTCCTGCTCCAAAGCTCCTCCAGAATTCGTCAAGAGATAACCTGAATCACTTGACTACTCATATATAATATGAGTACCCAAGAGTTTAATAAAACAGAAAATAAACACTCGGGTCAGACAGGGGTCTGGTGTGAGTAAACGGTTTAAGATTGCTTAACTTTAGGAAAACCTTTGAAAATAAAAGGTATCACGTAAGACTTCCCACACATAAACATGGAAAAGTTTTTACCTTACGCTAACCAAAACATTTGATAGGAAATCCAGTGATATTATAATAGTGTCTAGGGTTTTCAAGTAAATATGAAATAGCTGAAATTGTTACATCTATTAAATTCCAGCTACTAGCCACAAAAGTGGGTAATACAAACAAAACCGTAGGGTCTCGTAGGGAAAATGGGTTTCCAACAATGGCAGGGCTACTGGGGTACCGCCCGTCACAGTACGTGGCCTAGATCACCGTACCGAGGAGCCACCCTAACTCCCCTGCAACACAAGACCGGCACCGTTCCTTACTGAACAGTCCCGAACAAGACCACCCCGCAGTTGGCTGCAGACCAACTGCCCACACAGCCGAAATATAAAGGGACCTCTAGACAGGGATGTATCTTGCCCTCCAGTGGGCGCGACCCACGAAGCCTTGCTGCACCTCCCCTGTTTTAGCCATTCCCGGTTGATGAGGCTTGAGGCTGCGATTACCTTTATAGGACCAATTATCTTAGAATGCTCATCGTCCGCCTGACGATGTGCTGAAAGCATTCAATCCATACAAGTTCGTTCCGGGTTCGAACGAAACCGAAGGCACTATCTCGTTGCACTCGTTTTGGAATCACCCTCAGAGTCAACGACCATAGCCCTTGCACTCTGATTCGCCATCTCGAATCTATAAGCACTATTCCGTCAAACTCATTACGGAATCACCCACAGAGTTATACTGACGTATAGCCCTTACACCTCGAGTCTTCACTTGCTCCATTTGGATTAACGACCTAACGTTTAATTGGAATCGATGTGGTTTTCGGATATCCAAATATGGAAACCCGATCCCGGTCTCATCGAAACCAAACGCCATTTTAATGTCCAAGTTGTACTTAAGGGATTTAAACAATAGATATTCAGAAATATCACTTAACATAAATGGATGTATTCACAACACAGATAGATAAGCATCTATTATAACATGCATCTATACATAACACAAAGCAGCATATATATCACAATCAGATATAGCATATACATATCATCATCCATCAATCAATGTCATCCAACAACAACCAATATCATTACTCATCCAATGATATATCATCCAATCATTAACCATTCATAAACAAATTTGATTCAACCTTGATTAATTTAATTAATCCTTAAATTAAATTAATTCTTCATTAAACACTTGGATTATCTTCAATCCAATACTATTCATTAATTAATTACAAATTAATTAACTAACATCACTTAATTACCCAACTCAATTAATCTTCCTTGATTAATTATCACTTAATTACTATAAGTAATTATTACTTAATTTCCAAATTAATTAATCATCCTGATTAATTACTTCCAAATTAAATTAAGTAATTACCTCTTAATTACTTCTAAATTAATCAACCTTGATTAATTATTCTCTAATTATTCTGATAATTATTCCTTAATTATCTTTAATTAATTACACTTGATTAATAATTATTAATTAATCACATTGATTAATTACTTTTAATTAATCATACTTAGTTAATTACTTTTAATTAATCACCTTTGATTAATTACTTTAATTACATTTAGTAATTAAAACTAAATTATAAATTAATTATTTTTAAATTATTAATTAACAATTAATTAATTATTTTCATTAATTAATGATTACTTCATTAATTAAATTCTATCTTAATTAATTACTCTTAATCAAGTAATTAATCATTAATCAAATAATTTAAACCTTTAACTAATTATAATTAATTCTTTAATTAATAACTAAAGTGATTATTCCTTAATCACATTTACCTAATTACTTTTCATAAAGTGATTATTCTTTACTTAATTACCTTTTGTAATTAATCACTTAATTACTTAATTACTTTCCCAGTAATTACATTAAATTAACTCATAAGTGATTATCTTAATTAATCACAAATTTATTATTTAATTAACTATTTAACTAAATCATTTAAAATTAATTAAATGATTCTTAACTTATTATATAAAAAAATACTAAATTAAGAAACCATTATCTTAATTAAATCACTTATTAACAAATAAAACTTGATAATTAAAAATGATTTAATTATCTTAATTATCTTTACAAATGTAATTATCTTTAATTAATTCAAATTCAAATTAACTAAAGATAACCTTTATTACAATTGATTATCAAATTCTAAATCATTAAATTTCATTAAAATATAATATTTGGAAATCAATTATAATTTAAACATATTTTAAGATTTGAACTTTTAAATCAATAAAACTTTCCCAAATTTATTTAATAAAGTTTAATATAAACTTTATTCCAAATCCACTTATTTTAAAACTTCCATAATTTAAGATATATAAATTTGTTTAAGAACATAACTTTGAAAACAGATTTAATTTGAAACATGATTAACCTCTATTTTAAAAACTTTATTCTTAAAACCAAATTTCTTTGAATTAATTAACTAAAACAACTCGCTCTTCTTCCTGGATACTTAAATACTCGAGTAACTCAGCTACACTTGCCACACCCGAGTAAACTACTCCAGAACCTTATAACTTCCCCGAGTCTCCCCTGCTCCCTTCATGCTTCGAGTCCTACACCACAAAACACGGTGAAATCTTCGGGTCCATCTTCTTCTCCCTAAAAAAAATCAAACTCCACCTGATACCACCCTGCACCGTGCAACGTGCACCGAGTTCCCCATCGCCAACGACCACCATTCCGACCACCACAAGTCACGTTCAACCCCTCCATCCCAATGCTCAACCCAGAAATCCAAACACGATCGAAAATCGAAATACAACATTCGAACCCAAACAGTTCGAAGAATCCCTACCTGTAAACCACCACCGCCCGTCACTGCCTTCACCAGAGACCACGCCTTCATCACTGCAGCTTCATCTCACTTCCCCGCTACTTCAGAACCACACGCGATCGCCTCCAAATGCCTCTTGACGCCGTGAATTCAAGTTGAACGACTTCGACAAAACAGGTAATATAACCCTACTCATTCAATTCTCGACCAATTCGATCATTAATAAAATTCCTGAGTATTTTTCGCATGATCTACTAGCTTCACTCCACCTCCATGATGAACGTTATCGACCAACTCGCCGTGGTTCGTCACAATTTGACCAAAATACTCAAAACACTTAAACTACAAATTCTCACAAATTACTGAACTAAAATTTGTGATTCAAGCTTCTAAAATCATGATTTCATATTTGCATTATGATTATGAAATCAAAACTCAAGTTTGGATTCAAAACTTTTGACCCAAATTTATAAATTTACTGTAAATATTAAAATTTGAGCTATTCATCCAATTTAACAACCTGTAAATATTTTTAGATTCTAGATGATTTGATTACAATCATCCTTTCTTTACAAGCCATGGTCCAATTTGAAATCAAAATCAAGTTTTTGAATTTACCTTGAGATTGAACTGTTTTTATAAAACACAGTGACTATTTCTTTTAAAATAAAAAAAAACTGCACAGACAATTCCTATACACAATCCAAACATACATTCAGCATACTTCAATAAATTCAGATATCACCATGTTATTCAATCATGAGATCAAATTGAATCAAATGTTTAAAACTGTTTTTAAAAGGTTCGTTTACTCACCTTAAATTTGCTGAAGATAGAAACTGTTTCCAGGCTTGCAACTTATCTTGCATGATGAATTAATCCTTCTGCATTGATGTTGAAAACAATCTGTTGTTGCTTTCAGTTTTTCATGTTAATATTCCAGAATTGCTTGTTGAATCTAGTTTTGCATGCTAAATAGTTTTTTTTTTCCTTGTTTGCTGCATTTCCAGTTTGCATGTTGATATTTCCCCAGGTTACAGATTCCCTGCATGTTCTCTGTTGAACTTGCTTGCCTCTGTTTTGGACTTGCTTCCCATATTTCTTCATATTTCTTTTTTTTTCTAGACTACAGATTTTACAGTTTCTTCCTTTTCTTTTCTTTTTAGAGTTTACAGATTTCTATTTCCTTTTTGATCTGCAAGCATTTTATCTTTGTTTGAAAGAAGAAAGTGATTTCTTCTTTTGATTCCAATTTGTATTTTGCTTTTGTATTCAGTTTAGAGTTTGAAAAAAATGTTTTGCTGAAGAATAAAATCATCTTTTATTCACCATTAGATTTTAATTTTAATTTTTAAAGAGAATGACATTTGTCACCTCTTATGCTTTGATTAATCTACACCTAAGCAACTTAATTTACATTTGTCTCTAACCCATACTAAAATGTTTACAAGTGTTTTATATGTGTTATAATATTGTTTTTATAAATGTTTTTCTTTTAAATGTTATTTTTATTTTAAATTTTACATGAAAGGTGAATATATATGTAATGTATTTTAAGGCTTAATTATCCATTTATTATGTAATATTCATATGAAACAAGTTGCTTACATTTTAATCCAATCATGTTTATATTTTTGAAACATCTATTTTAATTTAAATCTTATTTAAAAGCTTAAAGTACTTATTTATCATAAATAAGGAATTAACTTTGTTATTTTAAATTTAAATCTCAATTATCAATTCAAAGTCATTAAATCAAATTATCATTTTAAATTCAAACTAAATTTATTCAAGTTTGAAAACTCTTATTAAATTCAAATTAATAATTTTCCTATTTCAAATATATATATACAAATATATATATACACATTTCAAATAGAAACATTCTAATATTAAATTTATTAATTTCCAAATTAAATTTTAAAACAAATATCAAATCACAATATATACATTCATATATATTATAATTTGAATACAAAGTTTTATTACATTAAAAACTTCTTATTTATCAAAATAAATAATTCCAAATCAGATTATTATAAATTTCAAAAGAATTTAATCTTGCCAATTCATATTGTTAGAAAAATAATATTAATAGATATTAACAAATTATTATCATAAACCTTTAAAATAAATCTAACTTGTCAATTTATAATATAAAATGATCAAATCAATTTAATTTTTAACAAAGATTATTAAATTGATATTGCTCAAAATTCCGGGTCGTCACACCACGGGTGCGGCGCAGTGGAAAGGAGGCTTGTGTTCTGGTGAAAAGAACGAGGTTTGATTCTTACTATGCGCTTCTCTATTCTATATAAATTTACCATGGGATATGGGGTTTGCATTCGTGGACGGCTTTACTATACCCTCCTCAGGAGTTTACTGACCCGCCGTGTTCTTCTGGGTTTTAAAAAAAAAAACATTTAATTCTGAAAAAAATGTAATTATCAACTTCCATGTGTGTTGATTTCTAAAAGTTTTAAAAAGTCAAAACAGTACGTTGCTAATGGATTTTCCATGTTTCTTAAAATGTCAAATTAGGATACCGGCACAAGGATGAAAATATATTAAATCTACATAAACTATTGAATAACTTAGAAAAGGTTAAATGGTAACTTCAAATTCACAAAGTCTATAGGACATATTACGCAATCACCTCAAAACTTTAGCTGTTTACGTCGAAACTTCAGACCAACATCTGAATTCCTAAGCAAACTTCTTTATTACTAATTACTAAAGTCAGAACGCATAATGCAATTTAACATTGATAAAGTGACGATCTTCAAATTCTTTTCATTTAAAATTTGGGTATTATTTCCACTTATAAATTCTATTTGTTTCAAATTGGTTCTTTCATGGTTTGAAGATGTCTCTTTATGGTTTTACGGTCGTTCTCTTTTTTTGATGTCTCCACCGGCATCGATGCTCGGCATATCTCAATATCTTCCATATTGAATTGCGGAGTTATATTCTTCTCAAGATTTCTGCAATGCACAGTTTCTTCTTGCACTTGAACATTTACCTTCTTAATCGATTTACCCATTTCGCAAGAATTTGGTGATCAAATAGTGGTTAATATCCTGAGTTCAACTATTAATGGAAGCACCACTTAATGTTAGACTGAAATTTTGTCTAGTCTAATATGTTGTGGTCATGAAGAGTCAATGATACTTGAATAAGGCTTAAACGCTCATTCAAGTGTGCTATTATTGAGTTCACATGATGACATTATGCGATAGTAATTTGCCAGATTCCTTGGCTAAAAAGCCACAAGTTCAAACATGACCAGCGACCATTAAAGTACCAAATTTAAGCTTTTATTATGCACAAGATAAAAATGTAAATGAGATGAAGATCAGTTCAGAATTCTTCCATATAGGGGATACATGCCTACTTATAGAGAACCTTAGCCCCCGGATTCCATTTAGGTAAAGTAAATGGTTATGTTTTGTTGATGTTATTTGGAAAGACATGTGGCACAATCTTTCTCTAGCTTCCCTATGATGGTGTGACACAGTTAGTCTAATAGGAGAATGCCACAAACCAGTTGGTGTATTTTCAAAGCGCGATAGCTCGGAATTTTCAACTTCTAATAGCTCGACCAATCAACATGTGATAGCCCTGAAATATCAACATTCGATAGTTTAATCAATCAATATGCGATAGCCCTGAAATATCAACAATCGGTAGTTTAATCAATCAACATTCGATAGCCTTGAAATATAAAACTTCGATAGCTTAATCAATCAACGTGTGATAGCCTTAATATATCAAACTTCGATAACTCAACTAAGTCAACATGTGATAATCCTGAAGTATCAACATTCGATAGCTTAATAAAGGAGCATGCAGTAGCCTTGAAATATCAACCTTCGATAGCTCAACTAAGTCAACTTGTGATCGCCTTTAAATATCATCCTTTGATAGCTTAATAAATCAATGTGCGAAAGCCTTGAAATATAAACCTTTGATGGCTTAATCAATCAACATGCGACAGATTGTAAATGTCAACCTTCGATAGCTTAATCAATCAACATGTGATAGCCTTGAAATACCAACCTTCCATAGCTCAACTAAGTCAGTATGCGATAGCCCCGAAATATCAACTTTTGATAGCTTAATCAATAAACATGCAATAGCCCTGAAATATCAACATTCGATGGCTCAATAAGTCAATACGCAATTGTTCCAAATCACCAACCCGCGATATGTAACAGCACGCAAATCCGTACCCCTTGAGTCAACACTATTCTACAACAATCAACTCAAGTTGCACAGAAATACGAACCATTTGGGTTTAAGAAGAAGAGGTAGAAGAAGAGAAAACAAAATCAACATAAGAATCTGACCATCGCAGCGGAGTAAAATATAATAGATAATAAATACTCTTTACTCAAAATCAAATATTATCAGTTTACATATATTACATCATCTGAGTACATCAATTACAGCTCACATCAATAACAAACAATGGATACACATCAACTCAACAGCGGAAAAATATATATACAAGTACGAGAATACGTATCGTCATCCAGCTCGTCTCCTGAGCTCCACAGCATCATACCCTGTATCCTATAATACTCGGTCTGACCCGAGCATTATAGTTAAATAACACCCGAGTCAGTCTGGAATACCAGCGTGAGAAAATCACACCCAATTGATTTTAAAGTTTCAAAAATCCTTTGAAAACAAAAGCATCTCGTAAGACCACGCCACAAATAAACATGTCGGGTTTTTACCTTATGATAGCTAAAACAATTTTTATAGAAATCCTCTGATATTATAATAGGGTCTATATACAAATACTTATAAAATAGCCGAAATTGTTACATGATTAAATTCCAGCTACTAGCCACCGAAGTGGGTAATACAAACAAAACTCGTACAAGGCTCGTAGGGAAAATGGATTTCCAACAATGACTAGGCACTGGGGTACCACCTGTCACAGTACGGGGCCTAGATCACCGTACCGAGGATTACTCCCTTCATCCCCTGCAACACAAGGCCGGAACCATTCCTTACTGAACAGTCCCGAACAAGATAAACCCCGTGGTTGGCGCGACCAACCACCCACTAAGCCGAAATATAAAAAGGGACATCTAGACAGGGGAATTATCTTATCCTGCTTGGGCATGACCCACCTAACCTTGCTGCATATCCCCTGATTTTCAGTCATTCCCATTTGATGAGGCTTGAGGCTAAGCGTTACCTTTAGAACGTTTTCACTTAGAATGCCCATCGCCCACCTGACGATGTTTCGCAAGCATTCGTCTGTACAAGTCCGTCCCAGGTTCGAACGGAACCGAAGGCATTATTCCTACTACATCCATTTTGGAAATATCCTCAGGATTAGTAGCGACTAGCCCTTGCACTTCACTGCTCCATCTTTGACTCCGAACACGTTTTTGAATGAAACGTACAAACCGGATCGAAGTGGTTTTCGAGAAATAAATCTCGATCCCGGTCTCTTCGAAACGATCAACGCAGTTGGCCAATATTGATAGTCAGTGATTTAACTATCAATTTATATTCACAAACATCCATCAAACAATAAATAATTTCCCAAATTATTTATTAACCTCAAAATATCTTCACAAGATACATTTCTATTTTTAATCTTTTGGAAACAGTTTCAAACCATCTTTCTTTCCAGAATAAACTTTTCCAAACATTTTCTATCTCCCCTGAAATCACCAAGCACAAAACCAAGTTTTTAAATAATTTAAAACACTTTACTTTGAAATATATACTTTTAAACATTTAAGTTAAATTACTTCAATATTTTGTAAAAATACATACTATATGAGTATTTGAAAATAAAGTTACTTAATAGAATATAAAAGTAGATTTTCACTTTTGAAAACAAAATACTAGGTCATTTTTTAAGTAATTACTACTATAATAGATTTGGGAAAATACTTACTTTTGAATTTAAATATTTGAAATAATAAATTTTCTAAAACTTGCTTTTTACAACAATTTTAAAACCTTTAAATTTATTTAAAAATTTACTTTAAACATGTACTTGGTTATCCAGAGAAAAATCCCAGCTTCAATCACTTAAATCAATTTCCCAAATTGATTTCCAATTTATTCCCTTTTTAATTCAGAATCTATTAATTTCAGATCTCATTTCTTGATTCCAATTTTTAGATTTCTCAATTACTTCTTCATAAATTTAAACCTTAAATTTTAAAATAATTCTTTATTTCTTTAATTGATATAACTTATGTTTACATTGCATCAATTTCATTTTATTCAAAATTCCATTTCTCTTCATACTCGAAGTTATTTAGTATTATTTTCATATTACTTCTATTTCTTTACAATTCATTCTTAATTTATACAAACTTTCTATAATTATTTCGCTTACAAATTTACTTCTTTTTAATTTCTTTTCAACAATCCAATTCATATAATTTGGTAATTCATTATACCCAAATATCCAATCAAACCATAACATTCAATATCCCAGTATAACTCATCATAAGATATCAAATAATCACAACAGAGAATATTGAATAATTTAGATAAATGTGAGGGATCCAGTTGGATCCCTCCAACCTGTTTTCCCTGCATCCACAAATGTTAGCACAATATAATATGCCAATTCCAAAATATCATATTATACCACATCAATCAATTCAGTCATTCAAACAATTATTTAAATTTAATCATTTAAATTTAAATTTAAACTGAGTGAGATTAACTCACCTTAGGTTTTCATTCGCAATCCACTTCAATATTGTCTTGGATTTCCAGGTGTTTGACCTTAAATAACAATTTAGATAATTTATTAATATTTGAACCAATTCGAATAATTAATTTGCATTTAATAAAGTTAATTTAAATAATTTTTATTCAATCTAGTAATTGTTTTAAACTAAACCCCCTTTTTAATAAAATCATTTAGCAACTAAAAATAATCTATTGTTGATTCAAGACTCAAATTTTATAAAGACCTTGTTTTCACCATAATTTTGACCTTGTAAACATCAGATGATTTTTATTAACATTCTTAAATAACGGACCCATCAATTATCCCTCCAAATAAATTTAAATCAACTAGTAATTTAAATTTAGACCAGTAATTTAAAGTTTAAATACATTCTTCCATGATAACCAATTTTCCAGTAACCAAAAATTTAAATGAGTTACTTAAACCGCTTATCACCTATACATCATTTCAAATGTAATTGCTAAATTTTAAAACATGTATATATTTTATTTTATTTATTATTATTTTTTTAGTAAAGAATATAAATATTTCTGTTGTTCTTCCTTCTGTAAATAAATTCAAGAAAAACAAGGTATAAATTTATTAAATTTAAAACATAACTTAACTTTTATCTTGCTGTGCTTATTATCTTGTCTGTACATAGAAGTTTTCTAATATATATAAGGCTATATAAACTCTTATTATAATTATGCAATTTAATCTTTTCCAGTTCTCTGCATATACGTGTGTATATATATCTTCCAAAATCTTGTGTGTGTATATATTAACTCAAGTGGAAAAATATTATATAGTTTGCTGCAAAATATATTTTTCTAACATATATATATATATAACTAAATCTAAAATAGGAATATACCTTACTGTTAACAAAAATTATGTTAACAAAATTTATTTTAAACAAACGGTGAGGAAGAAGGAATCATACCAAAAAAAAATTGAGCTTGACTAGCAAGCTGCAGATGTCGTCTCTCCTCCAAACGTGAATCCCCCTTGTTCGCGTGCCCACGAGATAGCCTCTCCAACATTCGCGAGCCATCCCCCTAGATCGATAACCCTAGCGCTCTCCCAAAACAAAGTCGCTGCTACCATCATCACGCGGCCTCAAACTCGAGCCCTCCAATTCACGCGCACTCGATTCCCAAAGCAAATCGAATCGGCAGGGAAGGTAAAGGAGGAAGCCGCCATTCGTATGATTTTTTTTTTTTATTAACAACAACCGAAAGAATTTGGGGAAAACGAAATATAGGAAGAGGGAAGATTTGCTCGGCCACCATTCCTTAATAAAAAAAATTTTTTATCAGAGGAACGAAATGATTTGTAGATAGGAAAAGCGAAGAATATTAGGTGAGAACTAGCGTACAGGAGAAGGTTGGAAAAAAAGTTGATGTGAAAAGAAATTGACAAAGGAAATGACAAGAGATATTTTAAATTAAGATGATAAATTATTCACTAGGTGTTTTACTCTTGTACGGTTACACGGTAGCTTGAAAAATCACGGAATTTGAAATCCGACAATAGTCCAATATTACGGACCCAATGGAACTGGTTTCGTCAAATTCCGAGACTGCGCCTCGGAAGGCTATTTAAATTCAATTTAAACGATGAAATTTTAAAGTCGAATAAATCACTATTAAATTTAATTTTACAACTTCTATTATCTTCAATATTATCGATATAAATTTTACAAGGCTTTCAATTATCTTTAATAGGCTTAAAATTCTAGATTCGACAATTTACCCAACTTCACTTATTTAATTTAATAATTTAATTATCAAATAAATTGTAATATTCGTTATTCAACTTAAAATTACTCTATTGAATACTTAAAATCAATTAAATATCCCCAATTTTAAATGCTTGAAAATTCCGGGTCGTCACATTCCTTCCCCCTTAAAAGAATTTCGTCCCCGAAATTACTAGTTAGGAAGAATGATCCAATACCCGTTACTATTTTTCCCAACCAAACAGTTTCTAACAGTTCAACATCTTACCAACTATCTTTTTATAAAAGATCCATCACCATTCTTATTAACTTTCCAAACCTTTCCCTAGTTTGCAAATTATCCTATTTGCCCAACCATTCAAGTTTTAATCACTAAACCAATTTTGAATTATCAAAATTTTCTCAAAATTTTTCTAACTCTCTAAATTTCCGAAAAATTTCGCCAGCGTCTCCTTTGCGCGGCTAGCTCGGTACAACTACAAAAGGGCTCTACGGCCTTCCAAATCCAAAAAGAAAACAAAAAGCCAAGTGGCTCAATCCAAATCCAAATCCCAATCAAATTCCATACCAAATTTAAATGCATACCTTTTGTCGGGCAATTCAAATTTATCTCTTAAAATCAAATCTAATTTTCTTTTCCCTTTTATAATACCTGCATATCCTGCTTAGCACTAATATCTAATCACAATATCCCAAAACAATTCATCGACTTTTTCACAAAACGCCAATATCTATTTATCCAAATATTAACTTTGAATATATTTATATTATCAATTTCCAATTAAGACTTCACCATTCCTTTTTAAGTTTAGCATAAGCATTTTATATGTTTCTTATCTTTATTTCTCTTTACCATTTGTAGTTTATACCTATTTCTATTCAAATCGATTTCCACATTACATATGTATTTCATTTATTTTCAACTTTGAACTTTTAAATTTTATCCTTCATTTATAACCAATTTAAGTCATTACTTTAATTAGTTTCATTTACTAACTTATTTTAGTTTCCAATTCTAAATAGCTTTGTCGTTAACAAAAATTTTCAAAATTTTCAAAAATTTTCTAACTCCCAAAATTTCTGAAAATTTTTGGCAGAGTCCCCTTTGTACAGAGAAGCTTTTGCAATTTGACAAAAGAGATAAATATATATACATCGACCCACACGGTCGGAAAAACCAAAACAGTTCATATTTCCTATTTTAAATTGCGTAGGCGTACCTTATTTAGCATTTTAAGCAAGCGGCTTATTATTTTTAGCAAATAGCATAACCAAATCCAGCCACACGACTTCCAAGTACCTGTACTTACTCAATTTAAACATGTAAGTGCCAAATATATTCAGTTTAACTACATTTCACTTATTTAAAATAGTTAAAACATATGAATTCTAAAAGAAATTCACAGCAAACATTTTTCCAAAAGCAATTTATATAGTTTCCATGCCAATTCAACTGTTTCAATTTATTTATAACCATTTTCATTCAATTCGAATGGTTTTCAATCCATTCGTAAACATCTTTATCAAATTTGAATGGTTTTAAAAAAAACACAATAGCTTACCTTCAATTTATTCTTAAGCAAACTGAACTCACATTTAATTCAATTGCTTCCAAAAGCAATTTATTTTACTACTATCGACTCATAGAATTTTTAATTACTTCTATTTACACAAAATGACAATTTATTCTTTGCAATTTGACGAGATTTATGTGAATAAATAAGCACTTGAGTTTAATAATCAATTTAAATTGACTCCAACTCAACTTACGCTTAATTCTATTCCATTTTTAAATTTATCCACAATCCATATATTCTTAGTTTCATTGCATTTCAATTTTATTAACCAAACTGGTTCATTCAAAACCATTAACAACTTAGATCCATCTTCATTACCAATTAAATTTCCTTTTTATTTTTAATTCATTCACATCCATTCATTTACATTTAAAACCCTTCCGTAATTATTTATCCCAAACTATTTTTTTTTAGCTCAAAAACAATCCAAGCTATTTCATTCAATAACCATTTCTCAACTCATTTAAACCAACACTTCATTTGGTTCTTATTTATCCCATCCATTCATTTATTCAATATAATTAGTTTATCCATATTTACTTAAACCATTCTAATAAACTCGAAACATTCTATTTTTCTTATTGCCTCAAGTTATTTCAATTCCTTAATAATTTTAAATGGTTTACTATTATTTATTCTAGAATTTCATTCCACTAATATTATTGGCATCACACCGAATTCTATTTCAATTAAAATTTATTCTTACTTGATTTAAATCCAATTCACCATTATTAAACTAAATTTTAAGTTGAATGCAATTCAACTCATTTCCATTTTTTTTTTATTTAAGCTTAAGTTTATTCACTCCAATTTTATACTTAAGCCCATTTTATTTTCCAGTAAATCTCTTCTTCTTTTTTTACTATTCTTAAGCGCATTTCCTTTTTGCAATTAAATTTCTCTTTTCAATTCAATTTGATTCTATCTCAATCTAATCTCATTTCAAACTTGTTTGATTAGTTATTATAAAATTTAACTTTTCAGATTTAACCCATTCACTTTATTTCCTGGCTATTTCCAAGATATCTTCACTTATGGATTTTATTTGTACATTCAAACATTGCTATTTTAATCCATTTACATTTTAATCCGATACACTTCAATTCTACTTTTAATTAATAACTCAAGTTCTGATTCTGTTTGTTTTTTTTTTCTTCTTTTTTTCTTTTTTTTTTCACCTTTAATTTGCCACCCAATTTATTAACTCACAATTCAGCTTCATTCTCAATTACTTTCACTTCATCAACAATTTGAATCAATTTTAATTTATAACTTGAGTTTATTTCCAATCTTCATCGTAGACTCACAATTCAATCTCATTAACTAATTTATTATCCAATTAGTTCTCCCCGTATTCATAATCCAACACTTGAATTTTTATTCCAAATATCACTCCATTAAATTTTCTTAAGTTCAATATTTATTTTATACTTCAAGTTTGGATCCTCATTTCATTTCATCACTATATTGATTTTGGGCTTTGCATTCCATTTTAAATTTTATAAGTTACCACTTATTGTTTTATACAATTCCATTCATCATAAGCTTGAATATATTCACCTTTTATTTTTAACTCAAGCCTTCTATTTATTTATTTCAACACAATCCTTATCCAACTTGTTTTACATTTATTCAGGTAAAAATCTAATTCCATTCTATAATTCAGCTGAATTTTTATTCCAATTCAATTTTACCTTAATTCGGATTTATTTAACTAAATTCGATTTCAACTTACTTCGAATATAACTGGATATTAACTTCAGCTTATTCAGTTTATTTTAATCTAGTTAAATTTTGTTCTCCCAATCCAAGTTAATTTCAATTTTACAACTTTTCTCTTTAAATTTAAATTCCAACCTTTAAAGTTTATATTCCATTCCTGATTTAAAACTCATCTCAATTTTATAAGCTTACAATTTGTCTTATTAGGATTTTTAAAACACCCGGCTTTTGGTTTCAAACCATTTTGAAATCTCCAATATCTCAAACCACATTTCTAAAAAATTTAATCCAATCTTGGCTTTTATTTCCAACAAATTTCCTTTGAAATTTTCAAAAACATCTGCTTTCCTAAACAAATCAATTTAGTAGCAATTCTTCACTTAGAAATTCGAAAATGAATACCGATGATGCGGCCGTCATCATCAGAATTATTTTCCAATAATCCAAGTGATTTCAATGCTATATTACTTCCAAAATCCATTTATAACAAATTTCCTTTCAGAAATATCTCCAAAACAATTAGGCTATTATTTATCTTCAAAACACTTCCAAAATCTCCGGGATTTAAATTTCCAATTCCTAGTTAAATTTTTACTTAACAATGATAATATTTTAATATTATCATTTCTAACATCCAAGCAACCATATATTAGCTATATAGTTTACCAAAAACTTTCTTTATATCAAAATATATTTTGGGTAAAATTATTTCATTTACCCACCTTTAAAACAATACTGTGTTAATTGTTCTATTCAAGTGTTTAGAAACCCCTTCGATACAGTTGTCCAGACTGTGCCGACGAAGGTTCATATGCCACTCAATAAACCAATCAACACAATATTAAAACAATTTATATTCACTAACAAATACGCACTCATATCTATTAATACGCTCAAACTCATTTTAGATTACTACGTACTCTAATTTAAATGAGTAATACCCACCAGAGCCAAGGTCATCACCAACCTAAGATCTGATACCAAATGTAACAGCCCGCAAATCCGTACCCCTTGAGTCAACACTATTCTACAACAATCAACTCAAGTTGCACAGAAATACGAACCATTTGGGTTTAAGAAGAAGAGGTAGAAGAAGAGAAAACAAAATCAACATCAGAATCTGACCATCGCAGCGGAGTAAAATAAAATAGATAATAAATACTCTTTACTCAAAATCAAATATTATCAGTTTACATATATTACATCATCTGAGTACATCAATCACAGCTCACATCAATAACAAACAATGGATACACATCAACTCAACAGCGGAAAAATATATATACAAGTACGAGAATACGTATCGTCATCCAGCTCGTCTCCTGAGCTCCACAGCATCATACCCTGTATCCTATAATACTCGGTCTGACCTGAGCATTATATTTAAATAACACCCGAGTCAGTCTGGAATACCTGCGTGAGAAAATCACACCCAATTGATTTTAAAGTTTCAAAAATCCTTTGAAAACAAAAGCATCTCGTAAGACCACGCCACAAATAAACATGTCGGGTTTTTACCTTACGATAGCTAAAACAATTTTTATAGAAATCCTCTGATATTATAATAGGGTCTATATACAAATACTTATAAAATAGCCGAAATTGTTACATGATTAAATTCCAGCTACTAGCCACCGAAGTGGGTAATACAAACAAAACTCGTACAAGGCTCTTAGGGAAAATGGATTTCCAACAATGACTAGGCACTGGGGTACCACCTGTCACAGTACGGGGCCTAGATCACCGTACCGAGGATTACTCCCTTCATCCCCTGCAACACAAGGCTGGAACCATTCCTTACTGAACAGTCCCGAACAAGATAAACCCCGTGGTTGGCGCGACCAACCACCCACTAAACCGAAATATAAAAAGGGACATCTAGACAGGGGAATTATCTTGTCCTGCTTGGGCATGACCCACCTAACCTTGCTGCATATCCCCTGATTTTCAGTCATTCCCATTTGATGAGGCTTGAGGCTAAGCGTTACCTTTAGAACGTTTTCACTTAGAATGCCCATCGCCCACCCGACGATGTTTCGCAAGCATTCGTCCATACAAGTCCGTCCCGGGTTCGAACGGAACCGAAGGCACTATTCCTACTACATCCATTTTGGAAATATCCTCAGGATTAGTAGCGACTAGCCCTTGCACTTCACTGCTCCATCTTCGACTCCGAACACGTTTTTCGAACGAAACGTACAAACCGGATCGAAGTGGTTTTCGAGAAATAAATCTCGATCCCGGTTTCTTCGAAACGGTCAACGCAGTTGGCCAATATTGATAGTCGGTGATTTAACTATCAATTTATATTCACAAACATCCATCAAACAATAAATAATTTCCTAAATTATTTATTAACCTCAAAATATCTTCACAAGATACATTTCTATTTTTAATCTTTTGGAAACAGTTTCAAACCATCTTTCTTTCCAGAATAAACTTTTCCAAATATTTTCTATCTCCTCTGAAATCACCAAGCACAAAACCAGGTTTTTAAATAATTTAAAACACTTTACTTTGAAATATATACTTTTAAACATTTAAGTTAAATTACTTCAATATTTTGTAAAAATACATACTATATGAGTATTTGAAAATAAAGTTACTTAATAGAATATAAAAGTAGATTTTCACTTTTGAAAACAAAATACTAGGTCATTTTTTAAGTAATTACTACTATAATAGATTTGAGAAAATACTTACTTTTGAATTTAAATATTTGAAATAATAAATTTTCTAAAACTTGCTTTTTACAACAATTTTAAAACCTTTAAATTTATTTAAAAATTTACTTTAAACATGTACTTGGTTATCCAGAGAAAAATCCCAGCTTCAATCACTTAAATCAATTTCCCAAATTGATTTCCAATTTATTCCTTTTTAATTCAGAATCTATTAATTTCAGATCTCATTTCTTGATTCCAATTTTTAGATTTCTCAATTACTTCTTCATAAATTTAAACCTTAAATTTTAAAATAATTCTTTATTTCTTTAATTGATATAACTTATGTTTACATTGCATCAATTTCATTTTATTCAAAATTCCATTTCTCTTCATACTCGAAGTTATTTAGTATTATTTTCATATTACTTCTATTTCTTTACAATTCATTCTTAATTTATACAAACTTTCTATAATTATTTCGCTTACAAATTTACTTCTTTTTAATTTCTTTTCAACAATCCAATTCATATAATTTTGTAATTCATTATACCCAAATATCCAATCAAACCATAACATTCAATATCCCAATATAACTCATCATAAGATATCAAATAATCACAACAGAGAATATTGAATAATTTAGATAAATGTGAGGGATCCAGTTGGATCCCTCCAACCTGTTTTCCCTGCATCCACAAATGTTAGCACAATATAATATGCCAATTTCAAAATATCATATTATACCACATCAATCAATTTAGTCATTCAAACAATTATTTAAATTTAATCATTTAATTTTAAATTTAAACTGAGTGAGATTAACTCACCTTAGGTTTTCATTCGCAATCCACTTCAATATTGTCTTGGATTTCCAGGTGTTTGACCTTAAATAACAATTTAGATAATTTATTAATATTTGAACCAATTCGAATAATTAATTTGCATTTAATAAAGTTAATTTAAATAAATTTTATTCAATCTAGTAATTGTTTTAAACTAAACCCCCTTTTTAATAAAATCATTTAGCAACTAAAAATAATCTATTGTTGATTCAAGACTCAAATTTTATAAAGACCTTGTTTTCATCATAATTTTGACCTTGTAAACATCAGATGATTTTTATTAACATTCTTAAATAACTGACCCATCAATTATCCCTCCAAATAAATTTAAATCAACTAGTAATTTAAATTTAGACCAGTAATTTAAAGTTTAAATACATTCTTCCATGATAACCAATTTTCCAGTAACCAAAAATTTAAATGAGTTACTTAAACCGCTTATCACCTATACATCATTTCAAATGTAATTGCTAAATTTTAAAACATGTATATATTTTTTTTTTATTTTTTTTATTTTTTTAGTAAAGAATATAAATATTTCTGTTGTTCTTCCTTCTGTAAATAAATTCAAGAAAAACAAGGTATAAATTTATTAAATTTAAAACATAACTTAACTTTTATCTTGCTGTGCTTATTATCTTGTCTTTACATAGAAGTTTTCTAATATATATAAGGCTATATAAACTCTTATTATAATTATGCAATTTAATCTTTTCCAGTTCTCTGCATATACGTGTGTATATATATCTTCCAAAATCTTGTGTGTGTATATATTAACTCAAGTGGAAAAATATTATATAGTTTGCTGCAAAATATATTTTTCTAACATATATATATATATATATAACTAAATCTAAAATAGGAATATACCTTACTGTTAACAAAAATTATGTTAACAAAATTTATTTTAAACAAACGGTGAGGAAGAAGGAATCATACCAAAAAAAAATCGAGCTTGACTAGCAAGCTGCAAATGTCGTCTCTCCTCCAAACGTGAATCCCCCTTGTTCGCGTGCCCACGAGATAGCCTCTCCAACATTCGCGAGCCATCCCCCTAGATCGATAAACCTAGCGCTCTCCCAAAACAAAGTCGCCGCTACCATCATCACGCGGCCTCAAACTCGAGCCCTCCAATTCACGCGCACTCGATTCCCAAAGCAAATCGAATCGGCAGGGAAGGTAAAGGAGGAAGCCGCCATTCGTATGAAATATTTTTTTTTTATTAACAGCAACCGAAAGAATTTGGGGAAAACGAAATATAGGAAGAGGGAAGATTTGCTCGGCCACCATTCCTTAATAATTTTTTTTATCAGAGGAACAAAATGATTTGTAGATAGGAAAAGCGAAGAATATTAGGTGAGAACTAGCGTACAGGAGAAGGTTGGAAAAAAAGTTGATGTGAAAAGAAATTGACAAAGGAAATGACAAGAGATATTTTAAATTAAAACGATAAATTATTCACTAGGTGTTTTACTATCGTACGGTTACACGGTAGCTCGAAAAATCACGGAATTTGAAATCCGACAATAGTCCAATATTACGGACCCAATGGAACTGGTTTCGTCAAATTCCGAGACTGCGCCTCGGAAGGCTATTTAAGTTCAATTTAAACGATGAAATTTTAAAGTCGAATAAATCACTATTAAATTTAATTTTACAACTTCTATTATCTTCAATATTATCGATATAAATTTTACAAGGCTTTCAATTATCTTTAATAGGCTTAAAATTCTAGATTCGACAATTTACCCAACTTCACTTATTTAATTTAATAATTTAATTATCAAATAAATTGTAATATTAGTTATTCAAGTTAAAATTACTCTATTGAATACTTAAAATCAATTAAATATCCCCAATTTTAAATGCTTGAAAATTCCGGGTCGTCACACGATAGCTCAACCTTTAACTTTATCATGCATTGATTTAATTTGCAACAACTTTTGATAGCTTCATTTGTCAATTTACGATTGCTTTGATCAACTCAACTTTTGATAGCCTTATTTATATTCAACTAGCAATTACTACATTATTCTTCAATTCACCAAGGCTCTTTTGCTTATCAACTTGTGATACCCCTCTTTCATTAACTTGCGATGGTCCTATTCATATCATTCTATAGTAGTTCTATAATTTCAACTTGCCATAGCTTATTGCTATCAGCTTACCATAGCATGTTTCTTGTCAATTTGCGCCAGTTTCGCTTCAATATGTGATGGCTAATCTCAATGTCCAATAGCCTTTATTCCTCAATTTGTGGTAGTTTCAAAGTGCAATCTTTTTCACATCTTGTCCATTTTTGGATATTTTGGATGTAACACTTGTCCCCTCTCCTATAAGAAGATTTAATATGCTTTAACTCAAGAAAACTTCTGTTCTTATTTTTTTTCTCTTCTCGGGTTGTCAACCCCTGTTGTTGTGCTATCCGTCATTGATCGTTTGTGCTCCTTGACATGTAATAACTTCTGGTCTCAAGAATCTTGATTTTTCAGCAAGTTGCTTTATTGAAGAGATTTTTCAACACATAGAGGTTTTTACAATATATTTATATTTGTAACAATCATTTTATTGAAAATATTATAAGGGGTGTAAAAAAAGATTGACCCACCCCCCTCCCCTAATGGAAAAAAAACTGTAGCTGCTCTCGTTTTTTCGATGACCAATTATTGTTTTTTCACTAGAACCCATTGAAAATGGTTTTTGCTGAACCGTCGTTGCCTTTTCTTATTTTTCAATAAGTTGTTGATGAATTTTGCTATGCATGAGGAGTAAAATTGCAAACCATTTTATTTTGGCGGAGTCTTCATAACAGTTTTTTTCTAGGTGAAGTCATACTAAAATTTGCCTCACCCACATCAATTATGAAGTCACTTTAAAGTGTTGTTTCTAGAATGATCCATATCAACACATTTGAATGCATTATACAAGATTACTAAATACTAATATTGCTAACCATATATTACAAAAGTCATAGCAATATAAACGTAAAAAGGGCAAAACATGGAGATTGTCGTTAATTCTTTTTCGACGTTGTAAATATGTTTCAGGCTTTAACCCGATTATTGGATGAAATATGAACCCACAGCAATTGGGGGTTTTCAACCTTTTTTGTTCGATTCACTTCTTCCTCTAGTCATCTGTTGCTTCTCCAAGGTCTGCCATTATTACGTTGACTTTTGTCATCGGTTGAGCTCGTATGGGTCTCACCGCCGGCTGTTTAAACTAGGGATAACAATTGAGCGGGTTTGGACCGGTTTTTCATGCCCCAAACCTGCCCTAGATTTTTCAAACGCTAACTCAGACCCATTCTGTAGATCTAGTGCGGATCAAAATTTTTACTCGGAACCCGGAGCCGGTTCGAGTCAGGATAAACCCGCCCCATCCCAAGACCCGATGAGACTTTATATGTTCATTCAGAATTGTATATTAATGAACATATATTTATTTATTTTATTCATAAGAGACGTTCGCTAAATGATATTGAATATAAAGGATTAACAAATCATCATTATAGTAGTAAAGTGATTTTATGATATATCAGTAATATGGGTCGGGTTTGGGCGGGCCATTCAAGCCCCAACCCGACCGTAGATCTGAAGCTTCCAAGAGCGGGTCATGGGTCCACCCACTCCGACGACCCAATGGGACAGGTCTTAGCGGGTCAAAACTAAGGTTGGTCTACCAGTTTTAGACCTTAGATCCGTCCCATTGTCATCCCTAGTTTAAAACATGAAGCTGAAAATGAATAGGGTAAATAAAATAGTAAAGAGGGTGATTTGTAATGCAATTAGGATGAACTTGAAAAAGAAAACAGATTGTTCTTGTATGATCGAGAAAAGGAGAGCCAGACATTCCAGAATTGAGAGTTTCTATGTCTCTGTTATGATCAATCCCGTAATGATACCTGGTTAGTTTGAGTAGCAATATTTTAGGCGCTATTTGGTTTAATTTTGTGTTTTATGTTTTGCATTTTCAACGTTCAAAACAAAAGAATGTGGATAACGGAAGAAAAATTAAAAATTTAGGCAATTACAACGACAGCTGGAGGACCGCGGATGCGATGAAGCGATGGTGAAAGTGATAATTATTTCTCAGAATACGAAAATTTTCATTTTATATGTCAGCGTTATTTTTTCGAAATTGTTGTTTTTAAAAAATACGTACATCGTGTATACGATTTTTGGAAAGAAACACAAAACTAAAAATACCGAACCAAGCGGGAGTTTTTTCAACATTTTCTAGTTGCAAACCGGGCCTCATCGTCTCTTTATTATCCAATAACAAAGCGAGTTTTATGTCTAGTCGTGTGAAGATGATTGGTTTGCAGATTCCAAAATAAAAATGGAAAGGTATGCGAAGCGAAATTGGTTATCTTTAATTTTTGGAAAAGACAATGCATGCGAAAGTTCTTTAAAATCCACCGCCCTTTAAGGATGTTTTTAAAATACCACTGTCAACTCCTGGTATGGTTGAAGGACAAGATGTAGTGGTTTAACCTTCAGATTTGATTTAAGATTTTGAAAAAAAAGGTCGGATTATTTACTTCACTAGTTATTATAATCAAAAAAATCGAGATCGTTTTATCTCATACGTTAATCTCAGTTCATTTAATCCTTCTTCCCTAAACGTGGAATTAACTTTTCGTAAACAAATTAAATTGTGGATATCTTCTATTTTTATCGTCTCCATTTTGTTCAAAATTTGTATAAATAAATTCAATTGAAAAAGAAGAACAATTGGATCTGTGGCGCAATGGTAGCGCGTCTGACTCCAGATCAGAAAGTTGCGTGTTCGATTCACGTCAGGTTCAATTTTTTTTCCACCTTTTACTACTTCCCACCTTCCCTGCTTCTGCTATTCCCCCCCCCCCTTTTGCTACAAATAATTCTACCCACCACAATTGTTTTCCCCCAATCTATAACATCAGCTTTTAAAATTCCAAAATGTCAAATTCCACCTGGAATCCTCTTGCGGCTTTGCAACTCCAACTTTGTTCGCTGTAAGTGCTGCTTTTCCCCTCTTTCTCTTACTGTGCAGATTATGTGAACAAGATTCAGTATTCATTTGCCACTGTTATTTTCTCTTATGCCTTATCGCTTATAATCACTAATGTACACAATCTCAAATTTGTACTGGATTTCCTTGTTAAATTTCGAAAGTCTTCATACGTCGCTAGGATTGTACAAATTATGCAAAGAGCCAGTATACTGCACTGTTAGGTATGCTGTGAAATAATAATAAATCTTAACCCTTAAGACTTAACACTAAATTCAGTCCTCTTTACGTTTGCTATATATATCTTGCAAATTTCTCACTTCTGAGAGGAAGGTGTGTGGTCAGGAAGAATAAGTCTCAACTCAAAATACACGAAGTGTCTGGTTGATGTGATATGTAGACTAGTTAACAATCATCATTTGTTTTTTATTTTCTATATTTGGGATATTGGTTATGAATGGTTTTTTTGGCTGTTCATGTTGATGATTGGCTACGTAACATGTATTTATTTTTGGCCCCTTGTTCTTGCCTAAGACCATGAGGAAATCTCAATCCTTTTTTTACTGTGGATGTGAACATGTCAAAATATCAAGAAATCTTCAGACACGAACACTACTTTTATTAGTTTCTAGTACTCATGCCCATGCGATGCATGTATACTTAGAAAAATCCATTTCACTTTTTCTTTCAAAAAACGTTTTGGCAAAAAAAAAACCTTCAGGAGTTTACCGACCTGCCGGGTTCTCCTGGGTATCCAAAAAAAATGTTTTGGTAAAAAAATGGTGAAACTGATAGTAATATAATTTTGATGCATCTGAGATTCAAACTAAAGACCTTTATAGCCTCCGTCAAAAGTACTCCTTTAAGATGGATATCATTTGCAGTTTAAAATTAAATGGGCATATATTGCTCTGAAATTGATATCCATGTTTTTTTAAGTTTTCAGGTGACGTCAATTCTCGCAATAAGTTTTCTTAGCAGGCCTATTAGTAAAATGAGTCCTATGAATTTGTCTTATTAGATACAAGGGTAAATGACAACTGTTTAAAGTATTTTTTTTTTAATCTTGTTTCTGTGGGGAGTATTGAGCATCAAAACATTACAGAAAACATTAAGCATCAAAACATCAAAACATTCCAATATGTGGGAATCTATCTTCGACTGATAATTGTTGCTGCTGTTATTATTATTTATACAACTATATTATCATTGAGTCTCATTTCAAGTGCGTACAAGCAACCTCAATATTTTGTGAAACAACGCGTCGCATTTTTTTTCCTTCTCTTCTTTTCCATCTCTCCGCTTCTTGCTTATACTCCAACCTTTCGTCGACTCTTCAATCACGTCTTCCCCTTTCTTCCTTTTTCCTCCTGTTCAATATCCTCTAACCTTAAACATTCTTAATCATTTTCCCTTCTCTTGCCTCTTATCCAAACCTAAACATTCATTTCCCTCAATCGTTAACTCAATTCAAATCGAGAAACCATATCCCAAGACAAACACGGATCTCCATGGCGCCATCCAATAAGCAATAATCGGGTCCAAATCTGCCAAACCGCTATCGTTCGAAGACGTTTTCAGTTCCTCCAAAATACAAAGAAATAGATCAAGTTCTGGTATGATTTTTTGCTACTTCGAACTTTTTTTGATGTTTTCGAACCTGATATGTCAGTATTATCCTTGAAAATTGTATTGAAATTTAATATCGTTTTCCTTCTGTTCATTGTATCCTTTTCTGTTTGATGCAGTAGTGGAACTACTATTTGTTGACATTCCTGATGAATTTAGGTACAATCTGATTGAAGAAGCAGTCGCACTGCGTATTCAGATATTTGCTTCTATTTTAGGTAAAATTCATTTACTTGGTTCAATTGGTCTTTCCATTTTTGTTATTTTTCTATGTTTATTGAGTTCTATCTTTGCAGGAATATATAATTTGAATGCTTCTTATTTTTATCCTACTTCATCATTTTATATTGCTAAAAGTATTTTGATTGTTTAATCAAGGAATTTTCAAGGTGAAACAGCTTGGTTTTGGATCTTTTTCCCATGTTTAGTTACTATTTACATTGACATTTTGATTTTCTATAGATAATTGAATTTAGTATGTACACTTCTAAAAGGCTTCTTAGATTTACTTACATCGGTTGGATCAGTTTACAATTTGGTATGCTATTTTTACATGTTGGATGAAACTCCTACCTAAGGTATTTCACCTTGGTTTAGATTATATTTTTGCTCATGTTTTGCTACTGCTTGATTAGAATTTGTGATTTTGTCATAAATAATAAAATCAAATAGGTACATTTCCAACAAGCTACTTGGATTTAATTACAATGGCTAACTCTATTTACCCGTTTGGTATGTTGTTTTTATGTTGTAAAGTTTATATATCATAAATCATTTTATTTAACCGAAGTAACTGATCTATCCGTATTTTTATTTATTTATTTATACCTATGTAAGCAGCAACGTAATTTTTTATATTATCTTTTACCATAACTTTATTAATACACTAGCATAAGTGGAGCAACATACATACATACATTATAAAACAACAATAATAAAAGACACAACGTTTCTGAGGAAAAAACTACTTTATGCTGATATCATAAAACAGACCTCTTCTCTTTATACTTATTATATATGTAATTTATAGCCCATCGTGAAATAAATTGTTATAATTTGATGAGATTACTGGGTAGACATTAACAGGATGTGGTTAACATATAAAATTTATATCTATTGATTTGGTTGCTTAATCATGAGTTGTTCTTGCAAACTCATGAAAACCAGCGATGAATACAAATTATCATTAGCAGTAATTGAGGCCTAATCAATGGCACATAACTTCCTATAACCAATGCCTTTGCCACATTTATTACACCCATCATATTTTTGCTCATACTCACACTAGCTATCATGGTTCTTCGGAAAAATTCATAATCAACGTAGAACCAAACCAATTCCTTTTGTACCTAAAAATAATAGTAAATAATGAAACAAACTTTGTTAATCCATATTATAATGCATACTCAAGAGAACCACATGGCATCCAAATGATGTTGCTTTTGAACACACAATTAATTAGGTAAAGGTACAAAAGTATGTTGATTTGTCAAAGTAATTGCAAAAAATTATTTGTTTCCATTAATGGGAGCAATTATTTATTTCCATTTGTGTCCAGTTTTTTCAGAAGTTAAACCATTTCTTTCTCGCTGCTTCCATTAGATTAATTATACATTAGTTGGGTTTCTTACCTTTTTTCATTCACTCTGTTATGATTAGTATGTATGTGTAATTATACATGGCATGTCAACCATAGGGAATGTATATCAATACCATGCCGGTTATTGCTCCTTCCACTTTTTTGTATTATTTATAACAATGATGTCCAAAATGCTTAGCTACTATTTAAACCTAAAATAATACATTAATCAGCATGATGTCAACAACCATGAATGTGCATTCTAATATACTATAGTATCCCATACATGATCCTAACTATGACTGTGTGTTATGATATACAACAGTATCCTATATATGATTGAGTTTAATGGAAAATAAATGCCCTATTTGGTTTGGAGATAACAAATTCAACACTCCAGATTGTCTTCACTCTTCCTGGATCATAAAAAATGTGTTGGATTCAAATAACCCTTGTGACTTTACCTAATACTTTACAAAAGAACTGAGGTTGACTAGACTTGGGTGTGAATTACACTTCTTAGGATTCAAGCTAAACACTCATTTTTACAATCTATCTGTTACTTAAATAGGAAAGGATTAGGAATTGCAAGACAAGGAATTTATTTTATTTTTACTTTTATTTCTATAACCCCTTTAGTATGTTCCTCTGTCCAAGCAGGTGGATTTTTTCTTAATCTTTCAAATAATGGTTTAGCATCAAAAGCTAGATCTTTATAAAATTCGAAAACATAGTTTAAGCTTCCTAAAAATCTTTGTAATTGTTTTTGATCCTTAATTTCATTTGGAAATTTTTCTGCAAATATAATTGCACTATCAATAGTAAATATTGTTCCATCTTTTATAATATGTCCAAGAAATCTAACTTTTGTTTGAAAAAGCTTTATCTTTTTAGCTGATACAGCTAATCCAGCTCTTTTAGTGCCATTTATAAAAATAATTAAGTTTAAAATATTGGTCAACGGATTCTGAATATATAAGAACATCGTCAATACATACTATGGTAAATGCTGTATAAGCACTATAAATATCATTCATAATTTTTTAAAATCTGAAGGGCATTTTTTAACCCAAACGACATTACATTCCATTCATAATGGCCAAATGGAACAGTAAATGTCACTTCTAGTAAATAGCTTAGAAAAATATACATCTTTATACCATCTGAACTGAGATAAATTCTAACATTTTAGATTCATTAATTGTTCTTGTGTTCTGTCTGTTTGAAGAGCAGTTGCTCCAATGAAATGTTTAGTTATTGTATATACTAGCGTATTTACGCAATCGGTTTTGGGACGGCTTCGGACCTTCTTTTGCTCCTTGTTTGATGGAAAGATGTAAGATAACAGTAGTAGTTTTTGCTAGCGCGGATATTATATTACAGAAAGAGAGATTTATTTGAGGAAAAGAAAATTTTATTATAGTGGACTATATTACAAAGAGTAGGTTATCTGCCATTACAATAAATTAGCAAACTTTAAATTTTTGATTACAAACTCTGCCCCCTAACATAGAATACACACACATATATATACTAGTACATTCGGTTATTAGGTTTGCATAAACCGACACCTTCCATTCTTCTGCATCCTTATCAACAAGCTTTCCATCTTTTCTTCAGCAATAATTAAGCTTTCGTCACATCATCATTTGTCTTCAGCTATCCATTTGCCACCTTATTCCTTATCTTTAGCAATTATAATTCTTTTGTCACATCAGGTCACATCACCTTTTGAAATAACATTACGTGTATGAAATATTTGCTGGCATTATTTCATCCTTATCTTTATTAGATATTTTTGGCTAGAATTTTATCCTGTCTGGGGAGGGCCTTCTAGAACGTGTCCAAGAGGAGGAAATCCTGGAGGCGGTGACAATGGTATTTCATCCACAATGAAAGTTACAATACCCGGCTGGTGAAAATATACATATACTATCCAGACTCCATTAACCTTCTTTTTAACGCATCTCACATTGTGCCTTTGGCTTTCAGCATATAATCTTCCATTTCTCCTTGGTCTCTTCATGAACTTGGATCTATGGACATGCTCATAAGCTCATCATCACTATCCGAATCCAATATGGCTTTGAGTTCTATTTTTAAATTTTTTTTTTAGGAACTTGCCATTAATTCTTTTAGTAAGTCAGATAATTCCTTTTTAGGTGAATCTGATATTTTTTGCGGTTTATGGCTAATTAAACCATTTTGTAAATAAATTGAATCTTTGAAAATTTCAAATCCATCCCACCATTTAACTAAAATCCTTCTTCCTAAATAAGGAATATTTTCAAATTTTATTTCAAACTTTTGTAAAGTTCTTGGAACAACAATGACGTCCCATTTCATAATCCAGGGTACTTGATAAAGTGCTGCAAAAAGTAGATTATGATATTTCATGGAAATATTTATTCAAACAAATTCATCATAAATATATCTTATTTTTGTGGTGAAATCACTGGATATAATCCAAAGTTTGAAAACCAAACAACAAACCAATTTGGAAAATTTGTGATACTTTGAGTTTTAAATTGAATAAACCAACTATGTTTTCTCCGCCTGTTTTCGAAAGAGAAAGCAAGCTCCCAAGCTTTAATATAGTCGAAGTAGTTAAAATATAATTTGTTCCTATAAGGATTTTTTGAATTTATAATTAATTCTTTAAGTTTATATAAATCAATTTCCCATTATTTTGGGGTAATTATTTTAACAATGGTGGCCTTTGAGAAAGCCCATTCTCCACCAGTTCTCATAGCGGATCCAAATTGTACAGAACCTGTGTAGGTTAAAAATTCTTGGTAGAAATTAAAATCCTTTGGATAAAGGTATGGATCAGTAAAGTTTTTTAAATAGAAGGTCATAACCTCTTCTGCAGATAAATGAATATATTTTTTCTCTACAGGAGATACCCATATTGTTGATGTCGGAATATACGTGTATAGGTATTCGCTTGTAGATGTAGACTTTATTGCCAACTCATAAGCATCAGCTCTGAGTTGTTCATCTACTGGAGTAGTCTTTAAGACCTCTTCTCTAAAAAAAAAATCACCCTTCTGAAAGGCCAACTTATAAGTCGTTATGGGCCGATATAGTGCAGTTTTACTGCTTTCTGCCTTTTCTTTGCCTTTATTCATTTTTTCCCTGTAAAAATTCTCGAGTTAAGAAATTTGGTAACGCATTGTCAGATCCTTTAATAAACGCAATATCAAAGTCGAATACTGATAATATTGCTTGCCATCTTGCAAATATTTGTTTTGATGCTATGTTTTTAACATCCTTTTGTAAAATTTCTTTGGCAGACTTACAATCTACTCTTAGCAAGAACTTTTGATTTAATAAATCACTTTCAAATTTTTTCACACATAATACTATTGCTAATATTTCTTTTTTAACAATAAAGTAATTAATTCTGGGTCCTTGCCAAATTCCCAAAGTAAATCTGACTAAGGATTCTTTATTATTGATTCTTTGTTTAAGAGTACCACCATATCCTTTATCTGATGCATCGGTTTCGACTATTTTGAGTGCATTAGGATTAGGAATTGCATGACAAGGAATTTATTTTATTTTTTCTTTTATTTTTATAACCGCTTTAGTATGTTCCTCTGTCCAAGCAGGTGGATTTTTCCTTAATCTTTCAAATAAGGGTTTAGCATCATAAGCTAGATCTTTATAAAATTCGGAAACATAGTTTAAGCTTCCTAAAAATCTTTGTAATTGATTTTTATCCTTAATTTCGTTTGAAAATTTTTCTGCAAATATAATTGCTCTATCAATAGGAAATATTGTTCCATATTTTGTAATATGTCCAAGAAACCTAATTTCTGTTTGAAAAAGCTTTATCTTTTTAGCCGATACAGCTAATCCAGCTCTTTTCGTGGCATTCATAAAAATATTTAAGTGTTTAAAATGTTGGTTAACTGATTCTGAAAATATATGAACATCGTTAATATATACTATGGAAAATGATGTGCAAGCACTATAAATATCATTCATAATTTTTTGAAATTCTGAAGGGGCATTTTTTAACCCAAATGGCATTACATTCCATTCATAGTGGCCAAATGAAACATTAAATGCAGTTTTATATCTATCATCTTCTTTAATCTGAATTTGCCAAAATCCAGATTTCATATCAAATTTAGACATTACTTTGGCCGAATAAAGCCTTGCTAATAAATCCTTTTTATTAGGAATTGGATATCTAATCCACCTTAATGCTTTGTTCAAAGGTTTATAATTTATCACTAGTCTTGGGACTCCATTTTCTAGTTCTGCTGCATTTTCTACATAAAATGTTGAACAGCTCCATGGACTTTTAGATGGTCTAATAAGGCCTTTCTATAGTAATTCTTCAATTTCCTTTTTACAAATTTCTAGATGTCTTTGAGACATGGCTATAGGTCTAGCTTTTGTTTGGATTTGTCTTTCTTTAAAGTCCGGTTCGTAGGGGAAACCTATATCATGTTTTTTCCTCTGCCAAAAGGCATTAGGAGTGTCTGCACAAATAGTTTTCTCAATATAATTTTGTAAATATTTAATCTTTTGTTGTAAACTAGGTTGCAATAATTTTTCTTTTATCCTTTTGTAATTTATCTCCTGAGATAAGGAGTTTAGAAAATTCTCTTTTCTTTTAATACTTTTTTGAATAATATCAATTTTATGATGTTGTGGTTGAGTTACAAATTCGAATGTTAATTCTTGATTATTAATAGTACTAGTAATTCCTTCTTTTGATATTTTTGTTATAGGATATAACAAATGTAAGAAGGGATTTCCTAGTATAACATTATGAGATAAATTTTTAACCATTATAAATGGCATTTCTAGACAAATACCTTTATTGCAAACAGCTGTGTTTTGTAGCTTATAATTAACTAACAACTTTCTATCATCTGCAGCATTTAGTATTTAGGTAGTTTTAGAAAAATATTTTAAAGGTATTAACCCTTCATTAATGCAGTTTAAGTCTGCACCTGAATCTATCATTGCTACTGTAGTAAAATAATATTCTTTATGGACTACAATAGTAACTTTAGTGTGCCATTTGTGGGTGATTACCTTGTCAACAACATTAATAAATGTTAAAGAGTTTAATTCTTCCTCTCCCAAAATGTTGTTATTATTATGGTTATTGTTTTTAGGGTTTATCTCTATTAAAGACATTCTTTCTTTTAATTCCTTTATTTCTTGTTTAAGCATTTTAACTTCATGCTGTAATTCTGCAATTGTTGTTTCAGTACTCACTGGGTTAATATTATTGGAAGTTTTAACTCTGTTTAATATATCTTTTGAACTATAAGCTTTTGGTTCTTTTAATTTTAGTTCTTTTCTCCTTTATGTGATTCCAAATATTTCTTTAACATATTTTTCGTTTCTTCTGGATCAGAAATTTTGTCTATGACGTCCAGAATAAAATTTTCTTCTTTTGTTAACATAAACAATCCATTTGCTTTACATAAAACTTTATAAAAAGTCACAATTTCCATCGCCACTATCGAATTCTGAATCGTTATCTGAATCATATTCATTTTCAGTTTCTAAATCAATTTATGTGATAACAGATAATTTTAAATTTTCTTTCTCTGAATCAGAGCTCGATATAAATAATTTTGTGAATGAATTTTTTAATTCTTCGTCTATTTCAAGATTATTTATTTTATTTTTTAATTTACACTTATTAGCATAATGACCTGGTGTTTTACATTAGCATAGTGACCTGGTGTTTTACATTGCCAAAATCTAGATTTCATATCAAATTTAGACATTACTTCGGCCGAATAAAGCCTTGCTACTAAATCCTTTTTATTAGGAATTGGATATTTAATCCATCTTAATGCTTTGTTCAAAGTTTATAATTTATCACTAGCCTTGGGACTCCTCTTTCTAGTTCTGTTGCATTTTCTACACAAAATGCTTAACAGGTCCATGGAATTTTAGATGGTCTAATAAGGCATTTATGTAGTAATTCTTCAATTTCCTTTTTACAAATTTCTAGATGCCTTTGACACATGGCTATAAGTCTAGCTTTTGTTGGGATTTGACTTTTATTAAAGTCTGTTTCGTAAGGCAAACCTATTTCATGTTTTTTCCTCTGCCAAAAGGCATTAGGAGTGTCAGCACAAAAGTTTTCTCAATATAATTTTGTAGATCTTTAATCTTTTGTTGTAAAATGGGTTGCAATAATTTTTCTTTTATTCTTTTGTAATTTGTCTCTTGAGATAAGGAGTTTAGAAAATTCTCTTTTCTTTTAATACTTTTTTGAATAATATCAATTTTATGATGTCGTGGTTGAGATACAAATTTGAATGTTAATTCTTGATTATTAATAGTACTAGTAATTCCTTCTTTTGATATTTTTGTTATAGGATACAACAAATGTAATAAGGGATTTCCTACTATAACATTATAAGATAAATTTTTTACCATTATAAATGGCATTTCTAGACAAATACCTGTATTACAAACAGTTATGTTTTGTAGCTTATAATTAACTAACAATTTTCTACCATTTGCAGCATTTAGTATCTTGGTTGTTTTAGAAAAATATTTTGAAGGTACCAACCCTTCATTAATGCAATTTACGTCTGCACCTGAATCTATCATTGCTATTGTAGTAAAATAATATTCTTTATGGACTACAATAGTAAATTTAGTGTGCCATTTATGGGTGATTACCTTGTCAACAGCTTTAATAAATGTTAAAGAGTTTAATTCGTCCTCTCCTAAAATATTGTTATTATTCTGGTTATCGTTCTTAGAGTTTATCTCTATTAAAGACATTCTTTCTTTTATTTCTTTTATTTCTTGTTTAAGCATTTTAACTTCATGCTGTAATTCTGCAATTGTAGTTTCAGTACTTATTAGGTTAATATTATTGGAAGTTTTAATTCTGTTTAATATATCTTCTAAACTATAAGTTTCTGGTTCTTTTAGTTTTAGTTTCTTTTCTCCTTTATGTGATTCCAAATATTTCTTTAACATATTTTTCTTTTCTTCTCGATCGGAAATTTTATCTATAATGTCCAGAATAAAATTTTCTTCTTTTATTAACATAAACAGTCCATTTGCTTTACATAAAGCTTTATAATAGTCACAATTTCCATCGCAACTATCAGATTCTGAATCGTTATCTGACTCATATTCATTTTCAGTTTCTGAATCAATTTCTATGATAACAGATAATTTTAAATTTTCTTCCTCTGAATCAGAGCTCGATATAAATAATTTTGTGAATGAATTTTTTAATTCTTCGTCTATTTCAAGATTATTTATTTTATTTTTTAATTTACACTTATTAGCATAGTGACCTGGTGTTTTACATTTCCAAGATATTGGAATTTTTCTTTTAGTAGGTTTATTTTGCTCTTTTTTTTTATAGGGTCTTCGTGATTTCCTTTAGGAATTTTACTACTTTCTGCATAATTTTCTTTTCGAAAATTTTTATTTTTATAAAATTTTCTCTTAGATGGTTTTCTAAATCTTCTTTCTTCATTGCTTGGTTTTATAGGTGATAAACCAAGTTGTTCACAGAAATCTCCTAGAATTCTTTTTCCATAAATTTTCTCCTTTTGGATTTGTTTATGTAATTTTATTTCATTACATAAATGAATTCCTTCTGCAACAACTTCTGCTGCTAATTCTCCATAAGTATATTGATTATAAGGAATAGTTCCATTATTTTTTTGTTTTATTCGATTTTTAACTCTTTCTGAAATGAAATGAGGTAGTCCTGATAAGAACTTTTCTTTCCAAAATTCATGATTGCTATCACTTCTAGTAAATTGCTTAGAAAAAAATACATCTTTATATCATCTGAACTAAGATAAATTCTGACATTTGACATTCATTAACTGTTCTTGTGTTCTGTCTATTTGAAGAGCAGTTGCTTCAGTGAAATGTTTAGCTATTGTATATATTAGCGTATTGTAACAACCCGTAGATTTAACCGGTTTTAGTAACGTTATTAATTGAAATTTTGTGGGAAATTAAAAAATAAAATTTTGAAAAATAAATTTTATATTTGGAATGCGTCTAGTTAAACATAGCAATTGGTAAATTTTTGTCCGAAAATATAAAAGTTTATTTCGTGCGTAAATTTACTTCAGCGGTGAAAATAAAACGTTTTCGAAACCTAAATATTTTTACATAGAAAAATTCTAAATCTCCTTCTGAGCAAACGCTATTTTTCGTTTTTCCAAATTCGGACATCTTTAGCCTCGTCGATCTTGTTTTTCTGAGATTTTCATGCATTTTCCGCTTGTATAAAAAATTTGAATTTTAATAATTCAATCATATCACTGATATCCATATACCATTTTGACAGTCTCGTCGTCCTGATCTCTAAGATATATTCAACTGTAAATTTCAAAGTCTGGTGCGCGGCGAAACCGCGATACACTTAGCCATATCGGTTCCATACTTTTAGATCTTTTGCATTTTTGGTGGCCATTCATTTTACATCGGTTTAAACGTTATAGCCTCCAGCCTTTATTGTTTTCAAATTTCAATGTCTGACTCTTGCTTTTCCTAGCTTTGATTCATTTTGTC
This sequence comes from Allium cepa, assembly GCA_030765085.1. Classification (NCBI taxonomy): domain Eukaryota; kingdom Viridiplantae; phylum Streptophyta; class Magnoliopsida; order Asparagales; family Amaryllidaceae; genus Allium; species Allium cepa. The sequence continues at coordinate 203,890,583 of CM060929.1, forward strand.
TTAGCCTTTTCGTTTGCACGCAGAAGAAAAACTATATATTTTATTTTACCAAGTTTCTCAGTAAATAGACATTTCCTAGAAGCCATGATTGTTCTTCTTCCAATCTTTTACCTTAAGACCCTTCCCATCCGTTCAAACCCTCCACTACCGGAGCACGCACATCGCTCCACCTTCACTCGTTGTGAACCACAATGGCCGGCCGAAATCTGCTCCTCTCACATCCACCAACGTGCTCCTCCACCGAACGCCACCTCCTCTCTCTCTCGGCCATGGTCATCTACAACCGATGTACCCCATCACCTTAGCCCAAGCTGTAACAACCCTCATATTTTACGATTGAATATTTAAATATTTTATCGTTAGTCGGATTTTAATCCAAAAAGTTACTTTTTGCATACGGTTGAATTAAGACTTGGGACCACTTCCATTGGGTCCAAAACGCCGTTTGCGATCTTTTTGAGTATAAACTTTGATATGTTTGGAGTTAGTGGAATTTTGCCACTTTTTCACTTTGGGCTTTGGGTTTGATTTAGTCCATTAGCCTATACTATTAACTCTAGCTCAAACCCCCCTATTCCCTTCATAACTTCAATTTCGTTTCCTAACACTCAAGCTTCATCAAAAATGGAGGGAGGAATGGGAAATTAAAACTCCAAGCCCTAGTTCATTTGCAAATCCAACATCTAACGCCAAATTCAAAGGGAAGCCATTGATTCAAGCTTCTTGTGTTGAGATTGAAGTGTGGTTGATTCTTCCTTTGCTTTCAAGCTTCTTCTTCATTGATTTTGTGAAAAGGTGAGATTTTTATCTCACATCTTTGTCTATAACTATCTTTGGTTGTTGGGTATGAACTCCTAACCCTTTTTCATATGCATGCTCTTGGTTTGGATTGAATTGGTGAAAATCCCAATTTTTAGTGTTTTGGGTTCAAATCTTTAAAAATCCTAACTTTGATGATTGAACACGTTTTTGGTGATGCATCGAGGAGCTAATAGGACCGGGTAGTCGATGGGCGCAATCGCCTAGCGTCTGTGCTTGATCGGTTGCAAATTGAGAGAGTTTTTGCATTTCTGTTGCTTAGGTCGTTCGGCCTGCACACATATCTCTCAGCCTGTAGTTAGGTCGCACCAACATAGGTGTAACGCCCCACCCCGAGACCCACCTTAGTAAAGAGAATTACCAAGTAATTCCGTCTACTAAAGCGGAGAATAGGGCTGGTTAAGGGCGACCATCTATAATTTTGTCTTAAACATCTATTGAATACGTCGATAAATGCAATATAACTTCTTTTTTTCAACTCAAGTGGATCGACATACCAGTAAATGCTTAGTCCAAAACTATAGGTGGTTAACGGATCTATCAGAACAAAATATAATAACTGAATGTAAATCACATCACAGAACAGTAACCAACATCATATATATACATATACGCTGATACATGTTTAGTACAATACAATATGAATACAATAAAGGTGGTACTCGACCACACCATAAATATCGAATCAAATGTAACTACATCAGAGTATGCGGAAGAACAAAAACTGAAAAGTGTACAGTAATGTGATAGTGTACGAGTGCACGTACTAATATAGTACACACGGATCGTGTAATATGGAATATAATATAAATGCGGAAATAGATGATAATAGCACAGTAAATAAATAAAAAAATAGAAAAATCACACCAGAGATTTTTATACTGGTTCTGAGCACCGTCCTACGTCCAGCCCCAGACTTCTATCTGGATTTTCACTATTAACTACCTCGCTTCACCCGGAGGAACAGGTTTACAACACCCGAGCAAACGAACGGGATTTCACGCCTCTAATACACCGAGGACTTCTACACTTGCCTCTTACAACGCCGAGGACTTCAACACTTGCCTCTTACAACACCGAGGACTTCAACACTGATGAATATAATTGTTTGTTGACGGTATGTGTTCTTGCTAACACAGTTTTGTCACTTGTAGTACAAATTTCCTATAATCTTATCCTCAAAATATGTGAATGATGTTTTGTGAAGATTAAGGGAAGTATATTACTTATTGAATCAAAAGATATGAAATAATTTCAATGATTCAATAAGCAATTAAAATATTTGAGAGCTTTTTGAATGCAGGAGTATTTAGAAAGTAAGATCAGAAATTAGAGTAAAAAAAATATGTTTTCATGTTATTTGAATCAATGATTTAGATGAGTTTATATAGAGAAAAATAGTTGTAACTCTTTGCGAACAGTAGCCATTAATAGATATGATCATTTGATGAAAGGTAAGAGATGCAACCATTGGAGAAAGAAGTGTCTTTTGGAAAAGGTTGCTCTCTGTTTAAAAACGGTCGACAGGTCAAAAATTGGCCAGTAGACAGGATTTCAAATATATAGTCGTTATGTGCATGTGTGCACGTTCATTGTGCATATTATACAGAAACGGTCGACCGCCTCTTTTACTACCGGTCTCTGATAATTTGCACAGTGAATGTGCAATGCTATTCAAATGTATATATATTGATTATATTGAAATGCAAGATTATTTGAGGATAGATTTTAACAAGTTTATCACTATTACAATATCAAATAATCAAACTATAATCTAGAGTACCATATGTAGCTCTTTTGTGCCTCTTTATAGCCATAATGTCTTTGTTTTGTCGATCGCCTTTATTTCCTTGTCAGAAATCAAAACCTTCATAGAACCTGTGACTCAACATTCTCCCCCTTTTTGATTGATGACAAAATATATCTGAAGTTCTGAATCTCCCCCTGAACATGTGATCTTCCCTTGAGATTTTGTTTGTATTCTTTATATATATATATATATATATATATATATATATATATATATATATTCCTGCAAATAATTATTAGCACTTTCTCCGCCTTTGTCATCGACAAAAAGGAATAGATAATGGAATAATATAGGAGTATATCAACCAGAATATAACCTACCGCATAATATAGGATTATTATTCACACCAAACATACCCGAGTATCCAAACATACCAAAGTTTAATACATACCATAATATCGTACGAATAAAAGTAACGACACTATTTAGTACAAGTGTCGAATGATGTTTTAAATTACTGAACCAAAATATAGAAAATAGAAACTAGGATGAGTCAGAAGCTGTCTCCTCTTGAATATCTTCTTCCTTATCATCATCATCATCTTCTGGTAGGTTCGTCATTAGAATTTTTATTATCTTCAATACGTTTTGACCATGGACTCCAGTTTTTCTGAGCACCTTCATTCCTGTCATAATTCCGATCCCAAGAGTTAGGACTCCTAGATGTTGACGGCTTAGACGGCATTGGTTCATGCACATCATGCTTGTTGGAACTACAGAAGAATGATGCCACCTTTTCTAAAACAGATAAACGTACCGATGTTCGTTGTTGCTCACGATAAAGCTGGCTTTGCCCATAATGGAGCTGTCTCTGAAGATCTATTTGATGTTTCTGATAGTGGTGAATCTCGTCGATCTGTGCTTTGGTACGAGGAGAACAAAACAGCGCTTCTTCACTCGTTTTGAGGTTGGTGTACTACCAGGAGTACGAGAGCATTGATGATGATACCTTGGTTTCTGTTTTGGTGTTTTGGGAGAATAATACTCCTCTGACTCAGAACTTGTAATGGAAATGTGTGATTCTTGAGCACATTTATCACAAATGTGAGCCATAGAGAATTATGTAGAGATTCTTATGCTCAGATAAAAGAATAAAGAGAGAAATTTTTACAAGCTTATAAAGAGTTTCCTTGTAAATAAGTCTGTGGATGAGAATGAATAAGGAAAACTAACCATGAAAGAAAGCAGAGGCTCATATTCAATGTTAAAAAAATAGCTTAAGCAAAAGCTATAGTCAAAATATAACCAAAAGAAAAGACGATCATTAGTAATTACTAGTCAAGATCTTTTCTTGAAATTAAACCAAGCTCTCTTCGTAATCTAATAAAACTAGATTCGAGCAGAGGCTTAGTAAAAATGTCAGCTAATTGATTGTCAGTTTGGACATATTCAAGACATATATTTCCTTTTTCAATATTATCTCTAAGGAAATGATGACAGATATCAATGTGTTTGGTTCTAGAGTGATTCACTGGATTCTTAGAGAGATTTATAGCACTTGTGTTATCACAGTATATAATAGAATTTGATAAATGTATACCAAAATCTCGAAATGTTTGTTGCATATATAGTACTTGAGTACAAGCGAGAGCTGCTGATATATATTCAGCTTCACATGTTGATAGTGAAACACAATTTTGTTTCTTACTAAACGAAGAGACAAGTGATTTTCCAATAAAATGGCACGTACCACTTGTACTTTTTCTACCCGTTCGCGAGCCACCAAAATCAGCATCACTATATGATACTAATTCAAATGGACATTCTTTTGGATAAAAAAGACCGAAATCTTTGTTATTATTAAGATAACGAATTATACGTTTCACTGCTCGTAGATGTGATTCCTTTGGATCTGCTTGAAAGCGCGCACATAGACAAACACTCATCATTATATCTGGACGACTAGCTGTAAGATAAAGAAGAGAACCAATCATGCTTCGATATAATTTCTGGTCAACACTCTTACCATTTTTATCTTTTTCAAGATGTGTAGTTGTACTCATAGGAGTTGGTTTACCAGATGTATTTTCTAATCCGAAGCGTTTGATAAGATTTCCGCAATATTTTTCTTGATTGATAAAGATACCACTCGGAAGTTGTTTGATTTGAAGTCCAAGAAAATATGACGGTTCTCCCATATGAGACATTTCGAACTCTTTGGTCATAATACTTGCAAATTCCTTGCAGAGTTTATCGTTTATTGAACCAAAGATGATGTCGTCCACATATATCTGGATAACTAGAATATCCTTTTGAGAATGTTTAACAAATAAAGTTTGATCGACTTTGCCTATTTGAAATCCTGAGTTAATAAGATAGCTACGTAATCGTTCATACCAAGCACGAGGTGCTTGTTTCAAACCATACAGAGCTTTCTTAAGTTTGAACACATGGTCAGGATATTTTTCATGTACGAACAAAGGAGGTTGTTCGACATAGACATTCTCTTTGATAAATTCATTGAGAAAAGCACTTTTGACATCCATCTGATAAAGTTTGAAATTATGGTGACAAGCAAAAGATAAGAGGATTCTAATAGCTTCTAGTCGAGCCACTGGTGCATAAGTTTCTTCATAATCGATACCTTCTTCCTGATTATACCCTTGTGCTACTAATCTTGCTTTATTTTTGGTGATATTTCCTTGTTCGTCAGCCTTATTTTTATAGACCCATTTAGTACCAATAACTGACTGATCAGTTGGTCTTGGAACAAGTTCCCAAACGTCATTGCGCTCGAACTGATTTAGTTCTTCCTGCATGGCAATGATCCAGTAATCGTCTGCAGCAGCTTCTTTTGGATTCTTAGGTTCGATATTTGAGAGAAAAGCGACATGACCCATTTGATTGAGTTGACTCCTTGTTCTGACATGTGATGTTACTTCACCGATTATATTTTGGGCCGGATGGTCTCTTAATATTCTTGGTGGTGATTGTAACTCACATATTTGAGGAATATTCTCAATAATTATTTCCGAGTCAGAGTCAATATTCGTGATAATTGGATTGTCAGTGACTATTGATTCGTCATCATCTGATATAGTGTGAGGATGCTGATAGAATTCATCAAAAGAGACATGAAGTGATTCTTCAATAGTTTTGGTTCGTTTATTAAATATACGATAGGCCTTACTTCATTCCGAATAACCGACAAATATTCCTTCATCGGCTTTTGGATCGAATTTGCCAAGCTGGTCTTTCGTATTTAAAATAAAACACTTAGAACCAAAAACTTTGAAGTATGAGATTTTAGGCTTTCTTTTGTTAAATAATTCATAAGGAGTATTCTTGGTAAGAGGTCTTATGGACACACGATTTAAAACATAACAGGCAGTTGCAACGGCTTCTGCCCAGAAATGTTTTGGTAAGGTGGTTCCATTCAATAATGTTCTTGCACATTCTTGTAAAGTTCGGTTCTTCCGTTCTACAACTCCGTTCTGTTGTGGAGTTCTGGGAAATGAAAAATTATGATATATACCTTTCTTTGTACAAAAATGTTCAAATTCATTATTTTCAAACTCTCCGCCATGATCACTTCTTATATTTTTAACTTTAATCCCTTTTGATTTTTGAATTCTTTTGATGAAGGATTTGAAATGATCGAAAGTGTCACTTTTATTTTTTAGGAAAATTGTCCATGTGTAACGAGAGAAATCATCAACAATTACAAGCACATATCGACTGTGATTTATTGACTGCACCCTAGTAGGTCCAAATAAATCCATGTGCAGTAACTCAAGTGGTTGTAATGTTGATATGACTTTCTTGGATTTAAAAGATGATTTGGTCAATTTTCCTAATTGACATGCATCACAAATGTTGTTAACTTTAAAACTCATTTTGGGTAGTCCCCTAACTAGATTGTTTTTGGCTAGCTTGTCAATAGTTCTGTAGTTTATATGACAGAAGCGTTTGTACCATAGCCACGGATGATTATCATTTGCCACAAGACACATATCTGAATTATGATTAATATTCATATTCAGAATATATATATTTCTGCCTCTATAACCTTCGAAAACTAAATTATGGTCTTTATCTAAAATACTACACTTATTATTCGAAAAGGAAATTATAAAACCCTTGTCACATAACTGACTAATACTAAGTAAATTGTGTTTTAAATTTCTAACTAGCATGACATTAGTAATAAGAGGTAAGTTAGATGTACCGCAATTGCTCACATCGCCTTTGCCGATGATATAGCCTTTTGAATTATCTCCAAAAGTGACTGAGCCACCATCTGAGTATGTAATATTTGTTAATAACTCTTGTCTCCAGTCATATGCTTCAAGCAACCGCTGTCCAATATCCACTTTCCTCTTTTCTTAAGTGGGACCTGCAAAAAATAAAATTAAGTCCATGGTACCCACTTTTTATGGGGTCCTAAGAGTTAGGTCTTAGGAGTCCAAACCCATACGGGTCTGGTATCCCCTTTATATACATAATTAGTATTAAGATGCACAGTATTCATGAATTGCTGAATGTATTTGTTCCTAATTCAATTGTTATTTGTTTTAGGAACCCATATTTGATAGTCTTTGTATTTTTCTTTTGAAATTTCACAACTGGCTTTGGTTTGGAATATAATAAACTAAGATTTTTCTTAACTTCAGTCTTTTGTACTTTCTTCTTTCTTTTATTACTAAGATGTTTCTTGATTTCCTGTTTCTTATATCCCAAACCTTGTTTATCCGAAATAGATTGTGAACTTTCAATGATTTTTGTCAAATTTTCTCGACCTTTGTTAAAGTTAGAAACATTTTGGGTAATGTTATCTAACTTAGTTTGTAAACTAGCCTTTTCTAGGTCCAAAATTTTGACTTTTGCCTTAAGCTCATGATTTTCAGTAGTGAGAGCATTATTTTTCTCTTTTTGAGCTTCTATTTCTTGACTCAAAAGAGATAGTTGAGAGTCAACATTAGATGATGATTCTTGAATTTTTTTCAAGTTCTTTTTCTAATATTTTCTTCTCATCTTTTAACATCTCTCGTTCAAACTCTGTTCTACCTAAATCTGCTTTGACTACTTTTAATTGACGTTTTATGTCTTTATATTTGACTATCAATTCAGCATTAATACCAAGTAATTCATCAAGTGTAGGAATTTGTACCTCATCTTCTGTTGCCATAAAACAAACATTAGCTTGTTCATTCTTCGAATCACTTTCACTTTCTGATGAAGATGAGTCTGAATCATCCCACGTTACTGAGAAGGATCGTTTCTTTGACTTGTCCTTCTTATATTTGAATTTGTCATTTTCTGACTTCTTCTTTTGTTCTGGACAATCCTCTTGCATGTGCCCCTTTTTGTGACAGTTGAAGCATTCTATAGAGGATGATGTTGGTTTATTTGATCCAGATTTCTTTCTGTTATAACGACTGGCTTTTCGCTGTTTTAGGATTTTTTTGAAATCTTTTGCTATGAATGCCAGATCTTCGTCTTCAGACTCTGATTCATTTTCGTCTATTTCAGCATGGAATGCCACGTTCTTCTTTTCTTCTTTTTGTTCCTTTCTAGTCTGCAAGTTGGCTTTATAGGACACTAGATTTCCTATTGTTGCGACTTTTCTATTGATTAGAAAAGCACAAATTTTAATAAATTCTGCAAGCGCACAGGCGTGTAGTATGCAGGTCGAACACAGGGAATTGTATTTTAAAACAATTAAAATCCATAGTTAAATCTTAGGCGTGTTAAACGAATTCGACGGTGAATTTTGAACAGAAAATAAAAACAATAATATACTCCGAATCGATTTCGAAACTAATCGAAATTGCAACCAAAATATAGAATTGTAAAAAAATCAGAATAGAAATTGAAATTGCGGAAAAGAAGATAACGGAGCAAACAACTGAAATAATTACTGAAAAGATGCAGAAAATAACTAAGAACAAGAATAAATAATTTGCTAAATCTAATCAACAATCCTACGAATTCTATTCGAAAATAAAAACAGTGCTGAATTTAAATCTAAACTTGAAGAAAAGTAATGAGGTAAGAGATGATTTTCCATTTGCATTCCTCTCTCTATTTAAAGACTTCAGCCTCCACAAATAACCCTATTATTTAGGTCCATGTGCTTGATATTAGGAGAAAAATAAGGCCACCTCACTTTGAATTGGTCTTTGCTTTGTTATTTGATTAACAAGTTGCCTTGCTTTGAGAGATTTTCAGGTCAAACTTTGAATGTGTATTTTCAATATTTGCAATTGATTTCTTGCATGAATAGTACACATGTTGGTGACGTGAGATGCATTTCTTCATGAACGATATGTACTTTCTCTTCGACGGTATTCAAAATGTTGCACTTTGGAATCTATAATCTGCAAAACCACAAAAAAATACCCGTATAATACCACTTTATTAAAATAAAAATATATGAAACAAACGGTTTAAAATGCAGAAAAATATGTTCATCAAATACCCCTACACTTGAACTTTATTCGTCCTCGAATAAAGAAGAAAATAAAAACTAACTAAATCCTTTTTCGTAGGAAACAAGATTGCATTGAGTGTATGCAACAAGCCGTTAAACCTCTAGGTGTCCCTAGTAGGACGAGTGGTGTCTCGTGAGGGTTTTCAGCGGATACTGCCTACAAAATCCAAATGCATTATGTGATGATTCTACTGTACTACATGAATGCAAAATTCTAAACAAATGGAAACTCGTTTTTCTTCAGAATAGTTGCAACAAAATAATGTATATCAGTTTTAGTCAACTTCTTCAAATTTTTGGTTCCTCACTAATCACAAATTTCAATATAACTCATGTTTTCATACATTAGATTCTAGTTTGGCCAGTTGTTTCGGTCGATAACATAGTGTAGCCATGAATAAATTCTTCACTGTTGATCACAGTTTTTTTTCAAAATGGTATTTTTCATTTCCATTTGTATAACAAGCCAAATCAACAAAGTCAAGAAGTGTTTGGGTTTCAAAGCTTAGTCTCTCTTTACTAGTTTTTTTTTCTCTCTTTTTTTTTACACCTATCCTTTGGACCAAGGTATACCACCCATGCACTGCCTCGCGGGCTTACGTGAGAGTTGGGACAGAGCTTGGCGGATTGTGCAAACCGACGCTGACTATGTCAGAAAAGGTCGGTAATCCTTAGGTGATTATTTATTTAATTATTTATACACCTAACTCAGAATGCTGAGGCCAGATATACCATCCATGCACTGCCTTGCGGGCTTACGTGAGAAGAGTACAGAGCGTGGCGAGTGCACACACTTTCACAAGTGTGCACACCTATCGACTGTAGGTGTTTCTTATTAGTTTTTTTTTGAGAAGCGCTAAAGAGTGTTATGCAAATCAACTTAGCACCACTTAACTTTAATGATTTGAGATGTCAACGCATGTACTTTAAATCTGCCATTTTTTTTAAACAAAGACTACAGTTTAGAAAAGATTTCATAACCATCACCTATGAATCCCCCTATATACTAACCTCACTATTATCGCTTGTAATTCAACTTTTCATTATATTTTACATTTAAAATTAGTGATTCACAAAAATCTTCATCAATTGACTTCAACTGCTTACTTACTTTGTCTTGACTAATTAAAAATAAATCGAAGTCCTAAAAATATTGGGAAATGAAAAAAAAAATTGAAAGGAAATTTGAAAACAAATAATGAGATGATTTTTTTTTTAAAAAATGATGCTACACTATGAAATATGAACAAACAGAATGAGATATGCGTCCCCCCCACACTGGAATGAGACAGTGTCCCAACTGTCAAATAGAATGCAAATGCAAAATAGAAGAAAAAAACTAAAAAAATACAACTTGATATGTGCAAGATAGTGAGCATCTCATGCCGAATAGCTAGGTTCGTGAAGATCCACGAACTCATCGTCCTCGTGCTGTTCAAACTCTAGAAATGGCTTCAAGCGTTGTCCATTGACCTTTGAAATGGAACCGTCCCTAGGATTTTCAATTTCAACTGCGCCATAAGGGTATACTTTTTTCACAATATATCGACCTGTCCAACGGGATCTCAATTTTCCCGGAAATAAATGAAGTCTGGAATTATATAAGAGAACTTTCTGACCTACTTCGAATGTCTTACGAAGTATGGATTTATCATGATAGAATTTGGTTTTCTCTTTATAAATCTTTGCATTTTCATACGCTTCATTTCTTAGTTCTTCTAATTCTGACAATTGTAATTTACGATGCGATCCGGCTTTTTCTATGTCAAAATTAAGGTAGTTGATTGCCCAAAGTGCGCGGTGCTCGAGCTCAACGGGTAAATGGCATGCTTTTCCAAAGACTAATCGGTATGGTGACATTCCTAGATTGGTTTTATAAGCTGTGCGAAATTCCCAAAGGGCGTCTATCAATTTAGATGACCAATCTTTTCTGTTGGAGTTAACCGTCTTTTCAAGAATTTGTTTAATTTGTCTATTGGAAATCTCGACTTGACCGTTAGTCTGTGGATGATATAGAGTAGATAGTTTATGAGTGATAGAATATTTCTTAAGAAGAGATTCAAAAGCACGATTACAAAAATGAGAACTGTTATCACTTATAATGGCTCGAGGTGTGCCAAAACGGGAAAATATGTTTTCTTTCAAAAATTTGACAACAACTTTATTGTCATTCGTTCTGGTGGGAATGGCCTCAACCCATTTAGACACGTAATCTACTGCGAGTAAGATGTAGAGATTTCCAAAAGAATTAGGAAAAGGACCCATGAAATCAATGCCCCAAACATCAAAAATTTTGATGACAAGGATCGGATTTAGGGGCATCATGTCACGTTTGGAAATACGACCTGTTTGTTGACATCTAGCGCATTTGGAGAAAAATTCGTGGGCATCACCAAAAAGAGAAGGCCAATAAAAACCGCACTGTAACACCTTGGCAGCAGTTTTCTTTGCTCCAAAATGTCCTCCACATGCTTGATTATGTGAAAAGGAGAGGATGCTATGGAATTCATGTTCTGGGACACATCTGCGAATGATTTGATCGGTGCAATATTTGAAAAGATAAGGATCGTCCCAGTAAAAGTTTCGAACGTTGGAGAGAAATTTTTGTTTATCTTGTTTTGACCAATGGGAAGGTGTTTCATTTGTGACAAGATAATTTACGATGTCAGCGTACCATGGTGCACTAGAGAGTGAAAGAATTTGTTCATCGGGAAAATGATCGTTGATTTGACAGTTATCATAGTTTTCATGCACTATACGAGAAAGATGGTCAGCTATGACATTTTCAGAACCCTTTTTATCTCGTATTTCTAGGTCAAACTCTTGAAGAAGGAGAATCCAACGGATTAAGTGGGGTTTGGTATCCTTTTTCGTGAGTAAATACCGCAAGGCGGCATGATCGGTGTAAACTATGACCTTAGAACCTATGAGATATGATCTAAACTTATCGAGGGCAAAGATAACTGCTAAAAACTCTTTTTCTGTGGTTGAGTAATTCAATTGAGCTTCATTAAGAGTTTTGCTAGCATAATAGATGACTCGAGGAAGTTTATCGATTCGTTGACCTAAGATGGCTCCAATGGCATAATCAGAAGCGTCGCACATTAATTCAAAAGGCAAGGTCCAATTTGGAGGTTGGATGATAGGTGCAGTGGTCAAGATCGATTTGAGGGTTTCAAAAGACGTTTCACATGTTATCCCAACTTTTGGCAAAGTTGAGATACCCAAAATTTACAAAAAATCAATGATTACTATTCATGAATATTGACCATGCATTGTAGGATAACCATGGATATCGATGAATTTTTTCCGACTCCGGATCGGGCCACAATTGATAGAACATGACAGGAGAGATCATAGAAGTCCGCACCTCAAATTTCAAGTCAATCCGAGGTCATATGCTCAAGTTATGATGGATTCGAGTTAAGAGGAATGGACGTTGCTCAGTTCGAACCCATCACAGAGGTCCAGTTCGAACCCATCACGAAGTCCAGTTCGAACCCATCACAGAGGTCCAGTTCGAACCCATCACGAAGTCCAGTTCGAACCCATCACGAGGTCCAGTTCGAACCCATCACAGAGGTCCAGTTCGAACCCATCACAGAGGTCCAGTTCGAACCCATCACGAAGTCCAGTTCGAACCCATCACAGAGGTCCAGTTCGAACACATCACGAAGTCCAGTTCGAACCCATCAAAGAGGTCCAGTTCGAACCCTCATGAAGTCCAGTTCGAACCCATCACAGAAGTCCAGTTCGAACCCATCACAGAGGTCCAGTTCGAGCCCATCACGAAGTCCAGTTCGAACCCATCACGAAGTCCAGTTCGAACCCATCACAGAGGTCTAGTTCGAACCCATCACGAAGTCCAGTTCGAACCCATCACGAAGTCCAGTTCGAACCCATCACGAAGTCCAGTTCGAACCCACTGGGTCAACCAACCATGATGACATGTCTTCCATCGGTGCGAATGCGCCGAGATATATGGAGTCGAAGCATTCAACTCGGAGCCAAACCCGGATCGAAGCGAAGTGTGCGCTCCACGTCGACACGAAGACACATGCCACCATGGATTCGAAACCATCGGTTCGAAAGCATGGTTTCAAACCAAGCAGCCATGCAATAAACCCCATTTTGAATCCATCATATCTTCCAATCTACTGATCCAAATGCAACGAAATTTTCACAGTAGCTTACATACAAGATAAAGATTGCTCCTGCCAAGTTTCAGCTCGATTGGACCATTTCTTGATGGTTTCGAAATCACTTCGAAACAATGTCAGATCGAGACGAAACTTGGTGGGGTCGGTCGCGTGGGCCCACTCATGGGCCAGAAGAAGTCTCCCGAAGTTTGAGCGAGATCTGGGCCTCCAACGCCTATAAATAGAGCCCCAGAGCCAACAGAGAGGGGGACCTTTGGGAGCTTCCACCATTGAACGTCCAGACTCTGCCGGTTTGAATTACATACTTCATTATCATTGTTGTATTCAGATTTCAAGGCTATCATCAACTGTAATCCGCTGTAATCAAGAGTAATCAGCGAAGAACATCAATAAAAGTTAAAACCTTTGAAGTGGACGTAGGCAGGAGATAGCCGAACCACTATAAATTGTGTGTTCTTGTTCATAATTTCTATTTTGCTGTGTGTTGCTTGCTTAGATCTGTGATTTGTGTTTGGATATTGCTGATTTATATTCCAACACTGGTGCTTTCACAATACTTGGGGTTTGTGACCAATTTTGGCGCAAACACTTTGGTGCTTTCACTGAGAAGGACTAGCACCCGCTACATTCAGAGTTCAGATTCAAGAGTTCGAAGACTTCCAATTCAGAGACAATGACTCGACAAACAAGACAAAGGGTTGATAGGAGCCAACAAGGAGGAAGCCAAGAAGCATCCTCCGGATCAAGAGAAGGACAAGCTTCCGTCTACATCACAAGAGACGAGATGGAGGCTATGGCTAATTCATTGCGCGAAAGCATGATGAAGAGTCAACAGGAGATGCTGCAGAATTTCCTCGAGCAAATGAGGGCGGCGAACGTGCAAAACCTTGGACCAACTACAACAACCGTGAGTGCGGGACAAGGAATCAGGATTGCGGGAGCTAATGAGGGTCATGTTCAAGACCAGAATGCAGGAGTTGAAGGTGATCAACAAGGACTTGGGGGCAGACCCTCGGGATCCGATACTGGAAGACAACGGACGGAGCTCAACAAGCGGGAGCCAATGCATATGCTAACGAGCCACCAGAAGAATATGTACCAGAATTCCCTTCAAGGCACGGGGGACAGGATAGGAACTTAACCAGGGGCCAATCCCTAGACGGAGACGAGAGAATGATTGGCCTGATGCGAAGAATCACGAGAGGAGGATTGCCTAGCGGAGGGCTGGAAGAAGTTAGTCGGAGTCCGTTCACTCCGAATATCCGAAACGCAAGGAACCCTCCAAAATTCAAATTGCCAACACTAGAACCTTATGACGGGAGATCAGACCCGACCATGCATATTACCAGATATATCAGGCACATGGAAGTACTGGGGGCATCCGAGGAAGTGATGGCACGATGCTTCCCTCTATATTTATCAGATTTAGCTGCACTATGGTTCAGACAACTGGAGACTGGATCGATAGGAACATGGAGCGAGCTTGTTGACTGCTTCATGAGACAGTTCAGGGTCCATATGATGCGACCCAAGAGTGTGATGACTTTAGCTTCAATCAAGCAAAGGACCGGAGAGTCCATAAAAGATTTTCTGTTAAGATTCAATGTGACAGTGACTTCTGTAGATCGCCCGGATCCATCAATGATTTTAATGGCGGCGGTGGCAGGAGTCGCGGAAGGCACCAAATTTAAGGATTCTCTAACTAAAGATCCACCGCAAGATCTTGGAGAGTTCTTTCATAAAGCTGAAAAGTTCATTCGGTTAGAAGAATCACGAGCCGAGAGTCGTGAAATAAATACCACACAAAGCGTAGGAACCTCCAGAGAACAGTCCGGAGCGGACAAGGGAAAGAGGAAACAGGATGACAGACACGATGGTCCTGATAAACGGAAGAAATTCCGAGAACCAAGATTCAGGCAGTACACCGATCTGACTGCAGGCCTAGAAAGAATCTACACTGAAACTAGGGGGTAACTCCCCTATCGAAAGCCACCTATAAGGGATCCCACCGAGCGGGAGCGCATGACTGGAAAATACTGCCTATTCCATGAGCTGGATGGGCACACTACAGATGAATGCCGCCACCTAAAGGATGAGGTGGAAGAACATGCTAGGGGTGGTAGACTGCCACAATTTGTCAGAGAACGGACAACGGCAACAAGACCTGAACGACTACCGCCTCCACCTAACAGGAACGATCCTGGATCGGGATCACGACTCGTCATCAACTGATTAAAGATGGCAAGGGCCAAGTCCAGGATTTGGACTTCGGTCGAATAATTTTATTTAGATTTATTTTCAGAATAAACGGTTACTCCACTTACACATGTACGGGAACCGGAGAGATCCCTAGGCATGCTCTGAGATGGAAATAAACCGATATGCCCGGAGAGGCAATGTTTAGCTTTTTTCTGATGTTTGAGATTGAACATCTAGAACTCGAATTTTAATAAATAAATTAGAATCTCTTGCAATAAACCTTTTGACCGGAGAGTCAAAGGATGAACATTAAATTTCAATATAAACATGATCGCTTTATGACCGTACCCGGAGAGGTGGGGTCCGGAGTGCAAGAAGTGAGTTGCTTCGCCGGAGAGCGACAGGATCGACTCACTTAAGCGCTGTTTCCCCTTCACCGGAGAGTGACAGGATGGGATCCAGCAAGAGCCCGGGGAGGCTATGATCGGTCTCGAACGACCAAGACTTCGCTTAATGTTCAGATACACTGAACCGGAGTGCAAGAAGAGAGTTGCTTCGCCAGCGAGCGACAGGATCGACTCACTTAAGCGCTGTTTCCCCTTCACCGGAGAGTGACAGGATGGGATCCAGCAAGAGCCCGGAGAGGCTATGATCGGTCTCGAACGACCAAGACATCGCTTAATGTTCAGGTACACTGAACCGGAGTGCAAGAAGTGAGTTGCTTCGCCGGAGAGCGACAGGATCAACTCACTTAAGCGTCGTTTCCCCTTCGCCAGAGAGTGACAGGATGGGATCCAGCAAGAGCCCGGAGAGGCTATGATCGGTCTAGAACGACCATGACATTGCTATACGTCCTAACTGGGACCAGAGTGCAGGGGATAGAAGGCAACGCCAGAGTGCAATAAGATCTTTCTATTCAATCACTAAGTCTAGAATGGGCTTAGTAAGGGTTCAGAGTAGCCATTAATAGTCCGGAGAGACTACGGAACTTCATTCTCAATTTCTACGTAAAGAATGAATGCTGATTTGGCTTCGAACAGCCACAAACTTGATTGATAATACCGCAGCTATCGATGAAACATGAATTTATTACACTCGATTTAAGACCGTTCAAAACATACCTTTTGCAAAAAGGCATGTTTTGGGGGGCAAAGTGTTATACCAACTTTTGGCAAAGTTGAGATACCCAAAATTTACAAAAAATCAATGATTACTATTCATGAATATTGACCATGCATTGTAGGATAACCATGGATATCGATGAATTTTTTCCGACTCCGAATCGGGCCACAATTGATAGAACATGACAGGAGAGATCATAGAAGTCCGCACCTCAAATTTCAAGTCAATCCGAGGTCATATGCTCAAGTTATGATGGATTCGAGTTAAGAGGAATGGACGTTGCTCAGTTCGAACCCATCACAGAGGTCCAATTCGAACCCATCACGAAGTCCAGTTCGAACCCATCACAGAGGTCCAGTTCGAACCCATCACGAAGTCCAGTTCGAACCCATCACGAGGTCCAGTTCGAACCCATCACAGAGGTCCAGTTCGAACCCATCACAGAGGTCCAGTTCGAACCCATCACGAAGTCCAGTTCGAACCCATCACAGAGGTCCAGTTCGAACCCATCACGAAGTCCAGTTCGAACCCATCAAAGAGGTCCAGTTC
Organism: Allium cepa; assembly: GCA_030765085.1. Lineage (NCBI taxonomy): Eukaryota > Viridiplantae > Streptophyta > Magnoliopsida > Asparagales > Amaryllidaceae > Allium > Allium cepa. Next base: position 203,907,675 of record CM060929.1, read on the forward strand.
GAACCCTCACGAAGTCCAGTTCGAACCCATCACAGAAGTCCAGTTCGAACCCATCACAGAGGTCCAGTTCGAACCCATCACGAAGTCCAGTTCGAACCCATCACGAAGTCCAGTTCGAACCCATCACAGAGGTCCAGTTCGAACCCATCACGAAGTCCAGTTCGAACCCATCACGAAGTCCGGTTCGAACCCATCACGAAGTCCAGTTCGAACCCACTGGGTCAACCAACCATGATGACATGTCTTCCATCGGTGCGAATGCGCCGAGATATATGGAGTCGAAGCATTCAACTCGGAGCGAAACCCGGATCGAAGCGAAGTGTGCGCTCCACGTCGACACGAAGACACATGCCACCATGGATTCGAAACCATCGGTTCGAAAGCATGGTTTCGAACCAAGCAGCCATGCAATAAACCCCATTTTGAATCCATCATATCTTCCAATCTACTGATCCAAATGCAACGAAATTTTCACAGTAGCTTACATACAAGATAAAGATTGCTCCTGCCAAGTTTCAGCTCGATTGGACCATTTCTTGATGGGTTCGAAATCACTTCGAAACAATGTCAGATCGAGACGAAACTTGGTGGGGTCGGTCGCGTGGGCCCACTCACGGGCCAGAAGAAGTCTCCCGAAGTTTGAGCGAGATCTGGGCCTCCAACGCCTATAAATAGAGCCCCAGAGCCAACAGAGAGGGGGACCTTTGGGAGCTTCCACCATTGAACGTCCAGACTCTGCCGGATTGAATTACATACTTCATTATCATTGTTGTATTCATATTTCAAGGCTATCATCAACTGTAATACGCTGTCATTAAGAGTAATCAGCGAAGAACATCAATAAAAGTTAAAACCTTTGAAGTGGACGTAGGCCGGAGATAGCCGAACCACTATAAATTGTGTGTTCTTGTTCATAATTTCTATTTTGCTGTGTGTTGCTTGCTTAGATCTGTGATTTGTGTTTGGATATTGCTGATTTACATTCCAACACTGGTGCTTTCACAATACTTGGGGTTTGTGACCAATTTTGGCGCAAACATCACATTCATTGGAAAATTCAAATTTAACGTCTTTAGCCAGAAGATTCGAAAGAGGTTTTGAAATTTTTGAAAAATCTTTAATGAACCTCCTATAGAATCCTGCATGGCCGAGAAATGAGCGAATGTCCTTTACGGATCGTGGAGGAGGAAGGCCCACAATAAGATCAACTTTAGATTTGTCAACTTCTAGGCCATTTTTAGAGACAACATGACCTAAGACTATTCCTCTCTTAACCATAAAATGACATTTTTCCCAATTAAGAACAAGAGATTTCTCCTTACATCGCTTTAAGACACGTTCTAAACGAAGGAGGCATTGATCAAAAGATGACCCATAGCTTGAAAAACCGTCCATGAATATTTCTAAGAAATCTTCCACCATATCAGAAAATATACTCATCATACATCGTTGAAAGGTAGCGGAAGCATTACAAAGACCGAAGGGCATGCGACGATAAGCGAAAGTTCCGAAGGGACATGTGAACGTCGTTTTATGTTGGTCCTCTAACGCAATGGGAATTTGATTATAGCCAGAGTAACCATTAAGAAAACAATAATATTCATGACCGGCTATCGAGCATTTGATCAATGAAAGGGAGGGGAAAATGATCTTTTCTTGTTGCTGCATTGAGTTTTCGATAGTCGATGCAAACGCGCCATTTTGTTTTGACTTTTGTCGGAACAAGTTCGTTATTCTCATTTTTGGTCACAGTGATTCCAGATTTCTTGGGCACAACTTGTACTGGACTTACCCAAGTACTGTCAGAGATAGGAAAGATAATGTTATTGTCTAAACATTTGATAATTTCTTCCTTTACCACTTCTCTCATATTAGGGTCTAATCGCCTTTGAGCTTCGCGTGTGGGTTTAGCCTCGTCGACTAAATGTATTCGATGTTCAATAATTGATGGACTAATTCCCTTAATGTCAGCAATTACCCATCCTATTGCCTCTTTATTTTCCCTTAAAATTTTCAAAAGTTGTTCTTCTTGGTCCTTAATGAGATCGGATGCCAAGATTACAGGGAAATTTTTCGAAGAATCTAAGTATGCGTACTTAAGATCGTTTGGAAGAGGTTTGAGGTCTAATTTAGGGCGTACTTCTTTTGAGGCTTCAGTAGACATCAACTGATTGAATTCTAGTGAATTATGAAAAGAGCATAGCATATCATTTAATTCATAAATGTATTCATCTTCGTGGAAGTTGGAATTAAAATGATCTAGGCGCATGCTAAGAGACTCCGTAGTATCACTAAAATCATTTTCAACAATTGTTTGGATCACGTCAACTTCTTCTGTTTCAAAATCCCTTGGTTGTCTGTTAAGATTGAAGATATTTAGTTCAATGGTTAGGTGCCCAAAGGAAAGTCGGAGTTGACCATTCCTACAGTTTATGATAGCATTTGATGTTGCTAAAAACGGACGACCTAATATCAAAGGAATCTGACTATTGGGATTTGAGACAGGTGCAGTCTCTAGGACTATGAAATCGACTGGGAAATAGAATTGCTCGATTTGTATCAAAACATCTTCAACCGTGCCCAATGGTTTTTTGACAGATCGATCAGCTAGTTGAATTGTGATGTTTGTAGGTTTTAATTCCCCTAGTCCAAGTTGACAGTACACAGTATAAGGCAAAAGATTCACACTCGCTCCAAGATCGAGTAAGGCATGACTAATGTGAGTGTTACCGATTTTACAACCGATCGTAGGACAACCGGGGTCCTTATACTTGATTGGGGAGGGATTTGAAAGAACAGAGCTAGTGTTTGCAGTTAGAAATGCAGTCTTAGGAATGTTAGTGGCACGTTTTTGAGTACATAGCTGTTTCAGACATTTCGCATATTGAGGAATTTGCTCGATGGTACCAAGAAGTGGAATATTGACTCGAACTTGTTTGAAGATTTCAAGAATTTGGTCAAAATTAGCGGGCTTCTTCTTTTAGTTGAGTCTATGAGGAAATGGAGCTATGGGTTTATAGACACGTTCGGAAGTTTTTTCATTCGAAGAAGAAGGTGTTATATTAGAGGGTGAAGATAAGGGAGCTGGAATGTTGGGGTTGCCAACATCAGAAGGTGAAGAGTGGTCGGGATTGCCAACCTTAGATGAAGAATTAGAATCGTTTTGATTGACAACCGTGGTTGTCGACTGAGTTTCAGAATTTGGAACATGGGAAGATTTAAGAAGGATGTCGGGGTTGCCGACGTGGTTCTCCACCATCTTTCCAGACCTTAATGTGGTGACAGCATTAACCGGATTTACATTTTCGTCCTCACAAAGATTTACTGCTCGAGAGTTATACTTTGGATTCACTTCGGTTTGACTAGGCAATTTACCTTTCTCATTGATTTTCATGAGATCCTTCGTCATTACCAACATTTGTTCATTTTGTTTGGTGATTTGCTCAATTCTTGCACCTTGGTTAGTGATTTGTTCATTTTGTTTAGAGAGTTGTTTTTCCAGTCGAGCAATTTCTTGTGAAGGCTGAGAAGGTTGGGTCGATGGATTGAAATTAGGATGCATGTATGGTTGATTCGAAGGTTTTGTTTGAGGAGCGGGTTGAGAATTTTGAGCATTAGAGGTTGGGGCTCGATAATTCGGATTTGGTATCATTGGATACATATGTGATGGATTAGCCACATTGTTAGGATTTGACCATGAAAAATTGGGGTGATGCTTCCAGTTAGGATTATATGTGGACGAATAAGGACTATTTTGAGCTATAGCATTGATTTGGTCTTGTGTGTAGTAATGGGGTAGTCCTTCTCCTTCTTGATGAGTTTGGGTATCTATAGGAAGATGTGATGGGTCAATGGCATGTACTCCTCTTTTTGGAGCACGAATTGTTTCCCATTGCATATCCTTTTCCGAATATTCTTCTAGAAATTCCCAAGCTTCCTCGTCGGTTTTTGCCATGAATTCTCCTCCGCACATTGATTCAAGTTGGGATCTTGTTTGATAGTTAAGCCCTTCATAAACGATTTGGCACAAAACGTGCTTAGGGATTGCATGATGTGGGCAACTATATAACAGTTGATTGAACCTTTCAAAGTATTTCGAAAAAGTTTCTCCTTCATTCTGAGAGAATTGATTGATTTCAGTTCGAATTTTAAGAGTTTTATGGAAAGGGAAAAACTTTTTCAAAAATATAGTAACGAAATTGTCCCAACTTTTAATTGAATTTTTAGGAAGAGAATTAAGCCATCTTTTCGCGCTTTCTAGAAGCGCGAATGGAATAAGCCTTAGCTTGATGGATTCATTAGAAAGTTGTTGCATTTTAGTTATAGAAGCATATAACTCAAATTCACTAAGAAATTCATATGCATTTTCAGACCCAGTGAATTTTGGTACCCCTTGGATAAAAGAATGTTTTAGCTCAAAATTATTTCCTTCGGCAGGTGGAAATGAAATAACCGAAGGTTGAACAGTCCGTGTTGGATAACATCGGTCTCTAAGGGATAATGGTTGGTTCTCATGAAATTCATTATTTCCAACATGTGATTTAGGTGATAATTTCGGTGAATTGTGGTGTGAACTGTATTGTGAACCGTGATTGCTCATATTTGTTTGATTTGAAATTTCCGTTGATTTGTTTAATGAAATATTTTGGCTTTCTAAATGGTTAAAATTATTTCTTGCCCAAACGCGCATAAACAAATCAAGGTGTAACAGGCAAAAGTAAATTAAATCAGTTTTTAGTTGGGCACCTGTAGAGTTGAAAATTACTTATAGAGGTGTATGATACCCCTTCCAATGCAGCTGAGTAGCGCTAGCGGATCAAACTCCAAAGTTTATGGTTGCTATGTTATTGCTACCTATCAGATATCTAAGAGATGATAAGCTTAGAAAAAATTAAACTGCAACTGTGTATATATAAATGAAACATGATTTTTGAAAAACGAGAAAAAAAAAAGTAATTTTTTTTTTGTTACGTGGAAACCAAAATAGACCAAAATAGCAATGCAACTAAATAACGTGTAGCAGCAGTAAGTTGACACACAAAAATGAAAGGAGAAGTTCACGTATATGTGACAGCTAGTAATGCTTAAAATGAGATTATATGTGATAGCATGAATGTGAGTAACACAATTTAAACTAACATAAGCTGGGTATGTGAATAGAAACCAACTAAATGAGATGCAACTCACATGCAAAATGTAACGGAAAAAGCAAATGCAGCGATTTCGAAACTTTGGTGAAAGGAACTGAAAAACGAAAAAAAAACGATTTTTTTTTCGAAAACTAATACAAAAACAAATAAATTAACATGAATAGACTTAAAAACGAAAAATCGAAAATTTCAAAATAGCAACTCCCCGGCAACGGCGCCAAAAACTTGTTGCGACTTTTCTATTGATTAGAAAAGCACAAATTTTAATAAATTCTGCAAGCGCACAGGCGTGTAGTATGCAGGTCGAACACAGGGAATTGTATTTTAAAACAATTAAAATCCATAGTTAAATCTTAGGCGTGTTAAACGAATTCGACGGTGAATTTTGAACAGAAAATAAAAACAATAATATACTCCGAATCGATTTCGAAACTAATCGAAATTGCAACCAAAATATAGAGTTGTAAAAAAATCAGAATAGAAATTGAAATTGCGGAAAAGAAGATAACGGAGCAAACAACTGAAATAATTATTGAAAAGAGTGCAGAAAATAACTAAGAACAAGAATAAATAAATTGCTAAATCTAATCAACAATCCTACATATTCTGTTCGAAAATAAAAACAGTGCTGAATTTAAATCTAAACTTGAAGAAAAGTGATGAGGTAAGAGATGATTTTCCATTTGCATTCCTCTTTCTATTTAAAGACTTCAGCCTCCACAAATAACCCTATTATTTAGGTCCATGTGCTTGATATTAGGAGAAAAATAAGGCCACCTCACTTTGAATTGGTCTTTGCTTTATTATTTGATTAACAAGTGGCCTTGCTTTGAGAGATTTTCAGGTCAAACTTTGAATGTGTATTTTCAATATTTGCAATTGATTTCTTGCATGAATAGTACACATGTTGGTGACGTGAGATGCATTTCTTCATGAACGATATGTACTTTCTCTTCGACGGTATTCAAAATGTTGCACTTTGGAATCTATAATCTGCAAAACCACAAAAAAATACCCGTATAATACCACTTTATTAAAATAAAAATATATGAAGCAAACGGTTTAAAATGCAGAAAAATATGTTCATCACCAATCAATTCATCTGGCTTCATGACGGAAAGGTCATTAGCTTCTTCAATTGCTAATACTTTTCCTTCCCATTCACTAGTCAGAGAATGTAGGACTGTTGAAACAACATCAAAATCAGAATACTTTTGTCCTAAGCCAATAAGTGCATGGTGGATAGTTTGAAACCGTGAATACATATCATTGATTGTCTCATTTGGTTTCATTTTGAAATTTTGAAATTGACTTTTCAGCATGGCTATTTTGGCTTGTTTAACCTTGTTAGTACCTTCATGAGTGATTTTTAGCGTTTGCCAAATTTGATATGCAGTAGTGCAGATACTAACTCGGTTATATTCATTTTGGTCTAATGCACAAAACAACACATTTATTGCTCTTGCATTTACGGCTGCTGCCGTTTTCTCAGCCGTAGTCCATTCTGAATAATCAGTTGTTGGATTTACTATTTCTTTTTGAGTTGCATTCCAAGCATCATAACTATTTGATTGCATAAAAAATGACATACGTGTTGCCCAATAACTATAGTTAAGACCATTGAAAAATGGAGGTCTTTGTGTCGATTGACCTTCCATGTAAGTGGTGTTTTGAGTGCTAGTACTTGCGTTATTTGTCATATTACAAGAATATATCAAATAACTGTGTTACGATTATATGGTAACCAAGCTTTGATACCAAATGAAAAGTGTACAGTAATGTGATAGTGTACGAGTGCACGTACTAATATAGTACACACAGATCGTGTAATATGGAATATAATATTAATGCGGAAATAGATGATAATTGCACAGTAAATAAATAAAAAAATAGAAAAATCACACCAGAGATTTTTATACTGGTTCGGAGCACTGTCCTACGTCCAGTCCCAGACTTCTATCTGGATTTTCACTATTAACTACCTCGCTTCACCCGAAGGAACAGGTTTACAACACCCGAGCAAACGAATGGGATTTCACGCCTCTAATACACCGAGGACTTCTACACTTGCCTCTTACAACGCCGAGGACTTCAACACTTGCCTCTTACAACACCGAGGACTTCAACACTGATGAATATAATTGTTTGTTGACGGTATGTGTTCTTGCTAACACAGTTTTGTCACTTGTAGTACAAATTTCCTATAATCTTATCCTCAAAATATGTGAATGATGTTTTGTGAAGATTAAGGGAAGTATATTACTTATTGAATCAAAAGATATGAAATAATTTCAATGATTCAATAAGCAATTAAAATATTTGAGAGCTTTTTGAATGCAGGAGTATTTAGAAAGTAAGATCAGAAATTAGAGTTAAAAAAATATGTTTTCATGTTATTTGAATCAATGATTTAGATGAGTTTATATAGAGAAAAATAGTTGTAACTCTTTGCGAACAGTAGCCATTAACAGATATGATCATTTTATGAAAGGTAAGAGATGCAACCATTGGAGAAAGAAGTGTCTTTTGGAAAAGGTTGCTCTCTGTTTAAAAACGGTCGACAGGTCAAAAATTGGCCAGTAGACAGGATTTCAAATATATAGTCGTTATGTGCATGTGTGCACGTTCATTGTGCATATTATACAGAAACGGTCGACCGCCTCTTTTACTACCGGTCGACCGGTCTCTGGTAATTTGCATAGTGAATGTGCAATGCTATTCAAATGTATATATATTGATTATATTGAAATGCATAATTATTTGAGGATAAATTTTAACAAGTTTATCACTATTACAATATCAAATAATCAAACTATAATCTAGAGTACCATATGTAGCTCTTTTGTGCCTCTTTATAGCCATAATGTCTTTGTTTTGTCGATCGCCTTTATTTCCTTGTCAGAAATCAAAACCTTCATAGAACCTGTGACTCAACAAAAACTACTCAAGAGAAAGAAGAGCTGATATCCAACATCAACTTCAAGCTAAGTCCAATAGATGATACCTGAAACAACTCGGTCTGACCCTAATGATAAACACACGGGTCAGGCAACTGAATCTTATCGTTAGAAAGGAATACGATAAGGTAAAGAGAAGAGCTTCGCAACGGGATAACATAAGTAGGTATGAACATCTAGGGTTGATATCAAGTAACTTCACTATGTCTCTATGGTGGTTTGCATATACATATACTTGGGTTAATCTGAAGGAATTCATGTATATGGTATAAGGGAAAACATTCAAACATTATCCATGAATAAATAATCTCTCAAGTCGTATATAAATCCCAAGTATAAATTCATAAAATTCAAAATCACCAAAATCCTCAAAGAAATCATATTTGCCTTATTTACATCTATAAGGCTAGGTAAACACATCAAAAATGGTGAAATCGAAATCATCATAACTCTTAAAAGATGTAACGACCCAGAATTTTTAACAATTCAATTTGAGAATATTTAATTTATTTTAAATATTTGAATGATGGTTTGAATTGAATTTCAAATTTTCAGAATAAATTTAGCGATTAAATTATAAAGTTTAATCTATTGAGAGTTGAATAAAAATTTGAATCTTCAATTTTTAGCTGAAGAAAAATATTTCAATGGCTTGTAAAATTCATATTGATAATGTTGAAGATAATAGAAGCTTCAGATTTGAAATTAATAGTGAATTGTTCAGTTTTGAATTTATATCGTTTAAATCGATATTTAAAAATTTTCATTTTTCATACAGTCTCGGAATTCGACGAAACCAGTTCCATTGGGTCCGGAATATCGAATTATTGTCGGATATCAAATTTCGTATTTTTCGGAGTTGGTATGTGAGCACACGGTAAATAAACGCGTTGAAATTAATCGTGTTCAATTTAAATTTAAAACTTTAATTTGTCAACATCATCTTCCCTAAATTTGTGCCTAACATCATGCCTGAAGATATGCCTAGTATCACGCAAACGTCCTCTCTTGTCCCTCTTTTCTTTTACACGACAATTTAAAAAAAAAATCGAGACAAATCAAAACAAAGAAAAATGGCCGAAGCCTCTCAGTGAAAAAAAAAAAAAATTCAAATCAGTTCGAGCCCTAAATCATTCGCGCGCGGTCGAGCACTAGTGGGGGCTCGCGAAGGAGGCGATTAGGCTAGGGTTTTGCGATGGGATTCGTGCGCGAGTAGGCAGTGGAGGCTAGGACAAATTGCGATGGCGAACTCGCTGTCTTGGGGGTGATCAAGTGGGGTGTTCGCGTTCGAGTCGGCGGCTAGGGTGGCGATGCAGTGGGTCGCGATAGCAGGGCGACGTGATGGAAGGAGGCGCGCTCGAATTCGTGGGTTTGGTATTCAATTTCGTGGTGCGGCGACGTTGAAGAGGGCGACGTCGAGGCAAGGTCGCGTACTGGAGATGAAGATATGGAGCAGTGGGGTTAATTTGCAGTGAGGTATCAGTTGTTTAGTTTAAATTCTTTATTTAGAACTAAAAAAAAAAAGTCTATAGACAGAGAATATAGATATATAGCAGTTTTTGTTTTAAGATTTAATCAGTTATGTATATATATAGACAGTAAAGAAAAAAATATAAATATAACAGTCTGATTTAAAATAGTTTAGAGAATAAATAGTTTTATACAGTAAAAGAAAAATTTGTTTAAAATTAAATAGTTAGTTAATAAAATTTATTTAAATAGTAATTAAATTTGTTCGACAAAATTGAATATTGGCTAATTTAAAGTATCGAATAGAAGTTTGTTTAAAAATTTAAAATGTTAGCTTAGAGTGGAATTTTTAAATAATGAACTATGGAAAAATTAATTTGTTCTTAGCCACTTAAAGAGGTTATTTTAAAATTTTAGTTAAAATTGAATTAATAGTTCATTAAATTATTAAAGGAAGTTTGGTTTTAAATTTAATAATTAGTTAAATAAATTCATTCAAAAGGAAATCGGTTTAAAATTTAAGCTGTCAGCTTAAAACAAAATCATTGGATAATTAAAATTACCAAACGAAAATTGGTTATTCAATTTATTTCGAATATTAATAAATTGGAAAATTAGTTAAAATAAAAATTTTGGTTAAGTAAATAAATTGAACGATAATTTAAGTGTTCGATTTAATTCGAATATTAATGAATTGTATAATTATTCATACAAGGTATAATCTGTGAAGAAAACTAGCTGAAATGGAATTGGATTGCTAATAAAAGCTAAGGTGAGAACTTCTCACTCAAAAGGGTATTTAAATTTTAAATAGTTATATTTAAAATTTGTTGATTGATTGATTGTTTGCTTGATTGTGATATTAGATATTTTAGGATATATCTATATATAGCAATATATATATATTGGCATATGTATATATTGCAGTTGATTGATTTCCCGCCTCGTATAGCGGATGAGACCCTATTGCGCCGTTAGTAAGCGGATAATATTTTATAAAATCCCATATACCGCGATATTCCACCTCGAAGTGGAATGGGTATTGTGCTAACTCTTTGGATGCAGGGAAACAGGTTGGAGGGATCCAACTGGACCCCTCACAAATATTTATTTGTTTATAAATATTTTTGATGATTGTGAATATCATATCGATATATGATATTTGTGTAGTGATTGACCAATTGATGCTGTGGCATCATCGGATTCGTTTTTAAAGTTAAAAATAATGATTTTTGATTTTAAAGGGATTTTTAAATCGATTTTCCAAATATATGTTTTTAGTAAAATTTTGAATTGATTCATTTTAAACCAAATTAAAAATTTAATTTTTGAAGTTATAGAAATTAAGATTTTTATAAAATAAAATCAAATTGAGATTTTTGGAAATAAATAGTTAAGTAAATTGAAATTGGTTTAAATTGGAATTTTTGAATTATTAAAAACAATGTATATAAAAGATTTTTAAATTGATTTTTATAAATTTAAAATGATTGGAATTATAAATTGAGTTTTTATAAATGTTATAAATGAAGTATAAATTGTTTTTATAAGTAAATGAAAATTTATAAATTTATAAAGTGTGAAGTTAGAAAATGTATAGATTTGTAAAACAAAAGTCTATAAGTAAATTTCTTATGAATTGGACCTTGTCATTTATGTGGAAGATAAATGGAATTTGCTAATAAATTGACTTTTGGTAAATAGAAGTTTATGAAATTATAAATGGATTTATAAACGTTGTTTTATAAATCCGAAATCAAATCGAATTTGATAAGTTGGAAATAGGAAATTTATAAAGAAAACTTATAAGTAATAAGATTTATAATTGGTGAAGTTCAAAGGAACGATTTGTAAATAAATAAATTATAAGTACTTGACTTATAATATAAACCTTTGGTATTAAAATTGAGTTGTATCAATTGAATTGGGTTAATAAACGAGATTTACAAAATCGAAGCTTTTAAATAGAAATGGAATTTATAACCGAAACCAATTGAATTTGATGAATTGAATATAGAAGTTTATAAAGAAGTTATATTCACGTTTTTGAACGGTAAATATATTATTGAATAAAATGGATATCTTTTGAGGAAAGAATGTGTTAAAAAGAAATTAAAACGGTTTAAAGATATTTTAAAATGCATTGAGTATTGAGAACATAGATTTCAACATTTATTGTTGAAATAGACGTTTTCAAGAAATAGAAGGGAATGAGAACATAGATTTCAACATTTATTGTTGAAATAGACGTTTTCGAGAAATAGAAGGAAATGGTGGACTATAACACTGTTGTTATAGTAAATGATTTCCGAAAGGAAATGTTTTATATAGTATTGGGATTTATATATCTATTTTAATTTCAAATCCCTATACTAGTGATTTTGGGTTGTCGTAACGATGTTTTACGCAACATTCGTTTTGACCCAAATAAATTATAATAAAAGAATGATTTCCTTAAAGAATGAAATATATACTTGACTATGGTTTAAGTATATTGAATATTTTTCAAATTGTTGAAAATAAATAAGATTTGTGAATACTTATTTTTAGAATAAGTATGGAATTACTTTTCCAATATGAAATGGAATATTTTTAAGAATTTATCTTTTTGAAGATAAATTGGAATTTAAAAATAAAAATCTATTGAAACTGTAAATCAATAGAAAATATGAAATATAAATTCACTATAGAATTTATAAATGAAAAAGGGAAATTGGTTTCAAAATAAACATTGGTTTATTTTTGAAGTATTGAGATTTTATATCTAGTATAGATATTTTTGGAAAAATAAATAATTTGGAAAATTATTTGGAATCTGATGATGTGGCGCATCTTTATTGATAGTTAAATAACCGACTATCAATATTTACCCTTGAATGAGTAATTGCTGTGATTGCTTGAATTGGATGCCACACTTATTTTTAAAATAAGCGCTCACTATTCGGGTTAACCGGGAAAGGACCATGGGGTCGTATAACCCATTCCGAATATGTGATACGTCGTTATGAATTGCATTCGAAGACCGGTGTTGAAGACCGGATATTTTCGGAAAACGAGAGGGTTTCTTGTTGATTGTCTCTGCACTGGCTGATCCCCGGTATAGAGATCTCCATAAGTGATGGGAAATCCGAACGTGATTAGAGATTATTCGGATTGCAAGGACTTCTTTGTAAGTGCCTTCGGTTCTGTTCGAGCCCGGAACAGACTTGTATGGATTGTATGTCTGACATTACAAGTTGAGATATAAAGCCGATTTCTTTCAAATATATTTCTGAGGTGGCGGAGAATTTATTCTTTTAGCTTAACACCCTTCTTTGAGACGTACGAGCTCAAAGGTTATATAGTTGAAGTTATCAGCGATATATTCCCATTTTGGTAATGTGACATGCTGAGTGATGCTGAAATGATCATTGTGGTGATTATTTGTGATAGGATCATTTATTTGATCGTCTATCTTAGTGATCATTGTGTTGATCATTTGTTGACCCAAAGCACGGCTTTTTGTACAAAGTGTGTTTTTGTGGACGTGACTTCGTCGAGCCTCACATCCCGGAAATGGTCAAAACAGGAAAGATGCAGCAAGGTTATTAGGGGTTGTTGTAGCTCCCCTTAGGGTATGTGCATTTCCTTCTGGAAAGGGGTGGTATCATGGTATGGAGCCCAGATACTTACTCATGTTGAAAACACTCTATTTATTATGGTGTGATGTTGGATATCGAGCGCTCGGTTGAAAAGGTCCTAAAGGACCGGGGAATGGCGTGCTCGTGTCAGTAGTTACCCAGTTAAGGGGTAACCCGGCCTTGTGTTGGCAGAGTTCCGGTTTGGTTCTCGGGGATGTCCATCCAGAGGCATTCTCATGTGGCAATGGGAAGTTCCTTGGCCTGACCATTTGTTGGAAATCCAATTCCCAATACGAAACTTTTACGGTATTAGTTGTAGAACCTGCTATTCACTTATGGTGGTCACCACTGTTTGGATAGTAGCTATAGTAGGCATAGTTCGAAATGTCTATGTTGGCTAAGATTTATATTCTACTTTCGAAATGAATTTTTCTCTACACTATGCACTAGTAATAATATCAAATGTTATTTTAAATGCGTATCAAGCATCTTTGACTATCATAAGGAGAAATCTCCTCCGATTCTGCGTTTGCATGTGTGTGTGTGCGGGAGGCCTTATGGTAGTCTCATTTTTAAAAGCATTGCGAATTGAAATAAAAATATTCCTCTATTTTGATTTTAAAGATAAATAAACTGTTTTGAGTTCTCACACCAGTCACATGACTGACTCGGAGTTTATTGTTTTCCTTCCTAAACTCTGGGTGCCCACCAATTTCCACACGGGCAGTTAAGAATTAGGTTTATCAGGATATTCTGGATATTCTGGAGTTGCTGGAGGCAAGCTGGATGGCAAGGCGTATTATTTATATAGTATTTCTTTTCCGCTGCACTGTTTATTGTTGTATGTTGTTGTACACTCTGATGATATGATATGATGTAATGAAATATAATGTGATGTAATAACTGATATAGTTCTTTATTTAAAGATTATTCATTTATTATTATATGTTGTTCCGCTACGAATTGTGAGATTCTGATGTTGTTCCGTAGTTGTTCTATTCTGTTCTATTTTCAAATTCTCTTTTTCTGTTTTTCTAAAAAGTGTCTATCTTCTTTTCCCTCTATTTTCTATCTCTTCTCTATCTTCTCTCTTTTTCTTTTCTTAAATTCTTTTTAAAACCCATAACTAATGGTTCGGTTTTTCGGCAACGAAAAATCGCTTCCGTTACATTTGGTATCAGAGCTGTTGGTTAAGCGACAACCATGGTTCTGTAGGGTCTTACTCGTTAGAGATAGAGTCAGCAGTACTCTAGAATGAGTTTGAGTGTAATAATAGATATGAGCGCGTATTTGTTAGTGAATATAAAATTGATTTATATTATAAAATAATTTTTGCCCAAAACTATTTTTGTATAGAAAAGAAATGATTTTCTAGGGATTATTATAGTATATGGTTGCATGATTGTTAGAAGTGATAATATTGAATTATTACCATTAGTATATGGAATTAAATAAAATAGATTGAATTCAAGAAAACTAACTTGATAAATTATTAATTCATAGACTAATGAATTGGAATTTGAATTGGTTAAATTAAAAGTTTAGTCGTAAGCTAAATTTGAAGATAGATTTGAATTTGTATATAAATTCAAGTAAGTAAAAGAAATAAATTGAAATTTTCTTTGTTAGTAATTAAGTAAATTCGAGGTGAATTGAATATGGAAATTGAAATTTGAAATGAATTAGTGGATGAAACTAATTTAAAATAGTAATATGAATTACTAAATGAAAGTTAATCGATAGAATTCAATATTTAGAATTGAAAATTGAATTCGAGTGAAATTAGTTGTGAATTGAATTGAAACGTGAAATTGAATGAAATTGAATATATAACTTCAATAGTGAAGTAAAAACGTATAAGAAGCATATGTTGAAAATTTTGTAATGAAATGTGCAAAATAGTTTGAATGTTGGATTTGGATGCTACTACTAGCAGATTATACAGGTTAAACAGGTATATAAAGGAATTAAGATTTTGATTTCAAAGAATAAAATTGAATTGCTCGACAAAAAGGTACGTATTTCAATTTTAGTATCAGATTTGATGACTTTCTTCTCTAGCCACTTGGCTTTTCTCTTTTCTTTTTGATTCTGAGGGGCCGTGGTGCCATTTTGTAGTTGTACCGATCGAGCCGCGCAAAGGAAACGCTGGCGAAATTTTTTGAAAATTTAGGGTGTTAGAAAATTTTTGAGAAAATTTGAAAGTTTGAGATTTGAATTTGAATTTAAATTTGAATGGTTAGTAAAACAATATTGTTTAAAACCTATAAATGAAGTTGGAAATCTAGTTGAAATGATAGTAAATCTTTAGTAAAAAGATTTAGGTTAGCAAGTTGATAAAACTTTTTGAATTGTGAAAAATGATAGACGGGATAAGGGCATTCTTCTTAACTTATAATTTCGGGACGAAATTCTTTTAAGGGGGAAAGATTGTAACGACCCAGAATTTTTAACAATTCAATTTGAGAATATTTAATTTATTTTAAATATTTGAATGATGGTTTGAATTGAATTTCAAATTTTCAGAATAAATTTAGCGATTAAATTATAAAGTTTAATCTATTGAGAGTTGAATAAAAATTTGAATCTTCAATTTTTAGCTGAAGAAAAATATTTCAATGGCTTGTAAAATTCATATTGATAATGTTGAAGATAATAGAAGCTTCAGATTTGAAATTAATAGTGAATTGTTCGGTTTTGAATTTATATCGTTTAAATCGATATTTAAAAATTGTCATTTTTCATACAGTCTCGGAATTCGACGAAACTAGTTCCATTGGGTCCGGAATATCGAATTATTGTCGGATATCAAATTTCGTATTTTTCGGAGTTGGTATGTGAGCACACGGTAAATAAACGCGTTGAAATTAATCGTGTTCAATTTAAATTTAAAACTTTAATTTGTCAACATCATCTTCCCTAAATTTGTGCCTAACATCATGCCTGAAGATATGCCTAGTATCACGCAAACGTCCTCTCTTGTCCCTCTTTTCTTTTACACGACAATTTAAAAAAAAAAATCGAGACAAATCAAAACAAAGAAAAATGGCCGAAGCCTCTCAGTGAAAAAAAAAAAAAATTCAAATCAGTTCGAGCCCTAAATCATTCGCGCGCGGTCGAGCACTAGTGGGGGCTCGCGAAGGAGGCGATTAGGCTAGGGTTTTGCGATGGGATTCGTGCGCGAGTAGGCAGTGGAGGCTAGGACAAATTGCGATGGCGAACTCGCTGTCTTGGGGGAGATCAAGTGGGGTGTTCGCGTTCGAGTCGGCGGCTAGGGTGGCGATGCAGTGGGTCGCGATAGCAGGGCGACGTGATGGAAGGAGGCGCGCTCGAATTAGTGGGTTTGGTATTCAATTTCGTGGTGCGGCGACGTTGAAGAGGGCGACGTCGAGGCAAGGTCGCGTACTGGAGATGAAGATATGGAGCGGTGGGGTTAATTTGCAGTGAGGTATCAGTTGTTTAGTTTAAATTCTTTATTTAGAACTAAAAAAAAAAAGTCTATAGACAGAGAATATAGATATATAGCAGTTTTTGTTTTAAGATTTAATCAGTTATGTATATATATAGACAGTAAAGAAAAAAATATAAATATAACAGTCTGATTTAAAATAGTTTAGAGAATAAATAGTTTTATACAGTAAAAGAAAAATTTGTTTAAAATTAAATAGTTAGTTAATAAAATTTATTTAAATAGTAATTAAATTTGTTCGACAAAATTGAATATTGGCTAATTTAAAGTATCGAATAGAAGTTTGTTTAAAAATTTAAAATGTTAGCTTAGAGTGGAATTTTTAAATAATGAACTATGGAAAAAATTAATTTGTTCTTAGCCACTTAAAGAGGTTATTTTAAAATTTTAGTTAAAATTGAATTAATAGTTCATTAAATTATTAAAGGAAGTTTGGTTTTAAATTTAATAATTAGTTAAATAAATTCATTCAAAAGGAAATCGGTTTAAAATTTAAGCTGTCAGCTTAAAACAAAATCATTGGATAATTAAAATTACCAAACGAAAATTGGTTATTCAATTTATTTCGAATATTAATAAATTGGAAAATTAGTTAAAATAAAAATTTTGGTTAAGTAAATAAATTGAACGATAATTTAAGTGTTCGATTTAATTCGAATATTAATGAATTGTATAATTATTCATACAAGGTATAATCTGTGAAGAAAACTAGCTGAAATGGAATTGGATTGCTAATAAAAGCTAAGGTGAGAACTTCTCACTCAAAAGGGTATTTAAATTTTAAATAGTTATATTTAAAATTTGTTGATTGATTGATTGTTTGCTTGATTGTGATATTAGATATTTTAGGATATATCTATATATAGCAATATATATATATTGGCATATGTATATATTGCAGTTGATTGATTTCCCGCCTCGTATAGCGGATGAGACCCTATTGCGCCGTTAGTAAGCGGATAATATTTTATAAAATCCCATATACCGCGATATTCCACCTCGAAGTGGAATGGGCATTGTGCTAACTCTTTGGATGCAGGGAAACAGGTTGGAGGGATCCAACTGGACCCCTCACAAATATTTATTTGTTTATAAATATTTTTGATGATTGTGAATATCATATCGATATATGATATTTGTGTAGTGATTGACCAATTGATGCTGTGGCATCATCGGATTCGTTTTTAAAGTTAAAAATAATGATTTTTGATTTTAAAGGGATTTTTAAATCGATTTTCCAAATATATGTTTTTAGTAAAATTTTGAATTGATTCATTTTAAACCAAATTAAAAATTTAATTTTTGAAGTTATAGAAATTAAGATTTTATAAAATAAAATCAAATTGAGATTTTTGGAAATAAATAGTTAAGTAAATTGAAATTGGTTTAAATTGGAATTTTTGAATTATTAAAAACAATGTATATAAAAGATTTTTAAATTGATTTTTATAAATTTAAAATGATTGGAATTATAAATTGAGTTTTTATAAATGTTATAAATGAAGTATAAATTGTTTTTATAAGTAAATGAAAATTTATAAATTTATAAAGTGTGAAGTTAGAAAATGTATAGATTTGTAAAACAAAAGTCTATAAGTAAATTTCTTATGAATTGGACCTTGTCATTTATGTGGAAGATAAATGGAATTTGCTAATAAATTGACTTTTGGTAAATAGAAGTTTATGAAATTATAAATGGATTTATAAACGTTGTTTTATAAATCCGAAATCAAATCGAATTTGATAAGTTGGAAATAGGAAATTTATAAAGAAAACTTATAAGTAATAAGATTTATAATTGGTGAAGTTCAAAGGAACGATTTGTAAATAAATAAATTATAAGTACTTGACTTATAATATAAACCTTTGGTATTAAAATTGAGTTGTATCAATTGAATTGGGTTAATAAACGAGATTTACAAAATCGAAGCTTTTAAATAGAAATGGAATTTATAACCGAAACCAATTGAATTTGATGAATTGAATATAGAAGTTTATAAAGAAGTTATATTCACGTTTTTGAACGGTAAATATATTATTGAATAAAATGGATATCTTTTGAGGAAAGAATGTGTTAAAAAGAAATTAAAACGGTTTAAAGATATTTTAAAATGCATTGAGTATTGAGAACATAGATTTCAACATTTATTGTTGAAATAGACGTTTTCAAGAAATAGAAGGGAATGAGAACATAGATTTCAACATTTATTGTTGAAATAGACGTTTTCGAGAAATAGAAGGAAATGGTGGACTATAACACTGTTGTTATAGTAAATGATTTCCGAAAGGAAATGTTTTATATAGTATTGGGATTTATATATCTATTTTAATTTCAAATCCCTATACTAGTGATTTTGGGTTGTCGTAACGATGTTTTACGCAACATTCGTTTTGACCCAAATAAATTATAATAAAAGAATGATTTCCTTAAAGAATGAAATATATACTTGACTATGGTTTAAGTATATTGAATATTTTTCAAATTGTTGAAAATAAATAAGATTTGTGAATACTTATTTTTAGAATAAGTATGGAATTACTTTTCCAATATGAAATGGAATATTTTTAAGAATTTATCTTTTTGAAGATAAATTGGAATTTAAAAATAAAAATCTATTGAAACTGTAAATCAATAGAAAATATGAAATATAAATTCACTATAGAATTTATAAATGAAAAAGGGAAATTGGTTTCAAAATAAACATTGGTTTATTTTTGAAGTATTGAGATTTTATATCTAGTATAGATATTTTTGGAAAAATAAATAATTTGGAAAATTATTTGGAATCTGATGATGTGGCACATCTTTATTGATAGTTAAATAACCGACTATCAATATTTACCCTTGAATGAGTAATTGCTGTGATTGCTTGAATTGGATGCCACACTTATTTTTAAAATAAGCGCTCACTATTCGGGTTAACCGGGAAAGGACCATGGGGTCGTATAACCCATTCCGAATATGTGATACGTCGTTATGAATTGCATTCGAAGACCGGTGTTGAAGACCGGATATTTTCGGAAAACGAGAGGGTTTCTTGTTGATTGTCTCTGCACTGGCTGATCCCCGGTATAGAGATCTCCATAAGTGATGGGAAATCCGAACGTGATTAGAGATTATTCGGATTGCAAGGACTTCTTTGTAAGTGCCTTCGGTTCTGTTCGAGCCCGGAACAGACTTGTATGGATTGTATGTCTGACATTACAAGTTGAGATATAAAGCCGATTTCTTTCAAATATATTTCTGAGGTGGCGGAGAATTTATTCTTTTAGCTTAACACCCTTCTTTGAGATGTACGAGCTCAAAGGTTATATAGTTGAAGTTATCAGCGATATATTCCCATTTTGGTAATGTGACATGCTGAGTGATGCTGAAATGATCATTGTGGTGATTATTTGTGATAGGATCATTTATTTGATCGTCTATCTTAGTGATCATTGTGTTGATCATTTGTTGACCCAAAGCACGGCTTTTTGTACAAAGTGTGTTTTTGTGGACGTGACTTCGTCGAGCCTCACATCCCGGAAATGGTCAAAACAGGAAAGATGCAGCAAGGTTATTAGGGGTTGCTGTAGCTCCCCTTAGGGTATGTGCATTTCCTTCTGGAAAGGGGTGGTATCATGGTATGGAGCCCAGATACTTACTCATGTTGAAAACACTCTATTTATTATGGTGTGATGTTGGATATCGAGCGCTCGGTTGAAAAGGTCCTAAAGGACCGGGGAATGGCGTGCTCGTGTCAGTAGTTACCCAGTTAAGGGGTAACCCGGCCTTGTGTTGGCAGAGTTCCGGTTTGGTTCTCGGGGATGTCCATCCAGAGGCATTCTCATGTGGCAATGGGAAGTTCCTTGGCCTGACCATTTGTTGGAAATCCAATTCCCAATACGAAACTTTTACGGTATTAGTTGTAGAACCTGCTATTCACTTATGGTGGTCACCACTGTTTGGATAGTAGTTATAGTAGGCATAGTTCGAAATGTCTATGTTGGCTAAGATTTATATTCTACTTTCGAAATGAATTTTTCTCTACACTATGCACTAGTAATAATATCAAATGTTATTTTAAATGCGTATCAAGCATCTTTGACTATCATAAGGAGAAATCTCCTCCGATTCTGCGTTTGCATGTGTGTGTGTGCGGGAGGCCTTATGGTAGTCTCATTTTTAAAAGCATTGCGAATTGAAATAAAAATATTCCTCTATTTTGATTTTAAAGATAAATAAACTGTTTTGAGTTCTCACACCAGTCACATGACTGACTCGGAGTTTATTGTTTTCCTTCCTAAACTCTGGGTGCCCACCAATTTCCACACGGGCAGTTAAGAATTAGGTTTATCAGGATATTCTGGATATTCTGGAGTTGCTGGAGGCAAGCTGGATGGCAAGGCGTATTATTTATATAGTATTTCTTTTCCGCTGCACTGTTTATTGTTGTATGTTGTTGTACACTCTGATGATATGATATGATGTAATGAAATATAATGTGATGTAATAACTGATATAGTTCTTTATTTAAAGATTATTCATTTATTATTATATGTTGTTCCGCTACGAATTGTGAGATTCTGATGTTGTTCCGTAGTTGTTCTATTCTGTTCTATTTTCAAATTCTCTTTTTCTGTTTTTCTAAAAAGTGTCTATCTTCTTTTCCCTCTATTTTCTATCTCTTCTCTATCTTCTCTCTTTTTCTTTTCTTAAATTCTTTTTAAAACCCATAACTAATGGTTCGGTTTTTCGGCAACGAAAAATCGCTTCCGTTACAAAAGAAATCTCATATTGGCCAATTATTACATGCAAAAGCATGTTGCACGTGCTATTTACCAGTACTGTTCACCATCATGGTACCATATCCATCTCTCGACCGGAATCCTCGTCTCGAATTAATCCGGTCTATGACGTCATCTATATTCTTCCCGAACACCCGCCATCAAAAGTGATTGGAGCACCTCACTCCAATCGGTGTCCGTTGAGTCCCCGCCATCAAAAGTGATCGAGTCAAGTATTACTTAACCCGATCGGGACTCTAAGTACTAGTAGTTCTCCTAGAATGTGTCAACAACTCTCGGATAGTAACCCGGAAAGTGGTAACGTATGTCCCATACCATACGCTCTCACTTAGCAGTTTTCTAGTCGTTAGTTCGTGCCACACTAAGAAATCATCAACATCATCAAAAGAATAGCCTCATGTCATCGACATATGGTATAAGATGCTAAACCCGTCTCATCTCGTCGACGAGTAGAAACTTCATAAAAACATCAAACTCATCAAATTCCATCAAAATCTTGCCCCATATCATTAGCAAGTATATCTCCATCAATATAATCCTAATCTCGTATATACTCCCGAATATGAGATCTCGGACTATACGCATTAGCCAAATGGACTAATATAATCTCAAACTCATACCACAATGTGGTTAACATCAAGGAGGAAATCAAATGATTTCTCAAAATCGTTTCGGTCGTACAAGTCCGAAATTAACCGATAAAGTAAATACTCAAGTCCCATACCTCGCGAATTTACTAAATCGTTTAATTTATTTCCTTATACGTCCGAAAAAGCATCAAAGTAATTAAAGTAAATAAAATTAATTATAATATATTTTACTAGAGAAAACGAGATTTTAAACCAATTTATAGAAATTTATCTAAAGGATTTTGAGTGAAAACCCATCATTTAAAGAATTTTAATGATTTTTGAAAGCGTAGAAAATAAAGAATAATTGTTTAAAAACTTTTAAAATGTATAAAAACATTTTATTTTTTTTGCTCAAACCATGATTTTAGAAGATTTTATGCAATTTATTCGGATTTTTAAAACTCAGAAAAACATCAATTTGCAATTTAATTGGCAAAAACCGATATTCAAATTTTAAATCGAATTTAAAACCAATTTAAATTCAAGTCACGTTCTAAATTTACTAGTCCATTGCTAGACAAAAGAATCAAATGTTAGCATCAAATTTCATAGTAAAATTCTTGCAAAAGCATGCAAATGAAATCATCAAAGTCGAACAATTACATCAATATTGGGGCAGTTCATAACTGACCAACATTGCAAAACATCAATTTTCCACCATGCAAACTTCGAAATTCTACAAAACACAAAATAAAAAAAATCCAACAGCCTCAGGTTTCCAAAACTTCATAAATTTTGATATTCCGATCAGTAACGAAGAAGTTATGATAGAAATACTACTAAGAAAGAAATTATTTGCGCTGCCTATCAACACAGCACAGCGATGAAAATGCCAATTTTCCACTATGTAGACTTTTAAGTCAGTCAAAACCGAAAACATGAAAGTTTTGGCATATTTCACAAGGATTTCAGATCATCCAAGAAATCGAAATTCCGATAAGTAACACAAAAGTTATGGCGATAACACTAACCAGCCACTAGAATATTCTGGGCTTAATCCCTCTCGGGTTTTCATTTTTGACAGCAACTAAGAAGGTCCAAACGGACTCAAAACCCAATGAAAGTTAACATGAACAAACTATAATCAGTCCTCTACAATCTGAGAAAAGAGTGGCATCAATCCGACACCGGACGAGCCAGATATGAGCAAAACAAGACAGGGCATTTTCAGCATCAATCAATATAGAACAGAGGTAATATTCAACATATTTAACCAAATATTTCAAGCAAGAGATTATTTGCTGCTGAAATTTGTTCACTTACAGTTGCTATAAGCCTTAGCTTACCTATTAGCAGCAAAAAGATGATGATTTAGGCTTGAACATGGAAGTTTTCAACTCGAATTCGCCTTTGCCGGACCTATGATTGCTTAAACTTGTGTATTTGCCTTGACTCTTTTTCCCTAGCTTTCTCCAAGTTTTTTTTTCACTTTATCTTCCTTTTGTTTTTATTTTGTGAAAGAAAGAAAAATAAGTGAACATTTCCACCCTTTATATAGTAATTTTCAAGGCTAGTTTGGTAATTTTAGTTTTGGACACTTGTCTACTTCTCTTTTGATGCAGCTCAGAACAGAGAAGAAATGCAACCAAAATTTCTAACAAGGATGAGTCGTACACGACTCATAGAGAGGTTAAGTCGTACGCGACTTAGGAAGGCAGGGTTAAGTCGTTTCCGACTTAATGGTGCACGGGATAGCAAGTTTCGAGTTAACAACAATTTGAACCGCATAAAAGAGGCATCGGGTTTGAGTCGTGCGAGCTTGAGTCGTATACGGGATAATGGAACAGGGTTACGACTCAAGGGAAACTTGGAGTGTGCATACTTGATGAGTCGTACACGACTTAACAACGTATCCATAAGTCGTGACCGAGATAGCATCAAGAAGGAGAAGGATTCAACTGATGGGAGCTTGAGTCGAAGGAAGGATGTTGAGTCGCTGAAGTTATGAGTCGTGAGTCGTAGGTCGTTGCCGACCTAGTATGAGTCGTGAGTCGTTTGTTGTGATGAGTCGTGTACTGTTGTATGTTGTAAGTCGTATGTCGTGAGTTTTAAGTCGGTATGTAGTGGATCGTGTTGCATTTTAGGTCGTTACCGACCTATGGGTTGTGAGTGTTGTATTTTAGGTCGTTACCGACCTAGGGGTAATGTTGAGTCGGTCATGTATATGAAGTGTTGGGTCGCATACGACCTATGGTGAGTCGTCTTAAGGTCATATGATGATGTATGAAGGTCGTGCTTGTTAAGTCGGCCAGGGTTGAGTCGTTCTGGAGTTGAGCTGCCTTGTGTTGAGTCGGCCGCGACCTAAGTTAGGTCGTAAGTCGTCGCCGACCTAAGAGTCAGGTGAGGGTTTGTGTGTGTTGAGTTGTGAAAGCTATAAATAGCGCGTGTGTTGTACATTTTGAGGTTGTTGATTTTTGAATAAAACTCTCTTTTGTTAGCTTTGTGCTTTCATACCAATTGGTAGTTGAGTGTAATCTCCTATCTCCACTTACGTCATTCGAGTGCGCTCGAATCCACGTTTGTTGAAGCCGATTCACGGAATCTAGTGCGCTAGATCAACGTGCGAAGAATCGTAGATCTTTGAACACGGTATAGTGCGCTATCAACGTGTTTGAGATAGCTAGAGTTCGGTATCTTTGGATCAACGAACTTGGGCATTTTGGTATCTTCAACTCACCGATTGCTACATTTCATCGATTGAAGTTTTGTTTGATTAATCCGCTGCGTCATTATTGGTATCAGAGCCATACTTAGCCAATCATAGCTAAGTTTGATTCTTGGAGCCAAGTTTTTGAAGTTTTTGAAGTTGGAAGGAGTTCATCGTGTTCATATTGAAGTTGCATCAAGTTTGGAGAGTTTGATCCATTTCATTTTGGATCGAGGAGTTGGATTTTGTTTGGATTTTGAATTGGTGATTTGCGCGCCAAAGTTTTGAAGGTTTTGGAGTGAGCCGAGGCAAGTCTTGACCGAGCCAAGCAAAGTTGTGAAGAGTCAAGGCCGAGACAAGCATTGCCGAGACAGTTGAGCCTAGATTGCCTTATCGTGTGAAATTTTGAAGTATTGTGTTCAACTTGTTGAAGTTTGTGAAAATTTTAACCATGCCACCAAGGAGAGCTAATCGTCATCCAAACGTTGAAGCTTTGTATCGTAGAGAAGAAGCCGAGCTTATGGAACAACGTATTAATGGAAAATTTGATGAAGGCATTGGTAAATTGGAGAGATTGATGAATGATTTGAATCAAAGGAGG
The DNA here is from genome assembly GCA_030765085.1 of Allium cepa. Taxonomy (NCBI): domain Eukaryota; kingdom Viridiplantae; phylum Streptophyta; class Magnoliopsida; order Asparagales; family Amaryllidaceae; genus Allium; species Allium cepa. Next base: position 203,933,009 of record CM060929.1, read on the forward strand.
AGATCACCAAACTCGAACCATGGAGGAAACCGAGTTTCGCCATTGGTTACGGAAGCGAGGAGGGTATCACCACATTCTTGTAGAGATAGAAGAGAAACATCAATTTCATCACGAAGAGATCATCATGACTATGCACATGAAGAAAGAAGAAGTCATCGAGAATTTGACCATGAAGTATATAGAGATGAAGAGAGACATAGTCAAAGAAGCATGCATGAGAGAAGGGATGATGTTAGTCGAGATCGATGTAGGCGTACCTTTGATTTTGTTGAAGAGGGTGATAGAGCAAGTATTCATTATCGAGATCGAGACCAAGTTCGAAATTCTTACCGTGATGTGGAGGATGACCGTCGTTGGGAGTCGGGTATGAAAATGGAGATTCCGGAGTTTAAAGGCGGGATGGTTGCTGAGGAATTCTTAGATTGGTTGTCTAATGTGGAGGAAATCTTTGATTTCAAGGAGGTGCCGGAGAATCGAAGGGTGAAGTTAGTTGCTACTAGGTTGAGGGGGAGAGCTTTGGCGTGGTGGCAGCAAACTAAACTTACTCGAGAACGAATGGGGAAGTCAAAGATAGAATCTTGGGAGAAGATGAAAAAGTTGATGAGATCTACATTTTTGCCTTATAACTACCAATCACTTATGTACCAGAGGTTGCAGAATCTGAGGCAAGGGACAAAATCTGTTAGTGATTATGCTGATGAATTTTACCAACTCATCGCCAGGAATGATATCATGGAAACAGAAGAACAGCTAACTGCTAGATTCATTGGGGGCTTGAGAATGCAGATCCAAGATATGGTTAATATGTTTGATCCTAGATCAGTAGCAGAGGCACATCAGAAAGCGTTAGCTTGGGAGAAACAAGGAAGGCGTGGAGGTGGTGTGTTTACTAATTCCAATAATCAAGCAAGGGGTGTTGGCGGAAGTTCTAATGTTCCTAAACCTGTTACAAAGCCAGTGGTCAAGGAGGTTGAGAAGGCGAAGGCTAGTAGTGTTTTCAAATGTTATAATTGTCAGGAGTTGGGTCACAAAAGCAACGAATGTCCGAAGCCGAAGAAGAGAACCATGGTTGCAGAGATTGAAGCAGATGATGGTGAGGAGGCAGAGTATTCAAATGTACCTTATGTTGAGGAGGAAGAAAAAGTGTCGGGTGATGAAGGTTGTAATCTTATGATGAGGAGAAGTTGTTTGACACCTAAGCAAGAAGAGGATTGTAGTTGGCTGAGAAGCAATATTTTTCAATCGACATGTACTATTCTGGGGAAAGTTTGCAAGTTCGTTATTGATGCGGGGAGTTGTGATAATATTATTTCTACAGAGGCAGTTAGGAAGTTGAATTTGAAGACCGAGAAGCATCCTAAACCATACAAGCTAGCATGGTTAAGGAAAGGAGGTGAAGTGAAAGTGTGTCGAAGAGCTTGTGTGAATTTTTCAATCGGAAAGAAGTACAAAGATGAAATCTGGTGTGATGTCGTAGATATGGATGTTTGTCACTTATTGTTGGGCAGACCATGGCAGTTTGATAGAGCAGTTCAGCATGACGGTCGTGCCAACAGTTACAGTTTCATGTTCGAGGGTACTAAAATCACTTTAGTTCCTAAGAAACAGCAGCAGAAGGAGAGCAAGCTAGAAGAGATTGAAGAATTGAAAACTCTGTTGACTTTGAAGGAGTTTGTTAAAGAAGTGGAGGAAGAACCGGAAGTGTTTTTGTTGATTGGGAGAGAGAGTAGTGAAGAAGTTGAGATTCCCGAAGAAGCAAAGCCAGTTTTGGAAGAGTTTGAAGATGTCTTTCCAGAGGAGTTGCCAAAGGAGTTACCACCACTTAGAGACATTCAGCATCAGATTGATCTTGTTCCGGGGGCAGTGTTACCACATCGACCACATTATCGTATGAGTCCGAAGGAACATGAGGAATTGAGAAGGCAGGTGGAAGAGTTGCTTGAACAGGGTCGTATTCAGGAAAGTTTGAGTCCATGTGCTGTGCCAGCATTGTTGGTACCCAAGAAGGACGGAACTTGGAGGATGTGCACTGATAGTAGAGCTTTGAATAAGATCACTGTACGTTACAGATTTCCTATGCCAAGGTTGGATGATTTGTTGGATCAGTTGAGTGGGGCAACTATATTCTCGAAAATTGATTTGAAGAGTGGTTATCATCAAATTCGTATCAGACCTGGAGATGAATGGAAGACAGCTTTCAAAACTAGAGAGGGGTTGTACGAATGGTTGGTTATGCCATTTGGTTTGTCTAATGCACCTAGTACATTCATGCGGGTGATGAATCAAATTTTTAGACCATTCATTGGAAAGTTCGTCGTGGTGTATTTCGATGATATTTTGATTTATAGCAGGAGTACGGAGGAGCATGTTCTACATCTGAGGGAAGTGTTGCTTATTCTTCGTGAAGAACAATTTTACGCTGCTACAAAGAAATGTGTGTTTATGACACCTACTGTTTTATTCCTGGGTTATGTTGTTTCAGGGAAAGGTATTCAAGTTGACCAGAGCAAAGTTGAAGCAGTCAAGAATTGGCCACAGCCAAAGACAATTACAGAAGTGAGAAGTTTTCATGGGCTAGCGTCATTCTACCGAAGGTTCATACCACACTTCAGTAGCGTGATGGCTCCAGTGACTGATTGCATGAAGGGTAAACAGTTTGTGTGGTCAGAGGAAGCGGGGGTTGCCTTTGAAAGGATCAAGGAATTGTTGACGTCTGCACCAATTCTTGTTCTACCTAATTTTCAGTTGTTGTTTGAATTGCATACTGATGCTTCGAAGGTTGGTATTGGAGGAGTTCTGAGCCAGAATGGAAAGCCAGTTGCTTATTTTAGTGAGAAACTGTCAGGGGCAAAGATGAGATACAGTACATATGACGTTGAATTTCATGCTGTTGTTCAGGCTGTTAAGCATTGGAGACATTACTTATTTCAGAAGGAATTTGTTCTTTACACTGATCATGAAGCATTGAAGCATTTACAGGGACAGGATAAAATTTCAGCAAGACATGCATCGTGGATTGCATATTTACAGCAGTTTACTTTTGTCGTAAAACACAAATCTGGGGTGACGAATCGAGTAGCTGATGCTTTAAGTAGGAGGAGTCATTTGTTAACGACAATGAAGGTTGAAGTGACCGGGTTTGAAATGTTGCCAGAAATTATTGAAGAAGATCCTTACTTTGTGAAATATGTGGAGAAAGTGAAGGATGGGAGTACCGATGAATTCATGTTGGTTGATGGTTTTCTGTTTAAAGGGAATCGTTTATGCATACCGGACTGTAGTTTGAGGATGAAGATTGTGAAGGAATTACATGAAGAAGGGCATGTGGGCCGTGATCGTACTTTGCAGTTGATTTCGCAGTCTTACTTTTGGCCGTCGATGAGAAAAGAGGTTGAAAGGTTCGTGGAGCGATGTCATATTTGCCAAGTTTCAAAGGGGACAGCAACGAATGCAGGGTTGTATATGCCATTACCAGTACCATCTAAGCCATGGGTTGATATCAGCATGGATTTCGTTTTGGGTTTGCCGAGAACTCAAAGGGGAAATGATTCGATATTTGTTGTGGTGGACAGGTTTTCGAAGATGGCACATTTTGTTGCTTGCAAGAAGACAGCAGATGCAGTTCGAGTAGCGCAGTTATTTTTCAAGGAGATTTATCGACTTCATGGTTTACCAGAATCTATTGTTTCTGATCGAGATACTCGTTTTCTGAGTCACTTTTGGCTGAGTTTGTGGAAGATGGTGGGAACGAAACTGAAATTTAGTAGTGCTTATCATCCACAAACTGATGGACAGACAGAAGTTGTTAACAGGTCATTGGGGAATTTGTTGCGTTGTCTTGTACAGGATAATTTGAGAAGTTGGGACATGAAGCTATGCCAGGCAGAATTTGCTCATAATCATGCAGTAAATCGTAGCACAGGATTCAGTCCGTTTCAGATTGTTTATTCAAGTTTACCTAGGGGGCCGTTGGATTTAGCAGTTGTACCACAGTCAAAGAGAACAGTTAAACGAGCTGCTGATTTTGTTGATGAGCTGACTGAATGTCATAAAATCGTTCAGGAACGATTGGAGAAATCGAATGAGAAGTATAAGAAGTCTGCAGATTTGAAACGTCGAAATGTTGAATTTAAAGAAGGTGATTTGGTTTATGCCGTATTAACAAAGGATCGTTTTCCGGTGGGTGCTTATAACAAGTTGAAGGCACGAAAAATTGGTCCAATTGAAGTTTTGAAGAAAATCAATGAGAATGCTTATCGATTAAAGTTACCAGATGATGTTTATACTTCTGATGTTTTTAACGTCAAACATTTAATTCCATATCATGGAGGTGAGATGGTTGAGGAAGAATTTACAAATTCGAGGTCGAATTTTTCTCAACCAGGGGAGGATGATGCAGCTCAGAACAGAGAAGAAATGCAACCAAAATTTCTAACAAGGATGAGTCGTACACGACTCATAGAGAGGTTAAGTCGTACGCGACTTAGGAAGGCAGGGTTAAGTCGTTTCCGACTTAATGGTGCACGGGATAGCAAGTTTCGAGTTAACAACAATTTGAACCGCATAAAAGAGGCATCGGGTTTGAGTCGTGCGAGCTTGAGTCGTATACGGGATAATGGAACAGGGTTACGACTCAAGGGAAACTTGGAGTGTGCATACTTGATGAGTCGTACACGACTTAACAACGTATCCATAAGTCGTGACCGAGATAGCATCAAGAAGGAGAAGGATTCAACTGATGGGAGCTTGAGTCGAAGGAAGGATGTTGAGTCGCTGAAGTTATGAGTCGTGAGTCGTAGGTCGTTGCCGACCTAGTATGAGTCGTGAGTCGTTTGTTGTGATGAGTCGTGTACTGTTGTATGTTGTAAGTCGTATGTCGTGAGTTTTAAGTCGGTATGTAGTGGATCGTGTTGCATTTTAGGTCGTTACCGACCTATGGGTTGTGAGTGTTGTATTTTAGGTCGTTACCGACCTAGGGGTAATGTTGAGTCGGTCATGTATATGAAGTGTTGGGTCGCATACGACCTATGGTGAGTCGTCTTAAGGTCATATGATGATGTATGAAGGTCGTGCTTGTTAAGTCGGCCAGGGTTGAGTCGTTCTGGAGTTGAGCTGCCTTGTGTTGAGTCGGCCGCGACCTAAGTTAGGTCGTAAGTCGTCGCCGACCTAAGAGTCAGGTGAGGGTTTGTGTGTGTTGAGTTGTGAAAGCTATAAATAGCGCGTGTGTTGTACATTTTGAGGTTGTTGATTTTTGAATAAAACTCTCTTTTGTTAGCTTTGTGCTTTCATACCAATTGGTAGTTGAGTGTAATCTCCTATCTCCACTTACGTCATTCGAGTGCGCTCGAATCCACGTTTGTTGAAGCCGATTCACGGAATCTAGTGCGCTAGATCAACGTGCGAAGAATCGTAGATCTTTGAACACGGTATAGTGCGCTATCAACGTGTTTGAGATAGCTAGAGTTCGGTATCTTTGGATCAACGAACTTGGGCATTTTGGTATCTTCAACTCACCGATTGCTACATTTCATCGATTGAAGTTTTGTTTGATTAATCCGCTGCGTCATCTTTGCACAAGCTTTAGAATGTTGACACATGCCTACTTAGGTGTCTTAAGATGTTTCTACACATGGACACCTAATGGGGTTATGTGTCACTATTTTATTTAATCTTATGACACATGTCCTTCATTTTTTAATGTAAGCTTTATTTCATGACACATACCTTATTTTATATTGTTCTCCCAAAATTTATTCATATCATATTGTTTATTCCAAATAAACAATATAATTCATCATTTTCTTCCAATTAATTCTAATATTAAATTATAATATTCATTATAATTTAATATTTACGGTAATCTCCAACCAGGGTTGTTACAATAGGTCGCGCCATACTTAGGTCGTTCCTTAACTTAGGTCACTCGGCCATGTGTTAGGTCGTTCCATCTTAAGTCGCTCAGCTTTCTCTCACAACTTAGGTCGTTCTACCACTTAGGTCGCTCGACATGCTTGCATCTTAGGTCGTTCCAGTACTTAAGTCACTCGGCCCTATGTTAAGCTGCGTCCCTTAGGTCGCACCTCCTTAACTCACTCTGCCCCCTTATGGTCGCTGACCTTTAGGTGGCACCCCTTAGGTCGTACGTCCTTAACTGCCCCCTTTAGGTCGCACCCCATAGATCGCGCAGTTTGCTCTTATGCTGTAGGTCGGCTATGTTAGGTCGCTCGGCCTGCTTGCATCTTAGGTCACGCCATTCAGCCGCATCTCTTAGGTCGCTCGGCCAGTTGCTATGGGTCGCGTCATGCTTTAGGTCGCAACCATTTAGGTCGCTCGGCCTGTTATGCCGCTAGCTCCTTAGGCCGCATCACTTATGTCGTATGTTGTGGAGTCGCATGTGTTGAGCCGCTGATTTCTTGTGTTGAATTATGTTACGTCGTAAGTCGTGGCTGTTAAGTCACAAGGGTATTTCCACTTCGACGGAACTGGAATTGAATTCTTTGGATTTTATTCACGTCTTCGAATGTGAATTTTCGTGATTTATTGTCTCTACAATCATTTTTGTGATTTGTCACTTTAAAAATATGAAGGTTTCAATACTAGCAGTAAATATCAAAACTTCTTCAACAAAACGATTTCAACCCTATTTTTATTACAAAGCTCATCTCTTAAACCGTTTTCCAATCTACTAGTATATACAAACCTTTATCTCACTCATACGAGAAATCTAATTAAATGGCTTAGTAAAAAAAGTGGTATGAAACGCTTGCGTTTACTTCATCGGTTAATTCTTGGACTTGTTCGATTGAATCTCTTGTGACAATTTTCGAGTGGAGATCTACAATTTGTTCATAAATATTTAAGTTAAGCTAGTGGTTATGGGACATGATGCTAAGCTTATATATTTACTAGCTTACTGTAATTGACACTTCTTGATGATCGTTGATGACCATTTTTGTGATTAGACTAGCAAATGTGCGAGGTCTCTTTGTCTACGAGGGAGACTAAACCCCGTTTCTGTGGAGCTTCAGCTCAATTTGATGGGGTAGCGACCCAGGGTCTTCGGTCCGTTTTGTAGAGCTTCGGCTCAAAATTAATGGTCAGCAACCATGGAATAGCGTTCCGTTTTATGATACACGTGTTGGTGAGTTTTCATGCTCCCGTTTTATGATAGGCCTCCCCCCTTTTGTGATTTCTGGATTTCCATTGATGATTTCTAGAACTTGTGTTTCACCAATTTTTGTGACTTATATTGATATTTTTTATCAATATTTGTGCATTGGTGAATTTGTGTGTCATTAATTTTGTGATTGACATTGATATAATTGTCAATATTTATGGTTTGGTGAATAAAAATAAAGATTTTGACATTCTTTTTTTATCTTTGAGAAGATTCTTGTGATATTGATTAATCTCCTGTTGATTTTCAATTACATACTTATTACAGTATGGCTTTATGGTTATCATATGTTTTCGTTATATCTCTTATTCTATATCATTTTATCTGATATTTATAGCTAGACTGATCCGTTTATTATTTTCTTATTAAATAATACTCGGGTCAGACCGATATGTTACAGGTGCTTCTGCTTGACTTCACATCTCGGATTATCACCCTGACTTTTGGCTAACTACTTAGATTAGTAGTTTTTGTTGTATACATTTGACATATAGACTCATTGATATATCCGTATTCTTTTTTCTAGCAATTGTAACTATTCTTTTATGACATTGTGGATCTTGTCTGACCACTACTCTGATGAACACTTTTATGTGTTATATATTCATATCTATTTCCGCCTTTGTGATATGGATGTCTGTGACTGACTTGTGTTATGTTTATTTCTATATTTGTTTACGAAGAATATATATAGCCAGCGGGTAGTAGCTTTGAGTTTGTATCGGTATGTCGGATTTCCTCCTGAAACCAGATGCATGTTGTACTATCTGTCATATCGGTGCTCGCACGAAGCAATTACGCGGATGGTCGCTCCTCAACAGCCTTATTCTCCGCGCTAGTTAACGGCATTACACCGTAGTGACCTTTGCTAGAGTGGGTATAGAGGTGGGGCGTCACGGCTTGGTATCAGAGTAAAACTTCGAAACAATGCAGAATAATCTAGCAAGGATCATCGTCCTAAGTCCATCTTAGGAGTCGTGCTTTAGGATTTAATTCGAGTCTTCGTACCGATTCATCCTATTTCCTTTACGATTCCTTGTTTATCTATCAAGATTGCTTGATATTCATTTGGTGAATAACCTTATCCTTCTTCTTTATTTCTTTCAAAAGGAAGAGAAATGGTTAGACCTGGCCGTCCCAGCGCCGGTCATTCTAGTGCTACTCCCGAATATAGAGTATTTATGTATGCCCAGCAGCTTCTTGATCTTGTAAGGAATGCTCAAGCAACCGGATCTAATCCGGCGTCTACTCACCCTAAGTCTGAATTTGCACGTTTGTGCAGCGATTATACCAATTTGGGTGGGAAGCCATTCAAAGGTTCTGAAACTATTATTGAAGTCCAGGCTTGGCTGCGAACGTGCGAATGAATCTTTTCTTGCATGAATCTTATTGATCTTCACCGTGTTCAGGTGGCCTCTAGTATGCTCCAAGAAAGAGCATTAGATTTGTATGAGCTTCTGATTTCTAAAATAAATTAAGCGGATCTTACTTAGGAGAAATTCTGGGAACGCTTCGAATTAAAATTTATGCCAGAAGCTGAGAAGGTGACTTTGGCTCGCCGTTTCATTGACCTTGTTCAAGGTGAATCCTCTGTGGCAGACTATGTCGCATCATTCGAGTCACTTTCTAAATACAGGGTCGAGTACATAAACACCCCATTGAAGAAGAACCAAAGATTTGTCTATGGCTTGAATAAAAATCTCAAGCAACCATTACTTCTAAAGTTAGAAGTTTCTTTTGATCAACTCATTGATATCGCTCTTCGTCTTGAAGAGGCAGATAGGGAGAGTGATGTTGAAGTTATGGGTGCCAAACCAAACTTCAACAACAAGAAAAGGCCTAATAAGTTTAGAGTTCCTTATCCCCATAAGAAAGGGAAGCAAGCAACTTCGGTGGCAAAGACTTCTACCTCTAGTAGTGGGCAATGCTACAACTGTGGTTCTAAGGACCATTATGTGAATAAGTATTCAAAGCCTCGTGCTTGTCGCAATTGCAAATGCTCGGACCCTTATATATCTTTGTGTCCCAAACTTCAAAACAGGAAGGAGGGAAAGCTTAATGTTGCTCAAGCCCCTGGCAACACATCTCGTGGTCAAGGTATTTCTCATTCTATCCTTGATGGCATTATTTTATTTCGTGGTCATCCTATTCAAGTTCTTTTTGATACGGGTGTGTCCCACTCTTTCATTTCAAAAGAACTTGTTGATACTTTTTCTTTGGATGTTTTGTCTTTAATGACTTCTTTGAGAATTGCGAATCCGGTTGGTGGATCCGCAACAATCAGTTTATTGTGTGAAGATGTCGAGATTATTTTGTGTGATTTTTCTTTCCGAGCCGATTTGCACGTTATGCGCTACTTAGGCTTTGGAATGATTTTGGGAATGGATTGGCTTAACCGCTATGAAGCCCAAATCCTATGTTCTTAGCGGACTATTCATCTTCGACATCCTCAATCTATTAAGCAGATTTCTATTGACCTTAAAGATTCGGATTCCAGCTTGATTGCATCTTTATATTCTTTAAATCCTCATGATTACGATAATGATGATGAGGGAGATATTATTTCTCTTATTCACGTTGTTCGTGAATTTTCCGACATATTTGAGCCCGTTTTAGGATTACCACCTAAGCGAGCAATTGAGTTCGGAATTAATCTCATCCTTGGAGCTCAACCTATCACTCGTCCTCCTTTCGCATGTCCAATAAGGAAAATGAGGAGATGCGTAAACAATTATCCGAATTGGAGACGAAGCAATTTATTCGCTTTAGTTCCTCGCCTTGAGGAGCTTCGGCTATTTTTGTGAAGAAATCCGACGGTACACTTAGGCTTTGCATTGACTACCGCAAGCTTAGATCTTACTATCAAGAATAAATATCCTTTACCTCGGATTGATGATATATTTGATCAACTTAGTGGTGCTAGAGTCTTTTCACAATTAGACTTAGCTACCGGTTTTCATCAGCTTCATAGTGCAGAGGATATCATTCCTTTGACATATTTCCGTACTCGTTACAGATCTTATGAATGGCTTGTTATGACATTTGGTTTCACGAATGCACCGGCTTATTTCGTTGACCTTATGAATAGAGTTTTCAAAGACTTCCTCGATCGGTTTGTTCTCATCTTTATTGATGATATTCTTGTGTATTCAAAAACCGAGGAGGAGCATGAAAAGTATCTTCGGATTGCGTTAGAAACACTTAGGAGCAATCAATTAAAAGATTTTTTTTATAAATGCCACTTTTGGCAATCTCGTGTGAAGTTTCTCGGTCATATTATTTCCGAATCCAGAATTTCCGTGGATCCTTCAAAGATTGAAGCGATTCAAAATTGGAAGAGACCTAAGAGTGTGATGGAGATCCGTAGCTTCCTTGGATTGGCGGGCTATTACCGTCGTTTTATAAAAGAATTTTCAAAAATTTCCGTGCCTTTTACTAGTTTGACAAAGAAGGGAGTTAAATACCTTTGGTCGGACAATTGTGAAGCTTCTTTTCAGAAATTAAAAGAACTCATATCCGATGCTCTTGTTCTTGTGATTCCCGAGGGAAACCAAGATTTTATTGTTTATACCGATGCTAGTCGCGTTGGTTTGGGTGCCGTTCTTATGCAAAGAGAACGTGTTATTGCTTATGCTTCTAGACAATTGAAGCCAGCCGAGACTAGATATGCCACTCATGATTTAGAGCCCACGACTATTGTTTTCGCCCTTCGTATTTGGCGTCATTATCTTTTGGGATAAAAAATTATTCTTTACACCGATCATAAATCTTTGAAGTATCTATTTTCTCAAAAGGAACTTAATTTGCGTCAACAACGTTGGCTCGAATTTCTTGCAGCTTATGATCTTGATATTCTTTATACCCCCGGAAAGGGAAATCGTGTTGCGGACGCACTTAGTCGTAAGCAACAAGTGGTTGTTTCTATGATGATATCTGAACGGAATGATCTCGTAATTCTATCCACTTGTGAGATTCGAGATCGTGTTTCCGATTTATGTTCATCTCTTGTTTTATGTAGCCTTGTGGCTCATCCTTCTCTTTTAGACCACATTCTTGAAGATCAAAGGCTAGATCCCGAATTGGCTCTTCTTGGCCAAAATTTTAGGGATAAAATTGATATTGAAGGTTTGAAAGACTTTGATACTGATTCTCGTGGCGATATTCGAAAATTTGGTAGTCTTATCGTGCCAAATATTAGTAATCTTCGTAAAGATATTTTAGAAGATTCTCATCGTTCTAAATTTACCATTCATCCCGGTAGTAGTAAAATATATGCGGACATGAAGCAACTTTATTATTGGGAGGGAATGAAATCTGATATTGCTAATTTTGTTAAGTGTTGCATGACTTGCCAACTCATTAAGGCCGAACATAAAAGGCCCGGTGGGTTATTACAACCTCTAGAAATTCCAATTTGGAAGTGGGACCAAATTTCCATGGATTTTATAGACGGCCTTCCCCGTTCTCGTTCGGGTCATGATAGCTTATGGGTGATAGTTGATAGACTTATTAAATCCGCTCATTTTGTTCCCGTTCGGTCTAATCGAACCGTTCCTCTCTTGGCCAAAATTTTTTTAAAGAAATTGTAAAATTGCATGGAGTTCCTTCTTCTATTGTTAGTGATCCTGATCCATTGTTTACTAGTGGATTTTGGAAGAGTCTTCAAAAAGCTTTGGGAACGAAGCTTAATTTAGCACCGCTTATCATCCCCAGTCCGATGGACGGACTGAGCGTATGAATCAAACTCTTAAAGATCTTCTTCGAGCATGTGTTCTTGATTTTGGTGAAAGTTGGGAAGATCATATTTCTCTTGTTGAGTTTTCCTATAATAATGGCTTCCAATCTAGTATTGGTATGGCATCTTTTGAGGCACTCTATGGAAGGCCATGTCGATCTCCTTCTTGTTGGCTTGAGGCCGGTGAGAAGCTGGTTTTAGGTCCAGATTTTATTCGTGATTTCATAGAGAAGATTGACCTTATTCGTCATAGGATGAAAGAAACCCAGAGTACACAAAAATCCTATGCTGATAACCGGAGAAGGAAATTAGAATTTTCTGTGGGAGATCTTGTGTTTATTCGTGTTTCACCTATGAAAGGTGTTGTATGTTTCAGTCGATCGGGAAAGTTAGCACCTCGATATATTGGTCCATTTCCCATCACCGAACGTATTGGTTCCGTGGCTTATCGCCTTTTATTACCGGCTCAGTTTTCTGCTATTCATGACGTGTTTCACGTTTCTCAATTACGAAAATATCTTCGATATTCCGATTCTATTCTTGAGCCTAGTGTTGTGGAAGAAATTGAAGTTTCGTCTAATTTAACTTATGAGCAACATCCTATATATATTATTACTTCGGAGGTCAAACGTGCTTGTTAAAATTCAATGGTCCTCAAATCCTAAGGATTGCTCTTGGAAATCTAAAAAGTTCATCGAGCGAACACATCTGGACTTACTTTCCCGTGCTCTTTGAAGTGAATTTCTTATTTCAAATTCCTTTTTTATTGATATGCTTTCATGGTTGTTACCTTATATCTTCTTCTTAAATATTGCATGGACGCAATTTCTTTAAGGAGGGGAGTATGTAACAACCCGCATAATTTACGATTGAATATTTTAATATTTTATTTAAATATTTTATCGTTAGTCGGATTTTAGTCCGGAAAGTTACTTTTTGCATACGGTCGAATTAGGACTCGGGACCACTTCCATTGGGTCCAAAACGCCATTTGCGATCTTTTTGAGTGTAAACTTTGATATGTTTGGAGTTAGTGGAATTTTGCCACTTTTTCACTTTGGGTTTTGGGTTTGGTTTAGCCCATTAGCCTAAACTATTAACTCTAGCTCAAACCCCCATCTTCCCTTCATAACTTCACTTTCATTTCCTAACACTCAAGCTTCATCAAAAATGGAGGATGGAATGGGAAATTAAAACTCCAAGCCCTAGTTCATTTGCAAATCCAACATCTAACTCCAAATTCAAAGAGAAGCCATTGATTCAAGCTTCTTGTGTTGAGATTCAAGTGTGGTTGATTCCTCCTTTGCTTTTAGGCTTCTCCTTCATTGATTTTATGTAAAGGTGAGATTTTTACCTCACATCTTTGTCTATATCTATCTTTGATTGTTGGGTATAAATCCCTAACACTTTTATTCCTTTGCTTCATTGATTTATCTTTGATTCTTCCTTTGCTTTCAAGCTTCTTCTTCATTGATTTTGTGAAAAGGTGAGATTTTTATCTCACATCTTTGTCTATAACTATCTTTGATTGTTGGGTATAAATTCCTAACACCTTTTCGTATGCATTTGCTCTAAGTTTGCATTTAATTGGTGAAAATCGCAATTTTTAGTGTTTTGGCTTCAAATCTTTAAAAATCCTAACTTTGATGATTGAATATGTTTTTGGTGATGCAGCGAGGAGCCAATAGGACCGGAGAATTGATGGGCGTAATCCCCTAGCGTCTGTGCTCGATCGGTTGCAAATTGACAGAGTTTTTGCATTTCTGTTGCTTAGGTCGTTCGGCCTGCATACATATCTCTCGGCCTAAAGTTAGGTCGCACCATACTTAGGTCGTTCCTTCACTTAGGTCACTCGGCCATGTGTTAGGTCGTTCCATCTTAAGTCGCTCGGCCTTCTCTCACAACTTAGGTCGCTCGGCCTGCTTGCATCTTAGGTCGTTCCAGTACTTAAGTCGCTCGGCCATATGTTAAGCCGCATCCCTTAGGTCGCACCTCCTTAAGTCACTCTTCTCCTTTTAGGTTGCTGACATTTAGGTCGCACCCCTTAGGTCGCACCTCCTTAACTGCCCCCTTTAGGTCGCTAACCTTTAGGTCGCACCCCATAGGTCGCGCGGGTTGCTCTTATGCTATAGGTCGGCTATGTTAGTTCACTCGGCCTGCTTGCATCTTAGGTCGCGCCATTCAGCCGCATCTCTTAGGTCGCTCGGCCAGGGTCGCGTCATGCTTTAGGTCGCAACCATTTAGGTCGCTCGGCCTGTTATGCCGCTAGCTCCTTGGGTCGCATCACTTAAGTCGTACGCCGTGGAGTCCCATGTGTTGAGCCGCTGATTTCTTGTGTTGAATTATGTTACGTCGTAAGTCTTGGCTGTTAATTCGCAAGGGTATTTCCACTTTGATGGAATTGGAATTGAATTCTTTGGATTTTATTCACGTCTTCGAATGTGAATTTTCATGATTTATTGTTTCTACAATCATTTTTGTGATTTGTCACTTTAAAAATATAAAGGTTTCACTACTAGCAGTAAATATCAAAACTCCTTCAACAAAACGAATTCAACCCTATTTTTATTACAAAGCTCGTTTCTTAAATCGTTTTCCAATCTACTAGCACATACAAACCTTTATCTCACTCGTACAAGAAATCTAATTAAACGGCTTAGTAAAAAAAAGTGGTGTGAAACGCTTGCGTTTACTTCACCGGTTAATTCTTGGACTTGTTCGATTGAATCTCTTATGACAATTTTAGAGTGGAGATCAACAATTTGTTCGTAAATATTTAAGTTAAGCTAGTGGTTATGGGACATGATGCTAAGCTTATTTATTTACTAGCTTACTGTAATTGACACTTCTTGATGATCGTTGATGATCATTTTCGTGATTTAGACTAGCAAATGTGCGAGGTCTCTTTGTCTACGAGGGAGACTAAACCCCGTTTCTGTGGAGCTTTGGCTCAATTTGGTGGGGTAGCGACCCATGATCTTCGGTCCGTTTTGTGGAGCTTCGGCTCAAAATTAATGATTAGCAACCATGGAATAGCGTTCCATTTTGTGATACACGTGTTGGTGAGTTTTCATGCTCCCGTTTTGTGATAGGCCTCCCCCTTTTTGTGATTTTTGGATTTCCATTGATGATTTCTAGAACTTGTGTATCACCAATTTTTGTGATTTCCATTGATATGTTTTATCAATATTTGTGCATTGGTGAATTTGTGTGTCATTAACTTTTGTGATTGACATTGATGTAATTGTCAATATTTATGGTTTGGTGAATAAAAATAAAGAGTATGACATTCTTTTTGATATTTGAGAAGATTCTTGTGATATTGATTAATCTCTTGTTGATTTTCATTTACATACTTATCACAGTATGGCTTTACGGTTATCATATGTTTTCGTCATATCTCTTATTCTATATCATTTTATCTGATATTTATAGCTAGACTGATCCGTTTATTATTTTCTTATTAAATAATACTCGGGTCAGACGGAGATGTTATAGGTGCTTCTGCTTGACTTCACATATGAGATTATCACCCTGACTTTTGGCTAACTACTTAGATTAGTTGTTTTTGTTATATACATTTGAGATATAGACTCCTTGATGTATCCATATTCTTTTGTCTAGCACTTGTAACTATTGTTTTGTGGCGTTGTGGATCTTGTCTGACCACTACTCTGATGAACACTTTTATGTGTTATATATTCATATCTATTTCCACCTTTGTGATATGGATGTCTGTGACTGACTTGTGTTATGTTTATTTCTATATTTGTTTCCGAAGAATATATATAGCCACCGGGTAGTAGCTTTGAGTTTGTATCAGTATGTCGGATTTCCTCCTGAAACCAGATGCATATTGTACTATCTATCATATCGGTGCTCGCACAAAGCAATTACACGGATGGTCGCTCCTCAATAGCCTTATTCTCTGCGCTAGTTGACGGCATTACACCGTAGTGACCTTGGCTAGAGTGGGTATAGAGGTGGGGCGTCACACAAGCCGAGCCTCTCCACACCCCAGCATATGTAGCTCGCACAATGACCATCTACCTAAAGCTAGCCTTAGCTTCATATGTTTTGGTATCCCTGCTTTATATAGCCGACAACAAATAGCACTTACAGCCACTTCACCGACCCAGATCTGCTCTCGTCTGCCACCCCTACCACACATACACCAAGCTCCGCCCAATAACCCTCCCTCTTACTTCCACCAGACGTCATGTCTTCCTCCTTCCGATGCTCGCCGAAGCTTTCTCCATGTTTTGTTATGAAACGATATATATATTATTTTGTGTTAGCCTTTGTTTATTTATGTTGGCTTATGTGTATATTATTGATATAACTGTAAAAAAAAATACTTTATGTTCTAAGAAAATTTATAGACATATGTCAGCGTATTGATAACGTTTACATACACTTATATATATATATACAGGATTTTGAAACGTATATATGTATTTTCTTATACTATTTTAAATATAAAATATAATTACTGTGAGTTGTCTACATACTTTGATAGTTTTGGTCTACCAGTTCATGTATATATTACTTGTTAGTTTGCAAATTATAATATGTTGTTAAAAATATATAAGTTATTAGGTATATATAGTATGTTAAAATGTTTACATAAGCTTTCAAATCTGTTGTATATATATCAGCTTCGGTAAGTTTAGGTATGTAAGTAGTATTAACTTTACTATTGGGTTGTGCATAGGTCTATATTGGTATACATGATATAAATAACGTGTTTATAGTGTTGTTCCATTTTTGGTTTAAGTGTAGATTTCTTTTTTTAGTAGTATATGGTTATGGATTTGTTATTGACATGTATAGGCAATATATTTCAACTTGCATAGAAAGAAAAAATAAAGGCATGGTTTTACAAATTGAAAGGTACACGCATGTTACGTATAACATGCGTTTCAATGATACTGGATTTCCAGATTTCACTTATATTACATATGTTAGTTTAAAAATGTAATCCGCACATAATTGTTGGTTGTAGTTTACATGCATTTTTGAAATGATCTATTGGGCTATATATGATGTATGTCTGCATGTATATAATGGGTCTGTATATATATATTTACATGCATGTATTGCACATGTAGGCATTTGCATATTCAAATAGCTTACGTATATAACTGTATATACATTGTTTTAATAATAATAATAATATATTGTTTATTTGTTTATATAATATATATCAATAACTGTATGTCTATAAGTTTGGTAGTTGACTACACCATATATATATATATATATATATATATATATATATGTTGAAAATTTCAGGTTTTATTTCAAAATGTATGTGTGCTTACTTTAATATTCATATGTTTTCCAAAGTTTTACATAAGGTTGACGTGTCATATATATACAGTAATTGGGATTTCAAAGTAATTATGCATATTATTAGTTGATGAAAAAAGAAGAAGAAGAAAGTTTTTTATTAGTGATAAATGTAATTGTCTATACAGATTTTCATTAAGTAAGTTATAGTGATTTCTGAAGTTATTGTTTTAAATATAGTATATAAGTATTGATTTTAAATAATTATGGACATATATGTGTTGAGTTTAATATATGTATTTTAAATTGAAACAATAGATTTTGAATACATTTAATTTGAAATGTATTTGAATTTAGAATATGATTTTATCTATACAGTTGTATATAGTTATATAAGTTCACTTATATCAATTTGCTTCATCGATCCAGTTCTGATTGGATTTTTTTATTCTTATTATTTAGCTTTGATCGTTGAATTCGTGTCGATTTTTCTTTGCTTCGATTCATCATTCAAATTTCAGTGTCTTTATTAGTGTGCGTATCCGTGTCATCTTCTGTACTCTCTAGCCTCGAAAGGCGAGCAATCATTCATGATTAATGTTCTTTTATTTATTAAATTAGATTTCAATTGAAACGACAATTGAAATATGCTGTTGTGAGTTATTTACACTGTTATATATTTATATATATATGTATATATATGTTATACCTGTATCAGTTCACCTGTGACATCTCACACCATTATCTGTTGATTATACGATGACAATCCCGTTTGGTTGATAATTGATTGATTGTTTGTTGTTTATATTGGATGTTAAATTGTAATTTATAAAGTGATAAATATTATGCAATTGAATTTGACGTAGGATAGTTAAAATTTTGAATCGACATATGTGTTGAGTTTGATTAGTTAAATTTGTATAATATGACCCCTTAAATGTTTAATTATTTGACACGTAGAAAAATGGTTAATTACCCTTGAACCATTTGAATTTATGTTGTATGAAATCGAATAATAAATGTCAGGTGAAGAACCATAATGTTATAATCTTTAATCTACATGAAATGATAGTGTAGATTCTAGAAATAATTATATTAATTTGCACAAACAACAATGTTAATTAATATGATTATTTCGGGATAATTTGAATTGATTATTGGATTGTTAATGATGGCTGCTATTGCTTGTTTATTTACTTTGACTCCGTCCTAGTTATCACACTGCAAATTCACTTTGCTATGCTTTGATTTTTGAATTGAATTGGAATCGGGTTGAAATGATAAATACCCAAATGAATTTGACCTAGGATAGAGAATTGAATAAAAAACCCGATTGGTCAATAATTTGATTTAAAAATAAAATGAAGATTTTATTTGAATAAATAATAAGTTTTGAAAAGAAGTTGGAATTTTAATTTAATGAAATAAAATGTTAATATTTAATATTTGAAACAAAATATTAACAAGTAGTTGTTGGAAGAACGTTGTTTGTAATAAATTATTTAACAATAAAATTTGGAATTATTCATTGTATTAAGTTTGAAATTATTTAATAATTAAGTTTGAAATTATTTAATTATTAAGTTTTGAAATTATTTAATGATTAAGTTTTGAAATACTTAATAATTAAGTTTTGAAATTATTTAATAATTGAATAAGATTGAATTATTTGATAATTAAATAAAAAATTTGAATTCTTTGATAAGAGAAATTGAACTTTTGAATAAGTGAATTTGAACTACATTAATAAATGTAATTGGGTTTCTTATTTATTAAGTTTGGAAAATTATTTAAGTAAATTAATAAGTGAAGTTTAACTTCTTGAATATATGAAATTTAGTTTCTTTATTAATTGAGTTTTGAAATTTGTAACTAATTAAAGGAATAAGTGGAATTGAATTTCTTTAACAAGAAATAAAATGTGATTTATTGGAATAAATATAAGACTTGTAATTTAAAGAATTTTATTTGAGGAATTTAATTGAATTCAATTTGTAAGATGATATAATGAAGTTGAACTTAAGAAACTGATTTAATGAATTGGTAATTTAATAGAAATTGTTTTGAATGATAAATTAACTTAATGAATATTGAATGAAATCGACAAATGATTTTAAATTGATTTGATTGTTAAATTAAATCAATTTAAATAATTACGGAATGAAATTTATATTCGAACTTGAATCAATATTTGAAATGTTTAAATAAAATTTGAAATTGAATTTTAAGATTTTGAAATGGATTTTGAAAGTTTTGAAATGTAAATTATGGAAATTGATATAGAAAGACAAATGGAATATTAGTTTACAAATTCTAATTTGAAATCGAATTTGATTTGGTTTTGAAATTTATTAAACGACCAATTGGTGTAGTAATTACGAAAGTTATTAAACAAACCGAAAACCACTTTAATAACTATACGCGGAGTGTGATCCAGAATGAAGTGGTTGGATTGATGTACTTGATGACTGAAGAAAGAGAACGATAATGGATCGCCTTGACACTTGTGTCAAATTGAAAATGACTAAGATAGGAGCCGTACCGGGCCAAATGGGTTTAGCCACCTCGAGCGAACACACTTCTTCGTAAGCTACTCTTTACTTGTTATTGATTGGTGCACCCTCGTATTTTGGGAGTGTTGTTTTGTGGTATTGCGATCGTTGCGGCAATACGTTTTCCCCAGTCCGGATCAGGCAAATGGTAGTTTCACTACCTTGGGTATTGCCTCATGTTCCTTGTCATAGTTGTATCCCTATATACGCGACCATTATGAATTTGTTTTGTGTTATACCTATGGAGTACTCCCTGATATCCCACTAGTTTACAGTGTTGTATAGACTATAACGCTTATATAAAATGTGTTAAGGGGATACTGGTAACGCCTTAACACTATTTTGATATTTTATATTACTGATAGACATTATCTATTTAGCGTATATTACTACATAGTAGATAGTTTAACGGATCCTTAGAGGACGATTATTCCAACGTCCTTTGAGTTACTTGTATTTCAGTTGTTATTTCACTTGAGTTGGATTTATTGATATAAGAATGTTAATCCTGACTCGAGTATTTTGTGTTTTCCTTTACGCTTGGGTCAGACTGAGTGGTTCAGCTTTTGAGACTCACATTTGGAGTTGGAGCTTCGCCTGGAGATCCAGCTATCTATCCACCTTTCAGATATTCAGTTGATTCCAGTGATGTATTCTGATTCTTGTATTTGACTATTGTATTCGAGACTTCTGTTGTAACTTATTTAAATCTTTTATATATATAGTAGCTTCATGAACTACTATTTTTTTTACTTCCGCTGCATATTATTACTCTGTGTCTATGATTCTATGATTATTTATTTACTGTATATCTGAGTTTTTCCAAATTTAAATTAACAATTCGGTATTTTGAATTATTCAAGTCCGACATGTACGGATGCAAATAGTCCAAAATAGCGGGTCGTTACAGTTGGTATCAGAGCTTTTGGTAGCTTTAGGAAAACTCAGCATATAGGGTAAGTATATTTACAGAATCACTCTCATTCGAGTTTCAATCTCTTCCTTTTGACTAAATTCCTTTGAATTTTGGAACGTTCCCCGCGGTTCCGAAATTCATTTGTGTCCCTCACTATTCGTCTTCTTCTGAATTCTAAAGTATCCCATAACTCCACTTTGAATGGTCCTTATAACGAGTCGGCGGTCCCGCCATTCTCAAATTTATTTGTGATGGGGTGAAACTCCTTTACAATAAGCATTGATTGACTGGAGATTTCCGAATCCTCGGTATAAGATGCTATCTATCTCCTGCTATACCTGAATTCTATTTCTTGAGATCGAATGTTGATTTACCTCATAATTCTGCATTGATCTTATTCTTGAAGTCACGGTCGACCCGGTTAAGGTTGCCCGCGATTTATATAAACTTATGCATCTCCCGATTTTGTTATTTAAATCGTCCTATCTCTGGTTCGAATTTATATTCGAATCAAAATTCTTTTTGATTTGAGTCCATCAAATTTGAATCTCTATCCTTGCTTTAAAATCCATTCTTGTATCGTCGAGCAAACAAATGTATTTGTGAATTAATATTTAAAATGTTTTAAAAATATATTGTGTTGTTTGAGTTGTTGATGTTGACTTGGGTTTCCGATCGATTCGTCTGATTAAAGCTATCGATAGGATTTCCAAAACACTCGATCAGAGCAAACTGACACAATATTGTTTTCGAATTTAGTAAATAAAATAATTTTGTATGATTATATTATATATAAGTATAAATTTTTCTGAAATTAAACTGTTAATGAATTTGTTGTTAGAAACGATAATACTTGATTTTCATTTATTGTTTTGTAAACCATTGATTTACCAACTTATAAATAAATGAAGTTATAAAACTTGGTTATAATTTGATTTGGAATTTGGAATTTAAGATGAATTAAAATCAAGAATTTGAGAATTTATTTTTCGGTGATTTCAAACTTTGATTTGAAAGTTTTAAAGTGTATAGTATTTAAAATATTTTCCAATAGAAATCATTCAAAAAAATTTAACAGTTAAAATCAGTGCTCTTTTCTTTGTCCCTGGAAAATAATTTCGGTGATGACGGTCGCATCATCGACATTCATTTTCGAGTTTCGAAGTGGAGAGACCAATTCGTAGCTCGGCTACAGTTTTGTTTTGGAAATTAAATCGTTTTAAATTTCTTAAGTATGATTTGATTTATATATATGTACATTATTTTAAATTTAATTTGATTTGATATATTATGAATATATACTTATTTATTTTTATCTCTAAGTTGTTTGAAATTAATCTTTAAATTTTTTATTTAAGGATAATTTTCAATTATAAATGAAACCAAATTCTTTTTATATAAATACTTAACTTGAAATTACTAAATTGTAAAAATTTATTTGGATAATACTCAATTGCATTATATATAACTTAACTAAAATGTAAATATACTTAATATATATGTGACATATTAAGTAGAATAAATTTAATTATCATTTGGAATAAAGAAGAATTAAAATTTTCGAATAGAATATGATTATAATAAATGACTATTCAAATTTATGATCTTTGAAATTGTTAATTTAAGATAATTGGATAATATACAATATAAATGTCTTTGTAAATAAATTTGAGTGCGCATAAAAATGTTATACACTTAAATTTTTAATTATAAAATGGTTAATATAAGTAAATAGAATACTAGGTTAGTCGAATAATAAATGGATTAATAAAATAAATTACTGTTTGAAATAAAATTTGTAACAAACAATGATAAATTGAAGATAAACCAAGTTAAGGAAATTCCTTGAGTTTAAAGTCAGCTGTTGAATATAAATTAATTTAAATTGAAATTTATATGGTTTAAATTAATTGTTTATTATGTAATTTAAGTCTATTTTCTTTTGGTTGTCTCTATTCTCCTACTTCCTTCCTTTTTGAGGACAAAAAGTTTTAAGTGGGGGAGAGTGTAACAAGTCGCAGATTTAACCGGATTTAGTAACGTTATTAATTGAAATTTTGTGGGAAATTAAAAAATAAAATTTTGAAATATAAATTTAATATTTGGAATGCATCTAGTTAAACATAGCAACTGGTAAATTTTCGTCGGAAAATATGAAAGTTTATTTCGTGCGTAAATTTACTTCAATTTAATCAGTTAAAAAGCGATGAAAATAAAACGTTTTCGAAACCTAAATATTTTTACATAGAAAAATTCTAAATCTCCTTCTGAGCAAACGCTATTTTTCGTTTTTCCAAATTCGGACATCTTTCCTCGTCGGTCTTATTTTTCTGAGATTTTCATGCATTTTCCGCTTGTATAAAAATTTGAATTTTTATTATTCAATCGTATCACTGATATCCATATACCATTTTGACCGTCTCGTCGTCTTGATATCTACGATATATTCAACTGTAAATTTCAAAGTCTGGTGCGCGGTGAAACCACGATACGCTTAGCCGTATCGGTTCCATACTTTTAGGTATTTTGCATTTCTAGTGACCATTCGTATTACATCGGCTTAAACATTATAGCCTCCAGCCGTTATTGTTTTCAAATTTCAATGTCTGACTCTTTCTTTTCCTAGCTTTGATTCATTTTGTCTTAGCCTTTTCGTTTGCACGCAGAAGAAAAACTATATATTTTATTTTAACCAAGTTTCTCAGTAAATAGACATTTCCTTGAAGCCATGATTGTTCTTCTTCCAATCTTTCACCTCAAGACCCTTCCCATCCGTTCAAACCCTCCACTACCGGAGCACGCACATCGCTCAACCTTCACTCGCTGTGAACCACCATGGCCGGTCGAAATCTGCTCCTCTCACCTCTACCAACGTGCTCCTCCAACGGACGCCACCTCCTCTCTCTCTCTCTCTCTCTCTCTCTCTCTCGGCTATGGTCATCTACAACCGATGTACCCCATCACCTTAGCCCAAGCCGAGCCTCTCCACATGTCAGGACACGATTCTTCGTCTTCCGAAAATTCGACATCGACACTCACTTTATCGACTGCCGAGAAATCGAACGACGGAAAACCGAACACTGAGGGTTTTTAAAAGAATTTAAGAAAATAAAAAGAGAGAAAAAGGTAGAAGATAGAGGGAAAAGAAGAAAGAAGAATTTTAAAATAGAAGAAAAAGAGAAATAGAACAGAAAGAAAACAACAGAACAATAACAGAATCTCACAATTCGCAGTGGAACAATATATAATAATAAATGAATAATCTTTAAACAAAGAACTATATCAGTTATTACATTACATCACATTACATCACATCATATCATCAGAGTGTACAACAATATACAACAACAACAGTGCAGCGGAAAAAGAAATACTATATAAACTAGTAATACGCCATGCCATCCAGCTTGCCTCCAGCAACTCAAGAATATCCAGAATATCCAGAATATCCTGATAAACCTAACTCTTAACTGCCCGTGTGGAAATTGGTGGGCACCCAGAGTTTAGGAAGGAAAACAATAAACTCCAAGTCAGTCATGTGACTGGTGTGAGAACTCAAAACAGTTTATTTATCTTTAAAATCAAAATAGAGGAATATTTTTAAATTCTATTCGCAATGCTTTTAAAAATGAGACTACCATAAGACCTCCTGCCACACACACAATGCAAACGCGGACTTGGAGAAGATTTCTCCTTATGATAGTCAAACATGCTTGATACGCATTTAAAAAGAATATTTGATATTATTACTAGTGCATAGTGTAGAAAATTCATTTCGAAAGTAGAATATAAATCTTAGCCAGCATAGGTACCATTATATTATGCCTACTATAGCTACTTCCTGAGGAAGCAGGTTCTACAACTAAAATCGTACAAGTTTCGTATTGTTTCTTTGGATTTCCAACAAATGATCAGGCCAAGGAACTTCCCATTGCCACATGAGAATGCCTCTGGAAAGACATCCTCGAGAACCAAACCGGAACTCTGCCAACACAAGGCCGGGTTACCCCTAACTGGGTAACTACTGACACGAGCACGCCATTTCCCGATCGTAAACGACCTTTCTCACGGGATCCCGAAAACCAACAACCACAAAGTAATAAATTCGTAGTAACCACATAGGTTAAATATCTGGGCTCCATACCATGATACCACCTCTATCCAGAAGGAAATGTACATACCCTAAAGGGTGCTACCCCTCATAACCTTGCTGCATCTTTCCTGTTTTGACCATTTCCGGGGTGTGAGGTTCGACGAAGTCACGTCCACAAAAACATACTTTATACAAAAGCCATGCTTTGGGTCAACAAATGATCAACACAATGATCACTAAGATAGACGATCAAATAAACGATCCTATCACAATAATCAACACAATGATCATTTCAGCATCACTCAGCATGTCACATTACCAAATTGGGAATATATCGCTGATAACTTCAACTATATAACCTCTGAGCTCATATGTCTCAGAGAAGGGTGTTAAGCTAAAAGAATAAATTCTTCGCCACCAACAGAAATATATTTGAAAGAAATCGGCTTTATATCTCAATCTGTAATGTCAGACATACAATCCATACAAGTTTGTTCCGGGCTCGAACAAAACCGAAGGCACTTACAAAGAAGTCCTTGCAATCCGGATATTCACAATCCTGATCGGATTCCCCATCACATATGGAGAACTCTATACCGGAGCAACTCGGTGCAGAGTAAATCGACAGGTCATTCTATCGCGCTCGCAAATACCGGGTCTTCAACACCGATCTTCAATGCAATTATAACGACGTATCACATATTCGGAATGGGTTATACGACCCCATGGTCCTTTCCCGGTTAACCCGAATAGTGAGCGCTTATTCAAAAATAAGTGTAGCATTCACATTCAAACAAATCACATCAATTACCCATTCAAAGGGAAATATTGATAGTCGGTTATTGAACTATCACTGGATATGCACACATCACCAGATTCCAAATAATTTTCCAAATTATTTATTTTCCAAAATATCTTCACTAGATATGTAATTTCAATACTTCAAAAATAAATCAATATTTATTTTTAAACTAATTTCACTTTCTTTTATAAATTCCTTAGTGAATTTACATTTCACAATATCTATTGATATACGTTTTCAATTATCCATTTTCAATTTATCTTCAAAAAGATAAATTCTCAAAATATTCACTTTATATTGGAAAACATTTCCATACTTATTTATTCATAAGTAATCCACAAATTTTATTTATTTTCAACACTTAGAAAATATTCAATATACTTAAATTGAAATTAAGTATATATTTCATTCTTTAAGGAAATCATTCTCATAAACATCTTTATTTGGGCCAAAACGAATGTTACGTAAAACATCGTTACGACAACCCAAAATCACTAGTATAGGGATTCGAAATTAAAATAGATATATAAATCCCAATACTGTACAAAACATTTCCTTTCGGAAATTATTTACTATAACAACAGTGTTATAGTCTACTATTTCCTTTTCATTTCTCAAAAACGTCTATTTCAACAATTAATGTTGAAATCTATGGTTTCGAATCTCAACACATTTAAAACTTCGTTAGATCGTTTTAATTCTATTTCAAATATCACATTCAAAACAATTTCTTTAACATCTTATTCACTATTCAAAAACGTGAATATACTACGTTAACACATTTCATCCTTTTATTCATTTTATTTTAAAGGATCATTCACAGTCAAAAATGTGAATATAACTCCATTAATAGGTTTTAACAATTTACTTATCAAAATAAGTTGTTTGCGGATTTATAAAACAACGTTTATAAATTCCATTTCTATTTATTTATAAAAACTTCCTTTTTATAAATTCTTTTACTAACCTATTCTAGTTTATAACTCGATTATAAACTAAAAGTTCATATTATAAGTCGAATGCTTATAAAACGATTATTTTACAAAATCGTTCTTTTAAAGACTTCCAATTTATAAACCTTATAACTTATAAGATTCATTTATTTAACCAAATCTATTCCTTCAATATAACTTCACAAATTTATAAATCTTACTATTTATAAATTTCATTTATAACTTCACCGTTTATAATTATATAAATTTCATTCTTTAATGAAATTCATTTTCACTTCATTCAAACACTTATAAAAACTCGTTTTATAATTTCAATATCTCAATTTATAAATATCCATTTATAAATCTCTTATATAAATCAATTCATATTAATATTTTAAAAACGTCTTTAAACTCCTTTATAATTTCATCATTTTGATTTATAAAATAATCAAATTTTTATAAATCCTATATTTAAACTTTTCACAATAAATTTCAGAAATCCCAATTTAACTATTTTATAAAGTCATTAATTCCTTATTTTCAAAAATCAGCTTTTAACTATATTTCTTAAAAATCATAATTTTTATAACTTTAAAAATTATAACGTTTATTTATTTATAATGGATCAATTCCAAAATATAGTATATTCCCAAAAATCACTTTAAAAATCATTTTAAAATCCCAAAATTTGGTCCAATGATGCTACACACCAAATAGTCAATCACGACTACAACGATATCATATATCAATATGATAATCAATCAAATATCAAAATATCTGAAATCAAATAAACTGTTGAGGAATCCAATTGGATCCCTCGAACCTGTTTTCCTGCATCCACAAACATTAGCACAATACCAATTTCGTTCCAGTACGAAATTATCGCGGTATATGTTCTTATTAAATATTATCCGCTTAATAACGACGTAATAGGGTCTCATCCGCTAAACAAATAAATGCGGGAAATCAATAACTCAAATATATACATATGCCAATATATATATATTGCTATTATATATAATACCAATTTCACTGTTTATGAAATATTCGCGGTATATGTTTTTATTAAATAACATCCGCTTACTAACGGCGTATAATGTCTATTTTAACAATCAATAGATATCAATCAACATTCAAACATGCATTCAAATATTTTAAATCTAACTATTTAAAATAAAATCGAAACTGATTCGATTGAGTGAGAAGTTCTCACCTTGATTTTAATTTCCGTTTTAGCGATTTATTTCGAATAAAATTAAACGGACGTTTAATTTTATCCAAAATCCTCACTAACTCCAAATGACTCCAAACTAACTCCATCGCGTAGTGCTCGTCCATACGATTCCAACGCAACTGATTTCGCGCGTTTTCGACCTCGTATGAAAAAGTTACAAATATTTGAAGTTACACGAGTTTTTATAACTATAATCACAACATTATTAAAATTTATAAACCACAACACAATCATCACCGTCAGATCCTAGGCCAAGCAATCACGGCCGTGCATCACCTCCCTCTCCCTCACGCGCAAACTACAGACATTATCATACATAGCCGTTCGAACCCATTCACTAGATTAGGGTTTCAATTCGTTCTCACCACACTCGACGAGAACTCGATCAGGATACGCCTTGTCGAAGCCCTCCACGACCTTCATACTCGGCCTGAAGCTCGGCACACTCGGCCCCCCATGTTGCACGAATCTCAAGGCCGAATGGCCACTCTTCCACTTCGATTTGCCACCAATCCACTCACCCATTCGCGATCTCCACCGTTCAGATTATAGCTCTCGATGTGCTCTTCATTTTGTTAGTTGAAAGATTTTGCAATCGATGCATGGATTTGGAGATTTGGAGGGATGAAAATTGACAAATTCTGGCCGTTGTTATAAGGGGTGGCGGCTAGGGTTTGCAATTTAGGTTTTTTTTTTTTCTAAATTATGAAGGGGTAGGGGCTATTTATAAGAGAACGAACGACACTATTCATCCCGGAAATTCCGAACTCCGTTTTACGCGTCGTAACTGACGTACCTAGGGTTTATCCCGTGTTCCGGACACAATGGAACAGGTTTCGGAAGCTAATTCGGACATCTGTGCAAGTTATGGCTATAAACGCTCAATTTAAATCAAACCGATTTAAGCGATTTTCTAGGCGTTTTAATTTGTACCGGACAAACAGTAAATCCAATTGACTTGAAATTTGAAACCTTACAATAATATTACATTATGGATCCGATGAAACTGGTTTCGTCGAAATCCGAGACTTTTTGAAAAATGGCTATTTTAGCTCGCTAAATTAAAATTAAAAATAAATCGATGCGTTTCGAGCTGCCACGATCAAACGATAGCTCCGATTGATACGAAATTTGAAATCCGGTAATAACTATCTATTACGGATCCAATGGAACCGGTTTCGTTCAATTCTGAGACTGTTCAAAAATTGACTATTTTTACTAGTCGATTTTAATATTAAAATATTCAATTTTCACAAATTAACTTCAAATTCGATTTTAAAAGTTCTAAAATATCGTTCTAACTTCCATATGATAAAATAAAATTTTACAAATCATTTTCAATCATATTTAACTATATTTTCAATTATTTCCATAATTTAACGTATTAAATTATCGATTTAATTATTCAATTAAATCCAATAATTCAAATAAAAATTTATTTGACTTATAAATTCACTTATTAATATTTAAAATTAATTAAATACTCATATTTTAATTATTAAAAATCCTGGGTCGTTACAATCTTCCCCCCTTAAAAGAATTTCGTCCTCGAAATTACAAGTAAGAAAAGTTACAGAATTTATTAACTTTCCAAAATCCATAGTTAAACTTCTTACAAATCTTTACTAAGTTTTCCAAATCATACTTAGTTATCTTTTCAAAAACAACTACTATTGTTTAACTTTCCATTTCAAATCAAAGTTAAAGTTTTCAAAAAAATTCCCAATTTTCTCAAAATTTTTCTAACGCCTTAAATTTCCGGAAAAATTCGCCATAGTCTCCTTTGCGCGGCTCGATCCGAAAAAAAAAATGACAGTATATATATCGCAAATATACATCTCATCAAGTAATGAGGCATCCCGCAGGGAAAAAAGTGTAAAAGTACGATATTTAATCCGAGATATGTACCTTATATTTTATTAGCGAGCATATACGGCTAATATAGCGTAAAAGCGAGCTCCAAATGCGAAGCAAACGCGATCCGCACCTACTAGTCACTCAACAAACAACATGAGAAACATGCATATAGATAATAGTATCGATATACAACATATATCTCCATAACAACTATATATGTCACATAGCAAATGCAACATATTCAAACATCAACCAACTAGCATTCAACAAATTCATAATCAATATATTCATTTATATTCTCATTAATATTCAATGAAATAGGCTTTCAATTTAATCACCTTTGATTCATATACAGTGGATGTTCTTTCTAACATTCATTTTCAATTTACTTATATTCACTAATTCATATTCAAGTTGGTTCACTTCCAAATCAAATTCAATTCTATTCAAATTTACTTACTTCTAATTTGAATTTCAATTACTTTAGCTTCCAATTTTATTAAATCAATTTCATTAACACTTAATGAATTATATACAATCAACTAACAATTATATAACAATCAATGTATATTAATTACAACCAAACTTCTTTGCTTTCAATTGGTTTAACTAATTGATTTTCATTCAACTTCCAATAACATTACATTTTAATGAATTAACACTTATATCCATTATTCCATATCAACTTAAATTTACATTTAATTGATTTACATTCAATCCAATTCAATTTCTAAAGTTGAATTTCATTTATAAAACTCAAGTTCATATTCATTCACTTTGATAACTATATCAACTTCATTCCATATCACTTAAGTTATATTCATTTAACTTTAAATTCACTTTTACTTACAACTCATATTCATATATATATCCATATAGTTTCAATTCTTATATATATAAGTTTATTTCTCAATTGTAAATTACTTTAATTATAATTCAATTCTTATAATTCTTTTGCTTATACAATTATTCTTTAATTTAGATTATTCAAACAACTAACAATCAACTTATATACACTTTAATAATTCTGAAAAATTATTCCTTCATATATAAAATATACTCCAGTAAAATTATTTCATTTACCCAATTTTAAACAATATTGTGTCGAATTGTTCTATTCAAGTGTTTATAAACCCCTTCGGCATAGTTTGACAGACCGCGCTGACGAAAGTTCATATGCCACTCAATAAACCAATCATCACAATATAAAACAATTTTATATTCACTAACAAATACGCTCTCATAGCTATTATTACACTCAAACTCATTCTAGAGTGCTGCTGACTCTATCTCTAATGAGTAATACCCAACAGAACCATCGTTGTCGCTTAACCATAAGCTCTGATACCACATTGTAAAGACCCGTAAGTCCGTACTCCTTGAATAGACACTAATCTCCTTTGTTTAATTCAAGATGAACGAAAATACGAACCCTTAGGGGTTTTAAAAAGATTTTTAGAAAAGAAAAGGTAAGAAAGAAGAAGAGAGAAGATAGAGGGAAGAGGAAATAGAACATTTTAAAATAGAAGAAAAAGAGAATAGAGAAGAATAGAAAGAAAAGAGAATAGAGGAAAAAGAAAAACAGAAGAAAATAGGACGGAATAGAAAACAACAGAACAATAACAGAATCTCACAATTCGCAGCGGAACAATATATAATAATAAATGAATAATCTTTAAACAAAGAACTATATCAGTTATTACATTACATCACATTACATCACATCATATCATCAGAGTGTACAACAATATACAACAACAACAGTGCAGCGGAAAAAGAAATACTATATAAACTAGTAATACGCCATGCCATCCAGCTTGCCTCCAGCAACTCAAGAATATCCAGAATATCCTGAATATCCTGATAAACCTAACTCTTAACTGCCCGTGTGGAAATTGGTGGGCACCCAGAGTTTAGGAAGGAAAACAATAAACTCCAAGTCAGTCATGTGACTGGTGTGAGAACTCAAAACAGTTTATTTATCTTTAAAATCAAAATAGAGGAATATTTTTAAATTCTATTCGCAATGCTTTTAAAAATGAGACTACCATAAGACCTCCTGCCACACACACAATGCAAACGCGGACTTGGAGAAGATTTCTCCTTATGATAGTCAAACATGCTTGATACGCATTTAAAAAGAACATTTGATATTATTACTAGTGCATAGTGTAGAAAATTCATTTCGAAAGTAGAATATAAATCTTAGCCAGCATAGGTACCATTATATTATGCCTACTATAGCTACTTCCTGAGGAAGCAGGTTCTACAACTAAAATCGTACAAGTTTCGTATTGTTTCTTTGGATTTCCAACAAATGATCAGGCCAAGGAACTTCCCATTGCCACATGAGAATGCCTCTGGAAAGACATCCTCGAGAGCCAAACCGGAACTCTGCCAACACAAGGCCGGGTTACCCCTAACTGGGTAACTACTGACACGAGCACGCCATTCCCCGATCGTAAACGACCTTTCTCACGGGATCCCGAAAACCAACAACCACAAAGTAATAAATTCGTAGTAACCACATAGGTTAAATATCTGGGCTCCATACCATGATACCACCTCTATCCAGAAGGAAATGTACATACCCTAAAGGGTGCTACCCCTCATAACCTTGCTGCATCTTTCCTGTTTTGACCATTTCCGGGGCGTGAGGTTCGACGAAGTCACGTCCACAAAAACATACTTTATACAAAAGCCATGCTTTGGGTCAACAAATGATCAACACAATGATCACTAAGATAGACGATCAAATAAACGATCCTATCACAATAATCAACACAATGATCATTTCAGCATCACTCAGCATGTCACATTACCAAATTGGGAATATATCGCTGATAACTTCAACTATATAACCTCTGAGCTCGTATGTCTCAGAGAAGGGTGTTAAGCTAAAAGAATAAATTCTTCGCCACCAACAGAAATATATTTGAAAGAAATCGGCTTTATATCTCAATCTGTAATGTCAGACATACAATCCATACAAGTCTGTTCCGGGCTCGAACAAAACCGAAGGCACTTACAAAGAAGTCCTTGCAATCCGGATATTCACAATCCTGATCGGATTCCCCATCACATATGGAGAACTCTATACCGGAGCAACTCGGTGCAGAGTAAATCGACAGGTCATCCTATCGCGCTCGCAAATACCGGGTCTTCAACTCCGATCTTCAATGCAATTATAACGACGTATCACATATTCGAAATGGGTTATACGACCCCATGGTCCTTTCCCGGTTAACCCGAATAGTGAGCGCTTATTCAAAAATAAGTGTAGCATTCACATTCAAACAAATCACATCAATTACCCATTCAAAGGGAAATATTGATAGTCGGTTATTGAACTATCACTGGATATGCACACATCACCAGATTCCAAATAATTTTCCAAATTATTTATTTTCCAAAATATCTTCACTAGATATGTAATTTCAATACTTCAAAAATAAATCAATATTTATTTTTAAACTAATTTCACTTTCTTTTATAAATTCCTTAGTGAATTTACATTTCACAATATCTATTGATATACGTTTTCAATTATCCATTTTCAATTTATCTTCAAAAAGATAAATTCTCAAAATATTCACTTTATATTGGAAAACATTTCCATACTTATTTATTCATAAGTAATCCACAAATTTTATTTATTTTCAACACTTAGAAAATATTCAATATACTTAAATTGAAATTAAGTATATATTTCATTCTTTAAGGAAATCATTCTCATAAACATCTTTATTTGGGCCAAAACGAATGTTACGTAAAACATCGTTACGACAACCCAAAATCACTGGTATAGGGATTAGAAATTAAAATAGATATATAAATCCCAATACTGTACAAAACATTTCCTTTCGAAAATTATTTACTATAACAATAGTGTTATAGTCTACTATTTCCTTTTCATTTCTCGAAAACGTCTATTTCAACAATTAATGTTGAAATCTATGGTTTCGAATCTCAACACATTTAAAACTTCGTTAGATCGTTTTAATTCTATTTCAAATATCACATTCAAAACAATTTCTTTAACATCTTATTCACTATTCAAAAACGTGAATATACTACGTTAACACATTTCATCCTTTTATTCATTTTATTTTAAAGGATCATTCACAGTCAAAAATGTGAATATAACTCCATTAATAGGTTTTAACAATTTACTTATCAAAATAAGTTGTTTGCGGATTTATAAAACAACGTTTATAAATTCCATTTCTATTTATTTATAAAAACTTCCTTTTTATAAATTCTTTTATTAACCTATTCCAGTTTATAACTCAATTATAAACTAAAAGTTCATATTATAAGTCGAATGCTTATAAAACGATTATTTTACAAAATCGTTCTTTTAAAGACTTTCCAATTTATAAACCTTATAACTTATAAGATTCATTTATTTAACCAAATCTATTCCTTCAATATAACTTCACAAATTTATAAATCTTACTATTTATAAATTTCATTTATAACTTCACCGTTTATAATTCTATAAATTTCATTCTTTAATGAAATTCATTTTCACTTCATTCAAACACTTATAAAAACTCGTTTTATAATTTCAATATCTCAATTTATAAATATCCATTTATAAATCTCTTATATAAATCAATTCATATTAATATTTTAAAAACGTCTTTAAACTCCTTTATAATTTCATCATTTTGATTTATAAAATAATCAAATTTTTATAAATCCTATATTTAAACTTTTCACAATAAATTTCAGAAATCCCAATTTAACTATTTTATAAAGTCATTAATTCCTTATTTTCAAAAATCAGCTTTTAACTATATTTCTTAAAAATCATAATTTTTATAACTTTAAAAATTATAACGTTTATTTATTTTTAATGGATCAATTCCAAAATATAGTATATTCTCAAAAATCACTTTAAAAATCATTTTAAAATCCCAAAATGTGGTCCAATGATGCTACACACCAAATAGTCAATCACGACTACAACGATATCATATATCAATATGATAATCAATCAAATATCAAAATATCTGAAATCAAATAAACTGTTGAGGAATCCAGTTGGATCCCTCCAACCTGTTTTCCTACATCCACAAACATTAGCACAATACCAATTTCGTTCCAGTACGAAATTATCGCGGTATATGTTCTTATTAAATATTATCCGCTTAATAACGGCGTAATAGGGTCTCATCCGCTAAACAAATAAATGCGGGAAATCAATAACTCCAATATATACATATGCCAATATATATATATATATATTGCTATTATATATAATACCAATTTCACTGTTTATGAAATATTCGCGGTATATGTTTTTATTAAATAACATCCGCTTACTAACGGCGTATAATGTCTATTTTAACAATCAATAGATATCAATCAACATTCAAACATGCATTCAAATATTTTAAATCTAACTATTTAAAATAAAATCGAAACTGATTCGATTGAGTGAGAAGTTCTCACCTTGATTTTAATTTCCGTTTTAGCGATTTATTTCGAATAAAATTAAACGGACGTTTAATTTTACCCAAAATCCTCACTAACTCCAAACGACTCCAAACCAACTCCATCGCGTAGTGCTCGTCCATACAATTCCAACGCAACTGATTTCGCGCGTTTTCGACCTCGTATGAAAAAGTTACAAATATTTGAAGTTACACGAGTTTTTATAACTATAATCACAACATTATTAAAATTTATAAACCACAACACAATCATCACCGTCAGATCCCAGGCCAAGCAATCACGGCCGTGCATCACCTCCCTCTCCCTCACGCGCAAACTACAGACATTATCATACATAGCCGTTCGAACCCATTCACTAGATTAGGGTTTCAATTCGTTCTCACCACACTCGACGAGAACTCGATCAGGATACGCCTTGTCGAAGCCCTCCACGACCTTCATACTCGGCCTGAAGCTCGGCACACTCGGCCCCCCATGTTGCACGAATCTCGAGGCCGAACGGCCACTCTTCCACTTCGATTTGCCACCAATCCACTCACCCATTCGCGATCTCCACCGTTCAGATTATAGCTCTCGATGTGCTCTTCATTTTGTTAGTTGAAAGATTTTGCAATCGATGCATGGATTTGGAGATTTGGAGGGATGAAAATTGACAAATTCTGGCCGTTGTTATAGGGGGTGGCGGCTAGGGTTTGCAATTTAGGTTTTATTTTTTTTTTCTAAATTATGAAGGGGTAGGGGCTATTTATAAGAGAACGAACGACACTATTCATCCCGGAAATTCCGAACTCCGTTTTACGCGCAGTAACTGATGTACCTAGGGTTTATCCCGCGTTCCGGACACAATGGAACAGGTTTCGGAAGCTAATTCGGACATCTGTGCAAGTTATGGCTATAAACGCTCAATTTAAATTAAACCGATTTAAGCGATTTTCTAGGCGTTTTAATTTGTACCGGACAAACGGTAAATCCAATTGACTTGAAATTTGAAACCATACAATAATATCACATTACGGATCCGATGAAACTGGTTTCGTCGAAATCCGAGACTTTTTGAAAAATGGCTATTTTAGCTCGCTAAATTAAAATTAAAAATAAATCGATGCGTTTCGAGCTGCCATGATCAAACGATAGCTCCGATTGACACGAAATTTGAAATCTGGTAATAACTAACTATTACGGATCCAATGGATCTGGTTTCGTTCAATTTTGAGACTGTTCAAAAATTGACTATTTTTACTAGTCGATTTTAATATTAAAATATTCAATTTTCACAAATTAACTTCAAATTCGATTTTAAAAGTTCTAAAATATCGTTCTAACTTCCATATGATAAAATAAAATTTTACAAATCATTTTCAATCATATTTAACTATATTTTCAATTATTTCCATAATTTAACGTATTAAATTATCGATTTAATTATTCAATTAAATCCAATAATTCAAATAAAAATTTATTTGACTTATAAATTCACTTATTAATATTTAAAATTAATTAAATACTCATATTTTAATTATTAAAAATCCTGGGTCGTTGCACCACACCCCAGCATATGCAGCTCGCACAATGACCATCTACCTGAAGCTAGCCTTAGCTTCATATGTTTTGGCATCCCTGCTTTATATAGCCGACAACAAATAGCACTTACAACCACTTCACCGACCCAGATCTGCTCTCGTCCGCCACCCCTACCATGCAAACACCAAGCTCCACCCAATAATCCTCCCTCTTACTTCCACCAGACGTCACGTCTTCCTTCTTCCAATGCTCGCCGAAGCTTTCTCCTTATTTTGTTATGAAACGGTATATATATTATTTTGTGTTAGCCTTTGTTTATTTATGTTGGCTTATGTGTATATTATTGATATAACTGTAAAAAAAATTACTTTCTATTCTAAGAAAATTTTATGGACATATGTCAGCATATTGATAATGTTTACATACACTTATATATACAGGATTTTGAAATGTATATACGTATTTCCTTATACTATTTTAAATATAAAATATAATTACTGTGAGTTGTCTGCATACTTTGATAGTTTTGGTCTACCAGTTCATGTATATATTACTTGTTAGTTTGCAAATTATAATATGTTGTTAAAAATATATAAGTTATTAGGCATATATAGTGTATGTTAAAATGTTTACATAAGCTTTCAAATCTGTTGTATATATATCAGCTTCGGTAAGTTTAGGTATGTAAGGAGTATTAACTTTACTGTTGGGTTGTGCATAGGTCTATATTGGTATACATGATATAAATAATGTGTTTACAGTGTTGTTTCATTTTTGGTTTAAGTGTAGATTTCTTTTTTTTTAGTAGTATATGGTTATGAATTTGTTATTGACATGTACAGGCAATATATTTCAACTTGCATAGAAAGAGAAAATAAAGGCATGGTTTTACAAAATTGAAAGGTACATGCATGTTACGTATAACATGTATTTCAATGATACTGGATTTCCATATTTCACTTATATTACATATATTAGTTTAAAAATGTAATCCGCACATAATTATTAGTTGTAGTTTACATGCATTTTTGAAATGATCTGTTGGGCTATATATGATGTATGTCTGCAAGTATATAATGGGTCGGTATATATATATTTACATGCATGTATTGCACATGTAGGCGTCTGCATATTCAAATAGCTTAAGTATATAATTGTATATACATTGTTTTAAAAATAATAACAATAATATCTATTATTTATTTGTTTATATAATATATGTCAAGAACTGTATGTCTATATGTTTGGTAGTTGACTACACCATATATATATGTATATATATATATATATATATATATGTTGAAAATTTAGGTTTTATTTCAAAATGTATGTGTGCTTACTTTAATATTCATATGTTTTCCAAATTTTACATAAGGTTGACGTGTCATTTATATACAGTAATTGGGATTTCAAACTAATTATGCATATTATTAGTTGATGAAAAAAAAAGAATAAAGCTTTTTATTAATGATAGATGTAATTGCCTATACAGATTTTCATTAAGCAAGTTATAGTGATTTTTGAAGTTATTGTTTTATATATATTATATAAGTATTGATTTTAAATAATCATGGACATATATGTGTTGAGTTGAATATATGTATTTTAAATTGAAACAATAGATTTTGAAATACATTTAAATTGAAATGTATTCAAATTTAGAATATGATTTTATCTATACAGTTATATATAGTTATATAAGTTCACTTATATCAATTTTCTTCATCGATCCAGTTCTGATTGGTTTTTTTTTATTCTTATTATTCAGCTTTGATCGTTGAATTCGTGTCGATTTTGCTTTGCTTCGATTTGTCATTCAAATTTCAATGTCTGTATCAGTGTGCGTATCTGTGTCATCTTCTGTACTCTCTAGCCTCGCAGGTGAGCAATCACTCATGATTAATGTTCTTTTATTTATTAAATTTGATTTCAATTGAAACAACGATTGAAATATGCTGTTGTGAGTTATTTACACTGTTATATATATATGTTATACTTGTATCAGTTCACCTGTTACATCTGACACCATTATCTGTTAATTATACGATGACAATCTCGTTTGGTTGATAATTGATTGATTGTTTGTTGTTTATATTGGATGTTAAATTGTAATGTATAAAGTGATAAATATTATGCAATTGAATTTGACGTAGGATAGTTAAAATTTTGAATCGACATATGTGTTGAATTTGATTAGTTAACTTTGTATAATATGACCCCTTAAATGTTTAATTATTTGACACGTAGAAAAATGGTTAATTACCCTTGAACCATTTGAATTTATGTTGTATGAAATCGAATAATAAATGTCAAGTGAAGAACCATAATGTAATAATATTTAATCTACATGAAATGATAGTGTAGATTCTATAAATAATTATATTAATTTGCACAAACAACAATGTAAATTAATACGATTATTTCGGGATTATTTGAATTGATTATTGGATTGTTATTTATGGTTGCTATTGCTTGTTTATTTACATTGACACC
Organism: Allium cepa; assembly: GCA_030765085.1. Classification (NCBI taxonomy): domain Eukaryota; kingdom Viridiplantae; phylum Streptophyta; class Magnoliopsida; order Asparagales; family Amaryllidaceae; genus Allium; species Allium cepa. The sequence continues at coordinate 203,972,079 of CM060929.1, forward strand.
ATCCCAGTTATCATACTGCAAGTTCCCTTTGCTATGCTTTGATTTTTGAATTGAATTGGAATCGGGTTGAAATGATAAATACCCAAATGAATTTGACCTAGGATAGAGAATTAAATAAAAAACCCAATTGGTCAATAATTTGATTTAAAATAAAATGAAGATTTTATTTGAATAAATAATAAGTTTTGAAAGGAAGTTGGAATTTGAATTTAATGAAAGAAAATGTTAATATTTAATATTTGAAACAAAATATTAACAAGTATTTGTTGGAAGAACGTTTTTTATAATAAATTATTTAACAATAAAATTTGGAATTATTCATTGTATTAAGTTTGAAATTATTTAATAATTAAGTTTGAAATTATTTAATTATTAAGTTTTGAAATTATTTAATGATTAAGTTTTGAAATACTTAATAATTAAGTTTTGAAATTATTTAATAATTGAATAAAATTGAATTATTTGATAATTAAATAAAAAATTTGAATTCTTTGATAAGAGAAATTGAACTTTTGAATAAGTGAATTTGAACTACGTTAATAAATGTAATTGGGTTTCTTATTTATTAAGTTTGGAAAATTATTTAAGTAAATTAATAAGTGGAATTTAACTTCTTGAATATGTGAAATTTAGTTTCTTTATTATTTGAGTTTTGAAATTTGTAACTACGTAAAGAAATAAGTGGAATTGAATTTCTTTAACAAGAAATAAAATGTGATTTATTGGAATAAATATAAGACTTGTAATTTAAAGAATTTGATTTGACAAATTTAATTGAATTTCAATTTGTAAGATGATATAATGAAGTTGAACTTAGGAAATTGATTTAATGAATTGGTAATTGAATAGAAATTGTTTTGAATGATAAATTAACTTAACGAATATTAAATGAAATCGACAAATGAGTTTAAATTGATTTGATTGTTAAATTAAATCAATTTAAATAATTACGGAATGAAATTTATATTCGAACTTGAGTCAATATTTGAAATGTTTAAAAAAAATTGAAATTAAATTATAAGATTTTGAAATGGAATTTTGGAAGTTTTGAAACGTAAATTATGGAAATTGATATAGAAAGATAAATGGAATATTAGTTTACAAATTCTAATTTGAAATCGAATTTGATTTGGTTTTGAAATTTATTAAACGACCAATTGGTGTAGTAATTACGAAAGTTATTAAAGAAACCGGAGTCGGTTATGGACATACTCTCTGTCTAAACCAAAAACCACTTTAATAACTATACGTGGAGTGTGATCCAGAATGAAGTGGTTGGATCGATGTACGTGATGACTGAAGAAAGAGAATGATAATGGATCGCCTTGACACTTGTGTCAAATTGGAAATGACTAAGATAGGAGCCGTGCCGAGCCGAATGGGGTTAGCCACCTCGAGCGAACACACTTCTTCGTAAGCTACTTATTACTTGTTATTGATTGGTGCACCCTCGTATTTTGGGAGTATTGTTTCGCGGTGTTGCGATCGTTGTGGCGATGCGTTTTCACCAGTCCTGATCAGGCAAACGGTAGTTTAACTACCTTGGGTATTGCCTCATGTGCCTTATCATACTTGTATCCCTATATACGCGACCATTACGAATTTGTTTTGTGTTATACCTATGAAGTACTCCCTGATATCCCACTAGTTTACAGTGGAGTTTACAGTGCTGTATAGACTATAACGCTTATATAAATTGTGTTAAGGAGGATAATGGTAACGCCTTAACACTATTTTGATATTTTATATTACTGATAGACATTATCTATTTAGCGTATATTGCTACATAGTAGAAAGTTTAACGGATCTTTAGAGGACGGTTATTCCAACGTCCTTTGAGTTACTTGTATTTCAGTTGTTATTTCACTTGAGTTGGATTTATTGATATAAGAATGTTAATTCTGACTCGAGTGTTTTGTGTTTTCCTTAACGCTCGGGTCAGTCTGAGTGGTTCAGCTTCCAAGACTCACCTTTGGAGTTGGAGCTTCGCCTGGAGATCCAGCAATCTATCCAGCTTTCAGATATTCAGTTGATTCCACTGATGTATTCTAATTCTTGTATTTGACTATTGTATTCGAGACTTCTGTTGTAACTTATTTAACTCTTTCATATATATAGCAGCTTCATGAACTACTATTTTTTTTACTTCCGCTGCATATTATTACTCTATGTCTGTGATTCTGTGATTATTTATTTACTGTATATCTGACTTTTGCCAAATTTTAATTAGCAATTCGGTATTTTGAATTATTCAAGTCCGACATGTACGGATGCGAATTGTCCAAAATAGCGGGTCGTTACACGTATTTACGCAATCAACTTTTGGGCATTCCATCTTCTAATTTTGTCGCAGTAAATATATGCGCTTTCGCTTCATTGGAAAGATGAAAATCCCACCAACCTTTTAGTTGTCCTGTAAATCCTTGTACAATAGCTTTTGCTATTCTATCGTCTGAATTATTTTTAATTAAACATGCAGTAGCGTGCATCGTCATATAATTCAGACAAGTTTGTATTTGGTATTCTAAATAAAAGTCTATATTCCAATCTACAATAGAGGTACCATCAAAAGATATAGCTCCATAATTGTTTTGTTCTTCAAATAAGAGGTCGATCGGTGTTGGTCTCGTATAATAAGGTTTACTATACGAGGTATTTCCATAATTAATTTTATTAATTTCAAAATTATTTTCTGGTTTATTTTGTTCTATACTTAAGAACATATTTTGTAAATTACTTACTTCTTCATTTGAATTATTATCAGATTTTAGTTTTGAAGTTTCTCTAGATTCCTTGCTTTCAATTATGGGTGCAACTTCCTTTTCACTAACGTTTAAGGCGTCTAACCTTTTCATTATTTCTTTCAACATTTCGGAGTTTTCTCCTGGTTTATCCATATTCATTTCTAAATTTTGTGCAGACCAGGGTTTGAATAAATCTTCATCTGTATCATAGAATTTTGTTTGATCTTTATTAGGTCCTTTCTCAATTCTTGTAAGTTGATTACCTATTGATTGTAATGTTAAATTTGTAAAATTATTCTGCTCAATAATAGCTTCAAATGTTCTATCTTTTCTATAAGGAGTAGCTACAATTTCTTCTTTATCAATTTTAACTGATAAGTTTACTTCCGGGGGATGTATACTCCTAATAGTTTTCCTACTTTTGTTGTATACTCTTTATAAGCAGAATTTATATTGAAAACTATTAATAAATCAACAAAATCTGGAAAACTGTCCTTTTGTTTTCCTATTTTGTAAGATTTTTCTATCATTATAAAGATATCATAATTTTCTGGTAAGTCATTTCCCATTTTATTTGAAAATAATTTATATTTTTTAATCCACATTTCTAGTTCTTTTTGATCTTTCATAAAGAACCATTTTCTTTTATATTTATTTTCTTCTGAATAAAACTTTGTTTTTTTAGATTCTGTAAAAGGAAATTTGAACTCTTCATCAATAGTTATGGTATTTATACCAAACACTGATTTATCCTCATCATATCCCATATCTAAAGGTGTGACGCCCCACCTCTATACCCACGCTAGCCAAGGACACTACGGGGTAATGCTGTCAACTAGCGCGGAGAATAAGGCTGTTGAGGAGCGACCCTCCATGTAATTGCTTTGTACGACATCGATATGTCAGATAGTACAACATGCATTTCTTTAAGGAGGGAAATCCAACATACCGATACAAACTCAAAGCGACCAAAGGGGAAGCAGTTTAACAGGGTTATGAGCTAAAGTAGGCCGAGCGACCTAACGACCTAACTAGGTGCGACTTAAAGGGACCAACGGCGTTACCCAAGAGACGCGACCTGACCGAGCGATCTAGTAAATGGTACGACTTATCATGGGAACGACCTAGCTTGTCGCGACCTAAGCTCGAGCGACCTAACTGCAGGCGGAGAATTTGATGTGTGCAGGATGAGCGACCTAAGGGTTTGAAGTGCAAAAACTCTCCCAATTTGCAACCGATCGAGCACGGATGCTAGGGGATTATGTCCATAGGCTACCCAATCGTATTGGCTCCTCGATGCATCACCAAAAACGTGTTCAAACATCAAAGCCAGGATTTTTAAAGATTTGAACCGGAACCACTAAAAATTGGGATTTTCACCAATTCAATCCAAATCAATGGCAAATGCATATGTAAAAGTGTTAGGGACTTATACCCAACAATCAAAGATAGATATAGACAAAGATGTGAGGTAAAAATCTCACCTTTACACAAATTCAATGAAGAAGAAGCCTAAAAGCAAAGTAGGAATCAACCACACTTAAATCTCTACACAAGAAGCTTGAATCAATGGCTTTTCTTTGAATTTGGAGTTGGATGTTGAATTTGCAAATGAACTAGGGCTTGGAGTTTTAATTTCCTATTCCTTCCTCCATTTTTGATGAACCTTGAGTGTTAGGAAAATGAAAGTAAAGTTATGAAGAGAAGGGGTTGAGCTAGAGTAAATATTTAGGCTAATGGGCTAATCAAACCCAAAGCCCATTAGTGAAAAAGTGACAAAATTCAGCTAACTCCAAACATATCAAAGTTTATACTCAAAAAGATCACAAATGGTGTTTTGAGCTCAATAGAAGTGGTTCCGAGTCCAAATTTGACCGTATGCAAAAAGTTACTTTTCAGACTAAAATCCGACTAACGGTAAAATATTAAAATAGAATATTTAAATATTTAATCATAAAATATGTGGGTTGTTACAGACTCCCCTCCTTAAATAAATTGCATCCTCGCAATATTTAAGAAGAAAATATAAGGTAACAACCATGAAAGCATATCAACACAAAAGAAGTTTGAAATATGAAATTCACCTCATGGAGCACGAGAAAGTAAGTCCGGATGTGTTCGCTCGACTCTAGATTCCTAAGAGTAATCCTTAGGATTTGAGGACCATTGGACTTTAACAAGCGTAACATCTTTATTTCAAAGGCGCTTGACCTCTAAGCAATAATAGGAATAGGATGTTTCTCATAAGTTAAATTAGGTGAAACTTCAATTTCTTCCACAACACCGGGCTCAAGAATAGAATCAGAATCCCGAAGGCACTTCCGTAATTGGGAAACATGAAACACGTCATGAATAGCAGAAAACTGAGCCGGTAATAAAAGGCGATAAGCCACGTAATCAATACGTTCAGTGATAGGAAATGGACCAATATATCGAGGTGCTAATTTTCCCGATCGACTGAAACGTACAACATCCTTCATAGGTGAAACACGAATAAACACAAGATCTCTCACAGAAAATTCTAATATCCTTCTCCGGTTATCGGCATAGGATCTTTGGCTACTCTGGGCTTCTTTCATCCTATGACGAATTAGGTCAATCTTCTCTGTGGAATCACGAATAAAATGTAGACCTAAAACCAGCTTCTCACCGCCTCAAGCCCACAAGAAGGAGATCGGCATGGCCTTCCATAGAGTGCCTCAAAAGGTGTCATATCAACACTAGATTGGAAGCTATTATTATAGGAAAACTCAACAAGAGAAATATGATCTTCCCAACTTCCACCAAAATCAAGAACACATGCACGAAGAAGATCTTCAAGAGTTTGATTCACACGCTCAGTTTGTCCATCGGACTGGGGATGATAAGCGGTGCTAAAATTAAGCTTCGTTCCCAAAGCTTTTTGAAAACTCTTCCAAAATCCACTAGTAAACAATGGATCACGATCACTAACAATAGAAGTAGGAACTCCATGCAATTTAACAATTTCTTTGATAAAGAGTTTGGCCAAGAGAGGAACGGTTCGATTAGACCGAACGGGAATAAAATAGGCGGATTTAGTAAGTCTATCGACTATCACCCATAAGCTATTATTACCCGAACGAGAACGGGGAAGGCCGTCAATAAAATCCATGGAAATTTGGTCCCACTTCCAAATTGGAATTTCTAAAGGTTGCAATAACCCACCAGGCCTTTGGTGTTCGGCCTTAACGAGTTGGCAAGTCATCAACACTTAACAAAGTTAGCAACGTTAGATTTCATTCCCTCCCAATAATAAAGTCGCTTCATATCTGCGTACATTTTTCCTACTACCGGGATGAATGGTAAATTTAGAACGATGAGAATCTTCTAAAATGTCTTTACGAAAATTACTAATATTTGGTACGACAAGCCAACCAAATTTTCGACTACCGCCATGAGAATCAATATCAAAGTCTTTCAAACCTTCACTATCAATTTTATCCCTAAAATTTTGGCCAAGAAGAGAAAATTCGGGATCTAGCTTTTGAGCTTCAAGAATGCGGTCTAAAAGTGAAGGATGGGCCTCAAGGCTACATAACACAAGAGATGAACATAAATCGGAAACATGATCTTGAATCTCACAAGTGGACAGAATTCCGAGATCATTCCGTTCGGATATCATCATAGAAACAACTGCTTGTTGCTTACGGCTAAGTGCATCGGCAACACGATTTCCCTTTCCGGGACTATAAAGAATATCAAGACCATAAGCTGCAAGAAATTCGAGCCAACGTTGTTGACGCAAATTAAGTTCCTTTTGAGAAAATAGATACTTCAAGGATTTATGATCGGTATAAAGAATAAATTTTTCTCCCAAAAGATAATGACGCCAAATACGAAGGGCGAAAACAATAGCCGCGAGTTCTAAATCATGAGTGGCATATCTAGTCTCGGTTGGCTTCAATTGCCTAGAAGCATAAGCAATAACACGTTCTCTTTGCATAAGAACGGCACCCAAACCATCGCGACTAGCATCGATATAAACAATGAAAACTTGGTTTCCCTTAGGAATCACTAGAATACAGCATTGGAAAGGAGTTCTTTTAATTTATGAAAAGAAGCTTCACATTTGTCCGACCAAATGTACTTAACTCCCTTCTTTGTCAAACTAGTAAGAGGCAAAGAAATTTTGGAAATGTCCTTTATGAAACGGCGATAATAACCTGCCAATCCAAGGAAACTACGAATTTCCGTTACACTTTCTGGTCTCTTCCATTTTTGAATTGCTTCAATCTTTGAAGGATCCACGGAAATTCCGGATTCGGAAATAATATGACCAAGAAACTTCACACGAGATTGCCAAAAGAAGCATTTAGAAAATTTTGCTTTCAATTGATTGCTCCTAAGAGTTTCCAACACGGTCCGAAGATGCTTTTCATGCTCCTCCTCGGTTTTAGAATACACAAGAATATCATCAATAAAGATGAGAACAAACCGATCGAGGAAGTCTTTGAAACTCTATTCATAAGTTCAACGAAATAAGTCGGAGCATTTGTTAAACCAAATGGCATAACAAGCCAATCATAAGATCCATAATGAGTACTGAACAATGTCAAGGAATACTATCCTCTGTAATACGAAGCTGATGAAAACCGGTAGCTATGTCTAATTGTGAAGGGATTCTAGCATCACTAAGTTGATCGAATAAATCATCAATCCGAGGTAAAGGATATTTATTCTTGATAGTAAGATCATTAAGCTTGCGGTAGTCAACGCAAAGCCTAAGTGTACCATTGGATTTCTACACAAAAATAGCCGAAGATCCCCAAGGCGAGGAACTAGAGCGAATAAATTGCTTCGTCTCCAATTCGGATAATTGTTTGCGCATCTCCTCATTTTCTTTATTGGACATACGATAAGGAGGACGAGTAATAGGTTGAGCTCCAGGAATGAGACTAATCCTGAACTCAATTGCTCGCTTAGGTGGTAATCCTAAAACGGGCTCAAATATGTCAGAAAATTCACGAACAACGTGAATAAGAGAAATAATATCCTCCTCATCATCATTATCATCATTACGAGGATTTAAAGAATATAAAGATGCAACTAAGCTGGAATCCTAATCTTTAAGGTCAATAGAAATCTTCTTAACAGATTGAGGATGTCGAAGATAAATAGTCCGCTCAAGACATAGGATTTGGGCTTTATAGCGGTTAAGCCAATCCATTCCCAAAATCATTCCAAAGCCTATGTAGCGCATAGCATGCAAATCGGCTCGGAAAGAAATATCACACAAAATAATCTCGACATCTTTACACAATAAACTGATTGTTGTGGATCCACCAACTGGATTCGCAATTCTCAAAGAAGTCATTAAACATAAAACATCCAAAGAAAAAGTATCAACGAGTTCTTTTTATATAAAAGAATGGGACGCACCCGTATCAAAAAGAACTCGAATAGGATGATCACGAAATAAAATAATGCCATCAAGGATAGAATGAGAAATACCTTTACCACGAGACGTGTTGCCAGGGGCTTGAGCAACATTAAGCTTTCCCTCCTTCCTATTTTGAAGTTTGGGACAAGAAGATAAATAATGATCCGGGCTTTTGCAATAGCGGCAAGTACGAGGCTTTGAACACTTGTTCGCATAATGGTCTTTAGAACCACAGTTGTAGCATTGCTCAACACTTGAGGTAGAAGTCTTAGTTGCCGGAGAGGCTTGCTTCCCTTTCTTACTGTTGGTAAGGACCCTTGAACTTATTAGGCCTTTTTTTATTGTTGAAGTTTGGTTTGGCACTCATAACTTCAACATCACTCTCCCTATCTGCCTCTTCAAGACGAAGAGAGATATCAACGAGTTGATCAAAAGAAACTTCTAATTTTAGAAGTAATGGCTTCTTGAGATTTTTATTCAAGCCGTAGACAAATCGTTAGTTTTTTTCAATGGTGTGTTTATGTACTCGACCCCATATTTAGAAAGTGATTCAAATGATGCGACATAGTCTGTCACAGAGGATTCACCTTGAACAAGGTCAATGAAATGGCGAGTCAAAGTCGCCTTCTCAGCTTTTGGCACAAATTTTAATTCAAAGTGCTCCCGGAATTTCACCCAAGTAAGATGCGCTTCATTTATTTCAAAAATCATAAGCTCATACCAATCTAATGCTCTTTTTGGGAGCATACTAGAGGCCACCTGAACACGGTGAAGATCAATAAGATTCATGCGAGAAAAGATTCGATTGCACGATCTTAGCCAAGCCTAGACTTCAATAATGGTTTCAGAACCTTTGAACGACTTTCCACCCAAATTAGTATAATCGCTGCACAATCGTCCAAATCCAGACCTAGGGTGAGTAAACTCCGTATTAGATCCGGCTGCTTGAGCATTCCTTACTAGATCAAGAAGCTGCTGGGCAGACATAAATACTCCATCTTGGGGAATAATACGAGATTGACCAGCGCTGGGACAGCCAGGTCTAACCATTTCTCTTCCTTTTGAAAGAAAGAAAGAAGAAGGATAAGGTTATTTACCAAATGAATATCAAGCAATCTTGATAGATAAACAAGAAATCATAAAAAAATAGGATGAATCGGTACGAAGACTCGAATTAAATCCTAAAGCACGACTCTGAAGAGGGACTTAGGACGATGATCCTTGCTAGATTATTCTACATTGTTCCGAAGATTGGCTCTGATACCAAGCTGTGACGCCCCACCTCTATACGCACGCTAGCCAAGGATACCACGGGGTAATGCTGTCAACTAGCAAGGAGAAAAATGCTGTTGAGGAGCGACCCTCCATGTAATTGCTTTGTGTGAGCACCGATATGTCAGATAGTACAACATGCATTTCTTTAAGGAGGGAAATCCGACATAGCGATATAAACTCAAAGCTACTACACAATGGCTATATATATTCTTCAAAAACAGATACAGAAATAAACATAACACAAATCAGTCACAGACATCCATATCACAAAGGCGGAAATAGATATGAATATATAACAAATGAAAGTGTACATAAGAGTAGTGGTCAAACAAGATCCACAACATCACAAAAGAATAGCTACAAGTGCTAGACAAAAGAATATGGATACATCAATGAGTCTATATCTCAAATGTATACAACAAAAACGACTAATCTAAGTAGTTAGCCAAAAGTCAGGGTGATAATCCCAAATGTGAAGTCAAGCAGAAGCACCTGTAACATCTCGGTCTGACCCGAGTATTATTTAATAAGAATATAATAAACGGATCAGTCTAGCTATAAATATCAGATAAAATGATATAGAATAAGAGATATGACATAAATATATAATAACCATAAAGCCATACTGTGATAAGTATGCATTTGAAAAATCAACTAGGGATTAATCAATATCATGAGAATCTTCTCAAAGATCAAAAGGAATGTCATACTTCTTATTTACCAAATCACCAAACTATAAATATTGACAATAATATCAATGTCAATCACAAAAGTTAATGACACACAAATTCGCCAATGCACAAATATTGATAAAACTTATCAATGTAAATCACGAAAATTGGTTAAAACACAAATTTCAGAAATCATCAATGGAAATCCAAAAATCACAAAAAGGGAGAGGCCTATCACAAAACGGGAGCATGAAAACTCACCAACACGTGTATCACAAAATGGAACGTTATTCCATGGTTGCTAACCATTAATTTTGAGCCGAAGCTCCACAAAACGACCCGAAGACCATAGGTTGCTACCCCCACCAATTTGAGCCAAAGCTCCACAGAAACGGGGTTTAGTCTCCCTCGTAGACAAAGAGACATCGCACAGTTGCTAGTCTAAATCACAAGAATGATCATCAATGATCATCAAGAAGTGTCAATTACACTAAGCTAGTAAATATATAAACTTAGCTTCATGTCCCATAACCACTAGTTTAACTTAAATATTTACGAACAAATTGTATATCTCCACTCGAAAATTGTCACAAGAGATTCAATCGAACAAGTCCAAGAATTAACCGATGAAGTAAACGCAAGCGTTTCATACCACTTGTTTTATGAAGCCGTCTAATTAGATTCCTCATACGAGTGAGGTAAAGGTTTGTATATTTTTAAAATGACAAATCACAAAAATGACCGTAGAAACGATCAATCACAAAAATCCACATACGAAGACATGAATAAAATCCAAAGAATTTGATTCAAAATTCATCAAAGTGGAAATACCCTCGCTACACGACACAGCGCGACCTAGCAGATGACCGACCTAAGGAATGGTGAGACTCAACAGTGCCAACGACCTAAGTTGTAGCGGTATACATGCAGGGCAACTTAAAATATGGCACGACCCAAGTGCATGCGACCTAAGGAATGGCGCGACCTAACCAAGGCGCGACCTATAAGGGTGCGACCTAAAGGGGTAGCGGCATAACATGGCCGAGCGACCAAGGGGTGCAACGACCTAAGAGATAAAAAGAGGCCGAGCGACCTAAGGTGCATGCGACCTAAGGGTTAGGTGCGACCTAAACGCACGCGCGACTTAATGGGCCGAGCGATCTAATTGCGCGAGCTACAAAGCCGAGCGACCTAACTGGAGTGGCCAAAGGCAAGCGACCAAAGGGGAAGCATCTTAACAGGGTTGTGAGCTGAAGTAGGCCGAGCGACCTAACGACCTAACTAGGTGCGACTAAAAGGGACCAACGACGTTACCCAAGAGACGCGACCTAACCGAGCGACCTAGTAAATGGTACGACCTAACATGGTAACGACCTAGCTTGTCGCGACCTAAGCTCGAGTGACCTAATCGCAGGCCGAGAATTTGATGTGTGCACGCTGAGCGACCTAAGGGTTTGAAGTGAAAAAATTCTCCCAATTTGCAACCGTTCGAGCATGGACGTTAGGGGATTATGCCATAGGCTTCCAGGTTGTATTGGCTCCTCGATGCATTATCAAAAACGTGCTCATACATCAAAGTTTGGATTTTTAAAGATTTGAACCCAAAACACTAAAAATTGGGATTTTCACCAATTCAATCCAAATCAATGGCAAATGCATATGTAAAAGTGTTAGGGATTTATACCTAATAATCAAAGATAGTTATAGACAAAGATGTGAAGTAAAAATCTCACCTTTACACAAAATCAATGAAGGAGAAGCCTAAAAGCAAAGGAGGAATCAACCACACTTGAATCTCTACATAAGAAGCTTGAATCAATGGCTTCTCTTTGAATTTGGAATTGGATGTTGAATTTGCAAATGAAGTAGGGCTTCGAGTTTTAATTTCCCATCCCTTCCTCCATTTTTGATGAAGCCTGACTGTTAGGAAAATGAAAGTAAAGTTATAAAGAGAATGGGGTTGAGCTAGAGTAAATAATTTAGGCTAATGGGCTAAACCAAACCCAAAAGCCCAATAGTGAAAAAGTGACAAAATTCCACTTAACTCCAAACATATCAAAGTTTATGCTCAAAAAGATCGCAAACGGTATTTTGAACTCAATGGAAGTGGTTCCGAGTCCAAATTTGACCGTACGTAAAATGTAACTTTTCGGACTAAAATCCGACCAACGATAAAATATTAAAATAAAATATTTAAATATTTAATCGTAAAATATGCGGGTTGTTACAGAAGGTGTCGGCGATCTGGGATTTTATGGAGGAATTTCAACCCTATATTCAGGTTGACTAACTCCGTCCATTGTGTTTCTTACAATTACATTTTCCTTTTCTATTCTTAAAGGAGTAGCTTCAGCATTGCTGAATCTTGGTTCCTCTAATTTAGAGTTAGAACCTAATTTTAGGTGTGTGACTCTATCTTTTGAAAATCTAATTTCGACGTCACCATCAGAATATTCAACAATTTCTTTTAATTTTTTATTTTCTACTTTAGTAGGTTCATTTGCTTCTTTAAGAAACCATTTTTCTGGTAAATTTATCTCATTCCAGCTAATCGATTTGGGAATTACAACATAACTTTTACCGATGTCTGTTATAAACAGTGTAGTTGTACCTTGATTTTTAATTGGTATATGTTTTGCATCAGTAATAATAGTATTCATTACTTTATAGCATATTCTATAAATAAGAATTACATTCCGTGTTCCTGGTTTCATATTAAAACCTTCAGTTTTTATGTCCAAACAAATAGACTGGAGTAAATTTGGTCGGACAAGGACATAGTAAAATTAGGAAAGCATGAAAAATAAATTGGTCCATCACATAATGTTGGTTCAACTATTCCTAATAAGGAATCATGGAATTTATTATGTCTTTTATCTCTAACTGCAATAATAGCAAACGTATTTAGACCTAATCTTGTAACTGGTTTTAAGGCGACTTGAATTAATCCAACATGAATAAATTTATATTTTTCTTTATGTAAATTTAAAAGCTTTTTTGAAAATAAACTAAATGAACTGTATCCTTCAGATAAAGGGATTGTATGTTCAACCGTTTTAATTATATGATCAGTTTTTGTAATAAAACTTCCAGTTTTCTTATAAATCTTTGAAGGCAAATAAGCCGGAATATTCCAATTGTTTAAACTAGATTCTAAATATTCATTTATAGTAATTTCTTTATTTTTACTGAGAATTTCTCTATCTAGATTATATAAACCGTTATTATTATTATTTCGAAATGATAATGCTCTAAATAGTCTTTCCATATTATCTACCTTATCACTATCAACGCTTTACACCAAACTTCCCTAAACGCCTATTCACGGCAAACAAACGGGAAAAACACTGCTACGCGACTTGAGGACAAAGTCCTGGGTTTCAAAGGCAAATAATAAGTAGGATTAACTAGATTTTATCATATAGAATTAAAAAAATAACAGTTTGATAAACTAGCACCAAAAAATTTCTACAGTAATTGTTAAGAAACGATGAGGAATTGTACGGTGAATAGTAACGGTGAATAGTAACCACGGATGAATAGTACAAAATAGTACCATAGTACAAAATAGTACCTTCTCTCTTGGGCGTTTAAGCTTGAGCAAACCTAGCCCCTACCACTACCGGGCTCTGATACTAAACGGCTTTGGACCTTCGTTTGCACCTTGTTTGATGGAAAGATGTAAGATAACAGTAGTAGTATTTGCAAGCGCAGATATTATATTACACAGAGAGATTTATTTGAGGAAAATAAAATTTTATTACAATGGACTATATTACAAAGAGTAGGCTATCTGCCATTGCAATAACTTAGCAAACTTTAAAATCTTGATTACAAAGTCTGCCCTTTAACATCGAATACACACACATATATATACTAGTACATTCGGTTATTAGGTTTGCATAAACCGACATCTTCCCTTCTTCTGCATCCTTATGAACAAGCTTTCCATCTTTTCTTCGGCAATAATTAAGCTTTTGTCACATCATCATTTGTCTTTAGCCATTCATTTGCCACCTTATTCCTTATCTTTAGCAATTATAAAGCTTTTGTCACATCAGGTCATATGACCTTTTGAAATAACATTACGTGTATGAAATATTTGCTGGCATTATTTCATCCTTATCTTTATTAGATATTTTTGGCTAGAATTTTATCATGTCTGCGGAGGGCCTTCTGCAACGTGTCTAGGTGGAGGAAATCCTGGAGGCGGTGAAAATGGTATTTCATCCATAATGAAAGTTACAATACCTGGCTGGTGAAAATATACATATACCATCTAGACTCCATTAACCTTCTTTTTAACGCATCTCACATTATGCCTTTGGCTTTTAGCATATAATCTTCCATTTCCCTTGGTCTCTTCATGAACTTGGATCTATAGACATGCTCATAGGCTCATCATCACTATCCGAATCCAATATTGCTTTGAGTTATATTTTTAAATTTCTTTTTGTGGAACTTGCCATTAATTCTTTTAGTAAGTCAGATAATTCCCTTTTAGGTGAATCTGGTTTTTTTTGCGGTTCATGGCTAATTAAACCCTTTTGTGAATAAATTGAATCTTTGAAAAATTAAAACTTATCCCACCATTTAATTAAAATCCTTCTTCCTAAATAAGGAATATTTTCGAATTTTATTTCAAACTTTTGAAAAGTTCTTGAAACAACAATGACATCCCATTTCATAGTCCAGGGTACTTGATAAAGTGCTGCAAAATGTAGATTATGATATTTCATGGAAATATTTATTCGAACAAATTCTTCATAAATATTTCTTATTTTTTGTGGTAAAATCACTGGATATGATCCAAAGTTTGAAAACCAAACTACAAACCAATTTGGAAATTTTGTGGTATTTTGATTTTTAAATTAAATAACCAACTATATTTTCTCTGCCTGTTTTCATAAGAGAAAGCAAGCTCCCAAGCTTTAATATAGTCAAAGTAGTTAAAATTTAATTTGTTCCTATAAGGATTTTTTGAATTTGTAATTAATTCTTTAGGTTTATATAAATCACTTTTCCATTGTTCTAGGGTAATTATTTTAACAATGGTGGCCTTTGAGAAAGCCCATTCCCCACCAGTTCTCATGGCGGATTCAAATTGTACAGAACCTGTGTAGGTTAAAATTTCTTGGTAGAAAATAAAATCCTTTGGATAAAGGTATGGATCAGTAAAGTTTTTTAAATAGAAGGTCATAACCTCTTCTACAGATAAATGAATATATTTTTTCTCTACAGGAGATACCCATATGGTTGATGTTGGAATATACGGGTATAGGTATTCTATTGTAGATGTAGACTGTATTGCCAACTCATAAGCATCAGCTCTGAGTTGTTCATCAACTGGAGTTGTCTTTAAGACCTCTTCTCGAAGAATTTTTTCATCCTTCTGAAAGGCCGACTTATAAGTCATTATGGGCCGAGATAGTGCAGTTTTACCGCTTTCTGCCTTTTCTTTGCCTTTATTCATTTTTTCCCTGTAAAAATTCTCGAGTTAAGAAATCTGGTAACGCATTATCAGATCCTTTAATAAACTCAATATCAAAATCGAATACTGATAATATTACTTGTTTTTTGCATTTCCTAAAATTATCTCGACCTAAGTAAAATAAACGTTTGTTAACGGTCATGCATTTTACTGACCTTTTGATATGTAGACATGGGATGTACTAAGTTTGTATTTTCAATATGCAATGTTAATTTGATATTATGCATAGATTTGAAGATTTGTATGCGCTTTCAGTCATGTATACAGATGATTGAGTTTCATATCTTGTTTTTTTATTTCTTGGTCGGAGAGCATACCCACAAGATAGGTTGAAATTCATTTAACCCTTATTTCCTTATAATACAATATTATTGCAGATTATCATGCCCTAATGTTCTAATATCAATTTAGTTGCATTTTCTACCAGCTTAAATCATCACCATGGTTGATTTTGGGGCAGTTTTTCAAACTTCCGGTTGTTAGTTCCAAGCTTAGGGTTTTCAAACAGCGAGTTAGAATAATTTGCAAGTGAGAGGTAATATATCACATAGGTATGAATTTGTTGTACGAGATTGTTATTTCATACAACTTCAAACTCATTGGAAATTATTATGCTTTTTTGTTATGTCATCAACTCAGTTGCCATTTTTGTTGTATTAAATTTTTTTGTGTCTACTTTTGGGGATTTGTATGCATTTCCCCCCATTCTGTTGTTATAGCCTCCTTTTTTAACTTTAGTAATTTATAGCTGATAGAACCTATGTACCACACCTGTATAAAGCCATGTTACACAATGTTATTTAACGTGCATTTTTGATAAATTTGGATTCATAAACTAATTTATGACTGTGCTTTAAATGATCGCAAAACAAATATTCGTTAATTATGCTCAGTAATGATGCGCTATATTGTGCATGCTGTAAGTTTATGATTACAAATATGTGAAGCATCAACAAATTTCAAAATTACAAATATCCTCCTTTAAAGGCATTTTTGTTTTGTAACAATGTAATATGTCATAACTACAAAGTTCACTGTTTGTTGCTTATCAATGTATGATGTGTTGCTATGTACTTTATTTACGTTGCAATTTAAATCATTCTACATTAGTTCCATTTGAATGAATTTTTGCCGATCACCATGATTTCATAAAATATCAACTAAAAGACTACTACAATTAGCATGACTAAATATGGTTATGTAGAATGTGATAATCTTATTTTATAGTAATGTATGGTCTACAATTGAAAACATTACTTAAATTTCAAGTATTGTGTTCTAACAATAGAAGTTCAATTCCCTTATAAGTTTAGTGAACCATTTTTATGAACAATTTTACCTCTGTAAAAATTTAATCTATATGTGCAGTTCTCAGTCTATAAGTGGTTCTACTGTCAACATCTGTTGCTTTTGCACGCGAGTATAATAAATCTGTACCAAACCAAAGCATATGGAAAACAATAAACATTGGTTTAGGCTGTCCATATTTACCAACCTGATAAATTATGTTTTGGATAGAAGAAATATCATACCATTTAGTACAAAATAGCACATTCTCTCTAACCACGGATGAATAGTACAAAGTAGTACCTTCTCTCTGGGGCGTTTAAGCCTGAGCAAACCTAGCCTCTACCGCCACCGGGCTCTGATACCAAATGGCTTCGGACTTCGTTTGCTCCTTGTTTGATGGAAAGATGTAAGATAACAGTAGTAGTTTTTGCAAGCGCGGATATTATATTACAGAGAGAGATTAATTTGAGGAAAAGAAAATTTTATTACAGTGGATTATATTACAAAGAGTAGGCTTTCTGCCATTACAATAACTTAGCAAACTTTAAATTTTTGATTACAAACTCTGATCTTTAACATCGAATACACACACATATATATACTAGTACATTCGGTTATTAGGTTTGCATAAACCGGCATCTTCCATTCTTCTGCATCCTTATCAACAAGCTTTCCATCTTTTCTTCAGCAATAATTAAGCTTTTGTCACATCATCATTTGTCTTTAGCCATCCATTTGCCATTTTATTCCTTATCTTTAGCAATTATAATGCTTTTGTCACATCAGGTCATATCACCTTTTGAAATAACATTACGTGTATGAAATATTTGATGGCATTATTTCATCCTTATCTTCATTAGATATTTTTGGCTAGAATTTTATCCTGTCTGCGGAGGGCCTTCTGGAACGTGTCCAGGTGGAGGAAATCTTGGAGGCGTTTAAAATGGTATTTCGTCCATAATGAAAGTTACAATACCTGGCTGGTGAAAATATACTTATACTATCCAAACTCCATTAACCTTCTTTTTAACGCATCTCACATTGTGCCTTTGGCTTTTAGCATATAATCTTCCATTTCTTGGTCTCTTCATGAACTTGGACCTGTAGACATGCTCATAAGCTCATTATCACTATCCGAATAAAATATGGCTTTGAGTTGTATTTTTAAATTTCTTTTTAAGGAACTTGCCATTAATTCTTTTAGTAAGTCAGATAATTCCCTTTTAGGCGAATCTGGTATTTTTTGCGGTTCATGGCTAATTAAACCCATTTGTGAATAAATTGAATCTTTGAAAAGTTCAAATTTATCCCACCATTTAATTAAAATCCTTATTCCTAAATAAGGAATATTTTCAAATTTTATTTCAAACTTTTTTAAAGTTCTTGGAACAACAATGACATCCCATTTCATAATCCAGGTTACTTGATAAAGTGCTGCAAAATGTAGATTATGATATTTCATGAAAATATTTATTCGAGCAAATTCGTCATAAATATTTCTTATTTTTTGTGGTAAAATCACTGGATATAATCCAAAGTTTGAAAACCAAACTACAAACCAATATGGAAAATTTGTGATATTTTGAGTTTTAAATTGAATAAACCAACTATGTTTTCTCTGCCTGTTTTCACAAGAGAAAGCAAGCTCCCAAGCTTTAATATAGTCAAAGTAGTTAAAATATAATTTGTTCCTATAAGGATTTTTTTGAATTTGTAATTAATTCTTTAGATTTATATAAATCACTTTCCCATTGTTCTGGGGTAATTATTTTAACAATGGTGGCCTTTGAGAAAGCCCATTCTCCACCAGTTCTCATGGCGGATTCAAATTGTACAGAACCTGTGTAAGTTAAAATTTCTTGGTAGAAAATAAAATCCTTTGGATAAAGGTATGGATCAGTAAAGTTTTTTAAATAGAAGGTCATAACCTCTTCTGCAGATAAATGAATATATTTTTTCTCTACAGGAGATACCTATATGGTTGATGTTGGAATATACGGGTATAGGTATTCTCTTGTAGATGTAGACTGTATTGCCAACTCATAAGCATCAGCTCTGAGTTGTTCATCAACTGGAGTAGTCTTTAAGACCTCTTCTCTAAAAAAAAATTTATCCTTCTGAAAGGCCAACTTATAAGTCGTTATGGGCCCAAATAGTGCAGTTTTACCGCTTTCTGCCTTTTCTTTGCCTTTATTCATTTTTACCCTATAAAAATTCTCGAGTTAAGAAATCTAGTAACGCATTATCAGATCCTTTAATAAACTCAATATCAAAATGGAATGCTGATAATATTGCTTGCCATCTGGCAAATATTTGTTTTGATGCTATATTTTTAACATCCTTTTGTAAAATTTCTTTGGCAGACTTACAATCTACTCTTAGCAAGAACTTTTGATTTAATAAATCACATTCAAATTTTTGCACACATAATACTATTGCTATTCTTTTTTAACAGTAGAGTAATTAAATCTGCGTCCTTGCCAAATTCCCGATGTAAATCTGTAACAGCCGCGGATTTTCGTTCTTCGAAAATTCGACATCGACACTCACTTTATCGACTGCCAAGAAATCAAAGGCCGAAAACCGAGATGTTATGGGTTTTAAAAAGAAAAGAAAAGAAAGAAGAGAGAAAAAGAAGAAAGAAAAAGAAAGAGATAGAAGAAGAGAAAAGATAACAGAAAATAGAGAGAGAAGAAATTTGAAAACAGAAAAATAGAAAATGGAGAATAGAAGAATTTTAAAAATAGAACGGACAGAAGAAAACAACAGAACAACAACAGAATCTCACAATTCGCAGCGGAACAACATATAATAATAAATGAATAATCTTTAAACAAAGAACTATATCAGTTATTACATCACATTATATTACATTACATCAAATCATCAGAGTGTACAACAACATACAACAATGCAGCGGAAAAAGGAATACTATATAACTAGTAATACGCCATGCCATCCAGCTTGCCTCCAGCAACTTCTGAATATCCAGAATATCCTGATAAACCTAACTCTTAACTGCCCGTGTGGAAATTGGTGGGCACCCAGAGTTTAGGAAGGAAAACAATAAACTCCGAGTCAGTCATGTGACTGGTGTGAGAACTCAAAACAGTTTATTTAACTTTAAAATCAAAATAGAGGAATATTTTTATAGTCAATTCGCAATGCTTTTAAAAATGAGACTACCATAAGGCCTCCCGCACACACACACAATGCAAACGCAGAATCGGAGGAGATTTCTCCTTATGATAGCCAAAGATGCTTGATACGCATTTAAAATAACATTTGATATTATTATTAGTGTATAGTGTAGGAAAAATTCATTTCGAAAGTAGAATATAAATCTTAGCCAGCATAGACATTTCGAACTATGCCTACTATAGCTACCATCCAAACAGTGGTGACCACCATAAGTGAATGGCAGGTTCTACAACTAATACCGTACAGGGTTTCGTATTGGGAATTGGATTTCCAACAAATGGTCAGGCTAAGGAACTTCCTACTGCCACATGGGATCGCCTCTGGCTGGACGTCCCGAGAACTTAACCAGCTCTCTGCCAACACAAGGCCGGGTTACCTTTATCACTAGGTAACTACTACACGAATATGGCATCCCCCGGTCCCATCGGACCTTTAACCGAGCGCTCGTCACCAACAACACCACATAGAAAAAGATATAGTGTATCAACATGAGTAAGTATCTGGGCTCCATACCATGATACCACCCTTTCCAGAAGGAAATGCACATACCCTAAAGGGAGCTACCCCTCATAACCTTGCCGCATCATTCATGTTTTGACCATTACCGGGATGTGAGGCTCGACGAAGTCACGTCCACAAAAACATACTTTATACAAAAGCCATGCTTTGGGTCAATAAATGATCAACACAATGATCATTTCAGCATCACTCAGCATGTCACATTACCAAAATGGGATATATTGCTGATAACTTCAACTATATAACCTTTGAGCTCGTACGTCTCAAAGAAGGGTGTTAAGCAAAGAATAAATTCTCCGCCACCAACAGAAATATATTTGAAAGAAATCGGCTTTATATCTCAACTTGTAATGTCAGGCATACAATCCATACAAGTCTGTTCCGGGCTCGAACAGAACCGAAGGCACTTACAAAGAAGTCCTTGCAATCCGGATATTCACAATCCTGATCGGATTTACCATCACATATGGAGAACTCAATACCGGAGCAACTCGGTGCAGAGTCAATCGATAGTTCATCCTATCACTCTTGCAAATACCGGTCTTCAACACCGATCTTCAAATGCAATTCACAACGACGTATCACATATTCGTAGTGGGTTATACGACCCCATGGTCCTTTCCCGGTTAACCCGAATAGTGAGCGCTTATTCAAAAATAAACGCGCATTCAAATTCAATCATATTCACATCAAATACCCATTCAAAGGGAAATATTGATAGTCGGCTATTGAACTATCAATGGATATGCATACATCACCAGATTCCAAATAATTTTCCAAATTATTTACATTTCCAAAATATCTTTACAAGATATAAAATTCCAACACTTCAAAAATAAATCAATATTTATTTTTAACAAATTCCATTTTCATTTATAGATTCCATAATGAATTTATACTCCAAAATATTCATGCATATATGATTTCAACTATCCATTTTCAATTTATCTTCAAAAAGATAAATTCAATATATTCACTTTATATTGGAAAACAATTCCATACTTATTAAAAATAAGTAATTCAAATCTTTTATTTTCAACCTTGGAAAATATTCAATATACTTAAATCGAATTAAGTATATATTTCATTCTTTAAGGAAATCATTCTTTTAAACATATTTATTTGGGCTAAAACGAATGTTGCGTAAAACATCGTTACGACAGCCCAAAATCACTAGTATAGGGATTCGAAATTAAATAGATATATAAATCCCAATACTATACTAAACATTTCCTTTCGGAAATCATTTACTATAACAACAGTGTTATAGTCCAACATTTCCTTTCATTTCTCGAAACATCTATTTCAACAATAAATGTTAAAATCTATGGTTTCGAATCTCAACACCTTTTAAAACATCGTTAGATCGTTTTAATTATGTTTAAAATATCACATTCTAAAACATTTTCTTTAACATGTTATTCACTATTCAAAAACGTGAATATACTATGTTCACAAATTCCATTATTTCTATTCACTTTAACTTAAAGGATTATTCACTGTCTAAAACGTGAATATAACTCCATTTATAAGTTATAACAATTAACTTATCAAAATAAGTCGTTTGCGGATTTATAAAACAACGTTTATAAATCCCATTTCTATTTATTTATAAAAACTTCTTTTTTTATAAATTCCTTTATTAACCTATTCCCGTTTATAACTAAATTATAAACTAAACGTTCACATTATAAGTTAATTACTTATAAAACGATTATTTTACAAAATCGTTCTTTTTAAAGACTTTTCAATTTATAAACCTTATAACTTATAAGATTTATTTATTTAACCAAATCTATTCTTCAATTAACTTCACAAATTTATAATCTTACTATTTATAAATTTCATTTATAACTTCACAGTTTATAATTCTATAAATTTCATTCATTTATGAAATTCACTTTCACTACATTCAAACACTTATAAAAAACTCGTTTTATAATGTCTATATTTCAATTTATAAATATCCATTTATAAATCTCTAAATATAAATCAGTTTATATTATTATTCTAAAACGTCTTTAAATTCCTTTATAATTTCATCATTTCGATTTATAAAATAATCAAATTTTATAAATCCTATATTTAAACTTTTATCATATATTCAAAAATCCAATCTAAATTATTTTATAAAATCATTAGTTCATATTTCTCAAAAATCGACTTTTAATCGTATTTCTAAAAATCAGCTTTTTAACTATATTTCACAAAAACCATAATTTTTATAACTTTAAAAATTATAACGTTTATTTATTTATAATGGATCAATTCCAGAAATAAAGTATATTTTCAAAAATCATTTTAAAGATCATTTTAAAATCCCAAAATCTGGGTCCAATGATGCTACACACCAGATAGTCAATCACGACTAACAACGATATCATATATCGATATGATAATCCATCAAATATCAAAATATCTGAAATAAAAATAAATACTGTTGAGGAATCCAGTTGGATCCCTCCAACCTGTTTTCCTGCATCCACAAACATTAGCACAATACCAATTTCGCTCCAGTACGAAATTATCGCGGTATATGTTCTTAATAAATATTATCCGCTTAATAACGGCGTAATAGGGTCTCATCCGCTAAACAAAAAAATGCGGAAAATCAACAACTGCAATATATACATATGCCAATATATATATATTGATATTATATATAATACCAATTTCACTGTTTATGAAATATTCGCGGTATATGTTTATATTAAATAACATCCGCTTACTAACGGCGCATAATGTCTATTTTAACAATCAATAATTTACAGTCATCATTCAAACATGCATTCAAATATTTTAAATCTAATTATTTAAAATAAAATCGAAATCTATTCGATTGAGTGAGAAGTTCTCACCTTGGTTTTAAATTCCGTTTTAGCTTTTATTTCGAATAAAATTAAACGCGCGTTTAATTTTACCCGAAATTCTCACTAACTCCAAACGACTCCAAACCAACTCCATCGCGTAGTGCTCGTCCATACGATTCCAACGCAACTGATTTCGCATTTTTTCGACCTCGTATGATAAAGATATGATTTTTACAAGTTTGTACACGTTTTTATAACTAAATTTACAACATAACTTTTATAATTAAAACCTAACTCAACTGCAGGCCATAGGATCCAACACCAAACTGATCACAGCCCTCCATCATCTCTTCCCCACTCACGCAAATGCCCAGTAACCAAGCCGTAACAAAATGAACCCATTAGCATGATTAGGGTTTGAATTTGCAAACAAATTACTCAATGAAACTTGATCAAACTCCGCCACGTCGAAGAGCACGACATGCTCTATGTTCGGCCCCAAGGACCCCTAGCTCGGCCATCTAGGTGGCGTGGAAATGCGTGCGTGGCTGTAGGATGTCGGCCCCCTCTAGCTCCCTCCACACGACTCCGTTTCCGATCACCACCGTTCAATCTCTAGCTCTCATCGCCCTCCCCAACTTTCATGTTGACAACTTCCTCTAATTGTTGACGGATTGGAAGATCTTTGGTGATGAAGATGGAGCATTTCTGGCCTTAGAATAGAAAGTGGCGGCTAGGGTTGAATTAGGGTTAGGTTTTGATATTTTTATCAATTTATGAAGAGGTAGGGGCTATTTATAAGGAACCGTTCGACACTATTCACCCGGAAATTCCGAACTCCGATTTAGACGCCGTAACCAGCGTACCTAGGGTTTATCCCGCGTTCCGGACACAATGGAACAGGTTTCGGAAGCTAATTCGGAAGTATGTGCGAGTTATGGCAGAAAACGTTCAATTTGAATTAAACCGATTTAAATCGATTTCTAGGCGTTTTAATTTGTACCGGACAAACGGTAAATCCAATTGACTTGAAATTTGAAACCTTACAATAATATCACATTACGGATCCGATGAAACTGGTTTCGTCGAAATCCGAGACTTTTTGAAAAATAGCTATTTTGACTCGCCAAATTTAAATTAAAAATAATTCGATGCGTTTCGAGCTGCCACGATCAAACGATAGCTCCGATTGACACGAAATTTGAAATCCGGTAATAACTAACTATTACGGATCCAATGGAACTGGTTTCGTTCAATTCTGAGACTGTTCAAAAATTGGCTATTTTACAGTCGATTATTAAATATTAAAATATTCAATTTTCACAAATTAACTTTTAATTCGATTTTAAAAGTTCAAAAATATTTCTATAACTCCAGTATGATTAAATAAAATTTTCCAAATTATTTTCAATCATATTTAACTCAATTTTCAATTATTTCCATAATTTAACGTATTAAATTATCGATTTAATTATTCAATTAAATCCAAAAATTCAAATAAAAATTTATTTGACTTAAAAATTCACTTATAAATATTTAAAATTAATTAAATATTCAAATTTTAATTTAATAAAATTCTGGGTCGTTACAATCTTTCCCCCTTAAAAGAATTTCGTCCCCGAAATTACAAGTAAGAAAGGTTACAGAATCTATTAATTTTCCAAAATTTAAAGTTAAACTGCTTATAAAACTTTACTAAGTTTTTAAATCATATTTAGTTATCATTTCAAAAACAATCTATATCATTTAACTTTCAACTCTAAAACAAAGTTAAAGTTTTCCAAAATTTTCCCAATTTTCTCAAAATTTTTCTAACGCCTTAAATTTCCGGAAAAATTCGCCATGTCTCCTTTGCGCGGCTCGATCCGAAAAAAAAAAATGACAGTATATATATCACAAATATACATCTCATCAAGTAATGAGGCATCCCGAAGAGAAAAAAATGTAAAAGTACGATATTTAATCCGAGATATGTACCTTATATTTTATTAGCAAGCATATACAGCTAATATAGCGCAAAAGCGAACTCCAAATGCGAAGCAAACGCGATCCGCACCTACTAAACTCAACAAACAACATGAGAATCATGCATATATGAAAATAGTATCGATATACAACATATAGCAACATAATAACTATATAAGTCACATAGCAAATGCAACAAATGCAAACATCAACCAACTAACATCCATAATCAATAAATATTCATTTATATTCTCATTAATATTAATGAATTGGTTTTCAATTCAAATCACATTTGATTCATTAACATTGGATTTTGTAAACATTCCTTCTCAATTCAATTAGTTATCATTTACTAATTTAAATCCAATTCACTTTCAATTCTATTCAAATTTATTTACTTTCTAATTTGAATTCAATTACATAGCTTTCAATTTCATTAACACTTAATGAATTATATACAATCATCTAACAATCATATAACAATCAATGTTTATTAATTTCAACCAAATTCCTTTACTTATATTCATTCAATTTGGTTTAACACCCTCACTTTCAATTTGTTTAATTAAATTGATTTCATTCAATTTATTCAACTCCCAATAACATTTGATTTCAATGAACTAACACTTATATTCATTATTTCTTATCAACTTGATTTACATTTAATTGCTTAACATTCATTTAATTCAATTGCTAAAGTTGAATTTCATTCACATAACTCTTAAGTCATATTCCATTTAACTTTAAATTCACTTTACATTTTATTTACAACTCATATTCATAAATATAGTTTCACTTCTTATATATATAAGTTTATTTCACAATTGTACATCACTTTAATTATAACTCAATTCTTATAATTCATTTGCTTATACAATTATTCTTTAATTTAGATTATTCAAACAACCTAACAATCAACTTATACACTTTAATAATTCTGAAAAATTATTCCTTTATATATAAAATATAATCAAGGTAAAATTGTTTCATTTACCCAATTAAACAATATTATGTCGAATTGTTCTATTCAAGTCCCCTTCGGCAAAGTTGTACATACCGTGCTGAGGAAGGTTCATATGCCACTCAATAAACCAATCATCACAATATAAAACAATTTTGTATTCACTAACAAATACGCACTCGTATCTATTATTACACTCAAACTCATTCTAGAGTACTGCTGACTCTATCTCTAATGAGTAATACCCAACAGAACCATGGTTGTCGCTTAACCATCAGCTCTGATACCAAATGTAACAGCCGCGGATTTTCGTTCTTCGAAAATTCGACATCGACACTCACTTTATCGACTGCCAAGAAATCAAAGGCCGAAAACCGAGATGTTATGGGTTTTAAAAAGAAAAGAAAAGAAAGAAGAGAGAAAAAGAAGAAAGAAAAAGAAAGAGATAGAAGAAGAGAAAAGATAACAGAAAATAGAGAGAGAAGAAATTTGAAAACAGAAAAATAGAAAATGGAGAATAGAAGAATTTTAAAAATAGAACGGACAGAAGAAAACAACAGAACAACAACAGAATCTCACAATTCGCAGCGGAACAACATATAATAATAAATGAATAATCTTTAAACAAAGAACTATATCAGTTATTACATCACATTATATTACATTACATCAAATCATCAGAGTGTACAACAACATACAACAATGCAGCGGAAAAAGGAATACTATATAACTAGTAATACGCCATGCCATCCAGCTTGCCTCCAGCAACTTCTGAATATCCAGAATATCCTGATAAACCTAACTCTTAACTGCCCGTGTGGAAATTGGTGGGCACCCAGAGTTTAGGAAGGAAAACAATAAACTCCGAGTCAGTCATGTGACTAGTGTGAGAACTCAAAACAGTTTATTTAACTTTAAAATCAAAATAGAGGAATATTTTTATAGTCAATTCGCAATGCTTTTAAAAATGAGACTACCATAAGGCCTCCCGCACACACACACAATGCAAACGCAGAATCGGAGGAGATTTCTCCTTATGATAGCCAAAGATGCTTGATACGCATTTAAAATAACATTTGATATTATTATTAGTGTATAGTGTAGGAAAAATTCATTTCGAAAGTAGAATATAAATCTTAGCCAGCATAGACATTTCGAACTATGCCTACTATAGCTACCATCCAAACAGTGGTGACCACCATAAGTGAATGGCAGGTTCTACAACTAATACCGTACAGGGTTTCGTATTGGGAATTGGATTTCCAACAAATGGTCAGGCTAAGGAACTTCCTACTGCCACATGGGATCGCCTCTGGCTGGACGTCCCGAGAACTTAACCAGCTCTCTGCCAACACAAGGCCGGGTTACCTTTATCACTAGGTAACTACTACACGAATATGGCATCCCCCGGTCCCATCGGACCTTTAACCGAGCGCTCGTCACCAACAACACCACACAGAAAAAGATATAGTGTATCAACATGAGTAAGTATCTAGGCTCCATACCATGATACCACCCTTTCCAGAAGGAAATGCACATACCCTAAAGGGAGCTACCCCTCATAACCTTGCCGCATCATTCCTGTTTTGACCATTACCGGGATGTGAGGCTCGACGAAGTCACGTCCACAAAAACATACTTTATACAAAAGCCATGCTTTGGGTCAATAAATGATCAACACAATGATCATTTCAGCATCACTCAGCATGTCACATTACCAAAATGGGATATATTGCTGATAACTTCAACTATATAACCTTTGAGCTCGTACGTCTCAAAGAAGGGTGTTAAGCAAAGAATAAATTCTCCGCCACCAACAGAAATATATTTGAAAGAAATCGGCTTTATATCTCAACTTGTAATGTCAGGCATACAATCCATACAAGTCTGTTCCGGGCTCTAACAGAACCAAAGGCACTTACAAAGAAGTCCTTGCAATCCGGATATTCACAATCCTGATCGGATTTACCATCACATATGGAGAACTCAATACCGGAGCAACTCGGTGCAGAGTCAATCGATAGTTCATCCTATCACTCTTGCAAATACCGGTCTTCAACACCGATCTTCAAATGCAATTCACAACGACGTATCACATATTCGGAGTGGGTTATACGACCCCATGGTCCTTTCCCGGTTAACCCGAATAGTGAGCGCTTATTCAAAAATAAATGTGCATTCAAATTCAATCATATTCACATCAAATACCCATTCAAAGGGAAATATTGATAGTCGGCTATTGAACTATCAATGGATATGCATACATCACCAGATTCCAAATAATTTTCCAAATTATTTACATTTCCAAAATATCTTTACAAGATATAAAATTCCAACACTTCAAAAATAAATCAATATTTATTTTTAACAAATTCCATTTTCATTTATAGATTCCATAATGAATTTATACTCCAAAATATTCATGCATATATGATTTCAACTATCCATTTTCAATTTATCTTCAAAAAGATAAATTCAATATATTCACTTTATATTGGAAAACAATTCCATACTTATTAAAAATAAGTAATTCAAATCTTTTATTTTTAACCTTGGAAAATATTCAATATACTTAAATCGAATTAAGTATATATTTCATTCTTTAAGGAAATCATTCTTTTAAACATATTTATTTGGGCTAAAACGAATGTTGCGTAAAACATCGTTACGACAGCCCAAAATCACTAGTATAGGGATTCGAAATTAAATAGATATATAAATCCCAATACTATACTAAACATTTCCTTTCGGAAATCATTTACTATAACAACAGTGTTATAGTCCAACATTTCCTTTCATTTCTCGAAACATCTATTTCAACAATAAATGTTAAAATCTATGGTTTCGAATCTCAACACCTTTTAAAACATCGTTAGATCGTTTTAATTATGTTTAAAATATCACATTCTAAAACATTTTCTTTAACATGTTATTCACTATTCAAAAACGTGAATATACTATGTTCACAAATTCCATTATTTCTATTCACTTTAACTTAAAGGATTATTCACTGTCTAAAACGTGAATATAACTCCATTTATAAGTTATAACAATTAACTTATCAAAATAAGTCGTTTGCGGATTTATAAAACAACGTTTATAAATCCCATTTCTATTTATTTATAAAAACTTCTTTTTTTATAAATTCCTTTATTAACCTATTCCCGTTTATAACTAAATTATAAACTAAACGTTCACATTATAAGTTAATTACTTATAAAACGATTATTTTACAAAATCGTTCTTTTTAAAGACTTTTCAATTTATAAACCTTATAACTTATAAGATTTATTTATTTAACCAAATCTATTCTTCAATTAACTTCACAAATTTATAATCTTACTATTTATAAATTTCATTTATAACTTCACAGTTTATAATTCTATAAATTTCATTCATTTATGAAATTCACTTTCACTACATTCAAACACTTATAAAAAACTCGTTTTATAATGTCTATATTTCAATTTATAAATATCCATTTATAAATCTCTAAATATAAATCAGTTTATATTATTATTCTAAAACGTCTTTAAATTCCTTTATAATTTCATCATTTCGATTTATAAAATAATCAAATTTTATAAATCCTATATTTAAACTTTTATCATATATTCAAAAATCCAATCTAAATTATTTTATAAAATCATTAGTTCATATTTCTCAAAAATCGACTTTTAATCGTATTTCTAAAAATCAGCTTTTTAACTATATTTCACAAAAACCATAATTTTTATAACTTTAAAAATTATAACGTTTATTTATTTATAATGGATCAATTCCAGAAATAAAGTATATTTTCAAAAATCATTTTAAAGATCATTTTAAAATCCCAAAATCTGGGTCCAATGATGCTACACACCAGATAGTCAATCACGACTAACAACGATATCATATATCGATATGATAATCCATCAAATATCAAAATATCTGAAATAAAAATAAATACTGTTGAGGAATCCAGTTGGATCCCTCCAACCTGTTTTCCTGCATCCACAAACATTAGCACAATACCAATTTCGCTCCAGTACGAAATTATCGCGGTATATGTTCTTAATAAATATTATCCGCTTAATAACGGCGTAATAGGGTCTCATCCGCTAAACAAAAAAATGCGGGAAATCAACAACTGCAATATATACATATGCCAATATATATATATTGATATTATATATAATACCAATTTCACTGTTTATGAAATATTCGCGGTATATGTTTATATTAAATAACATCCGCTTACTAACGGCGCATAATGTCTATTTTAACAATCAATAATTTACAGTCATCATTCAAACATGCATTCAAATATTTTAAATCTAATTATTTAAAATAAAATCGAAATCTATTCGATTGAGTGAGAAGTTCTCACCTTGGTTTTAAATTCCGTTTTAGCTTTTATTTCGAATAAAATTAAACGCGCGTTTAATTTTACCCGAAATTCTCACTAACTCCAAACGACTCCAAACCAACTCCATCGCGTAGTGCTCGTCCATACGATTCCAACGCAACTGATTTCGCATTTTTTCGACCTCGTATGAAAAAGATATGATTTTTACAAATTTGTACACGTTTTTATAACTAAATTTACAACATAACTTTTATAATTAAAACCTAACTCAACTGCAGGCCATAAGATCCAACACCAAACTGATCACAGCCCTCCATCATCTCTTCCCCACTCACGCAAATGCCCAGTAACCAAGCCGTAACAAAATGAACCCATTAGCATGATTAGGGTTTGAATTTGCAAACAAATTACTCAATGAAACTTGATCAAACTCCGCCACGTCGAAGAGCACGACATGCTCTATGTTCGGCCCCAAGGACCCCTAGCTCGGCCATCTAGGTGGCGTGGAAATGCGTGCGTGGCTGTAGGATGTCGGCCCCCTCTAGCTCCCTCCACACGACTCCGTTTCCGATCACCACCGTTCAATCTCTAGCTCTCATCGCCCTCCCCAACTTTCATGTTGACAACTTCCTCTAATTGTTGACGGATTGGAAGATCTTTGGTGATGAAGATGGAGCATTTCTGGCCTTAGAATAGAAAGTGGCGGCTAGGGTTGAATTAGGGTTAGGTTTTGATATTTTTATCAATTTATGAAGAGGTAGGGGCTATTTATAAGGAACCGTTCGACACTATTCACCCGGAAATTCCGAACTCCGATTTAGACGCCGTAACCAGCGTACCTAGGGTTTATCCCGCGTTCCGGACACAATGGAACAGGTTTCGGAAGCTAATTCGGAAGTATGTGCGAGTTATGGCAGAAAACGTTCAATTTGAATTAAACCGATTTAAATCGATTTCGAGGCGTTTTAATTTGTACCGGACAAACGGTAAATCCAATTGACTTGAAATTTGAAACCTTACAATAATATCACATTACGGATCCGATGAAACTGCTTTCGTCGAAATCCGAGACTTTTTGAAAAATGGCTATTTTGACTCGCCAAATTTAAATTAAAAATAATTCGATGCGTTTCGAGCTGCCACGATCAAACGATAGCTCCGATTGACACGAAATTTGAAATCCGGTAATAACTAACTATTACGGATCCAATGGAACTGGTTTCGTTCAATTCTGAGACTGTTCAAAAATTGGCTATTTTACAGTCGATTATTAAATATTAAAATATTCAATTTTCACAAATTAACTTTTAATTCGATTTTAAAAGTTCTAAAATATTTCTATAACTCCAGTATGATTAAATAAAATTTTCCAAATTATTTTCAATCATATTTAACTCAATTTTCAATTATTTCCATAATTTAACGTATTAAATTATCGATTTAATTATTCAATTAAATCCAAAAATTCAAATAAAAATTTATTTGACTTAAAAATTCACTTATAAATATTTAAAATTAATTAAATATTCAAATTTTAATTTAATAAAATTCTGGGTCGTTACAATCTTTCCCCCTTAAAAGAATTTCGTCCCCGAAATTACAAGTAAGAAAGGTTACAGAATCTATTAATTTTCCAAAATTTAAAGTTAAACTGCTTATAAAACTTTACTAAGTTTTTAAATCATATTTAGTTATCATTTCAAAAACAATCTATATCATTTAACTTTCAACTCTAAAACAAAGTTAAAGTTTTCCAAAATTTTCCCAATTTTCTCAAAATTTTTCTAACGCCTTAAATTTCCGGAAAAATTCGCCATGTCTCCTTTGCGCGGCTCGATCCGAAAAAAAAAAATGACAGTATATATATCACAAATATACATCTCATCAAGTAATGAGGCATCCCGAAGGGAAAAAAATGTAAAAGTACGATATTTAATCCGAGATATGTACCTTATATTTTATTAGCAAGCATATACAGCTAATATAGCGCAAAAGCGAACTCCAAATGCGAAGCAAACGCGATCCGCACCTACTAAACTCAACAAACAACATGAGAATCATGCATATATGAAAATAGTATCGATATACAACATATAGCAACATAATAACTATATAAGTCACATAGCAAATGCAACAAATGCAAACATCAACCAACTAACATCCATAATCAATAAATATTCATTTATATTCTCATTAATATTAATGAATTGGTTTTCAATTCAAATCACATTTGATTCATTAACATTGGATTTTGTAAACATTCCTTCTCAATTCAATTAGTTATCATTTACTAATTTAAATCCAATTCACTTTCAATTCTATTCAAATTTATTTACTTTCTAATTTGAATTCAATTACATAGCTTTCAATTTCATTAACACTTAATGAATTATATACAATCATCTAACAATCATATAACAATCAATGTTTATTAATTTCAACCAAATTCCTTTACTTATATTCATTCAATTTGGTTTAACACCCTCACTTTCAATTTGTTTAATTAAATTGATTTCATTCAATTTATTCAACTCCCAATAACATTTGATTTCAATGAACTAACACTTATATTCTTTATTTCTTATCAACTTGATTTACATTTAATTGCTTAACATTCATTTAATTCAATTGCTAAAGTTGAATTTCATTCACATAACTCTTAAGTCATATTCCATTTAACTTTAAATTCACTTTACATTTTATTTACAACTCATATTCATAAATATAGTTTCACTTCTTATATATATAAGTTTATTTCACAATTGTACATCACTTTAATTATAACTCAATTCTTATAATTCATTTGCTTATACAATTATTCTTTAATTTAGATTATTCAAACAACCTAACAATCAACTTATACACTTTAATAATTCTGAAAAATTATTCCTTTATATATAAAATATAATCAAGGTAAAATTGTTTCATTTACCCAATTAAACAATATTATGTCGAATTGTTCTATTCAAGTGTTTAGAAACCCCTTCGGCAAAGTTGTACATACCGTGCTGAGGAAGGTTCATATGCCACTCAATAAACCAATCATCACAATATAAAACAATTTTGTATTCACTAACAAATACGCACTCGTATCTATTATTACACTCAAACTCATTCTAGAGTACTGCTGACTCTATCTCTAATGAGTAATACCCAACAGAACCATGGTTGTCGCTTAACCATCAGCTCTGATACCAAATGTAACAGCCGCGGATTTTCGTTCTTCGAAAATTCGACATCGACACTCACTTTATCGACTGCCAAGAAATCAAAGGCCGAAAACCGAGATGTTATGGGTTTTAAAAAGAAAAGAAAAGAAAGAAGAGAGAAAAAGAAGAAAGAAAAAGAAAGAGATAGAAGAAGAGAAAAGATAACAGAAAATAGAGAGAGAAGAAATTTGAAAACAGAAAAATAGAAAATGGAGAACAGAAGAATTTTAAAAATAGAACGGACAGAAGAAAACAACAGAACAACAACAGAATCTCACAATTCGCAGCGGAACAACATATAATAATAAATGAATAATCTTTAAACAAAGAACTATATCAGTTATTACATCACATTATATTACATTACATCAAATCATCAGAGTGTACAACAACATACAACAATGCAGCGGAAAAAGGAATACTATATAACTAGTAATACGCCATGCCATCCAGCTTGCCTCCAGCAACTTCTGAATATCCAGAATATCCTGATAAACCTAACTCTTAACTGCCCGTGTGGAAATTGGTGGGCACCCAGAGTTTAGGAAGGAAAACAATAAACTCCGAGTCAGTCATGTGACTGGTGTGAGAACTCAAAACAGTTTATTTAACTTTAAAATCAAAATAGAGGAATATTTTTATAGTCAATTCGCAATGCTTTTAAAAATGAGACTACCATAAGGCCTCCCGCACACACACACAATGCAAACGCAGAATCGGAGGAGATTTCTCCTTATGATAGCCAAAGATGCTTGATACGCATTTAAAATAACATTTGATATTATTATTAGTGTATAGTGTAGGAAAAATTCATTTCGAAAGTAGAATATAAATCTTAGCCAGCATAGACATTTCGAACTATGCCTACTATAGCTACCATCCAAACAGTGGTGACCACCATAAGTGAATGGCAGGTTCTACAACTAATACCGTACAGGGTTTCGTATTGGGAATTGGATTTCCAACAAATGGTCAGGCTAAGGAACTTCCTACTGCCACATGGGATCGCCTCTGGCTGGACGTCCCGAGAACTTAACCAGCTCTCTGCCAACACAAGGCCGGGTTACCTTTATCACTAGGTAACTACTACACGAATATGGCATCCCCCGGTCCCATCGGACCTTTAACCGAGCGCTCGTCACCAACAACACCACACAGAAAAAGATATAGTGTATCAACATGAGTAAGTATCTGGGCTCCATACCATGATACCACCCTTTCCAGAAGGAAATGCACATACCCTAAAGGGAGCTACCCCTCATAACCTTGCCGCATCATTCCCATCGGACCTTTAGCTGCATCTTTTACTTTTGCTTTTATTTTTATAAACGCTTTAGTATGTTCCTCTGTCCAAGCAGATGGATTTTTCCTTAATCTTTCAAATAATGGTTTAGCATCATAAGCTAGATCTTTATAAAATTCGGAAACCTAGTTTAAGCTTCCTAAAAATCTTTGTAATTGATTTTTATCCTTAATTTCATTTGGAAATGGAAATATTGTTCCATCTTTTATAATATGTCCAATAAATCTAATTTCTGTTTGAAAAAGCTTTATTTTTTTTAGCTGATACAGCTAATCCAGCTCTTTTAGTGGCATTTATAAAAATATTTTAGCGTTTAAAATGTTGATCAACTGATTTTGAAAATATAAGAACATCGTCAATATATACTATGGTAAATGCTGTATAAGCACTATAAATATCATTCATAATGTTTTGAAATTCTGAAGGGGCATTTTTTAACCCAAACGGCATTACATTCTATTCATAGTGGCCAAATGGAACAGTAAATGCAGTTTTATATCTATCTTCTTTTTTAATCTGAATTTGCCAAAATCTAGATTTCACATCAAATTTAGACATTACTTTGGCCGAATAAAGCCTCGCTAATAAATCCTTTTTATTAGGAATTGGATATCTAATCCATCTTAATGCTTTGTTCAAAGGTTTATAATTTATCACTAGTCTTGGGACTCCGCTTTCTAGTTCTGCTGCATTTTCTACATAAAATGCTGAACAGCTCCATGGACTTTTAGATGGTCTAATAAGGACTTTCTGTAGTAATTCTTCAATTTCCTTCTTACAAATTGCTAGATGTCCTTGAGACATGGCTATAGGTCTAGCTTTTGTTGGGATTTGACTTTCTTTAATGTCTGGTTCATAAGGTAAACCTATTTCATGTCTTTTCCTCTGCTAAAAGTCATTAGGAGTGTCTGCACAAATAGTTTTCTCAGTATAATTTTGTAGATCTTTAATCTTTTGTTGTAAACTGGGTTACAATAATTTTTCTTTTATTCTTTTGTAATTTATCTCCTTAGATAAAGAGTTTAGAAAATTTTCTTTTCTTTTAATACTTTTTTGAATAATATCAATTTTATGATGTTGTGGTTGAGATACAAATTTGAACGTTAATTCTTGATTATTAATAGTACTAGTAATTCCTTCTTTTGATATTTTTGTTATAGGATATAACAAATGTAAGAAGGGATTTCCCAGTATAACATTATGAGATAATTTATAACCATTATAAATGGCATTTCTAGACAAATGCCTTTATTACAAACAGCTGTATTTTGTAGCTTATAATTAACTAACAATTTTCTACCATCTACAGCATTTAGTATCACGGTAGTTTTAGAAAATTATTTTGAAGGTACCAACCCTTCATTAATGCAATTAAACTTGCACCTGAATTTATCATTGCTATCATAGTAAAATAATATTCTTTGTGGACTACTATAGTAACTTTAATGTGCCATTTATGGGTGATTACCTTGTCAACAACATTAATAAATGTTAAAGAGTTTAATTCTTCCTCTCCTAAAATATTGTTATTATTCTGGTTATCGTTGTTAGGGTTTATCTCTATTAAAAACATTATTTCTTTCAATTCTTTTATTTCTTGTTTAAGCATTTTAACTTCATGTTGTAATTCTGCAATTGTAGTATCAGTACTTACTGGGTTAATATTATTGAAAGTTTTAACTCTGTTTAAAATATCTTTTAAACTATAAGTTTCTGGTTCTTTTAATTTTAGTTTCCTTCGTCCTTTATGTGATTCCAAATATTTCTTTAACATATTTTCTTTTCTTCTGGATCAGAAATTTTGTTTATGATTTCCAGAATAAAATTTTCTTCTTTTGTTAACATAAACAGTCCATTTGCTTTACATAAAGCTTTATAATAGTCACAATTTCCATCGCAACTATCAGATTCTGAATCGTTATCTGAATCATATTCATTTTCAGTTTTTGAATTGATGTCTCTAATAACAGATAATTTTAAATTTTCTTTCTCTGAATCAGAGCTCGATATAAATAATTTTGTGAATGAATTTTTAATTCTTCGTCTATTTCAAGATTATTTATTTTGTTTTTTAATTTATACTTATTAGCATAGTGACCTGGTGTTTTACATTTCCAACATATTGGAATTTTCTTTTAGTAGGTTTATTTTGCTCTTTTCTTTTATAGGGTCTTTGTGATTTCCTTTTAGGAATTTTACTACTTTCTACATAATTTTCTTTTTGAAAATTTTTATTTTTATAAAATTTTCTCTTAGATGGTTTTCTAAATCTCCTTTCTTCGTTGGTCGGTTTTATAGGTGATAAACCAAGTTGTTCACAGAAATCTCCTAGAATTATTTTTCTATAAATTTTCTCCTTTTGGATTTGTTTATGTAATTTTATTTCATTACATAAATGAATTCCTTCTACAACAACTTTTGCTGCTAATTCTCCACAAGTATATTGATTATAAGGAATAGTTCCATTATTTTTTTGTTTTACTCGATTTTTAACTCTTTCTGAAAAGAAATGAGGTAGTCCTGATAAGAAATTTTCTTTCCAAAATTCATGGTTACTATCACTTCTAGTAAATAGCTTAGAAAAATATACATCTTTATACCATCTGAACTGAGGTAAATTCTGACATTTTAGATTCATTAATTGTTCTTGTCTTCTATCTTTTTGAAGAGCAGTTGCTCCAATGAAATGTTTAGCTATTGTATATATTAACGTATTTACGCAATCGGTTTTGGGCATTCCATCTTCTAATTTTGTCGCAGTAAATATATGCGCTTTCGCTTCATTGGAAAGATGAAAATCCCACTAACCTTTTAGTTGTCCTGTAAATCTTGTACAATAGCTTTTGCTATTCTATCATCTAAATTATTTTTAATTAAACGTGCAGTAGCATACATCGTCATATAATTCAGACAAGTTTGTATTTGGTATTCTAAACAACCGTCTATATTCCATTCTACAATGGAGGTACCGTCAAAAGATACAGCTCCATAATTGTTTTGTTCTTCAAATGAGAGGTCGACCGGTGTTGGTCTCGTATAATAAGGTTTACTATACGAGGTATTTCTATAATTAATTTTATTAATTTAAAAATTATTTTCTGGTTTAATTTGTTCTATATTTAAGAACATATTTTGTAAATTACTTACTTCTTCATCTTAATTATTATCAGATTCTAGCTCTGAAGTTTCTCTAGATTCCTTGCTTTCAATTATGGGTGCAACTTCCTTTTCGCTAACGTTTAAGGCGTCTAAGCTTTTCATTATTTCTTTCAACATTTCGGAGTTTTCTCCTGGTTTATCCATATCACTTTCTAAATTTTGTGCAGACCAGGGTTTGAATAAAACTTCATCTGTATCATAGAATTTTGTTTGATCTTTGTTAGATCCTTGCTCAATTCTTGTAAGTTGATTACCTATTGATTGTAATGTTAAATTTGTAAATTATTCTGCTCAATAATAGCTTCAAATATTCTATCTTTTCTATAAGGAGTAGCTACAATTTCTTCTTTATCAATTTTAACTGATAAGTTTGCTTCCAAGGGATGTATACTCCTAATAGTTTTTCCTTCTTTTGTTGTATACTCTTTATAAGCAGAATTTTTATTGAAAACTGTTAATAAATCATCAAAACTAAAATACTGTCCTTTTGTTTTCCTATTTTGTAAGAATTTCCTATCATTATAAAGATATCATAATTTTCTAGTAAAACATTTCCCATTTTATTTAAAAATAATTTATATTTTTTAATCCACATTTGTTGCTCCTTTTGATCTTTCATAAAGAACCATTTTCTTTTATATTTATTTTCTTCTGAATAAAACTTTGTTTTTTCAGATTCTAAAAAAGGAAATTTGAACTCTTCATCAAGAGTTATGGTATTTATACCAATCACTGATTTATCTTCATCATATCTCATATCTAAAGGTGTCGGCGATCTGGGATTTGATGGAGGAATTTCAACCCTATATTCAAGTTGACTAACTCCATCCATTACGTTTCTTACAATTACATTTTCCTTTTCTATTCTTAAAGGAGTAGCTTCAGCATTGCTGAATCTTGATTCCTCTAATTCAGAGTTAGAACCTAATTTTAGGTGTGTATCTCTGTCTTTTGAAGATCTAATTTCGACATCACCTTTAGAATATTCAACAATTTCTTTTAATTTTTTATTTTCTACTTTAGTAGGTTCATTTGCTTCTTCAAGAAGCCATATTTCTGGTAAATTTATCCCATTCCAGCTAATCGATTTGGGAATCACAACATTGCTTTTACTGATGCCTGTTATAAACAGTGTAGTTGTACCTTGATTTTTAATTGGTATATGTTTTGTATCTGTAATAATAGTATTCATTACTTTATAGCATATTCTATAAATAAGAATTACATTCTGCGTTCCTGGTTTCATATTAAAACCTTCAGTTTTTATGTCCAAACAAATAGACTGGAGTAAATTGGGATCGGACAAGGACATAATAAAATTAGGAAAACATGAAAAATAAATTGGTCCATCACATAATGTTGATTCAACTATTCCTAATAAGGAATCATGGAATTTATTAAGTCTTTTATCTCTAACTACAATAATAGCAGACGTATTTAGACCTAATCTTGTAGCTGGTTTTAAGGCGACTTGAATTAATCCAACATGAATAAATTTATATTTTTCTTTATGTAAATTTAAAAGCTTTTTTTAAAATAAACTAAATGAACTGTATCCTTCAGATAAAGGGATTGCTTGTTCAACCGTTTTAATTATATAATCAGCTTTTGTAATAAAACTTCCAGTATTCTTATAAATCTTTGAAGGAGAATAAGCCGGAATATTCCAATTGTTTAAACTTGATTCTAAATCTTCATTTATAGTAATTTCTTTATTTTTACTGAGAATTTCTCTATCTAGATTATCTAGACGTTATTATTGTTATTATTTCTAAATGATAATGCTCTAGACAGTCTTTCCATATTATCTACCTTATCACTGTCAACGATTTACGCAAAACTTCCCTAAACGCCTATTCATGGCAAAAAAGGGAAAAACACTGCTACGCGACTTAAGGACAAAGTCCCGGGTTTCAAAGGCAAATAATAAGTTGGATTAGCTGGATTTTATCAGATAAAATTAAAATAATAACAGTTTGATAAACTAGCATCGAAAAATTTCTACAGTAATTGTTAATAAACGAGAGGAACAGTACGGTGAATAGTGACGGTGAATAGTAACCACGGATGGATAGTATAAAATAGTACATTCTCTCTAACTTAGCAAACAAATTAAATTGTGGATATCTTCTATTTTTATCGTCTCCATTTTGTTCAAAATTTGTATAAATAAATTTAATTTTAACCGTAAAATAATTGGATCTGTGGCGTAATGGTAGCGCGTCTGACTCCAGATCAGAAGGTTGTGTGTTCGATTCATGTCAGGTTCAAATTTTTTCCCACCGTTTACTACTTCCCATCTGCCCCGCTTCTGCTATTCCCCCCCTTTTGCTACAAATAATTCTACCCACCACTATTGTTTTCCCCCAATCTATAACAAAGCTTTTAAAATTCCAAAATGTCAAATTTTAGCTGAATCTTGAGCAAGGATCCAGATTACGGGCATAAAAGGTTTCTTTTTCACCTGGAATCCTCTTGCGGTTTTGCTACTCCAACTTTGTTCGCTGTAAGTGCTTCTTTTCCCCTCTTTCTCTTACAGCTGCAGCTTATGTGAAGAAGATTCAGTATTCATTTGCCACTGTTATTTTCTCTTCCGCCTTACCGCTTATAATCATTAATGCACACAATCTCAAATTTGTACTGGATTTCCTTGTTAAATTTCAGAAGTCTTCATACGTCGCTAGGTCTGTACAAATTATACAAAGAGCCAGTATACTGCACTGTTAGGTATGCTGTGAAATAATAATAAATCTTAACGCTTAAGACTTAACATTAGATTCAGTCCTCTTTACATTTGCTATATATATTGCAAATTTCTCACTTGTGAGAGGAAGGTGTGTGGTTTATGTTGTTTATTATACATTAGTAAGACAGGAAGAATAAGTCTCAACTCAAAATACACAAAGTGTCTGGTTGATGTGATATGTAGATTAGTTAACAGTCATCATTTGTTTTTTATTTTCTATATTTTGGATATTGGTTGTGAATGATTTTTTTGGCTGTTCATGTTGATGATTAGCTATGTAACATATATTTATTTTTGGCCCATTGTTCTTGCCTATGACCATGAGGCAATCTCAAACTTTTTTTATACTATGGATGTGAATACGTCAAAATATCGAGAAACCTTCAGACACGAACATTAGTTTCCAGTACTCATGCCCATGCGATGCATGTATACCTAGAAAAACCATTTCACTTTTTCTTTCACAAAAAGTTTTGGTAAAAAAATGGTGAAACCGACAGTAATATAATTTTGATGCATCTGAGATTCAAACTAAAGATCATTAGAGCCTCCGTCTAAAGTACTCCCTTAAGATGGATATCATTTGTAGTTTCAAATTAAATAGGCATATATTGCTCTGAAATTGATATCCATGTTTGTATAAGTTTTCAAGCGACGTCTATTCTTGCAATAAGTTTTCTTAGGAGGCCTATTAGTAAAATGAGTCCTATGAATTTGTCTAATTAGATGCAAGGGTAAATGACAACTGTTTAAAGTACCTTTTTTAATCTTTTTTCTGTGGGGAGTATTGAGCATCAAAACATTACAGAATACATTGAGCATCAAAACATCAAAACATTCCAATATGCGGGAATCTATCTTCAACTGATAATTGTTGCTGTTGTTATTATTATTTATACTATTATATTATTATTGACTCTCATTTCAAGTGCGTACAAGCAACCTCAATGTATTGTGAAACAAAGCGTCGCATTTTTTTTCCTTCTCTTCGTTTCCATCTCTCCGCTTCTTACTTATACTCCAACCTTTCTTCGACTCTTCAATCGCGTCTTCCCCCTCCTTACTTTTTCCTCCTCTTCAATATCCTCTAACCCTAAACATTCTTAATCGTTTTCCCTTCTCTTGCCTCTTATCCAAACCTAAACATTCATTTCCCTCAATCGTTAACTCAATTCAAATCGAGAAACCATATCCCAAGACAAACACGGATCTCCAACCGTGGGCGACTTCTCCGCCCTTAAGGCAGACTTGGATTACGGTAGTAAGGAAAGCAGCCTCTATTGCACCATTCAAATCGGCAATAATCAGGTCCAAATCTGCCAAACCGCTGTCGTTCGAAGACGTTTTCAGTTCCTCCAAAATACCAAGAAATAGATCAATTTCTAGTATGATTTTGTGCTACTTCGAACTTTTTTGATGTTTTCGAACCTGATATGTCAGTATTGTCCTTTAAAATTGTATTGAAATTTAATGTCGTTTTCCTTCTGTTCGTTGTATCCTTTTCTGTTTGATGCAGTAATGGAACTACTATTTGTCGAC
Source organism: Allium cepa (assembly GCA_030765085.1). Taxonomy (NCBI): domain Eukaryota; kingdom Viridiplantae; phylum Streptophyta; class Magnoliopsida; order Asparagales; family Amaryllidaceae; genus Allium; species Allium cepa. The sequence continues at coordinate 204,014,711 of CM060929.1, forward strand.
ACTCCTGATGAATTCAGGTACAATCTGATTGAAGAAGCAGTCGCACTGCGTATTCAGATATTTCCTTTTATTTTAGGTAAAATTCTTTTATTTGGTTCAATTGGTCTTTCCATTTGTGTAATTTTTCTATGTTCATTAGGCTCTATCTTTTTAGGAATATATAATTTGAATGCTTCTTATTTTTATCATACTTCATCATTTTATATTGCTAAAAGTATTTTTATTGTTTAATCAAGGAATTTTCAAGGTGAAATAGCTTTGTTTTTGTTCTTTTTCCCATGTTTAGTTACTATTTACATTGACTTTTTGATTTGGTATAGATAATGGAATTTAGTATGTACATTTCTAAAAGGCTGCTTAGATTTAGTTACATAGGTTGGATCTGTTTACAATTTGGTATGCTATTTTTACATGTTGGATGAAACTCCCACCTATGGTATTTCACCCTGGTTTAGATTATATTTTTGCTCATGTTTTGCTACTGCTTGATTATAATTTGTGGTTTTGTCATAAATAATAAAATCAAATATGTACATTTCCAACAAGCTACTTGGAATTAATGACAACGGCTAACTCTGTTTGCCCGTTTGGTATGTTGTTTTTATGTTGTAAAGTTTATATACCATAAATCATTTTATTTAGCCGAAGTAACTGATCTATCCATATATATTTATTTATTTATACCTATGTAAGCAGCAATGTGATTTTTTATATTATCTTTTACCATAACTTTACTAATACACTAGCATAAGTGCAGCAACATACATACATTATAACACAACAATAATAAAAAACACATTGTTTCTGAGGAAAAAACTACTTTATGCTGATAACATAAAACAGGCATCTTCTCTTTATACTTATTATATATGTATTTTATAGTCCATCGTGAAATAAATTGTTATAATTTGATGAGATTACTGGGTAGACATTAACAGGATGTGGTTAACATATAAAATTTATATCTATTGATTTGGTTGCTTAATCATGAGTTGTTCTTGCAAACTCATGAAAACCAGCGATGAATACAAATATCATTAGTAGTAATTGAGGCCTAATCAATGGCATATAACATCCTATAACCAATGCCTTTACCACATGTATTACACCCATCATATTTTTTCTCATACACACACTAGCTATCATGGTTCTCCGGAAAAATTCATAATCAATATAAAACCAAATCAATTCCTTTTGTACCTAAAAATAATAGTAAATAATGAAACAAACTTTGTTAATCCATATTATAATGCATACACAAGAGAACCACATGGAACCCAAATGATGTTGCTTTTGAAAACACAATTAATTAGGTAAAGTTGCAAAAATATGTTGATTTGATAAAGTAATTGCTAGAAATTATTTGTTTCCATTAATGGGAGCAACTATTTGTTTCCATTCATGTCTAGTTTTTTCAGAAGTTAAACCATTTCTTTCTCGTTGCTTCCATTAGATTAATTATACATTAGTTGGGTTTCTGACATTTTTTCATTTACTCTTTTATGATTAGTATGTATTTGTAATTAAACATGGCATGTCAACCATAGGGAATGTATATCAATACCATGCTGGTTATTTCTCCTTCCACTTTTTTTGTATTATTTATGACAATGATGTCCAAAATGCTTAGCTACTATTTAAACCTAAAATAATACATTAATTAGCATGGTGTCAACAATCACGGATGTGCATTCTAATATACTATAGTATCCTATACATTATTATGACTGTGCATTATGATATACAACAGTATCCTATATGTGATTGAGTTTAATGGAGAATCAATGCTTTATTTTGTTTGGAGATAACAAATTCAACACTCCAGATTGTCTTCACTCTTCCTGGATCATAAAAAATGTGTTAGATTCAAAGAAGGCTTGTGACTTTACCTAATACTTTACAAAAGAACTGAGGTTGACTGGACTTGGGTGTGAATTACACTTCTTAGGATTCAAGCTAAACACTCATTTTTACAATCTATCTATTACTTAAATAGGAAAGGAGAAACCAACAAAATTATATGATGACATTTGTCCCAATTCAGAAATACTATTTTCTATTATCAAAAATATATCAATATTCCGTAAATGCTAATGTTTTCTTTCTCCCCTCAATCATCGTTATCCCTTTTTAATTATGCTTCTAGCATCTCCCTAATATCCTAATCGTCGCTCTAAACACTATGTTCCACCTTGTGTCTCACTACCTCTCGAGTAATCCTACCATAATTATGTCCACATCCATGATCAACATTCCTTACTTTAACCATGAATTTGAAAAATTGGGTAGAAAAACTTCGACATCGTAGTCCAATTTTTAGATTTTGAGGATAAGGCAGATTGCCGCCATCATGCTCTATTGCATCGCTGCATCATCACCCACCATCATCAACTGCAAGCCTTGTGCAATTGATCCTTTCCTGCATTCCTTTACCACTACTATAGTGGGAACTTTATCACCAAGGAAAGCCATCCTTGGAAGCAAATTACTATTCAGGTTAGCCATTCTATACAACTCATATTTGGGATTTTTTTTTCAGATTTGAACACATAGTGGGAACTATGTACGTTTGAATCCATAATTTCATTGTCTGTTGTTTCAATCTATTGTCACGAATGTTTTTTTTCTTTCAATTTTACTAATATGGATAAACATGAAGACATTGTTGCTTAGGTTTGTTTGCTTTGATAATTTGATGATCTTTTGTGCCAATAGTTTCAGTCTCCAACTAATTTATTTCACATGTCATGCATTTCATAAAGATTTTCCATAGATAAATGTAGGTATGCTGTTGAAATTGGTTGCCTCAACTATTGAATCAAGATTATATAAACCCTTAGTTGTAAAATAATTTCATTACTTTTTATGGTTGCTTTGATATGTATTCCTCTGTTATCTTAAATCAAATACACCCGTACAGATAATCAACTTTCCTATGTTTGTAACAGTGTACGATTGAGGCATATTAAATTACAATGCAATGAATTTTAGTACCCAAAATTTACAAAAATGATATCATGTACGGTAGACATAATTTTTTTTTGCATTTTCTAAAATTATCTCGAGCTAAGCAGAATAAACGTTTGTTAACGGTCACGCATTTTACTGACCTTTTGATATGTAGACATGGGACGTACTAAGTTTGTGTTTTCAATATGCAATGTTAATTTGATGTTATGCATAGATTTGAAGATTTGTATGCACTTTCAGTCATGTATACAGAATATTGAGTTTCATATTTTGTTTTTTTATTTCTTGGTCGGAGAGCATACCCACAAGATAGGTTGAAATTCATCTAATCCTTATTTCCTTATAATACGATATTATTGCAGATTATCATGCCCTAATGTTCTAATATCAATTTAGTCGCATTTTCTACTAGCTTAAATCATCACCATGGTTGATTTTGGGGCAATTTTTCAAACTTCCGGTTGACTGTTCCAAGCTTAGGGTTTTCAAACAGTGAGTTAGAATAATTTGCAAGTGAGAGGTAATAAATCACGTAGGTAAGAATTTCTTGTGCGAGATTTTTATTTCATACAACTTCAAACTCATTGGAGATTATTATGCTTTTTTGTTATGTCATCAACTCAGTTGCCTTTTTTGTTGTATTAAATTTTTGTGTGACTTCTTTTGAGGATTTGTATGCATTTCCCCCCTATTCCGTTGTTATGGTTTCCTTTTTTAACTTTACTAATTTACAGCTGATAGAACCTATGTACCACACCTGGATAAAGTCATGTTACACGATGTTATTTAACATGCATTTTTGATAAATTTGGATCCATAAAGTAATTTATGACTGTACTTTAAACGATCGCAAGACAAATACCCGTCAATTATACTCAATAATAATGCACCTATATTGCGCATGCTGTAAGTTTATGATTACAAATATGTGAAGCATCAACAAATTTCAAAATTACAAATATCCTCCTTTAAAGGCATTTTTGTTTTGTAATTGTAACGACCCAGAATTTTTATTAATTTAAATTTGAATATTTAATTAATTTTAAATATTAATAAGTGAATTTATAAGTCAAATAAATTTTTATTTGAATTATTGAATTTAATTGAATAATTAAATCGATAATTTAATATGTTAAATTATGGATATAATTGAAAATTGAGTTAAATATGATTGAAAATGATTCGTAAAATTTTATTTTATCATATTGAAGTTAGAATAACATTTTAGAACTTTTAAAATCGAATTAAAAGTAAATTTGTGAAAATTGAATATTTCAATATTTAATAATCGACTGTAAAATAGCCGATTTTTGAACAGTCTCAGAATTGAACGAAACTAGTTCCATTGGATCCGTAATAGTTAGTTATTATCGGATTTCAATTTTCGTATCAATCGGAGCTATCGTTTGATCGTGGCAGCTCGAAACGCATCGAATTATTTTTAATTTAAATTTGGCGAGTCAAAATAGCCATTTTTCAAAAAGTCTCGGATTTCGACGAAACCAGTTTCATCGGATCCGTAATGTGATATTATTGTAAGGTTTCAAATTTCAAGTCGGTTGGATTTACCGTTTGTCCGGTACGAATTAAAACGCCTAGAAATCGATTTAAATCGGTTTAATTCAAATTGAGCGTTTACAGCCATAACTCGCACATACTTCCGAATTAGCTTCCGAAACCTGTTCCATTGTGTCCGGAACGTGGGGTAAACCTTAGAAACGCTGGTTACGGCGTCTAAATCGGAGTTCGGAATTCCCGGGATGAATAGTGTTTACGCTTGCTTTTCTTATAAATAGCACCACACACAAATAAAAAAAAAAAAAACAAAACCCTAATTCATTCATGTAGCCGCCACTTTAGCAATGAAGGGCCAGAATTGTCCCAATTTCATTCATCAATCTCTCCAAATCCATTCACATTTACGCGAGGTGTTCAACACGAAGATTGAAGAGCATGGAGAGAGCTTTAATTTCATACGGTGATGATCGGATTTGGCGTCGCGTGGAGGGAGCAAATGTGGGCCGTTCACCATCAGGTCGGCACGTGTTTTTGGGCTATACATGAGGCCGAACTTCAAGGGGTTGATGGTGGTGGTAGCTTGCGTCGAGAGCTTCGAGTTGGTGGTTGTGTGATCGAGTTTCGTTGAGAATTGGAGGAGTAATATTTAACCCTAATTTGCTATATTGGGTTCGGCCATGTTACGTGTTCCTGGAGATGCAAACGAGAGGGAGGGAGAAGCATATACACGGCCTAGATTTCTCAAGTTGGATCCAAGGGCTAGTGGGTGTGTATGTTGAATTTATGAAAGGAAATTGTAATTTAAGTTTATAAAATCGTGTACAAACTTGTAAAATTCATATCTTTTTCATACGAGGTCGAAAAAATGCAAACTCAGTTGCGTTGGAATCGTATAGACGAGCACTACGCGATGGAGTTGGTTTGGAGTCGTTTGGAGTTAGTGAGAATTTTGGGTAAAATTAAACGCGCGTTTAATTTTATTCGAAATAAAAGCTAAAACGGAATTTAAAACCAAGGTGAGAACTTCTCACTCAATCGAATAGATTTCGATTTTATTTTAAATAGTTAGATTTAAAATATTTGAATGCATGTTTGAATGATGACTGTAAATTATTGATTGTTAAAATAGACATTATGCGCCGTTAGTAAGCGGATGTTATTTATTAAAAACATATACCGCGAATATTTCATAAACAGTGAAATTGGTATTATATATAATATCAATATATATATATTGGCATATGTATATATTGCAGTTGTTGATTTCCCGCATTTTTTGTTTAGCGGATGAGACCCTATTACGCCGTTATTAAGCGGATAATATTTATTAAGAACATATACCGCGATAATTTCGTACTGGAGCGAAATTGGTATTGTGCTAATGTTTTTGGATGCAGGAAAACAGGTTGGAGGGATCCAACTGGATTCCTCAACAGTTTTATTTGATTTCAGATATTTTGATATTTGATTGATTATCATATACGATATATGATGGATCGTGTAGTCGTGATTGACTATTTGGTGTGTAGCATCATTGGACCCAAATTTTGGGATTTTAAAATGATTTTAAAGTGATTTTTGAAAATATACTTTATTTTTGGAATTGATCCATTTTAAATAATTTAACGTTATAATTTTTAAAGTTATAAAAATTATGATTTTGTGAAATATAGTTAAAAAGCTGATTTTTAGAAATACGGTTAAAAGTTGATTTTTGAGAAATATGGATCAATGATTTTATAAAGTAGTTAAATTGGATTTTTGAATTTATTATAAAAGTTTGAATATAAGATTTATAAAATTTGATTATTTTATAAATCAGAATGGTGAAATTATAAAGGAAATTAAAGACATTTTGAAAAGAATAATATAAATTGATTTATATTAAGAGATTTATAAATGGATGTTTATAAATCGAAATATTGACATTATAAAACGAGTTTTTATAAGTGTTTGAATGAAGTGAAAATGAATTTCATAAATGAATGAAATTTATAGAATTATAAACTGTGAAGTTATAAATAAAATTTATAAATAGTAAGATTTATAAATTTGTGGAGTTAATTGAAGAATAGATTTGGTTAAATAAATGAATCTTATAAGTTATAAGATTTATAATTATGAGGTTAAAAAGAACGATTTTGTGAAATAATCGTTTATAAGTAGTTAACTTATAATATGAACTTTTAGTCTGTATTTTAGTTATAAACTGAAATATGTTAATAAAGGAATTTATATTAAAAAAAAGGAAGTTTTTATAAATAAATAGAAATAGAATTTATAAACGTTGTTTTATAAATTCGCAAACGACTTATTTTGATAAGTTAGTTTTTGTAACTTATTTAATGGAGTTATATTCACGTTTTTGAATAGTGAATAACACGTTAAAGAAATTGTTTTGAATGTGATGTTTTAAATAGAATTAAAACAATCTAACGATGTTTTTAAACATGTTGAGATTCGAAACCATAGATTTCAACATTTATTGTTGAAATAGATGTTTCGAGAAATAAAAGGAAATGTGGACTATAACACTGTTGTTATAGTAAATGATTTCCGAAAGGAAATGTTTTGTATAGTATTGGGATTTATATATCTATTTAATTTCGAATCCCTATACTAGTGATTTTGGGTTGTTGTAACGATGTTTTACGTAACATTCGTTTTGGCCCAAACAAATATGTTTAAGTGAATGATTTCCTTAAAGAATGAAATATATACTTAATTCGATATAAGTATATTGAATATTTTCTAAGTGTTGAAAATAAAAGAGATTTGTGAATTACTTATGAATAAATAAGTATGGAAATGTTTTCCAATATGAAGTGAATAATTAGAATTTATCTTTTTGAAGATAAATTGAAATGGATAATTGAAATCGTATATGCATGGATATTTTGAAATATAAATTCATTATGGAATTTATAATGAAAGTGGGATTGGTTTAGAAAAATAAATATTGATTTATTTTTGAAGGGTTGAAATTTTATATCTTGTAAAGATATTTTGGAAAATAAATAATTTGGAAAATTATTTGGAATCTGGTGATGTGTGCATATCCAGTGATAGTTCAATAACCGACTATCAATATTTCCCTTTGAATGGGTAATTGATGTGATTTGTTTGAATGTGAATGCTACACTTATTTTTGAATAAGCGCTCACTATTCGGGTTAACCGGGAAAGGACCATGGGGTCGTATAACCCATTCCGAATATGTGATACGTCGTTGTGAATTGCATTTGAAGATCGGTGTTGAAGACCGGTATTTGCGAGAGCGATAGGATGACCTGTCGATTGTTTCTGCACCGAGTCGCGTCGGTATAGAAACTCCATATGTGATGGTGAATCCGATCAGGATTGTGAATATCCGGATTGCAAGGACTTCTTTGTAAGTGCCTTCGGTTCTGTTCGATCCCGGAACAGACTTGTATGGATTGTATGTCTGACATTACAAGTTGAGATATAAAGCCGATTTCTTTCAAATATATTTCTGTTGGTGGCGGAGAATTTATTCTTTTTGCTTAACACCCTTCTCTGAGACGTATGTGCTCAGAGGTTATATAGTTGAAGTTATCAGCGATATATTCCCAATTTGGTAATGTGACATGCTGAGTGATGCTGAAATGATCATTGTGTTGATTATTTGTGATAGGATCGTTTATTTGATCGTCTATCCTTGTGATCATTGTGTGATCATTTGTTGACCCAAAGCATGGCTTTTGTATAAAGTATGTTTTTGTGGACGTGAATTCGTCGAGCCTCACATCCCGGAAATGGTCAAAACAGGAAAGATGCAGCAAGGTTATGAGGGGTAGCGCCCTTTAGGATATGTGCATTTCCTTCTGGAAAAGGGTGGTATCATGGTATGGAGCCCAGATACTTACTCATGTTGAAACACTTTGTTTTTATGATTGTGTGAATTGATTAGAGAGCGCTCTCGGATAAAGGTCCCAAAGGACCGGGGGATGGCATATTCGGTCAGTTGTTACTCAGTTAGGAGTAACCCGGCCTTGTGTTGGTAGAGATCCGGTTTGGTTCTCGGGGATGTCCATCCAGAGGCATTCTCATGTGGCAATGGGAAGATCCTTGGCCTGACCATTTGTTGGAAATCCAATTCTCAATACGAAACTTTTACGGTATTAGTTGTAGAACCTGCTATTCACTTATGGTGGTCACCACTGTTTGGATAGTAGCTATAGTAGGCATACGATAATGGTCGTATGTTGGCTAAGATTTATATTCTACTTTCGAAATGAATTTGTTATACACTATGCACTAATAATAATATCAAATGTTATTTTAAATGCGTATCAAGCATCTTTGACTATCATAAGGAGAAATCTCCTCCGATTCTGCGTTTGCATGTGTGTGTGTGCGGGAGGCCTTATGGTAGTCTCATTTTTAAAAGCATTGCGAATTGAATTTAAAAATATTCCTCTATTTTGATTTTAAAGATAAATAAACTGTTTTGAGTTCTCACACCAGTCACATGACTGACTCGGAGTTTATTGTTTTCCTTCCTAAACTCTGGGTGCCCACCAATTTCCACACGGGCAGTTAAGAGTTAGGTTTATCAGGATATTCTGGATATTCTGGAGTTGCTGGAGGCAAGCTAGATGGCATGGCGTATTACTAGTTTATATAGTATTTCTTTTTCCGCTGCACTGTTTATTGTTGTATGTTGTTGTACACTCTGATGATATGATGTGATGTAATGAAATGAAATGTAATAACTGATATAGTTCTTTGTTTAAAGATTATTCATTTATTATTATATGTTGTTCCGCTGCGAATTGTGAGATTCTGTTGTTGTTCTGTTGTTTTCTGTCCCGTCCTATTTTCTTCTGTTTTTCTCCTTTTTCTCTATTCTCTTTTTCTTTCTATTTCTAAATTTTCTATCTTCTTTTCCCTCTATCTTCTACCTTTTTCTCTCTTCTTTCTTTTCTTAAATTTTTTTTAAAAACCCCATAACTATTCGGTTTTTCGGCAACGAAAATCCGCGTACGTTACATTTGGTATCAGAGCTGATGGTTAAGCGACAACCATGGTTCTGTAGGGTAGTACTCATTAGAGATAGAGTCAGTAGTACTCTAGAATGAGTTTGAGTGTAATAATAGCTATGAGAGCGTATTTGTTAGTGAATATAAAATTTGTTTTATATTGTGATGATTGGTTTATTGAGTGGCATATGAACTTTCGTCAGCGTGGTCCGCAAGACTATGCCGAAGGGGTTTCTAAACACTTAAATAGAACAATTCGGCACGATATTGATTTTAAATTGGGTAAATGAAATGATTTTACCTTGATTATATTTTATATATAAAGGAATAATTTTTCAAAATTATTAAAGTGTATATAAGTGATTGTTTAGTTGTTGAATAATCTAAATAAAAGAATAATTGTATAAGCAAATGAATTATAAGAATTGAATTATAATTAAAGTGATGTACAATTGTGAAATAAACTTATATATATAAGAAGTGAAACTATAGGAATATATTTATGAATATGAGTTGTAAATATAAAGTGAATATAAAGTTAAATGGAATACAACTTAAGTGTTGTTGAATGGAATTGATTTTGGTATCGAAGTAAATAATCAAGTGGATTAAATGAATATAAACTTGAGTTATATAAATGAAATCCAACTTTGGTAATTTAATGGAATTAATGGATTGAATGATTAATCAATTGAATGTAATTTAAAGTTGATATGGAATAATGAATGTAAGTGTTGATTCATTTAAAATCTAATGTTATTAGAAGTTGAATAAAAAAAAAATGAATGAATATCAATTTAATTAAACCAATTCAAAGTGATGGTGTTAAATCAAATAAGCAAAGGAATTTGGTTGCAATTAATATACTTTGGTTGTTATATGATTGTTGATTGATTGTATATAATTCATTAAGAGTAAATGAAATTGAATTAGTGAAATTTAAAGCTATGAAATTGAATTCAAATGGAAAGTAAATAAATTTGAATAGAATTGAATGTGAATTGGATTTAATTAGTAAATGTAAACTAATTGAATTGAGAATGAATGTTAGTAAATCCAATGTAAATAAATCAAATGTGATTTAAATTGAAAACCATTTCATTGAACATATAATGAGAATAAGAATATGAATGAATGTTTATTTGGATATGGATGATAGTTGGTTGATGGTTTCATTTGTTGTTTAGTTGCATTTCTATGTGACATATATAGTTGTTGTGTTGATATATGTTGTATATTGATACTATTTACATATATGCATGGTTCTCATGTTGTTTGTTGAGTTTAGTAGGTGCGGATCGCGTTTGCTTCGCATTTGGAGTTCGCTTTAGCGCTATATTAGCCGTATATGCTTGCTAATAAAATATAAGGTACATATCTCGGATTAAATATCGTACTTTTACACTTTTTTCCCTTCGGGATGCCTCATTACTTGATGAGATGTATATTTGTGATATATATACTGTCATTTTTTTTTCGGATCGAGCCGCGCAAAGGAGACTATGGCGAATTTTTCCGAAAATTTAAGGCGTTAGAAAAATTTGAGAAAATTTGGAAATTTTTTTGAAAACTTTAACTTTGATTTTGGAATTGAAAGTTAAATGATATAGTTTGTTTTTGAAAAGATAACTAAGTATGATTTGAAAACTTAGTAAAGATTTATAAGAAGTTTAATTATAAATTTTGGAAAGTTAATAAATTCTGTAATTTTCTTACTTGTAATTTCGAGGACGAAATTCTTTTAAGGGGGAAAGATTGTAACGACCCAGAATTTTTATTAATTTAAATTTGAATATTTAATTAATTTTAAATATTAATAAGTGAATTTATAAGTCAAATAAATTTTTATTTGAATTATTGAATTTAATTGAATAATTAAATCGATAATTTAATATGTTAAATTATGGATATAACTGAAAATTGAGTTAAATATGATTGAAAATGATTCGTAAAATTTTATTTTATCATATTGAAGTTAGAATAACATTTTAGAACTTTTAAAATCGAATTAAAAGTAAATTTGTGAAAATTGAATATTTTAATATTTAATAATCGACTGTAAAATAGCCGATTTTTGAACAGTCTCAGAATTGAACGAAACTAGTTCCATTGGATCCGTAATAGTTAGTTATTATCGGATTTCAATTTTCGTATCAATCGGAGCTATCGTTTGATCGTGGCAACTCGAAACGCATCGAATTATTTTTAATTTAAATTTGGCGAGTCAAAATAGCCATTTTTCAAAAAGTCTCGGATTTCGACGAAACCAGTTTCATCGGATCCGTAATGTGATATTATTGTAAGGTTTCAAATTTCAAGTCGTTTGGATTTACCGTTTGTCCGGTACGAATTAAAACGCCTAGAAATCGATTTAAATCGGTTTAATTCAAATTGAGCGTTTACAGCCATAACTCGCACATACTTCCGAATTAGCTTCCGAAACCTGTTCCATTATGTCCGGAACGCGGGGTAAACCTTAGAAACGCTGGTTACGGCGTCTAAATCGGAGTTCGGAATTCCCGGGATGAATAGTGTTTACGCTTGCTTTTCTTATAAATAGTACCACACACAAATAAAAAAAATAAAATAAAAACAAAACCCTAATTCATTCATGTAGCCGCCACTTTAGCAATGAAGGGCCAGAATTGTCCCAATTTCATTCATCAATCTCTCCAAATCCATTCACATTTACGCGAGGTGTTCAACACGAAGATTGAAGAGCATGGAGAGAGCTTTAATTTCATACGGTGATGATCGGATTTGGCGTCGCGTGGAGGGAGCAAATGTGGGCCGTTCACCATCAGGTCGGCACGTGTTTTTGGGCTATACATGAGGCCGAACTTCAAGGGGTTGATGGTGGTGGTAGCTTGCGTCGAGAGCTTCGAGTTGGTGGTTGTGTGATCGAGTTTCGTTGAGAATTGGAGGAGTAATATTTAACCCTAATTTGCTATATTGGGTTCGGCCATGTTACGTGTTCCTGGAGATGCAAACGAGAGGGAGGGAGAAGCATATACACGGCCTAGATTTCTCAAGTTGGATCCAAGGGCTAGTGGGTGTGTATGTTGAATTTATGAAAGGAAATTGTAATTTAAGTTTATAAAATCGTGTACAAACTTGTAAAATTCATATCTTTTTCATACGAGGTCGAAAAAATGCAAACTCAGTTGCGTTGGAATCGTATAGACGAGCACTACGCGATGGAGTTGGTTTGGAGTCGTTTGGAGTTAGTGAGAATTTTGGGTAAAATTAAACGCGCGTTTAATTTTATTCGAAATAAAAGCTAAAACGGAATTTAAAACCAAGGTGAGAACTTCTCACTCAATCGAATAGATTTCGATTTTATTTTAAATAGTTAGATTTAAAATATTTGAATGCATGTTTGAATGATGACTGTAAATTATTGATTGTTAAAATAGACATTATGCGCCGTTAGTAAGAGGATGTTATTTATTAAAAACATATACCGCGAATATTTCATAAACAGTGAAATTGGTATTATATATAATATCAATATATATATATTGGCATATGTATATATTGCAGTTGTTGATTTCCCGCATTTTTTGTTTAGCGGATGAGACCCTATTACGCCATTATTAAGCGGATAATATTTATTAAGAACATATACCGCGATAATTTCGTACTGGAGCGAAATTGGTATTGTGCTAATGTTTTTGGATGCAGGAAAACAGGTTGGAGGGATCCAACTGGATTCCTCAACAGTTTTATTTGATTTCAGATATTTTGATATTTGATTGATTATCATATACGATATATGATGGATCGTGTAGTCGTGATTGACTATTTGGTGTGTAGCATCATTGGACCCAAATTTTGGGATTTTAAAATGATTTTAAAGTGATTTTTGAAAATATACTTTATTTTTGGAATTGATCCATTTTAAATAATTTAACGTTATAATTTTTAAAGTTATAAAAATTATGATTTTGTGAAATATAGTTAAAAAGCTGATTTTTAGAAATACGGTTAAAAGTTGATTTTTGAGAAATATGGATCAATGATTTTATAAAGTAGTTAAATTGGATTTTTGAATTTATTATAAAAGTTTGAATATAAGATTTATAAAATTTGATTATTTTATAAATCAGAATGGTGAAATTATAAAGGAAATTAAAGACATTTTGAAAAGAATAATATAAATTGATTTATATTAAGAGATTTATAAATGGATGTTTATAAATCGAAATATTGACATTATAAAACGAGTTTTTATAAGTGTTTGAATGAAGTGAAAATGAATTTCATAAATGAATGAAATTTATAGAATTATAAACTGTGAAGTTATAAATAAAATTTATAAATAGTAAGATTTATAAATTTGTGGAGTTAATTGAAGAATAGATTTGGTTAAATAAATGAATCTTATAAGTTATAAGATTTATAATTATGAGGTTAAAAAGAACGATTTTGTGAAATAATCGTTTATAAGTAGTTAACTTATAATATGAACTTTTAGTCTGTATTTTAGTTATAAACTGAAATATGTTAATAAAGGAATTTATAAAAAAAAAGGAAGTTTTTATAAATAAATAGAAATAGAATTTATAAACGTTGTTTTATAAATTCGCAAACGACTTATTTTGATAAGTTAGTTTTTGTAACTTATTTAATGGAGTTATATTCACGTTTTTGAATAGTGAATAACACGTTAAAGAAATTGTTTTGAATGTGATGTTTTAAATAGAATTAAAACAATCTAACGATGTTTTTAAACATGTTGAGATTCGAAACCATAGATTTCAACATTTATTGTTGAAATAGATGTTTCGAGAAATAAAAGGAAATGTGGACTATAACACTGTTGTTATAGTAAATGATTTCCGAAAGGAAATGTTTTGTATAGTATTGGGATTTATATATCTATTTAATTTCGAATCCCTATACTAGTGATTTTGGGTTGTTGTAACGATGTTTTACGTAACATTCGTTTTGGCCCAAACAAATATGTTTAAGTGAATGATTTCCTTAAAGAATGAAATATATACTTAATTCGATTTAAGTATATTGAATATTTTCTAAGTGTTGAAAATAAAAGAGATTTGTGAATTACTTATGAATAAATAAGTATGGAAATGTTTTCCAATATGAAGTGAATAATTAGAATTTATCTTTTTGAAGATAAATTGAAATGGATAATTGAAATCGTATATGCATGGATATTTTGAAATATAAATTCATTATGGAATTTATAATGAAAGTGGGATTGGTTTAGAAAAATAAATATTGATTTATTTTTGAAGGGTTGAAATTTTATATCTTGTAAAGATATTTTGGAAAATAAATAATTTGGAAAATTATTTGGAATCTGGTGATGTGTGCATATCCAGTGATAGTTCAATAACCGACTATCAATATTTCCCTTTGAATGGGTAATTGATGTGATTTGTTTGAATGTGAATGCTACACTTATTTTTGAATAAGCGCTCACTATTCGGGTTAACCGGGAAAGGACCATGGGGTCGTATAACCCATTCCGAATATGTGATACGTCGTTGTGAATTGCATTTGAAGATCGGTGTTGAAGACCGGTATTTGCGAGAGCGATAGGATGACCTGTCGATTGTTTCTGCACCGAGTCGCGCCGGTATAGAAACTCCATATGTGATGGTGAATCCGATCAGGATTGTGAATATCCGGATTGCAAGGACTTCTTTGTAAGTGCCTTCGGTTCTGTTCGATCCCGGAACAGACTTGTATGGATTGTATGTCTGACATTACAAGTTGAGATATAAAGCCGATTTCTTTCAAATATATTTCTGTTGGTGGTGGAGAATTTATTCTTTTTGCTTAACACCCTTCTCTGAGACGTATGTGCTCAGAGGTTATATAGTTGAAGTTATCAGCGATATATTCCCAATTTGGTAATGTGACATGCTGAGTGATGCTGAAATGATCATTGTGTTGATTATTTGTGATAGGATCGTTTATTTGATCGTCTATCCTTGTGATCATTGTGTTGATCATTTGTTGACCCAAAGCATGGCTTTTGTATAAAGTATGTTTTTGTGGACGTAAATTCGTCGAGCCTCACATCCCGGAAATGGTCAAAACAGGAAAGATGCAGCAAGGTTATGAGGGGTAGCGCCCTTTAGGATATGTGCATTTCCTTCTGGAAAAGGGTGGTATCATGGTATGGAGCCCAGATACTTACTCATGTTGAAACACTTTGTTTTTATGATTGTGTGAATTGATTAGAGAGCGCTCTCGGATAAAGGTCCCAAAGGACCGGGGGATGGCATATTCGGTCAGTTGTTACTCAGTTAGGAGTAACCCGGCCTTGTGTTGGTAGAGATCCGGTTTGGTTCTCGGGGATGTCCATCCAGAGGCGTTCTCATGTGGCAATGGGAAGTTCCTTGGCCTGACCATTTGTTGGAAATCCAATTCTCAATACGAAACTTTTACGGTATTAGTTGTAGAAACCTGCTATTCACTTATGGTGGTCACCACTGTTTGGATAGTAGCTATAGTAGGCATACGATAATGGTCGTATGTTGGCTAAGATTTATATTCTACTTTCGAAATGAATTTGTTATACACTATGCACTAATAATAATATCAAATGTTATTTTAAATGCGTATCAAGCATCTTTGACTATCATAAGGAGAAATCTCCTCCGATTCTGCGTTTGCATGTGTGTGTGTGCGGGAGGCCTTATGGTAGTCTCATTTTTAAAAGCATTGCGAATTGAATTTAAAAATATTCCTCTATTTTGATTTTAAAGATAAATAAATTGTTTTGAGTTCTCACACCAGTCACATGACTGACTCGGAGTTTATTGTTTTCCTTCCTAAACTCTGGGTGCCCACCAATTTCCACACGGGCAGTTAAGAGTTAGGTTTATCAGGATATTCTGGATATTCTGGAGTTGCTGGAGGCAAGCTAGATGGCATGGCGTATTACTAGTTTATATAGTATTTCTTTTTCCGCTGCACTGTTTATTGTTGTATGTTGTTGTACACTCTGATGATATGATGTGATGTAATGAAATGAAATGTAATAACTGATATAGTTCTTTGTTTAAAGATTATTCATTTATTATTATATGTTGTTCCGCTGCGAATTGTGAGATTCTGTTGTTGTTCTGTTGTTTTCTGTCCCGTCCTATTTTCTTCTGTTTTTCTCCTTTTTCTCTATTCTCTTTTTCTTTCTATTTCTAAATTTTCTATCTTCTTTTCCCTCTATCTTCTACCTTTTTCTCTCTTCTTTCTTTTCTTAAATTTTTTTTTAAAAACCCCATAACTATTCGGTTTTTCGGCAACGAAAATCCGCGTACGTTACAGTAATAATGTAATATGTCATAACTACAAAGTTCACTGTTTGTTGCTCATCAATGTACGATGTGTTGTTGTGTACTTTATTTACATTGCAATTTGAATCATTCTACATTAGTTCCATTTGAATGAATTTTTGCCGATCACCATGATTTCATAAAATATCAACTAAAAGACTACTACAATTAGCATGACTAAATATGGTTGTGTAGAATGTGATAATCTTATTTTACAATAATGTACGGTCTTCAATTGAAAACATTACTTAATTTTCAAGTATTGTGTTCTAACAATAGAAGGTCAATTCCCTTATAAGTTTAGTGAACCATTTTTATGAACAATTTTACCTCTGTAAAAATTTAATCTTTATGTGCAGTTCTCAGTCTATAAGTAGTTCTACTATCAACATCTGTTGCTTTTGAATACGAATATAATAAAATCTGTACCAAACCAAAGCATATGGAAAGCAATAAACATTGGTTCGAGCTGTCCATATTTACCAACCTGATGAATTATGTTTTGGATAGAAGAAATATCATACCATTTGCACTCTGGCTGAGGTTTTTATTTCTTAAGCAGTTTATAATAATTTACTTATTTGTTATTGTTTTTAGATGGTTCTATCTGTCACAGTTTTTAATTAGCTATCTTTTTGTTTTATTTGCAGATCACAACAACCAGATTGGTTTTGCAAATATCTTTGACTAAAAGGTTTGCAAGTTTGTAGGGATAATTATCATATTGCTTATATTTTATTTTACAAGGTATGTCGAGGGGTTTCATGGTAATTAAAGTTCTAGGATAATATATGTAATTATGGGTTAGTGATTACGTAATGATGGATGTATACAATCAAGTACTTGAAAATGATTGTCATATTCTCGTATTTGAATTAAGCTTAAGCTTATATTCAATACATGCATAGTGATTAAAAAGAAAACATAGTTTACATGTAAGATACTAACAAACCATTTTAATACCCAAATTTTATAAACTGTAATTTTGGATGAATATTTTTTATTTTCCAACTTATTTAGTATGCACATAGTGGTTTTTTTAATAACATAATGCACAGATTCTATGTGTATTCCAACTGTTTCACGGATTAGTTTTATTTTGTATTATATAGTTATTATGTTCAACGACTTAATAGGTCATAAAATGCACTAAATACATTCCTATTTTCATATTATACGACTGTTTTTTAATACTTACCTACTTCAGGTTTAATCCAAATTAGTAACACAGTACTACCGCTTCTACTATTGACGCAGTTGCATATGTTTGATCCTGCACCTTAGAAAGTGTGGAGAAAATTGGTGTCTATAATTTCATTAATACCCTACTACATTATAATGGTAGCATTTCATTTAACCTACATATGGCAAGCTTGGACTATATGCTTTGCTATTCAATCTATTAGCTATATGAAAAGTTTGTGGTATCAATTATGTTAAAACCTTTTTTAATTTATGTACTGTAAACTTAATGATTAAACATTTAGCCATCAAAACTTAACATCTATAGCTATGTTGAAATTCAAGATATTTTGAAATGAAACAAGAATAATATTAAACTACAAACTTATTACTCACAGATAGATCATTAAATGCAAATATTGCAGCAATACTCATATTTGTTTGGTTAAAGGAATTTCATTTTTGTTTACCTGAATCTCCAAATCTTTCTAGGTAAAAAAAATATTGTTCCTTAAATCATTATTTTCTATTAACATATTGCTGTTTTTGACTACTGATTATTATAATCCTAAATAAAGATTTAATTACACTGTTTACTGCATTATAAAATTTAAAATTATGATTCATAAATAAATTATTACATGCTAATATTGTAATGCTACTCCTGTTTATGTATGCCTTGCCAATTCTCTCTAATACCAGCATTACACTTAGTATTACCATTTCCAGACATATCTTCCCAGTTATTAATTTTTAATACCTACTTTTAATGTGAATCTACCAACAATCTATTTCTAGAAAAGATTTCCACAATTACCTAAGACCCAATTCTCTCTGATACAGCATTACACTTAGTATTACCATTTCTAGACATATCTTCCCAGTTATTAATTTTTAATACCTACTTTTAATGTGAATCTACCAATAATCTATTTCTAGAATAGATTTCCACAATTACCTAAGACTCAATGAAGGATAATTCTGACTATCATATGCTCCTCTAAACATATCAACAGATAATTAAATAACGACGTATTATACTACTCAATATTTGAATAAAATCATGTTATATGCAACCTATGTTGAATACCTCCATATGCATATGGTTATGAAATTATGGATAAAAACCGAGAATTGAATAGCCTCTTCTTCTTCATCCTATTGATGGGGAAGGACATATTAATATGCATGTCAACTTCCTACTCTCATTAGTTTCGAGATTATTAGGTAGTGTTTGGTTTGTTAATTTTAGTTTCGGGTTTTCGTCCATAAAAATATGCACAAGACGCGTATATATTACCGAAAACGATCAATTTAGAAAACGAAGTTAACATACGAAAAGAAATTTTTGGACATAACAATTTATATTATTATTTTGCTAACTTCCTAAGCTTATTAATAGCAGGTTTGGACTGCCTATTTAATTCAGCATCTTCTTCAACAATGACCTCAAGCTCAGCCATGAAATGTTCAACTATTAAAGCAATTTCAGCAGGTGACTTCTCATTTTTCTTCTTTTTCTTTCCCTTTTTAAAGAGAATACTGACATCATCATCATCCTCACCTTCTTCGACATAAAAAAAATGATAACACTAATTTTTTTTAAAAGGCTTTAGTCCAGATAGCATGGGACAACTAAGATAATGTGACTATAGCAGTGGCTATAGTTTGGGTTTTTCTTTCTTTTTTCGTATTATTTTCTGCATATACACCCAAATGGATTTGAATCACCTATCTGGTGGAATATTATAGTAGATACACGCCCTCCCTTTGTGGACTAAATAATCCAAATATTATAAATAGATAGGAGAATTTATGTCTGTCTCCATTTGTAATTGAAATAATCTTAGAATAGAATGATCAGTCAATCGGCATAACTGCTTTAAATTTGTTTTCTATAATTTACTACTTCTGTATATATGATAATTATGTTTATTACTTCTGTATAGGATAAAAAATTCGACCCATTATGTTGCTTGGTCCCTCAATGATTTGCTTACAAATGACATTTTATATTTCTTTTTTCAACTAAGAAACTTTCATATTTGTAATGAAAACTAACTTTAATTCTACTTTTATACATGTGTTTGATTATCGGTACTAAAATATTTACAGCCATGTCTTGATATTCCTATTACAATTTCATATTATGCAATGTTAATAATCATTAAGTCAATCATCATGTGACTTTATAAATGTATATTGATTCTTTTATGTAAGTGGGGAGTATAACAAAAGAAATACAAGTTGACAAGTTGAATATTTTTATTTTTGTATGCCAAATCCAAGGCTATGCAATCGATCTCATGACTAGATTGAACTGGTTTAAGAAACCTTTTATTCATGCTATTTTTCTCCCAACCAACGAATCCTTGAAATAATAATCACGCTTTACTACTGGTATGATACGAGTTGCTTTCTGTGCATTGGACTTAAATTTACATCAGATTGATGAGTACAATATTATCAGACTGCCCATCATTTACGTGTTAGGGTCATACTCATTAGTCATATTCATTAAACCATGGATGAATTTAATTTTTTTTTCTATTCAAGAGATTTGTCTTTGAGGGAAAACAGCTACTACGCTATTTTTCTTTTAATATTCCATTTATAGTACGTTTTTTAATGGATTGTGTCTGAAGTTTTGGAAAGTAACATCATTTCCTTTAATTTGATATCACCAAACACAAAGTCAACTAAAATTGTGAAGTTCATTATTTTGTAATTCATGGGAGAAGTTTGTAACTTTTTGCAGATTGGTTTTGGAATGGGAAGTTATGAGTTTGTCCGAAGTGAGTGCTCATTATTTTATAATGGTTCATTGAAAAATGATGATACCACAATTGTTAGAAAAAGATGTAAAGTTTTTTCTTTCTTTCTTAGCTTAAATATTTATTTTGTTATTAGTTGTTAAATAGTTCTTTAGCTAACAAATGAGCTAGGTAGTAATTTACATGGCCATATATTCGACATAGCCCTTATTTTTTGCCATATATTTTCAGTCTTCTACTTGATTTTAGGTGAATTTTCCAAGTAAATCTATATTTGGTATTGTATGTTTACTGAACAAAAATATGAAATTAAACCTTTCCCTTCTGTTTCTCAGTTTCCAAATTTGTGTTTAATGGATTTAATATAGTTGCTTATTTTAAGCTTCATTGGTGTTGTCATTTAACAACCAAGCACAAACAATGTCAAATAAAAAATGTACTTAACTGAAAATTTTCACTAACATTTATGGCTCTTCATAGTTAAATGATAATGAAAAAATTTGAAAAATAAATTGTTTAAATTAAATTTATTTACCACCACGGTACTACAGTTCATATAAGTCAGCGGAGAACTTCAGTCAAATTGAATATTGAGGACTTGAGATAAAAATCTGATCATGATAGATGCAAGGATAATTAGTTTACAATATTGCTTATTTGGTATCATGTTAATATGAGGTAAGGCTTTTGGAAGCATCATTTCTTTTTTCCTTCCAACTTTCAGGATTCCCCATCATCTTAGTTTGATCCCTTCATTTCAAACGAAATTTGGTAATTCCGTTGTCATGCATATTGTTACACTTTGTTTTCAATATATATTATATCTTTATGCCTCATACAAGCCTAAATGTTAGCAAAAAGATATAGTTAGTTTAAACTTTTTTTTATAAAGGATTAATTCTGTTAACATTAATTCTCATCATTATTTCTGTTCTTGACTTTTCAACTTTATGACTAATCTATAGTCAGCCCTCAAATGTTGTCATCAAGGTAGTGCTTCATATTGAATATTAGTTGATACTTTATCTATGCTACCACCAAGCATGGGAAAAAATTATATATTGCTCCTATAGTTTTATATTCACTTATTTTCATTTGTTAAAAAATAAGTTAATAATGATATATGCAAAATTCAAATGGGTAAGCTTAGACTACTTATTCCATTTACATATATGATTATGTCTCTAAGTTTGAACTTTAAATGATTCCATACAAACTAAATGGTATGGACATTTTTTGGACAACTTCAAAGATTAGGTTGTTGTATGTCAATCAATCAAGGAAAGGATCAAATTTTTTATTACCTATTAGTATCATGATCTTCACATAAATTTTATGAAAGTTGATCCACCTAGGCAAATATCACAGTACTCCTTTTTGTAGAATAAGTGTAAAATGTGTGAGTTCTTTAGACTAAATTGAAAAGATAATTTTCAACAGAATTGCATGTAACTCAAACCATCCTGTGTGCAGCAACCTTATGAGCAGAAAAGAACTAACCGGCCTCTTTGCAATGTTATAGTTGATGTTTTCATCAAATGTGTTCTACCAAAAAATTAGCGTTTTTGCACTTATTTGGTCAAAAACAACTATCTTTAGCACAATCCACTATAGTAATTTAAGTTAAGCATGGTAGTTATTAAATAGTAGCATGTTGTTTTGCACCTCTATGTAATCCATTTCAATTTCTAAACACTCGTTGCATGTGCAGGTCGTTTGTGCATTGTTCGAGGAAATCTTCTCTCTGTTGAACCAAGTGCCAAACAGTCAAAGGTTTGAATGAAGGTTGTCTGTCATCACAAGGATTGGAGGGATAAATGCACATTGAAGCAGAATAAAGTATGAAATATCTTTATCTTTAACATATGGTTTTGATGCATTCCTAATTTTTTTACCTGACCATACACTTTTCAAGACAACTGTAAAAATATCACGACTAAGAATCAAGATTTTAACAAATATTACCACATAATTTTACTTTGAATAGTAGTATGTAAATTAGTTTGCAATTTCAAATTTATACCCTTACACAAACACGTGCTATCAAAGAGTTGAGTACTCCGAATTCTAGCTATAACAGATAATTATAGACAATAAATATATTTGTATAAATGTCTATTTCATTTCCTAATTTTAGGTCCATGCTTTGCTTTTTCACTATGTACTTCAAAAGCACCAAAGAAAAATACCAGCGATAAAAGATCGATTTGAAAAGTTATTTTGTGACTCCCCACCTCTATACCCACGCTAGTCAAGGACACTACGGGGTAATGCTGTCAACTAGCACGGAGAATAAGGCTGTTGAGGAGCGACCATCTGTATAATTTCTTTGTGCGAGTACCGATATGCCAGATAAGATGTAACTTGCATTTCTAGGACATCCGACATACCGACACAAACTCAAAGCTACTACACAGTGGCTATAGTGTCTTCGGAAACCAATATAGAAATAGTCATAACACAAATCAGTCACAGATAATTCATATCACAAAGGCGGAAATAGATATGAGTATGTATAACACATAAAAGTGTTCATCAGAGTAGTGGTCTAAAAGATCCACAATGACACAAAAGAATAACAACTTGTGCTATACAAAAGAACAAGTACACAACTATGAGTCTATATCTCAAATGTATACAACAAAAACTACTAATCTAAGTAGTTAACCAAAAGTTAGGATGATAACCTCAAAAGAGAAGTCAAGCAGAAGCACCTGCAACATCTCGGTCTGACCCGAGTATTATTTAAGAAGAAAATAATAAACGGATCCATCTAGCTATAAATATCAAATGAAATGATATAGAACAAGAGATATGACTAAACGTATAATAATCAGAATGCCAAGCTGTGATAAATAAATAATTGAAAAATCAATAAGAGATTAATCAATATCGCAAAGATCTTCTCAAAGATAAAAAGGAATGTCATGCTCCTAATTTCATTCACCAAGCCACAATAAATGACATATATATCAATGCCAATCGTAAAAGTTGGTGAAACGTAAATTCCAGAATTCAATACACGAAATCCAGAAATCACAAGAAATGGATGGCCAAGACATTGATGTAGTGCAAACGGTACATCCAATGAATCAAAAAGCAAAGACATTGATGTAGTGCAAACGGTACATCCAATGTATCAAAAGCAAAGACATTGATGTAGTGCAAACGGTACATCCAATGTATCAAAAGCAAAGACATTGATGTAGTGCAAACGGTACATCCAATGTATCAAAAGCAAAGACATTGATGTAGTGCAATTTGGTACATCCAATGTATCAAAAGCAAAGATATTGATGTAGTGCAAACGGTACATCCAATGTATCAAAAGCAAAGACATTGATGTACTGCAAACGGTACATCCAATGTATCAAAAGCAAAGACATTGATGTAGTGCAAAACGGTACATCCAATGTATCAAAAGAAAAGACATTGATGTAGTGCAAACGGTACATCCAATGTATCAAAAGCAAAGACATTGATGTAGTGCCAACGGTACATCCAATGTATCAAATAATTCAGAGCATCGACGTCGTATAGCGTGACATCCGATGAGCCAAATCAAAAAGACATCACACAATGCTAGTCTAAAACATAAAAATGATCGTTATAATCACAGAGAAGTGTCAATTACAGTAAGCTAGTAAATATATGAGCTTAGCTTCATGTCCCATAACCACTAGCTTAACTTAAATATTTACGAACAAATTGTAGATTTCCACTAGAAAATTGTCACAAGAGTTTCAATCGAACAAGTCCAAGAATTAACCGACGAAGTAAACGCAATCGTTTCATACCACTTGTTTTACTAAGCCGTTTAATTAGATTTCTCATACGAGTGAGGTAAAGGTTTGTATATACTAATAGATTGGAAATCGGTTTGAGAAAAACAAGCTTTGTAATAAAATAGTGTTGAAATCATTTGAAGAAAGAGTTTTGATATTTACTACTAGTATTAAAACCTTTATATTTTTAAAGTGACAAATCATAGAAAGGATTGTAGAAACAATCAATTATCAAAATTCACATTCGAAGACGTGAATAAAATCCAAAGAAATCGATACCGAATCCATCAAAATGGATGTTCCTAAAAATCACGAAGAAAATGTCATCAAAGTAGATAATAAGTGATGATAACAAAAGGGAATCAACACGAATCGATTAAATTTGGAATTCTCAAGCAAATAGGCAAATAGGAAAAAAGAGTGCAGAGTCAGACATCTGAAATCAAGGATTCAGACGTCTGAATCTGTAAAATAAATATTTTCCAAAAACAGAATTCAGACGTCTGAAATAGGCACTTTTTAGCCTATTTCTTCTCTGGTTCCAAATGAACCAATTCAGACGTCTGGATAATATGATTCAGACGTCTGAATCCTAGGGAATAAAAATTCTCAGTATAATATTCAAACGTCTGAATACTACGTTTCAGACGTCTGAAACCTGGGTTCAGGGCATTTCCTGAACCTAAGCCAAAAATGGCTAAACGAATATCGGAAGCGATTCGGACGAGCAAACGACGACTAAGGATTTACGTCGAGCGACAACCCAGCCTTAACGGCTCTCCGGTACGCCTCAAATATCAATGTCCAAATATCCATAAAAGGATTTTCATAGATTTTGATTTCAAAACACTAAAAATTGGAATATACACCAAATCAATCCAAACCAAAATCAATTGCACAAGAGTAAGTGTTAGGAATTCATACCTAACAATCGAAGATAATTATAAACTAAGATGTGAGATAAAAATCTCACCTTTGAACCCAAATTAATGAAGAAGAAGCTTGAAAACAAAGGAGGATCAACCACTCTTCAATCCCAACTCAAGAAGCTTGATTCTAAACTTAAAAGACAAATATTTCCCAAATTAGGTTTAGGAAATTTCTGAAAATGGAAGGAGAATGAGTTGGAGAAGAAGAAGGAGATGCTTACCAATGGGTTCTCTTGAATTTGGAGCTAGAAGTTGGATTTGCAAAGAAAGGTAGGGCTTAGGAATTTCCATTTCCAATCTCTTCCACCATTTTTACTTTAGCTTGAAGTATTAGGAATATGAAATGAAGTAATGAAGAGTTGGAGTGGAGCTAGAGTCTTAAGGTGGAACATTGGGCTGAAACCTAAACTCAAACCCAAAGTGAAAAAGTAGAAAAACTCGACTATCTCCAGACATATCGAAGCTTATACTCAAAAAGGTTGCAAACTGCATTTTGAACTCAATGGGAGGGGTCTCGAGTCCTAATTCGGCTGTTTGCAAAAAGTAGGTTTTCGGACCAAGATCCGACGAGCGATGAAATATTTAAATAAAAAAATATTTAAATACACAATCGATAAATATGCGGGTTGTTACATATTTTCACATATAGCATAAAATATAATTTTTTTATTATCCTTTTGAGCTAATTCAAAAATACCACACACTGCCCCTGCAAATGTTTTACAGACTTTAAAAATAACATACAGTCCCTGCAAAAAATTGTTTTACTACATATAACTATTATAAAGGACATGTGATATTTTTTTATTGACCCTGTAATAAAATGCTTTCCCAGTCATTCATGTGGAATACATCCCCTGTCTTGGCAAAACCTGTCAGCCAACTTGCACCTTTTGTAGAAAACTACTGTGCATCAGATTATAGCCTGAATTCAACAAATATTATATACTGTCATTACACCTTCTTTCTTAGTAAAGTTCAGACCCAACATACCCATGTTGTAACATACTACTGTGCAAAAACTTAGACCTCGATTATCAATACAACTTTCTTTACTTCATTCGATTACTACCTTGCTGCTACACTCTGCTACTTACTACATACAATAATGGATCAGCTATTTTGTCTTCGCTTTTATACTGACAAGAATACATCTATGGGCAGGAATAGCTGAAGCAACCACTGTTCAACTGCTTAGGATAGGAACAGTTCTTGGGGCATATTCAGCACAAAGGAGAAAATGCTGCAAGTTTCAATATAAGCTAGAAAAAAATATGTGCTGCACCAATTTGTTGGGAATCTTCAGCAAACTTTTTTTTAAAACCACTGTTGCCTTTTTCCACGCTATGTTTTAACTATTATCTGTGTTCCGCATAAATATTTATGTACCTATGTTGATGTGCGAATACATGAAAAAGTATATAGATTTTATATGTCTATTATCATTGGAATCAAACTCTTATTATTTGATATAGACATGTTCGTCTTCATAATCTATTCATACAACATAACTTTGACAGCTGTTTATGCTTTTGGGTTCATTGCCAAACTGAGCAATTTATGCTTTTTATTTTTTATTTTATTTAAAGAAACGATAAAAAAACAAAGAAAAACTTAAATTCGGTTCCCATCACATATTTTAGTACCAACAGTAAGTTGTGCGTCAAAAAACAAGTCACCTTGGCGTTTAGTTGCTCGGTTCGCCAACAGTACAATGCTCCCGTGTCACATATTGATGGGGTACTGGTAGGTTTAAAATTTAAATATAGCATATGCTCACCAAGGCTCAATGAATTTAAAATTTAAACTTTGAATGATATCTAAAAATAAAATTTAAGAAAAATGGTGCATGCAGTTAGTTGGACATATCCTAATATTTTTACAAACTTGCATTCGTTTTTATATATATTGTCCAGCTAGCTGTCTTTGTGTATGTGCTACGAAATTGCAGGTTATGGGCAATATGCTCTGCAGTTGAAAGCTATGAAATATACAGCTGCATCCACTTACGAAAATCATTGATTTCATGCAGGATAACAACGATTGCCACTGTCTGATGCGTTTGTCATGCAACACAACCATGAAATACACAATGCAAATTTTCATTACTTATATTATTCAATCCCATGTGCGAAGCACAACTTGATACTAGTTATTATTATTATTTACATTAGAATGAAGGTGATCTCAAATAAGTTATCATACTTATTTACTGAGCAATGCATGCGTGATTGTTGAATTAGTGGAAGAACTGGTTTCAGAGTCTGTCTAAGCTTTCATCTACTCACTGTAATAACTCCTGAAAGGCTAAAATGTCTTATCAAGTACGACAAACAGGTACAAGTAATTCACAACTAAAAAGTTATTACTGAAGTTAAATTTAGATATTTGCATTTAAATCCATCTTTGCACTACGGTGGTAATATGTGTTTATGTACTTTTATTTTCCTGTTTAGGTATCATACCACTTGTTGGTATTGTTGTTTGTCTTAATATGTCTCTGCTAATCTAAACATCATAGTTCTTACTTATCTTGATATATTGTTATAGTTTATATTGATTGGAAATATTTTCTGGATGGTTTTACTGAAAACTTTTAATATGGTTTTCCTACAAGCATTGCTGCAATATCTGAATCAAGCCATGAAAAAATGCTTATGGTCACAGGTATGTATTAATGGATTGACAACTTTGAATGAAACACTGATAGCTTGGCTGGCCTTGAAAGAATCGAGAAACATGTATAGCTAACTTAAAGTAATAATTTATGTAACTTGAAAAAGGTGGATGGATACCTATATTAAAACTCATTACATTAGACATGATGATTGTAACAATGAAAAAGTATTTTATAAAATTCAAAAAAGTGTCAACAAGGAATTTCAAATGGATTATGTCGCACAAATGTTTGCCTTCTTATGTAGAATTATAGTAGATATCTAAGTATGAAGCTAATAGGCTATCATATGCAAGTGAAATTTCACCACACCATATCTATATATGGAGCATTATTGTCTTTGTGGTACATCGGTACCTCTATAATTTATTTCATATTTATATTTCTAGCAATAGTTAATAGATCCTGTAACACCTAGGATTTTAAATGAAAATAATTAATCAACTTAAAATGGTATTTTGATAATATCACACTAATATGGGACCGTGCTTTACACACAAACTGTTTGTATTATCATAAACAGAAAGCTAGGGCGTTTTTAGAATTTCAAAAAGACACCGAGTAATTTAGTTTAATGAATTTTATTTATTAGTAGTAGAGATAAAATAAGGAACACAATTCTTACAAATTGATAAATTTGGAAAATCAGACTTCACCATCGCATCGAAAATATTTTGTACCCTAATTCGTATATAAAACGGTAAACATGAATGTCGGATGAAGGAGAAATAGATCATTTACTAAAACACTATAACAACCCGATATTTTCAGCCATTCGCATCTGCACGTGTCGGACTTGAATTGCTCAAAACACCGCATTGTAATAAAATTTGGAGCAAATAAAATCATCAAAAAATCACAGACACAGAATATCAGAATAACTCACAGTGGAAATAAAATACCATAGTAGTTCATGAAGCTGCTATAACAAAGTCTCAAAAAAATACATAATATCAGTTTGAAACAAATCGTATAGTAATCCCAAATACATAGAAGTCACAATACAAGAGCTGAAATAGAATAACTGGAACTAGAAGATATAAATTACCAGATAAGTAGAATCTCCAACGATTTCTAGCTCTAGAAAGAGAAATCCAAAGCTAAGCTGCGAATATTCAGGCTGACCCGAGAATAAAGAAAAACACAAAACACTCGAGTCAGGACATACATACTTATACAATGTAAATCAAATCAAGTGAACTGTAATAAATGTAAGTAACTTAAAGGATGCTTGGGATTGCCCTCTGTCTGCCGCCTCGCACTCCACGGCATCGCACGCCACGAACCCCAAGTTGCCGCGAATCCCCCAGATCTGCTTCCTCGATTTGAACGGCCCCAACATGCTCAACCTCGTGAACTATTCGTGAAATGATGCTCGCGATTTAAATCACTGAACCCCTCTGCCGTGGTTGCCCCAGTCAGGGTGATGAGAGCGCTTCGATCGGCTCTGAAGTTCAAATCAGATTCGAATGGGAAAGAACGTGGCCATTTTTTTTCTTCTGTAGATCTAAACTTTGAATTGAAAAGGAGAAAGGTCTCGGCTCTTTTGTTTGATAGAAGGAGATGTAAGTTTATAACAGGTGGTAGCGTGCTTGAATAATAAGAAGGGGACAGGATTTAACGTGCCTGCACACTAGCTACATTGCTTGAAGAGGAGACAAAAGATGATGTTGGAAAAAGTTTTGATGTGAATAAAATTTCAGCTGATGTTGACTAGTATTTAAATATTAAATTCAAATTCAAATGTCTCGATAAATACAACTTAAAATATTATCCTCCTATCGAGGCATGCCGCTAGACGTTTATAATGTTTTGCCCGTATTCCAAACGTAATGGAACGTGTTTCGATGCCCAGTTCAATCCTATGTGAAAGATAACTTTTTTGGACCAGTTAAAATATCGAATTTTCGATTTAAATTCCAACGCGTTTACTGACCATATGGTCACACGACAACTCCAGATCCTACGGAAATTGAAATCCGATAATAATACAGTATTACGGATCCAATGGAACAGGTTTCGTCGAATTCCGAGACGGTGTCTCGAAAGGCAATTTTTAAATATTGGTTTAAATGATAAATTCAAAACTGAACAAAACATTTCCGAATTAAATTCTGAAGCTCCCATTATCTTCAGTATCATCAATATAAATTTTCTAAGCCATCAAATTATTTTTAACAAGCTAAAAATTGAAAATTCAAATTTTTACCCATCATTAACAAATTAAATTCAATAATTTAATTGCGAAATTCAAATTTATATTTGAAATCCAAGCTAAGCCATCATTCAAATATTTAAAACTAATTCAATATTTTCAATTTAAATTGTCCAAAATTTTGGGTCGTCACAAAGATCATTTGACTGCACAAAGAAGGTTCCATGTTCTACATATGATGAGTTCTAGAGAAGGTACAAAACCATGAATCCTAAGTTACGCCACCATTACGAGGTTATTCAAGTTGGACTACCTTGCCACTTGTATTATGATCTGGATTTCAATAAAAATATTAACACCGGAAAAAATACCGACGAAATGGTAGATATTCCGATATCTATCACCTTCAAAGCGCTAAGTGACAAATACAAAATCCAGGGAAATCAAGATTGGGTTATAGAGCTTGATTCATCTGCTGAAGAAAAGTTCTCTCGACATGTGATCATTCGTATCCCAAATGTTGCTTTCAAAGACAACTCACATGTTGGAGCATTCATCTCTGAGGTATGCTCATGTATAGTAAATTTAAGAGTAAGTGATCCACAGTTTGAAAAACTGTATATCAAGAAAGATTCAAGCTCATCAGACAATACAGAGCGTCTTTTCGTTGATACTGGTATTTATACCCATAATCGTTGTTTTCGTCTTCCTTTCTCATCAAAAGCAGGGAAGAATGCTTTACTCCTGCCAAGTGGACGCTTTGCATGTAAGAATCTGAATGAGGAACAAGTGTTTATCAAATCACTTATTTGCAGAATAGACGCTGATTTTGATAAGCTATAAGAGCGTAAAATGGATCTGGACTATTGCAAAATTCTTCATTTTAAATCTGAGAGCAATGATAATATCACCTACACCGAGGGAGATAATCATTACATGTTTATAGTAGCAATATACCGAAGTCCTATTGTTCAGGAAAATCTCCTTTTCCAGCTTTGGATGATAAAATTTCATCTTTTGCCTCTCATGGAAATGTTTCAGGTAAAATCAGAAGGTGGTACTGGTTTTCTGCATATGGCTACATTATTTATAGCATGTCCAGAAGTCGATATTGTGAACTGTAACGACCCATAAAGTTTTGTTAATTTTTAATGGTTTTATTTAGCGTACTTAATTAGATTTTTGAGAAATTTTAAATAATAATATTTTGAAACAAAATTTTTCATTCTAAATCCAAATATAATAAATTTAATACACATGCGTTTCAAACATATATATAAAAAAATCAAACTTACATTTATTAAAATCAAACATACATATAAGATAATATAATAAATTATAATATAGTATAGTATAACTGACATGCCTAAATGTATATGTCTTAATAACTAACGCATAAAGTTCCTATACGTATATATCATTATACTAATAAAGAAATCAAACTCCCTGTTAATAAATATTTCATATTTGTAAATAATTTCAAATTCTCACTTTTTACGTGATAAACCTACTAATAAAGAAGAAAAGTACATATTGAATAGTAGTGTGCTCTACTGCATGCACTGACACATTCTATTAAAATAAATTGTTCGAGGTAACGGTACCTTTAATTTTGACTTTATTTCTCCCGTTTCAAAATTTGAACGTGATATCCATTCAAGCTATTAATCGCCTTAATTGGTCTAAATCAGTGGGTAGCTATCATTTTTTCCTACCGTTCAAATTATTATTTGCTTTAGTAAATTTTTCAATCTTTGGATAGATTTCCCCATTCCTTGAATTCAGCTTACCTTGCTGTTTCCATTTTCAATGTATTCAATAAATTTATTCGTGACCTTCTTTGACTTTATATCGGCTCATTTATTTTCTTTACTGTTTAATTACTGTAAATATTCACCAAATCAAAACGTTTGACAGTTACTCTTCATTTCCTTTTATTTTGATTAAATCACGTTGATGAATCAATGGGCAATTTCCGTTTCTTTTACAATTAAAACTTTGAAACGTGCTGGACAAAAATAATAACAAATTGCTCAGCTCAAATCCAGGGAATTTGACCGTTGATATTACCATATTCTTTCCCCTATTTTATACATATTCGTTTCCTTTTTTTTTTATGATTTCGGTTACAGAATAAATTTAAGCTATATATTTTCTTCCTATTGAAGTTTTATTACCTCTCCATCCTCTCTGCTTTTAATATATATGCTTGCCTAAATTCATCTTCATGTTTCTCTCGCCATTGAAAAAAACAAAACAAGACTAGCTGTTTCATCTTTTGCCTTTATAATTTTCCGTTTGCTTACATTTCTCCGTCCATTCTTTTTCCCCTTTATCCTTGCCTTTTCAAACTGATGACGTGATGTACAAACATCAAAATTAATTGCTTTAAAATTCTAGCTATATCATAGGGTGACTGTTGATAGTGCATTCATTTTGTTTCGTTCAAAATTCCCTTCCGTTTCAAAATTCAAAGTGTGCCATCCAATCAAATTTATTGCTTTAATAATATTTCCTAAATCTATGCTTCTAGGTGTGTCATCTCTGTATTTTGGGGTGATAACTTTTTGAACGTTTGATAATAATAATAAATCTTCTTAATATAATATGCAATGAATTGAGATCTAGGAAATAAATAAATATAAAACTTATAACCTGCCAAATAATAACATTGCTTTAATTGTATCGTTGATTTTGAAACATATAAAATTCTGTACGTTCCTTACGCATTCATTTATTTCCTTTCTAATTTCCTATACGTTTTATTTCAATTATTTATTTCCTCTCTAAATTCCTATACGTTTTATTCCATTCATTTATTTCCTTTCTAATTTCCTGTACGTTTCCATTTCAATCAAATTTATACCCTTCCTATTCATTTTTCTTTCCACAATCAGCCTTTCTTCTCTCCTCTCTATTCTTCTTACCTCTCCACTTATGTCTGCACCCCCACTTTTCACGTGAAACCACTCCTTCCTCCTCCGCCTCCCCTCCTTTTCTTGTATAGCCGGTAGATGATGCAAGTTAGTATTATATATGTACATATTTAACTTGTATCTATATTTTGATTTTTTTTCCGTTTATAGTATATGATGCATTCAGTTAGTTGATGAATGTAGTTTGTTTAAAAAGGTTAGATTAGATAAGTTGATACAATTTAGGTCTGCATTTGTATTTTATGTATTCGATTGCATGTTTTATACATTTGTTTACACATATTTTATGTTAAGGATTTCAATTTTAATATTGCAGTAGACTAGGGTACTTTTATATTGGTATACTGATATGAAGGGACAAACCCATATTGATTCTCTGACTAACATTTATTTTAATAAAATAAGTATGTTTATAGCATACATATTTACAGTAATAGGTTACAAGGTATATTATAAGTTACGAATATTGATTTGTAAGCTATATGTATATATAGTATAATAATTCTTTGAGTCTATGTTTAAATGTTTACAAGGTAAGCTATATATATATCTATAAGCATATATTATATTATATAAAGCAAGACTGTTTGATTATACACATGGAATAAAGTACTGTAAGTATATGAAGTTAAAAATCTCTGTTTTTTTCTCTTACGGTCAATGATAAAAGTATATGTATATTTATTAATTTTTATATGTGTATATGATATATTTAAATCTATGTTAGTTTATACGTATATAAGTCGGTTTATATAAATAGGTTTACGTATAGTATATATACATATAAAGCTTTGTCTATGTGTTATATATATTGGTTTTGTCATTTACAGTTGTGTACAGTTGGTAACATTTCAAAACATAACATGATAATTTATGATATTGGTAAAGTAGTACATATTTTTTTTGCATAAGGGTTTGAATTTATACAAAGTGTCTGTATTTATATTATAGAAATTTAGTTATCTTTGGTTCATCGGTCTGTTGTTTAAATAGAGTATATACACTGATGTTTTACAAAGCGTATTAATTTAATTTATGTTTAAATTTATTTTGATTTGGAATAAGTATAATACATATATCCCTCTTATTTAAATATATGTTTTAAAGGAAAATTCGTTTTAGGGAATAATTTATAACTTATATTTTCTTTTCCGATTGTATCAATACGATTCTGATTCATTTCCATCAAACTCTATCTTTCAGCTTTGCACGTCAAGATCCACTTTCATTCTTACTTCGCTTTGCGATTTTGTTTGGATTTGTTCGATTTTCTAGAGCGTGACCAAAATTCATAGCTTGCTCTGTTGTCGATCTTCTTTAGCCTCGAAAGGTGAGCAATCACTCACGATTAACATTCTTTTATTTATTAAATTTGATTTCAATTGAAACGACAATTGAAATATGCTGCTGTTAGTTGTTTTTACTGTTATGACTGCTATTATCTGTATCTGTTCACCTATGACACCTGACACCATTATCGGTTAATTATTTATGTGATAATAATACAGATTGGTTGATAATTGATTTTTTGATTGATTGTTGTTTAAATTGGATGTTAATTATTATTGTTAAATGATAACTAGTTTTCTAGTTTAAGTTGGGGTAGTATAGTTTACAAATTTAACGGATTATATATGACGGACCTGGATTTATTAAAACCTGACCCCGCCATATGTGAACTTGATTAGTAGATTTGACCCATTAATTGTCGTAGAAATTGATAAATTATACTCTAAATATTTGAACGTAGTTTGGATTAATTGTTGTAGCTTTAAACTGAAATTTAAAAAGGAACGACAAGTGAAAAACTGTAATGTAATAATCTTTAATCTACATGAAATGATAGTGTAGATTCTAGAAATAATTATACAAGTAACAATGCGAATTAATACGATTATTTCGGGGTTATTTGATTTATTTATTGAATTGTTATTGATTGTTGTTATTGTTTGTTTATTTACTTTGACACCATCCCTGTCATCACACTGCAAGTTCCCTTTGTTATGTTTGTTTTTGAATTGAAATGGGTTGAAATGATAGACCCAAGCGGTTTCCATTTAATCAAATTTGGGGTTACGGGTTGAAATGCTATCCACCTGTATACATTTAGTGTACGGATTGAAATGATAATATCCGTAACACTTGACCATATGATAAGAAATATATGGTCTTATTATGTGACGACCGCCCATGACTCCCGCACCAAATCAAGGAAATAATGCGCTGAAAGGCGTGCCAGGTAGCCATGGACGATAGTCAGGGTAAAATAAAACAGCAAACTCTATCGTACAACTCACAGCGCATGGATAAAATACAATAGAGAAATATATAGTGAAGCTCCATAACAGAAAATCATCATATAAGCATCGTAGTAGTTTTATATAAACATGAATCATCCATACATCAAAGCCTCACTACATGACACTCAATCAAATACAGCAGCGGATACCCAGTACATATAATAAGAAATAATATGCAAAAGCCTCCTGCTCGTCTTCGTCATCATCAACGTAGATCTCCTAGAACAGCACCTGTCACCTGCTACCTAGTCTGCCCATCCCAACATGGATGAACAGCCCAAGGTAATAAGAGGAGACATAAAACCTTGAGTCAGACAAAGTCTTAGTGAGCAGTAAATTAACTATCAAACATACCAAAAGAGCATAAGGGATAAAAGGAATAGGAACCAAACCATCCCACTCCACCTCTTTCTACAGTGATAGCCCCCAGACACACACTAAGGAAAAAAACAAGCATAACTTAGCAGATAACTAAGGTAAAGCAATAATCACTCGAGCCAAGGTCGATGTTTTCCAAATACAAACCCCCAAGGCCTAAACCAAGATCAGATAAGCACCCAGAAAACACCGCTCTTGAGACCGAATGATGATACAACCAAACATCCAAACATCCATGACTCCGGCTATCACTGTTATCCTTGCCTCGATTTCACCGTTAATTGAATGACCATCCGTCAAGGGCTAATGGTAACCACGGTTCTAGGCATAGCTCCGCACGTCATCGTAACCCATGCCTAGGACTTACCTACTCTGCCCAGAGTACTCAACTACCTACCTGTAGTCTTTTGGGTGTCCCGACTACCTACCTGTAGTCGTTATGGGCGCCCCATGTACTCTTGCTTTTGAGCATGCTAGAACCTTCAACAACGATGAGATCCAAGCCTCCTAGTCATCCTCCTCGACGACTATTCTCATACTAGCTCAAGCTACCTCTTGAGAAATCCATTATCAACCAACTCGAAGCATCCCTCGAGTTATCAACATGCTTGGAATGATCCCTGCCTGGATTACGCCAAGTCTTCATCACATCATACTTCGCTTTATCACACCATAGCAAAGTCTTAACCCAACAACATGGTTTGCCTCATCGCATCATGGCAAAGTTCCATCTCAACATCATCCAATCCATACATATGAGCTTCAATGTCCGCCACATATGCCTTAAGCAGCTTTCACCATTCAAGAGCCTCTTCTGTAGCTTTTGAATCGTCTTTGACCATACTTGTCCAAATCTATCAACTAGATAGCTCATTTACAATAATCAATCAAGACAAACATTAATCCAAACAATTAAGTATTCAATCAAGATCTAATTAGGCATTTATAACTACAATGGCAATTTCGTAAATAAATGAGCATAGAACTAACATACATGAATCATGGGTTTTTAGCATAGATCTAGCAAATATAAAACATGGGTTTTGTTTCTATAGCTTAATAAATGAACTTGCATAGGTAAACATCTTCACAAACAATGGATCTACACTTGGATCTAAGAAAAATGCACAAAATCACTATCTACAACACTCCAACAAACCACCAATCCAATATACTCCTTTGGGTCCGCGTGAGAGATAACTACCACTCACCAAATCACCTAAACACCTCAAAACTAAACACTTCAGATCTGGATAGCGAAGATCAAGGCTTGATCCGGCGAAATCTCGCTTAAAACGATGAAATCTAACTTCGTTGGATGAAGATCTTCAACTTTGGTCCTTGAATCTTTGATCTCGATCTTCGATCTTGGATGGATGTTAGAACTAGATTGGGATGGAGAAAAGAAGATGAAGAAATGTTGTAGTCGAGCTCTCAAAATGGCAGCACTTCGTCGCTTCAAAAATCAGTACCAAAAAGTGAGCCAAAGCCCTCTATTTATAGGCTGAAATCTCCCTGACTCGGCCGCTCTTAAGTCGTTGCCGACTCATCTCCCTGAGTCGCCCCCGACCTAAAACTTACGACTCATGCCACTTGCCGACTCAACACAGCATGCTTCAACACGGCTCACGACCTATACGACTCAACCCCAAGACACTACACAACACACACACAGGGTCACACGACCTACCGACCCAACCAAACACGGCACAGCATGCTAACGACTCAAGCCCCTGCCGATTTAACAACACACACGACTCAATTAACATGCCGACTCAACTACACTAAGCTATACTGGGTACTTGCCGACCTAACTAGGTGACGACCTAACAACCTATTCAAACTGCCGACCTAACTACACATGGGATAACACACTCTGCCGACCCAAGCCTTAGGTCGTTTTCCCCTTAACTCGGTCATATGACTCAGCAGCCTAAAACATTACTGACCTAACTATCATACGACCTAACCCTCTAGGTCGTTAACCCTTAAGTCGGTCACCCTATAGGTCGGTCCAAACCTTAAGTCGTAACTCCTCTATCTCGCTAGCTCGTCCAATTCATTTCTTAACCCGGTAACTCCTAGGTCGGCCAGTTTCTATGAGTCGTTAACTACCCTGACTCGGTTCAAACCTATAGGTCATAACTCAGCAACTGACTAACTCGGCCACTTACTAAAGTCGTCTACGACTTACTATAGGTCGGTCACCATCTTAACTCGGTCAACGTACTAAAGTTGTAACTCGTGCACGACCTAACTCGGCTAAGCCTATGAGTCGGTCACAACTCGACACTTAAACACACGAGTTACTCTCCATACGACTCAGGCTAGAGACAACATAAACAACACTAACGACCTGTAAATTCTACGATCTATTGGTACGTAAAATACGGGTCGTTACATTCTCTCCCCCTTAGGAATTTCGCCCCCGAAATTCCAAGCAATCAACAGCAATCAAAAATTATTCCGCATGCCTATCATCCACAGCAATCAACAAACCATGCATCCAATTCTAGCCTAGCATGCAGAATTCTAAGACTTAGAACAAGCTACAAATTCATGAGATGTCACGACACTTTAGGGCCATACCTCGAAGAGTTCTGGATGAGCTGCCTTCATCCTCTCTTCCTCCTCCCACGTACAGTCGTTAACATCATCACTCCATTGTATCTTAAGCAACGTAATCGTCTTCCTCCTAAGCTGTTTCGTGTCGGTCTCAACAACACGAAGCGGCTTACGAGGTCTTCTAACCACTGGATCAACCTCTAAATCTTCACAGCTATCAGCAGAAACCACCATAGTTGGGTCATGCACATACTTCCGTAGATAAGATACATGAAAAACATTGTGCACACCCGCCATCTTTTCCGGTAATTCCAATCTATAAGCGAGCTTTCCAATTTGCTCGATAATCGGGAATGGTCCAACAAATCTCGGAGTTAACTTTCCTTTCTTCCCGAATCTAATAGCACTCTTTAATGGAGAAATCTTCACAAAAACCATCTCACCTACGACGAATTCCAAATCCTTTCGACGATTATCGGCATAACTCTTCTGACGATCTTGGGCTGCCTTCATTCGTTGCCGAATGATCTCTATACAATCCGAAGTCTGTCGAATCATCTCTGGCCCAAGTATCAACTTTTCTCCAGTTTCCAACCAACATGTCGGAGAGTTACACGGTCTTCCATATAATGCCTCATATGGTGCCATACCAATACTCGACTGATAACTGTTATTATAAGCAAATTCCACCAAATGAAGATGATCTTCCCATGATCCTCCGAAGTCCAAAACACAAGCTCTGAGAAGATCTTCCAAAACTCGGTTGACTCTTTCAGTCTGACCATCTGTTTGAGGGTGATAAGCTGTACTCAAACACAACTCGGTTCCCAAAACTTCCTGGAAGCTCTTCCAAAATCCACTAGTGAACAATGGGTCTCGATCGCTCACTATACTCTTCGGAATACCATGGAATCGAACTATCCACTTAACATACAACTCAGCCAACTTCGATGCAGTCCTAGTTGATCGAACAGGAATGAACCTTGCACTCTTGGTCAAACGATCTACTATGACCCAAATTCCTTCATTTCCTGCTCTTGTCCTAGGTAGACCATCGATAAAGTCCATCGACACTTGCTCCCACTTCCATGTAGGAACTTCTAATGGCTGAAGTAATCCACTGGGCTTCTTCTGCTCAGCTTTCACTAACTGACAGTTCATACACTTGGAAATAAAATTTCCAACATCCTTCTTCATGCCTTCCCAGTAGTAAGTTCTCTTCATATCCCGATACATCTTATTTCCACCTGGATGAATTGTCAACTTCGAGTGATGACCTTCCTTCAGAACTTCATCTCTCAATCCATCTACATCGGGAACAACCAATCGTCCTTGCTTCCGAAGCCAACCCTCTCGATCGACCTCGAATCCCTTATCCTTCTCTGGGTCCAATCCAGATTCCAAATCTCGGATGATCTTGACAAGCTTATCGTCTCGCTTTTGGCTCTCGCCAATTCTTTCCACAAGAGTACGTCTTATCGATAAGTTTGCCAACATCTCAGGTTCCAATTCACATCTGGGCCTGAAATCAAATCCAGCCAAATACTCGAGACTCTTCCATTCCGAAAACATGGCTCCCAATCCTGCATGTCTTCGACTTAACGCATCAGCCACTGCGTTACCTTTTCCCAGAGTATAGGCTATACCAAAATCATAAGATGCTAGAAACTCTAGCCACCGTTGCTGTCGAAGATTCAAATCCTTTTGGGAGAATAGATACTTCAACGACTTATGATCTGTAAACAACTCGAATCTAACTCCCAATAGATAATGTCTCCACATCTTCAAAGCAAACACAATTGCCGCTAACTCCAAATCATGAGTCGGATAATTCCTTTCATGCGGCTTCAGTTGTCGACTAGCATACGCAACAACTTTATCTTTCTGCATTAGCACTGCTCCAAGTCCAGTGCCACATGCATCGGTGTAAACCACCATCTCATCATTCCCACTTGGAATAGTCAAAACAGGAGCACTCGTCAGTCGCTCTTTTAGGATTTCAAAAGCTTGCTCACACTTAGCATCCCATCTGAACACTTGGTTCTTTTTCGTCAATCCTGTTAACGGTGCAGCTATCTTGGAAAAGTCTTTGATAAACCGACGATAATATCCTGCTAATCCAAGAAAACTCCTCACATCAGATGCATTCTTAGGTCTAACCCAATCCTGGATTGCTGCCACCTTAGCGGGATCAACCGCTATTCCATTTCTAGAGATAACATGGCCTAAGAACCTCACTTCACTCTTCCAGAAGTGACACTTCGAAAACTTAGCCTTCAGCTGATGTTTCCGCAAGATTTCCAAAACAATCCTTAGGTGCGTCTTGTGCTCTTCTTCAGTTCTGGAGTAAACCAAAATATCATCCACGAACACAAGTACAAATTTGTTCAACTGATCTCTGAACACTCTATTCATAAGATCCACAAAATATGCTGGCGCGTTAGTCAATCCAAACGGCATTACCAGCCACTCATAAAACCCGGATGGTGTCCTGAAAGCAGTCTTCGGCACACTATCCTTTGCCACTCTCAACTGGTGAAATCCCGTTGCCAAATCCATCTGAGAAAACACCTTAGCCTCGTGAAGCTGGTCAAACAAGTCATCTATTCTCGGCAATGGATACTTGTTTTTCCTAGTCAACTTATTCAGCTCACGATAATCCACGCACAACCTCAACGACCCATCCGCTTTGGTTGCGAACACAACAGGTGCACCCCATTCGGACACACTTCTCCGAATGAATCCTTTCTGCAAAAGGTCATCAACCTGCACCCTCAACTCTAGCTGCTCCCTAGGCGCCATCCGCCTAAGAGGCATCACAACAGGTCTGGCTCCCTCGACTAGATCGATACGAAACTCGATCTCTCTATGCGGCGGGAACCCTTTGACTTCGTCAAAGACGTCCTCAAATCCATTCACAATTGGCACCGATGACAGTCCATCCCGTGGAACAACCAGCGAATACATGAAGCTCATGAAGACGCCTTCCTCATGCTTACATCGTATCACAACCTTTTGCCCTTCCACATTCCCGACTGTCACCTCAAGCCTCTCACAATCAATCCTTGCCGCATACTTCATAAGCCAGTCCATACCCAAAATAATTCCGAACCCCGCAAAGTTTAGAACAAAGCAATCACAAACAAACGAGCAATCATGACCCGACACAACTAGACCACGGCATACCATACACAAACATGACGAACCCCCAACTGGATTAGTCACAACCAATGGCCTATCAACAATACCCGGTCTCAAACCTAACCGGTCTACCAAATCATTACAAACAAAAGAATGCAACGCTCCAGTATCAAACAACACTCTAACTGG
Organism: Allium cepa; assembly: GCA_030765085.1. NCBI lineage: Eukaryota > Viridiplantae > Streptophyta > Magnoliopsida > Asparagales > Amaryllidaceae > Allium > Allium cepa. The sequence continues at coordinate 204,056,522 of CM060929.1, forward strand.
AACACCACAGATAGAAAGAGTACCTTGAACCACCACACTCTTCCCCTTTTCTTCAGCAGTCGGAGCTTTTGAAGACGACGGCACAACTCCCAAAGCATAAGCTTGCACAATCTGCCTATCTTTCCTCGGCTCTGGGCAATCCTTCTTGATATGTCCCAGCTTATCACAGTTATAACACTTTCCCGGCACCTTGGGATTCTTACAATCTTTGTAAAGATGGCCCTTCTGTTGGCAGTTATAACAAGTCACTTCGCCTTTCGGCTTCTTCTGGCCATCCTTACCCTTCTGCTGCTGCTGCTTCCTCCTCTTATTGCCATTCTGTTGTGGTTTAGATCCTTCCCTGGTTACAGCAACAACAGAACTTTCCTTAGGAAACAAACTCTCATGCCTAAGGGCTTTCTCCACAAGCTTCTCAAATGGATCGTCCAAATGATCCACTAACTGCCTCCCAAGATAAGCATCCAGACCAGTCACAAACTTCTCATTCTTCTGATAGGGAGAATCAATGTACGATCTGGCATACTTGGACAAAGCTTCAAACTCAGAAATATACTCAAGAACTGGTCTCCCACCTTGCTTGAGCTCTACAAACCTCTTGAACAAAACAGACTTCTGAGCCGTAGAGATGAACTTGGCTTCAAATCTAACTTGGAATTGCTCCCAAGTAATCTCTTCTTCTGGGGTATCAATGGTGATAGAATTCCACCAATCAGCAGCTCTTCCCTGAAGCTGTCTCGATGCAAGCTTTCTCTTAGTTGCATCCTCAATCCCTAAGTCACCAAAGATCCTTCGACATGCATCAATCCATCTCTGCACCTCAATAGTCGACTCCGTCCCCAAGAAAGCTTTTCCTCCAAGAGAAGTATAATCCTTGCAAAGCTTAGCAAAATCCACCGGTCTTGGAGCTTGAACTTGAACTCCCACATCCACTGATGATCCTGAAGCTGGTATCCTTCTCATGATCGAAGTCATCATCGCTTCGAACATAGTTCCATAATCAACAGCTCCTTCATCAGCACGGCTTTCCCTTGCAGCTGGTCTCCCTCTTCGACTCATCCTTAATATCTGTAATAAGAATGATTAGAACACCTTAAGAAACAACTGCATAAGGAGTTCAAATCCTTCTAGGCTACTATATTATATATAGTAATCATCCATCAAAATACAATTACGTCTCTCATACGTAGTTACGTCAACGAGCGTTGGCTAAAATCGATTAACCAAAGCTTTGATACCAAAGGTGACGACCGCCCATGACTCCCGCACCAAATCAAGGAAATAATGCGCTGAAAGGCGTGCCAGGTAGCTATGGACGATAGTCAGGGTAAAATAAAACAGCAAACTCTATCGTACAACTCACAGCGCATGGATAAAATACAATAGAGAAATATATAGTGAAGCTCCATAATAGAAAATCATCATATAAGCATCGTAGTAGTTTTATATAAACATGAATCATCCATACATCAAAGCCTCACTACATGACACTCAATCAAATACAGCAGCGGATACCCAGTACATATAATAAGAAATAATATGCAAAAGCCTCCTGCTCGTCTTCGTCATCATCAACGTAGATCTCCTAGAACAGCACCTGTCACCTGCTACCTAGTCTGCCCATCCCAACATGGATGAACAGCCCAAGGTAATAAGAGGAGACATAAAACCTTGAGTCAGACAAAGTCTTAGTGAGCAGTAAATTAACTATCAAACATACCAAAAGAGCATAAGGGATAAAAGGAATAGGAACCAAACCATCCCACTCCACCTCTTTCTACAGTGATAGCCCCCAGACACACACTAAGGAAAAAAACAAGCATAACTTAGCAGATAACTAAGGTAAAGCAATAATCACTCGAGCCAAGGTCGATGTTTTCCAAATACAAACCCCCAAGGCCTAAACCAAGATCAGATAAGCACCCAGAAAACACCGCTCTTGAGACCGAATGATGATACAACCAAACATCCAAACATCCATGACTCCGGCTATCACTGTTATCCTTGCCTCGATTTCACCGTTAATTGAATGACCATCCGTCAAGGGCTAATGGTAACCCCGGTTCTAGGCATAGCTCCGCACGTCATCGTGACCCATGCCTAGGACTTACCTACTCTGCCCAGAGTACTCAACTATGTACTCTTGCTTTTGAGCATGCTAGAACCTTCAACAACGATGAGATCCAAGCCTCCTAGTCATCCTCCTCGACGACTATTCTCATACTAGCTCAAGCTACCTCTTGAGAAATCCATTATCAACCAACTCGAACCATCCCTCGAGTTATCAACATGCTTGGAATGATCCCTGCCTGGATTACGCCAAGTCTTCATCACATCATACTTCGCTTTATCACACCATAGCAAAGTCTTAACCCAACAACATGGTTTGCCTCATCGCATCATGGAAAAGTTCCATCTCAACATCATCCAATCCATACATATGAGCTTCAATGTCCGCCACATGTGCCTTAAGCAGCTTTCACCATTCAAGAGCCTCTTCTGTAGCTTTTGAATCGTCTTTGACCATACTTGTCCAAATCTATCAACTAGATAGCTCACTTACAATAATCAATCAAGACAAACATTAATCCAAACAATTAAGTATTCAATCAAGATCTAATTAGGCATTTATAACTACAATGGCAATTTCGTAAATAAATGAGCATAGAACTAACATACATGAATCATGGGTTTTTAGCATAGATCTAGCAAATATAAAACATGGGTTTTGTTTCTATAGCTTAATAAATGAACTTGCATAGGTAAACATCTTCACAAACAATGGATCTACACTTGGATCTAAGAAAAATGCACAAAATCACTATCTACAACACTCCAACAAACCACCAATCCAATATACTCCTTTGGGTCCGCGTGAGAGATAACTACCACTCACCAAATCACCTAAACACCTCAAAACTAAACACTTCAGATCTGGACAGCGAAGATCAAGGCTTGATCCGGCGAAATCTCGCTTAAAACGATGAAATCTAACTTCGTTGGATGAAGATCTTCAACTTTGGTCCTTGAATCTTTGATCTCGATCTTCGATCTTGGATGGATGTTAGAACTAGATTGGGATGGAGAAAAGAAGATGAAGAAATGTTGTAGTCGAGCTCTCAAAATGGCAGCACTTCGTCGCTTCAAAAATCAGTACCAAAAAGTTAGCCAAAGCCCTCTATTTATAGGCTGAAATCTCCCTGACTCGGCCGCTCTTAAGTCGTTGCCGACTCATCTCCCTGAGTCGCCCCCGACCTAAAACTTACGAATCATGCCACTTGCCGACTCAACACAGCATGCTTCAACACGGCTCACGACCTATACGACTCAACCCCAAGACACTACACAACACACACACAGGGTCACACGACCTACCGACCCAACCAAACACGGCACAACATGCTAACGACTCAAGCCCCTGCCGACTTAACAACACACACGACTCAATTAACATGCCGACTCAACTACACTAAGCTATACTGGGTACTTGCCGACCTAACTAGGTGACGACCTAACAACCTATTCAAACTGCCGACCTAACTACACATGGGATAACACACTCTGCCGACCCAAGCCTTAGGTCGTTTTCCCCTTAACTCGGTCATATGACTCAGCAGCCTAAAACATTACCGACCTAACTATCATACGACCTACCCTCTAGGTCGTTAACCCTTAAGTCGGTCACCCTATAGGTCGGTCCAAACCTTAAGTCGTAACTCCTCTATCTCGCTAGCTCGTCCAATTCATTTCTTAACCCGGTAACTCCTAGGTCGGCCAGTTTCTATGAGTCGTTAACTACCCTGACTCGGTTCAAACCTATAGGTCATAACTCAGCAACTGACTAACTCGGCCACTTACTAAAGTCGTCTACGACTTACTACAGGTCGGTCACCATCTTAACTCGGTCAACGTACTAAAGTTGTAACTCGTGCACGACCTAACTCGGCTAATCCTATGAGTCGGTCACAACTCGACACTTAAACACACGAGTTACTCTCCATACGACTCAGGCTAGAGACAACATAAACAACACTAACGACCTGTAAATTCTACGATCTATTGGTACGTAAAATACGGGTCGTTACATATTAAGTGTAAATTCTTAAATACATATTTAAAGGGTAATGATAAATATAGAGTTAATTATATCTAGTTTAGTCAAGATTTGATTAAATACATAAATTATGATAAATATTTATGTAAATTTTATCTCGAATAGTTTTTGCAATAATATTGAACAATTAAGATTGGGAGATAAATTTTTGGGTTTTTTTAAAATGGTTTTTAGATAAGGATTTATTTATTTAAATCAAATTTGAGATTTATCGAATGAGATATTTCACGGTTAAATAAAATTAAGAAATATTGAGTAAAATGAAATTTAAGGTCACTAAAATGATATTGAATCAAATAAGGGAGGGTTCAAGACGAAATAATAGTGATGTAAAAATCGAGAATCTATATGAAACTGTTAAATTTTAAATTGTTATATTTGAGCTATGAACTATATTGTAATTAAATGGTTTAGAGATTTGGATATGTATTTGGAACCAAGATAGTTAAATTTGTTATTTAGATAATGAATTGAATTGGATATAAATTGAGGATGAACTAAATTGGAAATTTTTAAACTAGATTGGGAAAAATTTAGTTGAAATGTTGATTACTTAAAGTATGGAACATATTGAAATAAAAGGGGTAATTGGGATATTAAATCCAAATTTGGGAATTATAAAATTTAAGTGGTTATTTTAGGAAAATTTAAATTGATAAAATGAGATTTACTATAATTGGAATGGGAAGGTCGGGTTGATGTGAACGATTTGGAATTTGAAAGTGCTTTACTGTATACAACATATAAATTATACAAATACTATTTTGGGAATATAATCATTTGAAGTGAAATGGATATTTAGGTTTGAAGTATAAATTAAGTGAATGACCACGGTGTAATAGTGTATATTTCTACCCTGTAGATAGTTCTATGGACCCTTAGAGGATGGACATCCCAAACATCCTTTAAGTTATATTGTATTTCAGTTGATATTTCATTTGAGTTGAATTTATTGATATAAGAATGTTAATCCTGACTCGAGTGTTTTGTGTTTTGCTTTACGCTCGGGTCAGACTGAGTAATACAGCATTAGAGACTCACCTTTGGAGATTGGAGCTTCATTTGGAGATCCAACTATCGTTTCAGCTTTCAGTTTTCTAGTTGACTGGTTCAGAGAAGTCATCGGCTCGTACTGAAGACTTTTCTGTATTCAAGAGATTCTGATGTATTTATTTTAAACTCTGATGTATATAGTAGCTTCATGAACTACTATTTTTTCTATTCTGCTGCATTATATTACTCTGTGTCTGTGATCTGTGTTTGATTTATTTACTGTATATTTTAAGTTTGCCAAATTAAATTAACAATTCGGTATTTTGAATTATTCAAGTCGGACATGTACGGTTTTAGTGTCGATTTGAATGGTCCAAATAGCGGGTCGTTACAGTTGGTATCAAAGCTTTGGTTCTAGGCAAACTTAGTATATATGGTAAATTTATTTACAGAATCACTTTCGTTCGAGTTGAATCTCTTCCTTTTAACTCGATTTCCTTTGAATTTTGGAATGTCCCTCGGTTCCAAAATTCATTCTTGTCTCTCTCTATTTATATTCTTTTGATTCTGGAGTATCCAATAACTCCCCTAAATGATTGTAAAGGGGGATGAAAACTCCTTTGCAATTGGCATTGATTCACCGAAGATTTCTGTATCCTCGGTTTATGATGCTGCTATATCTATATGCCGAATTCTATCTATGGCAATCAAATGTCGTTTTGCTTTAGAATTCCGCATCAATTATATTCCTGAAGTCACGGTTGACCCGGTTAAGGTCGCTCGAGATTAATAGAGGTATATCCATCTTCTATTTTGTATTTTGATTTTCTCAACTTTGTTGAGTCTATCTTCGTATCAGGATTCTATTGATTAGAGTTCCTCTAATTTAAACCTCCATCTTTGTTTGAAATCCATTCTTAAAATTATCCTTTGAAAATCGGGTATGTTTGCATTTTTGAAATTGTTTTATATATCGAAATTATTATTTTGATAACTATGATTTTATTCTTTATATAAAAGTGAAAATGTTTTCGATAAGGATAAATCAAATAAGAAATGTTATTCTATATAAAAAGGTTTTGAAAGGATTTTGAAATTTTGAAAAATTATAAGAAATTGATTATATAAAAACGATTTATAACTGAAGTGTTAAATTTGAAATTCGAGAATTGAATTCCGGTATTTTGAAATTGGTTTTAAGATTTTGGAAATTATATAAAAATAATACGATTTAAAAGTATTTTTCCGAATAAGAAATGTTTTAAATGAGTTCAAATGAATTCCAATAATTTTGAAGAAATTTCAAAGGAGTTTTCAAGAAAATAGAAGCCCAGAACTCACTTATGTCGCTGGGGAATAATTTCGGTGATGAGTGCACGCATCATCGACATTGATTTTCGAGTTTCAAAGTGGGGGAGAGGCCACTTTAATAGCTTCGCTATGCGAGTGATTTTGGAAAACCGTTTGATTTCAAATTCCGAAGTATAATTTGATATTTGTGAAAGATATATGTATATATTTGAAATAATTTAAAATATACCGGTGTCCGATCCTCGAGTTTTGATTTGACTTAGATTAACCCTGTGTATAAAAAATTGATTTTCAACTTTGGATTTGAAATTTGATTTCACCAACTATTTTGAAGGTTCAAGCACTTCCAAATCAAGGTTTAAAAGTTTAAATGGCTTAGAAATTTCGAAAGGTATAAAATATTTGATAAAGCGTATAAGTTGAGTTTTGTATGTTTAAGTTTGAAACCTTTTGTTAAGTAAATGAATATGACTATTTTGAATTATACTACTATGGAATTTAGTTTTGAAATGTATTGAAAAAATTTTAGTTTTAAAGAATGGTTTCAAAAAAAAAAAGTAAATTGGATATTTCGAGTAGAAATAAATAGTTTAAAGGTTTTAAAGGGATACTTATAAATTTGGAAACCGTTTTTGAGTATAATTGATTTTGAGAAAATATTTGGTTTTGAAATTAAATTGAAATTAAAAAAACCAGTATTTATATGGTAATGTTGGAAATAAATTTGTTTGACTTGAATCAGGAAACTGGGATTATTTTATAAACCTGTTATTTGGGAACTTTGAAATTAAGAGATCTAAATTGGAAGAAAATTTGGTAAAATCATATATGATTTTGAAACTGAATTGATATTGAAATGATTTGAAATTGAGAACCTTACATTATTAAGCACTTGATTTGGGAGTGGTCGAACTTATATAAAATGGATTTGTATAAGTATGAAGTTGATTTGAAATCTATTGATTTGAAAGGTACTCAATTTGGAAAGAGAATTTATATAATCGAAGTCTATATAAGTATGATTTGATCTACTATTGATTTGGAAAGTATTCGATTTGGGAAGAATAGAATCCTATATATATGGACTATATATAAGTACAATATTTGAAAGTGATTTGAAAAGGTACTATATAATATATATTTTCCAAGTAAGGATATGGAAAGTGCCTTCTGCTTGATATCCGCTTTGTGGCCACAGCGTGGATTCATTCTATCGATATTATTCTCTCTGATTTTCGGTTTTCCGGATGTAATACTCGAGTATTCCCACCGTGGGTAACCCATGGTTTCTTTTTCTCTCGTGAATGCACAGCGAAATTGCCTGGCTGAGTCTTGCCTAGGGGTACGGATTGTTTCTTGAGGGAACCAGGCGTAACCATTGTGTATCCTGCAATCTGTGTAGGTCGCGAATAGTAGCGCAAGTGCCTGGCTGAGTCTTGCCTAGGGGTACAGATTGTTTCCTGGGGGATCCAGGCATAACCATTGTGTATCCTGCACCCTACTAGTCATCATGGCTTAACTCGCAGGGCTGTGAAAGCTTACGGATATGGATTGTTTCCTGGGGGAACCAGGCGTAACCATTGTGTATCTGCGAACCATGATCGGACAAAGGTTTTAGGTTTGATTGTTTTGTTTGGATCGTACTTTCCATATCTGTTGTTTTAAAAGGTTTCTCCAAGTATTTTCACTGGGTGTTGAAACAAGTCTACTTAGTACTTGAAGAATTCTAGCTTTGCGCCTGATCAACGCATAGCCAGAGTCTGCAAGAACGAGGATAAACTTGTTGAAACATCGAGTTATAAAAGTATTTTCGAAAGGAAAATTTATTTCGATATAATAATATTTTATTATAAAAGTATTTTATACAAAAATATTTTCAACAAGAAAATTCTATATTAATTTTGAAGTAAAAAAAAAATTCTTATGGTTCTAGATTTATTATTCATGCCCGATACTATTCTTTTGAAGCTATCTTATCTGATCAGCTTATTTACTCACCTATATTCTGTTTCCTGAAACTAACTTCCTTTCCTTTTTGAATATAATCTTTAAAATATTGTTATTTATATACTTCTTAGTTTAATAGAAGGTTTTAAATAATGTAAATATTTTAGAAGTTATTAAGTAAATACAACATATTTAAAGAATGATTCTTAATTTATTGATAATATTTGAAAAGTATTTCGAGATAAATTTACAGACTTATGAATTATAGATTTAATGTTTTCAATAGCTTCTGTGTAAATATAACTAATTATGTAAATAGATTGTTTTCAAATAATTTCATATATTTGTTAAGTGTTACTTAACATATTTAATTCCAATGGGTTTTGAATATACTTTTTTAAGTATTAAAGAAAATTTAATTCCAAATGAAGTTTTCAAATAAATATTTCAAATAAAATGTATATAGTTAAATAAATTGTTAATCCTTGTCTTTCAATCTATTTATCTTTCTAGTCATTTCTATTCTCCTCCCTTCTTCCTTTTCGGGGACGAAAAGTTTTGAGTGGGGGAGAGTGTAACGACCATAAAGTTTTGTTAATTTTTAATGGTTTTATTTAGCGTACTTAATTAGATTTTTGAGAAATTTTAAATAATAATATTTTGAAACAAAATTTTTCATTCTAAATCCAAATATAATAAATTTAATACACATGCGTTTCAAACATATATATAAAAAAATCAAACTTACATTTATTAAAATCAAACATACATATAAGATAATATAATAAATTATAATATAGTATAGTATAACTGACATGCCTAAATGTATATGTCTTAATAACTAACGCATAAAGTTCCTATACGTATATATCATTATACTAATAAAGAAATCAAACTCCCTGTTAATAAATATTTCATATTTGTAAATAATTTCAAATTCTCACTTTTTACGTGATAAACCTACTAATAAAGAAGAAAAGTACATATTGAATAGTAGTGTGCTCTACTGCATGCACTGACACATTCTATTAAAATAAATTATTCGAGGTAACGGTACCTTTAATTTTGACTTTATTTCTCCCGTTTCAAAATTTGAACGTGATAACCATTCAAGCTATTAATCGCCTTAATTGGTCTAAATCAGTGGGTAGCTATCATTTTTTCCTACCGTTCAAATTATTATTTGCTTTAGTAAATTTTTCAATCTTTGGATAGATTTCCCCATTCCTTGAATTCAGCTTACCTTGCTGTTTCCATTTTCAATGTATTCAATAAATTTATTCGTGACCTTCTTTGACTTTATATTGGCTCATTTATTTTCTTTACTGTTTAATTGCTGTAAATATTCACCAAATCAAAACGTTTGACAGTTACTCTTCATTTCCTTTTATTTTGATTAAATCACGTTGATGAATCAATGGGCAATTTCCGTTTCTTTTACAATTAAAACTTTGAAACGTGCTGGACAAAAATAATAACAAATTGCTCAGCTCAAATCCAGGGAATTTGACCGTTGATATTACCATATTCTTTCCCCTATTTTATACATATTCGTTTCCTTTTTTTTTTATGATTTCGGTTACAGAATAAATTTAAGCTATATATTTTCTTCCTATTGAAGTTTTATTACCTCTCCATCCTCTCTGCTTTTAATATATATGCTTGCCTAAATTCATCTTCATGTTTCTCTCGCCATTGAAAAAAACAAAACAAGACTAGCTGTTTCATCTTTTGCCTTTATAATTTTCCGTTTGCTTACATTTCTCTGTCCATTCTTTTTCCCCTTTATCCTTGCCTTTTCAAACTGATGACGTGATGTACAAACATCAAAATTAATTGCTTTAAAATTCTAGCTATATCATAGGGTGACTGTTGATAGTGCATTCATTTTGTTTCGTTCAAAATTCCCTTCCGTTTCAAAATTCAAAGTGTGCCATCCAATCAAATTTATTGCTTTAATAATATTTCCTAAATCTATGCTTCTAGGTGTTGTTATGTCATCTCTGTATTTTGGGGTGACAACTTTTTGAACGTTTGATATTAATAATAAATCTTCTTAATATAATAGGCAATGAATTGAGATCTAGGAAATAAATAAATATAAAACTTATAACCTGCCAAATAATAACATTGCTTTAATTGTATCGTTGATTTTGAAACATATAAAATTCTATACGTTCTTTACGCATTCATTTATTTCCTTTCTAATTTCCTATACGTTTTATTTCAATTATTTATTTCCTCTCTAAATTCCTATACGTTTTATTCCATTCATTTATTTCCTTTCTAATTTCCTGTACGTTTCCATTTCAATCAAATTTATACCCTTCCTATTCATTTTTCTCTCCACAATCAGCCTTTCTTCTCTCCTCTCTATTCTTCTTACCTCTCCACTTATGTCTGCGCCCCCACTTTTCACGTGAAACCACTCCTTCCTCCTCCGCCTCCCCTCCTTTTCTTGTATAGCCGGTAGATGATGCAAGTTAGTATTATATATGTACATATTTAACTTGTATCTATATTTTGATTTTTTTTCCGTTTATAGTATATGATGCATTCAGTGAGTTGATGAATGTAGTTTGTTTAAAAAGGATAGATTAGATAAGTTGATACAATTTAGGTCTGCATTTGTATTTTATGTATTCGATTGCATGTTTTATACATTTGTTTACACATATTTTATGTTAAGGATTTCAATTTTAATATTGCAGTAGACTAGGGTACTTTTATATTGGTATACTGATATGAAGGGACAAACCCATATTGATTCTCTGACTAACATTTATTTTAATAAAATAAGTATGTTTATAGCATACATATTTACAGTAATAGGTTACAAGGTATATTATAAGTTACGAATATTGATTTGTAAGCTATATGTATACATAGTATAATAATTCTTTGAGTCTATGTTTAAATGTTTACAAGGTAAGCTATATATATATCTATAAGCATATATTATATTATATAAAGCAAGACTGTTTGATTATACACATGGAATAAAGTACTGTAAGTATATGAAGTTAAAAATCTCTGTTTTTTTCTCTTACGGTCAATGATAAAAGTATATGTATATTTATTAATTTTTATATGTGTATATGATATATTTAAATCTATGTTAGTTTATACGTATATAAGTCGGTTTATATAAATAGGTTTACGTATAGTATATATACATATAAAGCTTTGTCTATGTGTTATATATATTGGTTTTGTCATTTACAGTTGTGTACAGTTGGTAACATTTCAAAACATAACATGATAATTTATGATATTGGTAAAGTAGTACATATTTTTTTTGCATAAGGGTTTGAATTTATACAAAGTGTCTGTATTTATATTATAGAAATTTAGTTATCTTTGGTTCATCGGTCTGTTGTTTAAATAGAGTATATACACTGATGTTTTACAAAGCGTATTAATTTAATTTATGTTTAAATTTATTTTGATTTGGAATAAGTATAATACATATATCCCTCTTATTTAAATATATGTTTTAAAGGAAAATTCGTTTTAGGGAATAATTTATAACTTATATTTTCTTTTCCGATTATATCAATACGATTCTGATTCATTTCCATCAAACTCTATCTTTCAGCTTTGCACGTCAAGATCCACTTTCATTCTTACTTCGCTTTGCGATTTTGTTTGGATTTGTTCGATTTTCTAGAGCGTGACCAAAATTCATAGCTTGCTCTGTTGTCGATCTTCTTTAGCCTCGAAAGGTGAGCAATCACTCACGATTAACATTCTTTTATTTATTAAATTTGATTTCAATTGAAACGACAATTGAAATATGCTGCTGTTAGTTGTTTTTACTGTTATGACTGCTATTATCTGTATCTGTTCACCTATGACACCTGACACCATTATCGGTTAATTATTTATGTGATAATAATACAGATTGGTTGATAATTGATTTTTTGATTGATTGTTGTTTAAATTGGATGTTAATTATTATTGTTAAATGATAACTAGTTTGCTAGTTTAAGTTGGGTTAGTATAGTTTACAAATTTAACGGATTATATATGACGGATCTGGATTTATTAAAACCTGACCCCGCCATATGTGAACTTGATTAGTAGATTTGACCCATTAATTGTCGTAGAAATTGATAAATTATACTCTAAATATTTGAACGTAGTTTGGATTAATTGTTGTAGCTTTAAACTGAAATTTAAAAAGGAACGACAAGTGAAAAACTGTAATGTAATAATCTTTAATCTACATGAAATGATAGTGTAGATTCTAGAAATAATTATACAAGTAACAATGCGAATTAATACGATTATTTCGGGGTTATTTGATTTATTTATTGAATTGTTATTGATTGTTGTTATTGTTTGTTTATTTACTTTGACACCATCCCTGTCATCACACTGCAAGTTCCCTTTGTTATGTTTGTTTTTGAATTGAAATGGGTTGAAATGATAGACCCAAGCGGTTTCCATTTAATCAAATTTGGGGTTACGGGTTGAAATGCTATCCACCTGTATACATTTAGTGTACGGATTGAAATGATAATATCCGTAACACTTGACCATATGATAAGAAATATATGGTCTTATTAAATGTAAATTCTTAAATACATATTTAAAGGGTAATGATAAATATAGAGTTAATTATATCTAGTTTAGTCAAGATTTGATTAAATACATAAATTATGATAAATATTTATGTAAATTTTATCTCGAATAGTTTTTGCAATAATATTGAACAATTAAGATTGGGAGATAAATTTTTGGGTTTTTTTAAAATGGTTTTTAGATAAGGATTTATTTATTTAAATCAAATTTGAGATTTATCGAATGAGATATTTCACGGTTAAATAAAATTAAGAAATATTGAGTAAAATGAAATTTAAGGTCACTAAAATAATATTGAATCAAATAAGGGAGGGTTCAAGACGAAATAATAGTGATGTAAAAATCGAGAATCTATATGAAACTGTTAAATTTTAAATTGTTATATTTGAGCTATGAACTATATTGTAATTAAATGGTTTAGAGATTTGGATATGTATTTGGAACCAAGATAGTTAAATTTGTTATTTAGATAATGAATTGAATTGGATATAAATTGAGGATGAACTAAATTGGAAATTTTTAAACTAGATTGGGAAAAATTTAGTTGAAATGTTGAATACTTAAAGTATGGAACATATTGAAATAAAAGGGGTAATTGGGATATTAAATCCAAATTTGGGAATTATAAAATTTAAGTGGTTATTTTAGGAAAATTTAAATTGATAAAATGAGATTTACTATAATTGGAATGGGAAGGTCGGGTTGATGTGAACGATTTGGAATTTGAAAGTGCTTTACTGTATACAGCATATAAATTATACAAATACTATTTTGGGAATATAATCATTTGAAGTGAAATGGATATTTAGGTTTGAAGTATAAATTAAGTGAATGACCACGGTGTAATAGTGTATATTTCTACCCTGTAGATAGTTCTATGGACCCTTAGAGGATGGACATCCCAAACATCCTTTAAGTTATATTGTATTTCAGTTGATATTTCATTTGAGTTGAATTTATTGATATAAGAATGTTAATCCTGACTCGAGTGTTTTGTGTTTTGCTTTACGCTCGGGTCAGACTGAGTAATACAGCATTAGAGACTTACCTTTGGAGATTGGAGCTTCATTTGGAGATCCAACTATCGTTTCAGCTTTCAGTTTTCTAGTTGACTGGTTCAGAGAAGTCATCGGCTCGTACTGAAGACTTTTCTGTATTCAAGAGATTCTGATGTATTTATTTTAAACTCTGATGTATATAGTAGCTTCATGAACTACTATTTTTTCTATTCTGCTGCATTATATTACTCTGTGTCTGTGATCTGTGTTTGATTTATTTACTGTATATTTTAAGTTTGCCAAATTAAATTAACAATTCGGTATTTTGAATTATTCAAGTCGGACATGTACGGTTTTAGTGTCGATTTGAATGGTCCAAATAGCAGGTCGTTACATGAACGAATTGGAAGAGAACATAAAAGTAACCATGTTATGTACATTGTTGATTTCCAAAGGGTTGGCTACTATCAGAAATGCTATGACCCCGATTGTAGAGGCTATCAATCTCCAGTGCGCCCAATACCATGGGATGTATTGTCAAATTGTTGTGGTATTGTGAATCAAGAAGGCAAGCCTGTCTAGAACCAATGCATCTGTCAAATGAAATATTAACTACATAATCACTTTAGTCTATGTTGCTTTTGTGTATTGTTAGCTAGCAAGTGCTTACACAACTGATTTTAAATTTGATAATGAAATTTTAGTAATTGATAATGAATTTGTAATGTCTAATGTTTGTAATGCTCTGTTAAAAAGATAAAAGCATTTTTGTTTTATTGACAGTATGTTGTATCACTTTTATTGACAGTTCCACATATGCTCTTTTCAAAAGGCTATACATAACAACATCACTTTTATTGATAGTATGTTTCGGGTAGAAATATGCTAGTCATACTTATCTCCAGTTGTTCTGTTTGATTTGTATTCCTGGTGCTGTGCGTGAAACTCGTGAATTAACAAATGATTTGGTTTGAATGAGGATATATAAGGTCTCACTGCGGATTTGGATTATGCTATTAAAACTGCTCCTATTTGGTACCATTTTTATTTTGTTCTAGCGACCAACGTCAGAGCTGGAGTGAATGAATAGAAAAGACTATGTGACGACCCGCCCTTCTCAACCTAGAAGGACGTATCATCATTAAAAAAGAAAGGGATAGAAAAAGAAAAGAATAAAAAGAAAGAACAACAACATCAGAATCTCACAGCGGAATGGAACAAAATATAATACATCACATAACTATTACATAGTTATACATACATCAGAGTAATACAATATCACATAACAGGACTGTCATATACATATGCGTCCATACATACATCCAAAATACTGCATACACTAACCACACAGCGGAACTATATATATAGATACATACGTCTGGTCTTCTCCCCAAAATAGCTTCTCCAGAAAATCAACACTTCCAATACCTATCACTTGGCTACTCATAAAAATTTGAGTACCCAAGAGTTTACGAAAAAAAAAAATAAACTCCGGGTCAGACATAGGTCTGGTATGAGTAAACAGGTTAAAATTGCTTAACTTGAAAACCATTTGAAATAAAGGTATCACGTAAGACTCCCCACAAATAAATACAGGTAAGTTTTTACCTTACGCTAACCAAAACATTTTATAGGAAATTCAGTGATATTATAGTAGTGTCTAGGGCTTTCAAGTAAATAGAAAATAGCTAAAATTGTTACATCTATTAAATTCCAGTTACTAGCCACGAAAGTGGGTAATACAAATCAAAACCGTAGGGTCTCGTAGGGAAATTGGATTTCCAACAATGGCAGGGCTACTGGGGTACCGCCCGTCACAGTGATCACCGTACCGAGGATCACTCCCGACCCCCTACAACACAAGGCCGGAACCATTCCTTACTAAACAGTCCCGAACAAGATAACACCGCAGTTGTGGCCAACAACTGCTCACACAACCGAATAAAAAGGGACATCTAGACATGGGAATATCTTGTCCTGCTTGGGCATGACCCACCTAACCTTGCTGCATCTCCCCTGTTTTAAACATTCCCGGTTGATGAGGCTTGAGGCTACCATTACCTCTATTGAACATATCTTAGAATGCTCGTCGTCCGCCTGACGATGTGCTGAAAGCATTCAATCCATACAAGTTCGTTCCGGGTTCGAACGAAACCGAAGGCATTATCTCGTTACACTCATTTTGGAATCACCCTAAGAGTTAACGACGATAACCCTTGCATTCTGAAACACCATCTCGATCACCATTTGATAAGTCACGACCTATCGTTTAATTTAGATCGATGTGGTTTTCGGAGAATCAAAATTGATTCTTCCGATCCCGGTCTCATCGGAACCCAAACGCCATTTTAAGGGCCAAGTTGTCTATTTAACTTAAAAGTTCAATTTATTATCAAAATTCACATAACAGATATAACAGATAAATCATACACAGTTATCACAGATATCCATAATATATCACAGCATATCTCAGAAATAACATCAAACAGATGTTAAAGTCAATCAAACAGAATTATCAATGCATACCAAACAGTTTGTTTTTACATAATTTATTGCTTAAGAATAAACTATTTATTCTGTTTAATTAATTACTGTTTAATTAACTTATTAATGGTCAATTAATCAATTAGTTATCATTAATTATTAATTCATTAATCATCTAATCTTTAATTACTTATTAGTTTAATTAACTTCTATTCATTAACTGTTACTTAATTACTCAGTAAATTAATTTATTTTTTTATTGTTAATTAATAACTCACTTATTAAAAAGTAATTACTTATTTAATTACCACAAATTACTTTAATAAATCAATTATTATCAATTTAATTAAAGTATAGTTCCTAATTAATCATTTAAGTTAATTTCCATTAATTAACTTCAAATAATTAGCTAACGTTATTAAGTTTTAAATTGATTTAACATATGATTTATTTTTAATTACAAAATTAATTTAAAGTTATCAATTAAATTTCAAATATAAATTAATTTACATTCTAATTACTTTATATTAGTCAAACCATCTTTACATCACTTACCATTACTAAACTTTTAAAACAAATATTAGCCTAACTAACTAATTATTTAGTTACTTAGTTGTAAAAATACTAAAACAGATTATGCACGTTCAATTGGAAAGGTACCCGAGACAAACCCCTTCCCTACTCGAGACAGTCTCGAGTTATCCTCGTGTCTCCCCTGCGTCCCTCTCTCTCTCACTCTCTATCTTCTTCTCCCTTTCCCTGATTCTTTTCTTCTTATCAATTTCCCTTATTTTTATGTATCAGTATAAATCGAATTGCAGTAGCCACTCACGCAGACGCGGTCCTAACTCGAGCTTACCCACCCCTTTACTCGAGTACCCACTCGAGTATCACTCGATACGAAGCCACTCACGACCTCACTGACACGCTCATGCCACCGTGCACGTGCACGGTGGTGCGCTTGGCCTCCGGCGACTCGCTACAGCCCCCACAAACCACAAATCATCCACTCATACGATTACATCTCTCAAAACAACACGAATCGGTCGAAGGCAAAAAATTTCCTGAAGCTCGAGCATGCGACGCATTCACCCACCGACAATTCCTTCGTGCGGCCACCAACCATCACCGGAGGTGATGGAACTCCACCAGAACTTTGCTCACATCCCCCTAACTCCACCTAAAATTGCGTTCCACTCGGTTGCCCTATTGGAGCCGAAATAAATTTTTACAGAGCACCATGAATTCTTAGCCCAAAACCCTATTTTTGAACCAACCCCAAAACTCTTGCATTGAACAATTGTTTTTGCATTTTCCCCGACATCTACAAGTATCAATCAAACTCCCACATGAATTTAAACTTCTAAAATTAATTGAATCACCGGATATTCTCAAATAAGCAATTTTGGTTCACTTTGAAACCGCATCTATTCTTCTTACTTAAAAATCATTATTTTTATGTTAAAAATCTTAGCTTTGAGTGTTTAATCAAGATATAGATTCAAATTAACAAACTAAAATATTTAAATTTTAACATTGATTTCCTTTTTACTGTAACTTAAAGATACAGTGTTTATAACATACTGTTAAACTCCTAAAACAAGTTTACATGCCAATGTTTAAGATAAACCACTTGTATCAACAACAAATCTAAAGTTCAAAAGATTATATGAATAAGTATTTACAAATATTTTGGCTTTTCTTTGTTCAGATTTTTCAAAAATCTTGAAGAACAGCTACCTATACTAACAAAGCAATAGGAAATACCCAAGGCTATTTATATAAACAATATCAAAGCACTTAACATTCATAAACTAAAGATACAAGTTTAGATTTAAAATAGGTAAGTTTACTCACCAAAAACAATTTGATGAAGAAAGGCTACAGGTTTGATTCCTTGAAACTTCACTGTCCTGAATTTGAATAAATTTTAATTTACCAGGTAAAGCTATTTATTTCCTCCTCTAATCTCAGGTTTATTTTATGTTTAGTCATGTTTTTATAAACGAACATAATATAGGTGGATATATATATATATATATATATATATATATATATATATATATATATAAGTAGCTGAATAATTATAGGTTGATCCAGACAGTTACTACTTGTATTGTTATCCTTTCTTTTTATTGGCTAAGTAATATACAATGCAGTATGAAATGATAAAGAGATTTCGGATGTAGTACTACGAACAAAATGTTATGCTCATTAATGCTTTTGCTCTTAATTATGATAACATGTATTTAATGTTTTACTGATAGTTGCAATTTGTACAAAGTTATTTATCTTATTTCGGCCAGCATATTTTGTACAGGATACAGATTTTGTTTTTATTATATTTGAAGTAAAACTTGTGTTTTCTTATGCATAAATATTTTCCAGCAGCACATAAGGTTTATATTTAATTTATAGCATTGTGATTGTACAAAGATATTTTTTTGTACTTGACAAAGATGTTTGAAACGTTTTGCAATTGTTCAGTTTCATAAAATCAGGTTTTGTTCAACTAGATTTTGTCAGTATATTTAGCTATATATTTCCTTGTCTTATTGTAGAAGCTTGCTTATTTATACATATGTTTGTTATTTTGAGTGTAGCCTGATTTTGATTTTTATTTGTTGAGTACAACTATATATAACTTGTCTTGTTTTCTTTGCATTATTCATTTGTATATACAGGTTATATTTCTCAAACTTTCTGATATGTTTGCTTAAAAGTTATTGTTAGCATATTAGTTGTATTCTATTTGTTAATTAAATTTTCAAACATTTATTTACATCATATACTTGCATTTTTATACTTCAAGCTATAATTTGTATTTGTACATTTATCTCTTTAGTTACATTCTATAATTATGATTATGTTTTATACTAGTTTTGTATGTTTATGTTTATAATTATTTATATTGTTTTATACTTATGTGATTATGTTTAATATTACTATGTTTGTTAATTTTTAAACTTATCATTTTAAAAACTAACATTGTATCCATATATATTATCACAGAATAAAATATAGAATCTTAGTTTTTATTGAATAAGATAGATTTTGTTTTAATGGTTTTGAAGCATTTAAATTTAAATTTTCAAATCAAAAATTTCTTTTATAAAACATATAACTGTTAAATATCAAAGATCTTATTTGTTTATAAAATGTAAAGCTTGCATTTAATTTA
Organism: Allium cepa; assembly: GCA_030765085.1. Classification (NCBI taxonomy): domain Eukaryota; kingdom Viridiplantae; phylum Streptophyta; class Magnoliopsida; order Asparagales; family Amaryllidaceae; genus Allium; species Allium cepa. Next base: position 204,076,134 of record CM060929.1, read on the forward strand.
AATTAGATTAAATATTCATTAAAATATGCTGTCAAAAATTCTGGGTTGTTACATTCCTCCCCCCTTAAAGGAATTTCGTCCCCGAAATTTAAAACAACAGTTAATTCAAAAGCTTTTATATTAACAATCCAAACATACATATCATTCATACAATAGCAACCAAACAAACAGTCTATTCTAACTAACACCACTACTTATCCGAACATAAATCCGGATAAGCATCCTTAAAACTATCAAGAGTTTCCCATGTACAATCTCTGAGATCCTCACTCCATTGCACCTTGATGATTTTCACCACTTTGTTCCTGAGTTGCTTCTCGTCTCGATCCACAATCTGAACTGGACTTCTGACCATAGTTAAATTGGGTTCAATTTCCAAATCTTCTTGAACTACTGGTTCTACAACCAGTGATGGATCATGAACAAATTTCCTCAAATGCGATATATGAAACACATTGTGAATCCCAGTCATCCGCTCTGGCAATTCAATCCTGTAGGCTACAGCTCCAATTCTTTCCAATACTCGAAATGGTCCAATATATCTCGGGGCAAGCTTTCCCATCTTTCCGAATCTTATAGCACCTTTAATTGGGGAAACTTTAACAAAAACCAAGTCTCCGATCTCAAATTCCAATGGCCTTCGTCTTCTATCCGCATATTTCTTCTGACGATCTTAAGCAGCTTTCATCCTTTTCTTGATAAGCTCAACCTTCGCATAAGCTTCTCGAATAAGATCGGGTCCGAGCACAAGACGATCCTTCGATTCAATCCAACAAGATGGGGATCTACACGGTCTTCCATATAAAGCTTCATAAGGAGCCATCTTAATACTCGCTTGATAACTGTTATTATAAGAAAATTCCACTAGATGAAGATGGTCCTCCCAAGAACCTCCAAAATCTAAAACACAAGCCCGTAGCATATCCTCAAGAATACGATTCAGCCTCTCCGTCTGTCCGTCCGTTTGAGGATGATAGGCTGTACTCAATCTCAAATCTGTTCCCATTGTTGATTGCAGAGCTTCCCAAAATTTGCTAGTGAAAATAGGATCACGATCACTTACTATGCTGACTGGAACACCATGCAATCGAACTATCTCCTTCAAGAAAATTTTCACCAGAGAAACTGCAGTGCGGGTTGCTTTTACCGGTATAAAATGGGCACTCTTAGTTAAACGATCCACAATAACCCATATACCATCATTCCCTTTCCTGGTTCTAGGCAAACCATCGATAAAATCCATCGAGATCATTTCCCATTTTCAATTCGGAATTTCCAAAGGTTGCAATAACCCGGCAGATTTCTGTTGATCACCTTTAACTTGTTTGCAGATGGCACAACTGTTCACAAATCTAGCAATATCCTTCTTCATATTCGGCCGCCAGAAAACTCTCCTCATGTCCTTGTACATCTTCGAAATTCCAGGATGAATATTCAATTTGGAGCGATGACTTTCAGACAACACTTCCTGCCTTAACTCCTTGTCATTCGAAACACAGATTCTCCCGTTGATCCTTAGTGTTCCTTGGCCATCAATTTCAAAACTGGGACACTGACCCTTCCTGACTCTCCTGATGATCCTCCTCAACATCTTATCAGATTCTTGCTTGCTTGAGATCCTTTCAATAAGAGATGGAATCACTTCCAGAAGAGATAAAACCGCGTTCCTACTGAGAGCATCAGCTACGATATTCGCTTTTCCCGGAGTGTACAGAATATCCAGATCATAGGATGCTAGAAATTCAACCCACCGCTGCTGCCTCAGATTAAGATCTTTTTGAGAGAATAGATATTTCAACGGTTTGTGATCCGTGAACAATTCGAATTTCTCTCCCAAAAGATAATGTCTCCAAATTTTCAAAGCAAAACAATGGCTAGCAATTCAAGATCATGCGTAGCATAGTTCTTCTCATGAGGCTTCAACTACCGACTAGCATACGCAATAACCCTTTCGTTCTGCATCAGAACTGCTCCCAAACCAATAATACAAGCATTAGTATAAACCTCGAATTTGCTTTTCCCATCCGAAATAGCAAGTACTGGTGCACTACTTAACCTTATCTTTAATTCCTGAAAAGCTTCTTCGCACTGAGGCGTCCATTTGAATTTAGCTCATTTCCTGATCAGCTTCGTTAGATGCGAAGAAATCTTGGAATAATCCCTGATAAATTTCCTGTAGTAGCCAGCCAATCCTAGAAAACTGCGAACTTCCGTCGCTGTCTCTGGCTGTTTCAATTCCAAAATAGTTTCAACTTTCGCAGGGTCTACAGAAATGCCTTCACCCGAAACAATGTGTCCTAAAAATTTAACCTTTGATTTCCAGAAATGGCACTTCGAAAACTTCGCCTTCAACACATGCTTCCTCACAGTCTCCAATACAATCCTCAAATTCTCCCTGTGCTCTTCTTCGGATTTGGAATAGACCAAGATATCATCGATGAATACCAGCACAAATTTATTCAATACATCCCTAAAGACTCGATTCATGAGGTCAACGAAGTAGGCCGGAGCGTTGGTTAATCCGAACGGCATAACCAACCACTCATAGAAATAATTCGGTCCCCTAAATGCAGTCAAGGGAATACTGTCTTCAGCTACCCTTAACTGGTGGAAACCTGAAGCTAGATCCAATTGAGAAAAGATAGAAGCACCATGCAACTGGTCAAAAAGATCATCGATGCGAGGAAGAGGATATTTATTACGGATAGTCACTTTGTTCAATTCTCTATAATCCACACAGAACCTCAGTGATCCATCTGATTTGGTCACAAACACTGCCGCCGAACCCCAACAAGAAAAATTGGGTCTTATCAACCCCTTCTCTAAAAGATCTTGGGTCTACTTAATCGATTCTTCTCTTTCCCTAGGGGCCATTCTCCTACTGGGCTGAATCACTGGCACAGCTCCTGGAATCAAATCAATACGGTGAAAAGTTTGTGTACGAGTGCACGTGCTAATATAGTACACACGGATCGTGTAATATGGAATATAATATAAATGCGAAAATAGATGATAATAGCAAAGTAAATAAAAATAGAAAAATCACACCAGAGATTTTTATACTGGTTCGGAGCACCGTCCTACGCCCAGTCCCAGACTTCTATCAGGATTTTCACTATTAACTATCTCGCTTCACCCGGAGGAACATGTTTACAACACCCGGGCAAACAAACGGGATTTCACGCCTCTAATACACCGAGGACTTCAACACTTGCCTCTTACAACACCGAGGACTTCAACACTTGCCTCTTACAACACCGAGGACTTCAACACTTGCCTTTTACAACATCGAGGACTTCAACACTTTCCTCTTACAACACCGAGGACTTCAACAAAGATGAATATAATTGTTTGGTGACGGTATGTGTTCTTGCTAACACAGTTTTGTCATTTGTAGTACAAACTTCCTATAATCTTATCCTCAAAATACGTGAATGATGTTTTGTGAAGATTAAGGGAAGTATATTACTTATTGAATCAAAAGATATGAAATAATTTCAATGATTCAATAAGCAATTAAAATAATTGAGAACTTTTAGAATGCAGGAGTATTTAGAAAGTAAGATCAGAAATTAGAGTAAAAAAAAATATGTTTTCATGTATTTGAATCAATGATTTAGATGAGTTTATATAGAGACAAATGGTTGTAACTCTTTGTGAACAATAGCCATTAATGGATATGATCATTGATGAAAGGTAAGAGATGCAACAATTGGAGAAAGAAGTGTGTTTTGGAAAAGGTTGCTCTCTGTTTAAAAAAACGGTCGACAGGTCAAAAAATGGCCAGTGGATAGGATTTCAAATATATAGTCGTTATGTGCATGTGTGCACGTTCATTGTGCATTTTACACAGAAACGGTCGACCGCCTGATTTATGACCGGTCGACCGGTCCCTGTTAATTTGCTCAATGAATGTGCAATGCTTTTCAAACACACACACACACACACACACACACACACACACACACACACACACACACACACATATATATATATATCGGTTATATTGAGGTGCATGATTATTCGAGGATAGATTTTAACAAGTTTATCACTATTACAATATCAAATAATCAACCTATAATCTAGAGTACCATATGTAGCTCTTTTGTGCCTCTTTATAGCCATGATGCCTGTGTTTTGTCGATCGCCTTTATTTCTTTGTCAGAAATCAAAAACTTTATAGAACCTGTGACTCAACATTCTCCCCCTTTTTGATTGATGACAACATATATCTGAAGTTCTGAATCTCCCATGAATATGTGTCTCCCCCTGAGATTTTGTTTGTATTCTTTATATATATATTCCGCAATTGCTCACATCGCCTTTGCCGATGATATAGCCTTTTGAATTATCTCCAAAAGTGACGGAGCCACCATCTGAGTATGTAATATTTGTTAATAAGCTCTTGTCTCCAGTCATGTGCTTCGAGCAACCACTGTCCGATATCCACTTTCCTCTTTTCTTAAGTGGGACCTGCAAAAAATAAAATTAAGTCCATGGTACCCACTTTTTATGGGGTCCTAAGAGTTAGGTCTTAGGAGTCCAAACCCATACGGGTCTGGTATCCCCTTTATATACATAATTAGTATTATGATGCACAGTATTCATGAAATTCTGAATATATTTGTTCCTAATCAAATTGTTATTTGTTTTAGGAACCCATATTTTGATAGTCTTGATATTTTTCTTTTGAAATTTCACAACTGGTTTTGGTTTGGAGTATAATAGACTAAGATTTTTCTTAGCTTCAGTTTTTTGTACTTTCTTCTTCCTTTTATTTCCAAGATGTTTCTTGGTTTCTTGTTTCTTATATCCCAAACCTTGTTTATCCGAAATAGATTATGAATTTTCAATGATTTTTGTCAAATTTTCTCGACCTTTGTTAAAGTTAGAAACATTTTGGGTAATGTTATCTAACTTAGTTTGTAAACTAGCCTTTTCTAGGTCCAGATTTTTGACTTTTGCCTCAAGCTCATGACTTTTAGTAGTGGGAGCATCATTTTTCTCTTTTTGAGTTTCAATTTCTTGACTAAAAAGAACTAATTGAGAGTCAACATTAGATGATGATTCTTGAAAATTTTCAAGTTCTTCTTCTAATATTTTCTTCTCGTCTTTTAACGTATCTCGTTCAAATTCTGCTCTACTCAAATCTGCTTTGGCTTCTTTTAGCTGTCGTTTTATATCTTTATATTTGACTATCAATTCAGCATTAATATCAAGCATTTCATCGAATGTAGGAATTTGTACCTCATCTTCTGTTGCCATGAAACATACATTAGCTTGTTCATTCTCCGAATCACTTTCACTTTCTGATGAAGATGATTCTGAATCATCCCATGTTACTGAGAAGGCTCGTTTCTTTGACTTGTCCTTCTTATATTTGAATTTGTCATTTTCTGACTTCTTCTTTTGTTCTGGACAATCCTTCTGCATGTGCCCCTTTTTGTGGCAGTTGAAACATTCTATAGGGGATGATGTTGGTTTATTCGATCCAGATTTCTTTCTGTTATAACGACCGGCTTTTCGCTGTTTTAGGAATTTCTTGAAACCTTTTGCTATGAGTGCCAGATCTTCGTCTTCAGACTCTGATTCATTTTCGCCTTTTTCTACATGGAATGCCATGTTTTTCTTTTCTTCTTTTTGTTCCTTTCTAGTCTGCAAGTTAGCTTCGTAGGACATTAGATTTCCTATCAATTCATCTGGCTTCATGACAGAAAGGTCATTAGCTTCTTCAATTGCTAATACTTTTCCTTCCCATTCACTAGTAAGAGAATGTAGGACTGTTGAAACAACATCAAAATCAGAATACTTTTGTCCTAAGCCAATAAGTGCATGGTGGATAGTTTGAAACCGTGAATACATATCATTGATTGTCTCATTTGGTTTCATTTTGAAATTGACTTTTCAGCATGGCTATTTTGGCTTGTTTAACCTTGTTAGTACCTCCATGAGTGATTTTTAGCGTTCGCCAAATTTGATATGTAGTAGTGCAGATACTAACACGGTTATATTCATTTTGATCTAATGCACAAAACAACATATTTATTGCTTTTGCATTTACGGCTGCTGCCGTTTTCTCAGCCGCGGTCCATTTTGAATAATCAGTTGTTGGATTCAGTATTTCTTTTTGAGTTGCATTCCAAGCATCATAACTATTTGATTGCATAAAGAATGACATACGTGTTGCCCAATAACTATAGTTAAGACCATTGAAAAATGGAGGTCTTTGTGTCGATTGACTTTCCATGTAAGTGGTGTTTTGAGTGCTAGTACTTGCGTTATTTGCCATGTTACAAGAATATATCAAATAACTGTGTTACGGTTATATGATGACCTGCTTGATACCAAATGAAAAGTTCGTGTACGAGTGCACGTGCTAATATAGTACGCACGGATCGTGTAATATGGAATATAATATAAATGCGGAAATAGATGATAATAGCAAAGTAAATAAAAATAGAAAAATCACACCAGAGATTTTTATACTGGTTCGGAGCACCGTCCTACGTCCAGTCCCAGACTTCCATCTGGATTTTCACTATTAACTACCTCGCTTCACCCAGAGGAACAAGTTTACAACACCCGAGCAAACGAACGGGATTTCACGCCTCTAATACACCGAGCACTTCAACACTTGCCTCTTACAACATCGAGGACTTCAACACTTGCCTCTTACAACACCGAGGACTTCAATAAAGATGAATATAATTGTTTGTTGACGGTATGTGTTCTTGCTAACACAGTTTTGTCATTTGTAGTACAAACTTCCTATAATCTTATCCTCAAAATATGTGAATGATGTTTTTTGAAGATTAAGGGAAGTATATTACTTATTGAATCAAAAGATATGAAATAATTTCAATGATTCAATAAGCAATTAAAATAATTGAGAGCTTTTAGAATGCAGGAGTATTTAGAAAGTAAGATCAGAAATTAGAGTAAAAAAAATATGTTTTCATGTATTTGAATCAATGATTTAGATGAGTTTATATAGAGAAAAATGGTTGTAGCTCTTTGTGAACAGTAGCCATTAATGGATATGATCATTGATGAAAGGTAAGAGATGCAACCATTGGAGAAAGAAGTGTCTTTTGGAAAAGGTTGCTCTCTGTTTAAAAAAACGGTCGACAGGTCAAAAAATGGCCAGTAAACAGGATTTCAAATATATGGTCGTTATGTGCATGTGTGCACGTTCATTGTGCATTTTACACAGAAACGGTCGACCGCCTGATTTATGACCGGTCGACCGGTCCCTGTTAATTTGCTCAATGAATGTGCAATGCTTTTCAAACATATATATATATATATATCGATTATATTAAGGTGCATGATTATTTGAGGATAGATTTTAACAAGTTTATCACTATTAAATATCAAATAATCAACCTATAATCTAGAGTACCATATGTAGCTCTTTTGTACCTCTTTAAAGCCATGATGCCTGTGTTTTGTCGATCGCCTTTATTTCTTTGCCAGAAATCAAAAACTTCATAGAACCTGTGACTTAACATACGGAATTCTATTTCTCGATGTGGTGGCAAACACCTCACTTCTTCAAAAACATCAGGAAAATCTTGAACTACATCGATGTCTTCAACTCTCTTCAGAAGTCTCAATTCCATGCAAAAGACTGCTTAAGTGAATTCCAGAATTATCACACGACACTCTGGCAATTCTACCCAGATCAGTTTCCAACGAAACTATTCTTTCATCACAATTCAAAACGGCTTTATACTTGTCCAGCCAATCCATACCCAAAATAAGATCAAATCCCTTAAAATTCAATACATATGGGTCACAAGAAAAACTGTGGGATAGATAAGAGATCTTTAAGTCCTTACAGATAGTGTCTAATTTGGTCACCCCTCCTATAGGATTAGATACCAAGATAGGACTGTCTACAGAACTAGGAGTAAGAGAGAACTTTTCAACAGAGTCCAAAGAAATAAAACTCAAGGAAGCACCCGAATCAAACAAAACTCTAATATATTTTCCATCCAAAAGTAAAGTACCTTCTAATACTCCTTTGCCCATCGAAGAAGAAGATGGTCCGGCTTCCAAAGCAAAAACTTTATTCTGAGGTGCCCTCTGCAGAAGTGGACAATTCTTGATCATGTGTCCTGGCTGATGGAAATTAAAGTACAATGATTTCTGAACCATAGCTGATCTTGGACAACTCTGATGCGGTTGCTGCTGCTGCTGGAATCCTTTCCTAGGACATTTATTTGCCAAATTCCCTTCCTGTTGACAAATGTAGCACTTTCGAGGTCCGTTGTTATTTCCAGGTTTCTTCTTATTCGGTTTTCTCCATTTAGGATCAAACTTTCGCTTATTCGGATTAGTGAAATTCCCACCTGAAGCTGCTACTGGAATCACCGGTTTCTTACTCATTAAACTTTCATATCTCAATGCCATATCAATCAAATCAACAAAAGATCCTTTCAAAAGCACTATCAATTTTCCATGGAATTCAGGTCTCAACCCTTGCACAAATTTCTCATTCTTTTTCAGAGTATCGATGAGTCCTGGTCCATTACAAGAGAGTTCGTTGAATACGGTTTCATACTCCGAAATAGACATACTACCCTGCTTCAAATACAGAAAATCCTAGTACAATTGGGTTCTCCCTACCATTGGCACAAACTTCTCTTCAAATAATTCCTTAAATCTGTCCCATGAAATGTCATCCTCAGAAATATTTGCAATAGTGGAATCCCACCATGCTGCTGCACCACCTTGCAGTTGCCACGATGCCATATGCCTCTTACGCTCATCAGACAATTTCATGCTCTCGAAAATACGTTCGCAAGAGCGTAGCCAGTCTTGAACTTCAATTATTGACTCCGAACCTTTGAATGGTTGGCCTCCGAGATGTTTGAAATCCTTGCATAAAGCTACAAAACTGACTTAAGGCGGTACTGGATTAACAGCCTCACTAACATTTTGACTCCGTCCATTATCTGTTGAAGTACTGGGCCTAACTCTACCTCTTCTTCCTGAACTCATGTCGGTCACCTGAACAGGTAACTCAACAAATTTAGATAGACTATATATATAATTATATTATATGAAATACAAATACGCACTCTCAAGATAAATATAACACAAGAGCCTAGGTACTCGCTCGACCTAGCGCTCTGATACCAACTGTGACGACCCGCCCTTCTCAACCCAGAAGGGCGTATCATCATTAAGAAAGAAAGGGATAGAAATAGAAAAGAATAAAAAGAAAGAACATCAACATCAGAATCTCACAGCGGAATGGAACAAAATATAATACATCACATAATTATTACATAGTTATACATACATCATAGTAATACAATATCACATAACAGGACTGTCATATACATATATGTCCATACATACATCCAAAATACTGCATACACTAACTACACAGCGGAACTACATATATAGATACATACGTCTAGTCTTCTCCTCAAAATAGCTTCTCCAGAAAATCAACACTTCCAATACCTATCATTTGGTTACTCATAAAAATTTGAGTACCCATGAGTTTATGAAAAACAAAATATAAACTTCGGGTCAGACATGGGTCTGGTATGATTAAACAGGTTAAAATTGCTTAACTTGAAAACCATTTGAAATAAAGGTATCACGTAAGACTCCCCACAAATAAATACGGGTAAGTTTTTACCTTACGCTAACCAAAACATTTTATAGGAAATTCAGTGATATTATAATAGTGTCTAGTGTTTTCAAGTAAATAGAAAATAGCCGAAATTGTTACATCTATTAAATTCCAGCTACTAGCCACGAAAGTGGGTAATACAAATCAAAACCGTAGGGTCTCGTAGGGAAATTGGATTTCCAACAATGGCAGGGCTACTGGGGTACCGCCCGTCACGGTACGGGGCCTAGATCACCGTACCGAGGATCACTTCTAACCCCCTACAACACAAGGCCGGAACCATTCCTTACTGAACAGTCCCGAACAAGATAACCCCGCAGTTGTGGCCAACAACTGCTCACACAGCCGACTAAAAAGGGACATCTAGACAAGGGAATATCTTGTCCTGCTTGGGCATGACCCACCTAACCTTGCTGCATCTCCCCTGTTTTAGCCATTCCCAGTTGATGAGGCTTGAGGCTACGATTACCTTTATTGAACATATCTTAGAATGCTCATTGTCCGCCTGACGATGTCCTGAAAGCATTCAATCCATACAAGTTCGTTCCGGGTTCAAATGAAACTGAAGGCATTATCTTGTTACACTCATTTTGGAATCACCCTAAGAGTTAACGACGATAACCCTTGCATTCTGAAGCACCATCTCGATCACCATTTGATAAGTCACGGCCTATCGTTTAATTTGGATCGATGTGGTTTTCGGAGAATCAAAATTGATTCTTCCGATCCCGGTCTCATCGAAATCCAAACGCCATTTTAAGGGCCAAGTTGTCTATTTGACTTAACAGTTCAATTTAATATCAGAATTCACATAACAGATAAATCATACACAGTTATCACAGATATCCATAACATATCACAACATATCTCAGAAATATCATCAAATAAATGTTAAAGTCAATCGAACAGAATTATCAATGCATACCAAACAGTTTGTTTTTACTTAATTTATTGCTTAAGAATAAACTATTTATTCTGTTTAATTAATTACTGTTTAATTAACTTATTAATGATCAATTAATCAATTAGTTATCATTAATTATTAATTCATTAATCATCTAATCTTTAATTACTTATTTAATTAATTAACTTCTATTCATTAACTGTTAGTTAATTACTCAGTTAATTAATTTATTTTTTTATTGTTAATTAATAACTCACTTATTAAAAAGTAATTACTTATTTAATTACCACAAATTACTTTAATAAATCAATTATTATCAATTTAATTAAAGTATAATTCCTAATTAATCATTTAAGTTAATTTCCATTAATTAACTTCAAATAATTAGCTAACGTTATTAAGTTTTAAATTGATTTAACATATGATTTATTTTTAATTACAAAATTAATTTAAAGTTATCAATTAAATTTCAAATATAAATTAGTTTACATTCTAATTACTTTATATTAGTCAAACCATCTTTACATCACTTACCATTACTAAACTTTTAAAACATAGCCTAACTAACTAATTATTTAGTTACTTAGTTATAAAAATACTAAAACAGATAATGCACGTTCAACTAAAAAGGTACCCGAGACAAACCCCTTCCCTACTCGAGACAGTCTCGAGTTATCCTCGTGTCTCCCCTGCGTCCCTCTCTCTCTCACTCTCTATCTTCTTCTCCCTTTCCCTGATTCTTTTCTTCTTATCAATTTCCCTTTTTTTATGTATCAGTGTAAATCGAATTGCAGTAGCCACTCACGCAGACGCGGTCCTAACTCAAGCTAACCCACCCCTTTACTCGAGTACCCACTCGAGTATCACTCGATACGAAGCCACTCACGACCTCACTGACACGCTCACGCCATCGTGCACGCGCCCGGTGGTGCGCTTGGCCTCCGGCGACTCGCGACAGCCCCCACAAACCACAAATCATCCACTCATACGATTACATCTCTCAAAACAACACGAATCGGTCGAAAGCAAAAAATTGCCTGAAGCTCGAACATGCGACGCATTCACCCACTGACAATTCCTTTATGCGGCCACCATCCATCACCGAAGGTGATGGAACTCCACCAGAACTTCGCTCACATCCCCCCTAACTCCACCTAAAATTGCGTTCCACTCGGTTGCCCTATTGGAGCCGAAATAAATTTTTACAGAGCACCATGAATTCTTAGCCCAAAACCCTATTTTCGAACCAACCCCAAAACTCTTGCATTGAACAATTGTTTTTTCATTTTTCCCGACATCTACAAGTATCAATCAAACTCCCACACGAATTTAAACTTCTAAAATTAATTGAATCACCGGATATTCTCAAATAAGCAATTTTGCTTCACTTTGAAACCGCACCTATTCTTCTTACTTAAAAATCATTATTTTTATGTTAAAAATCTTAGCTTTGAGTGTTTAATCAAGATATAGATTCAAATTAACAAACTAAAATATTTGAATTTTAACATTGATTTCCTTTTTACTGTAACTTAAAGATACAGTGTTTATAACATACTGGTAAACTCCTAAGACAAGTTTACATGCCTATGTTTAAGATAAACCACTTGTATCAGCAACAAATCTAAAGTTCAAACAATAATATGAATAAGTATTTATAAATATTTCGGCTTTTCTTTGTTCAGATTTTTCAAAAATCTTGAAGAACAGCTACCTGTACTACCAAAGCAACAGGAAATACCTAAGGCTATTTATATAAACAATATCAAAGCACTTACCATTCATAAACTAAAGATACAAGTTTAGATTTAAAATAGCTAAGTTTACTCACCAAAAACAATTTGATGAAGAAAGGCTACAGCTTTGATTCCTTGAAACTTCACTGTCCTGAATTTGAATAAATTTTAATTTACCAGGTGAAGCTATTTATTTCCTCCTCTAATCTCAGGTTTGTTTTATGTTTAGTCAAGTTTTTATAAACGAACATAATATAGGTGGATATATATATAGAAGTAGCTGAATAATTATAGGTTGATCTAGACAGTTACTACTTGTATTGTTATCCTTTCTTTTTATTGGCTAAGTAATATACACTGTAGTATGAAATGATAAAGAGATTTCGGCTGTAGTACTACATGAACAAAATGTTATGCTAATTAATGCTTTTGCTCTTAATTATGATAACATGTATTTAATGTTTTACTGATAGTTGCAATTTGTACAAAGATATTTATCTTATTTTGGCCAGCATATTTTGTACAAGATACAGATTTTGTTTTTATTATATTTGAAGTAAAACTTGTGTTTTCTTATGCATAAATATTTTCCAGCAGCACATAAGGTTTATATTTAATTTATAGCATTGTGATTGTACAAAGATATTTTTTGTACTGGACAAAGATGTTTGAAACGTTTTGTAATTGTTCGGTTTCATAAAATTAGGTTTTGTTCAACTAGATTTTGTCAGTATATTTAGCTATATATTTCCTTGTCTTATTGTAGAAGCTTGCTCATTTATACATATGTTTGTTATTTTGAGTGTAGCCTGATTTTGATTTTGATTTTTATTTATTGAGTACAACTATATATAGCTTGTCTTGTTTTCATTGCATTATTCATTTGTATATACAGGTTATATTTCTCAGACATTCTGATATGTTTGCTTAAAAGTTATTGTTAGCATATTAGTTGTATTCTATTTGTTGATTAAATTTTCAAACATTGATTTATATCATATACTTGCATTTTTATACTTCAAGTTATAATTTATATTTGTACATTTATCTCTTTAATTACATTCTATAATTTATGATTATGTTTTATACTAGTTTTGTATGTTTATGTTTATAATTATTTATATTGTTTTATACTTATGTGTTTATGTTTAATATTACTATGTTTGTTAATTTTTAGACTTATCATTTTAAAAAATAACATTGTATCCATATATATTATCACAGAATAAAATATAGAATCTTAGATTTTATTGAACAAGACAAATTTTGTTTTAATGGTTTTGAAGCATTTAATTTTAAATTTTCAAATCAAAACTTTCTTTTATAAAACATATAACTGTTAAATATCAAAGATTTTATTTGTTTATAAAATGTAAAGCTTGCATTTAATTTAAATTAGATTAAATATTCATTAAAATATGCTGTCAAAAATTCCGGGTTGTTACAGACTATATCTTAAAAATATAAATAATAACTACAGTAACATACAATAAAAAAATACTATGCATAAGAATTAAAAAGATATATCAGTTTATCTTTTTTAACATAACTAACAATATTGTATTCCAAATAAAAGTTAAACATAAACAACTGCATACAAACAGAAGTAATCAAAATCATATTATAACCAATTCAACATATGAAATTATCCCAATATTCAACTCAAAGTATTCATAAAACAACCTAGCATTCATAGGACAACCAATCAAATACATTGGACTAAAACAATCAACTCAATTATTCAACTCAAATTATTTGTAGAACAACCAATCAAATACATTGGACTAAAACAATCAACTCAATCATTCAATGAACACCCCCTTCTATTATGTCCTAGTTTTTTTACACTTTCCACATCTGTTTTGCTTAGCATGAAAATCAGCACCTTCAGTCCTATTCATCCTAGGCCTACCAGCTCCATGAACAGGCTTAGGAGGAAGAATAATAGATGATTCTTCAGCTTCAATTGCTTCCTTATCAAAAGTTGGAATATGATTGATCAAATGTGAATACGAAGCTCGATAATACTCAACAGTAAAGTAATTCTCAATATACTCATAAATATAATTTCTGGTTAAAGAAATACACTTCAAAGCATGCGCACAAGGAAAACCTGTCACTTTCCATTGATTGCAACTGCAAATGCAATTTTTAAGATCAACCTTTTGAGATGTTGGCGAATGAACTTCAAAAATATACCTACAAAATTTCAAATTAAATACAGTTAAAATGTATAAGCAGATTGCATTTCCAAAAATGGATTATTAGCACTATATATATTCTTTCTAATCTATCTAATAAATAAGAACCAATTCATGTGCATTGAACTAATAGTGAAAAATAAGACTCAAAAACCAAAACAAATAACAACGGTCATACTGTTCATATTCTTAAAGATCACGGACTAATGCATCATACTCCTATGCACAACATTAGTTTTTACCATAACAAAATCTCAAAAATAAAACACTACAATGATACTTGCTTTATATTACTTGGTCCTTACATTATTCATATTATCATAAGCCTCAATGCAGACAAAGAGAAAATACGTAGCAAGTGACACCAATAAAATGAAATCATAACACAGGCTACAAAGCGAGTTAAAAAAAGGTAACGACCCAGAATTTTAATTAATTAAAATTTGTATATTTAATTAATTTTAAATATTAATAAGTGAAATTTATAAGTCGAATAAATTTTATTTCGAATAATTGGGTTTAACTGGATAATTAAATCGATAATTTAATATGTTAAATTATGGAAATAATTGAAAATTGGGTTTAATATGATTGAAATTGATTTGTAAAATTTTATTTTATCATATTGGAGATAGAATGATGTTATAGAACTTTTAAAATCGAATTAGGAGTTTATTTGTGAAAATTGAATATTTTAATATTTAATCGACTAGTGAAAATAGCCATTTTTCGAACAGTCTCAGAATTGGACGAAACTAGTTCCATTGGATCCGTAATTGTTTGTTATTATCGGATTTCAATTTTCGTAGCAATCAGAGTTATCGTTTGATCGTGGCAGCTCGAAACGCATTGAAATTGTTTTTAATATTAATTTGGCGAGTTAAAATAGCCATTTTTCAAACAGTCTCGGATTTCGACGAAACTAGTTTCATCGGATCCGTAATGTGATATTATTGTATGGTTTCAAATTTCGTGTCAATTGGATTTATCGTTTGTCCGGTGCAAGCTAAAACGCCTAGAAAATCGTTTAATCGGTTTAATTTTAAATCGAACGTTTAATACCATAACTTGCACAGATGACCGAATTAGTTTCCGAAACCTGTTCCATTGTGTCCGGAACGCGGGATAAACCCCAGAAACGCCAGTTACAGCGCGTAAATCGGATTCCGGAAAACCCGGATGAATAGTGTTCAACAATTTCCTATAAATAGACCTTAAATTCACAAAAAAAATAAGAAAATTATAAAACCCTAATCCTATAGCCAGCCGCCGGCCTCAATATACACGGCCAGAAACTTCCTAACTTCTTCCTCTCCGATCTCCTCATCCAAGCGTTTTTAGGCAACGATCTCAACTAGAGAATCGTAGAGGACGACAAGGAGAACCTATCCAACGGTCAAGATCGTCATCGGAGCATCGTGGTCGCCAGAATCTGGCTGTGAAGTACATACGAATGGACGCGTTTTCCAAGGCCATCAAGGGACCGAGCCTGGCCAAAATGCAGCCGAGCGTGGCTCTTGCGAAAGGGGTCAGGATGGCATCACTTGATCGCGGTGGAAGTCAATGAGGTAGTTGCGAAAATTAACCCTAAGTTTATGTGATGGGTTCGGCTGTTACGGGAGATACACGCACGTGAACGAAGAAGAAAGGATGGGGAAGAGAACGTGCGTGCTGCCCTGATGCATCCAGGGGAACGTGCGGCTATGATTAAGTGTGAGGTTGAAAATAGAAAGGATATGTAATTTAATTTTATTGAAAATTCGTATAAACTTGTAAAAATCATATATTTTTCATAGGAGGTCGAAAACGCGCGAAACCAGTTGCGTTGGAATCGTGTGGACGAGCACTACGCTATGGAATTGGATTGGAGTCGTTTGGAGTTAGCGAAAATTTTGGGTAAAATTAAGCGCGCGTTTAATTTTATTCGAAATAAAAGTTGAAAACGAAATTGAAATCAAGGTGAGAACTTCTCACTCAATCGAATCAGTTTCGATTTTAATTTTAAATAGCTAGATTTAAAATTCTTGAATGCATGTTTGAATGATGATTGTTAAAATAGACATTATACGTCGTTAGTAAGCGGATGTTATTTATTAAAAACATATACCGCGAATATTTCATAAACAGTGAAATTAGTATAATTTATGTACTTGGATTTGATTTTCCCGCAGTATATAGCGGATGAGACCCTATTGCGCCGTCTATTAAGCGGATAATATTTTAAATCCCATATACCACGATAATTTCATACTGGAACGGAATTGATATTGTGCTAACATCTTTGGATGCAGGAAAACAGGTTGGAGGGATCCAACTGAATTCCTCAACAGTATTTATTTGATTATGAATATTTTAATATTCGTTGATTATCATATTGATATATGATGTCGTTGTAGTCGTGATTGACTATTTGGTGTGTAGCATCATTGGACCAATTTCGGAATTTTAAAATGATTTTTAAAGTGCTTTTTGAAAATATACTATATTTTTGGAATTGATTCATTTTAAATAAATAAACGATATAATTTTAATGTTATAAAAATTATGGTTTTTGAGAAATATAGTTAAAGGTTCATTTTTGAAAATATGAGGCTAATGATTTTATAAAATAGTTTCATCGGGATTTTTGAATTTATTATAAAAAGTTGAAAATATAGGATTTATAAAATTTGATTATTTTATAAATCAAAATGGTGAAATTATAAAGGGGATTAAAGATGTTTTAAAAGAATAATGGCATAAATTGCTTTATATAAGAAATTTATAAATTGATATTTATAAATTAAAGTATTGGAATTATAAAACAAGTTTTTATAAGTGTTAGAAAGAAGTGCAAATGAATTTCATAAATGAATGAAATTTATAGAATTATAATGGTGAAGTTATAAATGGAATTTTATAAACAATAGGTTTATAAAATTTGTAAAGTTATTTAAAAGAGTAGATTTTGGATAAATAAATGAATCTTATAAGTTATAAGATTTAAAATTTTGGAAGTTCAAAAGAACGATTTTTGCAAACAAATAAATTATAAGTATTTGACTTATAATATGAATTTCTAGTATATCATTGAGATATGAATTAAGATAGGTTAATAAAGTAAAATTTATAAAGGAAGTTGTTATAAGATAAATAGAAATGGAATTTATAAACATTGTTTTATAAATCCGCAAACGACTTATTTTGATAAGTAAATAGTATAACTTATTTATGGAGTTATATTCACGTTTTAGATAGTGAATAATCCTTTAAGATAAAATGTATAGAAGTGATGAAATTGGTTAACGTAGTATATTCACGTTTTTGAATAGTGAATAATATGTTAAAGAAAATGTTTTGGATTTGATGTTTTAAATAGAATTAAAACGATCTAACGATGTTTTAAATGTGCTAAGGTTCGAAACCATAGATTTCAACATTTATTGTTGAAATAGACGTTTTCGAGAAATAGAAGGAAATGGTGGACTATAACACTGTTGTTATAGTAAATGATTTCCTAAAGGAAATGTTTTGTATAGTATTGGGATTTATATATCTATTTTAATTTTGAATCCCTATACTAGTGATTTTGGGTTGTCGTAACGATGTTTTACGCAACATTCGTTTTGGCCCAAATAAGTATGTTTAAGAGAATGATTTCCTTAAAGAATGAAATATATACTTAATTTCGATTTAAGTATATTGAATATTTTCCAAGTGTAGAAAATAAAAAGATTTGTGAATTACTTATTAAATAAGTATGGAAATGTTTTCCAATATAAAGTGAATATTTTGAGAATTTATCTTTTTGAAGATAAATTGAAAATGAATAATTGAAATCGGATATTCATAGATATTTTGAAATATAAATTCACTATGGAATTTATAAAAGAAAGTGGAATTTGTTTAAAAATAAATATTGATTTATTTTTGAGGTGTTGAAATTATATATCTTGTAAAGATAAGTTTGGGAAATAAATAATTTGGAAAATTATTTGGAATCTGGTGATGTGTGCATATCCATTGATAGTTCAATAACCGACTATCAATATTTACCTTTGAAAGGTATTTGTTGGATTTGCTTGGATTTGAATGCCACACTTATTTTTAAATTATTGCGCTCGTTATTCGGATTACCCATTCCGAATAGTGATACGACGTAATGGATAGCATTAATGACCGGTGTTGAAGACCGGATATTTTTGAAAGCGAACGGACAACTCGTCAATTGTCTTTGCACCGAGTAGCTACGATATAGAGACCCCCTATGTGATGGGAAGTCCGGACGTGATTAGAGATTATCCGGATTGCAAGCACTTCTTTGTAAGTGCCTTCGGTTCTGTTCGAGCCCGGAAGAGACTTGTATGGATTGTATGTCTGACATTACAAATTGAGATATAAAGCCGATTTCTTTCAAATATATTTCTGTGGTGGCGGAGAATTTATTCTCTTAGCTTAACACCCTTCTCTGAGACGTACGAGCTCAGAGGTTATGTAGTTGAAGGTTATCAGCGATATATTCCCAATTTGGTAATGTGACATGCTGAGTGTTGCTGTGAAATGATTATTGTGTTGATCATTTGTGATAGGATCATTTGTTTGATCATTTATCTTGGTGATCATTTCTATGATCATTTGTTGACCCAAAGCACGGCTTTTGTATAAAGCGTGGCTTTGTGGACGAGACTTCGTCGAACCTTACACCCCGGAATGGTCAAAACAGGAAAGATGCGGCAAGGTTATGAGGGGTAGCTCCCTTTAGGGTATGTGCATTTCCTTCTTGAAAAGGGTGGTATCATGGTATGGAGCCCAGATACCTACTCATGTTGAAACACTTTATTTATGATTGTGTGATGTTGATTACAAGCGCTCGGTTAAAGGTTTCAAAGGACCGGGGGAATGGCATACTCGTGTCAGTAGTTACCCAGTTAGGGTTAACCCGGCCTTATGTTGGCAGAGATCCGGTTAGGTTCTCGGGGACGTCCTTCCAGAGGCATTCTCATGTGGCAATGGGAAGTTCCTTGGCCTGACCATTTGTTGGAAATCCAAAGAAACAATAGGAGACTTGTATGCTTTTAGTTGTATAACCTGCTATGGAATGTGGCGGTAACCTGCTATTGAACATAGTAGCTATAGTAGGCATACGATAATGGTCGTATGTTGGCTAAGATTTATATTCTACTTTCGAAATTGTTTTATACACTATGCACTAGTAATAATATCAAATGTTCTTTTTAATGCGTATCAAGCATCTTTGACTATCATAAGAAGAAATCTCCTCCGATTCTGCGTTAGCATCGTGTGTGCGTGCGAGAGGCCTTATGGTAGTCTCATTTTTAAAAGCATTGCCAATTGACTTTAAAATTATTCCTCTATTTTGATTTTAAAGATAAATAAACTGTTTTGAGTTCTCACACCAGTCACATGACTGACTCGGAGTTTATTGTTTTCCTTCCTAAACTCTGCGTGCCCACCAATTTCCACACGGGCAGTCAAGAGTTAAGGTTTATCAGGATATTCTGGAATTCAGGAGTTGCTGGAGGCAAGATGGATAGCATGGCATATTACTAGTATATAGTATTTCTTTTTCCGCTGTTTAATGTTGTTTGTTGTTGTACACTCTGATGATATGATGTAATGAAATGTGATGTAAAGTAATAACTGATATAGTTCTTTGTTTAAAGATTATTCATTTATCTATTATATGTTGTTCCGCTGCGAATTGTGAGATTCTGATAATGTTCTGTTGTTTCCTTTCCGTTCTATTTTCTATTTTCTTTTCTCTCTTATTCTATCCTTTTTCTTTTTCTTTCTTTTTCTTAAACATTGAGAATTCGTATTTCTGTTCATCTTGAGTTAATCTTTGGAGATTAGTGTATATTCAAGGAGTACGGATTTGCGGGTCATCACAGGTGGTATCGGAGCATATGGTTAAGCGACAACCATGGTTCTGTTGGGTATTACTCATTAGAGATAGAGTCAGTAGTACTCTAGAATGAGTTGAGTGTAATAATAGCTATGAGAGCGTATTTGTTAGTGAATATAAAATTGTTTTATATTGCGATGATTGCTTTGTTGAGTGGCATATGAACCTTCGTCAGCACGGTCTCGACAACTATGCCGAAGGGGTTTATAAACATTTGAATAGAACAATTCGACATAATATTGTTTTAAATTGGGTAAATGAAATAATTTTACCTTGAGTATATTTTATATATGAAGAAATAATTTTTCAGAATTATTAAAGTATATAAGTTGATTGTTTGGTTGTTGAATAAGATGTTTGAATAATCTAGATAAAAGAATAATTGTATAAGCAAAAGAATTATAAGAATTGAATTATAATTAAAATGATTTACAATTGTGAAATAAGCTTATATATATAAGAAGTGAAACTATATGAATATATTTGTGAATATGAGTTGTAAATAAAAATGAAATTAAAGTTAAATGGAAATTTACTTTAGAATTGGAATCTGAATTGATTTATAAGTGGGAATTTAAGTTATGTAAAACCATGTGATGTTTGTAAAATGGAAATATAACTTAAGAGTTGTTGAATGAAGTTGATATTGGTATCAAAGTAAATTAATAAAGTTAGGTGATAAATTTGAACTTAAGTTATATAAATGAAATTCAAATTGAAATGATTAACTAATTGAATGTAAATCAATTGAATGTAGATTAAGTTGATATGAAATAATGAGTTTAAGTGTTAATTCATTAAAATCTAATGTTATTGGAAGTTGAAAATTTAATGAAAATCAATTTAAAGTCAAGGTGTTAAACCAAATTAAATGACTATAAGCAAAGGAATTTGGTTGTAATTGATATACATTGGTTGTTATATGATAATTGGTTGATTGTATATAATTCATTAAGAGTTAATGAAATTGAAAGCTAAAGTAATTGGAATTCAATTGGAAGTTAAGTGAATCTTAAATGGAATTGAATTTGATTTGGAAGTGAACCAACTTGAATATGAATTAGTAAATATAAGCTAATTGAAAATGAATGTTAGTAATAACATCCACTGTTAATGAATCAAATGTGATTAAATTGAAAACCCATTTCATTGAATATTAATGAGAATATGAATGAATATTTAATGGTTATGAATGTTAGTTGGATGATAGTTGGTTGATGGTTGAACATATTGCTCTTATTGCATTTGCTATGTTGGCATATATAGTTATTATGTTACTATATGTTGTATATCGATACTATTGTCTATATACATGTTACTCATGTTGTTTGTTGAGTGTTTAGTAGGTGCGGATCGCGTTAGCTTCGCATTTGGAGCTCGCTTTCGCGCTATATTAGACGTATGTGCTTGCTAATAAAATATAAGGTACATATCTCGGATTACATACCGTACTTTTACACTTTTTCCCTGTGGGATGCCTCATTACTTGATGAGATGTATATTTGTGATATATATACTGTCTTTTTTTTTCGGATCGAGCCGCGCAAAGGAGACTATGGCGAATTTTTCTGAAAATTTAAGGCGTTAGAAAAAATTTGAGAAAAATTGGAAAATTTTGAAAACTTTAATTTTGATTTGGAGTTGAAAGTTAAACAACAGTAGTTGTTTTTGAAAAGAAAACTATGTATGATTTGAAAACTTAGTAAAGTTATTATAAGAAATTTAATTATGGATTTTGGGAAAGTTAATAGATTCTGTAACTTTTCTTACTTGGTAATTTCGAGGACGAAATTCTTTTAAGGTGGAAAGTATGTAACGACCCAGAATTTTAATTAATTAAAATTTGTATATTTAATTAATTTTAAATATTAATAAGTGAAATTTATAATTCGAATAAATTTTATTTCGAATAATTGGGTTTAGTTGGATAATTAAATCGATAATTTAATATGTTAAATTATGGAAATAATTGAAAATTGGGTTAAATATGATTGAAATTGATTTGTAAAATTTTATTTTATCATATTGGAGTTAGAATGATGTTATAGAACTTTTAAAATCGAATTAGGAGTTTATTTGTGAAAATTGAATATTTTAATATTTAATCGACTAGTGAAAATAGCCATTTTTCGAACAGTCTCAGAATTGGACGAAACTAGTTCCATTGGATCCGTAATAGTTTGTTATTATCGGATTTCAATTTTCATAGCAATCGGAGTTATCGTTTGATCGTGGCAGCTCGAAACGCATCGAAATTGTTTTTAATATTAATTTGGCGAGTTAAAATAGCCATTTTTCAAACAGTCTCAGATTTTGACGAAACCAATTTCATCGGATCCGTAATGTGATATTATTGCATGGTTTCAAATTTCGTGTCAATTGGATTTATCGTTTGTCCGGTGCAAGCTAAAACACCTAGAAAATCGTTTGATCGGTTTAATTTTAAATCGAACGTTTATTTCCATAACTTGCACAGATGACCGAATTAGCTTCCGAAACCTGTTCCATTGTGTCCGAAATGCGGGATAAACCCCAGAAATGCCAGTTACAGCGCGTAAATCGGATTCCGGAAAACCCGGATGAATAGTGTTCAACAATTTCCTATAAATAGATCTTAAATTCACCAAAAAATAAGAAAATTATAAAACCTAATCCTATAGCCAGCCGCCGGCCTCAATATACACATCCAGAAACTTCCTAACTTCTTCCTCTTCGATCTCCTCATCCAAGCGTTTTTAGGCAACGATCTCAACTAGAGAATCGTAGAGGACGACAAGGCGAACCTATCCAACGGTCAAGATCGTCATCGGAGCATCGTGGTCGCCAGAATCTGGCTGTGAAGTACATACGAATGGACGCGTTTTCCAAGGCCATCAAGGGGCCGAGCCTGGCCAAAATGCAGCAGAGCGTGGCTCTTGCGAAGGGGGTCAGGATGGCATCACTTGATCGCGGTGGAAGTCAATGAGGTAGTTGCGAAAATTAACCCTAAGTTTATGTGATGGGTTCGGCAGTTACAGGAGATACACGCGCGTGAATGAAGAAGAAAGGAGGGGGAAGAGAACGTGCGTGCGGCCCTGATGCTTCCAGGAGGACGTGCGGCTATGATTAAGTGTGAGGTTGAAAATAAAATGGATATGTAATTTAATTTTATTGAAAATTCGTATAAACTTGTAAAAATCATATCTTTTTCATACGAGGTCGAAAACGCGCGAAACAAGTTGCGTTGGAATCGGTTGGACGAGTGCTACGCTATGGAATTGGACTGGAGTCGTTTGGAGTTAGCGAAAATTTTGGGTAAAATTAAACGCGCATTTAATTTTATTCGAAATAAAAGTTGAAAACGAAATTGAAATCAAGGTGAGAACTTCTCACTCAATCGAATCAGTTTTGATTTTAATTTTAAATAGTTAGATTTAAAATTCTTGAATGCATGTTTGAATGATGATTGTTATCTATTGATTGTTAAAATAGACATTATACGCCGTTAGTAAGCAGATGTTATTTATTAAAAACATATGCCACGAATATTTCATAAACAGTGAAATTGGTATTATTTATGTACTTGGATTTGATTTTCCCGCAGTATATAGCGGATGAGACCCTATTGTGCCATCTATTAAGCGGATAATATTTTAAATCCCATATACCGCGATAATCTCATACTGGAACGGAATTGGTATTGTGCTAACATCTTCGGATGTAGGAAAACAGGTTGGAGGGATCCAACTGGATTCCTCAACAGTATTTATTTGATTATGAATATTTTGATATTCGTTAATTATCATATTGATATATGATGTCGTTGTAGTCATGATTGACTATTTGGTGTGTAGCATCATTGGACCAATTTTGGAATTTTAAAATGATTTTTAAAGTGATTTTTGAAAATATACTATATTTTTGGAATTGATTCATTTTAAATAAATAAACGATATAATCTTAATGTTATAAAAATTATGGTTTTTGAGAAATATAGTTAAAGGTTGATTTTTGAAAATATGAGGCTAATGATTTTATAAAATAGTTTAATCGGAATTTTTGAATTTATTATAAAAAGTTGAAAATATAGGATTTATAAAATTTGATTATTTTATAAATCAAAATGGTGAAATTATAAAGGGGATTAATGATGTTTTAAAAGAATAATAGTATAAATTGATTTATATAAGTAATTTATAAATTGATATTTATAAATTAAAGTATTGGAATTATAAAACAAATTTTTATAAGTGTTAGAAAGAAGTGCAAATGAATTTCATAAATGAATGAAATTTATAGAATTATAACGGTGAAGTTATAAATGGAATTTTATAAACAGTAGGTTTATAAAATTTGTAAAGTTATTTAAAAGAATAGATTTTGGATAAATAAATGAATCTTATAAGTTATAAGATTTAAAATTTTGGAAGTTCAAAAGAACGATTTTTGCAAACAAATAAATTATAAGTATTTGACTTATAATATGAATTTCTAGTATATCATTGAGATATGAATTGAGATAGGTTAATAAAGGAAAATTTATAAAGGAAGTTGTTATAAGATAAATAGAAATGGAATTTATAAACATTGTTTTATAAATCCGCAAACGACTTATTTTGATAAATAAATAGTATAACTTATTTATGGAGTTATATTCATGTTTTAGATAGTGAATAATCCTTTAAGATAAAATGTATAGAAGTGATGAAATTGGTTAACGTAGTATATTCACGTTTTTGAATAGTGAATAATATGTTAAAGAAAATGTTTTGGATTTGATGTTTGAAATAGAATTAAAATGATCTAACAATGTTTTAAATGTGCTAAGATTCGAAACCATAGATTTCAACATTTATTGTTGAAATAGACGTTTTCGAGAAATAGAAGGAAATGGTGGACTATAACATTGTTGTTATAGTAATGATTTCCGAAAGGAAATGTTTTGTATAGTATTGGGATTTATATATCTATTTTAATTTCGAATCCCTATACTAGTGATTTTGGGTTGTCGTAACGATGTTTTACGCAACATTCGTTTTGGCCCAAATAAATATGTTTAAGAGAATGATTTCCTTAAAGAATGAAATATATACTTAATTTCGATTTAAGTATATTGAATATTTTCCAAGTGTAGAAAATAAAAAGATTTGTGAATTACTTATTAAGTAAGTATGGAAATGTTTTCCAATATACAGTGAATATTTTGAGAATTTATCTTTTTGAAGATAAATTGAAAATGAATAATTGAAATCGGATATTCATAGATATTTTGAAATATAAATTCACTATGGAATTTATAAAAGAAAGTGGAATTTGTTTAAAAATAAATATTGATTTATTTTTGAGGTGTTGAAATTATATATCTTCTAAAGATAAGTTTGGGAAATAAATAATTTGGAAAATTATTTGGAATCTGGTGATGTGTGCATATACATTGATAGTTCAATAATCGACTATCAATATTTACCTTTGAAAGGTATTTGTTGTGATTTGCTTGGATTTGAATGCCACACTTATAATTAAATTATTGCACTCGTTATTCGGATTACCCATTCTGAATAGTGATACGACGTAATGGATAGCATTGATGACCGGTGTTGAAGACCGGATATTTTTGAAAGCGAAAGGACAACTCGTCGATTGTCTTTGCACCGAGTAGCTACGGTATAGAGACCCCCTATGTGATGGGAAGTCCGGACATGATTAGCGATTATTCGGATTGCAAGGACTTCTTCGTAAGTGCCTTCGGTTCTGTTCGAGCCCGGAACAGACTTGTATGGATTGTATGTCTGACATTACAAATTGAGATATAAAGCCGATTTCTTTCAAATATATTTCTGTTGGTGGCGGAGAATTTATTCTCTTAGCTTAACACCCTTCTCTGAGACGTACGAGCTCAAAGGTTATGTAGTTGAAGGTTATCAGCGATATATTCCCAATTTGGTAATGTGACATGCTGAGTGTTGCTGTGAAATGATCATTGTGTTGATCATTAGCGATAGGATCATTTGTTTGATCATTTATCTTGGTGATCATTTCTATGATCATTTGTTGACCCAAAGCACGACTTTTGTATAAAGCGTGGCTTTGTGGACGAGACTTCGTCGAACCTCACACCCCGGAATGGTCAAAACAGGAAAGATGCGGCAAGCTTATGAGGGGTAGCTCCCTTTAGGGTATGTGCATTTCCTTCTTGAAAAGGGTGGTATCATGGTATGGAGCCCAGATACCTACTCATGTTGAAACACTTTATTTATGATTGTGTGATGTTGATTACAAGCGCTCGGTTAAAGGTTTCAAAGGACCGGGGGAATGGCATACTCGTGTCAGTAGTTACCCAGTTAGGGTTAACCCGGCCTTATGTTGGCAGAGATCCGGTTAGGTTCTCGGGGACGTCCTTCCAGAGGCATTCTCATGTGGCAATGGGAAGTTCCTTGGCCTGACCATTTGTTGGAAATCCAAAGAAACAATAGGAGACTTGTATGCTTTTAGTTGTATAACCTGCTATGGAATGTGGCGGTAACCTGCTATTGAACATAGTAGCTATAGTAGGCATACGATAATGGTCGTATGTTGGCTAAGATTTATATTCTACTTTCGAAATTGTTTTATACACTATGCACTAGTAATAATATCAAATGTTCTTTTTAATGCGTATCAAGCGTCTTTAACTATCATAAGGAGAAATCTCCTCCGATTCCGCGTTTGCATTGTGTGTGTGTGCGGGAGGCCTTATGGTAGTCTCATTTTTAAAAGCATTGCGAA
This sequence comes from Allium cepa, assembly GCA_030765085.1. NCBI lineage: Eukaryota > Viridiplantae > Streptophyta > Magnoliopsida > Asparagales > Amaryllidaceae > Allium > Allium cepa. Next base: position 204,103,276 of record CM060929.1, read on the forward strand.
TTGACTTTAAAAATATTCCTCTATTTTGATTTTAAAGACAAATAAACTGTTTTGAGTTCTCACACCAGTCACATGACTGACTCGGAGTTTATTGTTTTCCTTCCTAAACTCTGGGTGCCCACCAATTTCCACACGGGCAGTCAAGAGTTAAGGTTTATCAGGATATTCTGGAATTCAGGAGTTGCTGGAGGCAAGATCGATAGCATGGCATATTACTAGTACATAGTATTTCTTTTTCCACTGTTTGATGTTATTTGTTGTTGTACACTCTGATGATATGATGTAATGAAATGTGATGTAAAGTAATAACTCATATAGTTCTTTGTTTAAAGATTATTCATTTATCTATTATATGTTGTTCCGCTGCGAATTGTGAGATTCTGATAATGTTCTGTTGTTTCCTTTCCGTTCTATTTTCTATTTTCATTTCTCTCTTCTTCTATCCTTTTTCTTTTTCTTTCTTTTTCTTAAACATTGAGAATTCGTATTTCTGTTCATCTTGAGTTAATCTTTGGAGATTAGTATATATTCAAGGAGTACGGATTTGCGCGTCATCACAGGTGGTATCGGAGCACTGATGCACATAACACGGCTGCAGATACAGACGAGAGTAATTCAAGGCCCAAACGAATCATCTGTGCACCCAGAAGATATTTGGATTGAAAAGCAGCACTAGGGAGAATGCAAGTTGTTGAGAAAGTTGGTGCATTTTATTTTATTTTCTTCAATGCAATTTCTGTTACTGTATTTCTTTATTGCCTGCAAGTTTGTTAAAAAGTTATGGTCCCCTATAGGACAAGTAGGACAAGTTGTTATGAAATAATGCTATATAAGGATGTAAGGAATATGTACCGTAAGAAAGAAATTTTTTATTTCCCATTCTTGTTCTCTACTATTTCTTCTTCTTCTTGCTATTTTCTCCCTTCCTGTCATCTGCTGCTGTGAGCACCCTATCATTTTGGTGCTTTCACCTCTGATCTCCCCTCCCTTCCTCCCAAAATATCCAAAAACAATTTTCCGCCACCATGACCAAGGTTGATGAAGCTCTCCAACATCTCTCCCAACACCAAGAAACCATCGCCTCCATCTGAGAAACCCAAACTACGCAAAGCTCCATGCTAGAAATCCAACATGCCGAAATCATCGACATCAAAACTTCCCTTTAAGACATCAACAAATCCATTGCCGAACTCAATCGACGAATAGATAACCTATCACCTTCTTCCCCAAATAACCACACATCAATTACATATAACCCATCACCCAATACACGACAGACACCTCTTCTATCAACCCCAACACCCACTCGACCACCCAAATGTACCTTAACCTCGTTCGATGGATCTAACCCACATGATTGGTTATTTCAAGCCGATCGGTTCTTCGCCTATTACTCTACACCGGAAGATCAACGAGTGGACCTTGAAAGCTTCCACATGCAAGGCCAAGCACGCTCATGGTTTCAATGGATGCACCGTAACAAGCAAATATCAACTTGGACGGCATTAACAACGACAATCGAGCAACGCTTTGGTCCACCCACCTTCCTCAATCCCCAAGCCACATTATTCAAACTCAAACAAATTTCACTGTTGAAAACTATCAATCCACCTTTGAAACACTATGCAATCGTATCACCCTCTAACACGCGAATCCATCCTTCACAGCTTCATTTCCGGCCTGAAAACCCATATCCAAAATGACCTATACCTCCTTAAACCCACGACTATAGTCGATGCCATTGAAGGAGCAAAACTTGTTGAACGAAAATACAGTGACCATACAAAATCGCCATACACTAAATATCCTACCTCACAATTCCAGAAACCACAAAATACGCCTCCAGCCACTCAGTCAAATCACCAAACACCTCACCTGCAACCAACAAAACCAAATATCCCAATAAAAAAACTATCCCAATCCGAGATGAATGAACGGAAGCAACAAGGGATGTGTTTCAATTGTGATTAGAAGTATTGTTTTGGCCACCGTTGCAAGCCCACTCACATCTTAATGATATTACCAGAAATTAATTCTGATGATTCTCCTTCCAACGACAACCCAGACCCATTACCCATCTTTGATGACCACCTTGACCAAACCGAAACCCAAAAAACCACCTAAGAAATATCATTTCACTCTTTAACCGGCTCCAATCACCCACGAGCAATTCGACTACTAGCAACCATAAATGGAAATCCCATTTCTATCCTTGTCGACACCGGCTCCACCCGCAATTACATTCACCCAAAGGCAGCGAAATTTCTAGGCCTTAAATCGGACTCATCCACCTCTTTCGTCATTACCGTGGGAAACGGCGACAAGATGCATAGTTCAGGCAGCTACTATGGCGTCGACGTCGACATACAAGGGAACCACTTCACCATCGATTTTCACTTGTTGGAGATTTCAGGATCTGACGCTGTTGTGGCATACAATGGCTGGAAACATTAGGGCCGATAACAGTTGATCACAAAAAGCTCACGATGGCTTTTATTTGCAATAATCAGCCCGTTACCTTAACTGGGTTGGGCCAAAATCAGCAGGCTGCACCAATCTCGGTTCATCAACTCAAAAGGTTGGAACAAACTTCCTCTATCTCAAGTTTCCTCTATTTAGAAATGCGGCCCACAACACCAATACCCATACCCAACCAAACAAACAGTAATGACCCACTCCTTCATAAACTTTTTTCCTCCTATCCACACATATTTTCCAATCCCACCGAACTTCCACCAACCCGTACCTTAAATCACCACATCAACCTCACTCCTAATTCACAACCCGTAAACATAAAACCATGCTGTTACCCGTATTATCAAAAAAACAAGATTGAATGACAAGTTCAGGAAATGCTTAACTCCAAGCTAATTCAACCTTCAACTAGCCCATTTTCTTCACCCGTCCTACTAGTTAAAAAAAGATGGATCTTGGCGATTTTCCATGGATTATAGAGCCCTAAATGCCATCACTATAAAAGACCGTTTTCCTATTCCAACTGTCGACGAACTATTAGATGAGCTTTATGGTGCAATGTTCTTCTCCAAGCTTGATCTTCGAAGCAGATATTTTTAAATCCGAGTACACCCACCGGACATTCCGAAAACGGCATTCCGTACACATGAAGGGCATTATGAATTTGTCGTAGTGCCGTTTGGGCTACCTAACGCTCCATCCACATTTCAAGCCACAATGAACAACATATTCAAACCTTATTTAAGAAAATTTGTTCTCGTTTTTTTTGACGACATCCTCGTTTATAGCCCATCATGGACATCTCACCTAGACCATCTCCATCCAACCCTAGACATTTTAGACCACCATAAATTTTTTGCCAACATCACCATATGTCGCTGCGGGCTTACTGAGCTTAATTTTTTGGGCCATGTTATTTCAGCTAAAGGCGTTCAAGTAGACCCGTCAAAAATCAACGCCATGATCCGCTGGCCATTTCCAAATTCATTAACAGCAGTTCGGGGATTTTTGGGGTTGACCGGATATTATCGTCGTTTTATTCACCAATATGCATCCATCGCTGCACCATTAACAGACCTACTAAAAAACGATAAGTTCACGTAGACCACGAAGGCCCAACAGGCCTTCGAATCACTCAAATGGGCCGTTTCCCACACGCCTACTTTATCCCTCCCAAATTTTACACAACCGTTCGTGGTCACTACAGATGCTTCAGCAAATGGCAGTGGGTGTTATACTCTCCCAATCCAAACATCCCATCACCTTTTTCAGTCTCAAACTACCTCCTCACCTCCAAAAAGCATCGGCCTATTCACGCGAGATGTTCGCTATTACCTCTGTCATGAAAAAATGGCGTCACTACCTGCTGGGGCGCCCTTTTCAGATCTTCACCGACCACAAAAGTCTCCACGGACTCACCACTCAATCAATTCAAACCCCCGAGCAACAAAGATGGCTGACAAAATTGCTAGGCTTCAATTTTACAATCCACTATCACGCAGGGAAGCAAAATGAAGTGGCCGACGCTTTATCCCGATTCACCGAGGAGGCAAACATGGCTGTTATCTCTGGCCCTACCTTTCCACTTCTTGCAGAGATCCGCACTACCTTGCACAACGACCCGAAAGCTCAATCACTGATTACTCAATTAAAATCAGGTATATGCTCTAACCCTAAAATTCAATTTCGCAATGATTTGTTATTTTGGAGATCTCGAATTTATGTTCCTACCGATTGTGATTTACAAACCAAAATCATTGCTGTTGCACAATTCAAAAACGGGGGGTCATTCCGAAATTAAAGCCACCATTGCTCGAGTTGCTAGTAATTTTTTTTATACAAAACTAACTCTGTCAGTTCAAAAATTTGTGAAAGAATGCCACGCATGCCTTCAAACCAAACCCGACAACACTCCATACAAAGGCCTTCTTCAACCACTACCAATCCCCAACCACATATAGGAAGATATCGCTACGGATTTTATCACATACCTCCCACCGTCCACTGGAAAAACTGCAATTTGGGTAATCGTCGATCGACAATCTAAATACGCCCTCTTCTATGCCCTACCCACATCAGTTTCAGCCCAACAGTTAGCTGCACATTTTATTCAGGAGTATGTACGGCTGCACGGCTTTTCATGATCCATTGTTTCCGATTGAGACCGCATATTCACTAGCCACTTTTGGAAAGAATTATTTCGCCTCCATGAAACAAAACCGCAAATGAGTAATGCTTACCATCCACAAACCGACGGGCAATCCGAAGTAGTAAATCGCTGCCTCGAGACTTATTTATGTGCACCGTCGGTGACATTCCAACCAAATAGACCAAGTTCTTACCATGGGCTGAATGGTGGTACAACACAAACAAACACACATCTCTCAACCTATCTCCGTTCTAAGTTGTTTACGACCGACCACCACCTACCATTTCAAATTATATACTGAGCAGCACACATATTCCAGACCTTGAAACTTGGGCTATTTATCGGGATAAACTTCTACACACTATCAAATCAAACCTACAAATAGCTCAATCTCGTATGAAGAGTCTCGTCGACCAACACCGCAGCGACAAATAGTTCAATGTCGGTTCTTGGGTATTTGTTAAGCTCTAACCATATCGCCAAACTTCGCACCACAATAATCATCATAAACTGTCCAAAAAGTACTGCGGCCCCTTCCAAATCACTGAACGTATAGGACCGGTTGCGTACAAGCTTCTCCTACCACCTGACTCCCACATTCATCCAGTCTTCCACGTCTCCCTCCTCAAGTTCTGCCCCAATCCTTCGACAACACCAACACTGCCCCCACTACCATATAACCATGACCTTGAGGACAAGGGAGATCTCAAAGAGGTGGGCAATGATGCACATAACACGACTGTAGATACAGAGAAGAGTAATTCAAGGCCTAAACGAATCATCCGTGCACCCAGAAGATATTTGGATTGAAAAGCAGCACTAGGGAGAATGCAAGTTGTTGAGAAAGTTGGTGCATTTTCTTTTATTTTCTTCAATCAAATTTCTGTTACTGTATTTCTTTATTACCTACAAGTTTGTTAAAGAGTTATGGTCCCCTATAGGACACGTAGGACAAGTTGTTATGAAATAATGCTATATAAGGATGTAAGGAATATGGTACCGTAAGAAAGAAATTTTTCTTTCCCATTCTTGTTCTCTACTATTTATTCTTCTTCTTGCTATTTTCTCCCTTCCTGTCATCTGCTGCTGTGAGCACCCTATTAGTCACCTACTCCATCTTCGAGTCCAAATTTCTCCCTGTCCAGCATAGTAAATCCTAAATCTTGGCCTATCTAAATCTAGGAAGTCTCAAATTAAAATGTACTAATCCTATTTTTTTTATTTTTTTTTATTTCCATATTTTTCCTAATTTTTTCATTCTGAAATCATATATGATATTTTTAGATAATTTAATGTCAATTGTACCTAATTAGGTTTTCACCAGATATGAGATGATATTCAAAAGCATGTTTTGGCCTGTCTTCTAACAAAACAAGAGTCATGAACTCTACAAACTTGACTATCTGATGTTTCTTTATATTATTCAAAAAATTTTGGCATTTGAGCTAATCTTTTGATTTATTTCACATGTATATTGATTCCAAATATTTAATTGTCTATGAAGTTTTCAGGATTTTGATCATCTTGGATTCACTAATTTCGCGCTCATGCTAGATTCATGTTTTTTTACTAAAAAGTTCAATTTTCTTCTGATCTGGTAATAGTAAATCTATTTTGTTCTGTTTTCTTATCATTCTGAATCTAAACTGTAGCATGGTTACAGACTGTTGTACATTAGAATTTGTTTACCATGAAGCAAGTATTGGACTCTTAGAATGTCCGAAATTACAATGCTACAATATGGTGACCTTAATATCAAGAAAAAGCGCTTAAGATCTTTAGTTTGATAGATCATCTTCCAAGGAATTCATCAACACGTGTTTCTTATGATGATAAGAATGATGATGAGAGGAACAAGATGATGGAAGAGATCTCTGAAAAATGAACTATTCTATAAGTGAAAAGTAATAATAGCTCACTAGATGAGGTACACTTTACGTGAATTTGCAATAGATGTATATGTAATGTGAAACAAAGACGACTTAATTGCTAATATCTTATAGTTTCATATCAACAAACCCTTTAGACTATTGTTAAATGTGAATAATGTAAATATTCATTTTTGTTAAATGATTCTACCCAACTCTGATCAGATCTTGAACAAAATATATTCCATTATTAGAAGAAGGCAACATTTAGCCTTTATAATCCTACATTTAGGTTTGGAATTTGTAAATTTAAAATGTGTTATATTCCATATAGGGCACAAATATTCAGTATCCCGTGTGAATTATTTTCCTACGATCTTCTTATGTTCATTTTGTAGCTGTCCATCTACTACATAAGCTTGAGTATATTAAGTTAATATAATAAATGAAAAGTACACATTCCATACATTTTATCGATTAAATTATTAAAACCTTAAATCATATATTGGCACCATTCGACTCACAATTTGATCATGGTAATTGTGGTACGAAGTCTCGATAGAAGTGGACTTCAACAATTTATTAGTGATCATATACATTGACGCCATTCTTCTAAAATGTCTTACATAATTGCATGCTCTTCATGTTGTCATGTTGTCAATGTTGTCAATGGTGCAATTTATTAGTGATCAAATACTTGTGACCGCCTTTAAATATCATCCTTTGATAGCTTAATAAATCAATGTGCGAAAGCCTTGAAATATAAACCTTTGATAGCTTAATCAATCAACATGCGACAAATTTTAAATGTCAACCTTCGATAGCTTAATCAATCAACATGTGATAGCGTTGCAATACCAACCTTCCATAGCTCAACTTAGTCAGTATGCGATAGCCCCAAAATATCAACTTTTGATAGCTTAATCAATAAACATGCAGTAGCCCTGAAATATCAACATTCGATAGCTCAATAAGTCAATACGCAATTGTTTTAAATCACTAACCCACGATAGCTCTACCTTTAACTTTATCATGCATTGATTTAATTTGCATCAACTTTTGATAGCTTCATTTGTCCATTTACGATTGCTTTGATCAACTCAACTTTTGATAGCCTTATTTATATTCAACTAGAAAATACTACGTTATTCTTCAATTCACCACGGCTCTTTTGCTTATCAACTTGTGATAGCCCTCTTTCATTAATTTGCGATGGTCCTACTCATATCATTCTACAGTAGTTATATAATGCCAACTTGCCACAGTTTATTGCTATCAGCTTACCATAGCATGTTTCTTATCAATTTGCGACAGATCCTCTTCAATATGTGATGACTAATCTCAATGTCTAATAGCCTTTATTCCTCAATTTGTGGTAGTTTCAAAATGCAATCTTTTTCACATCTTGTCCATTTTTGGATATTTTGGATGTAACACTTGTCCCCTCTCCTATAAGAAGATTTAATATGCTTTAACTTAAGAAAACTTCTGTTCTTATTTTGTTTTTTTCTCTTCTCGGGCTGTCAACCTTCTAGTTGTGCTTTCCATCATTGCTCGTTTGTGCTCCTTGACATGTAATAACTTTTGGCCTCAAGAATCTTGATTTTTCAGCAAGTTGCTTTATTGAAGAGATTTTTCAACACATAGAGGTTTTTACAATATATTTATATTTGTAACAATCATTTTATTGAAAATGTTCTAATGGGTGTGCAAAAAGATTTACCCACCCCCCATCCCCTAATGGAAAAAAAATCCGTATTTGCTCTCATTTTTTCGGCGACCAATTATCGTTTTTCACTAGAACCAATTGAAAATGGTTTTTGCTGAACCATCATCGCCTTTTCTTATTTTTCAATAAGTTGTTGATGAATTTTGCTATGCATGAGGAGTAAAATTGCGAACCATTTTATTTTGGTGGAGTCTTCGTAACAGTTTTTTTCTAGGTAAAGTCATACTAAAATTTGCCTCACCCACATCAATTATGAAGTCACTTTAAAGTGTTGCTTCTAGAATGATCCATAACAACACATTTGTATGCATTATACAAAATTACTAAATACTAATATTGCTAACCATATATTACAAAAGTCATAGCAATATAAACGTAAAAAGGGCATAACATGGAGATTGTCGTTAATTCTTTTTCGATGTTGTAAATATGTCTCAGGCTTTATCCCGATTATCGGATGAAATATGAACCCACAGCTATTGGGAGTTTTCAACTTTTTTTGTTCGAATCACTTCTTCCCAAAACATGGAATTAACTTTCTGTAAACAAATCAAATCGTGGATATCTTCTTTTTGCCATCTCCATTTTCTTTAAAATTTTCTATAAATAAAGTTATTTGAATCGATAGAGCAATCGGATCTGTGGCGCAATGGTAGCGCGTCTGACTCCAGATCAGAAGGTTGCGTGTTCGATTCACGTCAGGTTCAAAACTTTTACATCGTCCTTTTACCCCTCCTCGGCTGCCACGCTGCTGCTATTTTTCCCCCTTTCGCTATAAATAATTCTACTCACCACAATTGTTTTCCCCAATCTATAATATCAGCTTTTAAAATTCCAAAATGTCAAATTTTAGCCGAATCCTAAGCAAGGATCTAGATTACGTGCAGAAAAGGTTTCTTTTTCACCTGGAATCCTCTTGCGGCTTTGCAACTCCAACTTTGTTCGCTGTAAGTGCTGCTTTTCCCCTCTTTCTCTTACAGCTGTAGATTATGTAAAGAAGATTCAGTATTCATTTGCCACAGTTATTTTCTCTTCCGCCTTACCACTTATAATCACTAATGTACACAATCTCAAATTTGGGCTAGATTTCCTTGTTAAATTTCAGAAGCCTTGATACGTCGCTAGGTTTGTACAAATTATGCAAAGAGCCAGTATGCTGCACTGTTAGGTATGTTATAAAATAATAATAAATCTTAACCCTTAAGACTTAACATTAGATTCGGTCCTCTTTACGTTTCCAATATATATTGCAAATTTCTCACTTGTGAGAGGAAGGTGTGTGGTTTATGTTGCTTATTATACATTAGTAAGACAGGAAGAATAAGTCTCAACTCAAAGTACACGAAGTGTCTAGTTGATATGATATGTAGAATAGTTTACAGTCATCATTTGTTTTTTATTTTCTATATTTTGGATATTGGTTGTGAATGGTTTTTTTGGCTGTTCATGTTGATGATTAGCTACGTAACATATTTTTATTTTTTCCGCCTTGTTCTTGCCTATGACTATGAGGCAATCTCAACCCTTTTTTTATAGAGGATGTGAATATGTCAAAATATCAAGAAACCTTCAGAAACGAACATTACTTTTATTAGTTTCCAGTACTTATGCCCATGGGATGCATGTATACCTAGAAGAAAACATTTCACTCCTTTAAGATGGATATCATTTGCTGTTTCAAATTAAATGGGCATATATTGCTTTGAAATTGATATCCATGTTTGTATGGAAGGCCTATTAGTAAAATGAGTCTTACGGATCTCTAACCGTGGGCGACTTCTCCGCCCTTAAGGCGGACTTGGATTACGACAGCAAGGAAAGCGGCCTCCATGGATCCATTCAAATCAGTAATAATCGGGTCCAAATCTGCCAAACCGCTATCGTTCGAAGACGTTTTCAGTTCCTCCAAAATACCAAGAAATAGATCGAGTTCTGGTATGAATTTTTGCTACTTCGAACTTTTTTGATGTTTTCGAACCTGATATGTCAGTATTGTCCTTGAAAATTGTATTGAAATTTAATATTGTTTTCCTTCTGTTCGTTGCATTCTTTTCTGTTTGATGCAGTAGTGGAACTACTATTTATTGACACTCCTGATGAATTTAGGTACAATCTGATTGAAGAAGCAGTCGCACTGCGTATTCAGATATTTCTTTCTATTTTAGGTAAAATTCTTTTATTTGGTTTAATTGGTCTTTCCATTTGTGTTATTTTTCTATGTTCATTGGGTTCTATCTTTGCAGGAATATATAATTTGAATGCTTCTTATTTTTATCCTACTTCATCATTTTATATTGCTAAAAGTATTTTTATTGTTTAATCAAGGAATTTTCAAGGTGAAACAGATTGGTTTTGGATCTTTTTCCCATGTTTAGTTACTATTTACATTGACTTTTCGATTTGCTATAGATAATGGAATTTAGTATGTACATTTCTAAAAGGCTGCTTAGATTATATTTTGGCTCATGTTTTTCTACTGCTTGATTATAATTTGTGGTTTTTTCATAAATATGAAAATCAAATATGTACATTTCCAACAAGCTACATGGATTTAATTACAATGGCTAACTCTATTTGCCTGTTTGGTATGTTGTTTTTACGTTGTAAAGTTTATATATCATAAATCATTTTATTTAACCGAAGTAGCTGATGTATCCGTATATTTATTTATTTATACATATGTAAGCAGCAATGTGATTTTATATATTATCTTTTACCATAACTTTACTAATACACTAGCATAAGTGCAGCAGCATACATACATTATAAAACAACAATAATAAAAAACACAATGTTTTTGAGGAAAAAACTACTTTATGCCGGTAACATAAAATAGGCCTCTTCTCTTTATACTTATTATATATGTATTTTATAGTCCATCGTGAAATAAATTGTTATAATTTGATGAGATTACTGGGTAGACATTAACAGGATGTGGTTAATATATAAAATTTATATCTGTTGATTTGGTTGCTTAATCATGAGTTGTTCTTGCAAACTCATGAAAACCAGCGATGAATACAAATTATCATTAGCATTAATTGGGGCCTAATCAATGGCATATAACTTCCTATAACCAATGCCTTTACCACATGTATTACACCCATCATATTTTTGCTTATACACACACTAGCTATCATGGTTCTTTGGAAAAATTCTTAATCAATGTAGAACCAAACCAATTCCTTTTGTACCTAAAAATAATAGTAAATAATGAAACAAACTTTGTTAATCCATATTATAATGCTACACAAGAGAACCACATGGCACCCAAATGATTTTGCTTTTGAACACACAATTAATTAGGTAAATATACAAAAATATGTTGATTTGACAAAGTAATTGCTAGAAATTATTTGTTTCCATTAATGGGAGCAATTATTTGTTTCCATTCGTGTCCAGTTTTTTCAGAAGTTAAACCATTTCTTTCTCGCTGCTTCCATTAGATTAATTGTACATTAGTTGGGTTTCTGACTTTTTTTATTCACTCTGTTATGATTAGTATGTATTTGTAATTAAACATGACGTGTCAACCATAGGGAATGTATATCAATACCATGCCGATTATTGCTCCTTCCACTTTTTTGTATTATTTATGACTGTAGGTTCGATTTCACCCTAGAGAGGGGGGTGAATAGGGTGATGATATTAATTATAAAAATTAATTGCGGAAGCTTTATAAAATTATTTCAACACAGATCACAGATTAATAGCAGCACGGAAAAATAGCAGAATAATAAAATGCAGAGATAGAACAACACAGAAATTACCCAACTTCGGCAAAACCCTGCGTACGTGTTGCCCCCAAGGTTTCTACTAGAAATTAGATAGTCACACGCTTACACACGTAAACACGCGACACCCGCAACTGACTAACCTAACTCTACGCTTAAAACCCTGCCATAACTCAGCCACTGAGTTGCGAATTCTCAAGCTACGCCACGTAGCTTGTCCCCTAGTCAGACGACTAGCAAATACAACAATTTGAAAAGAGTTTTAAAATTAAAAACAATTTTAAAACAAAAAATAAGATAAAGCCCTTATTTTAAAACAATAACCCTAATTCTTAAAGGCCGGCCCCTTTTATTATTTAGACCCGATCCTTTTTTATTCGTTCCTTTGGGAAAATGGTGGCCGTTGCTTTCTTTGTTCGATCTGAATTAGGGTTTCATTCCCTTGTGGAAATTAGAGCTCTTCAATTGAAACCGCCGCTTTTGATTGCTGGTAGTTTGCCTTGTCGATCACTTATTTCTCTGATTAGCTCACAACACTTCAATTGAATCGAGTTCGTATACGATTTCGGTATGTACTTTTCTCCTTTTGTTTTCTGGTTTGATGCTTGCTTGAACTCTGATGCCTTTTGAATTGCCGATGATGACGATTGGGATTTTAATGATTGAACTCGATCGATGGTTATTGCCAATGATGATTGTGGGTTTATATGTGGATTTCGATTTCCTTTAATACGTTCGTCTGATTTGTTCAACATAGTGCTTCGGCCATTTGATTGATGTTGGAAGATGATGATTTATCTGACGAATTCAATTCGAATAATTTCCTTTACTTTACAGTTACGTCTTTAGCTTGAGATTGTTCGATCCTTTCTTGATTGTTACGGCAGGTACTTTCCTATTTTATTTTTGACTTTTTCAATTCTTCCCTTGCATTGAATTCTGATTTGGTTTAATATTCCATGACTTCGGCTTTGACTTTGAATATGCTGTGTTGTCATTTGGGCTTGTAAGTTGTATCATTTTGTTGCAGCCTGACCTGTGCATGATGCATATTGCCTGACCATTGTTGCAGTTTGGCTTTGTCTCCATGTATTTCATGTAGTATAGGTTCTCTACTGACTTGTAGTGTTCATGTTTGATCACTAGGCTTTGCATTGTGTAGTTGATGTTGTACACTGTCTTGTGTTCATTGGTGCATTGTTGTTGTAGCTTTTGGAGCTCGAGTTTCTTAGCTCTGTTCACTTTGAGTTGTTTGAAGTTACCACTTGCTTGACCTTTGTTGCCTCTGTTCATTGTGGTAGTAGCTGTCTTCACTGTCCACCTGCCCTTTTTCATATTGCTGGTTGTTATGCATATGCAAGTTCATTCATATTGCATTTCCCATTCACTGTTGCCTTGAGTCTGTTGTAACTGGGCCTGTTGCACTGTTTTTGGCCATTTTTGTTCATTGTTATTGTCTCTATCCATTCAAGTCTTATACTTGGTCTTGAGCATTTCCTGACTTCCATGGTTTTAGTTTGAGTCTTCTGTGCACTGTGCATATTACTTTGAGTTTGGAGTTGTACACTTGGTTACATTCTTGGTTGAAACTGGTCGTTCGTTGTTGCCTGTTGGTCTTCATGTGCCCTTGACTTTTCCCATGTTATTCACTGGTTCATGTATATGAGTTGTTTTACTGGTGGCCTGTTGTAGTGGTTGCGACTTGTTTATATTCTTGGACTTCAGCAGCTAGTCTTCATGTATAGTTGCTTGTATTGCAGTTTGTATTTGCTGTTTGTATTTGCTGTTTACCTATTGTACATGCTTCACTGCATCTTCAGTTACCTGTTAGTCGAGCTTGCATACTTCATGTTGCCTTATTCTCTGGTCATACCTGTATCATGCTTGGCTTTGTGGTGTTGCTTGAGTCAGTTTGTTGCTTCCCTGACCTGTGCATGAATGACATTGTTTTACTGCACTTGTGTTGAACCCGTCTTTTTATTTTGGGTTTGACCTTGTGCTCACCTGTCCCTGTAACATTATCAAGTGTATATCGGTGTGCACGGCCTTGTGGCATATACAGTGATACACTATGCATGTCACATTTTTCGTGTGTGATGAATTCAAATATAAATCATGACGAACAACCCAAATAACCGAGGAAAATATTATTTTCAAAATCCATATTTTATTTTATATTGCAAAAATATTTCTTTTTCAATTTTACTGCGTTAGTGAATATTTTTGCAGATTGCTCAGATGCTGGATTCTAACTGGAATGAAGTTGAAGATAAAATACGAGTGTGAGTGATATGTAGTGAGGAATTTATGTAAATTAAATTATGATGTAATTAGAATCAAAATTGTATATGTACAGTGAGAGCTTGAATTTGTACTATTCAAAAATGAAATAAATATTTGTTTGAATAAAATTTCTGTTTGAATTCAAATTCTGTGTTATTTACTTTTATTCAGCAAATATTTATTTAGTCTATGAAAAATTGAATAGTACATTAACAAATACATTTAAACGAATGTATATATGTTTATTATCATCAAACAAAAATCATATAAGCGCATATTCAACAATGGCAATGATGTCCTAAATGCTTAGTTACTATTTAAACCTAAAATAATACATTAATCGGCATGATGTCAACAACCACGAATGTGCATTCTAATATACTATAGTATCGTAGACATGATCCTAACTATGATTGTGCGTTATGATATACAACAGTATCCTATATGTGATTGAGTTTAATGCAAAATAAATGCTCTATTTGGTTTGGAGATAACAAATTCAACACTCCAGATTGTCTTCACTCTTGCTGGATCATAAAAAATGTGTTGGATTCAAATAAGACTTGTGACTTTACCTAATACTTTACAAAAGAACTGAGGTTGACTGGACTTGGGTGTGAATTACACTTCTTAGGATTCTAGCTAAACACTCATTTTTACAATCTATCTATTACTTAAATAGGAAAGGAGAAACCAACACAATTATATGTTGACATTTGTCCCAATTCAGAAATACTGTTTTCCATTATCAAAAATTTATAAATATTCAGTAAATGCTAATGTTTTCTTTCTTTCCCTCCAATCACCGTTATCCCTTTTTAATTATGCTTCTAGCATCTCCCTAATATCCTAACCGTCGCTCTAAACACTGTGTTCCACCTTGTTCTCTCTACCTGTCGAGTAATCCTACCATAGTTATGTCCACATCCATGATCAACCCTTACTTTAACCACGAATTTGAAAAAATGGGTAGAAAAACTTCGACATCGTTGTCCAATTTTAGATTTCGAGGATTAAGCGGATTGCCGCCATCATGCTCTGTCGCATCGCTGCATCATCACCCACCATCGTCAACCGCAAGCCTTGCGCAACTGATCCTTTCCAACATTCCTTTACCACTACTATAGTGGGAACTTTATCACCAAGGAAAGCCATCCTTGGCAGCAAATTACTATTCGGGTCAGCCATTCTATACAACTCATATTTGGGATCTTGTTCAGATTTGAACACATAGTGGAAACTATGTACGTTTGAATCCATAATTTCATTGTCTGTTGTTTCAATCTATTATCACGAATGTTTTTTTTCTTTTCAATTTTACTAATATGGATAAATATGAAGACATTGTTGCTTAGGTTTGTTTGCTTTGATAATTTGATGATCTTTTGTGCCAGTAAGTTTCAGTCTCCAACTAATTTATTTCACATATCATGCATTTCATAACTTATAGATTTTCCATTGATAAATTTAGGTATGTTGTTGAAATTGGTTGCCTCAACTATTGAATCAAGATTGTATAAACCCTTAGTTGCAAAATAATTTCATTACTTTTTATGGTTGCTTTGGTATATATTCCTCTGTTATCTTAAATCCAATACACCTTTACAAATAATCAACTTTCCTATGTTTGTAACAGTGTACGATTGAGGCATATTAAATTATAATGCGATAAATTTTAGTACCCACATTTAAAAAAATGATATCATGTATGGTAGACATAATTTTTTTTGCGTTTCCTAAAATTATCTCGAGCTAAATAGAATAAACGTTTGTTAATGGTCATGCATTTTACTAACCTTTTGATATGTAGACATGGGATGTACTAAATTTGTGTTTTCAATATGCAATGTTAATTTGATGTTATGCATAGATTTGAAGATTTGTATGCACCTCCAGTCATGTATACAGAAGATTGAGTTTCATATTTTTTTTTTATTTCTTGGTCGGAGAGCATACCCACAAGATAGGTTGAAATTCATCTAACCATTATTTCCTTATAATACGATATTATTGCAGATTATCATGCCATAATGTTCTAATATCAATTTAGTTGCATTTTCTACTAGCTTAAATCATCACCATGATTGATTTTGGGGCAGTTTTTCAAACTTCCGGTTGACTGTTCCAAGCTTAGGGTTTTCAAACAGTGAGTTAGAATAATTTGCAAGTGAGAGGTAATATATCACATAGGTATGAATTTGTTGTGCGAGATTATTATTTCATACAACTTCAAACTCATTGGAAATTATTACGCTTTTTTGTCATGTCATCAACTCAGTTTCCTTTTTTGTTGTATTAAATTTTTTTGTGACTTTTTTTGGGGATTTGTATGCATTTCCCCCCTATTCCGTTGTTATGGTTTCCTTTTTTAACTTTAGTAATTTACAGCTGATAGAACTTATGTTACACACCTGTATAAAGCCATGTTACACGATGTTATTTAACGTGCATTTTTGATAAATTTGGATTAATAAACTAATTTATGACTATACTTTAAACGGTCGCAAAACAAATATCCGTCAATCATACTCAATAATGATGCACCTATATTGTGCATGCTGTAAGTTTATGATTACAAATATGTGAAGCATCAACAAATTTCAAAATTACAAATGTCCTCCTTTAAAGGCATTTTTGTTTTGTAATAATGTAATATGTCATAACTACAAAGTTCACTGTTTGTTGCTCATCAATGTATGATGTGTTGCTGTGTACTTTATTTACGTTGCAATTTGAATCATTCTACATTGGTTCCATTTGAATGAATTTTTGCCGATCACCATGATTTCATAAAATATCAACTAAAAGACTACTACAATTATCATGGCTAAATATGGTTATGTAAAATGTGATAATCTTATTTTACAATAATGTATGGTCTTCAATTGAAAACATTACTTAATTTTCAAATATTGTGTTCTAACAATAGAAGTTCAATTCCCTTATAAGTTTAGTGAACCATTTTTATGAACAATTTTACCTCTATAAAAATTTAATCTATATGTGCAGTTCTCAGTCTATAAGTAGTTCTACTCTCAACATCTGTTGCTTTTGAACGCGAGTATAATAAATCTGTACCAAACCAAAGCATATGGAAAACAATAAACAGGCTGTCCATATTTACCAACCTGATAGATTATGTTTTGTATAGAAGAAATACCATACCATTTGCACTCTGGCTGTGGTTTTTATTTCTTAAGCGGTTCATAATAATTTACTTATTTGTTGTTTTTTTTAGATGGTTATATCTGTCACAGTTTTCAATTAGCTATCTTATTGTTTTATTTGCAGATCACAACAACTAGATTGGTTTTGCAAATATCTTTGACTAAAAGGTTTGCAAGTTTGTAGGGAAAATTATCATATTTCTTATATTTTATTTTACAAAGTATGCCGAGGGGTTTCATGGTAATTAATGTTCTAGGATAATATATGTAATTATTGGTTAGTGATTACGTAATGGTGGATGTAGACAATCAAGTACTTGAAAATGATTGTCGTATTCTCTTATTTGAATTAAGCTTAAGCTTATATTCAATACAATCATATTGATTAAAATGAAAACATAGTTTACATGTAATATACTAACAAACCATTTTAATACGCACATTTTATAAACTGTAATTTTGGATGAATATTTTGTATTTTGCAAATTATTTAGTATGCATATAGTGGATTTTTTAATACCACAATGCACAGATTCCATGTGTATTCCAACTGTTTCACGGATTAGTTTTATTTTGTATTATATAGTTATTATGTTCAACAACTTAATATGTCATAAAATGCACTAAATACATTCCTAATTTCATATTACTGATTTTTAATGCTTACCTGCTTCAGGTGTAATTCAAATTAGTGACACGGTACTACTGCTTCTATTATTGACACAGTTGCACATGTTTGATAATGCACCTTAGGAAGTTCTGGGAAAATTGGTGTCTATAATTTCATTAATACCCTACTACGTTATAATGGTAGCATTTCTTTTAACCTACATATGGTACGCTTGGACTATATGCTTTGCTATTCAAACTATTAGCTGTATGAAAAGTTTGTGGTATCAATTATGTTAAAACCTTTTTTTAATTTACGTACTATAAACTTAATGATTAAACATTTAGCCATCAAAACTTAACATCTATAGCTATTTTGAAATTCAAGATATTTTGAAATGAAACAAGAATAATATTAAACTACAAACTTACTACTCATAGATAAATCATTAAATGCAAAATTGTAGCAATACTCATTTTTGTTTGGTTAAAGGAATTTCAATTTTATTTACCTGAACCTCCAAATCTTTCTAGGTAAAAAAATTTTGTTCCTAAAATCATTATTTTCTATTAACATATTGCTGTTTTCAACTATTGATTAAAATAATCCTAAATAAAGATTTAAGTACACTGTTTACTGTTTTATAAAATTTAAAATTATAATTCATAAATAAATTATTACATGCTAATATTGTAATGCTACTCCTGTTTATGTTTGCCTTGCCAATTCTCTCTAATACCAGCATTACACTTAGTATTACCATTTCCAAACGTATCTTCCCGGTTATTAATTTTTAATACCTACTTTTAATGTGAATCTACCGACAATCTATTTCTAGAAAAGATTTCCACAATTACCTAAGACCCAATGAAGGATAATTCTGACTATCATATGCTCCTCTAAACATATTAACAGATAATTAAATAACGATAAATTATACTACTCAATATTTGAATAAAATCATGTTATATGCAACCTATGTTGAATATCTCCATATGCATATGGTTATGAAATTGTGGATAAAAACCGAGAATTGAATAGCCTCTTCTTCCTCATCCTATTCATGGGTAAGGACATATTAATATGCATGTCAACTTACTAATCTCATTAGTTTCGAGATTATTAGGTAGTGTTTGGTTTGTTAATTTTAGTTTTGGGTTTTCGTCCATAAAAATATGCACAAGACGCATATATATTACCGAAAATGATTAATTTAGAAAACGAAGTTAACATACGAAATAGAAATTTTTGGACATAACAATTTATATTATTATTTTGCTAGCTTCCTAAGCTTATTAATAACAGGTTTGGACTGCCTATTTAATTTAGCATCTTCTTCACCAATGACCTCAAGCTCAGCTATGAAATGTTCGACTATTAAAGCAATTTCAGCAGGTGACTTCCCATTTTTCTTCTTTTTATTTCCCTTTTTAAAGAGATTACTGACATCATCATCATCCTCACCTTCTTCTACATAAAAAATGATAACAATAATTTTTTAAAAAGGCTTTGGTCCAGATAGCATGGGACAACTAAGATAATATGACTGTAGCAGTGGCTATAGTTTGGGTTTTTCTTTCTTTTTTCGTATTATTTTCTGCATATACACCCAAACGGATTTAAATCACCTATCTGGTAGAATATTATAGTAGATACACGCCCTCCCTTTGTGGACTAAATAATCCAAATATAAATAGATAAGAGAAGTTATGTTTGTCTCCAATTGTATTTGAAATAATCCTAGAATAGAATGATCAGTCAATCGGCACAACTGCTTTAAATTTGGTTTCTATAATTTACTACTTCTGTATATAGGATAATTATGTTTACTACTTCTGTATAGGATAAAAAATTCGACCCATTATGTTGCTTGGTCCCTCAATGATTTACTTACAAATGACATTTTATATTTCTTTTTTCAACTAAGGAGCTTTCATATTTGTAATGAAAACTAACATTAATTCTTCTTTTGTACATGTGTTTGATTATCGGTACTAAAATATTTATAGCCATGTCTTGATATTCCTATTACAATTTCATATTGTGCTATGTTAATAATCATTAAGTCAATCATCATGTGACTTTATCAATGTATATTGATTCTTATATGTAAGTTGGGAGTATAACAAAAGAAATACAAGTTGACAAGTTGAATATTTTTATTCTTGTATGCCAAATCCAAGGCTATGCAATTGATCTCATGACTAGCTTGAAACTGGTTTAAGAAACCTTTTGTTCATGCTATTTTTCTCCCAACCAATGAATCCTCGAAATAATAATCACGCTTTACTACTGGTCTGATATGAGTTATTTTCTGTGCATTGGACTTAAATCTACATCAGATTGATGAATACAATATTATCAGACTGCCCATCATTTACGTGTTAGGGTCATACTTATTAGACATATTCATTAAACCGTGGATGAGTTTAATTTTTTTCCTATTCAAGAGCTTTGTCTTTGAGAGAAAATAGCTACTATGCTATTTTTCTTTTAATATTCCATTTATAGTACGTTTTTTAATGGACTGTGTCTGAAGTTTTGGAAAGTAACATCATTTCCTTTAATTTGACATCACCAAACACAAAGTCAACTAAAATTGTGAAGTTCATTATTTTGTAATTCATAGGAGAAGTTTGTAACTTTTTGCAGATTGGTTTTGGAATGGGAAGTTATGAGTTTGTCCGAAGTGAGTACTCATTATTTTATAATGGTTCACTGAAAAATGATGATACCATAATTGTTAGAAAAAAATGTGAAGTTTTTTCCTTTCTTTCATAGCTTAAATATTTATTTTGTTATTAGTTGTTAAATAGTTCTTTAGCTAACAAATGAACTAGCTAGTACTTTACATGGCCATATATTCGACATAGCCCTTATTTTTTGCCATTATTTTCAGTCTTCTACTTGATTTTAGGTGAATTTTCTAAGTAAATCTAAATTTGGTATTGTATGTTTACTGAACAAAAATATGAAATTAAACCTTTCCCTTCTGTTTCTCAGTTTCCAAATTTGTGTTTAATGCATTTAATGTAGTTGCTTATTTTAAGCTTCATTTGTGTTGTCATTTAACAACCAAGCACAAACAATGTCGAATAAAAAATGTACTTAACTGAAACTTTTCACTAACATTTATGGTTCTTCATAGTTAATGATAATGCAAAAATTTGAAAATAAATTGTTTAAATTAAATTTATTTACCACCATGGTAATACAGTTCATATAAGTCAGTGGAGAACTTAAGTCAAATTGAATATTGAGGACTTGAGATAAAAATCTGATCATGATAGATGCAAGGATAATTAGTTTACAATATTGCATATTTGGTATCCTGTTAATATGAGGTAAGGCTTTTGGAAGCATTAATTCTTTTTTTCTTCCAACTTTCCGGATTCCCCATCATCTTAGTTTGATCCCTTCATTTCAAACAAAATTTGGTAATTCCGTTGTCATGCATATTCTTACACTTTGTTTCAATATATATTATAATTTTATGCCACATACAAGCCTAAAATGTTAGCAAAAAAATATAGTTAGTTTAAACTTTAGTTATAAAGGATTAATTCTATGAACATTAAGTCTCATCATTATTTCTGTTCTCGACTTTTCAACTTTATAACTAATCTATAGTCAGCCCTCAAATGTTGTCATCAAGGTAGTGCTTCATATTGAATATTAGTTGATACTTTATCTATGCTACCACCAAGCATGGGGAAAAAAATTATATATTGCTCCTATGGTTTTTTGTTCACTTATTTTCATTTGTTAAAAAATAAGTTAATAATGACATATGCAAAATTCAAATGGGTAAGCTTAGACTACTTATTCCATTTACATATCTGATTATGTCTCTAAGTTTGAACTTTAAATGATTCCATACAAACTAAATGGTATGGACGTTTTTTGGACAACTTCAAAGATTAGGTTGTTGTATGTTAATCAATCAAGGGAAGGATCAAATTTTTTATTACCTATTAGTATCATGATCTTCACATAGATCTTATGAAAGTTGATCCACCTAGGCAAATATCAAAGTACTCGTTTTTGTAGAATAAGTGCAAAATGTGTGAGTTATTTAGACTAAATTGAAAAGGTAATTTTCAATAGAATTTGCATGTAACTCAAACCATCCTGTGTGCAGCAACCTTATGAGCAGAAAAGAACTAACCAGCCTCCTTGCAATGTTATAGTTGATGTTTTCATCAACTGTGTTCTACCAAAAAAATTAGTGTTTTTGCACTTATTTTGTCAAAAACAACTATCTTTAGCACGGTCCGTTGTATTAATTTAAGTTAAGCATGGTAGTTATGAAACGTTAGCATGTTGTTTTGCACCTCTATGTAATCCATTTTAATTTCTAAACATTCGTTGCCTGTGTAGGTTGTCTGTGCGTTGTTCGGGGAAATCTTCTCTCTATTGAACCAAGTGCCAAATAGTCAAAGATGAATGAAAGTTGTCTGTCATCACAAGGGTTGGAGGGATAAATACACATTGAAGCAGAATAAAGTATGAAATATCTTTATCTTTAACATATGGTTTTGATGCATTCCTAATTTTTTTACCTGACCATGCACTTTTCAAGATAACTGCAAAAATATCACGACTAAGAATCAAGATTTTAACAAATATTACCACATAATTTTGCTCTGAACAGTAGTATGTAATTTAGTTTGCAATTTCAAATTTATACCCTTACACAAACACATGTGCTATCAAAGAGTTGAGTACTCCAAATTCTAGCCATAACAGATAATTATAGACAATAAATATATTTGTATAAATGTCTATGTCATTTCTTAATTTTAGGTCCATGCTTTGCTTTTTCACTATGTACTTCAAAAGCACCAAAGAAAAATTCCAGCGATAAAAGATCGATTTGAAAAGTTATTTTCACATATAACATAAAAGATAATTTTTTTATTATCCTTTTGAGCCAATTCAAAAATACCACACACTGCCCATGCAAATGTTTTACAGACTTTAAAAATAACATACTGTCCCTGCAAAAATTGTTTTACTGCATACAACTATTATAAAGGACGTGTGATATTTTTTTATTGACCCTGTAATAACATGCTGTCCCAGTCATTCATGTGGAATACATCCCCTGTCTTGGCAAAACCTGTCAGCCAACTTGCACCTTTTGTAGAAAACTACTGTGCATCAGATTATAGCCTGAATTCAACAAATATTATATACTGTCATTACACCTTCTTTCTTAGTAAAGTTCACACCCAACATACCCATGTCGTAACATACTGCTGTGCAACAACTAAGACCTCAATTATCAATACAACTTTTTTTACTTCATTCGATTACTACCTTGCTGCTACACTCTGTTACTTACTATATACAATAATGGACCAGCTATTTTGTCTTCACTTTTATACTGACAAGAATACATCTGTGGGCAGGAATAACTGAAGCAACCACTGTTCAACTGCTTAGGATAGGAACAGTTCTTGGGGCATATTCAGCACAAAGGAGAAAATGTTGCAAGGTTCAATATAAGCTAGAAAAAAATATGTGCTGCACCAATTTGTTGGGAATCTTCAGCAAACTTTTTTTAAAACCACTGTTGCCTTTTTCCACGCTATGTTTTAACTTCTATCTGTGTTCCGCATAAATATTTATGTTCCTATGTTGTGTGCGAATACATGAAAAAGTATATAGATTCTATATGTCTGTTATCTTAGAAATCAAACTCCTATTATTTGATATAGACATGTTCGTCTTCATAATCTATTCATACAGCATAACTTTGACGGCTGATTATACTTTTCGGTTCATTGCCAAACTGAGCAAATTATGCTTTTTATTTTTTATTTTATTTGAAGAAACGGAAAAAAAAACTCAAATTCGGTTCCAATCACGTATTTTAGTACCAACAGTAAGTTGTACATCAAAAAACAAGTCACCTTGGCGTTTAATTGCTTGGTTCGCCAACAGTACAATGCTCCTGTGTCACATATTGATGGGGTACTGGTAGGTTTAAAGTTTAAATATAGCATATCCTCACCAAGACTCAATGAATTTAAAATTTAAACATTGAATGATATCTAAAAATAAAATTTAAAAAAAATAGTGCATGCAGTCAGTTGGGCATATCCTAATATTTTTACTAACTTGCATTCATTTTTATGTATATTGTCCAGCTAGCTGTCTTTATGTATATGCTAGGAAATCGCAGGTTACGGGCAATATACTCTGCAGTTGAAAGCTATGAAATATATAACTGCATCCACTTACGAAAATCATTGATTTAATGCAGGATAACAAAGATTGCCAATGTCCGATGCGTTTGTCAAGCAACGCAACCGTGAAATATACAATGCAAATTTTCTTTACTTATATTGTTCAATCCCATGTACGAAGCACATGTTCATACTAGTTGTTATTATTATTTACATTAGAATGAAGGTGATCTCAAATAAGTTATCATACTTATTTACTGAGCAATGCATGCGTGATTGTTGAATTGGTGGAAGAACTGGTTTCAGAGTCAGTCTAAGCTTTCATCTACTCACTGTAATAACTCCTGAAAGGCTAAAATGTCTTATCAAGTATGACAAACAGGTACAAGTAATTCACAACTAAAAAGTTGTTACTGAAGTTAAATTTAGATATTTGCATTTAAATCCATCTTTGCACTACAGTGGTAATACGTGTTTATGTACTTCTATTTTCCATGTTTAGCTATCATACCACTTGTCGGTATTGTTGTTTATCTTAATATGTCTCTGCTAATCTAAACGTCATAGTTCTTACTTATCTTGATATATTATTATGGTTTATATTGATTGGAAATATTTGCTGGAAGGTTTTACTGAAAACTCTTAATAGTTCAAAATGTTGTATCTACGTGTATGATCTGTCATCCGTTGTGTGAGACTGAATAATTAGAACATCTTTCTTTGCTATTTTTATTTTGTTAATCACATAATGCTCAATATAGGACCTTTTCCACTGTAAACATGTTGAAGCTTTGGTCAAGCATTGAATGCTATGATAATTAGCTCAACGTATGGTTTTCCTACAAGCATTGCTGTAAAATCTGAATCAAGCCATGAAAAAATGCTTGTGGTCATGCTTGTCAGGTATGTATTAATGAATTGACAACTTTGAATGAAACACTGATAACTTGGCTGGCCTTGAAAGAATTGAGAAACATGTATAGGTAACTTAAAGTAATAATTTATGTAACTTGAAAAAGGTGGATGGATACCTATATTAAAACTCATTACATTAG
This sequence comes from Allium cepa, assembly GCA_030765085.1. Classification (NCBI taxonomy): domain Eukaryota; kingdom Viridiplantae; phylum Streptophyta; class Magnoliopsida; order Asparagales; family Amaryllidaceae; genus Allium; species Allium cepa. The sequence goes on from CM060929.1 coordinate 204,128,540, forward strand.
ACATGATGATTGTAACAATGAAAAAGTATTTTATAAAACTCAAAAAGGGTCAACAAGGAATTTCAGAGGGATTATGTTGCACAAACGTTTGCCTTCTTATGTAGAATTATAGTAGATATCTAAGTATAAAGCTAATAGGCTATCATATGCAAGTGAAATTTCACCACACCATATCTATATATGGAGCATTATTGTCTCTGTGGTACATCGGTACCTTTATAATTTATTTCATATTTATATTTCTAGCAATAGTTAATAGATCTTGTAACACCCAGGATTTTTAATGAAAATAATTAATCAACTTAAAATGATATTTTGATAATATCACACTAGTATGGGTACGTGCTTCACACACAAACTGTTTGTATTATCTAAAACAGAAAGCAAGGGCATTTTTGGAATTTTAAAAAGACACCAAGTAATTTAGTTTAATGAATTTTCTTTATTAGTAGTAGAGATAAAATAAGGAACACAATTCTTACAAATTGAGAAATTTGGAAAGTCAGACTTCACCATCGCATCGAAAATATTTTGTACCCTAAATTCATATATAAAACGTTAAACATGAATGTCGGATGAAGGAGAAATAGATCGTTTACTAAAACACTGTAACAACCCGATATTTTCAGCCATTCGCATCCGCACATGTTAGACATGAATTGCTCAAAACATCGCATTGTAATAAAATTTGGAGCAAATAAAATGATCACGAAATCACAGACACAGAATATCAGAATAACTCGCAGTGGAAATAAAATACCATTGTAGTTCATGAAGCTACTATAACAAAGTCTCAAAAAAATACATAATATCAGTTTGAAACAAATCATATAGAAATCCCAAATACATAGAAGTCACAACACAATAGCTGAAATAGAATAACTGAAACTGGAAGATATAAATAACCAGATAAGCAGAATCTCCAGTGATTTCTAGCTCCAGAAAGAGAAATCCAAAGCTAAGCTGTGAATACTCAGACTGACCCGAGCGTAAAGCAAAACACAAAACACTCGAGTCAGGATATACATACTTATACAATGTAAACCAACACAAGTGAACTGTAATAAATGTAAGTAACTTAAAGGATACTTGGGATCACCCATCCTCTAAGGATCCGTTAAACTATTTACTATGTAGTAATATTGCGTTATTATAATAATGTCTACTGTAAAATAAACTTACTTTAAAATAGCATTAAGGAGCGACCCAATATTCCCCTTAGCACGTAATAGTCCCAGTAGTCCATCCAGTATCAACGTACCTTCAGATCGGGAGGCTACCGTAAATACTCCATGTGCTACGGGAGAAAAGTAAACTCGTGGTAAGACTCGCTATGGTAGGTGACACGACACAACGAGGCAATGCCAGGGTAGATATACCAATTACGCACACGGGCTGGCGGTAACGTAGCAGCCACTACGCTCACCTTAAAACACACTCCCAACCAAAATCGGAGGATGGCCATCAAATCAACCACAAGTAAGAGTATAGTATCGAAGAAGTGCGTCCGACTAGAGGAGCTACCCCTTTTGGCCCAAGATCGCTCCTGTTTTAGCCACCTTAAGCCAACTCACATGAGTCGGGTCCACGTAATATACCTCAAGAACGTCGCCACCATCCTACTTCATTCTGGAATATCACTCAGGTATTAAAGTGGTTTTCGGTATCGACAGAAAGTATGTCCATATCCGATCCCGATCTCTTTAACAACCAATCGTTATTATAACCGGTGGTTACACATTTCAAAAATAGTTTTTATATTTCAAAACCAAAACCATTTTTATTTCAAAACTATATTCAAATCAAATAGTATATCATTTTCATTTCAAACATATTCACCTTTTAAAATCATAATACTTTCAAAGTTATAACTTTTTGAAACCAAAATACTTGAAATCATTACGTTTTGAAAATCATAACATTTCGAAATCATACATTTGATAGCTTCCTTTATTTCTTTTACATTTACAAATTTATTCAATTAAACCCAATTTTTTAAGTTTCCAATTTAATTCAGTTCAAACCATCAGTTTCAACTCAAATTAGTTTCCCAACAAACCATTTCAAAATTCAAATATCACATCCTTTCAAAATATCATTCATTTTTATATTATTAAAGACCATTCCAAATCACATTTCAAAATGTTTATATTTCAAATCAAAATACTCCATTTAAATCATTTAAAAGTGAAGCTATTATACTTATAAATCAAGTATTAAATTCCTAAATGTTTAGCCTTTCTGAGTTCATTTATTTACTTAAATACATTAAAACAGTGAAACTTCAGCTTTCCACAACACTTAGAAAATGCTGCGGTAAGTTACGTTTGGAAACAATTCATTTAAGCAAAAACAGCATTTTAAAACTGCTATAATAGTTCAGGGTTCAAATTAAAAGTTTTAATTCAATTCAGCCAACTGCAGCACTTAACAAGTGCTACTGTAGACCTTTTATTTGTTTTAGATTTTAGTTATAGTTCTACAACCACGGCACTTACCAAGTGCTGTAATATTACTTAGTTAAATTTAGCCTTTTAGTTTATTTGCATCAACCACAACACTTACAAAGTGATGTAATATCCTTTACAATAGATTTTAAGTTAACTTCAGAAGTGGTAGCATTTCTGAAGTGCTGTTAATTAAATTTCCATATTTCAATACAATTTCAAAAACAATTAAACTTCAATTTAAGCCATTTTAACTTATAAAAATCATATTTTTACACTCAAAATATTCATTTAAATACCCTTTAACATATGTTTTTTTTATAAAGAAAATTTCACAAATAAATATCAAATTTTCAACGCTTCACTTATTTATTCAAGTGTACAAATTTCTATTTCTTTGCAATTTAAAAATTAACTTATCACTTAAGTTTTAATTACCATTTCAAAATATAATCTTAAATTTCCATTTTATTTCTTAACTTAACTTTTATTTTTAAACCAAATTTCAAATTTAAATATTTATGTTATATTCAAATTTCACTTTTAAGCATTCATTTATTTAACCATTTTAATTCATAGAAAAATCAATAACACTTTATTAAGTCATTTTAAATTTAAATTAAATCAAATTGTCATACTTTATTTACTTAACTCAAACTACATTTTTAAACAAAATCTCAAATTTCAAAATTAAGTTATATTTCAAATTTCCGCTTAACCATTCATTTATTAACATATTTAACTTGTAGAAAAATCATTAACACTTTATAAAAATCATTTTTAATTCAATTTAAATCAAAATATCATAATATGCAATTTTAAAATACTTAAAAATTACAGAAATATATATATATATATATATGTAATAACCACGGGTCTGTATAATATTTTCTAACCTAGATCAAGTGATACAGATAATATATCATTTCAATCCGTAATTTGCAAAGAAAAATCCGGGTTCTATCATTTCAAACCCGCAATCCCAAGTAAAATAAAATAAATAAAAATCGCTTAGGCCTATCATTTCAGCCAATAACGATTTTTCCCTATTCTAAAGTCCGTTCGGGTATGTATCATTTCAATCCCTAGTGATTCTATTCTACATGGAACTTGCAGTGTGAGAAACAGAAATAAATAAACAGTATAACAATATATGGCAGTAACTGATGATATGAAAGGGTTATAAATAGGGTTAACATCATAAATTCATATCATAGGCAGGTATAACTTGATAAATATTTCTACACATTCACTTGTTATCAATTCACAGCTATATAAGTATAAATGTCAAGCGTGATTACACACCTTTAAGCTGGAGATAGCAATTCAAACTACACAAATGAATTCCAGAAAGCACGATACGGCACGACACAACACGACTTCGATTCAAGTGAGTGGAGAGAGCCAAGATATTGATCTTGTAAGCAACAACCAAACAAAGCAAAACAATATACACATAAATATATTTAACACAAAATACATAGAAACAAATTGAATTTACAAAGCAACAAAGACAAGACCTTGCCTTTACCATTCAATTGCTTGGCCATAAGGGATCATATGCACATCTATGATGTGATATAACACGGGTATGGCATCATGTAGGCACGGCAAGAAGTGGATGAAGATGGTAGAAGTTGCAACATGAAGCATACATAGGGTCAAGGCCAAAAGTGAAAGGTTTTGTCAACAACTAGGCTCGACCAAAGGGTAAATGGGCTCGGTCAAAGCATGGTACAGGTCTGGTGATGGCTGGAGCTACGGCCAGAGGTTGAGTAGCAGCTGGTGGTTGTGACGCCCCACCTCTATACCCACGCTAGCCAAGAACACTACGGAGTAGTGCTGTCAACTAGCACGGAGAATAAGGCTGTTAAGGAGCGACCATCCATGTAATTGCTTATCACACGGTGGCTATAAATAATCTTCGGAAACAAACGTAGAAATAAGCATAACGCATATCAGTCACAGACATCCATATCACAAAGGCGGAAGAAGATATGAATATATAACTAACACATGAAAGTGTACATCAGAGTAGTGGTCAAAAGATCCACAATAATACAAAAGAATAGCAACACGTGCTATACAAAAGAATACAACTATGAGTCTATATCTCAAGTATATACAACAAAAACTGCTAATCTAAACAGTTAGCCAAAAGTCAGAGTGATGAATCCCTGGGAAGAAGTCAAGCAGAAGCACCTGTAACATCTCGGTCTGACCCGAGTATTATTTAAGCAGTCTAGCTATAAATATCAGATGACAAGATATAACATAAAAGATATGGCATAAACATAAAATATCCATGATGACATACCACTATAAGTATGTAAGTAATGATCAACAGAAGATCAATCAATAAGAGATAATCAATATCACAAGAATCTTCTCAAAGATTCAGAAAGGGCATCATACCCCATACTTGTACTCATAACAAGTTAATGACATAAATTCTAGAAATCAATGCAAGAAGTCCAGAAATCATAGAAAAAAGAAAGAGGTCTATCACATGACGGTCCGAAGACCAAGGGGAGCTACCCCACATGTGTGAATGGAATCACACAGATTAAGGTCTAGACTAACCAAAAAGCAAAAGGTATGTGTGAGTGGAATCACACAAGTGGTGTCTAGTCTAACCTCGCAACAAGAGACATCGCACAGTTGCTAGTCTAAAGCATCAGAATGATCGTCATGATCAACGAGAAGTGTCAATTACACTAAGCTAGTAAATATAGAACTTTAGCTTCATGTCCCATAACCACTTGCTTAACTTAAATATTTACGAACAAACTGTAAATCTTCACTAATAAAATTGTCACAAGAGGTTCAATCGAACAAGTCCAAGAATTAACCGACGAAGTGAACGCAAGCGTTTCATACCACTTGTTTTACTAAGTCGTTTAATTAGATTTCTCATCCGAGTGAGGTAAAGGTTTGTATATACTAATAGATTGGAAATCGGTTTAAGAAAAGAGCTTTGTTATTAAAAATAGAGTTGAAATTGTTTGTTAAAAGAGTTTTGATATTTACTACTAGTATTGAAACCTTTATATTATAAAATGACAAAACACAGAAGCAATTATAGAAACAATCAATCACAAAGTTCGCATACGGAGATGTGAATAAAATCCAAGAAAATCAGCTCAATGTTTTTCAGATAAGATACCCTACGGAGGGGGGGTCCAGGGGGGGTGGCAACCCCCCAAGGTGGGGGTGCGGGGGCAACGCCACCGCTTACGGGGTTCGACCTGCCCGGTCAGGTCGCGGGGGTCCAGGGAGGCAGCGCCCCGTCCAAAACGGTACGACCTAAGTGAAGACAAGCGGCCTACGACCTAAAGCAAAATGAGGTCTAACAACCTAAGGGTTCACGCGACCAAACACAATGGTCCAACGACCTAACTCGAACGACTTATCAGGAGCTTAGGTCGGAGACGACCTACGAGATAAACCAGGCCGACTTAGTGGACGAGCGACCTAAGGTAAATGGTCCAACGACCTAACTCGAACGACTTATCAGGAGCTTAGGTCGGAGACGACCTACGAGATAAACCAGGCCGACTTAGTGGACGAGCGACCTAAGGTAAATGGTCCAACGACCTAACTCGAACGACTTATCAGGAGCTTAGGTCGGAGACGACCTACGAGATAAAACGGGGCGAGCGACTTAACGTTTGCCTAGAGATTATAGGTCGGAAACGACCTATGACTTAAAGCTTAACTCGCGAGCGACCTACGGCTTAAGGCCTAACTCGTGAGCGACCTACAACTTAAGGCTTAACTCGCGAGCGACCTAACGACTTAACTCGTGAGCGACCTAATTCCGAAGTGCCAATTCTTCCAGAACGACCTAAAGCCCTATGACCTACGACCCAGTGACCTTGCAACCTATCACCGAACGAGTCAAGTGGCCAGAACGAGCTAAGTGCAGGAAATTTCCAAAAATGCTAAAAATTGGAGTTTTTCGCCAATCCAATCCAAACCAAAGGCAAATGTGCATGCAAAAGTGATAGGGAATCATTCCCAACAGTCCAATATAGTTATAGACTAGATTTGTGAGATAAAAATCTCACCTTTGCAAAAATTCAATTAAGAAGGAGCTTGAAACAATGGAGAAGCAACTACAAGCTAGAATCCGATGTCTTCACTTTGATTTTGGAGTTGAATGATGGATTTAAAGTTGAAACCTAAGCTTGGAGTTTTAATTTCCTCTTCCACTCACCATTAATGCAAAATCTTGGTTGTTAGGAAATTTATGAAGAGTGAGAAGAAGGAAGGGGGTTTGGGCTTGAGTTATAATGGCAATCTAACCCAAAGTCCAAAGCGGGAAAAGTTAGTGAAATTCTACTAACTCCAAACCTACCAATGTTTATACTTAAAAAAATTGTAAACGGCATTTCGAACTCAATGGAAGTGGTCTCGAGTCCTAATTTGACCGTTTGCAAAAAGTATCTTTTCGGACCAATATCCAATTAACGATAAAATATTTAAATAAAATATTTAAATATAAAATCGATAAATATGCGGGTTTTTACAGACTCCCCTCCTAAAAGAAATTGCGTCCTCGCAATATATAAGATGGAAATAACAAGTAACAACCATAAAAGCATATTAACACATAAGAAATTTCAAATAGGAAGTTCACCTCAAAGAGTAGGAGTAAGCAAGTCCGGATGCGTTCGCTCGATGAATTCTCTGGATTCCCAAGAGCAATCCTTAGGATTTGAGGACCATTGAACCTTCACAAGCGAAACATCTTTATTTCGAAGTCATTTAACCTCCGAAGCTATAATTCGAATAGGATGCTGCTCATAAGTTAAATTCGGCGAAACTTCAATTTCTTCCACAACAGCAGGCTCAAGAATAGAATCGGAATCCCGAAGGCATTTCCGTAATTGAGAAACGTGAAATACGTTATGCATAGTAGAAAATTGAGCCGGCAATGCAAGGCGATAAGCCATGGAACCAATACGTTTAGTGATAGGAAATGGCCCAATATATCGAGGCGCTAACTTCCCCGATCGACTGAAACGTACAACACCCTTCATAGGCGAAACACGAATAAAAACAGTATCCCCAACAGAAAATTCTAATTTCCTTCTTCGATTATCGGCATAGGATTTTTGTCTACTCTGGGCTTCTTTCATCCTATGTCGAATAAGTTCTATCTTTTTCGTGGAATCACGAATAAAGTCTGGACCTAAAACCAGCTTCTCACCGGCCTCAAGCCAACAAGAAGGAGATCGGCATGGCCTTCCGTAGAGTGCCTCGAAAGGTGCCATACCAATACTAGATTTGAAGCTATTATTATAGGAAAATTCAACAAGTGAAATATGATCTTCCCAACTTCCACCAAAATCAAGCACATAAGCACGAAGAAGATCTTCAAGAGTTTGATTCACGCGCTCGGTTTGTCCATCGGACTGGGGGTGATACGCGGTGCTAAAATTAAGCTTCGTTCCTAAAGCTTTTTGAAGACTCTTCCAAAATCCACTAGTAAACAATGGATCACGATCGCTAACAATAGAAGTAGGAACTCCATGCAATTTTACAATTTCCTTGACAAATAGTTTGGCCAAAAGAGGAATGGTTCGGTTAGACCGAACCGGAATAAAATGGGCGGATTTAGTAAGTCTATCAACAATCACCCATAAGCTATCATGACCCGAACGAGAACGGGGAAGGCCATCTATAAAGTCCATGGAAATTTGATCCCACTTCCAAATTGGAATTTCTAAAGGTTGCAATAACCCACCAGGCCTTTGATGTTCGGCCTTGACAAGTGGGCAAGTCATGCAACACTTAACAAAGTTAGCAATATCAGATTTCATTCCCTCCCAATAATAAAGTCGCTTCATATCAGCGTACATTTTACTACTACCGGGATGAATGGTGAATTTAGATCGATGGGAATCTTCTAAAATATCTTTACGAAGATCTCCAATATTTGGTACGATAAGTCTACCAAATTTTCGAATGCCGCCACGAGAATCAATATCAAAGTCTTTCAAACCTTCAGTATCAATTTTATCCTTAACATTTTTGCCAAGAAGAGCCAATTCAGAATCTAGCCCTTGAGCTTCAAGAATGCGGTCTAAAAGAGAAGGATGAGCCTCAAGGCTACATAAAACAAGCGATGAGCATAAATTGGATACGCGCTCTCGAATCTCACAAGTGGATAAAATCTCGAGATCGTTCCATTCGAATATCATCATAGAAACAACTGCTTGTTGTTTACGGCTAAGAGCATCGGCGACACGATTACCCTTACCGGGGGTATAAAGAATATCAAGATCATAAGGTGCAAGAAACTCGAGCCAACGCTGTTGACGAAAATTAAGTTCTTTTTGAGAAAATAAATATTTCAGAGACTTATGATCCGTATAAAGAATAAATTTCTCTCCCAATAGATAATGACGCCAAATCCGAAGGGCGAAAACAATAGCCGCGAGTTCTAAATCATGTGTGGCATATCTAGTCTCGGCCGGCTTTAATTGCCTAGAAGCATAAGCAATAACACGTTCTTTTTGCATAAGAACGACACCCAAACCAACGTGACTAGCATCAGTATAAACAACAAAATCTTGATTCCCCACGGGAATAACAAGAATAGGAGCATCAGAAAGGAGTTCTTTCAATTTCTGAAAAGAGGCTTCACATTTGTCCGACCAAATGTATTTAACTCCCTTCTTAGTCAAGCTAGTAAGAGGCACGGCAATCTTAGGAAAGTCCTTAATAAAACGACGGTAATAGCCCGCCAAACCGAGAAAACTACGAATCTCTGTCACACTCTCCGGTCTCTTCCAATCTTGAATCGCTTCAATCTTTGAAGGATCCACGGAAATCCCGGATTCGGAAATAATATGACCGAGAAACTTCACACGAGATTGCCAAAAGTGGCATTTAGAAAATTTCGCCTTTAATTGATTACTCCTAAGAGTTTCCAATACAATCCGAAGATATTTCTCATGTTCCTCCTCGGTTTTTGAATACACAAGACTATCATCAATGAATATGAGAACAAACCGATCGAGGAAATCTTTGAAAACTCGATTCATGAGGTCAACGAAATAAGATGGAGCATTCGTTAATCCAAATGGCATAACAAGCCATTCATAAGATCTATATCGAGTACGGAATGATGTCAAAGGAATGCTATCCTCAGCGATACGAAGCTGATGGAGACCGGTAGCTAAGTCCAATTGTGAAAAGACCTTAGCACCACTAAGCTGATCGAATAGATCATCAATCCGAGGTAAAGGATATTTATTTTTAATAGTCAGATCGTTAAGCTTGCGATAGTCAACGCAAAGCCTAAGCGTACCGTTAGATTTCTTCACGAAAATAGCCGAAGCTCCCCAAGGTGAGGAACTAGAGCGAATAAATTGCTTCGTCTCCAATTCGGATAATTGTTTACGCATCTCCTCATTTTCCTTATTGGACATGCGATAAGGAGGACGAGTAATAGGTTGAGCTCCAGAAACAAGATTAATTCTGAACTCAATTGCTCGTTTAGGTGGTAAACCTAAAACGGGCTCAAATATGTCGGAAAATTCACGAACAACGTGAATACGAGAAATAATATCATCTTCATCATCATCATCGTCATCACGAGGATTTAAAGAATATAAAGATGCCACCAAACAGGATTCTGAATCTTTAAGATTAATAGAAATCTGTTTAACAGATAGTGGATGTCGGAGATGAATAGCCCGCTCAGGACATAGGATATGGGCTTGATAACAGTTAAGCCAATCCATTCCCAAAATTATTCCAAAGCCTAAGTAACACATGACATGCAAATCAGCTAGGAAAGAAAAATCACATAAAATAATCTCCACGTCTCTATAAAGCAAACTAAGAGTTGCGGATCCACCAACAGGATTCGCAATTTTTAAAGAAGTCATCAATGCAGTAACACTTAAGGAAAAAGTGTCTACCGGTTCCTTTGATATAAAAGAATGGGATGCACCCGTATCAAAGAGAACTCTAATAGGTTGATCATAAAATAAAATAATACCATCAAGAATGGAATGAGAAATACCTTGGCCACGAGATGTGTTGCCAGGGGCTTGAGCCACATTCAACTTTCCTTCCTTCTTGCCTTTACGCTTGAGGCATTGATGTATGTAATGATCCGGGCTCTTACAATAGCGACAAGATTTGGGCTTAGAGCACTTATTCGCATAATGATCCCCAGACCCACAGTTGAAGCAAATCGCACCACTAGGAGAAGGAGACTTTGCCGCAGGAGTTGCCTGCTTACCCTTTTTGTTGGGATAAGGACCCTTGAATTTGCTTGGCCTCTTCTTGTTGTTGAAGTTTGGTTTAGCGCCTTCCACTTCAGCATCATTCTCTCTATCAGCCTCTTCAAGACGAAGAGCGATATCGACGAGTTGATCAAATGCGACTTCTAGTTTCAGGAGTAGTGGCTTCTTAAGATTCTTATTTAAGCCATAAACAAACCTCTGGTTCTTCTTCAATGGGGTGTTGATGTATTCAACCCCATATTTGGAAAGTGACTCGAAGGCTGCGACGTAATCAGTCACGGAGGATTGACCTTGAACAAGGTCTATAGAACGTCGAGCCAAGGTTACTTTCCCAGCTTCTGGTACAAACTTTAACTCGAAGCGTCCCTGAAATTGCTCCCAGGTGAGATCCACTCCATTAATTTCTGAAGTAAGGAGTTCGTACCAGTCCAATGCTCTCTCCTGGAGCATGCAGGAAGCCACCTGAACGCGGTGGAGATCGATAAGGTTCATGCGAGAAAAGATTCGATCGCATGATTTTAACCAAGCCTGGACCTCGATGATATTTTCCGAACCTTTGAAGGGCTTCCCACCCAAGTTAGTGTAATCGCTGCACAAGCGTGCAAATCCCGACTTTGGGTGAGTAGGTTCCGGGTTAGCTCCAGCTGCTTGAGCATTAGTTACTAAATCAAGAAGCTGTTGAGCAGTCATAAAAACTCCATCCGGGGGAGCAGCACTAGATGATCCAGTTCTGAGACGGCCTGGTCTAGACATTCTCTTCCTTTAAGAAAGAAAGAAGAGAAGGAAGAAGGTTATTCACCAATGAACATCAAGCAATCTTTATAGATAAAACAAGGAATCATAAAGGAAATAGGATGAATCGGTACGATGACTCGAATTAATCCTATGGTATGACTCCTAAGATAGACCTAGGACGATGATCCTTTGTAAGTTATTCTACATTGTTCCGAAGTTTGGCTCTGAAACCAAGCTGTGACGCCCCACCTCTATATCCACGCTAGCCAAGAACACTACGGAGTAGTGCTGTCAACTAGCACGGAGAATAAGGCTGTTAAGGAGCGACCATCCATGTAATTGCTTATCACACAGTGGCTATAAATAATCTTCGAAAACAAACGTAGAAATAAGCATAACGCAAATCAGTCACAGACATCCATATCACAAAGGAGGAAGAAGATATGAATATATAACTAACACATGAAAGTGTACATCAGAGTAGTGGTCAAAAGATCCACAATAATACAAAAGAATAGCAACACGTGCTATACAAAAGAATACAACTATGAGTCTATATCTCAAGTTTATACAACAAAAACTGCTAATCTAAACAGTTAGCCAAAAGTCAGAGTGATGAATCCCTAGGAAGAAGTCAAGCAGAAGCACCTGTAACATCTCGGTCTGACCCGAGTATTATTTAAGAAAAATAATAAACGGGTCAGTCTAGCTATAAATATCAGATGACAAGATATAACATAAAAGATATGGCATAAACATAAAATATCCATGATGACATACCACTATAAGTATGTAAGTAATGATCAACAGAAGATCAATCAATAAGAGATAATCAATATCACAAGAATCTTCTCAAAGATTCGGAAAGGGCATCATACCCCATACTTGTACTCATAACAAGTTAATGACATAAATTCTAGAAATCAATGCAAGAAGTCCAGAAATCATAGAAAAAAGAAAGAGGCCTATCACATGACGGTCCGAAGACCAAGGGGAGCTACCCCACATGTGTGAATGGAATCACACAGATTAAGGTCCAGACTAACCAAAAAGCAAAAGGTATGTGTGAGTGGAATCACACAAGTGGTGTCTAGTCTAACCTCGCAACAAGAGACATCGCACAGTTGCTAGTCTAAAGCATCAGAATGATCGTCATGATCAACGAGAAGTGTCAACTACACTAAGCTAGTAAATATAGAAGTTTAGCTTCATGTCCCATAACCACTTGCTTAACTTAAATATTTACGAACAAACTGTAAATCTTCACTAATAAAATTGTCACAAGAGGTTCAATCGAACAAGTCCAAGAATTAACCGACGAAGTGAACGCAAGCGTTTCATACCACTTGTTTTACTAAGTCGTTTAATTAGATTTCTCATCCGAGTGAGGTAAAGGTTTGTATATACTAATAGAGTGGAAATCGGTTTAAGAAAAGAGCTTTGTTATTAAAAATAGAGTTGAAATTGTTTGTTAAAAGAGTTTTGATATTTACTACTAGTATTGAAACCTTTATATTATAAAATGACAAAACACAGAAGCAATTGTAGAAACAATCAATCACAAAGATCGCATACGGAGATGTGAATAAAATCCAAGAAAATCAGCTCAATGTTTTTCAGATAAGATACCCTACGGAGGGGGGTCCAGGGGGGTGGCAACCCCCCAAGGTGGGGGTGCGGGGGCAACGCCACCGCTTACGGGGTTCGACCTGCCCGGTCAGGTCGCGGGGTCCAGGGGGGCAGCGCCCCGTCCAAAACGGTACGACCTAAGTGAAGACAAGCGGCCTACGACCTAAAGCAAAATGAGGTCTAACGACCTAAGGGTTCACGCGACCTAACACAATGGTCCAACGACCTAACTCGAACGACTTATCAGGAGCTTAGGTCGGAGACGACCTACGAGATAAACCAGGCCAACTTAGTGGACGAGCGACCTAAGGTAAATGGTCCAACGACCTAACTCGAACGACTTATCAGGAGCTTAGGTCGGAGACGACCTACGAGATAAACCAGGCCGACTTAGTGAACGAGCGACCTAAGGTAAATGGTCTAACGACCTAACTCGAACGACTTATCAGGAGCTTAGGTCAGAGACGACCTACGAGATAAACCGGGGCGAGCGACTTAACGTTTTCCTAGAGATTATAGGTCGGAAACGACCTAAGACTTAAAGCTTAACTCGCGAGCGACCTACGGCTTAAGGCCTAACTCGTGAGCGACCTATGACTTAAGGCTTAACTCGCGAGCGACCTACGGCTTAAGGGCTAACTCGTGAGCGACCTACGACTTAAGGCTTAACTCGCGAGCGACCTAACGACTTAACTCTTGAGCGACCTAATTTCGAAGTGCCAGTTCTTCCAGAACGACCTAAAGCCCTCCGACCTACGACCCAGGGACCTTGCGACCTATCACCGAACGAGTCAAGTGGCCAGAACGAGCTAAGTGCAGGAAATTTCCAAAAATACTAAAAATTGGAGTTTTTGGCCAATCCAATCCAAACCAAAGGCAAATGTGCATGCAAAAGTGATAGGGAATCATTCCCAACAGTCCAATATAGTTATAGACTAGATTTGTGAGATAAAAATCTCACCTTTGCACAAATTCAATGAAGAAGGAGCTTGAAACAATGGAGAAGCAACTACAAGCTAGAATCTAATGTCTTCACTTTGATTTTGGAGTTGAATGATGGATTTAAAGTTGAAACCTAAGCTTGGAGTTTTAATTTCCTCTTCCACTCACCATTAATGCAAAAGCTTGGTTGTTAGGAAATTTATGAAGAGTGAGAAGAAGGAAGGGGGTTTGGGCTTGAGTTATAATGGCAATCAAACCTGTCAGGACACGATTCTTCGTCTTCCGAAAATTCGACATCGACACTCACTTTATCGACTGCCGAGAAATCAAACGACGGAAAACCGAACACTGAGGGGTTTTAAGAAAAAGAAAAGAAAAGAAGAAGAGAGAAAAGAAAATAGGGATAGGGAAAAGAAGATAGAATATAGAGAAAATAGAAGAAAAAGAGAATAGAGGGAAGAGAAAACATAAGATAATAGGATGGAACAGAAAACAAAACAACATCAGAATCTCACAATTCGCAGCGGAACAACATATAATAATAAATGAATAATCTTTAAACAAAGAACTATATCAGTTATTACATTTTATACATTATATTACATCATATCATCAGAGTGTACAACAACAACAACAAACAGTGCAGCGGAAAAAGAAATACTATATAAACTAGTAATACGCCATGTCGTCCATCTTGCCTCCAGCAACTCCAGAATATCCAGAATATCCTGATAAACCTTAACTCTTGACTGCCCGTGTGGAAATTGGTGGGCACCCAGAGTTTAGGAAGGAAAACAATAAACTCCAAGTCAGTCATGTGACTGGTGTGAGAACTCAAAACAGTTTATTTATCTTTAAAATAAAAAATAGAGGAATATTTTTATTTCAATTCGCAATGCTTTTAAAAAAATGAGACTACCATAAGGCCTCCCGCACACACACACAATGCAAACGCAGAATCGGAGGAGATTTCTCCTTATGATAGTCAAAGATGCTTGATACGCATTTAAAATAACATTTGATATTATTATTAGTGCATAGTGTAGGAAAAATTTATTTCGAAAGTAGAATATAAATCTTAGCCAACATAGACATTTCGAACTATGCCTACTATAGCTACCATCCAAACAGTGTTGCGACACCATAAGTGAATGATAGGTTCTACAACTAAAACCGTACAAGTTTCGTATTGGGAATTGGATTTCCAACAAATGGTCAGGCCAAGGAACTTCCCATTGCCACATGAGAATGCCTCTGGAAAGACATCCCCGAGAACCAAACCGGAACTCTGCCAACACAAGGCCGGGTTACCCCTAACTGGGTAACTACTGACACGAGCACGCCATTCCCCGATCGTAAACGACCTTTCTCACGGGATCCCGAAAGCCAACAACCACAAAGTAATAAATTCGTAGTAACCACATAGGTTAAATATCTGGGCTCCATACCATGATACCACCTCTATCCAGAAGGAAATATACATACCCTAAAGGGTGCTACCCCTCATAACCGTGCTGCATCTTTCCTGTTTTGACCATTTCCGGGGTGTGAGGTTCGACGAAGTCACGTCCACAAAAACATACTTTATACAAAATCCATGCTTTGGGTCAACAAATGATCAACACAATGATCACCAAGATAGACGATCAAATAAACGATCCTATCACAATAATCAACACAATGATCATTTCAGCATCACTCAGCATATCACATTACCAAATTGGGAATATATCGCTGATAACTTCAACTATATAACCTCTGAGCTCGTACGTCTCAGAGAAGGGTGTTAAGCTAAAAAATAAATTCTTCGCCACCAACAGAAATATATTTGAAAGAAATCGGCTTTACATCTCAACTTGTAATGTCAGACACACAATCCATACAAGTCTGTTCCGGGCTCGAACAGAACCGAAGGCACTTACAAAGAAGTCCTTGCAATCCGGATATTCACAATCCTGATCGGATTCACCATCACATATGGAGAACTCTATACCGGAGCAACTCGGTGCAGAGTAAATCGACAGGTCATCCTATCTCTCTCGCAAATACCGGGTCTTCAACACCGATCTTCAATGCAATTATAACGACGTATCACATATTCGGAATGGGTTATACGACCCCATGGTCCTTTCCCGGTTAACCCGAATAGTGAGCGCTTATTCAAAAATAAGTGTGGCATTCACATTCAAACAAATCACATCAATTACCCATTCAAAGGGAAATATTGATAGTCGGCTATTGAACTATCAATTGATATGCACACATCACCAGATTCCAAATAATTTTCCAAATTATTTATTTTCCAAAATATCTTCACTAGATATATAATTTCATACTTCAAAAATAAATCAATATTTATTTTCATACAAATTCCACTTTCTATTTATAAATTCCATAATGAATTTATAATTCCAAGATATCAATGAATATTCGGTTTCAATTATTCATTTCAATTTTCTTTTCAATTTATCTTCAAAAAGATAAATTCTCAAAATATTAACTTTATATTAGAAAACATTTCCATACTTATTTATTCATAAGTAATTCACAATTTTTATTTATTTTCAACACTTGGAAAATATTCAATATACTTCAATCGAAATTAAGTATATATTTCATTCTATTAAGGAAATCATTCTCTTAAACATATTTATTTGGGCCAAAACGAATGTTGCGTAAAACATCGTTACGACAACCCAAAATGACTAGTATAGGGATTCGAAATTAAAATAGATATATAAATCCCAATACTATACAAAACATTTCCTTTCGGAAATCATTTACTATAACAACAGTGTTATAGTCCACTATTTCCTTTTATTTCTCGAAAACGTCTATTTCAACAATAAATGTTGAAATCTATGGTTTCGAATCTCAACACATTTTAAAACATCGTTAGATCGTTTTAATTCAATTTAAACATCACATTCAAAACAATTTTCTTTAACATCTTATTCACTATTCAAAAACGTGAATATACTACGTTAACACATTTCATCCTTTTATTCATTTTATTTAAAAGGATTATCCACAGTTCAAAACGTGAATATAACTCCATTAATAGGTTTCAACAATTTACTTATCAAAATAAGTCATTTGCGAATTTATAAAACAACGTTTATAAATCCCATTTCTATTTATTTATAAAAACTTCCTTTTTATAAATTCTTTTATTAACCTATTCCAGTTTATAACTCAATTATAAACTAAAAATTCACATTATAAGTTAAATGCTTATAAAACGATTATTTTACAAAAATCGTTCTTTTAAAGACCTTCTAATTTATAAATCTTATAACTTATAAGATCCATTTATTTAACCAATCTATTCTTCAAATAATTTCACCAAATTTATAAATCTTACTATTTATAAATTTCTTTTATAACTTCACAGTTTATAATTCTATAAATTTCATTCATTTACAACTTTCATTTTCACTTCATTCAAACACTTATAAAAACTTGTTTTAAAATGTCCATATTTCAATTTATAAATATCCATTTATAAATCTCTTAATATAAATTAATTTATATTATTCTTTAAAACGTCTTTAATTTCCTTTATAATTTCACCATTTTGATTCATAAAATAATTAAATTTTATAAATCCTATATTTAAACTTTTCACAATAAATTCTAAAATCCCAATTAAACTATTTTATAAAATCATTAGCATCATATTCTCAAAAATCAGTTTTTAACTGTATTTCACAAAAATCATAATTTTTATAACATTAAAAATTATAACGTTTATTCATTTAAAATGGATCAATTCCAAAATATTTTATATTTTCAAAAATCACTTTATAAATCATTTTAAAATCCCAAAATCTGGGTCCAATGATGCTACACACCAAATAGTCAATCACGACAACAACGATATCATATATCAATATGAAAATCCATCAAATATCAAAATATCTGAAATTAAATAAAAACTGTTGAGGAATCCAGTTGGATCCCTCCAACCTGTTTTCCTGCATCCAAAAACATTAGCACAATACCAATTTCGCTCCAGTACGAAATTATCGCGGTATATGTTTTTAATAAATATTATCCGCTTAATAACGGCGTAATAGGGTCTCATCCGCTAAACAAAAAATGCGGGAAATCAATAACTCCAATATATACATATGCCAATATATATATATATAGCTACTATATATAATACCAATTTCACTGTTTATGAAATATTCGCGGTATATGTTTTTATTAAATAACATCCGCTTACTAACGGCGTATAATGTCTATTTTAACAATCAATAGATATCAATCAACATTCAAACATGCATTCAAATATTTTAAATCTAACTATTTAAAATAAAAATCGAAACTGATTCGATTGAGTGAGAAGTTCTCACCTTGGTTTTAAATTCCGTTTTAGCGATTTATTTCGAATAAAATTAAACACGCGTTTAATTTTACCCAAAATTCTCACTAACTCCAAACGACTCCAAACCAACTCCATCGCGTAGTGCTCGTCCATACGATTCCAACGCAACTGGTTTCGCGCGTTTTCGACCTCGTATGAAAAAGTTATGAATTTATGAAGTTTGTACACGATTTATATACAAATTACAACATAAATTATAAAATTTATAACCTAAACCATCTAGACCGTGAGATCCAACTTGCATCCATCATGACCGTTCCTATCTTCTCCTTCTCTTCACGCGTATTGCCTCCAGATGATAAAAACACGGCCGAACCCAACTATGATATTAGGGTTAATTATTGCATCGCCTACGTCGCACTACAACTCGATCAAACTACATCACGTCGCGCGCCTTGCCTAGAGCTACACTCGGCCCCAGAGGCACAGAGCTCGGCCCCCTAGGTTGCACGCACTTTGAGGATGAACGACCAGTCTTCTAGCTTGATTTCTGGCCACCACGTCACACCAAATCACATCTCCACCGTTGACATCCAAGATCTCACCATCCTCTACGAGTTTCTAGTTGAAACTTTCTTGAATCGATGCATGGATTTCGAGAAATTGGAGGGGAAAGATAGAAGCTTTCTGGCCGTAGGTTAGGGGGGTGGCGGCTGCAACATGAATTAGGGTTTTTATCCTTTTTTTTTTTATTTATTTATGAGATGGTGGGCTATTTATAAGGAACGAGCGACACTATTCATCCCGGAAATTCCGAACTCCGATTTACGCGTCGAAACTGACGTACCTAGGGTTTATCCCGCGTTCCGGACACAATGGAACAGATTTCGAAAGCTAATTCGGAAGTATGTGCGAGTTATGGCTGTAAACGCTCAATTTGAATTAAACCGATTTAAGCGATTTTCTAGGCGTTTTAATTTGTACAGGACAAACGGTAAATCCAATTGACTTGAAATTTGAAACCTTACAATAATATCACATTACGGATCCGATGAAACTGGTTTCGTCGAAATCCGAGACTTTTTGAAAAATGGCTATTTTCACTCGTCAAATTTAAATTAAAAATAAATCGATGCGTTTCGAGCTGCCACGATCAAACGGTAACTCCGATTGACACAAAATTTGAAATCCGGTAATAACTAACTATTACGGATCCAATGGAACTGGTTTCGTTCAATTCTGAGACTGTTCAAAAATTGACTATTTTCACTAGTCGATTTAATTATTAAAATATTCAATTTTCACAAATTAACTTTTAATTCGATTTTAAAAGTTCTAAAATATCGTTCTAACTTTCATATGATATAATAAAATTTTACAAATCATTTTCAATCATATTTAACTCAATTTTCAATTATTTCCATAATTTAACGTATTAAATTATCGATTTAATTATTCAATTAAATTCAAAAATTCAAATAAAAATTTATTTGACTTATAAATTCACTTATAAATATTTAAAATTAATTAAATATTCAAATTTTGATTATCAAAAATTCTGGGTCGTTACAATCTTCCCCACTTAAAAGAATTTCGTCCTCGAAATTATCAAGTAAGAAAAGTTACAGAATTTATTAATTTTCCAAAACAAATTTTAAACTTCTTATAATAACTTTACTAAGTTTTCAAATCATACTTAGTTGTCTTTTTCAAAAGCAATTACTATTGTTTAACTTTCAATTCCAAAATCAAAGTTAAAGTTTTCAAAATTTTCCAAATTTCCCAAATTTTTCTAACGCCTTAAATTTTCGGAAAAATTCGCCATAGTCTCCTTTGCGCGGCTCGATCCGAAAAAAAATGACAGTATATATATCACAAATATACATCTCATCAAGTAATGAGGCATCCCGAAGGGAAAAAAGTGTAAAAGTACTGTATGTAATCCGAGATATGTACCTTATATTTTATTAGCTAGCATATACGGCTAATATAGCGCAAAAGCGAGCTCCAAATGCGAAGCAAACGCGATCCGCACCTACTAATCACTCAACAAACAACATGAGAACATGTACATAGACAATAATCTCAATATACAACATATAGTAACTGAAACAAAAGCAACAAATGCACACATCAACCAACTAGCATCCAACAAATTCATATTCTCTTTAATATTTCATGAATTAGTTTTCAATTTAATCACATTTGATTCATTACCAGCGGATTTACTAGCATTCATTTTCAATTCAATTAGTTATCACTTACTGATTCATATTCAAGTTGGTTCACTACCAAATCAAATTCACTTCTATTCAAATTTATTTACTTCTAATTTGAATTCAATTTCATAGCTTTCAATTTCGCTAATTCACTTTCATTAATACTTAATGAATTATAAACAATCAACCAACAATCATATAACAACCAATGTATATCAATTACAACCAAATTCCTTTGCTTTCAATTGGTTTAATTAATTGATTTTCATTCAATCTTTCAACTTTCAGTAACATTTGATTTTAATGAATTAACACTTCATCCATTATCCATCTCAATTTAATTTACATTGGATTTTTATCAACATTCATTCTCAATTCAATTACAAAAGTTGAATTTCATTTCATATAACTCAAGTTCATTTTTATTACAACTCATATTCATAAATATATTCATATAGTTTCACTTCTTATGTATAAGTTTATTTTACAATTGTAAATCACTTTAATTATAATTCAATTCTTATAATTCATTTGCTTATACAATTATTCTTTAATTTAGATTATTCAAACAACCCAACAATCTACTTATATACACATTAATAATTCTGAAAAAATATTCTTTATATATAAAATATACTCAAGGTAAAATTATTTCATTCACCCAATTTTAAAAATCAATACTGTGTCGAATTGTTCTATTCAAGTGTTTAGAAACCCCTTCGGCATAGTTGTACATACCGTGCTGACGAAGGTTCATATGCCACTCAATAAACCAATCATCACAATATAAAACAATTTTATATATTCACTAACAAATACGCTCTCATAGCTATTATTACACTCAAATTCATTCTAGAGTACTGCTGATTCTATCTCTAATGAATAATACCCAACAGAACCATGGTTGTCGCTTAACCATAAGCTCTGATACCACATTGTCAGGACACGATTCTTCGTCTTCCGAAAATTCGACATCGACGCTCACTTTATCGACTGCCGAGAAATCGAACGACGGAAAACCGAACACTGAGGGGTTTTAAGAAAAAGAAAAGAAAAGAAGAAGAGAGAAAAGAAAATAGGGATAGGGAAAAGAAGATAGAATATAGAGAAAATAGAAGAAAAAGAGAATAGAGGGAAGCGAAAACATAAGATAATAGGACGGAACAGAAAACAAAACAACATCAGAATCTCACAATTCGCAGCGGAACAACATATAATAATAAATGAATAATCTTTAAACAAAGAACTATATCAGTTATTACATTTTATACATTATATTACATCATATCATCAGAGTGTACAACAACAACAACAAACAGTGCAGCGGAAAAAGAAATACTATATAAACTAGTAATACGCCATGTCGTCCATCTTGCCTCCAGCAACTCCAGAATATGCAGAATATCCTGATAAACCTTAACTCTTGACTGCCCGTGTGGAAATTGGTGGGCACCCAGAGTTTAGGAAGGAAAACAATAAACTCCAAGTCAGTCATGTGACTGGTGTGAGAACTCAAAACAGTTTATTTATCTTTAAAATCAAAAATAGAGGAATATTTTTATTTCAATTCGCAATGCTTTTAAAAAAATGAGACTACCATAAGGCCTCCCGCACACACACACAATGCAAACGCAGAATCGGAGGAGATTTCTCCTTATGATAGTCAAAGATGCTTGATACGCATTTAAAATAACATTTGATATTATTATTAGTGCATAGTGTAGGAAAAATTTATTTCGAAAGTAGAATATAAATCTTAGCCAACATAGACATTTCGAACTATGCCTACTATAGCTACCATCCAAACAGTGTTGCGACACCATAAGTGAATGATAGGTTCTACAACTAAAACCGTACAAGTTTCGTATTGGGAATTTGTAACGCCCCGAAAATTTTCGTTCTTCGAAAAATCCGACATCGACACTCACTTTATCGACTGTCGAGAAATCGAAGGCCAAAAACCGAGATGTTATGGGTTTTAAAAAGAAAAGAAAAGAAAGAAGAGAGAAAAAGAAAAATAGAGGGAAAAGAAGATAGACAATTTTTAGAAAACAGAGAAAGAAAAAGAGAATAGAGGAAAAAGAAAACAAAAGACAGAAAAGAAAATAGAGAATTTGAAAATAGAAGATAGAAGCATTTTAATAATAGAACGGACAGAAAGGAAACAACAGAACAACAACAGAATCTCACAATTCGCAGCGGAACAACATATAATAATAAATGAATAATCTTTAAACAAAGAACTATCAGTTATTACATTACATCACATTTTATTACATCATATCATCACATCAGAGTGTACAACAACATACAACAACTAACAATGCAGCGGAAAAAGAAATACTATATAAACTAGTAATACGCCATGCCATCCAGCTTGCCTCCAGCAACTCCAGAATATCCAGAATATCCTGATAAACCTAACTCTTAACTGCCCGTGTGGAAATTGGTGGGCACCCAGAGTTTAGGAAGGAAAACAATAAACTCCAAGTCAGTCATGTGACTGGTGTGAGAACTCAAAACAGTTTATTTATCTTTAAAATCAAAATAGAGGAATATTTTTAATCAATTCGCAATGCTTTTAAAAATGAGACTACCATAAGGCCTCCCGCACACAGACACATGCAAACGCAGAATCGGAGGAGATTTCTCCTTATGATAGTCAAAGATGCTTGATACGCATTTAAAATAACATTTGATATTATTATTAGTGCATAGTGTATAACAAATTCATTTCGAAAGTAGAATATAAATCTTAGCCGACATAGACATTTCGAACTATGCCTACTATAGCTACTATCCAAACAGTGGTGACCACCATAAGTGAATAGCAGGTTCTACAACTAATACCGTACAAGTTTCGTATTGGGAATTGGATTTCCAACAAATGGTCAGGCCAAGGAACTTCCCATTGCCACTGAGAATGCCTCTGGATGGACATCCCCGAGAACCAAACCGGATCTCAACCAACACAAGGCCGGGTTACTCCTAACTGAGTAACAACTGACCGAATATGCCATCCCCCGGTCCTTTGGGACCTTTTTCCGAGAGCGCTCTCTAATCAATTCACACAATCATAACAAAGTGTTTTCAACATGAGTAAGTATCTGGGCTCCATACCATGATACTACCCTTTTCCAGAAGGAAATGGACACATCCTAAAGGGTGCTACCCCTCATAACCTTGCTGCTTCTTTCCTGTTTTGACCATTCACGGGGTGTGAGGCTCGACGAATTCACGTCCACAAAAACATACTTTATACAAAAGCCATGCTTTGGGTCAACAAATGATCAACACAATGATCACAAGGATAGACGATCAAATAAATGATCCTATCACAAATAATCAACACAATGATCATTTCAGCATCACTCAGCATGTCACATTACCAAACTGGGAATATATCGCTGATAACTTCAACTATATAACCTTTGAGCTCGTACGTCTCAAAGAAGGGTGTTAAGCAAAGAATAAATTCTCCGCCACCAACAGAAATATATTTGAAAGAAATCGGCTTTATATCTCAAATTGTAATGTCAGACATACAATCCATACAAGTCTGTTCCGGGATCGAACAGAACCGAAGGCACTTACAAAGAAGTCCTTGCAATCCGGATATTCACAATCCTGATCGGATTTCCCATCACTTAGGGAGTCTCTATACCGTTGCAACTCAGTGCAGAGACAATCGATAGGTCATCCTATCACTTTCGCAAATACCGGGTCTTCAACACCGATCTTCAATGCAATTCACAACGACGTATCACATATTCGGAATGGGTTATACGACCCCATGGTCCTTTCCCGGTTAACCCGAATAGTGAGCGCTTATTCAAAAATAAGTGTGCATTCAATTTCAAACAATTCACATCAAATACCCATTCAAAGGGAAATATTGATAGTCGGCTATTGAACTATCAATGGATATGCATACA
Organism: Allium cepa; assembly: GCA_030765085.1. Classification (NCBI taxonomy): domain Eukaryota; kingdom Viridiplantae; phylum Streptophyta; class Magnoliopsida; order Asparagales; family Amaryllidaceae; genus Allium; species Allium cepa. The sequence goes on from CM060929.1 coordinate 204,153,047, forward strand.
TCACCAGATTCCAAATAATTTTCCAAATTATTTATTTTCCAAAATATCTTTACAAGATATAAAATTTCAACACTTCAAAAATAAATCAACATTTATTTTCAAAAAAATTCCCTTTTCACTTACAAATTCCATAATGAATTTATATTTCAAAATATTCGTGCATATACGATTTCAACTATCCATTTCCAATTTATCCTCAAAAAGATAAATTCTAAATATTCACTTCATATTGGAAAACATTTCCATACTTATTTATTCATAAGTAATCCACAAATCTTCTTATTTTCAACCTTTGAAAATATTCAATATACTTAAATCGAATTAAGTATATAATTCATTCTTTAAGGAAATCATTCACTTAAACATATTTACTTGGGCCAAAACGAATGTTACGTAAAACATCGTTACGACAACCCAAAATCACTAGTATAGGGATTCGAAATTAAATAGATATATAAATCCCAATACTATACAAAACATTTCCTTTCGGAAATCATTTACTATAACAACAGTGTTATAGTCAACTATTTCCTTTTATTTCTCGAAATCGTCTATTTCAACAATAAATGTTGAAATCTATGGTTTCGAATCACAACACATTTAAAACATCGTTAGATCGTTTTAATTCTATTTAAAACCTTCACATTCTAAACAATTTCTTTAACGTGTTATTCACTATTCAAAGACGTGAATATACTATGTTCACAAATTCCATTATTTCTATTCTTTTTAACTTAAAGGATTATTCACTGTTTACAACGTGAATATAACTCCATTAATAGGTTATAACAATTAACTTATCAAAATAAGTCGTTTGCGGATTTATAAAACAACGTTTATAAATTCTATTTCTATTTATATATAAAAACTTCCTTTTACAAATTCCTTTATTAACCTATTCCAGTTTATAACTCAATTTTAGATTAAAAGTTCATATTATAAGTTAACTACTTATAAACGATTATTTCACAAAATCATTCCTTAGAGTTTCATAATTATAAATCTTATAACTTATAAGATTCATTTATTTAACCCAATCTATTCTTCAAATAACTTCATAAAATTTATAAATCTACTGTTTATAAATTTCGTTTACAACTTCACCATTTATAATTCTATTGATTTCATTCTTTAATGAAATTCATTTTCAATTCATTCAAACACTTATAAAATCTCATTTTATAATCCCAACGTTTTAATTTACAAATATTCATTTGTAAATCCTTTAATATAAATCAATCTATATTATTCTTTAAAACGTCTTTAATTTCCTTTAAAAAAACTTCACCATTCTGATTTATAAAATAATTAAATTTTATAAATCCTATATTTAACTTTTTATAACAAGTTCAGAATCCCAATTTAAACTCTTTTATAAAGTCATTAATTCCTTATTTTCAAAAATCAGCTTTTAACTATATTTCTTAAAAATCAAAATTTTTATAACATTAAAAATTATAACGTTTATTTATTTGAAATGGATCAATTCCAAAGATATTTTATCTTTTCAAAAATCACTTTAAAAACATTTTAAAATCCCAAAATCTGGGTCCAATGATGCTACACACCAAATAGTCAATCACGACTAACAACGATATCATATATCGATATGATAATCCATCAAATATCAAAATATCTGAAATAAAATAAATACTGTTGAGGAATCCAGTTGGATCCCTCCAACCTGTTTCCCTGCATCCAAAAACATTAGCACAATACCAATTTCGCTCCAGTACGAAATTATCGCGGTACATGTTCTTAATAAATATTATCCGCTTAATAACGGCGTAATAGGGTCTCATCCGCTAAACAAAAAATGCGGGAAATCAATCAACTGCAATATATACATATGCCAATATATATATATTGATATTATATATAATACCAATTTCACTGTTTATGAAATATTCGCGGTATATGTTTTTATAAATAACATCCGCTTACTAACGGCGCATAATGTCTATTTTAACAATCAATAATTTACAGTCATCATTCAAACATGCATCCAAATATTTTAAATCTAACTATTTAAAATAAAATCGAAATCTATTCGATTGAGTGAGAAGTTCTCACCTTGATTTTAATTTCCGTTTTAGCTTTTATTTCGAATAAAATTAAACGCGCGTTTAATTTTACCCGAAATTCTCACTAACTCCAAACGACTCCAAACCAACTCCATCACGTAGTGCTCGTCCATACGATTCCAACGCAACTGGATTTGCATTTTTTCGACCTCGTATGAAAAAGTTATACAATTTCAAAGTTTACTCGAATTTTAACTTATAAATTACAACTTTAATTAAATTTTTAACGTAGCTAATCGTGGCCGTAGGATCTCACCCTGGAAACATCAGATCCGTGCGTTACGCTTCTTCTTCCACTTCACGTTTTCACGCGTGCGCGCCTTGAGTTGCAGCCGAACCCAATTAGAAATTTAGGGTTACAAATTTCAACACCTATACTCGCCGATACCCCATCATACTACCACCACGTCGAAGAGCACGACCACCTCAACACTCGACCTGAAGGGCATCATGCTCGGCCCTGTCTACGCGTGGGAATTCGTGCCAAAAACGCCCATGAACGCGGCCCATTTGCTGTCAATCCATGCCATATAAATCGATCACCACCGTTCAGAACGTAGAGCTCGTGATGCTCTACGAAGTTGCAGTTGAAAGATTCTTGGATCGTTGAGTGGATTGGGAGATTTAGAGGGAAGAAAATCGCAAATTCTCGGCCGTTCTTTTCTAGGTGGCGGCTGGCAACATGTAGATTAGGGTTTTATAAATATTTATTATTTTTTTTAGAATGGTGGCTATTTATAAGAAAAGCAAGCGTAAACACTATTCATCCCGGGAATTCCGAACTCCGATTTAGACGCCGTAACCAGCGTACCTAGGGTTTATCCCGCGTTCCGGACACAATGGAACAGGTTTCGGAAGCTAATTCGGAAGTATGTGCGAGTTATGGCTACAAACGCTCAATTTAAATTAAACCGATTTAAATCGATTTCTAGGCGTTTTAATTTGTACCGGACAAACGGTAAATCCAATTGACTTGAAATTTGAAACCTTACAATAATATCACATTACGGATCCGATGAAACTGGTTTCGTCGAAATCCGAGACTTTTTGAAAAATGGCTATTTTGACTCGCCAAATTTAAATTAAAAATAATTCGATGCGTTTCGAGCTGCCACGATCAAACGATAGCTCCGATTGACACGAAAATTGAAATCCGGTAATAACTAACTATTACGGATCCAATGGAACTGGTTTCGTTCAATTCTGAGACTGTTCAAAAATTGGCTATTTTACAGTCGATTATTAAATATTAAAATATTCAATTTTCACAAATTAACTTTTAATTCGATTTTAAAAGTTCTAAAATATTTCTATAACTCCAGTATGATTAAATAAAATTTTCCAAATTATTTTCAATCATATTTAACTCTATTTTCAATTATTTCCATAATTTAACATATTAAATTATCGATTTAATTATCCAATTAAATCCAATAATTCAAATTAAAATTTATTTGACTTATAAATTCACTTATAAATATTTAAAATTAATTAAATATTCAAATTTTAATTTCTAAAAATTCTGGGTCGTTACAGAATTGGATTTCCAACAAATGGTCAGGCCAAGGAACTTCCCATTGCCACATGAGAATGCCTCTGGAAAGACATCCCCGAGAACCAAACCGGAACTCTGCCAACACAAGGCCGGGTTACCCCTAACTGGGTAACTACTGACACGAGCACGCCATTCCCCGATCGTAAACGACCTTTCTCACGGGATCCCGAAAGCCAACAACCACAAAGTAATAAATTCGTAGTAACCACATAGGTTAAATATCTGGGCTCCATACCATGATACCACCTCTATCCAGAAGGAAATGTACATACCCTAAAGGGTGCTACCCCTCATAACCTTGCTGCATCTTTCCTGTTTTGACCATTTCCGGGGTGTGAGGTTCGACGAAGTCACGTCCACAAAAACATACTTTATACAAAAGCCATGCTTTGGGTCAACAAATGATCAACACAATGATCACCAAGATAGACGATCAAATAAACGATCCTATCACAATAATCAACACAATGATCATTTCAGCATCACTCAGCATATCACATTACCAAATTGGGAATATATCGCTGATAACTTCAACTATATAACCTCTGAGCTCGTACGTCTCAGAGAAGGGTGTTAAGCTAAAAAATAAATTCTTTGCCACCAACAGAAATATATTTGAAACAAATCGGCTTTACATCTCAACTTGTAATGTCAGACACACAATCCATACAAGTCTGTTTCGGGCTCGAACAGAACCGAAGGCACTTACAAAGAAGTCCTTGCAATCCGGATATTCACAATCCTGATCGGATTCACCATCACATATGGAGAACTCTATACCGGAGCAACTCGGTGCAGAGTAAATCGACAGGTCATCCTATCGCTCTCGCAAATACCGGGTCTTCAACACCGATCTTCAATGTAATTATAACGACGTATCACATATTCGGAATGGGTTATACGACCCCATGGTCCTTTCCCGGTTAACCCGAATAGTGAGCGCTTATTCAAAAATAAGTGTGACATTCACATTCAAACAAATCACATCAATTACCCATTCAAAGGGAAATATTGATAGTCGGCTATTGAACTATCAATTGATATGCACACATCACCAGATTCCAAATAATTTTCCAAATTATTTATTTTCCAAAATATCTTCACTAGATATATAATTTCATACTTCAAAAATAAATCAATATTTATTTTCATACAAATTCCACTTTCTATTTATAAATTCCATAATGAATTTATAATTCCAAGATATCAATGAATATTCGGTTTCAATTATTCATTTCAATTTTCTTTTCAATTTATCTTCAAAAAGATAAATTCTCAAAATATTCACTTTATATTAGAAAACATTTCCATACTTATTTATTCATAAGTAATTCACAATTTTTATTTATTTTCAACACTTGGAAAATATTCAATATACTTCAATCGAAATTAAGTATATATTTATTCTATTAAGGAAATCATTCTCTTAAACATATTTATTTGGGCCAAAACGAATGTTGCGTAAAACATCGTTACGAAAACCCAAAATCACTAGTATAGGGATTCGAAATTAAAATAGATATATAAATCCCAATACTATACAAAACATTTCCTTGCGGAAATCATTTACTATAACAACAGTGTTATAGTCCACAATTTCCTTTTATTTCTCGAAAACGTCTATTTCAACAATAAATGTTGAAATCTATGGTTTCGAATCTCAACACATTTTAAAACATCGTTAGATCGTTTTAATTCAATTTAAACATCACATTCAAAACAATTTTCTTTAAAATCTTATTCACTATTCAAAAACGTGAATATACTACGTTAACACATTTCATCCTTTTATTCATTTTATTTAAAAGGATTATCCACAGTTCAAAACGTGAATATAACTCCATTAATAGGTTTCAACAATTTACTTATCAAAATAAGTCATTTGCGAATTTATAAAACAACGTTTATAAATCCCATTTCTATTTATTTATAAAAACTTCCTTTTTATAAATTCTTTTATTAACCTATTCCAGTTTATAACTCAATTATAAACTAAAAATTCACATTATAAGTTAAATGCTTATAAAACGATTATTTTACAAAAATCGTTCTTTTAAAGACCTTCTAATTTATAAATCTTATAACTTATAAGATCCATTTATTTAACCAATCTATTCTTCAAATAATTTCACCAAATTTATAAATCTTACTATTTATAAATTTCTTTTATAACTTCACAGTTTATAATTCTATAAATTTCATTCATTTACAACTTTCATTTTCACTTCATTCAAACACTTATAAAAACTTGTTTTAAAATGTCCATATTTCAATTTATAAATATCCATTTATAAATCTCTTAATATAAATTAATTTATATTATTCTTTAAAACGTCTTTAATTTCCTTTATAATTTCACCATTTGATTCATAAAATAATTAAATTTTATAAATCCTATATTTAAACTTTTCACAATAAATTCTAAAATCCCAATTAAACTATTTTATAAAATCATTAGCATCATATTCTCAAAAATCAGTTTTTAACTGTATTTCACAAAAATCATAATTTTTATAACATTAAAAATTATAACGTTTATTCATTTAAAATGGATCAATTCCAAAATATTTTATATTTTCAAAAATCACTTTATAAATCATTTTAAAATCCCAAAATCTGGGTCCAATGATGCTACACACCAAATAGTCAATCACGACAACAACGATATCATATATCAATATGAAAATCCATCAAATATCAAAATATCTGAAATTAAATAAAAACTGTTGAGGAATCCAGTTGGATCCCTCCAACCTGTTTTCCTGCATCCAAAAACATTAGCACAATACCAATTTCGCTCCAGTACGAAATTATCGCGGTATATGTTTTTAATAAATATTATCCGCTTAATAACGGCGTAATAGGGTCTCATCCGCTAAACAAAAAATGCGGGAAATCAATAACTCCAATATATACATATGCCAATATATATATATAGCTACTATATATAATACCAATTTCACTGTTTATGAAATATTCGTGGTATATGTTTTTATTAAATAACATCCGCTTACTAACGGCGTATAATGTCTATTTTAACAATCAATAGATATCAATCAACATTCAAACATGCATTCAAATATTTTAAATCTAACTATTTAAAATAAAAATCGAAACTGATTCGATTGAGTGAGAAGTTCTCACCTTGGTTTTAAATTCCGTTTTAGCGATTTATTTCGAATAAAATTAAACGCGCGTTTAATTTTATCCAAAATTATCACCAACTCCAAACGACTCCAAACCAACTCCATCGCGTAGTGCTCGTCCATACGATTCCAACGCAACTGGTTTCGCGCGTTTTCGACCTCGTATGAAAAAGTTATGAATTTATGAAGTTTGTACACGATTTATATACAAATTACAACATAAATTATAAAATTTATAACCTAAACCATCTAGACCGTGAGATCCAACTTGCATCCATCATGACCGTTCCTATCTTCTCCTTCTCTTCACGCGTATTGCCTCCAGATGATAAAAACACGGCCGAACCCAACTATGATATTAGGGTTAATTATTGCATCGCCTACGTCGCACTACAACTCGATCAAACTACATCACGTCGCGCGCCTTGCCTAGAGCTACACTCGGCCCCAGAGGCACAGAGCTCGGCCCCCTAGGTTGCACGCACTTTGAGGACGAACGACCAGTCTTCTAGCTTGATTTCTGGCCACCACGTCACTCCAAATCACATCTCCGCCGTTGACATCCAAGATCTCACCATCCTCTACGAGTTTCTAGTTGAAACTTTCTTGAATCGATGCATGGATTTCGAGAAATTAGAGGGGAAAGATAGAAGCTTTCTGGCCGTAGGTTAGGGGGGTGGCGGCTGCAACATGAATTAGGGTTTTTATCTTTTTTTTTATTTATTTATTTATGAGATGGTGGGCTATTTATAAGGAACGAGCGACACTATTCATCCCGGAAATTCCGAACTTCGATTTACGTGCCGAAACTGACGTACCTAGGGTTTATCCCGCGTTTCGGACACAATGGAACAGGTATCGAAAGCTAATTCGGAAGTATGTGCGAGTTATGGCTGTAAACGCTCAATTTGAATTAAACCGATTTAAGCGATTTTCTAGGCGTTTTAATTTGTACAGGACAAACGGTAAATCCAATTGACTTGAAATTTGAAACCTTACAATAATATCACATTACGGATCCGATGAAACTGGTTCCGTCGAAATCCGAGACTTTTTGAAAAATGGCTATTTTCACTAGTCAAATTTAAATTAAAAATAAATCGATGCGTTTCGAGCTGCCACGGTCAAACGGTAACTCCGATTGACACGAAATTTGAAATCCGGTAATAACTAACTATTACGGATCCAATGGAACAGGTTTCGTTCAATTCTGAGACTGTTCAAAAATTGACTATTTTCACTAGTCGATTTAATTATTAAAATATTCAATTTTCAAAAATTAACTTTTAATTCGATTTTAAAAGTTCTAAAATATCGTTCTAACTTCCATATGATATAATAAAATTTTACAAATCATTTTCAATCATATTTAACTCAATTTTCAATTATTTCCATAATTTAACGTATTAAATTATCGATTTAATTATTCAATTAAATTCAAAAATTCAAATAAAAATTTATTTGACTTATAAATTCACTTATAAATATTTAAAATTAATTAAATATTCAAATTTTAATTATCAAAAATTCTGGGTCGTTACAAAACCCAAAGTCCAAAGCGGGAAAAGTTAGTGAAATTCTACTAACTCCAAACCTACCAATGTTTATACTTAAAAAAATTGTAAACGGCATTTCGAACTCAATGGAAGTGGTCTCGAGTCCTAATTTGACCGTTTTCAAAAAGTAGCTTTTTGGACCAATATCCGATTAACGACAAAATATTTAAATAAAATATTTAAATATAAAATCGATAAATATGTGGGTTGTTACAGTGGTGGTGGCAAAGTGTAACGACCCAGAATTTTGAACAATTTAAATTTAAAATATTTAATTAATTTTAAATATTTGAATGATGGTTTGGATTGAATTTCCAATATAACTTTGCAAATGGCAATTAAATTACAAAATTTAATCTATTGAAAGTTGAATAATAAATTTGAATCTTCAATTTTAAGCTGATTTAAAAATATTTCAAAGGCTTGTAAAATTCGTATTTATAATACTGAAAATAATAGAAGCTTCAGAATTGAATTTGAAAGTGAATTGTTCGGTTTTTAAATTTTATCGTTTAAATCGATATTTAAAAATAGCCGTCTGAGGCACAGTCTCCGAATTCGACGAAACGAGTTCCATTGGGTCCGTAATATTAAATTATTACCGGATTTCAAATTTCGTGTTGTCGGAGTTATGAGAGCGTACGACGAATAACGCGTTGAAATGAAATCAAACTCAAATTAAATTTGAAATTTAATTAGTTAACATACATGTTATCTTCCCTAAAATCGTGCCTAAAATCACACAGAAGATCACGGCAGTTAATCGGGCAAAGCATGGCTGCGTTCCCCTATTTTAACTTCAAAATCTAATGGCCGAAACCCAGAAAACAAAAAAAAGGAAAAAAAATGGCCATCTCATTCCCCTCTTTCCAAAACCTTATTCACGAAATCGTTAAAAAAAATGGGCCGGCGACCTAGAGGAGCTCGCGCTCGCGAGGTGGTTGTCGCAATAATCTTCTTCACGGTGATGGTGAAGCTCGGCATCGTCGAACTCGAACGACGCGATGGAGGCAGGTTTTGCGAGGTCATGAATTGGCGAGGCACGTTGCAGGGTGGGTGTTCAATCGGCAAGGGGCGGCGGCGTGGGGCATCGCGTAGGCCGAGGTAGATGGGGGTCTCGTGCACGACAGTGGTTCAAGCTCGAGCGAGGCAAATTCGTGAGGGCAGCGGCTTTGGGATGGAGCGGCGATGACGATGGTGTCGCGATTGGGTGATGGCGTGCGTAGCCGAAGATGGATCGAGCGGCGCGTTCGAGTGGGGATGGTCGCGTTGCTGGTGAGATTGGGTTCGCCGATGATGGCCCCGGTAGTGTATAATGATGACTGCTAGGGTTGGGGTGTCGGCAGAAGGTAATTTTATTTTAATTGTTTTTTTTGTTTAATTTGAATATAATTTTCTCCAGTGAAGTACAACAGTGTTAGTAATATACACATGAATTATGTATTAGTTTACCGTAAGCCATAAATTAATTCTGTTTTAGTTTAATAAATATATATAAATAGAGGGTAATTACAGTGAGGTATTTGATTTTGTTTTGTTTTTCAATTAAAACTGAAATTTATATATATGTATATCACAGTGATGATTTGGTTATATAAAAAAAAGTTAGTTTGAGAATCAGTTCAAATTATAAATTTTTATTTTCATTTTGAAAAGAAAATCATTGGTGAATTTAAATTATCAAATAGAAGCTTGTTTAAAATTAAAAGTGTTATTTTAAAATAAAATAAAGGGTTAATTTAAAGTATTCAAATATTAACTAATTTGTATAATATTTATACAAGGTATATAAATCGAGAAAACAAGTCTGGAATGGAAACGGATTGCAAAATAAAAAGCAAAGGTGAGAACTTCTTACTCAAAAAATTTATAAGTTGGATTGCAGTTATTGATTGATGTTTGGTTGTGACATTAGATATAGTAGGATATATCTATATATAGCAATATATATATATATATTGGCATATGTATATATTGGAGTTGTTGATTCCCCGCATTAATAGCGGATGAGACCCTATTGCGCCGCCTATTAAGCAGATAATATTTTATAAATCCCATATACCGCGATATTCCGTCTCGAAGAGGAATTGGTATTGTGCTAATGTCTGTGGATGCAGGGGAACAGGTTGGGGGGATCCAACTGGATTCCTCAACTGTAATTATTTATTTACAAATATTGTGATATTTGTTGTTTATCATATGATGATATATGATGTTTGGATGCCGTGATTGATTGTTTGGTGTGTTGCATCACTGGACCTATTTTAAAGTTTTAAAAATGTTAAGATAATGATTTCCAATATAAAAGGATTTTAAAGTGATTTTTTTGAAATTATACGTTTTATTAAATTTTCGAATTGATTTATTTTAAAACGTTAAAATTTTAATGTTATAAAAATTATGATTTTTAGGAAATACAGTTAAAAGTTGATTTTTGAAAATATGGGATTAATGATTTTATAAAATAGTTTAAATTGGGATTTCTGAATTTATTTTAAAAAGTTTAAAAAATAGGATTTATAAAATTTGATTATTTTATATATTAAAATGTTGAAATTATATAGGAGTTTAAAGACGTTTTAAAAGAATAATATAAATTGATCCATATAAAAGATTTATAAATTGATATTTATAAATTAAAAATATTAGAATTATAAAACGAGCTTTTATAAGTGTTAAAATGAATTGTGAATGAATTTCGTAAATGAATGAAATTTATAGAATTATAAACGGTGAAGTTATAAATGGAATTTTGTAAGCAGTAGGTTTATAAAATTTGTAAAGTTATTAAAAGAATAGATTTTGGATAAATAAATGAATCTTGTAAGTTATAAGATCTAAAATTTGGGAAGTTTAAAAGAACGTTTTTGCAAACAAATAAATTCTAAGTATTTAACTTATAATATGAACTTTTGGTATATCATTGAGATATGAAATTGAATAGATTAATAAAGGAAATTATAAAAGGAAGTTGTTATAAAATAAATAGAAATGGAATTTATAAACATTGTTTTATAAATCCGCAACGACTTATTTTGATAAGTAAATTGTTGTAATTTATTAATGGAGTTATATTCACGTTTTAGACAGTGAATAATCCTTTAAAACAAAATGTATAGAAATGATGAAATTGGTTAACGAAGTGTATTTACGTTTTTGAATAGTGAATAACATGTTAAAGAAAATGTTTTGGATGTGATGTTTTAAATAGAATTAAAACGATCTAACGATATTTTTAAAAATGTGTTAAGATTCGAAATCATAGATTTCAACATTCATTGTTGAAATAGACGTTTTCGAGAAATAAAAGGAAATGGTGGACTATAACACTGTTGTTAGAGTAAATGATTTCCGAAAGGAAGTATTTTAATATAGTATTGGGATTTATATATCTATTTTAATTTCGAATCCCTATACTAGTGATTTTGGGTTGTCGTAACGATGTTTTACGCAACATTCGTTTTGTCCCAAATAAATATGGTTAAGAGAATGATTTCCTTAAAGAATGAAATATATACTTAATTTCGATTTAAGTATATTGAATATTTTCCAAGTGTAGAAAATAAAAAGATTTGTGAATTACCTATTTTTAATAAGTATGGGAATGTTTTTTTCCAATATTAAGTGAATATTTTGAATTTATCTTTTTGAAGATCAATTGAAAATGAATAATTGAAAACGTATATTCATAGATATTTTAGAATATAAATTCACAATGAAATTTATAAAAGGAAAGAGGAATTTGTTTAAAAATAAACGTTGATTTATTTTTGAAATATGGGAATTAATTTACGGATTTGGAACGTAAATATAAAGTAAATCGGTAAGGATTTATTTGATTTATTTAAATGAATCATTTTAAATTTTAAAATGGATAAATAATTGGAAGTGTTTCCGTTTAAGGAAATTGATTTGAAATTTGTTTTCAAATGGTTGTAGTATTGAAAATTTATATCTTGTAAAGATATTTTTGGAAAATAAATAATTTGGAAAATTATTTGGAATCTGGTGATGTTGTGCATATCCATTGATAGTTCAATAACCGACTATCAATATTTACCTTTGAATGGGTATTTGTTGTGATTTGCTTGAATTTGAATGCCACACTTATTTTTTTAAAATAAGCGCTCACTATTCGAGTTAACCGGGAAAGGACTTTGGGGTCGTACAACCCATTCCGAATATGTGATACGTCGTTATGAATTACATTTGAAGACCGGTGTTGAAGACCGGATATTTTCGAAAACGAAAGTGTTTCTTGTCGATTGTCTCTGCACTGGCTGATCCCCGGTATAGAGATCTCCATATGTGATGGGAAATCCGGACGTGATTAGAGATTATCCGGATTGCGAGGACTTCTTTGTAAGTGCCTTCGGTTCTGTTCGATCCCGGAACAGACTTGTATGGATTGTATGTCTGACATTACAAATTGAGATATAAAGCTGTTTTCTTTCAAATATATTTCTGTTGGTGGCGGAGAATTTATTCTCTTAGCTTAACACCCTTCTCTGAGACGTACGAGCTCAGAGGTTATGTAGTTGAAGGTCATTAGCGATATATTCCCAATTTGGTAATGTGACATGCTTAGTGTTGCTGTGAAATGATCATTGTTTGATTATTTGTGATATGATCATTTGTTTGATCACTTATCTTTGTGATCATTTCTTTGATCATTTGTTGACCCAAAGCACAGCTTTTGTATAAAGCTTGGCTTTGTGGACGAAACATCGTCGAGCCGCACACCCCGGAATGGTCGAAACAGGAAAGATGCGGCAAGGTTATTGGGGGTAGCGCCCCTTAGGGTATGTGCATTTCCTTATGGAAAAGGGTGGTATCATGGTATGAAGCCCAGATACTTACTCATGTTGAAACACTTTATTATTATGGTGTGATGTTGGTTACGAGCTCTCGGATAAAGGTCCCAAAGGACCAGGGGATGGCATGCTCGTGTCAGTAGTTACCAAGTTAGGGGTAACCCGGCCTTGTGTTGGCAGAGATCCGGTTAGGTTCTCAAGACGTCCTTCCAGAGGCGTTTCCATGTGGCAATGGGAAGTTCCTTAGCCTGACCATTTGTTGGAAATTCAAAGAAACAATACGAGACTTGTACGGTTTTAGTTGTAGAACCTACCATCTAATATGGTAGCTATAGTAGGCATAATATAATGGTACATATGCTGGCTAAGATTTATATTCTACTTTCGAAATGATTTGTTCTACACTATGCACTAGTAATAATATCAAATGTTTCTTTTTAATGCGTATTAAGCATCTTTGACTAACATAAGAAGAAATCTCCTCCAAGTCTGCGATTGCATTGTGTGTGTGGTGGGAGGTGTTATGGTAGTCTCATTTTTAAAAGCATTGCGAATTGACTATAAAAATATTCCTCTATTTTGATTTTAAAGAAAAATAAACTGTTTTGAGTTCTCACACCAGTCACATGACTGACTCGGAGTTTATTGTTTTCCTTCCTAAACTCTGGGTGCCCACCAATTTCCACACGGGCAGTCAAGAGTTAAGGCTTATCAGGATATTCAGGATATTTAGGAGTTGCTGGAAGCAAGTTGGATGGCATGACGTATTACTAGTATATAGTATTTCTTTTCCGTTGTTTGTTGTTATTTGTTGTTGTACACTCTGATGATGTAATGTAATAACCGATATAGTTCTTTGTTTAAAGATTATTCATTTATCTATTATATGTTGTTCCGCTGCGAATTGTGAGATTCTGATGTGTTCTGTTATATCTTTTTGTTCTGTCCTATCTTCTTATCTCTTCTTATATCTTTTTCTTTTTCTTAAACATTGAGAATTCATATTTCTGTTCATCTTGAGTTAATCTAAGGAGATTAGTGTTTATTCAAGGAGTACAGATTTGCGGGTCCTCACGGGTGGTATCAGAGCATATGGTTAAGCGACAACCATGGCTCTGTTGGGTGTTACTCATTAGAGATAGAGTCAGCAATACTCTAGAATGAGTTTGAGTGTAATAATAGATATGAGCGCGTATTTGTTAGTGAATATAAAATTGTTTTGTATTGTGTTGACTTATCGGTTGATTGTTTATAGGTTCTGGTCGATGTAGTCTAGCTAACTATCGTAGATAGGAGTTTCTAAACTCTTAAACAAGATAAACTGACACGCTATTGTTTTTGAATCGGGTAAAAAAGATAATTTTGCCCAAAACTATTTTGTATAGAAAAGAAATGATTTTCTATGAATTATTATAGTATATGGTTGCATGATTGTTAGGAAGTAATAATATTAAATTACTATCATTATTATATGAAATTAAATAAGAAATAAAATGTATAACCAAAGATTAGAGATAAATTCATTTAACAAATGAAATTTATAAATATGAATTAAAAAATATAAGGAAATGAATTCATATACAATTGGGATTTGTAAAATAAATTGTAAATAAATGAATTGGAATTGAATGATGAAATGAGATTTGATTTGATCAAATTGAATAAAAATCAAAACTTGAAGAAAATAAAATAAAATGGATTGAATTCAAGTAAACTAACTTGATAAATTATTAATTCATGGACTAATGAATTGGAATTTGAATTGGTTAAATTAAAGTTTAGTCGTGAGCTAAATTTGAAGATAAATTTGAATTTGTATATAAATTCAAGTAAGTAAAAGAAATAAATTGAAATTCCCTTTGTTAGTAATTAAATAAATTCGAGATGAATTGAATATGGAAATTGAAATTTAAAATGAATAAGTGAATGTACTAATTGAATTAAATTAGTGAATGGAATAGATTTGAAATGGTTTGAATGAAATTTGTTTGGTTAATAAAATAAACCGAATGAAAATATGAAATGCAAATTGAACTGAAGTGGAATTAAAATAAATTGAATTGGTATCAATTTAAACTAGTTACAAACTAGAATGGATATTCTATTAAGTGAATATCATTAAATTTGCAAAGAAATGATTGTCGTTTGACACAAACAAGATTGTATAAAATTATATGAGTTAATGAAAGAAAATAAAATTGATTTTTGAATCAATTAAAATGGTATGAATTCGTTTTGCTTAGAAATGAATAGAATGAAGAAAATGAGTTGTAAACCACTTGATTTAATGGAAATGTCATGTGAATTGGTCGTAAGCGACTAAAGATGAATTGAAACCATATGAATTGCTAATGGAATTTATCTTGGATGTATTGCTAATGAAATCTATATATTTGTTATTGAAAATGAATGGAATGTTAATAGATTTCTTATATTTGTCATTGACGTGGTTAAACTGAGTAAGTGCAGGTTTTGAAAGCCGTTTGGCTGTATTTTGGGTTGCGCAATAAGCTAATAATTAGCCGCTTTGCTTAAAAATGCTAAATAAGGTACGCCTACGCAATAAAAATAGGAAATATGAACTGTTTTTCTGTTTTCCGACCGAGTGCGCGATGTATACATATTTATACATATTGTAAAATTGCAAAAGCTCCTCCGTACAAAGAAGACTCTGCCAAAATTTTCCGTGAATTTTGGGAGTTAGAATTTTTTTTTGAAAATTGTTGGAAAATTTTAGTTAACGGCAAATCGATTTCGAAATTTGCAAATTGAAATGAATTAGTGAATGAAACTAATTTAAAGTAGTAATATGAATTAGTAAATGAAAGTTAATCGATAGAATTCAATATTTAGAATTAAGAATTGAATTCAAATAGAATTGAAATTGTGAATTGAATTCAAATGAAATTGAAATGTAAAATTGAATGAGAATGAATGTGTAACTTCAATAGTGAAGTAAAAATGTATAAGAAGCATATATTGGAAATTTTGTAATGGAATTGGCAAAATATTTTGAATGTTGGAATTGGATATTATGGCTAGCAGGATATACAGGTGTATAAAAAAAAGAAAAGGAATTGAGATTTTGATTTCGAAGATAAAATTGAATTGCTCGACAAAAAGGTACGTATTTGAATTTTAGTATGAAATTTGGTGATTTTCTTCTCCAGCCACTTGGCTTTCTCTTTTCTTTTTGATTCGGAGGGGCCGTGGTGCCATTTTGTCGTACCGAGCTAGCCGCGCAAAGGAGACGCTGGCGAAATTTTTCGTAAATTTAGAGTGTTAGAAAAATTTTGAGAAATTTTGAAAGTTAAAATTTAAATTTAAATTCAAATTTGAATTGTTAGGAGAACAATGTTGTTTGAAACTTATAATTGATTTTGGAAAATTAATTGAAATGATAATGGATCTTTAATAAAAGATTTAGGTTAGTAGGTTGATAAAACTGTTTAGTTTGGAAAGATAGCGAACAGGATAAGGGCATTCTTCTTAACTTGAAATTTCAGGACGAAATTCTTTTAAGGGGGGAAGATTATAACGATCCAGAATTTTGAACAATTTAAATTTAAAATATTTAATTAATTTTAAATATTTGAATGATGGTTTGGATTGAATTTTCAATATAACTTTGAAAATGGCGATTAAATTATAAAATTTAATCTATTGAAAGTTGAATAATAAATTTGAATCTTCAATTTTAAGCTGATTTAAAAATATTTCAAAGGCTTGTAAAATTCGTATTTATAGTACTAAAAATAATAGAAGCTTCAGAATTGAATTTGAAAGTGAATTGTTCAGTTTTGAAATTTTATCGTTTGAATCGATATTTAAAAATAGCCGTCCGAGGCACAGTCTCAGAATTCGACGAAACGAGTTCCATTGGGTCCATAATATTAAATTATTACCAGATTTCAAATTTCGTGTTGATCGGAGTTATGCGAGCGTACGACGAATAAACGCGTTGAAATGAAATCAAACTCAAATTAAATTTGAAATTTAATTAGTTAACATACACGTTATCTTCCCTAAAATCGTGCCTAAAATCACGCAGAAGATCACGGCAGTTAATCGTGCAAAGCATGGCTTCGTTCCCCTATTTTAACTTCAAAATCTAATGGCCGAAACCCAGAAAACAAAAGAAGGAAAAAAAATGGCCATCTCATTCCCCTCTTTCCAAAACCTTATTCACGAAATCGTTCAAAAAAAAAAATGGCCGGCGACCTAGAGGAGCTCGCGCTCGCGAGGTGGTTGTCGCAATAATCTTCTTCGCGGTGATGGTGAAGCTCGGCATCGTCGAACTCGAGCGACGCGATGGAGGCAGGTTTTGCAAGGTCATGAATTGGCGAGGCACGTTGCAGGGTGGGTGTTCAATCGGCAAGGGGCGGCGACGTAGGGCATCGAGTAAGCCGAGATAGATGGGGGTCTCGTGCACGACAGTGGTTCAAGCTCGAGCGAGGCAAATTCGTGAGGGCAGCAGCTTTGGGATGGAGCGGCGACGATGATGGTGTCGCGATTGGGTGATGGCATGCGTAGTCGAAGATGGATCGAGTGGCGCGTTCGAGTGGGGATGGTCGCGTTGCTGGTGAGATTGGGTTCGCCGATGATGGCCCCGGTAGTGTATAATGATGACTGCTAGGGTTGGGGTGTCTGCAGAAGGTAATTTTATTTTAATTGTTTTTTTGTTTAATTCGAATATAATTTTCTCCAGTGAAATACAACAGTTCTAGTAATATACACATGAATTATGTATAAGTTTACAGTAAGCCATAAATTAATTCTGTTTTAGTTTAATAAATATATATAAATAGAGGGTAATTACAGTGAGTTATTTGATTTTGTTTTGCTTTTCAATTAAAACTGAAATTTATATATATATGTATATCATGGTGGTGATTTGGTTATAAAAAAAAAGTTAGTTTGAGAATCAGTTCGAATTATAAATTTTTATTTTTATTTTGAAAATAAAATCATTGGTTAATTTAAATTATCAAATAGAAGCTTGTTTAAAATTAAAAGTGTTATTTTAAAATAAAATAACGGGTTAATTTAAAGTATTCAAATATTAATTAATTTGTATAATATTTATACAAGGTCTATAAATTGAGAAAACAAGTCTGGAATGGAAACAGATTGCAAAATAAAAAGCAAAGGTGAGAACTTTTCACTCAAAAAATTTATAAGTTGGATTGCAGTTATTGATTGCTGTTTGGTTGTGATATTAGATATAGTAGGATATATCAATATATAGCAATATATATATATATATATATATATATATATATATATATATATATATATATATATTGGCATATGTATATATTGGAGTTGTTGATTTCCCGCATTATATAGTGGATGAGACCCTATTGTGCCGCCTATTAAGCGGATAATATTTTATAAATCCCATATACCACGATATTCCGTCTCGAAGCGGAATTGGTATTGTGCTAATGTCTGTGGATGCAGGGGAACAGGTTGGAGGGATCCAACTGGATTCCTCAACTGTAATTATTTATTTACAAATATTGTGATATTTGTTGTTTATCATATGATGATATATGATGTTTGGATGCCGTGATTGATTGTTTGGTGTGTTGCATCACTGGACCTATTTTAAAGTTTTAAAAATGTTAAGATAATGATTTCCAATATAAAAGGATTTTAAAGTGATTTTTTTGAAATTATACGTTTTATTAAATTTTCGAATTGATTTATTTTAAAACGTTAAAATTTTAATGTTATAAAAATTATGATATTTGAGAAATACAGTTAAAAGTTGATTTTTGAAAATATGGGATTAACGATTTTATAAAATAGTTTAAATTGGGATTTCTGAATTTATTTTAAAAAGTTTAAAAAATAGGATTTATAAAATTTGATTATTTTATAAATCAAAATGATGAAATTATAAAGGAGTTTAAAGACGTTTTAAAAGAATAATATAAATTGATCCATATAAAAGATTTATAAATTGATATTTATAAGTTAAAAATATTGGAATTATAAAACGAGCTTTTATAAGTGTTAGAATGAATTGTGAATGAATTTCCTAAATGAATGAAATTTATAGAATTATAAACGGTGAAGTTATAAATTGAATTTTGTAAGCAGTAGGTTTATAAAATTTGTAAAGTTATTAAAAGAATAGATTTTGGATAAATAAATGAATCTTGTAAGTTATAAGATTTAAAATTTGGGAAGTTTAAAAGAACGTTTTTGCAAACAAATAAATTTTAAGTATTTAACGTATAATATGAACTTTTGGTATATCATTGAGATATGAGATTGAATAGATTAATAAAGGAAATTATAAAAGGAAGTTGTTATAAAATAAATAGAAATGGAATTTATAAACATTGTTTTATAAATCGGCAACGACTTATTTTGATAAGTAAATTGTTGTAATTTATTAATGGAGTTATATTCATGTTTTAGACAGTGAATAATCCTTTAAAACAAAATGTATAGAAATGATATAATTGGTTAACGAAGTGTATTTACGTTTTTGAATAGTGAATAACATGTTAAAGAAATTTTTTTGGATGTGATGTTTTAAATAGAATGAAAACGATCTAACGATATTTTTAAAAACGTGTTAAGATTCAAAATCATAGATTTCAACATTCATTATCGAAATAGACGTTTTCGAGAAATAAAAGGAAATGGTGGACTATAACACTGTTGTTATAGTAAATGATTTCCGAAAGGAAATATTTTAATATAGTATTGGGATTTATATATATATCTATTTTAATTTCGAATCCCTATACTAGTGATTTTGGGTTGTCGTAACGATGTTTTACGCAACATTCGTTTTGTCCCAAATAAATATGGTTAAGAGAATGATTTCCTTAAAGAATGAAATGTATACTTAATTTCGATTTAAGTACATTGAATATTTTCCAAGTGTAGAAAATAAAAAGATTTGTGAATTACCTATTTTTAATAAGTATGGGAATGGTTTTTCCAATATTAAGTGAATATTTTGAATTTATCTTTTTGAAGATAAATTGAAAATGAATAATTGAAAACGTATATTCATAGATATTTTAGAATATAAATTCACAACGGAATTTATAAAAGGAAAGGGGAATTTGTTTAAAAATAAACGTTGATTTATTTTTGAAGTGTGGGAATTAATTTACGGATTTGGAACGTAAATATAAACTAAATCGGTAAGGATTTATTTGATTTATTTAAATGAACCATTTTAAATTTTAAAATGGATAAATAATTGGAAGTGTTTCCGTTTAAGGAAATTGATTTGAAATTTGTTTTCAAATGGTCGTAGTATTGAAAATTTATATCTTGTAAAGATATTTTTGGAAAATAAATAATTTGGAAAATTATTTGGATTCTGGTGATGTTGTGCATATCCATTTATAGTTCAATAACCGACCATCAATATTTACCTTTGAATGGGTATTTGTTGTGATTTGCTTGAATTTGAATGCCACACTTATTTTTTTTAAATAAGCGCTCACTATTCGGGTTAACCGGGAAAGGACTTTGGGGTCGTATAACCCATTCCGAATATGTGATACGTCGTTATGAATTGCATTTGAAGACCGGTGTTGAATACCGGATATTTTCGAAAACGAAAGGGTTTCTTGTCGATTGTCTCTGCACTGGCTGATCCCCGGTATAGAGATCTCCATATGTGATGGGAAATCTGGACGTGATTAGAGATTATCCGGATTGCGAGGACTTCTTTGTAAGTGCCTTCGGTTATGTTCGATTCCGGAACAGACTTGTATGGATTGTATGTCTGACATTACAAATTGAGATATAGCTAATTTCTTTCAATTATATTTCTGTTGGTGGCGGAGAATTTATTCTCTTAGCTTAACACCCTTCTCTGGGACGTACGAGCTCAGAGGTTATGTAGTTGAAGGTCATTAGCGATATATTTCCAATTTGGTAATGTGACATGCCAAGTGTTGCTGTGAAATGATCATTGTTTGATTATTTGTGATATGATCATTTGTTTGATCACTTACCTTTGTGATCATTTCTTTCATCATTTGTTGACCCAAAGCACAGCTTTTGTATAAAGCGTGGCTTTGTGGACGAAACTTCATCGAGCCTCACACCCCGGAATGGTTGAAACAGGAAAGATGCGGCAAGGTTATTGGGGTAGCGCCCCTTAGGGTATGTGAATTTCCATCTGGAAAAGGGTGATATCATGGTATGGAGCCTAGATACTTACTCATGTTGAAACACTTTATTATTATGGTGTGATGTTGGTTACGAGCGCTCAGATAAAGGTCCCAAAGGACCGGGGGATGGCATACTCGTGTCAGTAGTTACCCAGTTAGGGGTAACCCGGCCTTGTGTTGGCAGAGATACGGTTAGGTTCTCGGGACGTCCTTCCAGAGGCGTTTCCATGTGGCAATGGGAAGTCCTTGGCCTGACCATTTGTTGGAAATCCAAAGAAACAATACGAGACTTGTACGGTTTTAGTTGTAGAACCTGCCATCTAATATGGTAGCTGTAGTAGGCATAATATAATGGTACCTATGCTGGCTAAGATTTATATTCTACTTTCGAAATGATTTTTTCTACACTATGCACTAGTAATAATATCAAATGTTTCTTTTTAATGCGTATTAAGCATCTTTGACTAACATAAGAAAAAATCTCCTCCAAGTCTACGATTGCATTGTGTGTGTGGTGGGAGGTGTTATGGTAGTCTCATTTTTAAAAGCATTGCGAATTGACTTTAAAAATATTCATCTATTTTGATTTTAAAGAAAAATAAACTGTTTTGAGTTCTCACACCAGTCACATGGCTGACTTGGAGTTTATTGTTTTCCTTCCTAAACTCTGGGTGCCCATCAATTTCCACACGGGCAGTCAAGAGTTAAGTCTTATCAGGATATTCAGGATATTCAGGAGTTGCTGGAAGCAAGTTGGATGGCATGACGTATTACTAGTATATAGTATTTCTTTTCTGCTGTTTGTTGTTACTTGTTGTTGTACACTCTGATGATGTAATGTAATGTAATAACCGATATAGTTCTTTGTTTAAAGATTATTCATTTATCTATTATATGTTGTTCCGTTGAGAATTGTGAGATTATGATGTGTTCTGTTATGTCTTTCTGTTCTGTCCTATCTTCTTATCCCTTCTTCTATCTTTTTCTTTTTCTTAAACATTGAGAATTCGTATTTATGTTCATCTTGAGTTAATATATGGAGATTAGTGTTTATTCAAGGAGTACGGATTTGCGGGTCCTCACACTAAGGGGGTGGCCGAAGCAACTATTTAGGGGTAGGTGATGTTATGGCTCGGCTAGGCACTAGTTTTGGTGGAGTTTGTGCAAAATTTGTGGTGCTAGCTTCAACAAATGGTCATGGCCAGATCATGGTCAGAGGAGGGGGAGGAGATGCTGCAGTGTATGGTGGTGGTGGAGAAGATGTGGTGGCGAAGGGGTAGTGGCCGAGCAAGGCTAGGTAGAAGAGGAAGGCAAAAACATTGAAAAATAAAGGAGGAAAAAATAAGAAAGTGAAGCCATTATCAATCTTTTTCTTTGGCCGTGAGTTTGAATGAGGAGAAATATTTTTTCACGTGAAAAATAAAGAGAAATACACGGCTACAGCAAGGATTTGTACGGCCAAAAGATGGAATAAAAAGGCAAAAAGGAAAATGGAAAGACAATGGTTAATGGAAAGACACAAGAAAAATGAAAGGGTTTTGTCCTTTGGAATTTCCATTTCTTTTAATCAAAATAAAAAAAATTAATTTCAGTAAATAAAAATAAAAATGAAAGAAAAATAAGGTGAAAAAGAGAATAAATAAATAGTCTAAGGAAAAATAGAAAATAAATAAGAAAATAGCTTAATATATTGCAACTAGAATTTAAAAATATAAACAACATATAGTAAACATTTGAAAAATTATAAATACACTTTAAAAATGTTTTTAAAATAAAATAAATACATAACATGTCATGTTACACAAGTTAAAACATGAATATGACAAACAAAATAATATTTATATAAATTAAAATAAACAATTTTGTTAAATAAATCAATTTACACTCAATATTGTAAAAAGCATAACTTTCACAATATAAATCAGATTTCAACGAAAAGAAAAGAAGTATACATTAAATTTTATTTGTTTTCATAATAAAAGATAAAATTCAAATATTTAAATTTTAAAGTCAAAATTTGACCATACTGACCAAAATTCACATTTTTGGAAAATATTCTATTTATTCATGTTTGGAATTATAATTCACATAAAAATCAAAATTTATATTTATAATAACAAAATTATTCGTTTATATAAATAAAATAAAGTTTTTAAATCAGAAATTCAATTAAAATAATTAAAATATAAAATTAAAATAAACATAAAATACAGGGTTGTTACACTCTCCCCAACTCAAAACTTTTCGTCCCCGAAAAGGAATGAGGTACGGGAAAACACAGAAAAAGATAGAATGAAAAAGGATTAAGACAAGATGACAAGAAAATTGAAATTATACCTGATAACTGTTGTTATAGTAAGCACACAAGCACAAAGAATATCTTTGAGAAATCTGATTCACTCTTTCCGTTTGATCGTCGGTCTGTAGATGGTAAGCAGTGCTCAGATTCAGATGAGTACCCAAAGATTTCTAAAAAGCTTTCCAAAACTGACAGACAAAGATAGGATCATGATCATAAACAATACTGAGAGGAGCACCATGGAGACGAACCATCTCTCTCATGTATATCTCAGACAAGCTAGAAGTAGAAGGGGTAGACTTGACTGGAATGAAATGAGCGGACTTGGTCAATCTATCCACAAAACTCAGATTAATTAAGAATTCTTACGAGTCAAAGTAGTGAGAGGTGTAGAAATTCGAGCAAAATTCTCAGTGAATCTCCAGTAATAACCGGCAAGGCCCAGAAAACTACAAATCTCAGAAGGAATCTTAGAAGTTTCCCAATCCTGAAACAGAATAGGGAGAAATAAGAACAACAGTAAAGATAGAATAATTAAATGATGAAGGAAAAAGAGAAAGAAGGAAAGACTTCCATTGATCGCAGCGATCATGACTGGATCAACAGAAACTCCATTATAGAAATCATATGTTTAAGGAATCAGACATCATCCTTTCAGAAATGTCATTTAGAAAATTTAGCCTTCAATTGATGATTTCTAAGAATTCCAGAACAGATTTCAAATGCGAATCATGTTCTTTCTTGGTTTTAGAAAAGACAAGGATATCATCAACAAAGACTAGAACAAATTTATTAAGCACAACACGAAAAACATGATTCATCAAATCAACAAAGGAACCAGGAGCATTAGTCAAATCAAAAGGCATGACCAACCATTCACATAACATATTCTCAGTACAGAAAGTAGTCTTGGGAATACTTTCCTAAGCAACATTCAGCTGGTGAAAACTTGTGGTAAGATCAAGCTGAGAGAAACAGAGGCACCATAAAGCTGATCAAACATATCATTGATACGAGGCATTGGATATCTGTTTTTCATTGTGAGCTTGTTCAGCTCCCTATAATCAACACGCATTCCTTAAAGTACCATCAGACTTGGTGACGAAAATCATAGCTGCTCCTTGAAATCAACACACATTCCTTAAAGACCTCACCGCGGATTTGGATTATGCTATTAAAACTGCTCCTATTTGATACCATTTTTATTTTGTTCTAGCGACCAGCGTCAGGGCTGGAGTAAATGAATAGAAAAGACTATATCTTAAAAATAGACATAATAACTACAGTAACATATAATAATAAAAAATACTATGCATAAGAATTAAGAAGATATATCAATTTATCTTTTTTAACAGAACTAACAATATTGTATTCCAAATAATAGTTAAACATAAACAATTGCATACAAACAAAAGTAATCAAAATCAGATCATAACCAATTCAACATATGAAATTATCCAAATATTCAACTCAAAGTATTCATAAAACAACCAAGTATTCATAGAACAACCAATCAAATACATTGGACTAAAACAATCAACTCAATTATTCAAAGAACACCCCCTTCTATTATGTCCTAGTTTTTTACGCTTTCCACATTTGTTTTGCTTAGCATGAAAATCAGCACCTTCAATCCTATTCATCCTAGGCCTACCAGCTCCACGAACAGGCTTAGGAGGAAGAACAATAGATGATTCTTCAGCTTCAATTGCTTCCTTATCAAAAGTTGGAATAGGATTGATCAAATGTGAATACGAAGCTCGATGATACTTAACAGTAAAATAATTCTCAATATATTCATAAACAAAATTTCTGGTTAAAGAAATACAATTCAAAGCATGCGCATAAGGAAAACCTGTCACTTTCATTGATTGCAACTGCAAATGCGATTTTTAAGATCAACCTTTTGAGATGTTGGAGAATGAACTTCAAAAATATACCACAAAATGTCAAATTAAAAACAGTTAAAATATATAAGCAGATTGCATTTTCAAAAAAGGATATAGCACTATATATTCTTTCTAATCTATCTAATAAATAAGACCCAATTCATGTGCATTGAACTAATAGTGAAAAATAAGACTCATAAACCAAAACAAATAACAACGGTCATACTGTTCATATTCTTAAAGATCACAGACTAATGCATCATACTCCTATGCACAACAATAGCTTTTACCGTAACAAAGTCTCAAAAATAAAACACCATAATGATACTTGCTTTATATTGCTTGGTCCTTACATTATTCATATTATCATAAGCCTCAATGTAGACAAAGAGAAAATATGTAGCAAGGGACACCAACAAAATGAAATCATAACACAGGCTACATAGCAAGTTGAAAAAAGATAAATGCATTTATCAATTTTTCAAAAACTGTGAACATCATGTAAAAAATATAAATACTTACCTAGATGATTTAGAAACACTCCACCCAAATCCTTCTTCCTTCAATTTTGACAAACGAGCTTCCACTTTAGGACATAGCACACAAGTCCACTTTGATGCCTCTTCTCTACGATTAGACATTTGCATCATAAGTTTTACCCTAATTCCATCAATACAAGCAGTAACAGGCAAACTTCTTTCATCCAAAATCCAAGAATTAAAACTCTTAGCTACATTTGACTTATTTTCACCATATCGCTTCCCTGGAAAAAACAAATCTGCCTAATGATCGTACGGTTTATCATTCAAGTACTCTATAGCTTTGGCACCTCCAATTTCTTTGTACTTAGACATAGCTTTTTCAAACTCATGATGATTAGAAGCTATAGCACAACGCTCAAGTAAATGAGCTACCCAAATACCCCTTCCACTTTTCACAATGCTAGCAATATTATTTTGCATATGATGCAAACAATAAGAATGGTGACTATTTGGAATTTTTTTTTGAATACTTAACAATAAAACCCAGTGTCTATCACTTAAAAAAGTTAATATTCTATCACAACTGACAGCATTCTTTAGGTGTTTTAAAAACCAACTCCAACACTCTTCATTTTCTTTGGAGCAAGAGCCATTGCTAACGGAAAAAACCTTGAAAAAACAGAAAAAAAAAATCACTGTTTATGTATTACATTTGAAACAACAAATGCACTATATTTGAAACAATATTATCTAATAGTAGACAATCACATGAACATTATGCCCCCGGCCCGAATAAAAAAGGAAAAATAAATTTCCTAGAGGCAATTCATCCTTTTTTCCTTTTTTCTAAAAAATTTGCTACTTGAATGTGTAGTCTACGCAGAAAGGGTAGAAATTGCAAAGATATGATACATAATTCATGCATAGAATACAAAGAATTATATTCGAACTTCTAAAACATATATGCTTTTATCTTTTCTATATGTTGTTTAAATCGTTTGTACACCTTATGTAAGAATTTCAAATAAAGAGAAAAATGATAAATATGTTTAACATATAGTAGTATCTATGATATATAAGTAAGGATTAATATGTTATTTAATTCTTTATCTTAAAGGATAAATGCATTTATCTTTTTTAACTCCTGTACACAGTAACATTTTGTACATTAAATTAAATAACATTAAATCTTTTACAATGTTTGTTTTGGATCAAATTTACAATAACAAAGATCATGGCTGTACATTGAACAATTGTACCTACTTTGTAACTAGTGCAAACAGTACAAAGTAAATACAACGAAAAAAAAGAAGATCAAAATCAGTACCTTGATTCCCCTTTTTTGCAGTGGCAGCCATCAAAATACCACTTTGGCCTTTCAAAAAGGTAGCATCTAAAAACAACGCAGGACGGCAATAGCTAAACCAAAATATACATGCCTCATAACATACAAAAACTCTCTCAAATTGATTTGTGTTAGAATCCACATCCATACTTGAATAACTATTCGGGTTATTTCTTTCCAATGCCTTCAAATACCAAACTAATTCATTGTAAGATTTATTTTCATCACCATAAATATCATTCATAGCCAATTTCTTACCCTTATAAGTAAAGTAATAGCTTAGCTCCACATCATAATTGAAAGAGTAGGTTATGCGGTAGGATCATGTAATATGGAATAACGGAATAGTCTAGGTAGATAAAGTAGGTAAATGCAAGGAGATACCAGGATTTTATACTGGTTCGGACCTCTCGTCCTACGTCCAGTCCCTAAGCTTCACTTAGGAATTTCACTAACTAACACCCTCACTTCACCCGGGGGAATAGGTTTACAAATTACCCGAACAACCGAACGGGATTTCTTGCCTCAACTACCGAAGAGGACTTCAACTCAATTACTAAAATATAATATTTGACTTGTTATGTTCTTGTCAACACTAATGAGTCTAATGTAGTACAATATTCCTATAATCTTATCCTCGAGAATATGCAATGTGTTTGTGAAGATTTAGGAAATGTGAATTGCTATGAATCAAAAGAATGTTATAAACAAAAACAATGATTCAAGCAATAGATTAGTGATTGCTTTTGAGAATATCTAGAAAATATGAACAAGAGAATAGTTAGATTAAAGCAAGAGAATTCGGTAAATTAAATGATGTTAGAATCATGTACATATACTTGTAGAAGAGATGCATATGATGTCAAAGGTTGCAAACAAGAGATGCTTCCATTTCCATTAATGAATGGTTGCAACTCTTGGGAGGAGGAAGGTGTCTTTTCGTAGAAAATTCGCAGGTTCAAATTCAGTCGACTGAGCAGGGAATTCAGTCAACTGAAAATATGAAGTAAAATTTTCGGGTCCTAATTCAGTCGACTGTGCAGGAACATTCAATCAACTGAAACTGTGCATGTGTATAAATTTGTTCCAGTTTCAGTCGACTTACTGTTCCTGTTCAGTCGACTGAACTCATAAAACCTGCATAGTTAAAACTTAATTGAAAAATGAAGTTTATAAAAAAATTCAAGTGTTCGTGCAAGCTTCTTGAGGATAGATTTTAACAATATATCTAGACTAATGACATATGTAAAAACATACTTTAAGTTTGTTTGGTCTTCATCTATCTTCCTTTAGCATTTGCATATATTTCTTCCTTGTTTGTTAAAGCACATTGTCATTGATCAAAATCTTTGCGTCTCAACATTCTTCCCCTTTTTGATTGATGACAATACTGATTTATTCTAGAGACATTTAACTTTTTTCTCCCGCTGAATGTATGCACTATCTTTCCTATAAAACAAAGTTAGTACCATAAATTTTCTCCCCCTTTGTCATTGACAAAAAGGAAGAACTAACAGCAGTAATAATTTATCAAAACAATCACCGAAGCATAGAGAATATTTGCATAATCATGACTGAAGAAAAATAAAAATGTTGTGACAGACAAGCATAAAATGGCTATTTATACAAGCCACTAGAAAATTGAAAATACACATCAAAACAACAAAAAAATCACTCATCTCTATCCAAGTCATATGAACCTTCTCTTCCTGTTGGTTCACGTATGACGGGTCCTCCTGTTGGTGGTCTATGTGCTCTTCCTCCTTGGCCACAACTAGCTCCGCTAGCGCTGCTACTTGTATGCTCTTCAGATGTCGTCCATGTAAACGTAGGTTTCGGACGTTTGCCGCGAGATGTTGAAGCAGTAGTGGTGCTTGAGCACGAGATTGCATCCCAAAGCTTGTTGCAGAATCCTTTGATTTTGTCAACCTTATGATCTACCTTTTTAAGCCGAGTGTCAAGAATTTGTTGATTTCTTGACAATATCCCCAAGGATTTGTTGGTAGTGAATCTTGGGTCAACAAGACGAATTTCATCATCTTGCTCGAAATGTTCTACGTGGCGAGGTTGAGGAGGTTGTTGTTGTTGTTCTTGATGCCTTGCTTCCCATTCGGCGAGCGATATTATGCGAGGAGGTCGAGATGGGAGTTGCATTAGGCTTATGGTCCGGTGGTTGATTTGATGGACAACTGTATTCTCCGACTCAGGTAATGGCGTATCGACATTGAGGAGAAGTCGCATGATGTACTCTCTAAAGTAGATAGTGCGCATTTTGCCATTATTGAAAGTGAGAAACTCATCAAGAATAAGCTGTACCCAATTAACTTGTATATTGCCAAAAATAGCATATAGAGCTCGATAGTTATTTGGGTAGACAATTTCGTACGAGCCCGTGCGAGGAGTAATCGTTCTCATTAGGGCTTTATGGAGGATTCTCGCCATAGGTCGAAGGGAGGTGGACTTAAAATCGCTAAAGTTTATATTATCATCCATAAATCGATGGTTGATGTTGTCGCGAATGTGTGGATTGAATTCTATCTCCTCTAGCTTTCTCCGAATATTTAGTGACTCTAAAATGTATGCTATTCTATCCAAGGAAAACCAAACTTTCTTTCCACACACCATACTCCAAACACCATTGTTTGGATTTCTTGGATTTTGGTGTCCAAGATTAAGATTAGCATAAAATAATTTTACCATTACATGATTAATGGCATGGTCATTTCGTTTCAAATCTAAAAGAGAAGTTAAACCTGCCGGATCTGTTAATGCTTAGATGTTGTAGGTTTGAAATCAATGAAAGAATGCTCGAAAATTTGGGAATTCCTCATCTTCTTCCATCGAGTGACAGCGGTTCCATCATAAAGCCATTGTGCTATTTGAGCATCAATTGGCTCGGAGGATGAAGAAGATGAAGCTCGTGATCTTTTTGGTGCCATTTTGGTGAGAATTTAGTTGATTTTGAGGAATTTGGGGGCTAGGTTTCGAAATTGATTTGGGGAAGAAAGTTTGTAGGAGGTAAAAAGTGAATTGGTAGGGTAAAATCTGGTGTTTAAAAGGGAAAATTTTGCCTAGGAAGTGGCGTTCAGTCGACTGAATGTTCTTCAATCGACTGAATAAAAGGCCGAAATTTTCTGTGATAGATTCAGTCGACTGAACAGTACATTTACTCGACTGAAATTTTTGCTGAAAATTTCTAACGAATTTTTAGTCGACTGTACAAATGATTCCAGTCGACTGAACTATGCAAATATTGTTTTCTGTTATATTTTCAGTCGACTAAGCAGGGGCGTTCAGTCAACTGAAACATGCATTTTTGTTTCACTTAATTTTTGAAATTAAACAATTTATTTAAAGAAATAGTTACAAAAATATTGATGTAACAACATACAAATATTTCAAAATTTAACTATTTCTTTGAGGATGGACTTGGAGACTTCTTTCCTTCGTTCTTCATGTAATTTATATCCCATGAATTCGGACTATATTGAGGAGTCTTAGAAGACGTCCAGGATTCATAGGATCGACTGGTGTACGATAAGATGAAGACGGATCAAGTGAGCTAACAGGGCGAGGTAGAGGTTCAGCCACTTCGTTCTTCTTTGATCCACAGAAGCATAAACCGATTTGTTCTAGGAAGCTCAAACGTCTTGCCGTAACTTTTTTCTCGAAGTATAGCTCTCGTTGAAGATCTATCTGTTGTTGTTGAAAGTGATGAATTTCATCAATCTTTCTTTTTATGTCAGGTGAAATAAAGAGTCCGCGTTTCGCCTTTTTAGATTCTGGTGTGAAACCAGTACGATAATTTTCCCATTTGTAAACCGGCTCATGTGCTGGTGTTGGTGTGGGAAGTTTTGGCGACGTTGGAGTGTTATCAACTGATGAGGCGATATTGATTGGAGAGAAGGAGTTATTGGACGACATTTTATGTTGAATTAAGATTTTATACATAAAATCGAGATGAAAATAAAAATATTTTTAAGAATTTATTTATAGAAGAATTTTACTAAACAAATAATGGTTATAATTTAATATGATTTTTTTAACCGTTTAGAGATTTAATGGTAAAGAGAATTTTGTTAAAAATGTATGACTCTTATTTAATAATTCAGTTTCAAAAATGTGTGGTCTATAAATTATTTAATGTAACATATAACATAACTGAAAATATTTGAAATTCTTATTCAGTCGA
Organism: Allium cepa; assembly: GCA_030765085.1. Taxonomy (NCBI): domain Eukaryota; kingdom Viridiplantae; phylum Streptophyta; class Magnoliopsida; order Asparagales; family Amaryllidaceae; genus Allium; species Allium cepa. The sequence continues at coordinate 204,184,565 of CM060929.1, forward strand.
CTGAATATTTTGATTTAGTCGACTGAAATGTGGGAATATTTCTAATGTATTTATAATTAATATCTTTAAAGGATATTATACCTAATTCTCGTCGAAGTTTTGTAAAGGAGTTTTCTAATAGAGGTTTAGTAAATATATCGGCAATTTGATTTTCGGTAGAAATATGTTCTAAATTAATTATTCCTTTTTCGATATTGTCATGTAGAAAATGGTGACGAATATCTATATGTTTTGTACGAGAATGATTTACCGGATTTTTAGATAAGTTTATTGTACTTGTATTATCATAGTATATTGTAGAATTTGTTAAATTTATATTAAAATCTTTAAGTGTTTGTTGCATGTATATAACTTGAGTGCAAGCTAAAGCAGCTGATATATACTCTGCTTCGCAAGTGGAAAGCGAGACACAATTTTGTTTCTTACTAAACCAAGATACAAGTGATTTTCCAATGAAATGGCAAGTACCACTTGTACTTTTTCTATCTGTTCGAGATCCACCAAAATCAGCATCACTATATGATACTAACTCAAATGGACACTCCTTTGGATAGAAAAGACCGAAATATTTAGTTTTGTTAAGATATCGCATTATTCGTTTTACTGCTCTTAAATGTGAATCTTTAGGATCGGATTGAAAATGTGCACATAAACAAACACTCATCATTATGTCAGGTCTACTAGCGGTTAAATAAAGTAAGGAACTTATCGTACTTCCAAACAATTTTTGATCTACACTTTTTCCATTTTCATCTCGATCGAGATGTGTAGTTGTACTCATAGGAGTAGGTTTAGCAGAAGTGTTTTCCATGCCGAATCGTTTAACTAAATTAGTACAATATTTTTCTTGGTTTATAAAAATTCCATTTGTTAATTATTTGATTGAAGTCCGAGGAAATATGATAATTCTCCCATATGAGACATTTCGAACTCATTAGTCATTATATGTGAAAATTCTTTACATAAATTTTCATTTGTTGAACCAAAAATAATATCGTCTACGTATATTTGAATTATTAAAATATCTTTGGTAGTATTTAAAATAAAAAGCATTTGATCTACTTTTCCAATTTTAAATCCCGAGTTTAATAAATAACTTTTAAGTCTTTCATACCAAGCACGATGTACTTGTTTAAGACCATATAGTGCCTTTTATAATTTAAAAACATGATCCGGATATTTTTCATGTATAAACAACGGAGGTTGTTCTACATATACATTTTCTTTAATAAAACCATTTAAAAATGCACTTTTAACATCCATTTGATAAAGTTTAAAATTGTGAAAACATGCAAAGGCTAATAGAATATGTATTGCTTCAAGTCTTGCAACGGGAGCAAATGTTTCTTCAAAATCAATACCTTCTTCTTGGTTATACCCTTGTGCTACTAGTCTTGCTTTATTCCTTGTTATATTACCTTGTTCGTCTACTTTATTTTTGTAAATCCATTTTGTTCCAATTACTGATTGATTATTAAGACGGGGAATTAATTGCCAAACATCGTTACGTTCAAATTGATTTAATTCTTCATGCATTGCGATAATCCCATAATCATCTTTTGATGCTTCTTTTGGATTTTTAGGTTCTATTGATGAAATGAAAGCTACACGACCCATTTGATTTAGTTGATTTCTTGTTCTAACTTGAGAATTTATTTCTCCTATTATATTTTGAGTTGGATGATCTCGTAATATTCTAGGAGGAGATCTTAGTTCATTATTATTATTTTCAAGATTTGTTTCTTCTATATTTATTAATTCTTCATCATCTTTTATATTAAAATTTTTATTAAAATTTTCATCAAAAGATATGTGCAAAGTTTCTTCAATTAAATTTGTTCGTTTATTAAATACTCGATATGCTTTGCTTCGTTCTGAGTATCCTACGAAAATTCCTTCATCAGCTTTTGAATCGAATTTTCCTAGTTGATCTTTTGTATTTAAAATGAAACATTTTGATCCAAATATTTTAAAATAAGATAGTTTTGGCTTTTTATTATTAAATAGTTCATAAGAAGTATTTTTAGTTAATGGTCAAATTGATATTCTATTTAATACATAACATACAGTAGCAACGGCTTCTGCCCAAAAATGTTTTGGTAGAGAACATCCATTTAACAATGTTCTTGCGCATTCTTGTAATGTTCTATTCTTTCTTTCGACAACTCCATTTTGTTGAGGAGTTCTATGAAAAGAAAAATTATGATTTATTCCTTTCTTTTTACAAAAAGTTTCAAAAACTTCATTTTCAAATTCGCCTCCATGATCGCTTCGAATATTTTTAATTTTCAAATCTTTAGTGTTTTGAATTCTTTTGACAAATGTTTTAAAATGCTCAAAAGTGTCACTTTTATTTTTCATAAAAATAGTCCATGAATATCTTGAAAAATCATCAACTATTGCAAATACGTATCGATTATGATTAATGGATTGAATTTGTGTTGGTCCAAATAAATCCATGTGTAGTAATTCTAATGGTTATAAAGTCGAAATATTTTTCTTAGATTTGAAAGATGATTTCGTTAATTTTCCTTTTTGACAATCATCACAAAGATTTTTTATTTTAAAGTTTATTTTGGGTAAACCTCTTACTAATTCATTTTTAGAGAGCTTTCTAATGGTTTTAAAATTTATATGACAAAATCTTTTATGCCATAACCAAGGATCATTATCTTTGGCAAGTAAACACATACTTGAATTATGATTAATATTCATATTTAAAACATAAATATTTCTATATCTATTTCCTTCAAAAATAAGATTTTGGTTTTGATCAAAATACTACATTTATTATTCGAGAAAGTTATTTTAAAACTTTTGTCATACAATTGACTTATGCTAAGTAGATTATGTTTTAGATTTTCAACTAATGAAACATTTGTTATAAAAGGTAAATTTGATGTACCGTAATTGTGCACATCTCCTTTGCCAATGATATACCCTTTTGAATTGTCTCCAATGGTAACCGAGCCACCATCAAAGTATGTGATGTTAGTAAGCATATCTTTGTCTCCGGTCATGTGTTTTGAAAAAGCACTGTCTAATATCAATTTCTTCTTTTTGAGTGGGACCTGAAAATAAATATGAAATTATTGGTACCCACCTTTTAATAGGGTCCTAAAAAGTTAGAGTACAGGAAACCAAACCCAATTTGGTTTAGTATCCTTTTATAAATATAGTTTTCATTATGATGAACATTATCCATAAATGTTTTAATATATTTATTTCTTATTAATACAATGTTAGTTTTTGGTACCCAAATTTTAACTACTTTGTTTTCTACTTTAGTTTTAATAGTTTTCTTTGGCAATATTTGTTGTTTTGAATCCATATTCCTCTTAAAATTTGTATCTTTCTTTTTAGGAATTTTTGACTCCATTTTATATCCTAATCCATGTTTACTTGAAGAGGATTGAGAATTCTCTAAAATCTTAGATAAATTTTCTCTTCCTTTGTTAAAGTTAGAAACATTTTTAGTAATGTTATCTAATCTAGCTTGAAGATTATTATTTTCTAACTCAACTTGTTTAATCTTAGTTTTTAACTCATGATTTTCAGAAGCAATTATATCATTCTTTGTTTTTTGAGTTTCAATTTCTTGACTTAAAAGTGATAATTGTGTTTTCGAATTTGAATGAGATTCTTGAACTTTTTCAAGTTCTTCTTCTAAGATTTTCTTTTCATCTTTTAACATATCTCTTTCAAATTCAGCTTTGTTTTGATTTTCACGAGTTTCTTTGAGTTTCTTTTTAAGAGTTTTTATTGTGCTTAAAAGTTCAGCGTTTACTTCAATTAAATCGTTGAAGGTTAAATTATTTACCTCAGATTCTTGAGCCATGAAGCATACATTTGCCTGTTCATTGTCGCTATTACTATCATTTTCGGATGAAGATGAATCTGAATCGTCCCATGTTACAGAATATGCCTTCTTTTTGAATTTATCCTTCTTGTTTTTGTTGTTGAAGTTTTTCTGATTTTCCTTCATTTGTTCTTGACAATCTTTTTGCATGTGTCCTTTCTTATGACAATTGAAGCATTCTATATTTGAGGATGAAGGTTTATTCAAGAAATTCTTTTTGAATCCGTTTTGTTTCCTTTTCTATACTTTAAGAATTTCTTGAAATTTTTGGCTATAAATGCTAGATCCTCATCTTCAGACTCTGATTCTTCCTTTTCCGCATAAAAAGCAACATTCTTTCTTTCTTGAGCTTGGTCCTTTTTAGCTTGCATATTTACTTCATACGACATAAGATTTCCAATCAATTCTTCTGGTTTCATTGTAGATATATCATTTGCTTCCTCGATTGCTAGTACTTTTCTCTCCCATTCATCAGTGAGTGAATTTAGAACTTTAGACACAATGTCAAAGTCCGTGTATCTCTCTCCTAGTCCGATTAGAACATGATAAATATCTTGAAATCTTGAGTACATGTCATTGATGGATTCATTTTGTCGCATTCTAAAATTTTGGAATTGATTCTTCAGCATGGATATCTTTGTTTGCTTAACCTTTATTGTGCCTTCATGTATGACTTTAAGTGTTTCCCATATCTGATATGCAGTAGTACATATGCTAACACGGTTGAATTCTTTCTATCCAGGGCATAAAATAGCATATTCATAGCTTTGGCATTTGCACTAGCTTCATTCTTTTGAATTTGTGTCCATGTATGATAATCGGTTGTGGGTACAACGAACTCTGCTTGAGTAGCATTCCAGGCTTCGAAACTTGTTGCTTGCATATAAATCCTCATCCTTGTAGCCCAATAGTTATAGTTTAGTCCATTGAATAAAGTAGGTCTTTGGGTAGATTGTCCTTCCGCAAATGTTGAACTATAGGCAGATGTTGTGCTTGTACTTGCTTTATTTTCCATATTATCAATATGTCTAATAACGGTGTTATGGTTATAGGACGGCCTTGCTCTGATACCAATTGAAAGAGTAGGTTATGCGGTAGGATCGTGTAATATGGAATAACGGAATAGTCTAGGTAGATAAAGTAGGTAAATGCAAGGAGACACCAGGATTTTATACTGGTTCAGACCTCTCGTCCTACGTCCAGTCCCTAAGCTTCACTTAGGAATTTCGCTAACCAACACCCTCACTTCACCCGGAGGAATAGGTTTACAAATTACCCGAACAACCGAACGGGATTTCTTTCCTCAACTACCGAAGAGGACTTCAACTCAATTACTAAAATACAATATTTTACTTGTTGTGTTCTTGTCAACACTAATGAGTCTAATGTAGTACAATATTCCTATAATCTTATCCTCGAGAATATGCAATGTGTTTGTGAAGATTTAGGAAATGTGAATTGCTATGAATCAAAAGAATGTTATAAACAAAAACAATGATTCAAGCAATACATTAGTGATTGCTTTTGAGAATATCTAGAAAATATGAACAAGAGAATAGTTAGATTAAAGCAAGAGAATTTGGTAAATTAAATGATGTTAGAATCATGTATATATACTTGTAGAAGAGATGCATATGTTGTCAAAGGTTGCAAACAAGAGACGCTTCCATTTCCATTAATAAATGGTTGCAATTCTTGGGAGGAAGAAGGTGCCTTTTCATTGAAAATTCGTAGGTTCAAATTCAGTCGACTGAGCAGGGAATTCAGTCAACTGAAAATATGAAGTAAAATTTCGGGACCAAATTCAGTCGACTGTGCAGGAACATTCAGTCGACTGAAACTGTGCATGTGTATAAATTTGTTCCAGTTTCAGTCGACTGACTATTCCTGTTCAGGCGACTGAACTCATAAAACCTGCATAGTTAAAACTTAATTGAAAAATGAAGTTTATAAAAAATTTCAAGTGTTCGTGCAAGCTTCTTGAGGATAGATTTTAACAATATATCTAGACTAATGACATATGTAAAAACATACTTTAAGTTTGTTTGATCTTCATCTATCTTCCTTTAGCATTTGCTTATATTTCTTCCTTGTTTGTTAAAGCACATTGTCATTGATCAAAATCTTCACGTATCAACAATAATCTCTTCTAAAACTTTTAATGATATTATTGGTTTTTCTTTTTGGCTCATCATGAATTTGATTGATGATTAAACTTTCCACAAGATCACTATTAATAGTTGGACTACCAAGCGAATGATATCCACCACCATAAGTATGAATCAGGTGAATGTTTTTAACAAAAAGTTGGTCCAATCGCTTCAGTTTGCAAGAAGCATGAATCCTAAACGGACAATTAGCTACAGCACATCGAACTGTCAAACGTTCTTTACAATTCTTAATATATTGTACTTTAAACCCATTCTTCAAACAATAAGCACTAACTGTTCTACGGAATCCAATAGCAGAATCGAACTGTTGACCAACCCCAGTAAAAATTTCCACATTCGAATTCTTTTTTCAACAACTCATGTAAATCCTTTTATTGAGTAAAACTAGAATCTAAATCATCATCATAACCTAACATATTATTATTTGACTCACCACCAACTACTGAACCAGACTTGCTACTTTCACCAACAAAATTATCCATTGAATCATTCTTTAACCGTAGAAAACATACGAAAAATTCTTCCTTTTTAAACCAATACAAATACAATACAGCTTGAAGATCACTATCCATTTCAACAAAGGTAGTCTTTGGTTCTCGAATATAAAAAATATCAAAGCACAGTGGACTAAAATTATTCCACTCTTCCCAAATCCTATTCCTAACATAAGAAATGGAAGCATCCAATCCAGAATGAGCACTTAAACAATTGTTATTGAAATCAAACACAAATATAACAGATGAATCACACTTGCAAAAAAAATGTAAACAAAAAAATAACTATGTGAAATTGATCTTAATTAAAAACTAATAGCATAAAATACTACGTAACAAATCATTTTCTATCCCACTTTTTGAAAAAAGATAAAACAATATGTCTTTTGTAGATCACAAACCACCAAGAACTAAAGAACAAACAACATCAACTAATATTATTTCAGATCCAATTTCATACCCAGAGTGAGTACAAACAGAATTGACTGACAAAAATAACTACTTCGATTTCTCAAACCAAATATGAAGTGATAGTCTAAATACTAAAATCATAATCTAAAATGAATGATGCAACCAGGCTAAATACACAGTGCTTGTGTTATCAGAATAAAAGAATACCATTCAAAAGCCATTATTCCAACTACATCAAACAAAACCTTCCTCCAATAGATCAAAACCGCCTCCCCTGATAAGAAATATACAATAACATCATGAACATCATAAAACATCGAATTGAGAATGAAAAGCACCAAATAAAATTGAGACTCACCAAAGAACAAGCAATCCAATAGAGAAAACCGATTAGCCTATCCAAATAAAGAAAATCGCCTCACGATTTCCCACAATTAAAGTCGAATTTGATTTGAGAAGAAACTAACGCCTAATTTTTTAAAAAAAAATCAACGACCACTTTGATTGCAAAAGAAACGACCACTTAATTTCCACGATCGGTAGATTTCAGAAGATACGTTGTTTGAGAAGATGAAGACGCACGCCGCACATATTTGCCCTGGAAAATAATAATTTCAACCCCGTGTCATAAAAAAAATTGGGCCGTATAATTAGGCCCTTCACACCAATTTCCACTTTGCAAACATATGCATATTTTTAATTTTGTTGACAAAAATAAGAGATAAAGCATGCTGGTTTCGAATTGACGTGTTAAGCAAAAAGGTCCAAACATGTATTTCTCGAATAACATGATAAACAACAAAAGGTATATAAAATTTCGCTAAATGAAAGATCACAACTAACCTCTTATTTTTATAAGATTCTTTATGCAGAAGTTGGCAATAAAAATACAGATAGGAAGCAAATTGTTTGCTCTTCTGTTTTGGTCAATTTTTGTACATGAAAGGAGGTTTAGGAAGCAACATTATTACCTAAAAATACAAGGAGAAAAATATACTGAAACAACATAACAATGAAATAAGAAAACAATGCAAAAATTATAGTTGATGTTTAAATATTGTATAACCAAACAGTTAAAACACTTATTCCAGCAACAACCGTTTTTTGCCAATAAAAATCCAATGATAGCAAATATGGATTTCATAATGCAAAGCATTGGGCTAACATCTAGGAATTCAAGTGTTATCGAACAACTGAAAAAAATGCCTAACCATGCATTGAAATCAGCTCAAATTGATAAATCAATTTTACGTAAATTGAAATCAACTCAAATATACCTTACTGATCCAAATCAATTTTCTCACAAATTGGAATCGACTCAAATTGATAATACTTACCGATAAGAAATAAATTACCTACAAATTTATGTGACAGAAAATTATGGAATATAGGGGATTGACTTGCAAGTAGAAGGTGGGAGTCCCTACATGGTCGACGATTGAAGTGCGTCCATGGAAGTGCGGTAGGATTGTTGCAGAGAGCTAGGGCCATCTGCGACAATCAACTTCGCGCTTGGTAAACAAATAGAGCTTGGTCAAAAATTAAAATCGTGCTTTAGCTTCGTTGAGGGATCGAGCTTGGTCGAGGAATAGAGCTTCGTTGCAGAATCGTGCCTAAGAAGCCTTGGATCGTGCTTCGTTGCAGAATCGTGCTTCGGCTTCATGGAGGAATCGGCGTCATTGAAGAAACGCACGGTGAGGGAATATAGCGCGCGGAAGAATCGAGCTTTCAGAGTGAAGAGGGGTTAGTGATTGAAGAGAATTCGAGAGTGGAGAGGAGATTTGTTAGTGAAGTGGAGACGACTTAGGGAAATTGGAAGTGAAGGGAAGAGCAAAGTATGGCGGCCAATAATAAGAAGAGGGAAATAGGTAGAATATGACCGCCAAAATTTTATTTTTCTCAAAGATTGCGGACACACAAGCTATCGCAGACGTTAATGACCACTGATATACTCAACTATAGCAAGGTAGGTTTCAATGCCTTCCTTGGTTGCAATTAATTGACCATTTTGTTGTAGTGATTAAAGCTAGTAGCTTGTCTGCTCTTTAGAAGAAACTCTACTAGCGTCGCCTCTGCTATTGAATTTTCAGTGAAAATTATCTCAATTAGTTATAGGAATAGCGAGCTTTATATGATAACATTATGATCATGAGTAGTTCTAGGAGTCAAATTAACTTTCAAGTAGTTATAGGAGCAGCGAGTTTTGTTTGTTATTGGTTGAACTACAGTTCCATTGAAGCTAATAGCATGTCTAGGACTGAAGTTTCTTCTAAATGAAGTATTTTTCTATGCGTTATATTAATACTTATATGATAAAAATGCGATCATTGTAATAATTGGTTCAGTAGCTAATTCAGCTAATAATTTTTACATATAAAATTAGAGGGTAAATTCAGGCATATATTATCTTTTATTATTCTAGCCACTTATCCTACATAAATAAGATTGCTTTCTGACATATTATCTCTGTATATGACAAATTAACTACAAAATAGTGAAATTCATAATAAAAAATGGTCATCTTAAAAAAGATATTCAAAGCAATCTAAAGTATAAAATATAAATATGAATTTGTATATAGTCATAGGTACCCATATATAGACATTGTATACACTGAAGCATGTTGAAATCTTGAAATATAGCCTTAGTATTGATAAATGTAAAATAAAATTAAACAAAAATTTTAATTCCACTACCATCATGTGGGGAAAATAGGTAAAGAAATTAAAGGTTTTATTTTTGCTTTTTACTCCCACAAGTTCATGTATCATATGCTATATAAACTATGGCAATTGAAAATGAAAATGTGACAGAAAATAATAAGAGTATATAATATTATTCCATTACATTAGAATAGAACTTTAAAATTAATGAAGCATGAGCATAGATATAAGCATTAGAAAGGGAAATAAGTCATTCCTTGTATGCTTAATCATCTTATATCTATTCTATATTTAATCTATTTTGTATTTAATAAAGCTGATGGCTGGTCAACTTTTTTTCCTTTTTCTTACAATTTAGAGAAAATAATACTGGATTCTCTGCGTTTTCAGGTAATAGCATCAATGCATAGGCAACTCAACGTCACAAAAGCAACGTTCCCATTCTTGATTAATACCTCATTCCCCTTGCTTCTTCATATCAAATTAATTATCATTTGCCCTTCACCTCTTTCCAGTGTCACCTACTTCATGTTCGAGTCCAAATTTAACCCTATCCAACATAGTAAATCCTAAATCTTGACTATGTAAATCTAGAAAGTCTCAAATTCAAATGTAATAATCCTATTCTTCTTATTTGTTTTTAATTTCCATATTTTTCCTAATTTTTTCATTCTGAAATCATATATGATATTTATAGATAATTTAATTTCAATTGTACCTGATTAGGTTTTTACCAGATATGAGATGATATTCAAAAGCATGTTTTTGCCTGTCTTCTAACAAAATGAGAGTCATGAACTCTACGAACTTGACTATCTAGTGTTTCTTTATATTATTCATATTTTTTTGGCACTTGAGCTAATCTTTTGATTTATTTCACATATATATTGATTCCAAATATTCAATTGTCAATGAAGTTTTCAGGATTTTGATCATCTTGGATTCACTAATTTCACGCTCATGTTAGATTCATGTTTTTTTAACTAAAAAGTTCGATTTTCTTCTGATCTGGTAAAAGTAAATCTAATTAGTTCTGCTTTCTTATCATTCTGAAACTATAATGTAGCACGATTTCAGACTGTTGTACATTAGAATTTGTTTACTATGAAGCAAGTATTGGACTCTTAGAATGTTCGAAATTACTTTGCTACAATATGGTAACCTTAATATCAAGAAAAAGCTCTTAAGATCTTTAGTTTGATAGATCATCTTCCAAGGAATTCGTGAACACGTGTTTCTTATGATGATAGGAATGATGATGAGAGGGACAAGAGGATGGAAGAGGTCTCTGAAAAATGAACTATTCTATAAGTGAAAAGTAATAATAGCTCAGTAGATGAGGTACACTTTACGTGAATTTGTAATAGCTTTTGTAATAGATGTATATGTAATGTCAAACAAAGACGACTTAATTGCTAATACCTTATAGTTTCATATCAACAAACCTTTTAGACTATTGTTAAATGCGAATAATGTAAATATTCATTTTTGTTAAATGATTCTACCCAACCCTGATCAGATCTTAAACAAAATATATTCCATTATTGGAAGAAGGCAACATTTAGCCTTTATAATCCTACATTTAGGTGTGGAAATTGCAAATTTAAAATGGGTTATATTTCATATAGAGCACAAAATTCAGTATTCCGTGTGATTTATTTTCGTAGGATCTTCGTATGATCATTTCCTAGCTGTCCATCTACTACTTAAGCTTAACCGAATTCCACATAATGGAAAAAAGGATGGGAACAAAATTACAACTCTAGACATAATGGAATCGTAGAATGGATTGAATCTTGTTCATTTCCTCACCGTCTACATAAGCCTAAAGTCACAAGCATTATTATCAAAACTGGATCCAACCGGATAACCATCAGCCAATGTTTAAAACCTGTAAAATTAACGGTAATTAATATAAAAAATTAACGTCATGAATAAAGTATGTAATTTTCCATTCACCGGATTTTTGTTCTCACATCTCTTCATTACAACTCACATATAGATTTAGAGGGACAAGTTACTGGTGCAAAGCTGGAACTGGAATGGTTGTTGGTGAAGTCTTCTTATTCATGCTCGATGCTCATAAGGCAGCTAGATATTCAAGGAACGCTATTGATTCAAAGGTAGTAGCTTCAGTCGGTACTTATAGTTTATTATATTTCTTTATTCCGCTGTGAGTTTATATTGATCACTTTTGATGTACTTATGTTTATTACAGGTTACTAAAACTAACGATTTGTATCCCGATGGACTTGAGTTTCGGTTTAATCGAAATTCGAACCCATTAAGATGCAGGTTGTTACATAGTGATTATCAAGATTCAAAGTGGAATAAGGTCGTCTTCCGTATTGAGCTAATTGAAGACATAAAGCCCCTGTTTGACCGCCAACGCCATAAAAAATAAGACGAAGGAAAAGGCTACAAACATTTTTATTCGAAAAATAACTACAAACACACTTGAATGAGCCAATAATATCAACACCCCAATTAAGCACATCTGTCTAATGGGGGAAATACTGAGAAAAATGGTTATATATGAGAAATTTCCAATGTCCTATTGCAAAATTAAGGGACGCGGGACTAATCTTTAATAACTCATTGACTTCCTTTTCCACTATTGTAACGACCCAGAATTTTTATTAATTAAAAATTGAATATTAAATTAATTTTAAATATTAATAAGTGAATTTATAAGTCAAATAAATTTTTATTTGAATTTTTGGATTTAATTGGATAATTAAATCGATAATTTAATACGTTAAATTATGGAAATAATTGGAAATTGAGTTAAATATGATAGAAAATGATTTGTAAAATTTTATTTAATCATACTGGAGTTATAGAAATATTTTAGAACTTTTAAAATCGAATTAAAAGTTAATTTGTGAAAATTGAATATTTTAATATTAAATAATCGACTGTAAAATAGCCAATTTTTGAACAGTCTCAGAATTGAACGAAACCAGTTTCATTGGATCCGTAATAGTTAGTTATTACCGGATTTCAATTTTCGTGTCAATCGGAGTTATCGTTTGATCGTGGCAGCTCGAAACGCATCGAATTATTTTTAATTTAAATTTGGCGAGTCAAAATAGCCATTTTTCAAAAAGTCTCGGATTTCGACGAAACCAGTTTCATCGGATCCGTAATGTGATATTATTGTAAGGTTTCAAATTTCAAGTCAATTGGATTTACCGTTTGTCCGGTACAAATTAAAACGCCTAGAAATCGATTTAAATCGGTTTAATTTAAATTGAGCGTTTTCAGCCATAACTCGCACATACTTCCGAATTAGCTTCAGCCATAACTCGCACATACTTCCGAATTAGCTTCCGAAACTTGTTCCATTGTGTCCGGAACGCGGGATAAACCCTAGGTACGCTGGTTACGGCGCCTAAATCGGAGTTCGGAATTCCCGGGATGAATAGTGTTTACGCTAGCTTTTTCTATAAATAGAAGTTGAATTCACAAAAATAAATAAAAAATTTATTAAACCCTAATTCTATCGTGGCCGCCACTTCTATAACCTATGGCCAGAAAATGGTTTGCTTCCTCCTTCAATTCCTCAAGATCCGTTGATAATTAGCAAAGATTGTCAACTAGAAGATTGTTAAGCTCAACAAGATCTCCACATTCAACGGTGGTGATCAAGTTTCAAGCTACGGATGATGAGATATGGAGCCATGAAGGCAGGCCGTTCGGCCTCGAATGGCGTGAAACGTGGGTGACCGAGCTTGCTGGGGATGGGGCCGAACCTAGGTGGAGAGAGGAGCTACGCAATGGAGATTCCTGATCGTGATATCGTCGAGTGTGGAGAGTGTATAATTCAACCCTAGTTTGGATATCATGGGTTCTTTGGTGCGGCCTTGAACCTGTAGCCGTGCGTGGTGATGTAGGAGATGAAGATTTTGGGCATTTGGATCATGATCATGTGGCTAGGATTGAGGAGAGGTTTAAATTATTAAAGTTGTTGTAAAAGTTTATATAAAATCGTGTAACTTCATAATAGCATAACTTTTTCATACGAGGTCGAAAAAATGCAGACTCAGTTGCGTTGGAATCGTATGGACGAGCACTACGCGATGGAGTTGGTTTGGAGTCGTTTGGAGTTAGTGAGAATTTCGGGTAAAATTAAACGCGCGTTTAATTTTATTCGAAATAAAAAGCTAAAACGGAATTTAAAACCAAGGTGAGAACTTCTCACTCAATCGAATAGATTTCGATTTTATTTTAAATAGTTAGATTTAAAATATTTGAATGCATGTTTGAATGATGACTGTAAATTATTGATTGTTAAAATAGACATTATGCGCCGTTAGTAAGCGGATGTTATTTAATATAAACATATACCGCGAATATTTCATAAACAGTGAAATTGGTATTATATATAATATCAATATATATATATTGGCATATGTATATATTGCAGTTGATTGATTTCCCGTATTTTTTTTAGCGGATGAGACCCTATTACGCCGTTATTAAGCGGATAATATTTAATAAGAACATGTACCGCGATAATTTCGTACTGGAGCGAAATTGGTATTGTGCTAATGTTTTTGGATGCAGGAAAACAGGTTGGAGGGATCCAACTGGATTCCTCAACAGTATTTATTTAATTTCAGATATTTTGATATTTGATGGATTATCATATCGATATATGATATCGTTGTTAGTCGTGATTGACTATTTGGTGTGTAGCATCATTGGACCCAGATTTTGGGATTTTAAAATGGTTTTAAAGTGATTTTTGAAAATATACTATATTTTTGGAATTGATCCATTATAAATAAATAAACGTTATAATTTTTAAAGTTATAAAATTATGGTTTTTGTGAAATATAGTTGAAAGCTGGTTTTTGAGAAATATGAACCAATGATTTTATAAAATAGTTTAAACTGGATTTTTGAGTTTATTATTAAAAGTTTGAATATAAGATTTATAAAATTTGATTATTTTATAAATCAAGAGAACGGTGAAATTTTAAAGGAATTTAAAGACGTTTAAAAGAATAATATAAATTAATTTATATTAAGAGATTTATAAATGGATATTTATAAATTGAATTATGGACATTATAAAACGAGTTTTTATAAGTGTTTGAATGTAGTGAAAATGAATTTCCTAAATGAATGAAATTTATGAAATTATAAACTGTGAAGTTATAAATGAAATTTTATAAGCAATAGGTTTATAAAATTTATAAAGTTATCGAAAGAATGAATTTTGGATAAATAAACAATCTTATAAGTTAAGATTAATAATTTGGGAAGTTAAATGAACGATTTTGTAAAATAATCGTTTTATAAGTAATTAACTTATAATATGAACTTGTAGTTTATAATTGAGTTATAAACTGGAATAGGTTAATAAAGGAATTTATAAAAAGGAAGTTTTTATAAATAAATAGAAACGGAATTTATAAACGTTGTTTTATAAATCCGCAAATGACTTATTTTGATAAGTTAATTGTTATAACTTAGAGATAGAGTTATATTCACATTTTGAACAGTGAATAATCCTTTAAGTTAAAGTGAATAGAAAGGATGAAATTTGTTAATGAAGTATATTCACGTTTTTGAATAGTGAATAATACGTTAAAGAAAATGTATTGAATGTGAATGTTTTAAACAGAATTAAAACGATCTAACGATGTTTTAAAACATGTTGAGATTCGAAACCATAGATTTCAACATTTATTGTTGAAATAGACGTTTTCGAGAAATAAAAAGGAAATGGTAGACTATAACACTGTTGTTATAGTAAATGATTTCCGAAAGGAAATATTTTTGAATAATATTGGGATTTATATATCTATTTTAAATTCGAATCCCTATACTAGTGATTTTGGGTTGTCGTAACGATGTTTTACGTAACATTCGTTTTGGCCCAAATAAAAATGTTTAAGAGAATGATTTCCCTTAAAGAATGAAATATATACTTAATTCGATTTAAGTATATTGAATATTTTCTAAGTGTTGAAAATAAAAGAGATTTGTGAATTACTTATGAATAAATAAGTATGGAAATGTTTTCCAATATGAAGTGAATAATTAGAATTTATCTTTTTGAGGATAAATTGAAATGGATTATTGAAATCGAATATGCATGAATATTTTGAAATATAAATTCATTATGGAATTTATATGTGAAAAGTGAAATTGGTCAAAAATAAATATTGATTTATTTTTGAAGTGTTGGAATTTTATATCTTGTAAAGATATTTTGGAAAATAAATAATTTGGAAAATTATTTGGAATCTGGTGATGTGTGCATATCCAGTGATAGTTCAATAGCCGACTATCAGTATTTCCCTTTGAATGGGTATTTGATGTGAATTGTTTGAATTTGAATGCACACTTATTTTTGAATAAGCGCTCACTATTCGGGTTAACCGGGAAAGGACCATGGGGTCGTATAACCCACTCCGAATATGTGATACGTCGTTGTGAATCGCATTTGAAGATCGGTGTTGAAGACCGGTATTTGCGAGAGTGATAGGATGAACTATCGATTGACTCTGCACCGAGTAGCTACGGTATTGAGTTCTCCATATGTGATGGTGAATCCGATCAGGATTGTGAATATCCGGATTGCAAGGACTTCTTTGTAAGTGCCTTCGGTTTTGTTCGAGCCCGGAACAAACTTGTATGGATTGTATGTCTGACATTACAAGTTGAGATATAAAGCCGATTTCTTTCAAATATATTTCTGTTGGTGGCGGAGAATTTATTCTTTGCTTAACACCCTTCTTTGAGACGTACGAGCTCAAAGGTTATATAGTTGAAGTTATCAGCGATATATCCCATTTTGGTAATGTGACATGCTGAGTGATGCTGAAATGATCATTGTGTTGATTATTTGTGATAGGATCATTTATTTGATCGTCTATCTTAGTGATCATTGTGTTGATCATTTATTGACCCAAAGCATGGCTTTTGTATAAAGTATGTTTTTGTGGACGTGAATTCGTCGAGCCTCACATCCCGGAAATGGTCAAAACAGGAAAGATGCGGCAAGGTTATTAGGGGTTGCTGTAGCTCCCCTTAGGGTATGTGCATTTCCTTCTGGAAAGGGGTGGTATCATGGTATGGAGCCCAGATACTTACTCATGTTGAAAACACTTTATGATTGTGTGAATTGGATATCGAGCGCTCGGTTGAAAAGGTCCTAAAGGACCGGGGAATGGCGTGCTCGTGTCAGTAGTTACCCAGTTAGGGGTAACCCGTCTTGTGTTGGCAGAGATCCGGTTTGGTTCTCGGGGATGTCTTTCCAGAGGCATTCTCAGTGGCAATGGGAAGTTCCTTGGCCTGACCATTTGTTGGAAATCCAATTCCCAATACGAAACTTTTACGGTATTAGTTGTAGAACCTGCTATTCACTTATGGTGGTCACCACTGTTTGGATGGTAGCTATAGTAGGCATAGTTCGAAATGTCTATGCTGGCTAAGATTTATATTCTACTTTCGAAATATTTTTCCTACACTATGCACTAATAATAATATGAAATGTTCTTTTAAATGCGTATCAAGCATCTTTGACTATCATAAGGAGAAATCTCCTCCGATTCTGCGTTTGCATTGTGTGTGTGTGCGGGAGGCCTTATGGTAGTCTCATTTTTTAAAAGCATTGCGAATTGATAAAAAAATATTCCTCTATTTTGATTTTAAGATAAATAAACTGTTTTGAGTTCTCACACCAGTCTCATGACTGACTCGGAGTTTATTGTTTTCCTTCCTAAACTCTGGGTGCCCACCAATTTCCACACGGGCAGTCAAGAGTTAAGGTTTATCAGGATATTCTGGATGTTCAGGAGTTGCAGGAGGCAAGCTGGATGGCATGGCGTATTACTAGTTTATATAGTATTTCTTTTCCGCTGCACTGTTTATTGTTGTATGTTGTTGTACACTCTGATGATATGATATGATATGATGTAATGAAATATAATGTGATGTAATAACTGATATAGTTCTTTATTTAAAGATTATTCATTTATTATTATATGTTGTTCCGCTGCGAATTGTGAGATTCTGTTGTTGTTCTGTTGTTTCCTGTTCTGTTCTATGTTCTTTTCTCTATTTTCCTTTTCCCTATCTTTCTCTATTCTCTTTTCCTTCTATTTTAAAATTTTCTATCTTCTTCTCTCCTCCCTAATTTCTATCTTTTTATCTTCTTCTTTCCTAAATTTTTCTTAAAACCCCTAAGGGTTTGTATTTTCGTTCATCTTGAATTAAACAAAGGAGATTAGTGTCTATTCAAGGAGTACGGACTTACGGGTCTTTACATTTGGTATCAGAGCTGATGGTTAAGCGACAACCATGGTTCTGTAGGGTATTACTCATTAGAGATAGAGTCAGTAGTACTCTAGATTGAGTTTGAGAGTAATAATAGCTACGAGTGCGTATTTGTTAGTGAATATGAAATTGTTTTATATTGTGATGATTGGTTTATTGAGTGGCATATGAACCTTCGTCAGCACGGTCAGTCAAACTATGCCGAAGGGGTTTCTAAACACTTGAATAGAACAATTCGACATAATATTGTTTTAAATTGGGTAAATGAAATAATTTTGCCTTGATTATATTTTTATATGTAAAGAAATAATTTTTCAGAATTATTAAAGTGTATATAAGTTGATTGTTAGGTTGTTTGAATAATCTAAATAAAGAGTAATTGCATAAGCAAATGAATTATAAGAATTGAATTATAATTAAAGTGATTTACAATTGTGAAATAAACTTATATATATAAGAAGTGAAACTATATGAATATATTTATGAATATGAGTTGTAAATAAGAAGTGATTTAAAGTTAAATGGAAGTATAACTTAAGAATTGTTGAATGAAGTTGATATTGGTATCGAAGTAAATAATCAAGTGGATTAAAAGAATATGAACTTGAGTTATATAAATGAAATTCGACTTTAGAAATTGAGTTGAATGAATGGCTTGAATGATTAATCAATTAAATGTTAAATAAAGTTGATATGGAATAATTAATGAAAGTGTTAATTCATTTAAAATCTAATGCTATTGGAAATTGTATAATTGAATGAAAATCAGTTTAATTAAACCAATTGAAAGTGATGGTGTTAAATCAAATTGAATGAATATAAGCAAAGGAATTTGGTTGTAATTAATATACATTGGTTGTTATATGATTGTTGATTGATTATATGTAATTCATTAAGTGTTAATGAAATTGAAAGCTATGAAATTGAATTCAAATTAGAAGTAAATAAATTTGAATAGAATTGAAAGTGAATTGGATTTAATTAGTAATGTAAACTAATTGAATTGAGAATGAATGTTAGTAAATCCAATGTAAATAAATCAAATGTGATTTAAAGTGAAAACCAATTCATTGAATATAATGAGAATATGAATGAATGTTAATTGGTTGAATATATATTGCTATTGTTGCATTTGCTATGTGACTTATATAGTTATTATGTTGCTATATGTTGTATATCGATACTATTTTCATATATGCATGATTCTCATGTTGTTTGTTGAGTTTAGTAGGTGCAGATCGCGTTTGCTTCGCATTTGGAGTTCGCTTTTGCGCTATATTAGCCGTATATGCTTGCTAATAAAATATAAGGTACATATCTCGGATTAAATATCGCACTTTTATACTTTTTTCCCTTCGGGATGCCTCATTACTTGATGAGATGTATATTTGTGATATATATACTGTCATTTTTTTTTCGGATCGAGCCGCGCAAAGGAGACATGGCGAATTTTTCCGGAAATTTAAGGCGTTAGAAATTTTTTGAGAAAAATGGGAAAATTTTGAAAACTTTAAACTTTGATTTTGAAATTGAAAGTTAAACAATAGTAGTTGTTTTTGAAAAGATAACTAAGTATGATTTGAAAACTTAGTAAAGATTTGTAAGAAGTTTAATTATGAATTTTGGAAAGTTAATAGATTTTGTAACCTTTCTTACTTGTAATTTCGGGGACGAAATTCTTTTAAGGGGGAAAGATTGTAACGACCCAGAATTTTTATTAATTAAAAATTGAATATTAAATTAATTTTAAATATTAATAAGTGAATTTATAAGTCAAATAAATTTTTATTTGAATTTTTGGATTTAATTGGATAATTAAATCGATAATTTAATACGTTAAATTATGGAAATAATTGGAAATTGAGTTAAATATGATAGAAAATGATTTGTAAAATTTTATTTAATCATACTGGAGTTATAGAAATATTTTAGAACTTTTAAAATCGAATTAAAAGTTAATTTGTGAAAATTGAATATTTTAATATTAAATAATCGACTGTAAAATAGCCAATTTTTGAACAGTCTCAGAATTGAACGAAACCAGTTTCATTGGATCCGTAATAGTTAGTTATTACCGGATTTCAATTTTCGTGTCAATCGGAGTTATCGTTTGATCGTGGCAGCTCGAAACGCATCGAATTATTTTTAATTTAAATTTGGCGAGTCAAAATAGCCATTTTTCAAAAAGTCTCGGATTTCGACGAAACCAGTTTCATCGGATCCGTAATGTGATATTATTGTAAGGTTTCAAATTTCAAGTCAATTGGATTTACCGTTTGTCCGGTACAAATTAAAACGCCTAGAAATCGATTTAAATCGGTTTAATTTAAATTGAGCGTTTTCAGCCATAACTCGCACATACTTCCGAATTAGCTTCCGAAACTTGTTCCATTGTGTCCGGAACGCGGGATAAACCCTAGGTACGCTGGTTACGGCGCCTAAATCGGAGTTCGGAATTCCCGGGATGAATAGTGTTTACGCTAGCTTTTTCTATAAATAGAAGTTGAATTCACAAAAATAAATAAAAAATTTATTAAACCCTAATTCTATCGTGGCCGCCACTTCTATAACCTATGGCCAGAAAATGGTTTGCTTCCTCCTTCAATTCCTCAAGATCCGTTGATAATTAGCAAAGATTGTCAACTAATATTGTTAAGCTCAACAAGATCTCCACATTCAACGGTGGTGATCAAGTTTCAAGCTACGGATGATGAGATATGGAGCCACGAAGGCAGGCCGTTCGGCCTCGAATGGCGTGAAACGTGGGTGACCGAGCTTGCTGGGGATGGGGCCGAACCTAGGTGGAGAGAGGAGCTACGCAATGGAGATTCCTGATCGTGATATCGTCGAGTGTGGAGAGTGTATAATTCAACCCTAGTTTGGATATCATGGGTTCTTTAGTGCGGCCTTGAACCTGTAGCCGTGCGTGGTGATGTAGGAGATGAAGATTTTGGGCCTTTGGATCATGATCATGTGGCTAGGATTGAGGAGAGGTTTAAATTATTAAAGTTGTTGTAAAAGTTTATATAAAATCGTGTAACTTCATAATAGCATAACTTTTTCATACGAGGTCGAAAAAATGCAAACTCAGTTGCGTTGGAATCGTATGGACGAGCACTACGCGATGGAGTTGGTTTGGAGTCGTTTGGAGTTAGTGAGAATTTCGGGTAAAATTAAACGCGCGTTTAATTTTATTCGAAATAAAAAGCTAAAACGGAATTTAAAACCAAGGTGAGAACTTCTCACTCAATCGAATAGATTTCGATTTTATTTTAAATAGTTAGATTTAAAATATTTGAATGCATGTTTGAATGATGACTGTAAATTATTGATTGTTAAAATAGACATTATGCGCCGTTAGTAAGCGGATGTTATTTAATATAAACATATACCGCGAATATTTCATAAACAGTGAAATTGGTATTATATATAATATCAATATATATATATTGGCATATGTATATATTGCAGTTGATTGATTTCCCGTATTTTTTTTAGCGGATGAGACCCTATTACGCCGTTATTAAGCGGATAATATTTAATAAGAACATGTACCGCGATAATTTCGTACTGGAGCGAAATTGGTATTGTGCTAATGTTTTTGGATGCAGGAAAACAGGTTGGAGGGATCCAACTGGATTCCTCAACAGTATTTATTTAATTTCAGATATTTTGATATTTGATGGATTATCATATCGATATATGATATCGTTGTTAGTCGTGATTGACTATTTGGTGTGTAGCATCATTGGACCCAGATTTTGGGATTTTAAAATGGTTTTAAAGTGATTTTTGAAAATATACTATATTTTTGGAATTGATCCATTATAAATAAATAAACGTTATAATTTTTAAAGTTATAAAATTATGGTTTTTGTGAAATATAGTTGAAAGCTGGTTTTTGAGAAATATGAACCAATGATTTTATAAAATAGTTTAAACTGGATTTTTGAGTTTATTATTAAAAGTTTGAATATAAGATTTATAAAATTTGATTATTTTATAAATCAAGAGAACGGTGAAATTTTAAAGGAATTTAAAGACGTTTAAAAGAATAATATAAATTAATTTATATTAAGAGATTTATAAATGGATATTTATAAATTGAATTATGGACATTATAAAACGAGTTTTTATAAGTGTTTGAATGTAGTGAAAATGAATTTCCTAAATGAATGAAATTTATGAAATTATAAACTGTGAAGTTATAAATGAAATTTTATAAGCAATAGGTTTATAAAATTTATAAAGTTATCGAAAGAATGAATTTTGGATAAATAAACAATCTTATAAGTTAAGATTAATAATTTGGGAAGTTAAATGAACGATTTTGTAAAATAATCGTTTTATAAGTAATTAACTTATAATATGAACTTGTAGTTTATAATTGAGTTATAAACTGGAATAGGTTAATAAAGGAATTTATAAAAAGGAAGTTTTTATAAATAAATAGAAACGGAATTTATAAACGTTGTTTTATAAATCCGCAAATGACTTATTTTGATAAGTTAATTGTTATAACTTAGAGATAGAGTTATATTCACATTTTGAACAGTGAATAATCCTTTAAGTTAAAGTGAATAGAAAGGATGAAATTTGTTAATGAAGTATATTCACGTTTTTGAATAGTGAATAATACGTTAAAGAAAATGTATTGAATGTGAATGTTTTAAACAGAATTAAAACGATCTAACGATGTTTTAAAACATGTTGAGATTCGAAACCATAGATTTCAACATTTATTGTTGAAATAGACGTTTTCGAGAAATAAAAAGGAAATGGTAGACTATAACACTGTTGTTATAGTAAATGATTTCCGAAAGGAAATATTTTTGAATAATATTGGGATTTATATATCTATTTTAAATTCGAATCCCTATACTAGTGATTTTGGGTTGTCGTAACGATGTTTTACGTAACATTCGTTTTGGCCCAAATAAAAATGTTTAAGAGAATGATTTCCCTTAAAGAATGAAATATATACTTAATTCGATTTAAGTATATTGAATATTTTCTAAGTGTTGAAAATAAAAGAGATTTGTGAATTACTTATGAATAAATAAGTATGGAAATGTTTTCCAATATGAAGTGAATAATTAGAATTTATCTTTTTGAGGATAAATTGAAATGGATTATTGAAATCGAATATGCATGAATATTTTGAAATATAAATTCATTATGGAATTTATATGTGAAAAGTGAAATTGGTCAAAAATAAATATTGATTTATTTTTGAAGTGTTGGAATTTTATATCTTGTAAAGATATTTTGGAAAATAAATAATTTGAAAAATTATTTGGAATCTGGTGATGTGTGCATATCCAGTGATAGTTCAATAGCCGACTATCAGTATTTCCCTTTGAATGGGTATTTGATGTGAATTGTTTGAATTTGAATGCACACTTATTTTTGAATAAGCGCTCACTATTCGGGTTAACTGGGAAAGGACCATGGGGTCGTATAACCCACTCCGAATATGTGATACGTCGTTGTGAATCGCATTTGAAGATCGGTGTTAAAGACCGGTATTTGCGAGAGTGATAGGATGAACTATCGATTGACTCTGCACCGAGTAGCTACGGTATTGAGTTCTCCATATATGATGGTGAATCCGATCAGGATTGTGAATATCCGGATTGCAAGGACTTCTTTGTAAGTGCCTTCGGTTTTGTTCGAGCCCGGAACAAACTTGTATGGATTGTATGTCTGACATTACAAGTTGAGATATAAAGCCGATTTCTTTCAAATATATTTCTGTTGGTGGCGGAGAATTTATTCTTTGCTTAACACCCTTCTTTGAGACGTACGAGCTCAAAGGTTATATAGTTGAAGTTATCAGCGATATATCCCATTTTGGTAATGTGACATGCTGAGTGATGCTGAAATGATCATTGTGTTGATTATTTGTGATAGGATCATTTATTTGATCGTCTATCTTAGTGATCATTGTGTTGATCATTTATTGACCCAAAGCATGGCTTTTGTATAAAGTATGTTTTTGTGGACGTGAATTCGTCGAGCCTCACATCCCGGAAATGGTCAAAACAGGAAAGATGCGGCAAGGTTATTAGGGGTTGCTGTAGCTCCCCTTAGGGTATGTGCATTTCCTTCTGGAAAGGGGTGGTATCATGGTATGGAGCCCAGATACTTACTCATGTTGAAAACACTTTATGATTGTGTGAATTGGATATCGAGCGCTCGGTTGAAAAGGTCCTAAAGGACCGGGGAATGGCGTGCTCGTGTCAGTAGTTACCCAGTTAGGGGTAACCCGGCCTTGTGTTGGCAGAGATCCGGTTTGGTTCTCGGGGATGTCTTTCCAGAGGCATTCTCAGTGGCAATGGGAAGTTCCTTGGCCTGACCATTTGTTGGAAATCCAATTCCCAATACGAAACTTTTACGGTATTAGTTGTAGAACCTGCTATTCACTTATGGTGGTCACCACTGTTTGGATGGTAGCTATAGTAGGCATAGTTCGAAATGTCTATGCTGGCTAAGATTTATATTCTACTTTCGAAATATTTTTCCTACACTATGCACTAATAATAATATGAAATGTTCTTTTAAATGCGTATCAAGCATCTTTGACTATCATAAGGAGAAATCTCCTCCGATTCTGCGTTTGCATTGTGTGTGTGTGCGGGAGGCCTTATGGTAGTCTCATTTTTTAAAAGCATTGCGAATTGATAAAAAAATATTCCTCTATTTTGATTTTAAGATAAATAAACTGTTTTGAGTTCTCACACCAGTCTCATGACTGACTCGGAGTTTATTGTTTTCCTTCCTAAACTCTGGGTGCCCACCAATTTCCACACGGGCAGTCAAGAGTTAAGGTTTATCAGGATATTCTGGATGTTCAGGAGTTGCAGGAGGCAAGCTGGATGGCATGGCGTATTACTAGTTTATATAGTATTTCTTTTCCGCTGCACTGTTTATTGTTGTATGTTGTTGTACACTCTGATGATATGATATGATATGATGTAATGAAATATAATGTGATGTAATAACTGATATAGTTCTTTATTTAAAGATTATTCATTTATTATTATATGTTGTTCCGCTGCGAATTGTGAGATTCTGTTGTTGTTCTGTTGTTTCCTGTTCTGTTCTATGTTCTTTTCTCTATTTTCCTTTTCCCTATCTTTCTCTATTCTCTTTTCCTTCTATTTTAAAATTTTCTATCTTCTTCTCTCCTCCCTAATTTCTATCTTTTTATCTTCTTCTTTCCTAAATTTTTCTTAAAACCCCTAAGGGTTCGTATTTTCGTTCATCTTGAATTAAACAAAGGAGATTAGTGTCTATTCAAGGAGTACGGACTTACGGGTCTTTACAACTATAGTACACGTACTATGCTATAATTACTTCGTCGCCCATTTTATAGAACAATAATTGAACTACAACTTAATTTGGAATCTAAAAAAATACAATTCAGAATCTAATAACCATAAGGTATCACTGAAGATATATTTCAAATGTATTTCTAAACAACATGCTTTTCATATTAATTTGAAATACTTTGGAATTATTCATAGGTAACCTTATAATAAAGATATGTTTGCAACATAACCATATATATGAAAATGGATATATGGTTGGGTACATGAACATTGTTTAAATCACTCATATTGTATAAGCTTGAGCATATTAAGTTAATATAATAACTGAAAAGTACACATTCCATCCATTTTATCGATTAAATTATCAAAACCTTAAACCCCATATTGGCACCATTGGACTCATAATTTGATCATGGTAATTGTGGTACGAAGTGTCGATTGAAGTGGACTTCAACAATTTATTAGTGATCATATGCATTGACGCCATTCTTCTAAAATGTCTTACATAATTGCATGTTCTTCATGTTGTCAATGGTGCAATGAAAAGAGTAAACCTGTTTAGGGGTGAATGTTCAATCGGTATGGTTGGTTTTGTGAAAAAATACGTCAAATCATATTGAAATCCAAAAATTTGAAAAACAAACCGAATCCGGTAATTGATTTAATCGAACTTGAAAAGTTGTAAGAGAAATAATCATATATTATTATTTAAAAGTTTACTTAAAGAAAAACATAAAATAAATTTTCAAAAGTTTGTATTAAGTATTTCGTTTTGTTTAAAAGAAAATTTGGCTTATTTTCTATAAACATTGTTTTTATTATTTAACCAATTATAGACGATACTGTAATATCATAAATTTTGGTAGTCTTATAGAATCTTGGCTAATTCGGTTAAAATGATAATTGAATAAAATTATTTTACAAACCAAAGTTAAACCGATTTTATTTTGTAATCTAACTGGACTGATGGAAATGAACTGCTTCAGTTGGTTAATTCTGTTTTAACAGAGCATTTCTTAGCCTTTTAACCCATTACACGTAACAATTATCGATTTGATAAGATATATGTACTTATCTTCAACTCAAATTTATCTGGACACTAGTTAGTTATCGCAAACCATTGAGTTATCATCAATCCTTATTTATGCTTTCAAATTTTTCGGCCATATGTAAATATTACCTTAATTACTAATCTTATAGCTTCTACTAGGAATGTCTTTAAACTTAATTCTAAAGTCCACGGGTGCGGCGCAGTGGAAAGGAGGCTTGAGTTCTCGTAAAAAGACCCAAGTTTGATTCCTACCATACTCTTCCCTATCCTTTATAAATTTACCAAGGGGTATGAGGTTTGGATTCGCGGACGGCTTTACTATACCCTCCTCAGGAGTTTACTGACCCGCCGTGTTCTTCTGGGTTTTCAAAAAAAAACATTTAATTCTGGAAAAAAAATCTAATTATCAACTTCCGTGTGTGTTGATTTCTAAAAGTTTTAAAAAGTTAAAACAGTACGTTGCTAATGGATTTGCCATGTTTCTTAAAATGTCAACTTAGGATACCAGCACAAAGATGAAAATATATTAAATCTACATAAACTATTGAATAACTT
Organism: Allium cepa; assembly: GCA_030765085.1. Lineage (NCBI taxonomy): Eukaryota > Viridiplantae > Streptophyta > Magnoliopsida > Asparagales > Amaryllidaceae > Allium > Allium cepa. The sequence goes on from CM060929.1 coordinate 204,211,398, forward strand.
AAAAAAGGTTAAATGGTAGCTTCAAATTCACAAAATCTACAGGACATATTACGCAATCACCTCAAAACTTTAGTTGTTTACATCAAAACTTCAAACTTACACCTTAATTCCTAAGCAAACTTCTTTGTTACTAATTACTAAAGTCAAAACGCATAATGCAATTTAGCGTTGATAAAGTGACGATCTTCAAATTCTTTTCATTTAAAATTTGGGTATTATTTCCACTTACAAATTCTATTCGTTTCAGGTTCTTTCATGGTTTGAAGATGTCTCTTTATGGTTTTAAGGTCGTTCTCCTTTTTTGATGTCTCCACCAGCATCGATGCTCGGCCTATCTCTACATCTTCCATATTGAATTGCGGAGTTATGTTCTTCTCAAGATTTCTACAGTGCACATTTTCTTCTTGCACTTGAACAATTAACTTCTTAATCGATTTACCCATTTGGCAAGAATTTGGTGATCAAATAGTGGTTAATGTTCCTGAGTTCAACTGTTAATGGAAGCACCACTTAATGTTAGACTGAAATTTGGTCTAATCTAATATGTTGTCGTCATGAAGAGTCAATGATACTTGAATAAGGCTTAAACGCTCATTTAAGTGTGCTATTGTTGAGTTCACATGATGACATTATGCAATAGTAATTTGTCAAATTCCTTGACTAAAAAGTCACAAGTTTGAACATGACCAGCGACCATTAAAGTACCAAATTTGAGCTTTTATTATGCACAAGATAAAAATGTAAATGAGATGAAGATCAGTTCAGAATTCTTCCATATAAAGGATACATGCATACTAATAGAGAACCTTAGCCCCCGGATTCATGACATGTGTCATTTGGCTAAAGTAAATGGTTATGTTTTGTTAATGTTGTTTGGAATGAGATGTGGCACAATCTTTCTCTAGCTTCCCTATGATGGTGTGACACAGTTAGTCTAATAGGAGAATGCCACGAACAAGTTGGTGTATTTTCAAAGGACGATAGCTCAGAATTTTCAACTTCCAATAGCTCGACCAATCAACATGTGATAGCCCTGAAATATCAACATTTGGTAGTTTAATCAATCAACATGCGATAGCCTTGAAATATCAAAATTCGGTAGTTTGATCAATCAACATGAGATAGCCTTGAAATATCAAACTTCGGTAGCTTAATCAATCAACGTGTGATAGCCTTAATATATCAAACTTCGATAACTCAACTAAGTCAACATGCGATAACCTTGAAGTATCAGCATTCGATAGCATAATAGATGAGCATGCGGTAGCCTTGAAATATCAACCGTCGATAGCTCAACTATGTCAACTTGTGATCGCCTTTAAATATCATCCTTTGATAGCTTAATAAATCAATGTGTGAAAGCCTTGAAATATAAACGTTTGATAGCTTAATCAATCAACATGCGACAAATTTTAAATGTCAACCTTCGATAGCTTAATCAATCAACATGTGATAGCCTTGAAGTACCAACCTTCATAGCTCAACTAAGCCAGTATGCAATAGCCCCGAAGTATCAACATTTGATAGCTTATCAATAAACATGCAATAGCCCTGAAATATCAACATTTGATAGCTCAGTAAGTCAATATGCAATTGTTCTAAATCACCAACCCGCGATAGCTCCACCTTTAACTTTATCATGCATTGATTTAATTTGCATCAACTTTTGATAGCTTCATTTGTCAATTTACGACTGCTTTGATCAACTCAACTTTTGATAGCCTTATTTATATTCAACTAGCAATTACTACATTACTCTTTAATTCGTCAAGGCTCTTTTTCTTATCAACTTGTGATAGCCCTCTTTCATTAACTTGCGTTCATATCATTCTACAGTAGTTCTATAATGTCAACTTGCCATGGCTTATTGCTATCAGCTTACCGTAGCATGTTTCTTGTCAATTTGCGACAGTTTCGCTTCAATATGTGTTGTCTAATCTCAATGTCTAATAGCCTTTATTCCTCAATTTGTGGTAGTTTCAAAGTGCAATCCTTTTCACATCTTGTCCATTTTTGGATATTTTGGATGTAACAATTGTCCCCTCTCCTGTAAGAAGATTTAATATGCTTTAACTTAAGAAAACTTCTGTTCTTATTTTTTTTCTCTTCTCGGGTTGTCAACCCCTGTTGTTGTGCTTTTCGTCATTGATCGTTTGTGCTCCTTGACATGTAATAACTTATGGTCTCAAGAATCTTGATTTTTCAGCAAGTTGCTTTATTGAAGAGATTTTTCAACACATAGAGGTTTTTACAATATATTTATATTTGTAACAATCATTTTATTGAAAATATTATAAGGGATGTAAAAAAAGATTGACCCACCCCCTACCCCTAATGGAAAAAAAATTTGTAGCTGCTCCCGTTTTTTCGATGACCAATCATTGTTTTTTCACTAGAACCCATTGAAAATGGTTTTTGCTGAACCATCATCGCCTTTTCTTATTTTTCAATAAGTTGTTGATGAATTTTGCTATGCATGAGGAGTAAAATTGCAAACCATTTTATTTTGGTGGAGTCTTCATAACAGTTTTTTTCTAGGTGAAGTCATACTAAAATTTGCCTCACCCACATCAATTATGAAGTCACTTTAAAGTGTTGTTTCTAGAATGATCCATAACATCACATTTGAATGCATTATACAAAATTACTAAATACTAATATTACTAACCATATATTACAAAAGTCATAGCAATATAAACGTAAAAAGGGCAAAACATGGAGATTGTCGTTAATTCTTTTTTGACGTTGTAAATATGTTTTCGGCTTTAAACGGATTATCGGATGAAATATGAACCCACAGCTATTGGGGGTTTTCAACTTTTTTTGTTCGAATCACTTCTTCCTCTAGTCATCTGCTGCTTCTCCAAGGTCTACCATTTTTGCGTTGACTATCTATCATCGGTTGAGCTCGTATTGGTCTCACCGCTAGCTGTTTAAACTAGGGATAACAATTGAGCGGGTTAGGACCGGTTTTTCATGCCCCAAACCTGCCCTGGGTTTTTCAAACACTAACTCAGACCTGTTTTGTAGATTTAGTGCGGATCAACATTTCTACTCGGAACCCGGAACCGGTTCGAGTCAGGATAGACCCGCCCCATCCCAAGACCCGATGAGACTTTATATGTTCATTCAGAATTGTATATTAATGTACATATATTTATTTATTTTATTTCTAAGAGACACTCTCTAAATGATATTGAATATAAAGGATTAACAAATTATCATTATAGTAGTAAAGTGATTTTATGATGTATCAGTAGTGTGTTAGGGCGGGTCTTTCAAACCCCAACCCGACCGTAGATCCGGAGCTTCCAAGAGCAGATCATGGGTCCACCCGCTCCGACGACCCAATGGGGCAGGTATTAGCGGGTCAAAACTAGGGTTGGTCTACCAGTTTTAGACCTTAGATCCGTCCTATTGTCAACCCTAGTTTAAAACATGAAGCTAAAAATGAATAGGGTAGATAAAATAGTGAAGAGGGTGATTTGTAATGCAATCAGGATGAACTTGAAAAAGAAAACATATTGTTTTTGTATGATCGAGAAAAGGAGAGCCAGACATTCGAGAATTGAGAGTTTTCATGTCTCTGTTATGATCAATCTCGCAATGATACCTTATTATTTTGAGTAACAATATTTTAGGCGCTGTTTGGTTTAATTTTATGTTTTATGTTTTGCGTTTTCAACATTCAAAACAAAAAGAATGAGGATAACGAAAGAAAAATTAAAAATTTAGGCAATTACAACGGCAGCGGAAGGACGGCGGATGCAATGAAGAGATGGTGAAAGTGATAATTATTTCTCAAAATACGAAAATTTTCATTTTATATGTCAGCGTTATTTTTCGAAATTGTTTTTTTTTAAAAATACGTACATCGTGTATATGATTTTTGGACAGAAACACAAAATTAAAAATACCGAACCAAACGGGAGTTTTTTCGACATTTTCTAGTTGCAAACTGGGCCTCATCGTCTCTTTATTATCCAATAACAAAGCGAGTTTTATGTCTAGTCGCGTAATGACGATTGGTTTGTAGATTCCAAAATAAAAATGGAAAGGTATGCGAAGCGAAATTGGTTATCTTTAATTTTTGGAAAAGACAACGCGTGCGAAAGTATTTCAAAATCCACCGTCCTTTACGGTTGTTTTTAAAATACCACTGTCAACGCCTGGGATGGTTAAAGGACAAGATATAGTGCTTTAACCTTTAGATTCGATTTAAGATTTTGACCAAAAAGGTCGGATTATTTACTTCACTAGTTATTATAATCCAAAAAAATAGAGATCCTTTTATCTCATAATCTTAGTTCATTTAATTCTCCTTCCCCAAACATGGAATCAACTTTCTGTAAACAGATTAAATCGTGGATATCTTCTATTTTTGTCATCTCCATTTTCTTTAAAATCTCTATAAATAAAGTCAATTGAAACGATAGAGCAATTGGATCTCTGGCGCAATGGTAGCGCGTCTGACTCCAGATCAGAAGGTTGCGTGTTCGATTCATGTCATGTTAACTCCGCCTTGACCATGACTCACCGATCTAGTGCATCAAGAGGTTCCGACCTAACAGTTAGAAGCATGCCGACGTAAAACTCAACAGGGGGTGCCGACCTAAGGCTCAACAGGGGGTGCCGACCTAAGGCTCAACAGGAGGTGCCGACCTAAGGCCTAAGGGTTATGCCGACTTAACACTTCAACGAGGCTACCGACTCAACATAAATACCGACCCAACAGCCTTAGCTCACTGCCGACCTAAAATGAATGGCGACTCAATGGTTACCGACTTAATGACTCAGAAGGGACAGCGACTCAAGGGAGACCGACTTAAGATTCAAAGGGTTACCGACCTAGTAGGATTGAGAGGCATACCAACTTGAGAAATACCGAGTTAAGGCTACAACAGTTGCCGACCTAACGTGGGTACTGGCCTAAGACTCAGAAGATACCGACTCAGTGACTTGACCGAGTTACTGATCTAATGCCCTACCAAGCTGGCGACCTAGAATAGTTGCCGACCCAAGTCACAACCGATCCAGCTCCCCAGTTATCTCGTTCACGATCCAGGACTTATCATTTGGACCGTGACTTGCGACCTACCAATTTAACTCGTCCACGACCTAATATAAGCCCGATGCCATGTTACTGAGAAGAGATGGTGTTGACTCGGAGGCGACCTTAGACCGGTCACGACTCACCTTAAGTCGGCTGCGGCTTAACTTGAGTCGGCCACGGTTTAGGACTTGGCAAAAATTTCAGAATCAGAACTCTCTATAAATAGGCACCCATCTCCAACATTCAAAGGACTTTTGGCACATTCTCTTCATACACCGTTACCTTGCTGCATTGAGAACTTCATCAAAACTTAGAGCTTTCAATATTAGAGGAATTCATCAAAGAACTCCACGAAGAAACCACACATCTTCAACATGGATTTAAGGACTTTAACCGACATTGAAGCTTAAGACTTGTTCCAAATCACTTGTAATTTGAAGTATATTGTACTTGAGAAGAATTGTATCAGCTTGTAACGAGATTATTAATAAAAGTACTTAGAGTGGACGTAGGCTACACCCTTAAGCCGAACCACTATAAAATTGTTGTTGTTTACGGCTTTTCCGCTATTACCTGCTTGTAATTCTTTCCCGATCTATCGGGTGGTGCTTTCACAACTACACTTCACACACCGGGGTGTTAGCGTTCACATTTTAGCGTTAACATTTTTGGTGCTTTCACTGAGAGTTGAACTCAGGAAAACTGTCATCATTGCTTCACAGAGATTTGAAGAAAGAATTTCCTTAAAAACCAGAAGTCTATCTGAGATTATGGCTCCTGGAAGGAAAAGTAGATCTGTCAGATCTGGAAACATTCAAGAGGGAACCTCCGCTTCTCCTGTACCTAATCAACCCACTCCGTCTGTTGGAGTTACGAAAGCGGAGTTGGATGCTGTGATTCTAGGGCTAAACCAGCAGATAAACGCCCAAAATGCACAATTAGAGGTTCAAAGTGCCCAGAATGCTCTGATTCTGAATAAGTTAAACGACTTACTTGGGGCAAACAATCAACCGGCTGGTAATGAAAGGAATTATGCTGGCAACGTTCATGATGTTAATGAAAGGAATGCTCCTGAAAGGGCTACTAGTCCCTTTGAGCAGGCAGTTCCTGAGGCTGGTGGATCTAGAACTCGGCATGATGAGGAATATCTTTCCGGAATGGTCCGGCAGATCATGAAAGAAAGTATGCAAAGGGTTGAAGATGAGAAGGAATGGGGTTTCGCCCCAAGTAAAACTCCGTTTACTGAAAAAATCTTGAAGGCGGAATTTCCAAGGAAGTTTGTCCCTCCGACTATTCCAGCTTACAAAGGGACAAGTGATCCGAATGAGTTCTTGTATAAATATGATTGGCACATGACAGGTGCCAGAGCCTCTGACGAAATAAAGTGTCGATATTTCCCCGTATACCTGGAAGGTGTGGCTCTACTATGGTTCACCAAGCTGCCAGTCCGATCTATCGATCAGTTTTCAGACTTGACCAGAAAATTCAAGGAGCAGTTTAGACTATATGCTTCGAAGGCCAAGGACATTATGTCACTGTCGAGTTTAGAGCAGAATCCTGGTGAGTCTATCAGATCCTTCTTGAACCGCTTTAATATAGCACTGGCTGAGGTGGACAATGCTGAACCACGAATGATATTGACTTATCTGATGAGGGCTATTGATAAGTCAAGCGAATTTGGAAAATGGTTAAATATGAATGAGCCAACCTCTCTCGAAAAGTTCTACAAAAAAGCAGATGAATTCATTCGCTTGGAAAGCCGTCCTTTACCAGTAAAGACGGTGTTGGAGAAAGCAGAAGACAACACTGTCGCTCCACGCAAGAATGAATCGGTGGGGCAAAAAAGGGAGAATAATAATGGGAAGAAACAGGGTAATCTGAAGAAGCCCCGATCCTTCAAGGCATCAGAGTATACTCCATTATCACATACGCCGGAGCACATCTACCTTGCCACTAAAGATTCCGTCGATTTCCCTAAACCTATCCCTTTGAGAACCGGGAAAAAAGCCATACAGAGTGGGAAATTCTGCCGCTTCCACAATCAACCCGGTCATGAGACTGATGAATGCCGCCAGTTGAAAAATCTGATTGAAGAGTTGCTAAGAGAAAACAAACCGTAGCAATTTGTGAAGAAGAATAGCAACAATCCTGCATCGTCAAGTCAAGGGCAACAGGCTCCTGTTCATCAGCCTAGGATAGGTGAGAAAGCTACGGGACATGAATCTGGAAGGCCCGTTATCAATGTCATTACAGGAGGGCCTCACCCAGCTGGCAAGAGCTGGGGTGAGATGGAGAGATATTCCAGGGCTTTGAAATATGCTCCAGCCGAAGAAGACGTCTTTGTTTTAGAAGACACTACGCCCCTAAAACAACAGAAAACTTTCAGCGATGATATTGTTTTCGAAGCCAGAGATTCCACAGGTATAGAAGCCCCTACCCTAGATCCCTTGGTCATCTCGGCTGGTATTGGACCGGCCATTGTCAGAAGAGTCCTCATCGACTGCGGAGCATCATGTAATATCCTCTTCAAGAAGACATTTGACCAGATGAAAATCCCTATGATCGATGTACAAGCCTCATCACAGAAAATCGCTGGCTTCACTGGGGAGCCAAAGCAACCAATTGGGACCATCGATCTGCTTGTAGAACTTATGGAAGCAGAAAGGAAAGTGGTCCGCAAGCAAACATTTGTGATTGTCGATGAGTTTTCTGCTTATAATGCTTTTCTTGGCCGTCCAACACTCGCAGCATTCAAAGCTATCCTAGCCCCGTGGTGCCTCACTATTAAATTCCCTACTGACAATGGAGTAGGAGTTATAAAAGGGGATCAAAATGCTGCGCGAGAATGCTATTTGACAGAGCTGCGAGAGTCAAGAAAAAGAGAAATGGGAAAGGATGCGGCAACCCCAGTCCGTATCAAGGAACCAGCCTTGTAGCAATTACGGGGCGGACCCTGCACTGGAGAGCACAGCGGGGCACGGAAAGAAATGGATCCCAGAAAAGCCGGTGCAGGGGAGAATAGAGTGGTACCGGTGGAAACGACGGTTCCGGTACCTGTTGACCCGAAGGACCCAAATAAGGTGTTGAATGTGGGTTCACAGCTTAATGTGTCAATTCAGAATATCTTGATATCTTTCCTGAAAGCAAATCTGGATGTCTTTGCTTGGACTCATGCCGATATGTGTGGAATATCTCCAGAAGTTGCAGTACACGCTCTGAATATTGACCCAAAGTTTACGCCAGTTAAACAGAAAAGAAGAACCCAAGGTCCAGAAAGGTCAGCAGCATTAAAAGAAGAAGTTGATCGACTCATGGAAAATAACTTCATCAAAGAATCTACATATCCGAATTGGGTTTCAAATCCTGTGCTGGTCAAGAAAGCTAATGGAAAATGGAGAGTGTGTATCGATTTTTCTGATCTAAACAAGGCATGTCCCAAAGATTGCTTCCCGTTACCCAGGATCGATCAACTGGTAGACGGAACTGCGGGACATGAGTTGTTATCTTTCATGGATGCCTACTCCGGTTATAACCAAATCATGATGCACGAGCCGGATCAGGAGGATACAAGCTTTATCACAGATGTTGGACTTTATTGCTACAGAGTTATGCCCTTCGGATTGAAAAATGCAGGGGCAACCTACCAAAGACTTGTTAATGCTATGTTCAAACCGCAATTGGGAAAAACTATGGAAGTCTACGTCGACGACATGTTAGTGAAGTCCAGGAAAGTAGCAGATCACATTGAACACTTAGCAGAAATGTTCGCAGTCCTCCAGAAATACGGAATGAAGCTTAACCCTCTGAAATGTACATTTGGGGTCGAGTCCGGAAAGTTCTTAGGTTTCATTGTTAGTGCTAGGGGCATTGAGGCTAGTCCAGCTCAAATTACTGCCTTGAAAGAAGTTAAAGCTCCTAGAACGAAAAAGGAATTGCAGAGTCTCAACGGAAAGGTCGCCGCCCTGAGTCGGTTCATTTCCAAAGCCACTGATAAATGCATCCCATTCTTTGACGCCCTGAAGAAAGGAAAGAAGAATTTTGAATGGACTTCCGAATGCCAAAAAGCCTTCGATGAGTTGATCCGTCATATGGAAACGCCTCCAATACTTTCTAGGCTAGGCAATGGTGAGGATCTTCTTATATACTTGGCAGTATCATCTCATGCTCTAAGTGCAGCGCTGATACGGGAAGACAAAAGGATTCAACATCCGGTTTACTATATCAGCAAAAGACTCACTGGGGCAGAGCTGAATTACTCCAAGTTGGAAAAACTCGCCTATTGCCTACTGGTTGCATCAAGGAAACTGAGGCAATATTTCCAAGCTCATCCTATCAGAGTGCTCACTGATCAACCCCTAAAGCAAGTCCTATTTCGCCCTGAAACTTCGGGTCGCCTTCTAAAATGGAACATTGAACTCAGTCAATATGACATCACCTATCACCCCCGAAAAGCAATCAACGGACAAGCTTTAGCTGATTTCATTGCAGAGTTCACAGAGAAGGATAATGGTGAGGATGAAACGATCAATGATTCCCCAATCCAGTGGAAGATGTATGTTGATGGCGCAAGAAATGACTACTGTTCTGGAGCCGGAGTGGTACTTGAAACTCCTGAAGGTCGATCATTATGTTATGCACTAAGATTGGAATTTCCTTCAACAAACAATGAAGCAGAATATGAAGCTCTTATTGCAGGTCTGAAAATCGCTAAAGAGCTAAACATCCGAGCATTACAGATCTTCAGTGATTCTCAGCTTATTGTATGCCAAGTCAAGAAGGAATTTCAAACAAAAGGTGGAAACTTGCCTTCCTACTTGTCAAAGGCTTGGGAACTCCTATGTGAACTCGATCACTATTCAATAAGCCACATTCCTCGGGAAGAGAATATGAAGGCAGATTCCCTCGCAAAGTATTCAAGTTCTGGTGAAGCTCAACTATTGGGATTGGTCCCTGTAGAAGTCCTTTCAGCACCAAGTATAGACGAGATGGATATTGACTGGATTATGAATGTATCTCAAGAACAAGAGTCATGGATGACTCCAATACTGGACTACCTACTCAGAGGTTCTCTGCCAGAAAATTCGATAGAAAGACGAAAGCTACTAAGGAAAGCCTCTCGCTATGTAATTCAGGATGGCCGATTGTATAGACGGGGATTCTCAATGCCATTGCTTCGATGTGTATCCCGGGAAGAGTCCAAAACAATCCTAGCTGAGGTGCATGGAGGAGAATGTGGTGATCATTCAGGTGGTCAAACATTAGCAAAGAAAATTCTCCGATACAGATATTTTTGGCCAGAAATTAATCGAGATGCTGCAGATTACTCCCGAAAATGTGACAGATGCCAAAGATTTGCCAAAATTCCTAGAGCACCTTCTACCGAACTCACACAGATGGTCAGTCCATGGCCGTTTGCGATTTGGGGAATGGATCTCATTGGGCCGCTACCAACTGCCAAATCAGGGATTAAATATGTTATTGTTGCAGTTGATTACTTTACTAAATGGGCTGAAGCTGAACCATTGGCTACTATCACTTCTAAGAAAATGATAAGCTTTGTGACCAAGAATATCATTTGCAGATACGGTGTGCCTCAGAAAATAATCACAGACAATGGTACTCAGTTTGAAAGCGAGGAATTCCAGGATTTTTGCAAACGATTCAAAATCCAGAAAAGCTTTTCGGCAGTAGCTCATCCGCAGGCAAACGGGCAAGTGGAAGCAGTGAACAAGATCATCAAATCAACCATCAAAAAGCAACTCGAAAGAGCAAAAGGTGGTTGGGTCGATAAACTACCACTTGCACTATGGGCATACAGAACTACTCACAAAACTGCAACTGGGCATACTCCTTTTTCGTTAGCATACGGATCAGAAGCAATGATCCCGGTTGAAACAGAGGTCCCTTCACACAGAAGAATCCATTTCTATCAAGCAGAAAATGAAAAGCTACAACTTGAAGCGCTGGATCTCCTTGATGAAAAGAGAGATGAAGCTAACCTCAGAGTTGCAGCTCATCAGCAAAGGATAGCTAGACATTTCAATTCCAAAGTTCGTCAACGCAGCTTTGAAATTGGAGATCTAGTCCTGAAAAGAATTGTGACCGCGACAGGTGTGTTTGGGCCAAATTGGGAAGGACCGTATGTAATAGGTCAGAAGCTTCTTGACGGCACATTCAAACTCACCACTGTTGATGGAGATCAAATTCCAAGGGCATGGAACAGCAACCATTTGCGTCCATACTTTACTTGAAAATTTTGTTGAAACATTGTAAAAAGAATTATGGATGTATGATTCTTGTAATTGAAAGCAATTGTAAAACTGATGCAAGTAAATAATGAAAGAATGTAAAGTGGACGTAGGCCCAATTTCATGGCCGAACCACTATAAATCTTGTGTTCCTTATTATTATTACATGTTTGCTTTATTTTCGATATAAAAGTACATAAAATGTATTGCTGAAATGTCGATTTAAATTTTTGCAGACAATGGAAATAAAACTTGCGCATAATAAGACCGAGTGATTCTCACCATCATTCAACAAACAAATTTCAAGTCATAAAGGCCCCGAATTCAAATCCTAGATAGGAAATACTTCAATTGAACGGCTTATGATTTCGATAGAAATGAGCCCTTGCTAATAAATTGAGATTGTTTGAACGAACAAACATCCAATTAGGAAGCTAGTGCCCGTTCTCACGAACTTGCCTGACAATGAAGTACACTTCCTTGGATTAAACAAGCTACTTGCGAGAAAAGGGGAATGAAAACTTGAAAAGAAAAAAGAAAAGGATCGCTGAAAAGGCATAAGCAAGAAGACAAGAATACAACCAAAAACCTTCATTGGCGGCACAAGTCCTCTTCGGAGGCACAACTCTTCGGAGGATAAAGACCTCTAATGGGTCATATGCCACAAAAAAGAAAGTTCTCTACTCAACAAAAAAGATTGGAGGAGTCATGACCCTCCAACCATGAGAGAGTAACTTCCAGGCGATGAAAACCCTCTTTGAGGCACATTTCACCAGGAGTTGAAGTGTAACAGCCGCTCTTCGGAATTTCACTTCACCAGAGTTGAAATGCAAACAAAAGAAAGACCTCTTCAGAGGCACATTTCACCAGGAGTTGAAGTGTAACAGCCGCTCTTCGGAATTTCACTTCACCAGAGTTGAAATGCAAACAAAAGAAAGACCTCTTCGGAGGCACATTTCACCAGGAGTTGAAGTGTAACAGCCGCTCTTCGGAATTTCACTTCACCAGAGTTGAAATGCAAACGAAAGAAAGACCTCTTCGGAGGCACATTTCACCAGGAGTTGAAGTGTAACAGCCGCTCTTCGGAATTTCACTTCACCAGAGTTGAAATGCAAACAAAATAAAGACCTCTTCGGAGGCGCAATTAAGAAGAAAGACCTCTTCGGAAACCTACGTTTCACCGAGATTGAAATAAAACTTCCAAGTGTTGAAACGTGAAAAGGATTTCTAAGGCATAACTCTTTGGAGGTACACGTTTCACCGAGATTGAAATAAAACTTCCAAGTGTTGAAACGTGAAAAATCCCTCCTCAGAGGTACAACTTTCTATATATATATAAAAAAAGAACCTCATCAAGAGCATACTTTAACTTCCAAAGGAAGAGTAATTTACCTATTACGGAGAATGATCTTCCTCAAAAAAAAAAGGGGGGGTTAAAGTACATTCAGAGGTCCGCTTTGCCACATAGAGGAATTCACTTGGCAAAATATATACATACGCAAAAAGAGAAAGTGATTTCTTCGAAGGACAAAGCGTAGAAACTTATATGAAGGAAGTTGCACTCTACGAAAATTCTTCTCGAGAATGAAGTAATTATTCTTTAGAAAACGAGAGTGCAAGTCCCCTTAAAGTATACGATATTGCAGTAAGCTCATGGTATAGGGGCAACATGGTATAGTTACATACAAAGCGGTATAACTATGTCGGTAAAGTACGCTCAAACAACATACCACAAGCTCACCGCAACATCGTATAAATAAAACTTGTGCAAAAAAAAAGAACTTATGCAAAAATGAATAATAAATGCATTCTCAAATTCAAACAAAAGTCTGTACAAATAAAGAATCACTTTATTCAATTGCAGATATTGCAGATACAGGTTTCAAAATAAAAAAGCAGGGGTCGGTGCCTGCACAACATCCGACCATTACACAAAAAAGGAATCAAAAAGCTCAACCCTTCATTTCTTCTTGCCGCCTTTAGACCCTTTACCCGGCCGAGTGGTTAGCTTTTCGGGTCTTTCAGGTTGGTCTGAAGGCATAAGGGAAGAAGGGGAGGGAGGTGCAACTGGCGCAATTTCCGGTTCCTCTTCAGTGGTGATAATTTTCTTCCCCCTCCTCTTCGATGTCCCATGCTTCTTTCTTCTCTGCGAAGAAGACTCACTCCCCGGAGTAACGAGAGCGGACAAAACTATGTCGTCAGAAGGAGTCCGCTCCGGAGAGATCTCGCCTCCTTCGAGTCCCTCATCTTTTTGCTCCTGCGAGGCAACAGGGTCATCCAAACCATGAAGAGCCTCAATTTTCTCCTCTTGTGACCCAGGTTGTGAAGCAGAAGGAGGAGTCACCTGAAGAGATGGAGGAGGAATAACCAGAGAAGGCGAAGTCTGCACGGCACTTGTTGTTTCAACTGCAGAAGAAGAAAAATTGAAAATGTTAGTGTCTTCCCGAAAGAGGGGAGATATGGGTTCATCGAGATTCAAGAGGTAATCGAGAAGCTCATCAAATTTTTGAGGAATAAGCAGGCAATCCACCTGAATCGGACCAATGTCCAAATTACCTGAAGATGTTGGCTTCGTCAGTTCAATCTCATAATTCTGAGCCCCAATGTACTCCAAAGCCTCTTCATCAGTAGGGGTGATTACCCCAGTTCTTGTAGGAGGCGGCAAATGAGCACTAGGGCCTGTAATGTCCACCTCGGGAGAAACTAGAGGACGTTCGGAGATGGTAGGCGGTACTTCTTTTTCAGAACGCTCCTCTTCCGCCATCCCGGCCCGCGCTCTGGCAAGCTTCTCCTTACCCTTGGCAAGAGCGGCACGGGCTTCGTCATCAAGATAATGCTCTTCAAGGGCTGACTCAGCATATCCAGCACCTTTACCACCGAGCATATCAAGTGCTGCCTCCCAAACTTCAGCCAGTGTGATTTCATACTTGGGGCCTAGAAAGGCAAGGCTTCCACGCCCCATGACGCTGTGCAAGTAGAAGTCGAATAATGTTGAGCTGATGCTGTTTTTGGTCGCCTCATGAGATTCTTCAGCTGCGATTCTGCCGGCGACAGCCTCATCACGCTCCCTTTCAGTTTTGGCAAGCTGAAGCTTAAGCATTTGTATCTCCGCCTCCTGGGAGTTGTTTTTCTTTCGGAGCTCAGCAATATCAGTAGCATAGCCTTCACTGATTCTTTTTTGTACTTCGAGCCTGTCTTCGGCATTCCTTTGGCTAGCGTGAGCGTCTCTCACTTGTTTCAGGAGCACTTCTTCTTTTTGAGAATAGGAAGTAGAGGAAGCAGCAAGCTCATGTTTCAATTCCTCGACTTTTGCTTTTAGCTCCTCGTTGTAAGAAGCAATGCTCCTCATTTCGGTGTCGTGTTGCTCAACGACCTTTTGCCATTCGGCCTTATCGTTTTCCATAGTAAGCATGGCCTCTATGTTGGCACGGTTAACCCTTTGAAGCTCGTCAACAAGTTTTTGCCAGTTCGACATCCTCTCAATATCGAGCTTGACGGCATCAAGATTGCGCAACATGGCAGACTTGTCGATGGGGACCAAGTCTAGGTCGAACCTCACTCCCTTAAGGCACCATTGAGGAAACCGGCTCTGCAGAGTGGCAGGACCCGGTCCAACTTGAAATTTGGGCCTGCTAATTATCGTTTGAATATCTGATTTCCCAAGAGCGGGAGAGTCAGAAGGAATGTCGAGCGAGGCAGGAGTAGTAACTTTCTCAGGAGTAGTAGAGGCCTGCTTTTCACTGTGACGGGCTCGTTTGCTTAAGTCTTCACCCATGTGACCTTTTCCTCGATCGTCATGAGATTTTCTCTTGTGGGAGTCATCGCCTTTTTGCCAAGAATCATGGCGCTCTTCTCTCTCCCTTCTTTCACGACGTTCTTCTTCAGTCCTCCTTTCATGAGCCTTTCGGGCAGCCCTCTCTTCATCCGACTCTCTGTAAGAAGGAAGGTAACGCCTGTAATCATACTGGCTACGCCTCCCGTAGCGCTGGAAATCGTCATAGTACGAGCCGCTGCGCCCCATAGGAGAATGTGGAATTAAAATAATAAGCTTTAGAAATCTTTAAAGTACAAGAAGATAAGTGCATAGAAGTGATGAGAAATTCTAAGTGTGTGTGTTGTGCAAACTACGCGCATTAATCTACGAACCACTCTTTATTTGGGGAGTGGTTGTGGGTGTAATAGTTAACGTCAACTCTTGAGTCGACGACGACTGTTGCAAAATAGAAGTAGCTTCAACTACTGAAGAAGAAATCCCGGCAGTAGTAGGGTCATCTTTGAAGATCTCTTGTGAAGTAGCGAAGAGGTCGCTCAATCCTTCGAAGGTATCGTCCCTGCTTTGCTTGACAGGACTGGATTTCTTAGCCTTTTCACCAGATTCTTGTGAATGGTGAGAGGATCCCTGAGGCTCTTCTTCCTCAATAACCGGGGCAAGTTTACCAGATGGCCCCGCAACATCAACAGAAGTGGAGCACTTCACCAGCGAAGATTCAGGAGTCTTTATCGGAGAATCGGGGACTTCCGTTGGAACTTCATGAGCATGCATAGAGCGAGAAGTGTGTAGAAGCCCATGTTGATGTAAAAATTCATCCCTCAGCAGAAATTTTATGCTCCTCTCTTCTGTGGCCACGACACTCAACCTCTCAAAAACTTGCTTATGAATTGGGTCTCTAGAAGGGAGAGGAAGTGCTGAAGGGAACAAAGAATGAAATTAGCAACTGAAAGTTCGGATCTTGAAAAAGTTTCAAAACGGAAAAAATAGAAACACTAATCTTACTTCCTACTCTCCAGATGGCATAAAACCCTGAGGGACAGAGGGCAAAGAAAAACTGGTTCAAAAATCCATGAACACTTTCAGTAAGATCGGAAATGAGCTTGCGGTTTCTGGCACTTCTCACAATAATGAGGGAAGGATGATCTTTACTCTTTGCAAACGAGCACAGATAACGAATTTCTTCAAAACTCGGTAGGCGATCAAGAGTTCTTCTAAACAAAACACATAACCCCGTCAAGATGGCATAGCCATTGGGATGAAGTTGAAACGGAGAGATTGTCAACCGAAGGAGAAGAGTTCGAAGGAAGTCGTTAAAAGGAGGAATCGCCCCACTTAAGCACATTTGGCGATTGACTGCAACAAAACCATAGGGAGGATTGTCAGCAGTATCACTTGGCCCAGGGAGAAGAACATCACTTTCAGCAAAGCCAAATTGAGTGCGCAGCTGGATAAACGCTCTCGAAGTTAGAATAGTCGAGGTTCTCTCCGAAGGATTCTCTATGGGAACAGCTATCGGAAAAGTTTCTTCCTCTTGAGTTACCACTTCTTCTTCTCGGTGGGAAGTCATTCTACATAAACAACTGGGTATTCAAACATGAAGGTGCACGTTTCCTAAAGTGTGTGAAGTGTTGTGTAAAATCAATCAAGCAGTGAACAAATATAACTGGAATGAAAACTAGCAAGCATTTGTTAGTTATGAAATTCAGGGACTATTGTTTTAAGCCTAAATATGCAAGTAAGATGTTGATGCAGATAAATCAGTTCAGATTATTGATACTTTGCATTAATGTTTAACTTGAATTGATTGATTCACAAACATTTCATGCAATATAATTAAGTTGCTTGTCTTGTCTTGACTAATCTGTCATCTGACATGGGCAGTCAATGGCAGTATTTTCGCCTTGGTTTTCTTTGTTTGTTATTTTCAGCAGGTTAGCAGCTTATAAGTTAATGCGATCTGTGAAATAATACAACGAGATTCAAGCAAATTTAAAGTTGGGGCAGTTCAAAATTTAGGCAACTTAGTTTGGCAGTTCAAGTTAGAAACTCAAAGTGGATCTATGCTCTCAAAAGTCAGCATGCCCAAAGCTTAAGTGTTAACTCGGCAGCGGTTTAAGAGCCAACTCGGTCACGGTTTAAGGGCTTAGCTCGGCCACGACTTAGGGATTAACTTGGCTGCGGTTCAAGGTTAAATCAGTAGAAGGTTAAATCGGCAGATTTCCCCAAGGATTAACTCGGCCACAGTTTTAAGGCTTAGATCGGCAGAAGGTTAGGTCGGTAGATCTCCCTCAAGTGTTAGCACGGCCACGATTTAAGGATTGGGTCAGCCAAAAGCCAAGCCCCCTAAAATCACCAGGTCGTATCTGAATCAATACCTTGCCCCGCTCAACCCGTTAACCCAATAACCATTCCATCAGCAGCCGCCTTCATTCACATAATCCAATAACCCAATAAAACAATTTGAAATTGTCACAGATCTGATGTCCTGCCATCAAAGACCATCGAGCCCGAGGCGATAAACCCCTTCATTGTATCAACGATCACCTCAAACAACCTAAACTTCATCAATTACAAAAACAATGGTATTCTTGATGGAGCATCACGCAAAGAGGCGATTCGTGTTCGAGCGACAGGATTCATGAATCGACAGTAATCTACAATCGAAAGAGGGATAAAATCACTTACGCAATGGATGGTAGAGGTTATCGGTGATTAGTTGGAAGGAAATTGCTTCTAGGAATTTGAGAATACTTTAATGGCGGAATCAGGCAAGTCAGTAAGTGACGAAGAAAGGGGAAGAAAGTTAACTTATACCCTGCAGTGGAAAATTTGGAGCAACACATACGGTCTAACTGTTAGGTCGCATACGACCTACCGACCTAAGAGGGGACGGGTTAAGGGCTATCGAAGCACACGACCTAACATTTAGGCATATACTTCGAGGGGAAAATGTTAACTCCGCCTTGACCATGACTCACCGATCTAGTGCATCAAGAGGTTCCGACCTAACTGTTAGAAGCATGCCGACGTAAAACTCAACAGGGGGTGCCGACCTAAGGCTCAACAGGGGGTGCCGACCTAAGGCTCAACAGGGGGTGCCGACCTAAGGCCTAAGGGTTATGCCGACTTAACACTTCAACGAGGCTACCGACTCAACATAAATACCAACCCAACAGCCTTAGCTCACTGCCGACCTAAAATGAATGGCGACTCAATGGTTACCGACTTAATGACTCAGAAGGGACAGCGACTCAAGGGAGACCGACTTAAGATTCAAAGGGTTACCGACCTAGTAGGATTGAGAGGCATACCAACTTGAGAAATACCGAGTTAAGGCTACAACAGTTGCCGACCTAACGTGGGTACTGGCCTAAGACTCAGAAGATACCGACTCAGTGACTTGACCGAGTTACTGATCTAATGCCCTACCAAGCTGGCGACCTAGAATAGTTGCCGACCCAAGTCACAACCGATCCAGCTCCCCAGTTATCTCGTTCACGATCCAGGACTTATCATTTGGACCGTGACTTGCGACCTACCAAGTTAACTCGTCCACGACCTAATATAAGCCCGATGCCATGTTACTGAGAAGAGATGGTGTTGACTCGGAGGCGACCTTAGACCGGTCACAACTCACCTTAAGTCGGCTGCGGCTTAACTTGAGTCGGCCACGGTTTAGGACTTGGCAAAAATTTCAGAATCAGAACTCTCTATAAATAGGCACCCATCTCCAACATTCAAAGGACTTTTGGCACATTCTCTTCATACACCGTTACCTTGCTGCATTGAGAACTTCATCAACACTTAGAGCTTTCAAGATTAGAGGAATTCATCAAAGAACTCCACGAAGAAACCACACATCTTCAACATGGATTTAAGGACTTTAATCGACATTGAAGCTTAAGACTTGTTCCAAATCACTTGTAATTTGAAGTATATTGTACTTGAGAAGAATTGTATCAGCTTGTAACGAGATTATTAATAAAAGTACTTAGAGTGGACGTAGGCTACACCCTTAAGCCGAACCACTATAAAATTGTTGTTGTTTACTGCTTTTCCGCTATTACCTGCTTGTAATTCTTTCCCGATCTATCGGGTGGTGCTTTCACAACTACACTTCACACACCGGGGTGTTAGCGTTCACATTTTAGCGTTAACATGTCAGGTTCAAAATTTTTACATCGTCCTTTTACTCCTCTCCAGCTACCACCCTTCTGCTATTTTTTTATTTTTTCCCCTTTTGCTATAAATAATTCTACTCACCACAATTGTTATCCCCAATCTATAATATCAGCTTTTAAAATTCCGAAATGTCAAATTTTAGCCGAATCCTGAGCAAGGATCCAGATTACGGGCAGAAAAGGTTTCTTTTTCAACTGGAATCCTCTTGCGGCTTTGCCACTCCAACTTTTTTCACTGTAAGTACTGCTTTCCCCTCTTTCTCTTATAGCTGCAGATTATGTGAAAAAGATTCAGTATTCATTTGCCATAATTATTTTCTCTTCCGCCTTACCGCTTATAATCACTAATGTACACAATCTCAAATTTGGTCTGGATTTCCTTGTTAAATTTCGGAAGCCTTGATACGTCGCTAGGTTTGTACAAATTATGCAAAGAGCCAGCATACTGCACTGTTAGGTATGCTGTGAAATAATAATAAATCTCAACCCTTACCACTTAACATTAGATTCAGTCCTCTTTACGTTTGCTATATATATTGCAAATTTCTCACTTGTGAGGGGAAGGTGTGTGGTTTATGTTCCTTATTATACATTAGTAAGACAGAAAGAATAAGTCTCAACTCAGAATACATGAAGTGTCTAGTTGATGTGATATGTAGATTAGTTAACAGTCATCATTTGTTTTTTATTTTCTATATTTTGGATATTGGTTGTGAATGGTTTTTTTGGCTGTTCATGTTGACCATGGGATGCATGTATACCTAGAAAAAACCATTTCAATTTTTCTTTCAAAAAACGTTTTGGTAAAAAAATGGAAAAACAGTAGTAATATAATTTTGATGCATTTGAGATTCAAACTAAAAACCTTTAGAGCCTCCGTCTAAAGTACTCCTTTATGATGGATATCACTTACAGTTTCAAATTAAATGGGCATATATTGCTCTGAAATTGATATCCATGTCTGTATAAGTTTTCAGGTGACGTAAATTCTTGTAATAAGTTTTCTTAGGAGGCCTATTAGTAAAATGAGTCCTATGAATTTATCTAATTAGATGCAGGGGTAAATGACAACTGTTTGAAGTACTTTTTTAATCTTGTTTCTGTGGGGAGTATTGAGCATCAAAACGTTAAAGAAAACATGGAGCATCAAAACATCAAAACATTCCAATATGGGGGAATCCATCTTCAACTGATAATTGTTGCTGCTGTTATTATTATTTATACTATTATATTATTATTGAGTCTCATTTCAAGTGCGTACAAGCAACCTCAATATTTTGTGAAATGAAGCGTCGCATTTTTTCTCTTCTCTTCGTTTCCATCTCTCCGCTTCTTGCTTATACTCCAACCTTTCTTCAACTCTTCAATCGCGTCTTCCCCCTTCTTCCTTTTTCCTCCTCTTCAATATCCTCTAACCCTAAACATTCTTAATCGTTTTCCCTTCTCTTGCTTCTTATCCAAACCTAAACATTCATTTCCCTCAATTGTTAACTCAATTCAAATCGAGAAACCATATCCCAAGACAAACACGGATCTCCAACCGTGGGCGACTTCTCCGCCCATAAGGCGTACTTGGGTTACAGCAGCAAGGAAAGCGGCCCCATGGCGCCATTCAAATCAGCAATAATCGGGTCCAAATCTGCCAAACCGCTATTGTTCGAAGACATTTTTAGTTTCTCCAAAATACCAAGAAATAGATCAAGCTCTGGTATGATTTTTTGCTACTTTGAACTATTTTTGATGCTTTCGAACCTGATATGTCAGTATTGTCCTTGAAATTTGTATTGAAATTTAATATCGTTTTCCTTCTATTCGTTTTATCCTTTTTTGTTTGATGCAGTGGTGGAATTACTATTTGTTGACACTCCCGATGAATTTAGGTACAATCTGATTGAAGAAGCAGTCGCACTGCGTATTCAGATATTTCCTACTATTTTAGGTAAAATCCTTTTATTTGGTTCAATTGGTCTTTCCATTTGTGTTATTTTTCTATGTTCATTGGGTTCTATCTTTGCAGGAATATATAATTTGAATGCTTCTTATTTTTATCCTACTTCATCATTTAATATTGCTAAAAGTATTTTTATTGTTTAATCAAGGAATTTTCAAGGTGAAATAGCTTGGTTTTGGATCTTTTTCCCATGTTTAGTTACTATTTACATTGATTTTTTGATCTACTATAGATAATGGAATTTAGTATGTACATTTCTAAATGGCTTCTTAGATTTAATTACATCGGTTGGATCTGTTTACAATTTGGTATGCTATTTTTACATGTTGGATGAAACTCCTACCTAAGGTATTTCACCCTTGTTTAGATTATATTTTTGCTCATGTTTTGCTACTGCTTGATTAGAATTTGTGGTTTTGTCATAAATAATAAAATCAAATATGTACATTTCCGACAAGCTACTTGGATATAATTACAACGGCTAACTCTATTTGCCAGTTTGGTATGTTGTTTTTATGTTGTAAAGTTTATATATCATAAATCATTTTATTTGACCAAAGTAACTGATCTATCCGTATTTTTATTTGTTTATTTATTCATACCTATGTAAGCAGCAACGTGATATTTTATATTATCTTTTACCATAACTTTACTAATACACTAGCATAAGTGCAGCAACATACATACATTATAAAACAACCATAGTAAAAAAAACCATGTTTCTGAGAAAAAACTACTTTATGCTGATAACATAAAACAGACCTCTTCTCTTTATACTTATTATATATGTATTTTATAGTCTTTCAGGAAATAAATTGCGATAATTTGATGAGATTACTGGGTAGACATTAACATGATGTGATTAACATATATTTATATCTATTGATTTGGTTGCTTAACCATGAGTTGTTCTTGCAAACTCATGAAAACCAGCGATGAATACAAATTATCATTAGCAGTAATTGAGGCCTAATCAATGGCATATAACTTTCTATAACCAATGCCTTTACCACATGTATTACACCCATCATATTTTTGCTCGTTACACACTAGCTATCATGGTTCTTCGGAAAAATTCATAATCAATGTAGAACCAAACCAATTCCTTTGGTATCTAAAAAAAATAGTAAATAATGAAACAAATTTTGTTAATCCATATTATAATGCATACGCAAGAGAACCACATGGCACCCAAATGATGTTGCTTTTGAACACACAATTAATTAGGTAAAGATACAAAAATATGTTGATTTGACAAAATAATTGCTAGAAATTATTTATTCCATTAATAGGAGTAATTATTTGTTTCCATTCGTGTCTAGTTTTTCCAGAAGTTAAACCATTTCTTTCTCGCTGCTTCCATTAGATTAATTATACATTAGTTGGGTTTTTGACCTTTTTTCATTCACTCTGTTATGATTAGTATGTATTTGTAATTAAACATGGCATGTCAACCATAGGGAATGTATATCAATACCATGCCGGTTATTGCTCCTTCCACTTTTTTGTATTATTTATGACAATGATGTCCAAAATGCTTAACTACTATTTAAACCTAAAATAATACATTAATCGACATGATGTCAACAACCACGAGTGTGCATTCTAATATACTATAGTATCCTATACATTATCCTAACTATGACTGTGCGTTATGATATACAACAGTATCCTATATGTGATTGAGTTTAATGGAAAATCAATGCTCTATTTGGTTTGGAGATAACTAATTCAACACTCCAGATTGTCTTCACTCTTCCTGGATCATAAAAAATGTGTTGGATTCAAATAAGGCTTGTGACTTTACCTAGTACTTTACAAAAGAACCGAGGTTGACTGGACTTGGGTGTGGATTACACTTCTTTGGATTCAAGCTAAACACTCATTTTTACAATCTATTACTTAAATAGGAAAGGAGAAACCAACATAATTATTTGATGACATTTGTCCCAATTCAGAAATATTGTTTTCTATTATCAAAAATATATCAATATTCAGTAAATGCTAATGTTTTCTTTCTTTCCCCTCAATCACCGTTATCCCTTTTTAATTATGCTTCTAGCATCTCCCTAATATCCTAATCGTCGCTCTAAACACTGTGTTCCACCTTATGTCTCTCTACCTGTCGAGTAATCCTACAATAGTTCACATCCATGATCAACATTCCTTACTTTTGTAACAACCCGCAAATCTGAACCCCTTGAGTCAACACTATTCTACATCAATTAACTCAAGTGGAACAGAAATACGAACCATTAGGGTTAAAGAAGAAGAGGTAGAAGAGAGAAGGAACTAAACAATATCAGAATCTCACAGTCGCAGCGGAATAAAATATAATATATAATATCATCTCTTTACACAAAATGAAACTATATCTTTTTTATACAATATATCATCAGAGTATCTCAAAAAAACAACAATTACCAGTCAGACAATTCCATACAATCACAGCAGCAGATATATATACAAGTATGGATAATACATCTCGGACTCCAGCTCCTCTCCTGCTCCACAGCACCCTGTCCTGAACATATAATACTCGGTCTGACCCGAGCATTATAATGAAATAACACCCGAGTCAGTCTGGAATACCAGCTGATAATAATGCACCCAAATTGATTATTAAAGTTTCAAAATCATTTTGAAAACAAAAGTGTCTCGTAAGACCACGCCACAAATAAACATGTCGGGTTTTTACCTTACGATAGCTAAAACACTGTTTTATAAAAATCCTCTGATATTACAATAGGGTCTATATACAAATAATTATATAAAATAGCCTTACATTATTAAATTCCAGCTACTAGCCACAGAGTGGGTAATACAAACAAAACTCGTAAAAGTCTCGTAGGGAGAATGGATTTCAACTAATGACTAGGCACTGGGGTACCATCTGTCACAGTACCTGGTCTAGATCAGTGGCCCGGATTATCCCTTACTGGATAATCCCGAGTAAGATCACCTCGTGGTTAGGATCAGCAACCGCACCACTAAGCCGAAATAAAAGGGACATTAGACAGGAATGACCTTACCCGGAAATGGGTGCTGCCCACCAAGCCTTGCTACACATCTCCTGATTTTTAGTCATTCCCGGTTGATGAGGCTTGAGGCTAAGCGATATCTTTTAGAACGTTTCACTTAGAACGTCCATCGCCCACCTGACGATGTTCCGAAAGCATTCATCCATACAAGTCCGTCCCGGGTTCGAACGAAACCGAAGGCACTACTCCTACTACATCCATTTTGAAAATATCCTCAGGATTAGTAGCGGCTAGCCCTTGCACTTCACTGTTCCATCTTCGACTCCGAACTCGTTTTTCCCACGAAAACGTACAAACCGGATCGAAGTGGTTTTCGAGAAATATTCTTGATCCATGTCCCTTCGAGACAATCAACGCATTTGTCCATTATTGGTTGTCGGTGATTTAACTATCAATTAACATCCATAAGAATCCATCACATAATAAATAATTTACAATTATTTATTTTTTCAAAATATCTTTGCAAGATATATTTCCGTTTCCAAACCCCTTTTGAAACAAATTCAATACCAACTCTTTTCATGGAATAAAATTTCCAAATTGTTACTTCCCTTGAAAAACATCCAGGCACCAACGTTTAAGGTTTAAAATAAATTTGAATACTTTATTCTTGAAAATACATTAAACATTTATATTAAAACTTCCTACATATTGATTTAAAATATATATCCTTTAGAAATATCTTAAATAAAACTGCTTAATAAAATATTATCTTTAAAATAAAGTTAAATCATACTAGATTTTGAAATAAGGCTATGAAATTCTATTACAATTTGCAATAAAACTTTAATTGATTATCTTTAAAATAAAACCATTTATAAAGTATAAATGTTAATAATATTATTTTAAATAAAAAGCTAATTACCTTTTTAAAATAATTACTTCTATAATTACCTTGATAAATGTTCACTTTTAAATTTTTTATCACTTAAATGATTTTCTAGAAATCATTCTTAATATAACTTCAAACTTCTAACCTTTCAAAAAAATCAGCTAAAAAAAGTACTTGTCCTTTTAGGGTAATATCCTTCCATTTTAGGATAACCCAAAGAATTCTTTTTATCAATCCAACATGATTTACCCAATTCAATTTTTACGTTCATCCCGTAAAATACTTTCCATACTTTTAAAAATAGCTCCTTTTATTTTTAAACACTTTGCTATTTCCTGGAAATCATTTCCAAATATATGTTTAAAATAGTTAAGTAAAGCTTCTAGAAAATTATTTAATTGAAAATAATACTTAAGGAAATATATAGGGGTTTCCTAAGTACTTTAAGTCAATTTTAGTTTTTTTTAAAATAAAGTTATTAAGTCAACTATTTATATTAAAATTCCCTTTTGAAAACTTAATACTACTTTACTTTTAAAAATAATTAAGTACCATAATTACTTAATCAAATAGTTGCTTTCGCTTAAAAATAATTAAAATAATATTTCTTTCTAAAATATTCTAAACATATTTAAATTGCAGATTTATATTTTGAAATCTTTTCTTAAAAACATACTAAAATTTCCAGGAGAAAGCACACTTCCCATTCTTTTTTTTTAAATAAATCTCGCTATTATTTTAAACAATTCATCTTTCCCTTTTTAAATCAAATTTTAAACCCCTCAAATTACCATCCAATTTCTTGAATTTAATTCCTTTTAAATTCTTTACTTAAGGATTTCTTTAATTTCCTTTAAACCCAATTTATTTATTTATATTTAAAATTCCCAGGTTGTCTTCATCCAAATCGTAGCACAACACAATTTAATTTGCAATTTTATCTATCATAGTATATAAATGAACACAACATAAAAAGATCTCAATTAATTTATCACCGAATATAAATGAGGTTTATCACAGAATATAAATAAATTTCTATTTGTGAGGAATCCAGTTGGATCCCTCCAACCCGTTTCCCTACATCCACAGATATTAGCACAACAAATAAATATCTATTTAATTTGATAAAAATTATCATATTCAGCAAATCAACCAATCAAACATTTACTGGTATCCAGATGTGAGTGAGAATAACTCATCTTGGGTTTTCGACGAGCGTTCAAATTTAAATTAAATCGAACAGCGTTCGATTTAACCTAAATTTTTACTTGCTCTGAATAAATTCCAGAATTACTCCACCGCGTAGTACTCGTCTCTACGATTTCGACGTCGCCAATTTCATCGAAATCTGATAACGTATGCACAAGTTATAGAAATTTAAAGTTTGAATATAAATTTGAAAACAATTTTTTTTATTTATTTACCAAACGAAAAACAGGCCGCAACCCATCTTCTTCCTTCTCGCGTTCGCACGCAGGAAATTCGAACCAAAAGTCGCAATTAGGGTTTACAACCGCTCAACTTACGATCCACACGAGCTCAATCAAAACCCACCATGGAGCAGCTCGACGCGGCCTCCACCTTCACCCAAAGCGCACGCGAGCTCGGTTGTAAGCTCGTCTTGAAAAACGCGCCCAAACTTGTAACGACCCAGGATTTTTAGTAATTAAAATTTGAATATTTAATTAATTTTAAATATTAATAAGTGAATTTATAAGTCAAATAAATTTTTATTTGAATAATTAGATTTAATTGAATAATTAAATCGATAATTTAATATGTGAAATTATGGAAATAATTGGAAATTGAGTTAAATATGATTGAAAATGATTTGTAAAATTTTATTTTATCATGTTGAAGTTAGAATGATATTTTAGAACTTTTAAAATCGAATTAAAAGTTTATCTGTGAAAATTGAATATTTTAATATTTAATCGACTAGTGAAAATAGCCAATTTTTGAACAGTCTCAGAATTGAACGAAACCAGTTTCATTGGATCCGTAATAGTTAGTTATAACCGAATTTCAATTTTCGTGTCAATCGGAGTTATGCTTTGATCGTGGCAGCTCGAAACGCATCGAATTATTTTTAATATTAATTTAGCGAGTTAAAATAGCCATTTTTCAAAAAGTCTCGGATTTCAACGAAACCAGTTTCATCGGATCCGTAATGTGATATTATTGTAAGATTTCAAATTTCGTATTGATTGGATCTACCGTTTGTCCGGTACAAATTAAAACGCCTAGAAAATCGTTTAAATCGGTTTAATTCAAATCGAACGTTTATTGCCATAACTCGCACTGATGTCCGAATTAGCTTTCGAAACCTGTTCCATTGTGTCCGAAATGCGGGGTAAACCCTAGAAACGCTGGTTACGGCGCGTAAATCGGAGTTTAGAAAACCCGGATGAATAGTGTTCGATATTTCCTATAAATACACCATAAATTCATAATTTTAGAAAATAAAAATAAAAACCCTGAATCTAAAACCCTAGCCGCCAGTCAATAAATCAATGGCCAAAAATGTTTCATATTCATCCCTTATAATCTTCCAATCTGCAAATAATTAGCAACAACTTCCAACTAGAGATTGGTAGAGCTAGCCGAGCTCTTCGAATCCATATGGGGATGATGAGTATTCGAGCAACGTGGTGGTCGTTGAGGGGCCATGAAGGCAAGCCGTTCGGCCTTGAATTGCGTGCAACATAGGTGACCGAGCTCTATGAGCTTGAGGCTGAACCTAGAGCAAGCGGAGGGCTTCAAGATGGTGAGGGTATGATGAAGTTTCGTCGAGTGTTGGAGTTGTAAATTTAAACCCTAGATTCAAGAAATGGGTTCGGCTATACAGGGAGGTTCACGCGTTTGGGAGGGAGAAGGAGAGGTTGCGTCATGCGGCTATGATTGTGACGCCCCACCTCTATACCCACGCTAGCCAAGAACACTCCGGAGTAGTGCTGTCAACTAGCACGGAGAATAAGGCTGTTGAGGAGCGACCATCCATGTAATTGCTTATCACACGGTGGCTATAAATAATCTTCGGAAACAAACATAGAAATAATCATATCACAAATCAGTCACAGATATCCATATCACAAAGGTGGAAGAAGATATGAATATATAACTAACACATGAAAGCGTACATCAGAGTAGTGGTCAGTAAGATCCACGATAATACAAAAGAATAGCAACACGTGCTATACAAAAGAATACAACTATGAGTCTATATCTCAAGTGTATACAACAAAAACTGCTAATCTAAACAGTTAGCCAAAAGTCAGAGTGATGAATCCCTGGGAAGAAGTCAAGCAGAAGCACCTGTAACATCTCGGTCTGACCCGAGTATTATTTAAGAAAATAATAAACGGATCAGTCTAGCTATAAATATCAGATGACATGATATAACATAAAAGATATGGCATAAACATAAATATCCATAACGACATACCACTATAAGTATGTAAATAATGATCAACAGAAGATCAATCAATAAGAGATAATCAATATCACAAGAATCTTCTCAAAGATTCGAAGAGGGCATCATACCCTAAACTTGTACTCATAACAAGTCAATGACATAAATTCCAGAAATCAACACGAGAAATCCAGAAATCATAAAAAGGGAAAGAGGCCTATCACATGACGGTCCGAAAACCATGGGGAGCTACCCCACATGTGTGAGTGGAATCACACAGATTGAGGTCAAGACTAACCAAAAAGCAGAAAGGTATGTGTGAATGGAATCACACAAGTGGTGTCTAGTCTAACCTTGCAATGAAAGAGACATCGCGCAATTGCTAGTCTAATTCATAAAGCGATCATCAAGATCAACGAGAAGTGTCAATTACACTAAGCTAGTAAATATAGAAGTTTAGCTTCATGTCCCATAACCACTTGCTTAACTTAAATATTTACGAACAAACTGTAAATCTTCACTAATAAAATTGTCACAAGAGGTTCAATCGAACAAGTCCAAGAATTAACCGACGAAGTGAACGCAAGCGTTTCATACCACTTGTTTTACTAAGTCGTTTAATTAGATTTCTCATCCGAGTGAGGTAAAGGGTTGTATATACTAATAGATTGGAAAACGGTTTAAGAAAAGAGCTTTGTTATTAAAAATAGAGTTGAAATTGTTTGTTAAAAGAGTTTTGATATTTACTACTAGTATTGAAACCTTTGTATTATAAAGTGACAAAACACATAAGCAAGTGTAGAAACAACCAGTCACAAAGATCGCATACGGAGATGCGAATAAAATCCAAGGAAATCAGCTTAATGTTTTTCAGATAAGATCCCCTACGGAGGGGGGGTCCAAGGGGGGTGGCAACCCCCCAAGGTGGGGGTGCGGGGGCAACGCCACCGCTTACGGGGTTCGACCTGCCCGGTCAGGTCGCGGGGGTCCAGGGGGCAGCGCCCCCGGCGGGGTGCGGGGCAGCGCCCCGACCAAAACGGTACGACCTAGTGAAGACAAAATGAGGTCTAACGACCTAACGACTCAAGGGTCATACGACCTAACGGCTGCGACCTAGGGGTCTAAGAGGTCAAGCGACTTAGTGGTTGCGACCTAGAGGTGTTCGCGACCTAACGATGACTCACGACCCAACATGGCCGACTTAACAGAGTCGAGTGACCTAAGGTAAATGGTCCAACGACCTAACTCGAACGACTTATCTGGAGCTTAGGTCGGAGACGACCTACGAGATAAACCAGGCTGACTTAGTGGACGAGCGACCTAAGGTAAATGGTCCAACGACCTAACTCGAACGACTTATCTGGAGCTTAGGTCGGAGACGACCTACGAGATAAACCAGGCCGACTTAGTGGACGAGCGACCTAAGGTAAATGGTCCAACGACCTAACTCGAACGACTTATCTGGAGCTTAGGTCGGAGACGACCTACGAGATAAACCAGGGCGAGCGACTTAACGTTTGCCTAGAGATTATAGGTCGGAAACGACCTAAGACTTAAAGCTTAACTCGCGAGCGACCTACGGCTTAAGGCCAAACTCGTGAGCGACCTACGGCTTAAGGCTTAACTCGCGAGCGACCTAACTCCGAAGTGCCAATACTTCCAGAATGACCTAAAGCCCTGCGACCTATGGTACTAACTCGCGAGCGACCTAACGACTTAACTCGTGAGCGACCTAATTCCGAAGTGCCAATTCTTCCAGAACGACCTAAAGTTAACTCGTGAACGACTCACGACCCATGGACGAACGACTTAACTCCGAACGACCTAAAAATGGCCAGAACGACCTAAGTGCAGAAAATTCACTAAAACGCTAAAAATTTGAGTTTTTCGCCAATCCAATCCAAACCAAATGCAAATGTGCATGCAAAAGTGATAGGGAATCATTCCCAACAGTCCAATATAGTTATAGACAAGATTTGTGAGACAAAAATCTCACCTTTGCACTAAAGTTTATGAAGATGAAGCTTGAAAGCAAGGAGAAGCAATCCAAAGCTTGAATCCAATATCTTCTACTTGAATTTGGAGTTGAATGTTGGATTTGCAATTGAATTTGTGCTTGGAGTTTTAATTTCCCATTCCCTCCACCATTAATGCCAAAGCTTGATTAGTTAGGAAATTTATGAAGAGTGAGGAGAAGAGGGTTGGAACTTGGGCTTAATAGGCTAAACTAACCCAAAGTCCAAAGCGGGAAAAGTTAGTGAAATTTTACTAACTCCAAACCTATCGATGTTTATACTTAAAAAGTTGTAAACGACATTTCGAACTCAATGGAAGTGGTCTCGAGTCCTAATTTGACCGTTTGCAAAAAGTAGCTTTTCGGACCAAAATCCGATTAACGAGTTAATATTTAAATAAAATATTTAAATACAAACTCGATAAATATGCGGGTTGTTACAATGATCTGATGGAGGTGGATCCTACGGCATGTGTTAGTTCTAGGTTTAAAATTTTATAAATTATGTTGTAAATTAAAATAAAAATTTGTATTAACTTGTAAATGCTATAACTTTTTGTTGCGAGGTCGAAAAATTATGAAACAAGAAGCGTTGGAATCGTATGGACGAGCACTACGCGATGCAACTGATTTGGAGTCGTTTGGAGTTAGTGAGAATTTCGGGTAAAATTAAACGCACGTTTAATTTTATTCGAAGTAAATCGCTAAAACGGAAATTAAAATCAAGGTGAGAACTTCTCACTCAATCGAATCAGTTTCGATTTTATTTTAAATAGTTAGATTTAAAATATTTGAATGCATGTTTGAATGATGATTGTTATCTATTGATTGTTAAGATAGACATTATGCGCCGTTAGTAAGCGGATGTTATTTATTAAAAACATATACCGCGAATATTTCATAAACAGTGAAATTGGTATTATATATAATAGCAATATATATATATTGGCATATGTATATATTGGAGTTATTGATTCCCCGCATTTTTTTAGCGGATGAGACCCTATTGCGCCGTCTATTAAGCGGATAATATTTTAAATCCTATATACCGCGATAAATCCGTACTGCAGCGGAATTGGTATTGTGCTAATGTTTGTGGATGCAGGAAACAGGTTGGAGGGATCCAACTGGATTCCTCAACAGTTTTTATTTGATTTCAGATATTTTGATATTTGATGGATTATCATATCGATATATGATATCGTTGTTGTCGTGATTGACTATTTGGTGTGTAGCATCATTGGACCAAAATTTGGAACTTTAAAAATGATTTTTAAAGTGATTTTCGAAAATATAAAATATTTTTGGAATTGATTCATTTTAAATAAATAAACGTTATAATTTTTATGTTATAAAAATTATGGTTTTTGAGAAATATAGTTAAAAACTGATTTTGGAGAATATGATGCTAATGATTTTATAAAATAGTTAAATCGGAATTTTTTAATAAATCGTTGAATCTTATAAGTTATAAGATTTGTAATTATGAAGTTCAAAGGAACGATTTTTGCAAACAAATAAATTATAAGTATTTAACTTATACTATGAACCTTTGGTATATAATTGAGTTATGAATTGAATATAGGAAAATAAAGGAATTTATAAACGTTGTTTTACAAATTCGCAAACGACTTATTTTGATAAGTAAATTGCTGAAACCTATTAATGGAGTTATATTCACGTTTTTTTTGACTGTGAATAATCCTATGAAATAAAATGAATAAAAGGATGAAATTTGTTAACGTAGTAATAATCACGTTTTTGAATAGTGAATAATATGTTAAAGAAAACGTTTAGAATGTGATGTTTTAAATAGAATTAAAACGATCTAACGATGTTTTAAAATGTGTTGAGATTCGAAACCATAGATTTCAACATCTATTGTTGAAATAGACGTTTCGAGAAATAGAAGGAAATGGTGGACTATAACACTGTTGTTATAGTAAATGATTTCCGAAAAGAAATGTTTTGTATGGTACTGGGATTTATATATCTATTTTAATTTCGAATCCCTATACTAGTGATTTTGGGTTGTCGTAATGATGTTTTACGCAACATTCGTTTTGGCCCAAATAAATATGTTTAAGAGAATGATTTCCTTAAAGAATGAAATATATACTTAATTTCGATTAGAGTATATTAAATATTTTCTAAGCATAGAAAATAAAAAGGCTTGTGAATTACTTATAAATAAATAAGTATGGAAATGTTTTTCCAATATTAAGTGAATAGTTTGAATTTATCTTTTTGAAGATAAATTGAAATGAATATTTGAAAACGAATGGAAATCGTATATTCATAAATATTTTGGAATGTAAATTCAATATAGAATTTATAAATGAAATTGGGAAATTGGGTTTAAAAATAAATATTGGTTTATTTTTGAAGTATGGAAAGTTTATATCTTCTAAAGATATTTTTGGAAAATAAATAATTTGGAAAATTATTTGGAATCTAGTGATGTTGTGCATATCCATTGATAGTTCAATAACCGACTATCAATATTTACCTTTGAATGGGTAATAGATGTGATTTGTTTGAATTTAAATGCCATACTTATTTTTGAATAAGCGCTCACTATTCGGGTTAACCGAGAAAGGACCATGGGCTCGTATAACCCATTCCGAATATGTGATACGTCGTTATGAATTGCATTTGAAGAATCGGGTCTTCACAGGTGGTATCAGAGCATATGGTTAAGCGACAACCATGGTTCTGTTGGGCATTACTCATTAGAGATGGAGTCAGTAGTACTCTAGAATGATTTTGAGTGTAATAATAGCTATGAGAGCGTATTTGTTAGTGAATATAAAATTGTTTTATATTGTGATGATTGGTTTATTGAGTGGTATATGAACCTTCGTCAGCGTGGTCTCGACAACTATGCCGAAGGAGTTTCGGAACACTTGAATAGAACAATTCGTCACAGTATTGTTTTAAATTGGGTAAATGAAATAATTTTACCTTGATTATATTTTTATATATAAAGGAATAATTTTTCAGAATTATTAAAGTGTATATAAGTTGTTGAATAAGTTGATATGGGTATCAAAGTAAATTATTAAAGTTAAGTGATAGATATGAACTTGAGTTATGTAAATGAAATTCAACTTCAGAAATTAAATTTGATTAAATAATGAATGTAAATAAAGTTGATATGAAATAATGGATATAAGTGTAAATTCATTAAAATCTAATGTTATTGGAAGTTGAAAGATTGAATGAAAATCAATTTAATTAAACCAAATGGAATTAAATGGGTTGAACCAAAATGAATGTAAAGTGAAATAATTTGGTTGTATTGATTAATATACATTGGTTGTTATATGATTGTAGGTTGATTACATATAATTCATTAAGTGTTAATGAAATTGAGTATTAATGGAATTAGAAGCTAAAGTAATTGGAATCCAATTGGAAGTTAAGTGAATCTTAAATAGAATTGAATTTGATTTGGAAGTGAACCAACTTGAATATGAATTAGTAAATATAAACAAATTGAAAATGAATGTTAGTAAAAACATCCACTGTTAATGAATCAAATGTGATTAAATTGAGAACCCAATTCATTGAATATTAATGAGAATATGAATGAATATTTATTGGTTATGAATTAGTTGGATGATAGTTGGTTGATGGTTGAATATATTGCTTTTACTGCATTGGCCATGTTGACATATATAGTTATTATGTTGCTATATGTTGTATATCGATACTATTGTCTATATACATGGTTCTCATGTTGTTTGTTGAGTTTAGTAGGTGCGGATCGCGTTTGCTTCGCATTTGGAGCTCGCTTTCGCGCTATATTAGCCGTATATGCTTGCTAATAAAATATAAGGTACATATCTCGGATTACATATCGTACTTTTACATTTTTTTCCCTGCGGGATGCCTCATTACTTGATGAGATGTATATTTGTGATATATATACTGTCATTTTTTTTTCGGATCGACCCGCGCAAAGGAGACTATGGCAAATTTTTTCCGGAAATTTAAGGCGTTAGAAAAAATTTGAGAAAATTGGAAATTTTTGAAAACTTTAACTTTGATTTGGAATTGAAAGTTAAATAATAGCAGTTGTTTTTGAAAAGATAACTAAGTATGATTTAAAAACTTAGTAAAGTTTTGTAAGAAGTTTAAATTTGTTTTAGGAAAGTTAATAAATTATGTAACTTTTCTTACTTGTTAATTTCGAGGACGAAATTCTTTTAAGGGGGGAAGATTGTAACGACCCAGGATTTTTAGTAATTAAAATTTGAATATTTAATTAATTTTAAATATTAATAAGTGAATTTATATGTCAAATAAATTTTTATTTGAATAATTAGATTTAATTGAATAATTAAATCGATAATTTAATATGTGAAATTATGGAAATAATTGAAAATTGAGTTAAATATGATTGAAAATGATTTATAAAATTTTATTTTATCATGTTGAAGTTAGAATGATATTTTAGAACTTTTAAAATCGAATTAAAAGTTTATCTGTGAAAATTGAATATTTTAATATTTAATCGACTAGTGAAAATAGCCAATTTTTGAACAGTCTCAGAATTGAACGAAACCAGTTTCATTGGATCCGTAATAGTTAGTTATTACCGGATTTCAATTTTCGTGTCAATCGGAGTTATCTTTTGATCGTGGCAACTCGAAACACATCGAATTATTTTTAATATTAATTTAGCGAGTTAAAATAGCCATTTTTCAAAAAGTCTCGGATTTCGACGAAACCAGTTTCATCGGATTCGTAATGTGATATTATTGTAAGGTTTCAAATTTCGTATCGATTGGATTTACCGTTTGTCCGGTACAAATTAAAATGCCTAGAAAATCGTTTAAATCGGTTTAATTCAAATCGAACGTTTATTGCCGTAACTCGCACAGATGTCCGAATTAGCTTTCGAAACCTGTTCCATTGTGTCCGGAACGCGGGGTAAACCCTAGAAACGCTGGTTACGGCGCGTAAATCGGAGTTTAGAAAACCCGGATGAATAGTGTTCGATATTTCCTATAAATACACCATAAATTCACAATTTTAGAAAAAAAAATAAAAACCCTGAATCTAAAACCCTAGCCGCCAGTCAATAAATCAATGGCCAAAAATGTTTCATATTCATCCCTTATAATCTTCCAATCTGCAAATAATTAGCAACAACTTCCAACTAGAGATTGGTAGAGCTAGCCGAGCTCTTCGAATCCATATGGGGATGATGAGTATTCGAGCAACGTGGTGGTCGTTGAGGAGCCATGAAGGCAGGCCGTTCGGCCTTGAATTGCGTGCAACATAGGTGACCGAGCTCTATGAGCTTGAGGCCGAACCTAGAGCAAGCGGAGGGCTTCAAGATGGTGAGGGTATGATGAAGTTTCGTCGAGTGTTGGAGTTGTAAATTTAAACCCTAGATTCAAGAAATGGGTTTGGCTATACAGGGAGGTTCACGCGTTTGGGAGGGAGAAGGAGAGGTTGCGTCATGCGGCTATGATCTGATGGTGGTGGATCCTACGGCATGTGTTAGTTCTAGGTTTAAAATTTTATAAATTATGTTGTAAATTAAAATAAAAATTTGTATTAACTTGTAAATGCTATAACTTTTTGCTGCGAGGTCGAAAAATTATGAAACAGGAAGCGTTGGAATCATATGGACGAGCACTACACGATGCAACTGATTTGGAGTCATTTGGAGTTAGTGAGAATTTCGGGTAAAATTAAACGCACGTTTAATTTTATTCGAAATAAATCGCTAAAACGGAAATTAAAATCAAGGTGAGAACTTCTCACTCAATCGAATCAGTTTCGATTTTATTTTAAATAGTTAGATTTAAAATATTTGAATGCATGTTTGAATGATGATTGTTATCTATTGATTGTTAAGTTAGACATTATGCGCCGTTAGTAAGCGGATGTTATTTATTAAAAACATATACCGCGAATATTTCATAAACAGTGAAATTGGTATTATATATAATAGCAATATATATATATTGGCATATGTATATATTGGAGTTATTGATTTCCCGCATTTTTTTAGCGGATGAGACCCTATTGCGCCGTCTATTAAGCGGATAATATTTTAAATCCTATATACCGCGATAATTCCGTACTGGAGCGGAATTGGTATTGTGCTAATGTTTGTGGATGCAGGAAACAGGTTGGAGGGATCCAACTGGATTACTCAACAGTTTTTATTTGATTTCAGATATTTTGATATTTGATGGATTATCATATCGATATATGATATCGTTGTTGTCGTGATTGACTATTTGGTGTGTAGCATCATTGGACCAAAATTTGGAACTTTAAAAATGATTTTTAAAGTGATTTTCGAAAATATAAAATATTTTTGGAATTGATTCATTTTAAATAAATAAACGTTATAATTTTTATGTTATAAAAATTATGCTTTTTGAGAAATATAGTTAAAAACTGATTTTTGAGAATATGATGCTAATGATTTTATAAAATAGTTAAATCGGAATTTTTTAATAAATCGTTGAATCTTATAAGTTATAAGATTTATTATTATGAAGTTCAAAGGAACGATTTTTGCAAACAAATAAATTATAAGTATTTAACTTATAATATGAACCTTTGGTATATAATTGAGTTATGAATTGAATATAGGAAAATAAAGGAATTTATAAACGTTGTTTTAGAAATTCGCAAACGACTTATTTTGATAAGTAAATTGCTGAAACCTATTAATGGAGTTATATTCACGTTTTTTTTGACTGTGAATAATCCTTTGAAATAAAATGAATAAAAGGATGAAATTTGTTAACGTAGTATATTCACGTTTTTGAATAGCGAATAATATGTAAAAGAAAACGTTTAGAATGTGATGTTTTAAATAGAATTAAAACGATCTAACGATGTTTTAAAATGTGTTGAGATTCTAAACCATAGATTTCAACATCTATTGTTGAAATAGACATTTCGAGAAATAGAAGGAAATGGTGGACTATAACACTGTTGTTATAGTAAATGATTTCCGAAAGGAAATGTTTTGTATGGTATTGGGATTTATATATCTATTTAATTTCGAATCCCTATACTAGTGATTTTGGGTTGTCGTAACGATGTTTTACGCAACATTCGTTTTGGCCCAAATAAATATGTTTAAGAGAATGATTTCCTTAAAGAATGAAATATATACTTAATTTCGATTAGAGTATGTTAAATATTTTCTAAGCATAGAAAATAAAAAGGCTTGTGAATTACTTATAAATAAATAAGTATGGAAATGTTTTTCCAATATTAAGTGAATATTTTGAATTTATCTTTTTGAAGATAAATTGAAATGAATATTTGAAAACGAATGGAAATCGTATATTCATAAATATTTTGGAATGTAAATTCAATATAGAATTTATAAATGAAATTGGGAAATTGGGTTCAAAAATAAATATTGGTTTATTTTTGAAGTATGGAAAGTTTATATCTTCTAAAGATATTTTTGGAAAATAAATAATTTGGAAAATTATTTGGAATCTAGTGATGTTGTGCATATCCATTGATAGTTCAATAACCGACTATCAATATTTACCTTTGAATGGGTAATTGATGTGATTTGTTTGAATTTAAATGCCACACTTATTTTTGAATAAGCGCTCACTATTCGGGTTAACCGGGAAAGGACCATGGGGTCGTATAACCCATTCCGAATATGTGATACGTCGTTATGAATTGCATTTGAAGAATCGGGTCCTTACAAAATGCGTCACCTACTCGAGCAGATCCTGGCCTCCACGGCGAATTTTCGAGCCACTCCACCTTACGGATGCGAAGCCCTCATCGAGTACTTTGATTCTCTAGTTGAGAGCTTCTCGTGAAAACTTGAGGATTGATAGAAAAACGAGGGAGAACGAAATGAAGTTTCGGCCATGAAAACGTGAGCGGCAGCTGAAGACAATTGCTAGGGTTTCGGCCTCTCCCCTCTAAACGTGTATATATACGTATAACCAATTAATTAATTATTTAATCCACTTTAAAGCAACTTTTCACACGATCTCCAAACGACGCGTGCCAACAGGCATTTATAATGTTTTACGTACGTTTCAAACACAATGGAACGTGTTTCGGAGGCAAATTTGGTCGTATTTTAAATTAAATGAACGAGTTATGGAAATAAACGATCAATTTTAAATTATATCGATTAAAGTATTTTCTATGCGTTTTAAGCTGTCGGGGTCAAACGGCAACTCCGATTGCTATGAAAATTGAAATCCAATAATAACTAATTATTACGAGTCCAATGGAACTGGTTTCGTCGAATTTCGAGACTGTGCCCCAGAAGGCTAATTTAACTCGTCGATAAATTCGAGCGATTTTCAAAATCATCGAAATCACTTAAAATTTCACTTTTAAAACTTTATTAACTCTATTATAACTCGTATAAAATTTATATTCCTATTATAAATCATTCCGATTCAGTTTAAATCAAAATTTGATTATGTGCATTATTATATTATTAAATTTCATTATTGAATTAATATAAAATTTCAAATTCAACCTTTCGACTTTTAATTCCCTCCAACGGCCCAATATTATATTTCAAATCCAAATAGACTTAAAATAAATTTTAGAATCTATTTTTATATCTATTTACACCCAGAATCACCAATTAGCCCAATTCTAATATTAAATTATTATTATTCAAATTTCAATTAAATTCCCGTATTTGAAATTTTACTAATTATATTAATTTAACCAAAATCTTTTATTTCAAAACCAAAATACAATGCATATTCAACATTTAAAATGAATTAAATGTTCAAATCTAGCGACCCAAAATTCCGGGTCGTTACATTCCTCCCCCCTTATAAAAATTTCGTTCCTGAAATTTGCTAAAGTAGAAGAATGTTCCAAACCCAATAGTAAAACCTACTTAGTGAAAATTCCAATTTCACTTTGCCTAAATTCTTTAGTTTCAAATCGAAACTACAAGTTTCAATTCCTACCCCAAAATTCTTTTTTATTAAATTTTAATTTGAAATCAATTTGTCGTTATCGAGACATTTCAAAATTTTCAAACTCCTAAAATTTCCGAATTTTTTTGGCAGAGTCTCCCCTGTACGGAGGAGCTTTTGCAATATCACAATAGATATAAATATATATTCATCGGCCCACACGATTGGAAAAACCCAAAAACAGTTCATATTTCCTATTTTTATTGCGTAGGCGTACCTTTTATTAGCATTTTAACAGCATGCGGCTAATTTATATTGCACAAACACACTCCAACTCTACCTACTGCCCCTCGTACATGTACTTACTCATACAAACACATCAGTTTTCAATAATATGAGAATCTATTAACATTCTGTTCATTAATCTTAACCAAACATATCAATTTCATAGCTTAACCAAGCAAACTTCATAATTTAACAATGTTAACCATATTTTATCAGCACTTCAAAGATTTCAATCACCATTTAATTTCTCAACAAATCCAAACTTCACTTTTATTTCACTTGAATGGTTTAAATTCAAGTTTACTACTCTCAAACCATATTCTCATCAATATGATTAACATGTGCTTCACTAACATCAATCTATTTCAATTCAATTCCAAATTGACTCACAATCAAATTCTTATTTTCAATTGAAGCATTTGCATTTTCTTTTATGATCCATTTTCATTCATATGCAAAAATCACTTAATAAAATTTCAATACATTCCAATTAATTCAAAAACCAATTCCATTTGCTTCTTTAAACCAACTCTATTCCGAATACAACAAAACGATCAATTATTATGCAAATTTTCCATGTCATTCAAGCAAATAATCATCACTTAAGCTTATAACCATTTAAAATTAATTCTAGTTTAAAGTTATATTAATTTTATTCCATTCGGAATTATTCACAACCCCAAATATTCTTATTTCCTTGCAATTTTTAAATCAAATCCTTATTCTCACTTCAGATTTATCATTCAATTTAAGTTTAAATTAATATCATCCCATTCTATATTATTTACAACTCATACATTCTTATTTTATCACAATAATTAATTAAAATTCTTTCACTTGGATTTCAATTCTATTATCTAAACAAATTTCATTCAAAATCACTTATAAAGCTCATCCACAGTCATCGTCTTTTTTTTCTTCTAATTTGCTTAAGTTCTTTCAATTTCACCATATTTCCATTTCTACTTATATCAATTTTATTTTTATTTTCATTTGATTCTCATCCAAATCAATTCTAATTCATTTACAAATTTTAATTCAATTTGTTTATTTATCAATCCATTTTAAATTTATTTTATTGACAAATGAGACCACTTTAAATTATTTCACTCGTTTGAATTTACTTACAATTCAAACCATCACTATTATAATCTATTTCCATTATTCATTTACACTCTCAACTTTCATTGTCAAAATTAAATCCCATACTAGAACTAGGTTTTTAATATTTCTTTTAACAAACCACCAAAACTTCATCCATGCCAATATAAATTCCATTTAATTTAGTTTACACTAAATTCATCTTCAAGCTTCTTTTTATTTAATTTAGCTTACGCTAAATTCATTCTCAAATAATTCATTTGAATTTAGTTGAGTGAGGATCTAATTATTCAATATAATTTCAAGTAAATTCATCTTTCCTTCAACTCAACTCTTTTCCAATTTAAATTCAAGTTTTAACTAAATTTATTCAGCCAACTTAAATTCATGCTATTTCTTTTGCTATTTTAAATAAGAATTTAATTCTTTCATAATTATTTGTAACACAACTGAATTTTGATTTTAATTCAATCCAAATTCAACTCCATTCATTTAATCGAACTTAAATCTAATTCAATCCAATTTTAATTTTCCATATACAAGTTCAAAATTTATTTACTGACTTAAGTTCATTCACCCTTGTATATTTTATATTTTCTTCACCTTATCTTACTTTACACTTCATTTAGGATTAAATTTGAATCCCTCATACCATTCAACTATTTCCGATTTGTGATTATAATTCCATTTCCTATTTATAAGTTCACCAACTTATTTACTTAAAGGTTTATATTGCTCCTTTGAGTTATTTTCATCTTATAATCACAATCCCAAATATTATATATATATATATATATCACTGAATTCTTAAGGATACAAATTTTCTTCAATTTAATTCTTTGCACCATTTTAAATTCACAATTT
This sequence comes from Allium cepa, assembly GCA_030765085.1. Lineage (NCBI taxonomy): Eukaryota > Viridiplantae > Streptophyta > Magnoliopsida > Asparagales > Amaryllidaceae > Allium > Allium cepa. The sequence goes on from CM060929.1 coordinate 204,253,061, forward strand.
TAGATTATAAGTATAACACTTACTAGCTTATGAGTACAATTTATTACACAATGACCCATAATTACCAAGTTATTTTACATTTCAATTTAATCCAAATCAATTTAATTCTAGGTCCAACTAATTTAACTTATCCCAAGTTAAATTCAAATTTTCTATTCACTTCAATACATTCAAGTTAAGTTTTAATTCTAAGGTTAAAATTTTCATTTCCTTCTTATTAATATCAACTTCACTTAATAATTTCAATAGTTAATTCATTTTAACTTTACATATTATTTAAATAGAATTTTCCAGAATTCAATTACCCGGTTTTATTTCAAAGCCATCTTGAAATAATAAATAACTCATACTCTCTTGGTATATCAAATCAAACTTCCAAATTTTCTAAAACAATCAGTTTTTACCAAGCAATTTCCCTTTTTGAAACTTCTAAAACCACCTGTATATCCAACAAATCTAACAGATATCATACGCTATTACTATGGAAGCAATCCATCACTTTAGAAACTCAAAATAAATTCTAATAATGTGGCCATCATCATCAGGATTATTTTCCAGCGACTGAAGTGAGTTCAGTGCTTCCTTACTTTTCCAAATTCATTCCAAAACAGTTTCCATTCAAACATATTACCCAAAACAATATTCCATCATTACCTTCAAACCTTTGGACAACATCCCAAGATTTTAAATTTCCAAACTTTGGGTTTCACCACGTTTAAAACATTTTTCAAAATTTTCGGGATTTAAATTCTAGTTTAATTCAAATTTAGTTATTTTTCTTTTGTATAATTTATACTTATAGAATTTGATTTGATTATAACCATTTCAAACTTTTAGATCAAATTTTAGATTCTTAGTTGATTAAGATATCCACATCCAAACAATCAAATATATATAATAATTTCAGAAAATTATTTCTTTTATATCAAAATATAATTTTTGGGTAAAATTATTTCATTTACCCAATTCAAAAACAATACTATGTCGGTTTAACTTGTTTAAGAGTTTAGAAACCCCTATCGATACGGTTGTACTTCCCGTACCGACTAGAATTCATAAACACTCAACCGATAAGTCAACATAGTACGAAAACAATTTTATACTCACTAACAGTACGCTCTCATATCTATTAATACGTTCGACTTATTACAGAGTACTATTGACTCTGTTTAATGAGTAAATTACCCACCAAAGCCTAGGTTGTCGCCAACCTAAGCTCTGATACCAAGTGTAACAACCCACAAATCCGAACCTCTTGAGTCAATACTATTCTACATCAATTAACTCAAGTAGAACAGAAATACGAACCATTAGGGTTAAAGAAGAAGAGGTAGAAGAGAGAATGAACTAAACAATAACAGAATCTCACGGTCGCAGCGGAAAATAATATAGTACATAATATCAGCTCTTTACACAAAATGAAACTATATCTGTTTTATACAAATATCATCAGAGTGTCTCAAACAAACAACAATTACCAGTCAGACAATTCCATACAATCACAATGGCGGATATATATATACAAGTATGGATAATACGTCTCGGGCTCCAGCCCCTCTCCTGCTCCATAGCACCCTGTCCTGAACATATAATACTCGGTCTGACCCGAGCATTATAATGAAATAACACCCGAGTCAGTCTAGAATACCAGCTGATAATAATGCACCCAAATTGATTATTAAAGTTTCAAAATCCTTTTGAAAACAAAAGCATCTCGTAAGACCACGCCACAAATAAACATGTCGGGTTTTTACCTTACGATAGCTAAAATACTTTTTATAGAAATCCTCTGATATTATAATAGGGTCTATATAAAAATACTTATAAAATGGCCGAAATTGTTACATTATTAAATTCCAACTACTAGCTACAGAGTGGGTAATACAAACAAAACTCGTAAAAGGCTCATAGGGAGAATGGATTCCAACTAATGACTAGGCATTGTGGTACCACCTGTCACAGTACCTGATCAAGATCAGTGTACCGAGGACCACGCCCGATCCCCTGCAACACAAGGCCCAGATTATCCCTTACTGGATAATCTCGAGTAAGATCAACCCGCGGTTGGGATCAACAACCGCACCACTAAGCCGAAATAAAAAGGACATCTAGACAGGAATTGACCTTACCCGGAAATGGGTGCTGCCCACCAAGCCTTGCTGCATATCCCATGTTTTTTAGTCATTCCCGGTTGATGAGGCTTTAGGCTAAGCGTTACCTTTTAGAACGTTTCACTTAGAACGCCCATCGCCTACCTGACGATGTTCCGAAAGCATTCATCCATACAAGTCCGTCCCGGGTTCGTACGTAACCGAATGCACTACTCCTACGACATCCATTTTGGAAATATCCTCAGGATTAGTAGCGACTAGTCCTTGCACTTCACTGTTCCATCTTCGACGTTGAACTCGTTTTTCCCACGAAAACGTACAAACGGGATCGAAGTGGTTTTCGAAAAATAATATCGATCCCGGTCTCTTCTAAACGATCAACGCATTTGTCCAATATTGATAGTCGGTGATTTAACTATCAATTAACATCCATAAGCATCCATCACACAATAAATAATTGCCTAAATATTTATTTCTTCAAAATATCTTTGCAAGATATATTTCCGTTTCCAAACCCCTTTTGAAACAGATTCAATACCAACTCTTTTCGTGGAATAAATTTCCCAAATTGTTACTTCCCTTAAAAAACATCCAAGTACCAATGCTTAAGGTTTAAAATAAATTTAAATACTTTATTCTTGAAAATACACTAAACATTTATATTAAAACTTCCTACATATTGATTTAAAATATATATATATCCTTTAGAAATATCTTGAATAAAACTACTTAATAAAATATTATCTTTAAAATAAAGTTAAGTCATACTAGATTTTGAAATAAGGCTATGAAATTCTATTACAAGTTGCGATAAAACTTTAAATGATTATCTTTAAAATAAAACCATTTATAAAGTATAAATGTTAATAATATTATTTTAAATAAAAATGCTAATTACCTTTTTAAAATAATTACTTCTATAATTACCTTGATAAATGTTCATTTTTAAAATTTTTATCACTTAAATGATTTTCTAGAAATCATTCTTAATATAACTTGAACCTTCTAACCTTTCAAAAAAAATTAGCTTAAAAAAACGTACTTGGCCTTCCAGGGAAATATCCTTCCATTTTAGGATAACCCAAAGAATTCTTTTCATCAATCCAACATGATTTGCGCAATTGTGTTTTTATGTTCATCCCGTAAAATCCTTTCCACACTTTTAAAAATATCTCCTTTTATTTTTAAACACTTTGTTGTTTCCTGGAAATCATTTCCAAATATATGTTTAAAATAGTTAAATAAAGCTTCTATAAAATTATTTAATTGAAAATAATACTTAAGGAAACATATAGGGGTTTCCTAAGTACTTTAAGTCAATTTTAATTTTTTAGAATAAAGTTATTAAGTCAAATATTTATATTAAAATTCCCTTTGAAAACTGAATACTACTTTACTTTTTATATATAATTAAGTACCATAATTACTTAATCAAATATTTGCTTTCACTTAAAAATAATTTAAAATAATATTTCTTTCTAAAATATTCTAAACATATTTAAACTGCATATTTATATTTTGAAATCTTTTCTTAAAAACATACTAAAATTTCCAGAAGAAAGCACACTTCCCATTCTTTTAAAAAAAAAATCTCGCTATTATTTTAAACAATTCACCTTTCCCTTTTTAAACCAAATTTCAAACCCCTCAAATTACCATCCAATTTCTTGAATTTAATTCCTTTTAAATTCTTTACTTGAGGATTTCTTTAATTTCCTTTAAACCCAATTTATTTATTTATATTTAAAATTCCCAGGTTGTCTTCATCCAAATCGTAGCACAACACAATTTAATTTTCAATTTAATCTATCACGGTATATAAATGAACACAGCATAACAAAATCTCAATTAATTTATCACCGAATATAAATGAGGTTTATCACAGAATATAAATAAATTTCCATTTGTGAGGAATCCAGTTGGGTCCCTTCAACCTGTTTCCCTGCATCCACAGATATTAGCACAACAAATAAATATCTATTTAATTGGATAAAAATTATCATATTCAGCAAACCAACCAATCAAACATTTACTAGTATCCAGTGTGAGTGAGAGTAACTCACCTTGGGTTCTCGACGAGCGTTCAAATTTAAATTAAATCGAACGTCATTCGATTTAATCTAAATTTTTACTTGCTCCGAATAAATTCCAGAATTGCTCCACTGCGTAGCACTCGTCTCTACGATTTCGGCGTCTTCAATTTCATCGAAATCTGGCAACGTATGCACAAGTTATAGAAATTTAAAGTTTGAATATAAATTTGAAAACAATTTTTATTTTTATTTTTATTTACCAAACGAAAAACCGGCCATAACCCATCTTCTTCCTTCTCGCATTCGCACGCAGGAAATTCGAACCCAAAGTCGCGCTTAAGGTTTACAACCGCTCCACTTACGATCCACACGAGCTCAATCAAAACCCACCATGGAGAAGCTCGACGCGGCCCCCACCTTCACCAATAGCACGCGCGAGCTCGACTGTAAGCTCGTCTCGAAAAACGCTCCCAAACGCATCACCTAATCGAGCACATCCTGGCCTCCACGGTGAATTTTCCGAGCCACTCCACCGTGCGGATGTAAAGCCCTCGTCGAGTACTTTGATTCTCTAGCGGAGAGCTTCTTGCGAAAAATTGAGGATTGAGAGAAAAACGAGGGAGAACGAAATGAAATTTTGGCCATTAAAACGTGAGCGGTTGCTGAAGAAAATTACTAGGGTTTCGGCCTCTCCCTTCTAAACGTATGTATATACGTATAACCAATTATTTAATTATTTAATCCACTTTAAAGCAACTTTTTCACACGATTTCCAAACGACGCGTGCCGACAGGCATTTATAATGTTTTGCGTACGTTCCAAACACAATGGAACGTGTTTCGGACGCAAATTTGGTCGTATGCACGAGTTACGGAAATAAACGATCGATTTTAAATTAAATCGATTAAAGTATTTTCTATGCGTTTTAAGCTACCGGCGTCAAACGACAACTCCGATTGCTACGAAAATTGAAATCCAATAATAACTAACTATTACGGATCTAATGGAACTGGTTTCGTCGAGTTCCGAGACTGTGCCCCGGAAGGCTAATTTAACTCGTCGATAAATTCGAGCGATTTTCAAAATCGTCGAAATCACTTAAAATTTCACTTTAAAACTTTAATAACTCTATTATAACTCGTATAAAATTTATATTCCCAATAGAAATCATTCCGATTCAGTTTAAATCAAAATTTGATTATGTGCATTATTATATTATTAAATTTCATTATTAAATTAATATAAAATTTCAAATTCAAACTATCGATTTTTAATTCCCTCCAACAGCCCAATATTACAATTCAAATCCAAATAGACTTAAAATAAATTTTTGAATCTTTTTTTATATCTATTTACACCCAGAATCACCAATTATCCCAATTCTAAAATTATTATTATTCAAATTTCAATTAAATTCCCGTATTTGAAATTTAAATAATTCTATTAATTTAACCAAAATCTTTTATTTCAAAACCAAAATACAATACATGTTAAACATTTAAAAAGAATTAAATGTTCAAATCTAGCGACCCAGGGTCGTTACAACTTTAACCATGAATTTGAAAAATAGGGTAGAAAACTTCGACGTCGTTGTCCAATTTTTAGATTTCGAGGATTAGGCAGATTGCCGCCATCATGCTCTGTCGCATTGCTGCATCATCACCCACCATCGTCAATTGCAAACCTTGCGCAACTAATCCTTTCCTACATTCCTTTACCACCACTATAGTGGGAGCTTTATCACCAAGGAAAGCCATCCATGCCAGCAAATTACTATTCAAGTTAGCCATTCTATACAACTCATATTTGGGATTTTGTTCAGATTTGAACACATAGTGGGAACTATGTACGTTTGAATCCATAATTTCATTGTCTGTTGTTTCAATCTATTGTCATGAATACTTTTTTTCCAATTGTACTAATATGGATAAATATGAAGACATTGTTGCTTAGGTTTGTTTGCTTTGATAATTTGATGATCGTTTGTGTTAGTAAGTTTCAGTCTCCAACTAATTTATTTCACATGTCATGCATTTCATAACTTATAGATTTTCCATAGATAAATTTACGTATGCTGTTAAAATTGGTTGCCTCAACTATTGAATCAATATTATATAAACCCTTAGTTGTAAAATAATTTCATTACTTTTTATGATTGCTTTGGTATATATTCCTCTGTTATCTTAAATCCAATACACCTCTACAAATAATCAACTTTCCTATGTTTGTAAGTGTACGATTAAGGCATATTTAATTATAATGCGATAAATTTTAGTACCCACATTTACAAAAATGATATCATGTATGGTAGACATAAATTTTTTTTTGTTTCCTTAAATTATCTCGAGCTAAGTAGAATAAACGTTTGTTAACGGTCATGCATTTTACTGACCTTTTGATATGTAGACATGTGATGTACTAAGTTTGTGTTTTCAATATGCAACGTTAATTTGATGTTATGCATAGATTTGAAGATTTCTATGCACTTTCAGTCATGTATACAGAAGATTGAGTTTCATATTTTGTTTTTTTATTTCTTGGCCGGAGAGCATACCCACAAGATAGGTTGAAATTTATCTAACCCTTATTTCCTTATGATACGATATCATTGCAGATTATCATGGCGTAATGTTCTAATATGATTTTAGTTGCATTTTCTACTAGCTTAAATCATCACCACGGTTGATTTTGGGGCAGTTTTTCAAACTTCTGGTTGACTGTTCCAAGCTCAGGGTTTTCAAACAGTGAGTTGGAATAATTCGCAAGTGAGAGATAATATATCACATGGGTATGAATTTGTTGTGTGAGATTGTTATTTCATACAACTTCATACTCATTGGAAATTATTATGCTTTTTTGTCATGTCATCAACTCAGTTGCCTTTTTTGTTGTATTAAAAAAAATTTGTTACTGCTTTTGGGGATTTGCATGCATTTCCCCCTATTCCGTTGTTATGGTTTCCTTTTTTAACTTTAGTAATTTAAAGCTGATAGAAGCTATGTACCACACTTGTATAAATTCATGTTACTCGATGTTATTTAACATGCATTTTTGATAAATTTGGATTCATAAACTAATTTATGACTATACTTTAAACGATCGCAAAACAAATATCTATCAATTATACTCAATAATGATGCACCTATATTGTGCATGCTGTAAATTTATGATTATAAATATGTGAAGCATCAACAAATTTCAAAATTACAAATATCCTCCTTTAAAGGCATTTTTGTTTTGTAATAATGTAATATGTCATAACTACAAAGTTCACTGTTTGTTGCTCATCAATGTATGATGTGTTGCTCTGTACTTTATTTACGTTGCAATTTGAATCATTCTACATTAGTTCCATTTGAATGAATTTTTGCCGATCACCATGATTTCATAAAATATCCACTAAAAGACTACTACAATTAGCATGACTAAATATGGTTATGTAAATGTGATAATCTTATTTTACATTAATGTATGGTCTTCAATTGAAAACATTACTTAATTTTCAAGTATTGTGTTCTAACAATAGAAGTTCAATTCCCTTATAAGTTTAGTGAACCATTTTTATGAATAATTTTACCTCTGTAAAAATTTAATCTATATGTGCAGTTCTCAGTCTATAAGTAGTTCTACTGTCAACATCTGTTGCTTTTGAACATGAGTATAATAAATCTGTACCAAACCAAAGCATATGGAAAACAATAAACATTGGTTCAGGCTGTCCATATTTACCAACCTGATAAATTATGTTTTGGACAGAAGAAATATCATACCATTTGCACTCTCGCTGATGTTTTTTATTTCTTAAGCAGTTTATAATAATTTACTTATTTGTTGCTGTTTTTAAATGGTTCGATTTGTCATAGTTTTTAATTAGCTATCTTATTGTTTTATTTGCAGATCACAACTAGATTGGTTTTGCAAATATCTTTGACTAAAAGGTTTGCAAGTTTGTAGGGAAAATTATCATATTGCTTATATTTTATTTTACAATGTATGCCGAGGGGTTTAGCTTTCAGAGTGAAGAGGGGTTAGTGATTGAAGAGAATTCGAGAGTGGAGAGGAGATTTGTTAGTGAAGCAGATAGGACTTAGGGAAATTGGAAGTGAAGGGAAAAGCAAAGTATGGCGGCCAATAATAAGAAGAGGGAAACAGGTAGAATATGATCACCAAAATTTTAATTTTCTCAAATATTGTGGGCACACAGGCTATTGCAGACGTTAGTGACCACTAATATAATTAACTATAGCAAGGCAGGTTTCAATGCCATCCTTGGTTGCAATTAATTGACCATTTTGTTGTAGTGATTAAAGCAAGTAGCTTGCCTTCTCTTTAGAAGAAACTCTACTTGCGTCGCATCCGCTATTGAATTTTCAGTGAAAATTATCTCAATTAGTTATAGGAATAGCGAGCTTTATATGATAAAATTATGATCATAAGTAGTTGTAGGAGTCAAATTTACTTTCAAGTAGTTATAGGAGCAGTGGGTATTGTTTGTTATTAGTTGAACTGCAGTTCCATTGAAGCTAATAGCATGTCTAGGACTGAAGTTTCTTCTAAATGAAGTATGTTTATATGCGTTATGTTAATCTTTATATGATAAAAATGTGACCATTGTAATAATTGGTTTAGTAGCTAATTCAGCTAATAATGTTTACATATAAAATTAGAGGGTAAATTCAGGCATATATTATCTTTTATTATTCTAGCAACTTATTCTACATAAATAAGATTGCTAGCTGACATATTATATCTGTATATGACAAATTAACTACAAAATAGTGAAATTCATAATAAAAAATGGTCATCTTGAAAAAGACATTTCAAATCAATCTAAAGTATAAAATATAAATATGAATTTGTATATAGTCATAGGTACCCATATACAAACATTGTATACACTGAAGCATGTTGAAATCTTGAAATATAGCCTTGGTATTGATAAATGTAAAATAAAATTAAACAAAATTTTTAATTCAACTACCATCATGTGGGGAAAATAGGTAAAGAAATTAAAGGTTTTATTTTTGCTTTTTACTAAAAAGTTCAATTTTTCCGATCAGGTAATAGTAAATCTATTTAGTTCTATTTTCTTATCATTTTGAAACTAAAATGTAGCACGATTTCGGACTGTTGTACATTAGAATTTGTTTACTTTGAAGAAAGTGTTGGACTCTTAGAATGTTCGAAATTACAATGCTAAATATGGTGACCTTAATATCCAGAAAAAGCCCTTAAGATCTTTAGTTTGATACATCATCTTCCAAGGAATTCATCAACACGTGTTTCTTGTGATGATATGAATGATGATGAGAGGGACAAGAAGATGGAAGAGATCACTGAAAAATGAACTATTCTATAAGTGAAAAGTAATAATAGCTCACTAGATGAGTTGCACTTTACGTGAATTTGTAAAAGCTTTTGTAATAGATGTATATGTAATGTGAAACAAAGACGACTTAATTGCTAATATCTTATAGTTTCATATCAACAAACCCTTTAGACTATTGTTAAATACGAATAATGTAAATATTCAATTTTGTTAAATGATTCTACCCAACTCTAATCAGATTTTAAACAAAATATATTCCATTATTGGAAGAAGGCAACATTTAGCCTTTATAATCCTACATTTAGGTGTGGAATTTGCAAATTTAAAATATGTTATATTTCATATAGAGCACAAATATTCAGTATTCCGTGTGATTTATTTTCGTAGGATCTTCGTGTGTTCATTTCCTAGCTATCCATCTACTACATAAGCTTAACCGAATTCCGCTTAATGGAAAAAAGGATGGGAACAAAATTACAACTCTAGACATAACGGAATCATAGAATGGATTGAATCATGTTCATTTCCTCACAGTCTACATGAGCCTAAAGTCACAAGCAGGGCCGACACTTTGGCAAGGCGAGTAAGACGGTCACTTAGGGCAACAGATCCGGCATGGGGAACCGGTGGTGGTGGTTGTTTAGCATTTTATGAAGATAAAAATATTTTGTAGAAGATTGTTAATAATTGAGTGTGTGGTGGAGTGGTAATTGTATTGTTTGCTCAATGGGGCAACCTAGATTCAATTCCCAGCAAAGTGAATTTTTTTTGGTTATGTTACTTAAAATCTGGGCTAGGACAACCAAATTACTTGGGCCGGTCCTGGTCACAAGCATTATTATCAAAACCGGATCCCGGTTTAACCAGTTAACCATTGGCCAATGTTTAAAACCTTTTAAATTAACGGTAATTAATAACTAAATTAACGTCATGAATAAAGTATGTAATTTTCCATTCACCAGATTATTGTTCTGACCCCTCCTCATTACAACTCACATATAGATTTAGAGGGACAAATTACTGGTGCAAAGCTGGAATGGTTGTTGGTGAAGTCTTCTTATTCATGCTGATGCCCATAAGGCAATTAGATATTTAAGGAACACTATTGATTCAAAGGTAGTAGCTTCGGTCGGTATTCATATTTTATTATATTTTTCTATTCCGCTGTAAGTTTATATTGATCACTTCTGATATACTTTTGTTTATTACAGGTTACTAAAACTAACGATTTGTATCCCGATGGACTTGAGTTTCGATTTAATCGAAATTAGGACCCATTATGATGCAGGTTGTTACACAGTGATTATCAAGATTCAAAGTGGAATAAGGTCATCTTCCGTATTGAGCCAACTGAAGACATAAGCTCCTATTTGACCGCTAACGCCATAAAAAATAAGACGAAGGAAAAGGCTATGAACGTTTTTATTCGAAAAGTTAACCACCAAACACTTGAATGAGCCAATAATATCAACACCCCAATTAAGCACATCTGTCTAATGGGGGAAATACTGAGAAAAATGGTTATATATGAGAAATTTCCAACTTCTTATTACAAAATTAAGGGACGCAGGTGTAATCTTTAATAACTCATTGACTTCCTTTTCCACTATAGTACACATACTATGCTATAATTACTTCATCGCCCATTTTATAGAACAATAATTGAACTATAACTTAATTAGGAATCTAAAAAATACAATTCAGAATCTAATAACCATAAAGCACCACTAAAGATATATTTCAAATGTATTTCTAAACAACATGTGTAACAACCCGCATATTTATCGATTTAATATTTAAATATTTTATTTAAATATTAGGTCGTTAATCGGATATTGGTCCGAAAAGCTACTTTTTGCAAACGGTCAAATTAGGACTCGAGACCACTTCCATTGAGTTCGAAATGCCGTTTACAAATTTTTAAGTATAAACATCGATAGGTTTGGAGTTAGCGAAATTTCACTAACTTTTCCCGCTTTGGACTTTGAGTTAGTTTAACCTATTAAGCCCAAGTTCCAACCCCCTTCTCCTCACTCTTCATAAATTTCCTAACTAACTCAAGCTTGGGCTTTAATGGTGAAAAGAATGGGAAATTAAAACTCCAAGCACAAATTCAATTGCAAATCCAACATTCAACTCCAAATTCAAGTAGAAGATATTGGATTCAAGCTTTGGATTGCTTCTCCTTGCTTTCAAGCTTCATCTTCATAAACTTTAGTGCAAAGGTGAGATTTTTATCTCACAAATCTAGTCTATAACTATATTGGGTTGTTGGGAATGATTCCCTATCACTTTAGCATGAACATTTGCATTTGGTTTGGATTGGATTGGCGAAAAAACTCCAATTTTTAGCGTTTTGGTGAATTTTCTGCACTTAGGTCGTTCTGGCCATTTTCGTGTGTTCGGAGTTAGGTCGCTCGCGACCTAACCCTTAGGTCGTTCGCGACCTAACCCATAGGTCGTTCGCGTGTTATCGTATTAGGTCGCACTGCCTTGAATCTTCACTTCGGAGTTAGGTCGTTTCACGTTAGGTCGTATGGGGTTTAGGTCGTAGGTCGTTTGTGGCCTTAAATCCCCTCTGCAGCGTTAGGTCGCTCAGCCTTTCCTTGTTAGGTCGTCACCACTTAGGTCGCGACAAATGTTAGTACGTTAGGGCCTTAGGTCGTAGGCCTTAGTTCGCATTTGAGCTTAGGTCGTAGGTCGCTAGCTCGTAGCTCGTATTTGAGCTTAGGTCGTAGGTCGCATCACCCTTAAGTCGTTCGACCTGATGCCTCTCTTAGGTCGCGCATCCCTTTAGGTCGCTAGGTCTTAGGTCGCGCATCGCCTTAAGTCGCTCGACCTGCTCTCGCCTTAGGTCGCGCCATCTTTTAGGTCGCGTACCATACTTTAGCCCGTTGTCCTTTAGGTCGCTTGCACCTTAGGTCGGCCTCGTTAGCTCGCAGATCCTCTAGGTCGCGTGGCCTTTAGACCGTAGGTCGTTAGGTCGTAAGACCTTAGGTCGCCTGACCACTTAGGTCGCTTGACCTATTCAAATGTTAGGTCGCGAGATCCTTAAGTCGCTCGTCTCTCTTAGGTCGCTCGCTTCGGCTAACTCGCGAACACCACTAGGTCGTTTGACCCCTTAGACCCCTAGGTCGCAACCATTAGGTCGCTCGACCCTATTCCTCTTAGGTCGTTAGACAAAAGGAGGTCTAACGACCTAAGAGGAATAGGGTCGAGCAACCTAATGGTTGCGACCTAGGGGTCTAAGGGGTCAAACGACCTAGTGGTGTTCGCGAGTTAGCCGAAGCGAGCGACCTAAGAGAGACGAGCGACTTAAGGATCTCGCGACCTAACATTTGAATAGGTCAAGCGACCTAAATGGTCAGGCGACCTAAGGTCTTACGACCTAACGACCTACGGTCTAAAGGCCACGCGACCTAGAGGATCTGCGAGCTAACGAGGCTGACCTAAGGTGCAAGCGACCTAAAGGACAACGGGCTAAAGTATGGTACGCGACCTAAAAGATGGCGCGACCTAAGGCGAGAGCAGGTCGAGCGACTTAAGGCGATGCGCGACCTAAGACCTAGCGACCTAAAGGGATGCGCGACCTAAGAGAGGCATCAGGTCGAACGACTTAAGGGTGATGCGACCTACGACCTAAGCTCAAATACGAGCTACGAGCTAGCGACCTACGACCTAAGCTCAAATGTGAACTAAGGCCTACGACCTAAGGCCCTAACGTACTAACATTTGTCGCGACCTAAGTGGTGACGACCTAACAAGGAAAGGCTGAGCGACCTAACGCTGCAGAGGGGATTTAAGGCCAGAAACGACCTACGACCTAAACCCCATACGACCTAACGTGAAACGACCTAACTCCGAAGTGAAGATTCAAGGCAGTGCGACCTAATGCGATAACACACGAACGACCTATGGGTTAGGTCGCGAGCGACCTAACTCCGAACACACGAAAATGGCCAGAACGACCTAAGTGCAGAAAATTCACCAAAACGCTAAAAATTGGAGTTTTTTGGCCAATCCAATCCAAACCAAATGCAAATGTTCATGCTAAAGTGATAGGGAATCATTCCCAACAACCCAATATAGTTATAGACTAGATTTGTGAGATAAAAATCTCACCTTTGCACTAAAGTTTATGAAGATGAAGCTTGAAAGCAAGGAGAAGCAATCCAAAGCTTGAATCCAATATCTTCTACTTGAATTTGGAGTTGAATGTTGGATTTGCAATTGAATTTGTGCTTGGAGTTTTAATTTCCCATTCTTTTCACCATTAATGCCCAAGCTTGAGTTAGTTAGGAAATTTATGAAGAGTGAGGAGAAGGGGGTTGGAACTTGGGCTTAATAGGCTAAACTAACTCAAAGTCCAAAGCGGGAAAAGCTAGTGAAATTTCGCTAACTCCAAACCTATCGATGTTTATACTTAAAAATTTGTAAACGGCATTTCGAACTCAGTGGAAGTGGTCTCGAGTCCTAATTTGACCGTTTGCAAAAAGTAGCTTTTCGGACCAATATCCGATTAACGACCTAATATTTAAATAAAATATTTAAATATTAAATCGATAAATATGCGGGTTGTTACAACATGCCTTTCACATTAGTTTGAAATACTTTGGAATTATTCATAGGTAACCTTATAATAAAGTTATGTTTGCAACTTAACCATATATATGAAAACGGATATGAAAACGGATATATGATTGGGTACATGAACATTGTTTAAAACATTCATACTGTATAAGCTTGAGCATATTAAGTTAATATAATAACCGAAAAGTACACATTCCATCCATTTTATCGATTAAATTATCAAAACCTTAAACCCCATATTGGCACCATTCGACTCACAATTTGATCATGGTAATTGTGGTACGAAGTGTCGATTGAAGTGGACTTCAACAATTTATTAGTGTTCATATGCATTGACGCCATTCTTCTAAAATTTCTTACATAATTTCATGTTCTTCATATTGTCAATGGAGCAATGAAAAGAGTAAACCTGTTTAGGGGTGAATGTTCAGTCGGTATGGTTGGTTTTGTGAAAAAAATTGTAAAATCATATTGAAATCCACAAAATTTGAAAAACAAACCGAATAAGACAACTGATTTAATCGAACTTGAAAAGTTGTAAGAGAAATAATCGTATATTATTATTCAAAAGTTTACTTTACTCGAAGAAAAACATAAAATAAATTTTAAGAGTTTTTATTGAGTATTTCTTTTTTTTAAAGAATATTTGGCTTATTTTCTATAGGTAAACATTGTTTTTATTATTTAACCAATTATAAAAGATAGTGTAATATCATAAATTTTGGTAGTCTAATAGAATCTTGACTAATTCGATTAAAACGATAATTGAATAAAATTATTTTACAAAACAAAGTTAAACCGATTTTATTTTGTAATCTAACTGGACCGATTGAAATGAACTGCTTCAGTTGGTTAATTCTGTTTTAACAGAGCATTTCTCAGCCTTTTAACCCATCACACGTAACAATTATCGATTTGATAAGATATATGTACTTATCTTCAACTCAAATTTATCTGGACACAAGTTAGTTATCGCAAACCATTAAGTTATCATCAATCCTTATTTGTGCTTACAAATTTTTCGGCCATATGTAAATATTGCCTTAATTAGTAATCTTATAGCTTCTACCATGAATGTCTTTAAACTTAATTCTAAAGTCCACGGGTACGGCGCAGTGGAAAGGACGCTTGTGTTCTGGTAAAAAGACCGAGGTTTGATTCTTACCATGCGATTCCCTATCCTATATAAATTTACCTTGGGGTATGAGGTTTGGATTCGTGGACGGCTTTACTATACCCTCCTCAGGAGTTTAATGACCCGCAGTGTTCTTCTGGGTTTTCAAAAAAACAAAAAAACATTTAAATTTGAAAAAATGTAATTATCAACTTCCATGTGTGTTGATTTCTAAAAGTTTTAAAAAGTCAAAACAGTACGTTGCTAATGGATTTTCCATGTTTCTTAAAATGTCAACTTAGGATACCAACACAGGGATGAAAATATATTAAATCTACATAAACTATTGAATAACTTAGAAAAGGTTAAATGGTAGCTTCAAATTCACAAAGTCTACAGGACATATTACTCAATCACCTCAAAACTTTAGCTGTTTACATCGAAACTTCAGACCAACATCCTAATTCCTAAGCAAACTTCTTTATTACTAATTACTAAAGTCAGAACGCATAATGCAATTTAACATTGATAAAGTGACGATCTTCAAATCCTTTTCATTTAAAATTTGGGTATTATTTCCACTTATAAATTCTATTCGTTTCAAATTGGTGCTTTCATGGTTTGAAGATGTCTCTTTATGGTTTTAAGGTCGTTCTCCTTTTTTGATGTCTCCACCGGCGTCGATGCTCGGCCTATCACTATATCTTCCATATTGAATTGCGGAGTTATGTTCTTCTCAAGATTTCTGCAATGCACAGTTTCTTCTTGCACTTGAACATTTACCTTCTTAATCGATTTACTCATTTCGCAAGAATTTGGTGATCAAATAGTGGTTAATATCCTGAGTTCAACTATTAGTGGAAGCACCACTTAACGTTAGACTGAAATTTGGTCTAGTCTAATATGTTGTGGTCATGAAGAGTCAATGGTACTTGAATAAGGCTTAAACGCTCATTCAAGTGTGCTATTATAGAGTTCACATGATGACATTATGCAATATAATTTGTCAGATTCCTTGGCTAAAAAGCCACAAGTTCGAACATAACCAACGACCATTAAAGTACCAAATTTGAGCTTTTATTATGCATAAGATAAAAATGTAAATAAGATGAAGATCAATTCAGAATTCTTCCATATAGGGGATACATGCCTACTTATAGAGAACCTTAGCCCCCGGATTCCATTTAGGTAAAGTAAATGGTTATGTTTTGTTGATGTTATTTGGAAAGACATGTGGCACAATCTTTCTCTAGCTTCCCTATGATGGTGTGACACAGTTAGTCTAATAGAAGAATGCCACAACCCAGTTGGTGTATTTTCAAAGCGCGATAGCTCGGAATTTTCAACTTCTAATAGCTCGACCAATCAACATGTGATAGCCCTGAAATATCAACATTCGATAGTTTAATCAATCAACATGCGATAGCCCTGAAATATCAACATTCAGTAGTTCAATCAATCAACATGCGATAGCCTTGAAATATCAAACTTCGATAGCTTAATCAATCAACGTGTGATAGCCTTAATATGTCAAACTTCGATAACTCAACTAAGTCAACATGTGATAACCCTGAAGTATCAACATTCGATAGCTTAATAAATGAGCATGCGGTAGCCTTGAAATATCAACCTTCGATAGCTCAACTAAGTCAACTTGTGATCGCCTTTAAATATCATCCTTTGATAGCTTAATAAATCAGTGTGCGAAAGCCTTGAAATATAAACCTTTGATGGCTTAATCAATCAACATGCGACAGATTGTAAATGTCAACCTTCGATAGCTTAATCAATCAACATGTGATAGCCTTGAGATACCAACCTTCCATAGCTCAACTAAGTCAGTATGCGATAGCCCCGAAATATCGACTTTTGATAGCCTAATCAATAAACATGCAATAGCCCTGAAATATCAATAGTCGATGGCTCAATAAGTCAATACGCAATTGTTCTAAATCACCAACCCGCGATAGCTACACTTTTAACTTTATCATGCATTGATTTAATTTGCATCAACTTTTGATAGCTTCATTTGTCAATTTACGATTGCTTTGATCAACTCAACTTTTGATAGCCTTATTTATATTCAACTAGCAATTACTACATTATTCTTCAATTCACCAAGGCTCTTTAGCTTATCAACTTGTGATACCCCTCTTTCATTAAATTGCGATGGTCCTATTCATATCATTCTACAGTAGTTCTATAATGTCAACTTGCCATGGCTTATTGCTATCAGCTTACCATAGCATGTTTCTTGTCAATTTGCGACAGTTTCGCTTCAATATGTGATGGCTAATGTCAATGTCCAATAGCCTTTATTCCTCAATTTGTGGTAGTTTTAAAGTGCAATCTTTTTCACATCTTGTCCATTTTTGGATATTTTTGGTGTAACACTTGTCCCTTCTCCTGTAAGAAGATTTAATATGCTTTAACTTAAGAAAACTTCTGTTCTTATTTTTTTTCTCTTCTCGGGTTGTCAACCCATGTTGTTGTGCTTTCCGTCATTGATCGTTTGTGCTCCTTGACATGTAATAACTTCTGGTCTCAAGAATCTTGATTTTTCAGCAAGTTGCTTTATTGAAGAGATTTTTCAACACATAGAGGTTTTTACAATATATTTATATTTGTAACAATCATTTTATTGAAAATATTATAAGGGGTGTAAAAAAAGATTGACCCACCCCCTCCCCTAGTGGAAAAAAATCTGTAGCTGCTCTCGTTTTTTCGATGTCCAATTATTGTTTTTTCACTAGAACCCATTGAAAATGGTTTTTGCTGAACCATCATCGCCTTTTCTTATTTTCCAATAAGTTGTTGATGAATTTTGCTATGCATGAGAAGTAAAATTGCAAACCATTTTATTTTGGTGGAGTCTTCATAACAGTTTTTTTCTAGGTGAAGTCATACTAAAATTTGCCTCACCCACATCAATTATGAAGTCCTTTAAAGTGTTGTTTCTAGAATGATCCATAACAACACATTTGAATGCATTATACAAAATTACTAAATACTAATATTGCTAACCATAGATTACAAAAGCCATAGCAATTAAAATGTAAAAAGGGCAAAACATGGAGATTGTCATTAATTCTTTTTCGACGTTGTAAATATGTTTCAGGCTTTAACCCGATTATCGGATGAAATATGAACCCACAGCAATTGGGGGTTTTCAACTTTTGTTTTCGATTCACTTCTTCCTCTAGTCATCTGCTGCTTCTCCAAGGTCTGCTATTATTACGTTGACTTCTATCATCGGTTGGGCTCGTATGGGTCTCACCGCCGGCTGTTTAAACTAGGGATAACAATTGAGCGGGTTTGGACCGGTTTTTCATGCCCCAAACCTACCCTGGATTTTTCAAACGCTAATTCAGACCCATTCTGTAGATCTAGTGCGGATCAAGATTTTTACTCGGAACCCGAAACCGGTTCGAGTCAGGATAGACCTGCCCCATCCCAAGGCCCGATGAGACTTTATATGTTCATTCAGAATTGTATATTAATAAACATATATTTATATATTTTATTTATAAGATACGTTCGCTAAATGATATTGAATGTAAAGGATTAACAAATCATCATTATAGTATTAAAGTGATTTTATGATATATTAGTAATATGGGTCGGGTTAGGGCGGGTCATTCAAGCCCCAACCCGACCGTAGATCCGGAGCTTCCAATAGCGGGTCATGGGTCCACCCGCTCCGACGACCCAATTGGACGGGTCTTAGCGGGTCAAAACTAGGGTTGGTCTACCAGTTTTAGACCTTAGATCCGTCCCATTGTCATCCCTAGTTTAAAACATGAAGCTAAAAATGAATAGGGTAGATAAAATAGTGAAGAGGGTGATTTGTAATGCAATCAGGATGAACTTGAAAAAGAAAACAGTTTGTTTTTGTATGATCGAGAAAAGGAGAGCCAGACATTCGAGAATTGAGAGTTTCTATGTCTCTGTTATGATCAATCCCGTAATGATACCTGATTAGTTTGAGTAGCAATATTTTAGGCGCTATTTGGTTTAATTTTTTGTTTTATGTTTTGCGTTTTCAACGTCCAAAACAAAAGAATGTGGATAACGGAAGAAAAATTAAAAATTTAGGCAATTACGACGATAGCTGGAGGACTGGGGATGCGATGAAGCGACGGTGAAAGTGATAATTATTTCTCAAAATACGAAAATTTTCATTTTATATGTCAGTGTTATTTTTTCGAAACTGTTGTTTTTAAAAAATACGTACATCGTGTATACGATTTTTGGAAAGAAACACAAAACTAAAAATACCGAACCAAACGGGAGTTTTTTTGACATTTTCTAGTTGCAAACTGGGCCTCATCATCTCTTTATTATCCAATAACAAAGCGAGTTTTATGTCTAGTCGTGTAAAGATGATTGGTTTGCAGATTCCAAAATAAAAATGGAAAGGTATGTGAAGCGAAATTGGTTATCTTTAATTTTTGGAAAAGACAACGCGTGCGAAAGTTCTTTAAAATCCACTTTAAAATACCACTGTCAACTCCTGGTATGGTTGAAGGACAAGATGTAGTGGTTTAACCTTCAAATTTGATTTAAGATTTTGAAAAAAAAGGTCGGATTATTTACTTCACTAGTTATCATAATCAAAAAAATCGAGATCGTTTTATCTCATTACGTTAATCTCAGTTCATTTAATCCTTCTTCCCTAAACGTGGAATTAACTTTTCGTAAACAAATTAAATTGTGGATATCTTCTATTTTTATCGCCTTCATTTTGTTCAAAATTTATATAAATAAATTCAATTGAAACAGCAGAACAATTGGATCTGTGGCGCAATGGTAGCGCTTCTGACTCCAGATCAGAAGGTTGCGTGTTCTATTCACGTCAGGTTCAAATTTTTTCCCACTGTTTACTACTTCCCACCTGCCCTGCTTCTGCTATTTTCCCCCCCCTTTTGCTACAAATAATTCTACCCACCACAATTGTTTTCCCCCAATCTATAAACATCAGCTTTTAAAATTCCAAAATGTCAAATTTTAGCCGAATCCTGAGAAAAAGGATCCAGATTACAGGCAGAAAAGGTTTCTTTTTCACCTGGAATCCTCTTGCGGCTTTGCAACTCCAACTTTGTTCGCTGTAAGTGCTGCTTTTCCCCTCTTTCTCTTACTGTGCAGATTATGTGAACAAGATTCAGTATTCATTTGCCACTGTTATTTTCTCTTCTGCCTTACCGCTTATAATCACTAATGTACACAATCTCAAATATGTACTGATTTCCTTGTTAAATTTCGGAAGTCTTCATACGTCGCTAGGTTTGTACAAATTATGCAAAGAGCCAGTATACTGCATTGTTAGGTATGCTGTGAAATAATAATAAATCTTAACCCTTAAGACTTAACATTAAATTCAGTCCTCTTTACGTTTGCTATATATATATCTTGCAAATTTCTTACTTCTGAGAGGAAGGTGCGTGGTCAGGAAGAATAAGTCTCAACTCAAAATACTCGAAGTGTCTGGTTGATGTGATATGTAGATTAGTTAACAATCATCATTTGTTTTTTATTTTCTATATTTGGGATATTGGTTATGAAAGGTTTTTTTGGCTGTTCATGTTGATGATTGGCTACGTAACATATATTTATTTTTGGCCCCTTGTTCTTGCCTAAGACCATAAGGAAATCTCATTCTTTTTTTACTGTGAATGTGAACATGTCAAAATATCAAGAAAGACACGAACACTACTTTTATTAGTTTCCAGTACTCATGCCCATGCGATGCATGTATACCTAGAAAAATCCATTTCACTTTTTCTTTCAAAAAACGTTTTGGCAAAAAAAAAAACCTTCAGGAGTTTACCGACCTGCTGGGTTCTCCTGGGTATCCAAAAAAAATGTTTTGGTAAAAAAATGGTGAAACTGATAGTAATATAATTTTGATGCATCTGAGATTCAAACTAAAGACCTTTGTAGCCTCCGTCAAAAGTACTCCTTTAATATGGATATCATTTGCAGTTTCAAATTAAATGGGCATATATTGCTCTGAAATTGATATCCATGTTTGTTTAAGTTTTCAGGTGACGTCAATTCTTGCAATAAGTTTTCTTAGCAGGCCTATTAGTAAAATGAGTCCTATGAATTTGTCTTATTAGATACAAGGGTAAATGACAGCTGTTTAAAGTACTTTTTTTTAATCTTGTTTCTGTGGGCAGTATTGAGCATCAAAACATTACAGAAAACATTAAGCATCAAAACATCAAAAACATTCCAATATGTGGGAATTTATCTTCAACTGATAATTGTTGCTGCTGTTATTATTATTTATACAATTATATAATTATTGAGTCTCATTTCAAGTGCGTACAAGCAACCTCAATATTTTGTGAAACAAAGTGTCGCAATTTTTTTCCTTCTCTTCTTTTCCATCTCTCCGCTTCTTGCTTATACTCCAACCTTTCGTCGACTCTTCAATCGTGTCTTCCCCTTTCTTCCTTTTTCCTCCTCTTCAATATCCTCTAACCTTAAACATTCTTAATCGTTTTCCCTTCTATTTCCTCTTATCCAAACCTAAATATTAATTTCCCTCAATCGTTAACTCAATTCAAATCGAGAAACCATATCCCAAGACAAACACGGATCTCCAACCGTGGGCGACTTCTCCGCTCTTAAGGCGGACTTGGATTACGGCAGCAAGGAAAGCGGCCTCCATGGCGCCATCCAATAAGCAATAATCGGGTCCAAATCTGCCAAACCGCTATCATTCGAAGACGTTTTCATTTCCTCCAAAATACAAAGAAATAGATCAAGTTCTGATATGATTTTTTGCTACTTCGAACTTTTTTGATGTTTTCGAACCTGATATGTCAGTATTGTCCTTGAAAATTGTATTGAAATTTAATATCGTTTTCCTTCTGTTCGTTGTATCCTTTTCTGTTTGATGCAGTAGTGGAACTACGATTTGTTGACATTCCTGATGAATCTAGGTACAATCTGATTGAAGAAGCAGTCGCACTGCGTATTCAGATATTTGCTTCTATTTTAGGTAAAATTCATTTATTTGGTTCAATTGGTCTTTCCATTTGTGTTATTTTTCTATGTTTACTGGGTTCTATCTTTGCAGGAATATATAATTTGAATGCTTCTTATTTTTATCCTACTTCATCATTTTATATTGCTAAAAGTATTTTGATTGTTTAATCAAGGAATTTTCAAGGTGAAACAGCTTGGTTTTGGATCTTTTTCCCACGTTTAGTTACTATTTACATTGATATTTTGATTTTCTATAGATAATTGAATTTAGTATGTACATTTCTAAAAGGCTGCTTAGATTTAATTACATCGGTTGGATCTGTTTACAATTTGGTATGTTATTTTTACATGTTGGATGAAACTCCTACCTAAGGTATTTCACCTTGGTTTAGATTATTTTTTTGCTCATGTTTTGCTACTGGTTGATTAGAATTTGTGGTTTTGTCATAAATAATAAAATCAAATATGTACATTTCCAACAAGCTACTTGGATTTAATTACAATGTGTAACGACCCGCTATTTTGGACTATTCGCATCCGCTCATGTCGGTCTTGAATAATTCAAAATAGTGAATTGTTAATTTAAATTTGGCAAAACTCAGATATACAGTAAATAAATAATCACAGAATCACAGACACAGAGTAATAATATGCAGCGGAAGTAAAAGAGATAGTAGTTCATGAAGCTACTATATAAATATATAAGATACATCAGAGTTTACAACAGAAGAGTAACATGATACAATAGGTACAAATCAAAATACATCACTGAAATCATCGAATATCTGAAAGCTAGATAGATAGCTGGATCTCCAGGCGAAGCTCCAATTCCAAAGATAAGCCTCGAAAGCTGGTACTCTCAGTCTGACCCAAGCATAAAGCAAAACACAAAACACTCGAGTCAGGATTAATATTCTTATGTCAATAAATCCAACTCAAGTGAAATAGCAATCGAAATACAAGTAACTCAAAGGATGTTGGAATCACCATCCTCTAAGGATCCGTTAAACTATTTACTATATAGTAGCGTACGCTAAATAGATAATGTCTATTAGTAATATAAAATATCAAAATAGTGTTAAGGCGTTACCATTATCCCCCTTAACACATTTTTATACAAGCATCATAGTCTATACAGCACTGTAAACTCCACCGTAAACTAGTGGGATATCAGGGAGTACTCCATAGGTATAACACAAAACAAATTCGTAGTGGTCGCGTATATAGGGATACAAGTATGACAAGGCACATGAGGCAATACCCAAGGTAGTGAAACTACCGTGCGCCTGATCCGGACTGGTGAGAACGCATCGCCGCAGCGATCGCAACACTGCGAAACAACACTCCTGAAATTCCGAGGGTGCACCAACCAATCACAAGTAATTAGTAGTAGTTACGAAGAAGTGTGTTCGCTCGAGGTGGCTAACCCCATTTGGCCCGGCACGGCTCCTGATTTTAGTCATTTCCAATTTGACACAAGTGTCAAGGCTATCCATTATCGTTCTCTTTCTTTAGTCATCACGTACATCATTCCAACCACTTCATTCTGGATCATCACTCCGCATATAGTTATTAAAGTGGTTTTCGATTTAGATAGAGAGTATATCCATAACCGATTCCGGTCTCTTTAATAACTTTCGTAATTATTACACCGATTGGTCGTTTAATATATTTTAAATCAAATCTGAGTCAATTCTAATTAAAATTTATAAATCAACATTTCATTTGTCTTCCAAAATCAATCTCATAATTTACGTTTCAAAACTTCCAAATTACCGTTACAAAATCTTATAATTCAATTTCGAATTTTATTTAACAATGCAAATATTGATTCAAGTTCAAATATAAATTTCATTTCGTAATTATTTAAATAAATTCAATTTAACATTCAAATCAATTTTAAATTCGTATATCGATTTCATTCAATATTCGTTAAGTAAATTTATCATTCAAAACAATTTTCATTTAATTTCCAATTCATTAAACCAATTATTTACGTTCAACTTCATTATATCAAAGCTTACAAACATAATTAAGTTAAATTCGTCAATCAAATTCTTAAACTACAAGCCTTACATTTGTTTCAATAAAACACATTTATCTCTTGTTAAAGAAATTCAATTCCGTTTATTTATTTACTTAGTTACAAATTCCAAACTCAATTAATAAAACTAACTTTCATATATTCGAGAAGTTCAATTTCTTTTTTTTGGCAAGGCCGACGGGGTTGGATGGTCCCCGACCACTTTATTGCAGCACCAAAGAGATTACAACAAAGACATTGAGCGAACTCAAAGAATACAAGGGAAACAAAGCGCTACAAAATAAACTTGAGACTAAAAGGAAAAAAGAAGAAACAGGAAAAACTACACAAACGAGAACTTAAAAGGAGAGAGATATACCAGGTTCAATAGCAAAAGAGAGTGTTTTCAGCAGAGATCTAATCGCATAAGAAACTGAAAGCAAGAACATAGGGCCTGACTTAGCTCTTTCAGCATCAAACACTCTAGTATTTCGCTCATTCCACACTTGTGATATAAAACACTTCAACACAACAAGGTACAGTCTCTTATGATTGTGAGCATGACCAGTCTTCCCTAAAATAGAGCTCCATTCCGCTATGTTGTTGTTGCTTGTAGAAGGGTCATTCACACGCAGCTTGTCCTTTATATTACCCCAAACATGGTTTATGAATTCACACTCAAAAAATAAGTGTTCCACAGTCTCCACACCATCACTGCAGAAGACACACTGCATATCCACATCCATCCCAATGCAGACAAGTCTTGCCTTTGTATGAATAGCACGGTGCAACACTTTCCAGAGTAACAAGTTATCTCTAAAACTGCTATCCTTGTGCCATGTTCTCTTGCTCCATGTCCAGTCAGTTTTTTGATAGTTCTTAGTCAGAAAGTTATATACTTTGCTAATAGTAAAAGAAGCATCTTTGTCACCCCATACCAGCTGCTTATTGGAAGTAGATAGGGTAGCATTTCCTTTTATCTGGTTCCATAATTGTTGTATTCTTTGATTAGACGAGAAGACAGCAGAACTTTGTATATTATGTACAACATCTATGACTTTTGCTTCAAGATGGATCCCAGTTTGAATCATTTCATTATAAGCCAACCTACTTTTCAGAATCAACCCTTTCTCAAGCCAAGGGTCATTCCAAAAACTAACAGTAAATCGATTATTAATACTCATCTGCAAGAGAGGTAAGATGTCACCCTTTAGTTTGAATATGCTCCTCCACGTCCAACTCAAGTTCTGCGGCATACGCATAGTCCATAAACTTCTACCTTTGATAACATTCCGGCGAGACCAAGTAGCCCAGTTGCTGTCATAACTATTGAAGTATGTATCGATGTGTTTAGCCACCGCCGCTTTGTTCCATTCTTTTAAGTTGATGATACCTAATCCACCTTTAGAGAGCGGCAGTTGAACAATTTTAAAGTTGACAGGCGCAATATATTTGCCTGCAGTTCTTCCCGTCCATAGAAAGCGCATAAACGCACTTCGTATCATTTTCATTAGCTTCATGGGAAGAACATAAGTTCTAGCCCAGTACACTTGCATTGCAAATATTACTGACTTCACAAGAGTTAACCTACCAGCTTGGCTCAGCTTCAATGTCGTCCAGCTATATAATCTTGCAGTAATTCTTTCATATAAGGGTAGGCAAAGATTAATAGTTATCCTAGATGTTATCAGGGGCATCCCCAGGTAAGAAACAATGTTAGGGTTAGGATATAAGCCAGTAGCTTGAGAAATAACGTGCAATTGATCATTATTCACCCCAGCTACAATTATTTCAGATTTGTGTATGTTGATTTTCAACCCAGTCATCTCATAGAACTGCGATAAAACATTCATTAAGTTGTTGATTGTATCATTATCAGGCGTGCAAAACACCACGAGGTCATCAGCAAACATAAGCGTTGAGATACTAGGTTGACTGCAGAGATGATGGCACTTAAACTTACCTTGCGAAATTAGACTGTCTATCATTCTGGTCAGGAGCTCCATGACAACAATGAAAATATACGCCGAAATCGGGTCTCCTTGCATTATGCCTTGTCTACAGCGGAAGAAACCAGCCGGAGAACCATTGATAATAACCGAAAATGTTGGTGTAGAAATGCATTCGTATATCCAAGCAAGAAAATGTGGAGGGAAATCCATATACCCCATGATACGAATGATACTATCCCATTGTAACATATCAAACGCCTTCATGATGTCAAGTTTGAACATAGCTTTAGGAATAGATGTTTTACGGGAGTACCCCTTAAGCAGCTCATGAGCAAGTAGTATATTATCAAGAATATTCCTTCCCGGCAAGAATGCTGCTTGGTTTTTGGAAATAACTCTTGGCAGAACAATTTTGAGTCTGGATGCTATAACTTTGGAAATACATTTGTAAAATGTATTGCAACATGATATGGGTCGAAAATCTCTGACATGGTGAGCATTGGGAACCTTAGGAACAAGTGCAATATTAGTGTAGTTAAATGATCTATAAAGCTTTGCCTTTTTGAAGAAATGTTTAATTGCTTTGAAAACATCATTTGCCACAATTGACCAACAGGTAGTATAGAATTTGGCATTTAAACCATCTGGGCCTCCGCAAGAATTGCTGTTCAGAGAGAACATCGCATCTTTGATTTCTTCAGTAGTAACTTCAGAGCATAGGAAAGAATAATCAGCTTCACTTAATCTAGGAAGAATGTCAGTTGGGATTTCATCAAGTTTTGGTATGAAGTCGCATTCGTTGCCAAAAATGGAAGAAAAGTAATTCACAAAAGCATCTTGAACGTCATTCACAGTTGTCTGAAGGTTGTCGTCTTTAGATAAAATAGTAGTGATATTCTCTCTGCGCTGTTTGTTCTTAAGACTAGCATGGAAGAACGCACTATTTCTATCACCGTCTTCTTTCCATTTTATTCTGCTTTTCTGTTTGATCATGTCACTTTCATTAACTAAAGCTTCACTATATTGTTGATTTAAGGTATATTCTGCAGCAGAAAGATCTTCATTGTCAACGTTGGTCATCATCTCTTTTTGAACCTCTACAAGTTTCTGACCAATAGACATGCTCAACTTATCACCTTTGCCAAAGTTTTTGAATGACCACTGCTTCAGTATACATTTTACTTCCTTTATTTTCTCCTGCAAAATAAACAGCGGATTACCATACTTACCTATATTCCAGGCATTAGATACAATTGTTTTAAAGTTTGGATCTTTAATCCAAGAGTTAAAAAATTTAAAACTTGATTTCCCTCTCATATCAGCTCCACGAAGGTGGATGATTTGTGGTGAATGGTCAGATAGGAGAGGAGGGGGCAGAAGGCAGTAAAGGAAGGGCCATTTTTCAAGAGCATTCAGATTGGAAAAGGAGTGATCAATTCGCGAGAAAGTTCTCCTTCCATGTCTTCTCTTATTGTTCCATGTGAACTGCAAACCAACAGTTTTCACAGGAATAATTTCCGCAAGATTAAGAGTAGAAACAAGCGGATTGATTTCATTCAAAGAGAGAGGGTTACCACCGTCTCTATCAGATAATTTATAACAGCAGTTGAAGTCTCCCGATAAAAGCCAAGGATGAGAGTTTTGTCGGAGAGCAGGAATAATATCGAACAACTTAGCTCTACCGGAGACAGAGTTAAGTGCGTAAACAAAAGTAATGTAGAATGATGTATTATCATAGACTGATTTAGCATGGCAGTGTATCATTTGTGGAGTGGAAAGAATAGGGTTGATATGAACATGAAGGGGGTTGTAAAGGATCAATATTCTACCGTATTCGGCTTCATCCAGATTATGAACATAATTCCAAGCAGGCCTGATATAATTAGCCGCTTTGATCGTCAGATCATGGTTTAGCTTAGTTTCTAGCATAGCAATAATGGATAACTGATGAGCACAGATAAGGTCTCTACATTGATCAAGCTTGATTACATGATGACCTCCTCGTATATTCCATACTCCAATATTAACCATCATTGGAGAGCACGCGCATTAATAATTTCAATTTTCATACTCCTCGTCATAGCTTGCGAAGAGTTTAAATAGTTGGGGATGTCAACAGAAAGTGGAGTAACTTCTCGAGCGGAATTGGCATTTTTGGATGGCGGAGTTTTCAAAATGGGTAGAGGAGGAGAGGTGGTCGGAGTGTTTATTGGCGGTGGTGGTTTGAAAGCTGAGGGAGGTTTTAAATTGAAGTAGACTGGGGAAGATATGGCAAGAGCAGTTGTAGAATTGGTGTTCTGGTCGTTCAGAGATGTACGTGCATTGTTGTGCATGCATGCATTATGCTTTTTGTGTGATATATTGTTCTGCACTGTTTTGTTTTTCATATTTCTTTTATTCTTCTTTTCATTCTTTAACTCTTCTGGGTCACTTTCACTATCATGTTTCATTCTACTGGGTATTTGAACAGGAAATGATGCATCTTCAGTAATTACATTTTTTGCCTTTTCCTTCAAATGGTCTGAAATCCTCCTGACATCTTGTTGGTTTGCTTCACTAGTACATTCCATTTGCTCCTTTTGGATTGCTTTGTCTCTATTTTGCACTCCTTTACTACTTTCATTTATTGCTTCTTGTACATTACTTTCCTCAACCACTTGGATTCTATCTATTGTACTATTAATTTCACCTTCCTCTATATTACTAAGTATATCAAATTTATTGAAAGTACAAATGTTTTCCTCAAATTCACCTTGTTCAAAAATTATTTCGTTCTGATTAATTGACCCATCCTGATTCATATTAGTCTTACTCTGCTGTTCTTCTCTATCATCCTGTCTCCTTTCCTCCTGACCTTGTTCAACACAATCTTCATCATTTTGCTCAGTCTCACTAACCTTCCTATCCTGCTCACCAGCATTATCATTAGCACGTAATTCTTTACTATCTTTGTCTTCTGCTGACTGTACTCCTTCCACTTGAGCATGTTTCACATTCTTATCAGTTCCCGCCGGTCCAATTTTCTTCCTCGCTACACGTTGCCATATTCTAATATTTTGTTTCTTGACTGGTCTTGAATAATTATAAGTTTGTTCCTTCTCCGTTCTCACTTCCTTTACTTCTACGGTTTTATCTTTACCATTTTCCTTTTCTCCTTTAGCCTCACTACTAATAAAGTTATCACAATCTATTGTTTTGTGTCCAAATTTCCTGCACTTCACACATACATCTGGCTGCCATAAATATTGCACATATATCTTTTGTTGTCCTCCCTCAACTAATTTCACCATAAATTCTTCCACTAGTTCTCTATCCGGTCTAATTTCTATCAAGCACTTCGCATAGCTAAGCCTATCTTGTTTTTCAGTCATCTCATCCATGCATAGCATTTTACCCAAGTGACTGCAAAGCCAGTTAATACCTAGAGGGGACCAAGCAAAAATAGGAAGGTTGTGCATGTGAACCCAGACAGGCACAGCAGTGACTGAACCAGTAACATTACTCACTGTGGCATCATAAGGTTTAATAATAAAAAGTTTGTTATTCATAATAATTGGATCACTCTGCAAAATAGATTCTCTGTCTTCACAACAAGTGAAGTTGAATAAAAATATGGTACCATCAGATTTCACCTTAACAGTGCCTTTAAGCTTCCAAATAAACTTTAACTTTTGGACAACAGCGGTATACGACAGTGGCTTATCAAGGAAGAAGCCGACAACGGTGTCATTCCAGATAGCTGCACCAGCCTCTAAAACTTCTTTGGGTGGCACCAATGCTTCTTCTTCATAAACTGGAGACATGTCAACGGGTATGTACTTGCCTGCATTTCTTGGTTTTCGCTTAAACAGAGAAGTCCATTTCCGTTCACTCAAGCCAGAGGAGACGAGTTGCTGTGATGGGGGAGCGTGAACTGCAGAAGGCTGGGTAGGAGCTATGGTTTGAGGATTGTAAGGAAGTGAAAGCGGAAGAGAAGAAACTAGGATAGGATTCGTAGTAAGGAGAGGATCTGAAGAGGGCGGAGGTGGTACTACAGGATTAGACATGGGGTGTTGAGCAAAAGGAGGAGGAACAGGATTAGACAGTGGCTTTTTGGCTTTGAGGAGAAAAGGGACAGATGATGGGACAGTAGGGAGGGACGTTGGAAGCGTTGGAGCAGAGGAAAGTACTACCTGCACTAGAGATGGAGGGGGAGGTACAGCAGAGAAAGCGGGTATGGTAGGAGCAGTTGAGAGGACAAGAGGGGAAAGAGGTGGGTCATCAGGAGCGGACATGAGAGATTTTATATAGGAGATATGGCGAGAAGTTCAATTTCACTTATTTACTTATTTAAATATTTTTCCAAACTTCATAAATAAAGAAACCCCATTTCGTTTGTTAACGAAGATCAATTCACTTAATCGAAGGTTCGATTTTCTCTTATTAAAGAATTCAATTATCAAATAATTTAATCTTATTCAATTATTAAATAATTTCAATCTTAATTATTAAGAATTTCAAAATTTTATAATTACAAACTTGATTTTCAATTCAAACTTAATTATTAAATCATTTCACTTAATTATGAATTCAAACTTAATCATCAAATCATTTCAACTTAATTATAATTTCAACTTAATAATTTCAAACTTAATTATAATTTCAAATTTAATTATTAAATGATTTCAAACTCACTAATTTCAAAACTCAATTATTACTAATTCCAAATTATTTATTAATAATTCCAAATTTAATTATTAAATAATTAAATTTCAAACAACGTTCATTCATCAATTACTACGTTAATATTTGTTTCAGAATTCAATCTTTACATTTTCCTTTCAAAAATTCAAATTCCAACTTCATTTCAAAACTTATTCTTTGCTCGAATAAAATCATTATTTTATTTTAAATCAAATTATTGACCAATCAGATTTCATTTAATTCTCTATCCTAGTTCAAGTTCATTTGGGTATATATCATTTCAACCCGATTCCAATTTTAATTCAAGATCAAGCATAATAAAGGGAACTTGCAGTGTGATAACTGGATGATGTCAAAGTAAATAAACAAGCAACAACAACAATCGATAACAATCCAATAATCAATTCAAATAATCCCGAAATAATCGTATTAATTCGCATTGTTATTTGTGCGAATTAATATAATTATCTCTAGAATCTACACTATCATTTCATGTAGATTAAAGATTTCTACATTACGGTTTTTCACTTGTCGTTCAATTTCAATTACAAATTTACAACAATTTATCCAATATACGTTCAAGGTTCAAAGTGTAATTTATCCAATTCTATGTGTCAATTAACTTAACAATTAAAAGGGGTCATATTTAACTAATCAAATTCAACACATATGTCGATTCAAAATTTTAAACTATCCTACGTCAAGTTCAATTGCATAATATTTATCACTTTATACATTACAATTTACATCCAATATTAACAGCAAACAATCAATCAATTATCAACCAAACTGAATTATTATTGCATACATAACAGATAACGGTGTCAAATGTCAAAGGTGAACTGATACATAAATAACAGTGCAATAAATAACTGCAATATATTTCAATTGTCGTTCCAATTGAAATCAAATTTAATAAATAAAATAATATTAATCGTGAGTGATTACTCACCTTTCGAGGCTAGAGAATACAGAAGATGATACGGATATGCACACTGATACGGACACTGAAATTTGAATGACGGATCGAAGCAAAGCAACATCAGCCCGAATTTAAAGATCAAAGCTGATAAAAGAATTTAGATGGAACAAATCAGAACGGGGTCGGTGAAGGTAATTGGTATAAACGAATTTTCTAAAAAAAATCAATATCCATTCAAAGCACATACATAAAAATCAAAATAAATAATTAATTTTCAATGCCTTATATATTCGACCAACACCAAAAAATTTAAACGGATAAAATATCAACACTATACAATAAATCCAAAACACATTAATTATAAAATTAATATTTATAAAATTAGTTAAATCCAAGATAGTATATAAGAAAATATACAAATACTTTATATAACCGAACGTATGTAACTACAAACATATATAAACCTATATATATCACTGTTATTACATAAATATCTATATAACTTTCATGCTTAAAGATCTTATAAAACTAATATCTGGTAAATAAGAGGTATATAAACATATATACATGATATAAGTTCGCATGCATTTATAATACAAGGAAAAGTACAACACCCCGGAACCCAAAACATTGTAATAAACTGTACATATATAATATTTCAAAACCAAAGAAGTTACGGCACACCTAAAGCATAACAGAACCTATGATTTTAAAGTCAATATCAACGTATATAAATTAGTACAGTGTAATATAATATGATATAAAATAACATTGAATGCATGTGAAACTGCACGAAAAATGCTCGGCTGTGCTTCAACTCATAAATGTGAAACTTACTTTTATAGTAAATATACACTCATATAGTTTCAATACAGTACAGTATACTTCTATATAAACTCATATAGTCGAAATAAATCTTATATAATATATATATACACACACGCTCAACACATATATATACACACAACAGGCTATACAAACTTACTTAAAATAAGATGCAAAGTGACGAAATTTTTTACAGTATAGGCATCACCTTTCAAAGCAAAATTACAAACCCATTTATTATAAACTATCTAAACTATATATGAAACATAAATATAAACCACTTTGATTTTATAAATTCTTACAAAAAAAAACTAAAATATGTACATACCCTTAAATAATATAATACATGACAATATATACAAATACTTAACTTACTGTAAAAATAATACTAACCCTTGGTTCGGTTCACTTTGAAAAAAGGAAAAAAAAAATATAATAAATACATTACTTACAGTACTATACCTATGGCTGCGCGAGTTGTTAGCTGGAAGGCGGAGCTAGCACAACATGAGAGAGGAGGACATGAAGGCCGAGGCAGCTTGTGTGGTGGAGCGGTGGATGCGGGTTGTTGCCGAGGTGGTGGTCAGCCATGCCATGAACGGCTGTTGGTGTTGGGGAAGCGGCTTCAAGCAAAAGGCGTAGGACGTGGAGTGCAGTCGTTCAACATGAGGAGGACAAGGCGGGAACAGGCGGTGATGCGCTTACGTGGAGGAGGAGATGTAGCTCTCGGAGTTCATCGGGTTAGGCAGGTGGGTTTGGGTTCAAGGCAAAGCAAGTGGACGTGACGATGTTATGAGGTGGTTCGGCCAGGGCAAATTTAGTTTTGTTGATGGTTTCAAGAGGATGGGAAAATAAGTGGCAAGCTAAGGAAGATAAAAGGGAGGGTGGACGCATTGATCTGGGAAGAAGAAAATAAAGGAAGAAGGAATTGGGAAAATGTGGTGAAGGGACAAGATGAATAATTCATGTGCAGGCAAAGAAAATGAACAGGCAATTTACGTTTACACTCTTTTATATTATATAGTGAGAAAGAAAATGAACCATATTGAACCGGCTATATGAAATTAGTAACCGAGAATTAATGATAGCCAGCTATTAAATCTAGGAATTTTAAAAATGCTCAAGGTTATTTGTTCATAGTGGTTAATTGAATACATAGAAAAAAGCAGAGAGTTGAAATTTCGTAACCGAGCGGTTACCGTTTCCGCGGACTCCACTGTGTACCAGACCTCAAAATACAAAAGTAAATATACCGCGGGAATCAGCACGATGAGACGATCAAAACGGTATACAGATATCAGTGGTATTATTGAATTATAAAAATTTCGAATTTTCTACTAGGGGAAAACGCGCAAAAATCGAAGAAAATTAAGATCGACGGAGCCAAAGATGTCCGAATTTGGAAAAACGACAAACTGACAGCTTGCTCAGAAGATGGTTTAGAATTTTTCTATGTAAAACTATTTTGATTTTGAAAACGTTTTATTTTCATTGCTTTTTAACTGATTAAAATAAAGTAAATTTACGCGCGAAATAAACTTTCATATTTTCGGACGAAAATTTACCAGTTGCTATAATTAATTGGACGCATTCCAAATATTAAATTTTCGTTTCAAAATTTTATCGTTAAAATTTCAAATTTCAATTAGTAACGTTATTAAAACCGGTTAAAGTTACGAGTCGTTACACAATGGCTAACTCTATTTACCCGTTTGGTATGTTGTTTTTATGTTGTAAAGTTTATATATCATAAATCATTTTATCGAAGTAACTGATCTATCCGTATTTTTATTTATTTATTTATACCTATGTAAGCAGCAATGTAATTTTTTATATTATCTTTTACCATAACTTTATTAATACACTAGCATAAGTGGAGCAACATACATACATTATAAAACAACAATAATAAAAAACACAACGTTTCTGAGGAAAAAACTACTTTATGCTGATAACATAAAACAGACCTCTTCTCTTTATACTTGTTACATATGTAATTTATAGCCCATCGTGAAATAAATTGTTATAATTTGATGAGATTACTGGGCAAACATTAACAGGATGTGGTTGACATATAAAATTTATATCTATTAGTTTGGTTGCTTAATCATGAGTTGTTCTTGCAAACTCATGAAAACCAGCGATGAATACAAATTATCATTAGCAGTAATTGAGGCCTAATCAATGGCACATAACTTCCTATAACCAATGCCTTTGCCACATGTATTACACCCATCATATTTTTGCTCATACTCACACTAGCTATCATGGTTCTTCGGAAAAATTCATAATCAATGTAGAACCAAACCAATTTCTTTTGTACCTAAAAATAATAGTAAATAATGAAACAAACTTTGTTAATCCATATTATAATGCATACACAAGAGAACCACATGGCACCCAAATGATGTTGCTTTTGAACACACAATTAATTAGGTAAAGATACAAAAATATGTTGATTTGACAAAGTAATTGCTAGAAATTATTTGTTTCCATTAATGGGAGAAATTATTTATTTCCATTCGTGTCCAGTTTTTTCAGAAGTTAAACCATTTCTTTCTCGCTGCTTCCATTAGATTAATTATACATTAGTTGGGTTTCTGACCTTTTTTCATTCACTCTATTATGATTAGTATGTATTTGTAATTATACATGGCATGTCAACCATAGGGAATGTATATCAGTACCATGCCGGTTATTGCTCCTTCCACTTTTTTGTATTATTTATGACAATGATGTCCAAAATGCTTAGCTACTATTTAAACCTAAAATAATACATTAATCAGCATGATGTCAACAACCACGAATGTGCATTCTAATATACTATAGTATCCTATACATGATCCTAACTATGACTGTGCGTTATGATATACAATAGTATCCTATATATGATTAAGTTTAATGGAAAATCAATGCCCTATTTGGTTTGGAGATAACTAATTCAACACTCCAGATTGTCTTCACTCTTCCTGGATCATAAAAAATGTGTTGGATTCAAATAAGCCTTGTGACTTTACCTAATACTTTACAAAAGAACTGAGGTTGACTAGACTTGGTTGTGAATTACACTTCTTAGGATTCAAGCTAAACACTCATTTTTACAATCTATCTGTTACTTAAATAGGAAAGGATTAGGAATTGCAAGACAAGGAATTTATTTTATTTTTTCTTTTATTTCTATAACCCCTTTAGTATGTTACTCTGTCCAAGCCAGTGGATTTTTCCTTAATCTTTCAAATAATGTTTTAGCATCATAAGCTAGATCTTTATAAAATTCGTAAACACAGTTTAAGCTTCCTAAAAATCTTTGTAATTGATTTTTATCCTTAATTTCAATTGAAAATTTTTCTGCAAATATAATTGCTCTATCAGTAGGAAATATTGTTCCATCTTTTATAATATGTCCAACAAATCTAATTTCTTTTTGAAAATGCTTTATCTTTTTAGCTGATATAGCTAATCCAGCTCTTTTAGTGGCATTTATAAAAATAATTAAGTGTTTAAAATATTGGTCAATAGATTCTGAATATATAAGAACATCGTCAATACATACTATGGTAAATGCTGTATAAGCACTATAAATATCATTCATAATTTTTTGAAATCTGAAGGGCATTTTTTAACCCAAACGGCATTATATTCCGTTCATAGTGGCCAAATGGAACAGTAAATGTCACTTCTAGTAAATAGCTTAGAAAAATATACATCTTTATACCATCTGAACTGAGATAAATTCTGACATTTTAGATTCATTAATTGTTCTTGTGTTCTGTCTGTTTGAAGAGCAGTTGCTCCAATGAAATGTTTAGCTATTGTATATATTAGCGTATTTACGCAATCGGTTTTGGGACGGCTTCAGACCTTCGTTTGCTCCTTATTTGATGGAAAGATATAAGATAACAGTAGTAGTTTTGGCAAGCGCGGATATTATATTATGGAAAGAGAGATTTAATTGAGAAAAAGAAAATTTTATTACAGTGGACTATATTACAAAGAGTAGGCTATCTGCCATTACAATAAATTAGCAAACTTTAAATTTTTGATTACAAACTCTGCCCCCTAACATAGAATACACACACACATATACTAGTACATTCAGTTATTAGGTTTGCATAAACCGACACATTCCATTCTTCTGCATCCTTATCAACAAGCTTTCCATCTTTTCTTCACCAATAATTAAGCTTTTGTCACATCATCATTTGTCTTTAGCCATCCATTTGTCACCTTATTCCTTATCTTTAGCAATTATAATGCTTTTGTCACATCAGGTCACATCACCTTTTGAAATAACATTACGTGTATGAAATATTTGCTGGCATTATTTCATCCTTATCTTTATTAGATATTTTTGGCTAGAATTTTATCCTGTCTGCGGAGGGCCTTCTAGAACGTGTCCAAGAGGAGGAAATCCTGGAGGCGGTGACAATGGTATTTCATCCATAATGAAAGTTACAATACCTGGCTGGTGAAAATATACATATACTATCCAGACTCCATTAACCTTCTTTTTAACGCATCTCACATTGTGCCTTTGGCTTTCAGCATATAATTTTCCATTTCTCCTTGGTCTCTTCATGAACTTGGATCTATGGACATGCTCATAAGCTCATCATCACTATCCGAATCCAATATGGCTTTGAGTAGTATTTTTAAATTTCTTTTTGAGGAACTTGCCATTAATTCTTTTAGTAAGTCGGATAATTCCTTTTTAGGTGAATCTGGTATTTTTTGCGGTTCATGGCTAATTAAACCATTTTGTAAATAAATTGAATCTTTCAAAAATTCAAATTCATCCCACCATTTAACTAAAATCCTTCTTCCTAAATAAGGAATATTTTCAAATTTTATTTCAAACTTTTGTAAAGTTCTTGGAACAACAATGACGTCCCATTTCATAATCCAGGGTACTTGATAAAGTGCTGCAAAAAGTAGATTATGATATTTCATGGAAATATTTATTCAAACAAATTCATCATAAATATTTCTTATTTTTGTGGTAAAATCACTGGATATAATCCAAAGTTTGAAAACCAAACAACAAACCAATTTGGAAAATTTGTGATATTTTGAGTTTTAAATTGAATATACCAACTATGTTTTCTCTGCCTGTTTTCATAAGAGAAAGCAAGCTCCCAAGCTTTAATATAGTCGAAGTAGTTAAAATTTAATTTGTTCCTATAAGGATTTTTTGAATTTGTAATTAATTCTTTAGGTTTATATAAATCAATTTCCCATTATTTTAGGGTAATTATTTTAACAATGGTGGCCTTTGAGAAAACCCATTCTCCACCAGTTCTCATGGCGGATCCAAATTGTACAGAACCTGTGTAGGTTAAAATTTCTTGGTAGAAATTAAAATCCTTTAGATAAAGGTATGGATCAGTAAAGTTTTTTAAATAGAAGGTCAGAACCTCTTCTGTAGATAAATGAATATATTTTTTCTCTACAGGAGATACCCATATGGTTGATGTTGGAATATACGGGTATAGGTATTCTCTTGTAGATGTAGACTTTATTGCCAATTCATAAGCATCAGCTCTGAGTTGTTCATCAACTGGAGTAGTCTTTAAGACCTCTTCTCTAAGAATTTTTTTCACCCTTCTGAAAGTCCAACTTATAAGTCGTTATGGGCCGAGATAGTGCAGTTTTACTGCTTTCTGCCTTTTCTTTGCCTTTATTCATTTTTTCCCTGTAAAAATTCTCGAGTTAAGAAATTTGGTAACGCATTATCAGATCCTTTAATAAACGCAATATCAAAGTCGAATACTGATAATATTGCTTGCCATCTAGCAAATATTTGTTTTGATGCTATGTTTTTAACATCCTTCTGTAAAATTTCTTTGGCAGACTTACAATCTACTCTTAGTAAGAACTTTTGATTTAATAAATCACTTTCAAATTTTTGCACACATAATACTATTGCAAATATTTCTTTTTTAACAGTAGAGTAATTAATTCTGGGTCCTTGCCAAATTCCCAAAGTAAATCTGACTAAGGATTCTTTATTATTGATTCTTTGTTTAAGAATACCACCATATCCTTTATTTGATGCATCAGTTTCGACTATTTTGAGTGCATCAGGATTAGGAATTGCAAGACAAGGAATTTCTTTTATTTTTGCTTTTATTTTTATAACCGCTTCAGTATGTTCCTCTGTCCAAGCAGGTGGATTTTTCCTTAATCTTTCAAATAATGGTTTAGCATCATAAGCAAGATCTTTATAAAATTCGAAAACATAGTTTAAGCTTCCTAAAAATCTTTGTAATTGATTTTTATCCTTAATTTCATTTGAAAAAAATTTCTGCAAATATAATTGCTCTATCAATAGGAAATATTGTTCCATCTTTTGTAATATGTCCAAGAAACCTAATTTCTGTTTGAAAAAGCTTTATCTTTTTAGCCGATACAGCTAATCCTGCTCTTTTAGTGGCATTTATAAAAATATTTAAGTGTTTAAAATGTTGGTTAACTGATTCTGAAAATATAAGAACATCGTCAATATATACTATGGCAAATGCTGTGCAAGC
Source organism: Allium cepa (assembly GCA_030765085.1). Taxonomy (NCBI): domain Eukaryota; kingdom Viridiplantae; phylum Streptophyta; class Magnoliopsida; order Asparagales; family Amaryllidaceae; genus Allium; species Allium cepa. Next base: position 204,292,169 of record CM060929.1, read on the forward strand.
ACTATAAATATCATTCATAATTTTTTGAAATTCTAAAGGGGCATTTTTTAACCCAAATGGCATTACATTCCATTCATAGTGGCCAAATGGAACAGTAAATGCAGTTTTATATCTATCTTCTTCTTCAATCTGAATTTGCCAAAATCCAGATTTCATATCAAATTTAGACATTACTTTGGCCGAATAAAGCCTTGCTAATAAATCCTTTTTATTAGGAATTGGATATCTAATCCATCTTAATGCTTTGTTCAAATGTTTATGATTTATCACTAGTCTTGGGTCTCCATTTTTTAGTTCTGCTGCATTTTCTACATAAAATGCTGAACAGTTCCATGGACTTTTAGATGGTCTAATAAGGCCTTTCTGTAGTAATTCTTCAATTTCCTTTTTACAAATTTCTAGATGTCTTAGAGACATGGCTATAGGTCTAGCTTTTGTTTGGATTTGTCTTTCTTTAAAGTCTGGTTCGTAAGGGAAACCTATTTCATGTTTTTTCCTCTGCCAAAAGGCATTAGGAATGTCTGCACAAATAGTTTTCTCGATATAATTTTGTAGATCTTTAATCTTTTGTTGTAAACAGGGTTGCAATAATTTTTCTTTTATTCTTTTGTAATTTATCTCCTGAGATAAGGAGTTTAGAAAATTCTCTTCTTTTAATACTTTTTTGAATAATATCAATTTTATGATGTTGTGGTTGAGATACAAATTCGAATGTTAATTCTTGATTATTAATAGTACTAGTAATTTCTTATTTTGATATTTTTGTTATAGGATATAACAAATGTAAGAAGGGATTTCCTAGTATGACATTATGAGATAAATTTTTAACCATTATAAATGGCATTTCTAGACAAATACCTTTATTGCAAACAGCTGTGTTTTATAGCTTATAATTAACTAACAACTTTCTACCATCTGCAGCATTTAGTATTTAGGTAGTTTTAGAAAAATATTTTAAAGGTATTAACCCTTCATTAATGCAGTTTAAGTCTGCACCTGAATCTATAATTGCTATTGTAGTAAAATAATATTCTTTGTGGACTACAATAGTAACTTTAGTGTGCCATTTATTGGTGATTACCTTGTCAACAACATTAATAAATGTTAAAGAGTTTAATTCTTCCTCTCCCAAAATGTTGTTATTATTATGGTTAATGTTTTTAGGGTTTATCTCTATTAAAGACATTCTTTCTTCTAATTCCTTTATTTCTTGTTTAAGCATTTTAACTTCATGCTGTAATTCTGCAATTGTAGTTTCAGTACTTACTGGGTTAATATTATTGGAAGTTTTAACTCTGTTTAATATATCTTTTAAACTATAAGCTTTTGGTTCTTTTAATTTTAGATTCTTTTCTCCTTTATGTGATTCCAAATATTTCTTTAACATATTTTTCGTTTCTTCTGGATCATAAATTTTGTCTATGATGTCCAGAATAAAATTTTCTTCTTTTGTTAACATAAACAGTCCATTTGCTTTACATAAAACTTTATAAAAAGTCACAATTTCCATCGCAACTATCGGATTCTGAATCGTTATCTGAATCATATTCATTTTCAGTTTCTGAATCAATTTATGTGATAACAAACAATTTTAAATTTTCTTTCTCTGAATCAGAGCTCGATATAAATAATTTTGTGAATGAATTTTTTAATTCTTCGTCTATTTCAATATTATTTATTTTATTTTTTAATTTACACTTATTAGCATAATGACCTGGTGTTTTACATTAGCATAGTGACCTGGTGTTTTACATTGCCAAAATCTAGATTTCATATCAAATTTAGACATTACTTTGGTCGAATAAAGCCTTGCTACTAAATCCTTTTTATTAGGAATTGGATATCTAATCCATCTTAATGCTTTGTTCAAAGGTTTATAATTTATCACTAGCCTTGGGACTCCTCTTTCTAGTTCTGTTGCATTTTCTACACAAAATGCTTAACAGCTCCATGGAATTTTAGATGGTCTAATAAGGCCTTTCTGTAGTAATTCTTCAATTTCCTTTTTACAAATTTCTAGATGTCTTTGACACATGGCTATAGGTCTAGCTTTTGTTGGGATTTGACTTTTATTAAAGTCTGTTTCGTAAGGCAAACATATTTCATGTTTTTTCCTCTGTCAAAAGGCATTAGGAGTGTCTGCACAAATAGTTTTCTCAATATAATTTTGTAGATCTTTAATTTTTTGTTGTAAACTGGGTTGCAATAATTTTTCTTTTATTCTTTTGTAATTTATCCCTTGAGATAAGGAGTTTAGAAAATTCTCTTTTCTTTTAATACTTTTTTGAATAATATCAATTTTATGATGTCGTGGTTGAGATACAAATTTGAATGTTAATTCTTGATTATTAATAGTACTAGTAATTCCTTCTTTTGATATTTTTGTTATAGGATATAACAAATGTAAGAAGGGATTTCCTACTACAACATTATAAGATAAATCTTTTACCATTATAAATGGCATTTCTGGACAAATACCTTTATTACAAACAGTTGTGTTTTGTAGCTTATAATTAACTAACAATTTTCTACCAATTGCAGCATTTAGTATCTTGGTTGTTTTAGAAAAATATTTTGAAGGTACCAACCCTTCATTAATGCAATTTACGTCAGCACCTGAATCTATCATTGCTATTGTAGTAAAATAATATTCTTTATGGACTACAATAGTAACTTTAGTGTGCCATTTATGGGTGATTACCTTGTCAACGGCTTTAATAAATGTTAAAGAGTTTAATTCTTCCTCTCCTTAAATATTGTTATTATTCTGGTTATCGTTCTTAGGGTTTATCTCTATTAAAGACATTCTTTCTTTTATTTCTTTTATTTCTTGCTTAAGCATTTTAACTTCATGCTGTAATTCTGCAATTATAGTTTCAGTACTTATTGGGTTAATATTATTGGAAGTTTTAATTCTGTTTAATATATCTTCTAAACTATAAGTTTCTGGTTCTTTTAGTTTTAGTTTCTTTTCTCCTTTATGTGATTCCAAATATTTCTTTAACATATTTTTCTTTTCTTCTCGATCGGAAATTTTGTCTATAATGTCCAGAATAAAATTTTCTTCTTTTATAAACATAAACAGTCCGTTTGCTTTACATAAAGCTTTATAATAGTCACAATTTCCATCGCAACTATCAGATTCTGAATCGTTATTTGAATCATATTCATTTTCAGTTTCTGAATCAATTTCTATGATAACAGATAATTTTAAATTTTCTTCCACTGAATCAGAGCTCGATATAAATAATTTTATGAATGAATTTTTTAATTTTTCGTCTATTTCAAGATTATTTATTTTATTTTTTAATTTACACTTATTAGCATAGTGATTTTCTTTTAGCAGGTTTATTTTGCTCTTTTCTTTTATAGGGTCTTTGTGATTTCCTTTTAGGAATTTTACTACTTTCTGCATAATTTTCTTTTCAAAAATTTTTATTTTTATAAAATTTTCTCTTAGATGGTTTTCTAAATCTTCTTTCTTCATTGGTTGGTTTTCTAGGTGATAAACCAAGTTGTTCACAGAAATCTCCTAGAATTCTTTTTCCATAAATTTTCTCCTTTTGGATTTGTTTATGTAATTTTATTTCATTACATAAATGAATTCCTTCTGCAACAACTTCTGCTGCTAATTCTCCATAAGTATATTGATTATAAGGAATAGTTCCAATTTTTTTGTTTTATTCAATTTTTAACTCTTTCTGAAATGAAATGAGGTAGTCCTGATAAGAACTTTTCTTTCCAAAATTCATGATTACTATCACTTCTAGTAAATTGCTTAGAAAAATATATATCTTTATATCATCTAAACTGAGATAAATTCTGACATTTTACATTCATTAATTGTTCTTGTGTCTGTCTGTTTGAAGAGCAGTTGCTCCAGTGAAATGTTTAACTATTGTATATATTAGCATATTGTAACAACCCGTAGATTTAACCGGTTTTAGTAACGTTATTAATTGAAATTTTATGGGAAATTAAAAAATAAAATTTTGAAAAATAAATTTTATATTTGGAATGCGTCTAGTTAAACATAGCAACTAGTAAATTTTCGTCCGAAAATATAAAAGTTTATTTCGTGCGTAAATTTACTTCAATTTAATAAGTTAAAAAGCGATGAAAATAAAACGTTTTCGAAACCTAAATATTTTTACATAGAAAAATTCTAAACCTCCTTATGAGCAAACGCTATTTTTCGTTTTTCCAAATTCGAAGATCTTTAGCCTCGTCGATCTTATTTCCTAAGATTTTCATGCATTTTCCGCTTGTATAAAAAATTCGAATTTTTATAATTCAATCATATCACTGATATCCATATACCATTTTGACCGTCTCGTCGTCCTGATCTCTATGATATATTCAACTGTAAATTTCAAAGTCTGGTGCGTGGCGAAACCGCGATACGCTTAGCCATATCGGTTCCATACTTTTGGGTCTTTTGCATTTCTGGTGACCATTCATTTTACATCGGTTTAAACATTATAGCCTCCAGCCTTTATTGTTCTCAAATTTCAATGTCTGACTCTTGCTTTTCCTAGCTTTGATTCATTTTGTCTTAGCCTTTTCGTTTGCACGTAGAAGAAAAACTATATATTTTATTTTACCAAGTTTCTCAGTAAATAGACATTTCCTAGGAGCCATGATTGTTCTTCTTCCAATCTTTCACCTTAAGACCCTTCCCATCCGTTCAAACCTTCCACTACCAAAGCACGCACATCGCTCTACCTTCACTCGCTGTGAACCACCATGGCCGACCGAAATCTGCTCCTCTCACCTCCACCAACGTGCTCCTCCACCGAACGCCACCTCCTCTCTCTCTCGGCCATGGTCATCTACAACCGATGTACCCCATCACCTTAGCCCAAGCTGTAACAACCCTCATATTTTACGATTGAATATTTAAATATTTTATTAAAATATTTTATCGTTAGTCGGATTTTAGTCCAAAAAGTTACTTTTTTCATACGGTCGAATTAGGACTCGGGACCCCTTCCATTGGTTCCAAAACGCCGTTTGCGATCTTTTTGAGTATAAACTTTGATATATTTGGAGTTAGTGGAATTTTGCCACTTTTTCACTTTGGGCTTTGGGTTTGATTTAGCCCGTTAGCCTAAACTATTAACTCTAGCTCAAACCCCCCTCTTCCCTTCATAACTTCAATTTCATTTCCTAACACTCAAGCTTCATCAAAAATGGAGGGAGGAATGGGAAATTAAAACTCCAAGCCCTAGTTCATTTGCAAATCCAACATCTAACTCCAAATTCAAAGAGAAGCCATTGATTCAAGCTTCTTGTGTTGAGATTGAAGTGTGGTTGATTCTTCCTTTGCTTTTAAGCTTCTTCTTCATTGATTTTTTGAAAAGGTGAGATTTTTATCTCACATCTTTGTCTATAACTATCTTTGATTGTTGGGTATGAATTACTAACACTTTTTCATATGCATTTGCTCTTGGTTTGGATTGAATTGGTGAAAATCCCAATTTTTAGTGTTTTGGGTTCAAATCTTTAAAAATCCTAACTTTGATGATTGAACACGTTTTTGGTGATGCATCGAGGAGCCAATAGGACCGGGTAGTTGATGGGCGGAATCCCCTAGCGTCCGTGCTCGATCGGTTGCAAATTGAGAGAGTTTTTGCATTTCTGTTGCTTAGGTCGTTCGGCCTGCACAAATATCTCTCGGCCTGTAGTTAGGTCGCACCAACATAGGTCGTGCCATACTTAGGACGTTCCTTAACTTAGGTCGCTCGGCCATGTGTTAGGTCGTTCCATCTTAAGTCGCTCACCCTTCTCTCACAACTTAGGTCGTTCTACCACTTAGGTCGCTCGTCCAGCTTGCATCTTAGGTCGTTCCACTACTTAAGTCACTCGGCCATATGTTAAGCTGCGTCCCTTAGGTCGCACCTCCTTAAGTAACTCTGCCCCCTTATGGTCGCTGACCTTTAGGTCGCACCCCTTAGGTCACACGTCCTTAACTGCCCCCTTTAGGTCGCACCCCATAGGTCGCGCGGTTTGATCTTATGCTGTAGGTCAACTATGTTAGGTCGCTCGGCCTGCTTGCATCTTAGGTCACGCCATTCAGCCGCATCTCTTAGGTCGTTCGGCCAGTTGCTATGGGTCGTGTCATGCTTTAGGTCGCAACCATTTAGGTCGCTCGGCCTGTTATGCCGCTAGCTCCTTAGGTCGCATCACTTAAGTCGTATGTTATGGAGTCGCATGTGTTGAACCGCTGATTTCTTGTGTTGAATTATGTTACGTCGTAAGTCGTGGCTGTTAAGTCGAAAAGGTATTTCCACTTTGATGGAACTGGAATTGAATTCTTTGGATTTTATTCATGTCTTCGAATGTGAATTTTCGTGATTTATTTTCTTTACAATCATTTTTGTGATTTGTCACTTTAAAAATATGAAGGTTTCAATACTAGCAGTAAATATGAAAACTCCTTCAACAAAACGATTTCAACCTTATTTTTATTACAAAGCTCGTTTCTTAAACTGTTTTCCAATCTACTAGTATATACAAACCTTTATCTCACTCGTACGAGAAATCTAATTAAACGGCTTAGTAAAACAAGTGGTATGAAACGCTTGCGTTTACTTCGTCGGTTAATTCTTGGACTTGTTCGATTGAATCTCTTGTGACAATTTTCGAGTGGAGATCTACAATTTGTTCGTAAATATTTAAGTTAAGCTAGTGGTTATGGGACATGATACTAAGCTTATATATCTACTAGCTTACTGTAATTGACACTTCTTGATGATCGTTGATGATCATTTTTGTGATTAGACTAGCAAATGTGCGATGTCTCTTTGTCTACGAGGGAGACTAGACCCCGTTTCTGTGGAGCTTCAGCTCAATTTGGTGGGGTAGCGACCCATGGTCTTCGGTCCGTTTTGTGGAGCTTCGGCTCAAAATTAATGGTCAGTAACCATGGAATAGCGTTCCATTTTGTGATACACGTGTTGGTGAGTTTTCATGCTCCCGTTTTATGATAGGCCTCCCCCTTTTTGTGATTTCTGGATTTCCATTGATGATTTCTAGAACCTGTGTTTCACCAATTTTTGTGATTTACATTGATATGTTTTATCAATATTTGTGCATTGGTGAATTTGTGTGTCATTAATTTTGTGATTAACATTGATATAATTGTCAATATTTATGGTTTGGTGAATAAAAATAAAGAGTTTGACATTCTTTTTTTATCTTTGAGAAGATTCTTGTGATATTGATTAATCTCTTGTTGATTTTCAATTACATACTTATTACAATACGACTTTATGGTTATCATATGTTTTCGTTATATCTCTTATTCTATATCATTTCATCTGATATTTATAGCTAGACCGATCTGTTTATTATTTTCTTATTAAATAATACTCAGGTCAGACCGAGATGTTACAGGTGCTTCTGCTTGACTTCACATCTGCGATTATCACCTTGACTTTTGCCTAACTACTTAGATTAGTAGTTTTTGTTGTATACATTTGACATATAGACTCATTGATGTATCCATATTCTTTTGTCTAGCAATTGTAACTATTCTTTTGAGACATTGTTGATCTTGTCCGACCACTACTCTGATAAACACTTTTATGTGTTATATATTCATATCTATTTCCGCCTTTGTGACATGGATGTCTGTGACTGACTTATGTTATGTTTATTTCTATATTTTTTTACGAAGAATATATATAGCCACCGGGTAGTAGCTTTGAGTTTGTATCGGTATGTCGGATTTCCTCCTGAAACCAGATGCATGTTGTACTATCTATCATATCGGTGCTCGCACAAAGCAATTACGCGAATGGTCGCTCCTCAACAGCCTTATTCTCCGTGCTATTTAACGGCATTACACCGTAGTAACCTTTGCTAGAGTGGGTATAGAGGTGGGGCGTCACGGCTTGATATCAGAGTAAAACTTCGAAACAATGCAGAATAATCTAGCAAGGATCGTCGTCCTAAGTCCATCTTAGGAGTCGTGCTTTAGGATTTAATTCGAGTCTTCGTACCGATTCATCCTATTTCCTTTATGATTCCTTGTTTATCTATCAAGATTGCTTGATATTCATTTGGTGAATAACCTTATCCTTCTTCTTTCTTTCTTTCAAAAGGAAGAGAAATGGCTAGACCTGGCCGTCCCAGCGCCGGTCATTCTAGTGCTACTCCCGAAGATGGAGTATTTATGTATGCCCAGCAGCTTCTTGATCTAGTAAGGAATGCTCAAGCAACCGGATCTAATCCGGAGTTTACTCACCCTAAGTCTGGATTTGCACGTTTGTGCAGCGATTATACCAATTTGGGTGGGAAGCCATTCAAAAGTTCTGAAACTATTATTTAAGTCCAGGCTTGGCTGCGAACGTGCGATTGAATCTTTTCTCGCATGAATCTTATTGATCTTCACCGTGTTCTGGTGGCCTCTAGTATGCTCCAAGAAAGAGCATTAGATTGGTATGAGCTTCTGATTTCTGAAATAAATTAAGCGGATCTTACTTAGGAGAAATTCCGGGAACGCTTCGAATTAAAATTTGTGCCAGAAGCTGAGAAGGTGACTTCGGCTCGCCATTTCATTGACCATTTTCAAGGTGAATCCTCTGTGGCAGACTATGTCGCATCATTCGAGTCACTTTCTAAATAAGGGGTCGAGTACATAAACACCCCATTGAAGAAGAACCAAAGATTTGTCTATGGCTTGAATAAAAATCTCAAGCAACCATTACTTCTAAAGTTAGAAGTTCCTTTTGATCAACTCATTGATATCGCTCTTCGTCTTGAAGAGGCAGATAGAGAGAGTGATGTTGAAGTTATGGGTGCCAAACCAAACTTCAACAACAAGAAAAGGCCTAATAAGTTTAGAGGTCCTTATCCCCATAAGAAAGGGAAGCAAGCAACTTCGGTGGCAAAGACTTATACCTCAAGTAGTGGGCAATGCTACAACTGTGGTTCTAAGGGCATTATGTGAATAAGTATTCAAAGCCCCATGCTTGTCGCTATTGCAAATGCTCAGACCATTATATATCTTTGTGTCCCAAACTTCAAAACAGGAAGGAGGGAAAGCTTAATGTTGCTCAAGCCCCTGGCAACACATCTCGTGGTCAAGGTATTTCTCATTCTATCCTTGATGGCATTATTTTATTTCGTGGTCATCCTATTCAAGTTCTTTTTGATACGGGTGTGTCCCACTCTTTCATTTCAAAAGAACTTGTTGATACTTTTTCTTTGGATGTTTTGTGTTTAATGACTTCTTTGAGAATTGCGAATCTGGTTGGTGGATCCGCAACAATCAGTTTATTGTGTAAAGATGTCGAGATTATTTTGTGTGATTTTTCTTTCCGAGTCGATTTGCATGTTATCCGCTACTTAGGCTTTGGAATGATATTGGGAATGGATTGGCTTAACCGCTATGAAGCCCAAATCCTATGTCCTTAGCGGACTATTCACCTTCGACATCCTCAATCTATTAAGCAGATTTCTATTGACCTTAAAGATTCAGATTCCAGCTTGGTTGCATCTTTATATTCTTTAAATCCTCATGATGACGATAATGATGACGAGGAAGATATTATTTCTCTTATTCACGTTGTTCGTGAATTTTCCGACGTATTTGAGCCCGTTTTAGGATTACCACCTAAGCGAGCAATTGAGTTCAGAATTAATCTCATCCCTGGAGTTCAACCTATCACTCGTCCTCCTTTCGCATGTCCAATAAGGAAAATGAGGAGATGCGTAAACAATTATCCGAATTGGAGACGAAGCAATTTATTCGCTTTAGTTCCTCGCCTTGAGGAGCTTCGGCTATTTTTGTGAAGAAATCCGATGGTACACTTAGGCTTTGCGTTGACTACCGCAAGCTTAGATCTTACTATCAAGAATAAATATCCTTTACCTCGGATTGATGATTTATTTGATCAATTTAGTGGTGCTAGAGTCTTTTCCCAATTAGACTTAGCTACTGGTTTTCATCAGCTTCGTAGTGCAGAGGATAGCATTCCTTTGACATCTTTCCGTACTCGTTATGGATCTTATTAATGGCTTGTTATGACATTTGGTTTAACGAATGCACTGGCTTATTTCGTTGACCTTATGAATAGAGTTTTCAAAGACTTCCTCGATCAGTTTTTTCTCATCTTTATTGATGATATTCTTGTGTATTCAAAAACCGAGGAGCATGAAAAGCATCTTCGGATTGTGTTGGAAACACCTAGGAGCAATCAATTAAAAGCAAAATTTTCTAAATGCCACTTTTGGCAATCTCGTATGAAGTTTCTCGGTCATATTATTTCCGAATCCGGAATTTCCGTGGATCCTTCAAAGATTGAAGCGATTCAAAATTGGAAGAGACCTGAGAGTGTGATGGAGATCCGTAGCTTCCTTGGATTGGCGGGCTATTACCGTCGTTTTATAAAAGACTTTTCAAAAATTTCTGTGCCTCTTACTAGTTTGACAAAGAAGGGAGTTAAATACCTTTGGTCGGACAATTGTGAAGCTTCTTTTCAGAAATTAAAAGAACTCATATCCGATGCTCTTATTCTTGTGATTCCCGAGGGAAACCAAGATTTTATTGTTTATACCGATGCTAGTCGCGTTGGTTTGGGTGCCGTTCTTATGCAAAAAGAACGTGTTATTGCTTATGCTTCTAGACAATTGAAGCCAGCTGAGACTAGATATGCCACTCATGATTTAGAGCCCACGGCTATTGTTTTTGCCCTTCGTATTTGGCGTCATTATCTTTTGGGAGAAAAAATTATTCTTTACACTGATCATAAATCTTTGAAGTATCTATTTTCTCAAAAGGAACTTAATTTGCGTCAACAACGTTGTCTCCAATTTCTTACAGCTTATGATATTGATATTCTTTATAACCCCGGAAAGGGAAATCGTGTTGCGGACGCACTTAGTCGTAAGCAACAAGTGGTTGTTTCTATGATGATAACCGAATGGAATGATCGCGGAATTCTATCCACTTGTGAGATTCGAGATCGTGTTTCCAATTTATGTTCATCTCTTGTTTTATGTAGCCTTGCAGCTCATCCTTTTCTTTTAGACCACATTCTTGAAGCTCAAAGGCTAGATCTCGAATTGGCTCTTCTTGGCCAAAATTTTAGGGATAAAATTGATATTGAAGGTTTGAAATACTTTGATATTGATTCTCGTGGCGATATTCGAAAATTTGGTAGACTTATCGTGCCAAATATTAGTAATCTTCGTAAAGATATTTTAGAAGATTCTCATCGTTCTAAATTTACCATTTATCCCAGTAGTAGTAAAATTTATGCGGACATGAAGCGACTTTATTATTGGGAGGGAATGAAATCTGATATTGCTAACTTTGTTAAGTGTTGCATGACTTGCCAACTCATTAAGGCCGAACATCAAAGGCCCGGTGGGTTATTGCAACCTTTAGAAATTCCAATTTGGAAGTGGGACCAAATTTCCATGGATTTTAAAGATGGCCTTCCCCGTTCTCATTCGGGTCATGATAGCTTATGGGTGATAGTTGATAGACTTACTAAATCCGCCCATTTTGTTCCCGTTCGGTCTAATCGAACCGTTCCTCTCTTGGCCAAACTCTTTATTAAAGAAATTGTAAAATTGCATGGAGTTCCTTCTTCTATTGTTAGTGATCATGATCCATTGTTTACTAGTGGATTTTGGAAGAGTCTTCAAAAAGCTTTGAGAACGAAGCTTAATTTTAGCACCACTTATCATCCCCAGTCCGATAGACAGACTGAGCGTGTGAATTAAACTCTTGAAGATCTTCTTCGAGCATGTGTTCTTGATTTTGGTGAAAGTTGGGAAGATCATATTTCTCTTGTTGAGTTTTCCTATAATAATAGCTTCCAATCTAGTATTAGTATGACATCTTTTGAGGCACTCTATGGAAGGCTATGCCAATCTCCTTCTTGTTGGCTTGAGGTCGGTGAGAAGCTGGTTTAAGGTCTAGATTTTATTCGCAATTCCATAGAGAAGATTGACCTTATTCATCATAGGATGAAAGAAGCCCAGAGTAGACAAAAATCCTATGCGGATAACCGGAGAAGGAAATTAGAATTTTCTGTGGGAGATCTTGTGTTTATTCGTGTTTCACCTATGAAGGGTGTTGTATGTTTCAGTCGATCGGGAAAGTTAGCACCTCGATATATTGGTCCATTTCCCATCACTGAACGTATTGGTTCCGTGGCTTATCGCCTTTTATTACCGGCTCAGTTTTCTGCTATTCATGACGTGTTTCACGTTTCTCAATTACGAAAATGTCTTCGAGATTCCGATTCTATTCTTGAGCTCAGTGTTATGGAAGAAATTGAAGTTTTGCCTAATTTAACTTATGAGCTACATCCTATTTATATTATTGCTTCGGAGGTCAAACGCCTTCGAAATAAAGATGTTTCGTTTGTTAAAGTTCAATGGTCCTCAAATCCTAAGGATTGCTCTTGGAAATCTGGAGAGTTCATCGAGCGAACACATCCGGACTTACTTTCCCGTGTTCTTTGAGGTGAATTTCTTATTTCAAATTCCTTTTATGTTGATATGCTTTCATGGTTTTTATCTTATATATATCTTCTTCTTAAATATTGCATGGACGCAATTTCTTTAAGGAGGGGAGTCTGTAACAACCCGCATATTTTACGATTGAATATTTTAATATTTTATTTAAATATTTTATCGTTAGTCGGATTTTAGTCCGAAAAGTTATTTTTGCACGGTCGAATTAGGACTCGGGACCACTTCCATTGGGTCCAAAACGCCGTTTGCGATCTTTTTGAGTGTAAACTTTGATATGTTTGGAGTTAGTGGAATTTTGCCACTTTTTCACTTTGGGTTTTGGGTTTGGTTTAGCCCATTAGCCTAAACTATTAACTCTAGCTCAAACCCCCCTCTTCCCTTCATAACTTCACTTTCATTTCCTAACACTCAAGCTTCATCAAAAATGGAGGAAGGAATGAGAAATTAAAACTCCAAACCCTAGTTCATTTGCAAATCCAACATCTAACTCCAAATTCAATGAGAAACCATTGATTCAAGCTTCTTGTGTTGAGATTCAAGTGTGGTTGATTCCTCCTTTTCTTTTAGGCTTCTCCTTCATTGATTTTGTGTAAAGGTGAGATTTTTACCTCACATCTTTGTCTATATCTATCTACGATTGTTGGGTATAAATCCCTAACACTTTTATTCCTTTGCTTCATTGATTTATCTTTGATTCTTCCTTTGCTTTCAAGCTTCTTCTTCATTGATTTTGTGAAAAGGTGAGATTTTTATCTCACATCTTTGTCTATAACTATCTTTGATTGTTGGGTATGAATTCCTGACACCTTTTCATATGCATTTGCTCTTAGTTTGGATTGAATTGAAGAAAATCGCAATTTTCAGTGTTTTGGGTTCAAGTCTTTAAAAATCCTAACTTTGATGATTGAATACGTTTTTAGTGATGCAGCGAGGAGCCAATAGGACCGGGTAGTCGATGGGCGTAATCCCCTAGCGTCCGTGCTCGATCGGTTGCAAATTGAGAGAGTTTTTGCATTTCTGTTGCTTAGGTCGTTCGGCCTGCACACATATCTCTCGGCCTGCAGTTAGGTCGCACCATACTTAGGTCGTTCCTTAACATAGGTCGCTCGGCCATGTGTTAGGTCGTTCCATCTTAAGTCGCTCGGCCTTCTCTCACAACTTAGGTCATTCCACCACTTAGGTCGCTCGGCCTGCTTGCATCTTAGGTCGTTCCAGTACTTAAGTCACTCGGCCATATGTTAAGCCACATCCCTTAGGTCGCACCTCCTTAAGTCACTCTGCTCCCTTTAGGTTGCTGACATTTAGGTCGCACCCCTTAAGTTGCACCTCCTTAACTGCCCCTTTAGGTCGCTGACCTTTAGGTCGCACCCCATAGGTCGCGCGGTTTGCTCTTATGCTATAGGTCGGCTATGTTAGGTCGCTCGGCCTGCTTGCATCATTGGTCGCGCCATTCAGCCGCATCTCTTAGGTCGCTTGGCCAGCTGCTATGGGTCGCGTCATGCATTAGGTCGCAACCATTTAGGTCGCTCGGCCTGTTATGCCCTAGCTCCTTGGGTCGCATCACTTAAGTCGTATGCCGTGGAGTCGCATGTGTTGAGCCGCTGATTTCTTGTGTTGAATTATGTTACGTCGTAAGTCTTGGCTGTTAAGTCGCAAGGGTATTTCCACTCTGATGGAATTGGAATTGAATTCTTTGGATTTTATTCACGTCTTCGAATGTGAATTTTCATGATTTATTGTTTCTACAATCATTTTTGTGATTTGTCACTTTAAAAATATAAAGGTTTCAATACTAGCAGTAAATATCAAAACTCCTTCAACAAAACGAATTCAACCCTATTTTTATTACAAAGCTCGTTTCTTAAACCGTTTTCCAATCTACTAGCACATACAAACCTTTATCTCACTCGTACAAGAAATCTAATTAAACGACTTAGTAAAAAAAGTGGTGTGAAACGCTTGCGTTTACTTCGCTGGTTAATTCTTGGACTTGTTCGATTGAATCTCTTGTGACAATTTTCGAGTGGAGATCTACAATTTGTTCGTAAATATTTAAGTTAAGCTAGTGGTTATGGGACATGATGCTAAGCTTATATATTTACTAGCTTACTGTAATTGACACTTCTTGATGATCGTTGATGATCATTTTCGTGATTTAGACTAGCAAATGTGCGAGGTCTCTTTGTCTACGAGGGAGACTAAACCCCATTTCTGTGGAGCTTCGGCTCAATTTGGTGGGGTAGCGACCCATGGTCTTGGGCCATTTTGTGGAGCTTCGGCTCAAAATTAATGGTTAGCAACCATGGAATAGCGTTCCATTTTGTGATACACGTGTTGGTGAGTTTTCATGCTCCCGTTTTTTGATAGGCCTCCCCCTTTTTGTGATTTTTGGATTTCCATTTATGATTTCTAGAACTTGTGTATCACCAATTTTTGTGATTTCCATTGATATGTTTTATCAATATTTGTGCATTGGTGAATTTGTGTGTCATTAACTTTTGTGATTGACATTGATGTAATTGTCAATATTTATGGTTTGGTGAATAAAAATAAAGTGTATGACATTCTTTTTTATCTTTGAGAAGATTCTTGTGATATTGATTAATCTCTTGTTGATTTTCATTTCCATACTTATCACAGTATGGCTTTACGGTTATCATATGTTTTCGTCATATCTCTTATTCTATATCATTTTATCTCATATTTATAGCTAGACTGATCCGTTTATTATTTTTCTTATTAAATAATACTCGGGTCAGACCGAGATGTTACAGGTGCTTCTGCTTGACTTCACATCTGGGATTATCACCCTGACTTTTGGCTAACTACTTAGATTAGTGGTTTTTGTTGTACACATTTGAGATATAGACTCATTGATGTATCCATATTCTTTTGTCTAGCACTTGTAGCTATTCTTTTGTGATGTTGTGGATCTTGTCTGACCACTACTCTGATGTACACTTTTATGTGTTATATATTCATATCTATTTCCGCCTTTGTGATATGGATGTCTGTGACTGACTTGTGTTATGTTTATTTCTATATTTGTTTCCGAAGAATATATATAGCCACCGGGTAGTAGCTTTGAGTTTGTATCGGTATATCGGATTTCCTCCTAAAACCAGATGCATGTTGTACTATCTATCATATCGGTGCTCGCACAAAGCAATTACACGGATGGTCGCTCCCTCAACAGCCTTATGCTCTGTGCTAGTTGATGGCATTACACCGTAGTGACCTTGGCTAGAGTGGGTATAAAGGTGGGGCGTCACACAAGCCGAACCTCTCCACACCCCAGCATATGTAGCTCGCACAATGACCATCTACCTGAAGCTAGCCTTAGCTTTATATGTTTTGGTATCCCTGCTTTATATAGCCGACAACAAATAGCACTTATAGCCACTTCACCGACCCAGATCTGCTCTCGTCCGCCAGCCCTACCACGCATACACCAAGTTCCGCCCAATAACCCTCCCTCTTACTTCCACCAGACGTCACGCTTTCCTCCTTCCGATGCTCGCCGAAGCTTTCTCCTTGTTTTGTTATGAAACGATATATATATTATTTTGTGTTAGCCTTTGTTTATTTATGTTGGCTTATGTGTATATTATTGATATAACTGTAAAAAAATTACTTTCTGTTCTAAGAAAATTTTATGGACATATGTCAGCGTATTGATAATGTTTACATACACTTATATATATATAAAAGATTTTGAAACGTATATATGTATTTTCTTATACTATTTTAAATATAAAATATAATTATTGTGAGTTGTCTGCATACTTTGATAGTTTTGGTCTACCAGTTCATGTATATATTACTTGTTAGTTTGCAAATTATAATATGTTGTTAAAAATATATAAGTTATTAGGTATATATAGCATGTTAAAATGTTTACATAAGCTTTCAAATCTGTTGTATATATATCAGCTTCGGTAAGTTTAGGTATGTAAGTAGTATTAACTTTACTATTGGGTTGTGCATAGGTCTATATTGGTATACATGATATAAATAATGTGTTTATAGTGTTGTTCCATTTTTGGTTTAAGTGTAGATTTCTTTTTTTTAGTAGTATATGGTTATGGATTTGTTATTGACATGTACAGGCAATATATTTCAACTTGCATAGAAAGAAAAAATAGAGGCATGGTTTTACAAATTAAAAGGTACACGCATGTTACATATAACATGTGTTTCAATGATACTGGATTTCCAGATTTCACTCATATTACATATGTTAGTTTAAAAATGTAATCCGCACATAATTGTTGGTTGTAGTATACATGTATTTTTGAAATGATCTGTTAGGCTATATATGATGTATGTCTGCATGTATATAATGGGTCTGTATATATATATTTACATGCATGTATTGCACATGTAGGCGTTTGCATATTCAAATAGCTTACGTATATAATTGTATATACATTGTTTTAATAATAATAATAATAATATATTATTTATTTGTTTATATAATATATGTCAATAATTGTACGCCTATAAGTTTGGTAGTTGACTACACCATATATATATATATATATATATGATGAAAATTTCAGGTTTTATTTCAAAATGTATGTGTGCTTAATTTAATATTCATATGTTTTCCAAAGTTTTACATAAGGTTGACGTGTCATATATATAAAGTAATTGGGATTTCGAAGTAATTATGCATATTATTAGATGATGAAAAAAGAAGAAGAAGAAGAAGAAAGCTTTTTATTAGTGATAGATGTAATTGTCTATACATATTTTCATTAAGTAAGTTATAGTGATTTCTGAAGTTATTGTTTTAAATATAGTATATAAGTATTGATTTTAAATAATTATGGACATATATGTGTTGAGTTTAATATATGTATTTTAAATTGAAACAATAGATTTTGAAATACATTTAAATTGAAATGTATTCGAATTTAGAATATGATTTTATCTATACAGTTATATATAGTTATATATGTTCACTTATATCCATTTTCTTCATCAATACAGTTCTGATTGCATTTTTTATTCTTATTATTTAGCTTTGATCGTTGAATTCGTGTCGATTTTTCTTTGCTTCGATTCGTCATTCAAATTTCAATGTCTGTATCAGTGTGCATATCTGTGTCATCTTCTGTACTCTCTAGCCTCGAAAGGTGAGCAATCACTCATGATTAATGTTCTTTTATTTATTAAATTTGATTTCAATTGAAACAACAATTGAAATATGCCACCGTGAGTTATTTACACTGTTATATATATATATATATATATTATACCTGTATAGTTCACCTGTGACATCTGACACCATTATCTGTTAATTATACGATGACAATCCCGTTTGGTTGATAATTGATTGATTGTTTGTTGTTTATATTGGATGTTAAATTGTAATGTATAAAGTGATAAATATTATGCAATTGAATTTGACGTAGGATAGTTAAAATTTTGAATCGACATATGTATTGATTTTGATTAGTTGAATTTGTATAATATGACCCCTTAAATGTTTAATTATTTGACACGTAGAAAAATGGTTAATTACCCTTGAACCATTTGAATTTATGTTGTATGAAATCGAATAATAAATGTCAGGTGAAGAACCATAATGTAATAATCTTTAATCTACATGAAATGATAGTGTAGATTCTATAAATAATTATATTAATTTGCGCAAACAACAATGTAAATTAATACGATTATTTCGGGATTATTTGAATTGATTATTGGATTGTTATTGATGGTTGCTATTGCTTGTTTATTTAATTTGACACCATCCCAGTTATCATAATGCAAGTTCCCTTTGCTATGCTTTGATTTTTGAATTGAATTGGAATCGGGTTGAAATGATAAATACCCAAATGAATTTGACCTAGGATAGAGAATTCAATAAAAAACCCGATTGGTCAATAATTTGATTTAAAAATAAAATGAAGATTTTATTTGAATAAATAATAAGTTTTGAAAGGAAGTTGGAATTTGAATTTAATGAAAGAAAATGTTAATATTTAATATTTGAAACAAAATATTAACAAGTAGTTGTTGGAAGAACGTTGTTTATAATAAATTATTTAACAATAAAATTTGGAATTATTCATTGTATTAAGTTTGAAATTATTTAATAATTAAGTTTGAAATTATTTAATTATTAAGTTTTGAAATTATTTAACGATTAAGTTTTGAATTACTTAATAATTAAGTTTTGAAATTATTTAATAATTGAATAAGATTGAATTATTTGATAATTAAATAAAAAATTTGAATTCTTTGATAAGAGAAATTGAACTTTTGAATAAGTGAATTTGAACTACGTTAATAAATGTAATTGGGTTTCTTATTTATTAAGTTTGGAAAATTATTTAAGTAAATTAATCAGTGAAACTTAACTTCTTGAACATGTGAAATTTAGTTTCTTTATTAATTGAGTTTTGAAATTTGTAACTAAGTAAAGAAATAAGTGGAATTGAATTTCTTTAACAAGAAATAAAATGTGATTTATTGGAATAAATATAAGACTTGTAATTTAAAGAATTTGATTTGACGAATTTAATTGAATTTCAATTTTTAAGATGATATAATGAAGTTGAACTTAATAAATTGATTTAATGAATTGGTAATTGAATAGAAATTGTTTTGAATGATAAATTAACTTAACGAATATTGAATGAAATCGACAAATGAGTTTAAATTGATTTGATTGTTAAATTAAATCAATTTAAATAATTGTGGAATGAAATTTATATTCGAACTTGAGTTCATATTTGAAATGTTTAAAAAAAAATTGAACTTGAATTATAAGATTTTGAAATGGAATTTTGGAAGTTTTGAAACGTAAATTATGGAAATTGATATAGAAAGACAAATGGAATATTAGTTTACAAATTCTAATTTGAAATTGAATTTGATTTGGTTTTGAAATTTATTAAACGACCAATCGGTGTAGTAATTACGAAAGTTATTAAAGAAACCGGAATCGGTTATGGACATACTCTCTGTCTAAACTGAAAACCACTTTAATAACTATACGGGGAGTGTGATCTAGAATGAAGTGGTTGGATTGATGTACGTAATGACTGAAGAAAGAGAAAGATAATGGATCGCCTTGACACTTGTGTCAAATTGGAAATGACTAAGATAGGAGTCGTGCCGGGCCAAATGGGGTTAGCCACCTCGAGCGAACACACTTCTTCGTAAGCTACTCATTACTTGTTATTGATTGGTGCACCCTCGTATTTTGGGAGTGTTGTTTCACGGTGTTGCGATCGTTGCGGCGATGCGTTTTCACCAATCCGGATCAGGCAAACGGTAGCTTAACTACCTTGGGTACTGCCTCATGTGCCTTGTCATACTTGTATCCCTATATACGCGACCATTACGAATTTGTTTTGTGTTATACCTATGGAGTACTCCCTGATATCCCACTAGTTTACAGTGGAGTTTACAGTGCTGTATAGACTATAACGGTTATATAAAATGTGTTAAGGGGGATAATGGTAACGCCTTAACACTATTTTGATATTTTATATTACTGATAGACATTATCTATTTAGCGTATATTACTACATAGTAGATAGTTTAACGGATCTTTAGAGGACGGTTATTCCAACGTCCTTTGAGTTACTTGTATTTCAGTTGTTATTTCACTTGAGTTGGATTTATTGATATAAGAATGTTAATCCTGACTCGAATGTTTTTTGTTTTCCTTTACGCTCGGGTCAGTCTGAGTGGTTCAACTTCCAAGACTCGCCTTTGGAGTTGGAGCTTCGCCTGGAGATCCAGCTATCCATCCAGCTTTCAGATATTCAGTTGATTCCACTGATGTATTCTAATTCTTGTATTTGACTATTGTATTCGAGACTTCTGTTGTAACTTATTTAACTCTTTCATATATATAGTAGCTTCATGAACTACTATTTTTTTACTTCCGCTGCATATTATTACTCTATTTCTGTGATTCTGTCATTATTTATTTACTGTATATCTGACTTTTGCCAAATTTAAATTAACAATTCGGCATTTTGAATTATACAAGTCCGACATGTACGGATGCGAATAGTCCAAAATAGCGGGTCGTTACACGTATTTACGCAATCAACTTTTGGGCATTCCATCTGCTAATTTTGTCGCAGTAAATATATTCGCTTTCGCTTCATTGGAAAGATGAAAATCCTACCAACCTTTTAGTTGTCCTGTAAATCCTTATACAATAGCTTTTGCTATTCTATCGTCTGAATTATTTTTAATTAAAATGCAGTAGCGTATATCATCATATAATTCAGACAAGTTTGTATTTGGTATTCTGAATAACAGTCTATATTCCAATCTACAATAGAGGTACCATCAAAAGATACAGCTCCATAATTGTTTTGTTCTTCAAATAAGAGGTCGACCGGTGTTGGTCTCGTATAATAAGGTTTACTATACGAGGTATTTCCATAATTAATTTTATTGATTTCAAAATTATTTTCTGGTTTATTTTGTTCTATATTTAAGAACATATTTTGTAAATTACTTACTTCTTCATTTGAATTATTATCAGATTTTAGTTTTGAAGTTTCTCTAGATTCCTTGCTTTCAATTATGGGTGCAACTTCCTTTTCACTAACATTTAAGGCGTCTAACCTTTTCATTATTTCTTTCAACATTTCGGAGTTTTCTCCTGGTATATCCATATTCATTTCTAAATTTTGTGCAGACCAGGATTTGAATAAAACTTCATCTGTATCATAGAATTTTGTTTGATCTTTATTAGGTCCTTTCTCAATTCTTGTAAGTTGATTACCTATTGATTGTAATGTTAAATTTGTAAAATTATTCTGCTCAATAATAGCTTCAAATGTTCTATCTTTTCTATAAGGAGTAGCTACAATTTCTTCTTTATCAATTTTAACTGATAAGTTTACTTCCGAGGGATGTATACTCCTAATAGTTTTTCCTACTTTTGTTGTATACTCTTTATAAGCAGAATTTATATTGAAAGCTGTTAATAAATCAACAAAATCTGGAAAACTGTCCTTTTGTTTTCCTATTTTGTAAGATTTTTCTATCATTATAAAGATATCATAATTTTCTGGTAAGTCATTTCCCATTTTATTTAAAAATAATTTATATTTTTTAATCCACATTTCTTGTTTATTTTGATCTTTCATAAAGAAGCATTTTCTTTTATATTTATTTTCTTCTGAATAAACTTTGTTTTCTTAGATTCTGAAAAAGGAAATTTGAACTCTTCATCAATAGTTATGGTATTTATACCAAACATTGATTTATCCTCATCATATCCCATATCAGAAGGTGTGACGCCCCACCTCTATACCCACGCTAGCCAAGGACACTACGGGGTAATGCTGTCAACTAGTGCGGAGAATAAGGCTATTGAGGAGCGACCCTCCATGTAATTGCTTTGTGCGACACCGATATGTCAGATAGTACAACATGCATTTCTTTAAGGAGGGAAATCCGACATACCGATACAAACTCAAAGCTACTACACAGTGGCTACATATATTCTTCGGAAACAAATATAGAAATAAACATAACACAAATCAGTCACAGACATCCATAGCACAAAGGCGGAAATAGATATGAATATATAACACACGAAAGTGTACATCAGAGTAGTGGTCAAACAAGATCCACAACATCACAAAAGAATAGCTACAAGTGCTAGACAAAAGAATATGGATACATCAATGAGTCTATATCTCAAATGTGTACAACAAAAACCACTAATCTAAGTAGTTAGCCAAAAGTCAGGGTGATAATCCGAGATGTGAAGTCAAGCAGAAGCACCTGTAACATCTCGGTCTGACCCGAGTATTATTTAATAAGAAAATAATAAACGGATCAGTCTAGCTATAAATATCAGATAAAATGATATAGAATAAGAGATAAGACATAAATATATAATAACCATAAAGCCATACTGTGATAAGTATGCAATTGAAAAATCAACCAGGGATTAATCAATATCACGAGAATCTTCTCAAAGATCAAAAGGAATGTCATACGTCTTATTTACCAAATCACCAAACTATAAATATTGACAATAATATCAATGTCAATCACAAAAGTTAATGACACACAAATTCACCAATGCACAAATATTGATAAAACTTATCAATGTAAATCACGAAAATTGGTGAAAACACAAATTTCAGAAATCATCAATGGAAATCCAGAAATCACAAAAAGGGGGAGGCCTATCACAAAACGGGAGCATGAAAACTCACCAACACGTGTATCATAAAATGGAACGCTATTCCATGGTTGCTAACCATTAATTTTGAACCGAATCTCCACAAAACGGCCCGAAGACCATGGGTCACAACCGCACCAATTTGAGCCGAAGCTCCACAGAAACGGGGTTTAGTGCGACGACCCGACTTCCTATCTCCAGGAAATCGCATCATCTTGAAGAAAGAAAGGGATAGAAGAAGAAAAGAAAATGAAAGATGAAACGGAACAACATCAGAGAACACACAGCGGAACGAATGAAATATAATAAATAACATAAAATATTATATAGTATCTCATTACATTAGAGTACACAACTTAAACAACAGACAATAGACAGTTATAAACTTCTGTCTAACTATACAACTCAAGTACAACAGAAACAGATACAACAAACACAGCGGAACCAATATATATCTACACGTCGAAGCCACCTGCTCCATATCTCCTTCAGAATTCGTCAAGCTAACCTGATCCACTTGACGAATCATGCATAATATGAGTACCCAAGAGTTTAATAAAACAGAAGATAAAAACTCGGGTCAGACAGGGGTCTGGTGTGAGTAAACGAGTTAAAATTGCTTAACTTTAGCAAAACCTTTGAAAGAAAAGGTATCACGTAAGACTTCCTATACATAAACATGGAAAAGTTTTTACCTTACGCTAACCAAAACATTTGATAGGAAATTCGGTGATATTATAATAGTGTCTAGGGTTTTCAAGTAAATAAGAAATAGCTGAAATTTTTACATGATTAAATTCTAGCTACTAGCCACAAAAGTGGGTAATACAATCAAAACCCTAGGGTCTCGTAAGAAGAATGGGTTTCCATCAATGGCAGGGCTACTGGGGTACCGCCCATCACAGTACGTGGCCTAGATCACAGTACCGAGGAGTACGCCCGCGCCCCTGCAACACAAGGCCGGAACCATCCCTTACTGGACAGTCCCGAACAAGACCACCCCGTAGTTGGCGCGACCAACCACACACTAAGCCGAAATAGAAAGGGACCTCTAGACAGGGGTAATTCTCACTCTCAAGTGGGGGCTACCCACGAAGCCTTGCTGCACCTCCCCTGTTTTAGCCATTCCGGTTGATGAGGCTTGAGGTTACGATTACATTTATAGAACACATCTATCTTAGAATGCTCATCGTCCACCTGACGATGTTCTGAAAGCATTCAATCCATACAAGTTCGTTCCGGGTTCGAACGAAACCGAAGGCACTATCTCGTTGCACTCATTTTTGGAATCACCCTCAGAGTCGAAGACCATAGCCCTTGCACTCCGATTAGCCATCTCGAATCTATAAGCCCTATTCCGTCAACTCATTACGGAATCACCCACAGAGTTATACTGACGTATAGCCCTTACACCTCGAGTCTTCACTTGCTCCACTTGGATTCACGACCTAACGTTTAATTGGAATCGATGTGGTTTTCGGATATCCAAATATGGAAACCCGATCCTGGTCTCACCGAAACCAAACGCCATTTTAATGTCCAAGTTGTACTTAAGGGTTTAAACAATCAAACTCATATTCGGGATGAAATAAACAGATAAATGAATTTTATTATCACAATAGATAATTCACAACAACATTCATCTTCACAAAGCAGCATATCACATAACAGAGATATCTAATATCAACCAGTATCAAACATCCAATATCAACCAATCATACAATATCAATCTCCAAATATTGATCATCCAATATTAACCAATTCACCAATATTAATCAATCAACCCATATAAATCAAACATCCAAAACAGAATTGATTATCTCTTAATCAATTGAACTACCCTAATCCTTCTTCATTAATTATTATTCCAAATAAAATAAATTAATTATCTCTAATGATCTTCACTAATTAATCTTCCTTGATTAATTATATGTAATTACATTCAAGTGATTATTCTTAACCATATTCAGTAATTAAATCTTTAATTACAATCATTAATCACAATAATTAATGATCATTCATTTACTTCTATTAATTAACTATAATTAATTGCATTATACCTCAATTAATTACAATAATTAATCATCCTTAAATTAATTACTTATAATAATAAATCTTAATCAATATCATTAATCACATTAATTAATGATCCTTATTAATTAATAATACTTTAATTAATTAACTCATTAACTTATAATTAATCAACTCATTAATCAAAATTAGTAACTAACAATTTGTAATTACTTATTTTAGTTAATTAAGTTCTTAATTAATTAATTCCTAATTTAATTATATTAATCCTTGATTAATTAATCCAATTAATTAATCCCTAATTACTTCATTAAGTAATTATTAACAATTAAATTAATAAATAAATCCTTAATAAATTACCTTATTAATTAATTACAATTTTAATTAATTACCCTTAGTGATTAATCTTAAATTAATCTCATTCATTAATTAATTAATCACATTAATTAATTAACTAAATAATTAAGTAATTAACTCTTAATTGCTTACATGAGTAATTATCTCTAATTACTTCCATTAATAAATCTTAATTATTTTCTTAATTAATTATCTTTAAAACAATTATATTAATCAATTCTTTAATTAATATTACTAAGTGATTAACCAATAATCACATCAACTAATTACTCCATGAGTAATTACCATTAATTACTTCCATATGTAATTAACTTCCTTAATTACATTCAACAATTAACCATTAATTACTTTATTAAGTAATTATACTTAATTAATCCATAATTAAGTGATTATATAAATTTAAATAAATAATTAACTAATTATTTAAAATTAATTAAACAATTAATTAATTAACAAATCTTCTTATAATTAAAGCAAATCTTTAATTAATTAAGAGAAGCATAAATCTTATTTAATCTCTTACTTATTAACAATTATATTTAATTAAGTATTCTTAAGTCATATTCAAATAATTTAACCTTAATTATCTTTATAAATAAATTATTTGAATAAATTTAAATCTTATTAATTCAAAGACAAATTATTAAACTTGATTTACAAAATCCTAATAATAGCCTTACTTGTAGATAAATTATTTATGAATCATTTCCAAATTTAAAACACTTTGAATTATCAAGTTTTAAACTTACCTTTCCAATATAATTTGTAATCTTGTTTTTAAAACATTACTTTTTAAATTTTCTTTAAAACTTTAAATTCAAACACTTTTTTTTATACTAAAATTCAAACTTTAATTAAGTAAAATTACATTCAAAGAAAACATCTCAAACGTTTAAATTTGAAAGTAAATTCAATTTACATTTTAAAGTTTGATTAACTAAATTTCAAAACAAACAAGTTTTTTTAAACTTTGAAAATTCGTTTTACTTTAAAGACTTGTTTATGATTTAAAACTTGTTCTTTAATTACTCCAAGTAAACTACACTTACATCATTACAGACCTAATCTATAACACATCAACCAGAAAAAAACTTACTACCAGGAAACACTCGAGCAAATCACGATATCTACTCGTGCCAAACACTCGCAGCAAATCCCAGCTACCCACTTCGAGTCTTCTTCCTGAAAACACGAGAGCTCACCTGAGAAAAATTCCATCTTCCCAAAACACAAAACTTCACCGTGCACGGTGCAAACACGGTGCACGTTGCACGACTCCTCCGGCCACTGGTGATCTGCGTGACGTCCAACCACCATCACACGCAACCCCAATATCTCGATTACCAACCCAGATCAAACGAAACTTACTCGATTCAAAATTTCGCCCTTCAGCCCGAACTTGCATGAACAACAACCAACGGAAAAAGATCACCGCCGGCCACCCTTATCTCGAGACACCGAGCCATCCACACCACACCATCTTCTCGAATTCTAGCTACTCTCGCAAGCCACGAGCTTGACTCCGATCAATACATGACATCGTAAAACCCAAAAATGCATCACCTTCAATACAGGAAACCAAAACCCTACTAGACCCAAATTCAATCAACACAACCATTATAAAAATTCTGGGTATTTTTCCCTAAATCAACAATCAACAAGCTAGCCTCGATCCAAATTCCATACCAATTCAATGTATGGATAATCAGTAATTTCCAAAAACCCCTTTTTCAAACAAAACCAAATTCCTAATCAAATTGTCAACTAAATTTTTTGATATTAACTCCTAAATTCATTATTTACTGTCATGATTACAATCATGTAATCCAAATCCAAAATTGCATAAGTTGATTTTTAATTATTTTAGCTCTTCACTGTATTTAATACTTTTATATGAAAAGTACTAAATATAAAACCTTTAAACTATTCTTATATTCACTATCAAATATTAACTTACAATTTCCATTTTATCATCAAAGTCCATTAATGATGTTACTGGGAGATTAATATTTTTGAAGTGAAATCTATTCAAAAGAAAACAGAGAACATATTTTTTTTATAAATATACAGGCCTATTTCACAATTTCAACTTTAAATCAACATGCATTCATATCAATGAACATGTAAACATTTTAAATCTATGTTACTGCAATCTTCATCACTGATATCAATATAACCTTTATTTAAAAAACACTGTTTACTCACATGTTTTACAGAGCAGAGAACAGAACAAGCTTTATTTCTTTTACCCAGGCTTGAATATTTTAGATCTGAAGAATACTGAATGCATGCCTTCAAATTGTTGATGTAAACTTGCTGTTGCTTAAAAGTGTTGAACTGCAGATGACTTGCAGTTGAACTTCATTTGAAAAGAAGGTTGAAGTTGCAGATTTGAACTTCATTGCAGGTTGATGATTTGCAGAGTGGAATTGATATTACAAGTTGATGGTTGTAGATTTGTTTTACAGATTTGAATGCTGTGAAGAACTTTGGTTTGCAGGTTTAATTTGAATACTTACATTACAGGATTTTATTTCAGATTTTCAAAATGAAATTTCTGTTTTGAGTTAGAAAAAGAAAACACAAAAATGAAAATATTATGGTTAAGTAGAATTAAAGAAACTAAAAGTTTTAAACAAAAGAAGACACATGTTATAAAACTTACATTTGTCACCCATAGCACTTAATTGTCTTACAAATGTTACATAAGTGTCTTAAGATAAGAACACATGTTTTAAGTATTTTTAATAAGATTTTTATTTAATTTAAATGTTAATAGAAAGCTAAATTACTTCATTCTCTTAATTAATAAGTGCTTATATATGTTTATATGGTTACACATTTTTTAAAGCCCCCAATTAATTAATTTTACTTTGTTTAATTGTAAATAAAAACTCACATGTTAAATTTAGTTTATAAATAAATATAAGTTTACCTTTTAAAAGAAAATATTCTAAACTAATTATAATATAAATAAATTCTTTATACATGTATTTTATAATCACTTTAAATTTAAGCATTTTTAAAAAAAAGACAAACAAAACTTTATTTAAAACCTTTTCAAACTATCTTATTAACAATTATCCTATATTTTAAAAACAATTGAATTAGTCTTTTAATTAGATTTTGAAGAATATTATTTTTTTAAACAAAGCTTTTAAATTACAATATTCATACATATATAAACTATCAATAGATTTAAAATTAAATTTCAAAACAACTCAAATTATAACATATACGTACAAACATATATATTACAATTTGCAAACTCAATCTTTTAATTTGAAACAAAAGATCTCCTATTCACAATATATATCAAATGTATATATATGAATAGAATAAAATTTCATTAACTTTGACAAACAAATCTTATCAATATTACCATATTAAAAATTCATTAACCTTTAAAAGATTAAATTAGCCAATTTTAAATTAAAATTATAAAGAAAATTTATCAAACCAGTTAAATTATTTATACAGATTATTAAATTGTTATTGCCCAAAATTCCGGGTCGTTACAATCCTCCCCCTTAAAAGAATTTTGTCCCCGAAATTTAAAAGCAAAGGTAATTTAATAACCCAGTACAGATTTTAATTTCAAACAGCAAAGCATTCCTAACAACCAGTTACTAACAACCAGAGCAATCAGTTACACAAATAAACCTAACTAATTATTCTGACACAAATCAGAATAAATCTCTAATACTATCTCGAGTTTCCCAAGATAAATCACTGGGAGACTCGCTCTACAAAAGCCAACAAACTGACTACACAACCAAAAATCCAGAGCTCCACTCATCTCTAGATCCATCAATCTGAACATAACATCAGATTACTCTCAAATCCAGCTCAACATCCAACTCCAACTGAACTATAGATTCAACAACCAATCAATGAATCATACATGTATTCCCTTAGAGATACGTGAAATACAATGAATTCTAGCTATCCAAACTGGCAATTCAATCTTATCCTATCGAAAACACAAATAAGAAATCTTCAAATGCCTCAGCACTAACCAACCAATCTTATCCAATAACTGTTCTCTTAACCAGAGAATTTGAACAAAAATGAAGTCTCCAATTTCAAATACCAAACTCCTTATCTCATATCTGCATAGCTCAACAGACAATCTTGGGCTGCCAATCTCTTCCTGATCAGCTCAGTTTATACTGACACTTCCAGAAACAACTAGACCAAAGCAAACAGCTTCTGGATCCTATTCAACAGAAAAGTCTTCAAAATCCGTCGAAATCCAGAACACAAGCTCTTCTACTCAAGCAATAACAAACAGAACTTACTTCCTTCCTTGCACAGCAGCTACCTCGCTTCCGCTGCACAACTCTGATTCTAAAGTAGATGGAAATACTATTGATGAACACGAGTACAAACTTATCCAATATATCCGGGAAACTTTGTTCATCAAATCCATAAAAATCTGAGTGACACATCAGACTTGGTCACACAACCCTAAAACAGAATCCTATTTAAGAGCTAAATCAGTCCAATTCCAATTCCAAAAATTCTGAGCTGCTATTCCAATTCTACTACTAGGCTGACCACCAAAATCGCTTCTGGAACCAAAACAATACAGAACTCAATTCCAGATGCATACAAACTTCTGATTACTCCAGCAGCTCCTACTTCCTCATGAGAATCCTCAGTCTCAAACAAAAGAATGCTCAAGAAAATTCCAAACCAATCGCAAGTCACTTTTGCGATCCAACCTAATTCGAATTCCAAAGAAACTGTCCTCTCTTTACCAATTATAATAGCTCTAAGCTTCTCCAAACAAGGTTAACCCTTCAAGAAAACATTCACCGACTGCCCAGACTGCTGATAGAAGAACCACCAAGATTTCTGAACCAACGGAGAAACAACCACACTACTGCTGCTTCCAAACTCTGCCTTGATGATACAGCAAAGCTAAAAGACCTCCTCGACAACACACCAAACACTTCGAGTTGCACTGCTATCACAGCTAACCAAAAACTTCTAATCCAAAGGCTTCTCCAAAACCAAAACTATCAACAAACCACACAACTGACTTCTAAGATGGCATACAACTCTTCAAGAAACTCGAGCTCCAAGCCAAGCATCCATATCTCACTTTCCTTAGGGAGTGACAATGTGACCATGCCGAAGCGAAACAACTTATAGACCTTAGTCTCATATCCCAAAACAGCCAAACTCCTTGCTAGAGATCCAAACAACTTCTACACAGACGAGTCTTCTCTTTGGCAGGTAAAGACTGCTCCTCAGCTACTTCTAAAACTGCTTCAACAGAAAACACATTCGGAAAATATCCAAGGATACTACATCTCATCACGCAGTTATCAAGATACCATCACTTTTATCTGCACTTCCATCAAATCCAAACTCAAGAGAAATTCGCTTACCCGAGCGAAATCCAAACTTACATTCCAAAGATAGACTCCGAATCTTTGAAATGATTTCCTTCGGATATCAGAGAAATCCTTACTCCAAACTACAAATCTCACTCGAGATGGTATCAGGTCTACAGTCTCAACAAATACTTCCAACCTCAAACATATGGAACCTCTTCCATCAGTGGTAGTCGTGTTACACACACACACCACTAATCCATCTATCCACCTCTATAACTTATATTGGAAAATCCGAACAGATAACCCAACAAATTAGGTGTATATATATATATAGTTATATATAAAAATTACAAGTACGCTCTCTCAAGAAAGACACCACTACAGAGCCTAGGTATTCACTCAACCTAATGCTTCCTAAAGAAAGATACATTTCAGAGCCTAGGTATTCACTCAGCCTAATGCTCTGATACCAAATGCGACGACCCGACTTCCTATCTCCAGGAAATCGCATCATCTTGAAGAAAGAAAGGGATAGAAGAAGAAAAGAAAAAGAAAGATGAAATAGAACAACATCAGAGAACTCACAGCGGAACGAATGAAATATAATAATTAACATAAAATATTACATAGTATCTCATTACATTAGAGTACACAACTTAAACAACAGACAATAGACCGTTATAAACTTCTGTCTAACTATACAACTCAAGTACAACATGAACAGATACAACAAACACAGCGGAACCAATATATATCTACACGTCGAAGCCTCCTGCTCCATATCTCCTTCAGAATTCGTCAAGCTAACCTGATCTACTTGACTACTCATACATAATATGAGTACCCAAGAGTTTAATAAAACAGAAAATAAACACTCGGGTCAGACAGGGGTCTGGTTTGAGTAAACGAGTTAAAATTGCTTAACTTTAGAAAAACCTTTGAAAGAAAAGGTATCACATAAGACTTCCCATACATAAACATGGAAAAGTTTCTACCTTACGCTAACCAAAACATTTGATAGGAAATTTAGTGATATTATAATAGTGTCTAGGGTTTTCAAGTAAATAAGAAATAACCGAAATTGTTACATGATTAAATTCCAGCTACTAGCCACAAAAGTGGGTAATACAATCAAAACCGTAGGGTCTCGTAAGAAGAATGAGTTTCCATCAAAGGCAGGGCTACTGGGGTACCGCCCATCACAGTACATGGCCTAGATCACAGTACCGAGGAGTACTCCCGCTCCCCTGCAACATAAGGCCTGAACCATCCCTTACTGGACAGTCCCGAACAAGACCACCCCGTAGTTGGCGCGACCAACCACACACTAAGCCGAAATAGAAAGGGACCTCTAGACAGGGGTAAATCTCACTCTCAAGTGGGGGCTACCCACGAAGCCTTGCTGCACCTCCCCTGTTTTAGCCATTCTCGATTGATGAGGCTTGAGGTTACGATTACCTTTATAGAACACATCTATCTTAGAATGCTCATCGTCTACCTGACGATGTTCTGAAAGCATTCAATCCATACAAGTTCGTTCCGGGTTCGAACGAAACCGAAGGCACTATCTCGTTGCACTCATTTTTGGAATCACCCTCAGAGTCAACGACCATAGCCCTTGCACTCTGATTCGCCATCTCGAATCTATAAGCACTATTCCGTCAACTCATTACGGAATCACCCATAGAGTTATACTGACGTATAACCCTTACACCTCGAGTCTTCACTTGCTCCACTTGGATTCACGACCTAACGTTTAATTGGAATTGATGTGGTTTTCGGATATCCAAATATGGAAACCCGATCCCGGTCTCACCGAAACCAAACGACCTTTTAATGTCCAAGTTGTACTTAAGGGTTTAAACAATTAAACTCATATTCAGGATGAAATAAACAGATAAATGAATTATATTATCACAATAGATAATTCATAACAACATTCATCTTCACAAAGCAGCATATCACATAACAGAGATATCTAATATCAACCAGTATCAAACATCCAATATCAACCAATCATACAATATCAATCTCCAAATATTGATCATCCAATATTAACCAATTAACCAATATTAATCAATCAACCCATATAAATCAAACATCCAAAACAGAATTGATTATCTCTTAATCAATTGAATTACCCTAATCCTTCTTCATTAATTATTATTCCAAATAAAATAAATTAATTATCTCTAATGATCTTCACTAATTAATCTTCCTTGATTAATTATATTTAATTACATTCAAGTAATTATTCTTAACCATATTCAGTAATTAAATCTTTAATTACTATCATTAATCACAATAATTAATGATCATTCATTTACTTCTATTAATTAACTATAATTAATTGCATTATACGTCAATTAATTACAATAATTAATCATCCTTAAATTAATTACTTATAATAATAAATCTTAATCAATATCATTAATCACATTAATTAATGATCCTTATTAATTAATAATACTTTAATTCATTAACTCATTAACTTGTAATTAATCAACTCATTAATCAAAATTAGTAACTAATAATTTGTAATTACTTATTTTAATTAATTAACTTCTTAATTAATTAATTCCTAATTTAATTATATTAATCCTTGATTAATTAATCCAATTAATTAATCCCTAATTACTTCATTAAGTAATTATTAACAATTAAATTAATAAATAAATCCTTAATAAATGACCTTATTAATTAATTACAATTTTAGTTAATTACCCTTAGTGATTAATCTTAAATTAATCCATTCATTAATTAATTAATCACATTAATTAATTAACTAAATAATCAAGTAATTAACTCTTAATTGCTTACATGAGTAATTATCTCTAATTACTTCCATTAATAAATCTTAATTATTTTCTTAATTAATTATCTTTAAAATAATTATATTAATCAATTCTTTAATTAATATTATTAAGTGATTAACCAATAACCACTTCAACTAATTACTCCATGAGTAATTACCATTAATTACTTCCATAAGTAATTAACTTCCTTAATTACATTCAACAATTAACCATTAATTACTTTATTAAGTAATTATACATAATTAATCCATAATTAAGTGATTATATAAATTTAAATAAATAATTAACTAATTATTTAAAATTAATTAATTAACAAATCTTCTTATAATTAAAGCAAATCTTTAATTAATTAAGAGAAGCATAAATCTTATTTAATCTCTTACTTATTAATAATTATATTTAATTAAGTATTCTTAA
This sequence comes from Allium cepa, assembly GCA_030765085.1. Lineage (NCBI taxonomy): Eukaryota > Viridiplantae > Streptophyta > Magnoliopsida > Asparagales > Amaryllidaceae > Allium > Allium cepa. The sequence goes on from CM060929.1 coordinate 204,325,819, forward strand.
GTCATATTCAAATAATTTAACCTTAATTATCTTTATAAATAAATTATTTGAATAAATTTAAATCTTATTAATTCAAAGACATATTATTAAACTTGATTTACAAAATCCTAATAATAGCCTTACTTGTAGATAAAGCATTTATGAATCATTTCCAAATTTAAAACACTTTGAATTATCAAGTTTTAAACTTACCTTTCCAATATAATTTGTAATCTTGTTTTTAAAACATTACTTTTTAAATTTTCTTTAAAACTTTAAATTCAAACACTTTTTTTTATACTAAAATTCAAACTTTAATTAAGTAAAATTACTTTCAAAGAAAACATGTCAAACGTTTAAATTTGAAAGTAAATTCAATTTACATTTTAAAGTTTGATTAACTAAATTTCAAAACAAACAAGTTTTTTTAAACTTTGAAAATTCGTTTTACTTTAAAGACTTGTTTATGATTTAAAACTTGTTCTTTAATTACTCCAAGTAAACTACACTTATATCATTACAGACCTAATCTATAACACATCAACCAAAAAAAAACTTACTCCCAGGAAACACTCGAGCAAATCATGATATCTACTCGTGCCAAACACTCGCAGCAAATCCCAGCTACCCACTTCGAGTCTTCTTCCTGAAAACACGAGAGCTCACCTGAGAAAAACTCCATCTTCCCAAAACAAAAAACTTCACCGTGCACGGTGCAAACACGGTGCACGTTGCACGACTCCTCCGGCCACTGATGATCTGCGTGACGTCCAACCACCATCACACGCAACCCCAACATCTCAATTATCAACCCAGATCGAACGAAACTTACTCGATTCAAAATTTCGCCTTTCAGCCAGAACTTGCATGAACAACAACCAACAGAAAAAGATCACCGCCGGCCACCCTTATGTCGAGACACCGAGCCGTCCACACCACACCATCTTCTCGAATTCCAGCTACTCTCACAAGCCACGCGCTTGACTCCGATCAATACACGACATCGTAAAACCCAAAAATGCATCGCCTTCAATACAGGAAACCAAAACCCTACTAGACCCAAATTCAATCAACACAGCCATTATAAAAATTCTCGGGTATTTTTCCCTAAATCAACATTCAACAAGCTAGCCTCGATCCAAATTCCATACCAATTCAATGTATGGATAATCAGTAATTTCCAAAAACCCCTTTTTCAAACAAAACCAAATTCCTAATCAAATTGTCAACTAAATTTTTTGATATTAACTCCTAAATTCATTATTTACTGTCATGATTACAATCATGTAATCCAAATCCAAAATTGCATAAGTTGATTTTTAACTATTTTAGCTCTTCACTGTATTTAATACTTTTATATGAAAAGTACTAAATATAAAACCTTTAAACTATTTTTATATTCACTATCAAATATTAACTTACAATTTCCATTTTATCATCAAAGTCCATTAATGATGTTACTGGGAGATTAATATTTTTGAAGTGAAATCTGTTCAAAAGAAAACAGAGAACAGAATTTTTTTTATAAATATACAGGCCTATTTCACAATTTCAACTTTAAATCAACATGCATTCATATCAATGAACATATAAACATTTTAAATCTATGTTACTGCAATCTTCATCACTGATACCAATATAACCTTTATTTAAAAAAAACTGTTTTTAAAATTGTTTACTCACATGTTTTACAGTGCAAAGAACAGAACAAGCTTTATTTCTTTTACCCAGGCTTGAATATTTTAGATCTGAAGAATACTGAATGCATGCCATCAAATTTATGATGTAAACTTGCTGTTGCTTAAAAGTGTTGAACCGCAGATGACTTGCAGTTGAACTTCATTTGAAAAGAAGGTTGAAGTTGCAGATTTGAACTTCATTGCAGGTTGAAGATTTGCGGAGTGGAATTGATATTGCAAGTTGATGGTTGTAGATTTGTTTTACAGATTTGAATGCTATGAAGAACTTTGGTTTGCAGGTTTAATTTGAATACTTACATTACAGGTTTTTATTTCAGATTTTCAAAATGAAATTTCTGTTTTAATTTAGAAAAAGAAAACACAAAAATGAAAATATTATGGTTAAGTAGAATTAAAGAAACTAAAAATTTTAAACAAAAGAAGACACTTGCTATAAAACTTACATTTGTCACCCATAGCACTTAATTGTCTTACAAATGTTACATAAGTGTCTTAAGATAAGAACACATGTTTTAAGTATTTTTAATTAGATTTTTATTTAATTTAAATGTTAATAGAAAGCTAAATTACTTCATTCTCTTAATTAATAAGTGCTTATATATGTTTATATGGTTACACATGTTTTAAAGCGCCCAATTAATTAATTTTACTTCGTTTAATTGTACATAAAAACTCACATGTTAAATTTACTTTATAAATAAATATAAGTTTACCTTTTAAAAGAAAATATTCTAAACTAATTATAATATAAATAAATTCTTTATACATGTATTTTATAATCACTTTAAATTTAAGCATTTTTTGAAAAAAAAGACAAACAAAACTTTATTTAAAACCTTTTTAAACTATCTTATTAACAATTATCTTATATTTTAAAAACAATTGAATTAGTCTTTAAATTAGATTTTGAAGAATATTTTTTTTTAAAACAAAGTTTTTAAATTACAATATTCATACATATATAAACTATCAATAGATTTAAAATTAAATTTCAAAACAACTCAAATTATAACATATACGTAAAACATATATATTACAATTTGCAAACTCAATCTTTTAATTTGAAACAAAAGATCTCATATTCACAATATATATCAAATGTATATATTATAAATAGAATAAAATTTCATTAACTTTGACAAACAAATCTTATCAATATTACCATATTAAAAATTCATTAACCTTTAAAAGATTAAATTAGCCAATTTTAAATTAAAATTATAAAGAAAATTTATCAAACCAGTTAAATTATTTATACATATTATTAAATTGTTATTGCCCGAAATTCCGGGTCGTTACATTTAGTCTCCCTCGTAGACAAAGAGACATCGCACAATTGCTAGTCTAAATCACAAGAATGATCATCAACGATCATCAAGAAGTGTCAATTACAGTAAGCTAGTAAATATATAAACCTAGCTTCATGTCCCATAACTACTGGCTAAACTTAAATATTTACGAATAAATTGTATATCTCCACTCGAAAATTGTCACAAGAGATTCAATCGAACAAGTCCAAGAATTAACCGACGAAGTAAACGCTAGCGTTTCATATCACTTTTTTTATGAAGCCGTTTAATTAGATTTCTCGTACGAGTGAGGTAAAGGTTTGTATATTTTTAAAATGAAAAATCACAAAAATGACCGTAGAAACGATCAATCACAAAAATTCACATACGAAGATGTGAATAAAATCCAAAGAATTCGATTCAAAATTCATCAAAGTGGAAATACCCTTGCTGCACGACACGGCGCGACCTAGCAGATGTGCGACCTAAGGATTGGTGAGACTCAACAGTGCCAATGACCTAAGTGGTAGCGGCAGACGTGTAGGGCAACTTAAAATGTGGCGCGACCTAAGTGCATGCGACCTAAGGAATGTCGCGACCTAACCAAGGCACGACCTATAGGGGTGCGACCTAAAGGGGTAGCGGTATAACATGGCCGAGCAATTAAGGGGTGCAACGACCTAAGAGATAAAAGGAGGCCGAGCGACCTAAGGTGCACGCGACCTAAGGGGCAGGTGCTACCTAAACGCACGCGCTACTTAATGGGCCGAGCGACCTAATTGCGCGAGCTACAAAGCCGAGCGACCTAACTTGAGTGGCCAAAGCCAAGCGACCAAAGGGGAGGCAGCTTAATAGGGTTATGAGCTAAATTAGGCCGAGCGACCTAACGACCTAACTAGGTGCGACTTAAAGGGACCAACGGCGTTACCCAAGAAACGCGACCTAACCGAGCGATCTAGTAAATGGTACGACCTAACATGAGAACGACCTAGCTTGTCGCGACCTAAGCTCGAGCGACCAAACTGCAGACGGAGAATTTGATGTGTGCAGGCTAAGCGACCTAAGGGTTTGAAGTGCAAAAACTCTTCCAATTTGCAACCGATTGAGCACGGATGCTAGGGGATTATGCCCATAGGCTACCTGATCGTATTGGCTCCTCGATGCATCACCAAAAACGTGTTCAAACATCAAAGTTAGGATTTTTAAAGATTTGAACCCAAAACACTAAAAATTGGGATTTTCACCAATTCAATCCAAATCAATGGAAAATGCATATGTAAAAGTGTTAGGGATTTATACCCAACAATCAAAGATAGATATAGACAAAAACGTGAGGTCAAAATCTCACCTTTATACAAAATCAATGAAGGAGAAGCCTAAAAGCAAAGGAGGAATCAACCACACTTGAATCTCTACACAAGAAGCTTGAATCAATGGCTTCTCTTTGAATTTGGAGTTGGATGTTGAATTTGCAAATGAACTAGGGCTTGGATTTTTAGTTTCCCATTCCTTCCTCCATTTTTGATGAAGCTTGAGTGTTAGGAAAATGAAAGTAAAGTTATGAAGAGAAGGGGGTTGAGCTAGAGTAAATAGTTAGGCTAATGGGCTAATCACACCCAAAGCCCAATAGTGAAAAAGTGACAAAATTCCACTAACTCCAAACATATCAAAGTTTATACTCAAAAAGATCGCAAATGGTGTTTTGAACTCAATAGAAGTGGATCAGAGTCCAAATTTGACCGTATGCAAAAAGTAACTTTTCGGACTAAAATCCGACTAATGGTAAAATATCAAAATAGAATATTTAAATATTTAATCGTAAAATATGCGGGTTGTTACAGACTCCCCTACTTAAAGAAATTGCATTCTCGCAATATTTAAGAAGAAAATATAAGGTAACAACCATGAAAGCATATCAACACAAAAGAAGTTTGAAATATGAAATTCACCTCATGGAGCACGAGTAAGTAAGTCCGGATGTGTTCGCTCGATGAACTCTCTAGATTCCCAAGAGAAATCCTTAGGATTTGAGGACCATTGGACTTTAACAAGCGGAACATCTTTATTTCGAAGGCACTTGACCTCCGAAGCAATAATACGAACAGGATGTTGCTCATAAGTTAAATTAGGTGAAACTTCAATTTCTTCCACAACACCGGGCTCAAGAATAGAATCGGAATCCCGAAGGCACTTCCGTAATTGGGAAACGTGAAACACGTCATGAATAGTAGAAAACTGAGCCGGTAATAAAAGGCGATAAGCCACGTAACCAATACGTTCAGTGATAGGAAATAGACTAATATATCGAGGTGCTAACTTTCCCGATCGACTGAAACGTACAACACCCTTCATAGGTGAAACACGAATAAACACAAGATCTCTCACAGAAAATTCTAATCTCCTTCTCCGGTTATCGGCATAGGATCTTTGACTACTCTGGGCTTCTTTCATCCTATGACGAATAAGGTCAATCTTCTCTGTGGAATCATGAATAAAATGTGGACCTAAAACCATCTTCTCACCGGCCTCAAGCCAACAAGACGGAGATCAGCATGGCCTTCCATAGAGTGCCTCAAAAGGTGCCATACCAATACTAGATTGGAAGCTATTATTATAGGAAAACTCAACAAGAGAAATATGGTCTTCCTAACTTCCACCAAAATCAAGAACACATGCACGAAGAAGATCTTCAAGAGTTTGATTCACACGCTCAGTTTGTCCATCGGACTGGGGATGATAAGCGGTGCTAAAATTAAGCTTCGTTCCCAAAGCTTTTTGAAGACTCTTCCAAAATCCACTATTAAACAATGGATCACGATCACTAACAATAGAAGTAGGAACTCCATGCAATTTAATAATTTCTTTTATAAAGAGTTCGGCCAAGAGAGGAACGGTTCGATTGGACTGAACGGGAATAAAATAGGCGGATTTAGTACGTCTATCGACTATCACCCATAAGCTATTATGGCCCAAACGAGAATGGGGAAGGCCGTCAATAAAATCCATGGAAATTTGGTCCCACTTCCAAATTGGAGTTTCTAAAGGTTGTAATAACCCACCAGGCCTTTGGTGTTCGGCCTTAACGAGTTGGCAAGTCATGCAATACTTAACAAAGTTAGCAACATTATATTTCATTCCCTCCCAATAATAAAGTCGCCTCATATCTGCGTACATTTTACTACTACCGGGATGAATGGTAAATTTACAACGATGAGAATCTTCTAAAATGTCTTTACGAAGATTACTAATATTTGGTACGACAAGCCTACCAAATTTTCGAATACCGCCACGAGAATCAATATCAAAGTCTTTCAAGCCTTCAATATTAATTTTATCCCTAAAATTTTGGCCAAGAAGAGCAAATTCGGGATCTAGCTTTTGATCTTCAAGAATGCGGTCTAAAAGAGAAGGATGAGTCTCAAGGCTACATAACACAAGAGATGAACATAAATCGTGAACATGATCATGAATATCACAAGTGGACCGAATTCTGAGATCATTCCATTCGGATATCGTCATAGAAACAACCGCTTGTTGCTTACGGCTAAGTGCATCGGCAACACGATTTCCCTTTTCGGGACTATAAAGAATATCAAGATCATAAGCTGCAAGAAATTCGACCCAACGTTGTTGACGCAAATTAAGTTCCTTTTGAGAAAATAGATACTTCAAGGATTTATGATCGGTATAAAGAATAATTTTTTCTCCCAAAAGATAATGACGCCAAATACGAAGGGCGAAAACAATAGCCGCGAGTTCTAAATCATGAGTGGCATATCTAGTCTCGGCTGGCTTCAATTGCCTAGAAGCATAAGCAATAACACGTTCACTTTGCATAAGAACGGCACCCAAACCAACGCGACTAGCATCGATATAAACAATGAAATCTTGGTTTCCCTTAGGAATCACTAGAATAGAGCATTGGAAAGGAGTTCTTTTAATTTATGAAAAGAAGCTTCACATTTGTCCGACCAAATGTACTTAGCTCCCTTCTTTGTCAAACTAGTAAGAGGCATAGAAATTTTGGAAAAGTCCTTTATGAAATGGCGATAATAACCTGCCAATCCAAGGAAACTATGAATTTCCGTTACACTTTTCGGTCTCTTCCAGTTTTGAATTACTTCAATCTTTGAAGGATCCACGGAAATTCCGGACTCGGAAATAATATGACCGAGAAACTTCACACGAGATTGCCAAAAATGGCATTTAGAAAATTTTGCTTTCAATTGATTGCTCCTAAGGGTTTCCAACACGATCCGAAGATGCTTTTCATGCTCCTCCTCGGTTTTAGAATACACAAGAATAACATCAATAAAGATGAGAACAAACCGATCGAGGAAGTCTTTGAAACTCTATTCATAAGGTCAACAAAATAAGCCGGAGCATTTGTTAAACCAAATGGCATAACAAGCCATTCATAAGATCCATAACGAGTACGGAACAATGTCAAAGGAATACTATCCTCTGCAATACGAAGCTGATGAAAACCGGTAGCTAAGTCTAATTGTGAAAGGACTTTAGCACCACTAAGTTGATCGAATAAATCATCAATCCGAGGTAAAGGATATTTATTCTTGATAGTAAGATCATTAAGCTTGCGGTAGTCAACGCAAAGCCTAAGTGTACCATCGGATTTCTACACAAAAATAGCCGAAGCTCCCCAAGGCGAAGAACTAGAGCGAATAAATTGCTTTGTCTCAATTCAGATAATTGTTTGCGCATCTCCTCATTTTCTTTATTGGGCATACGATAAGGAGGACGAGTAAAAGGTTGAGCTCCAGGAATGAGACTAATTCTGAACTCAATTGCTCGCTTAGGTGGTAATCCTAAAACGGGCTCAAATATGTCGGAAAATTCACGAACAATGTGAATAAGAGAAATAATATCCTCCTCATTATCATTATCATCATCATGAGGATTTAAAGAATATAAAGATGCAACTAAGCTGGAATCCTAATCTTTAAGGTCAATAGAAATCTGCTTAACAGATTAAGGATGTCGAAGATAAATAGTCCGCTCAGGACATAGGATTCGGGCTTTATAGCGGTTAAGCCAATCCATTCCCAAAATCATTCGAAAGCCTATGTAGCGCATAGCATGCAAATCGGCTTGGAAAGAAATATCACACAAAATAATCTCGACATCTTTACACAATAAACTGATTGTTGCGGATCCACCAACTGGATTCGCAATTCTCAAAGAAGTCATTAAACATAAAACATCCAAAGAAAAAGTATCAACAAGTTCTTTTTATATAAAATAATGGGACGCACCCATATCAAAAAGAACTCGAATAGGATGATCACGAAATAAAATAATGCCATCAAGGATAGAATGAGAAATACCTTTACCACGAGATGTGTTGCCAGGGGCTTGAGCAACATTAAGCTTTCCCTCCTTCCTATTTTGAAGTTTGGGACAAGAAGATAAATAATGATCCGGGCTTTTGTAATAGTGGCAAGTACGAGGCTTTGAACACTTGTTCGCATAATGGTCTTTAGAACCACAGTTGTAGCATTGCCCAACACTTGAGGTAGAAGTCTTAGTTGCCGGAGAGGCTCGCTTCCCTTTCTTACTGTTGGGATAAGGACCCTTGAACTTATTAGGCCTTTTTTTATTATTGAAGTTTGGTTTGGCATCATAACTTTAACATCACTCTCCCTATCTGCATCTTCAAGACGAAGAGCGATATCAACGAGTTGATCAAAAGAAACTTCTAATTTTAGAAGTAATGGCTTCTTGAGATTTTTATTCAAGCCATAGACAAATCGTTAGTTTTTCTTCAATGGGGTGTTTATGTACTCGACCCTGTATTTAGAAAGTGATTCAAATGATGCGACATAGTCTGTCACAGAGGATTCACCTTGAACAAGGTCAATGAAATGGTGAGGCAAAGTCGCCTTCTCAGCTTTTGGCATAAATTTTAATTCGAAGCGCTCCCGGAATTTCTCCCAAGTAAGATCCGCTTCATTTATTTCAAAAATCAGAAGCTCATACCAATCTAATGCTCTTTCTGGGAGCATGCTAGAGGCCACCTGAACACGGTGAAGATCAATAAGATTCATGTGAGAAAAGATTCGATTGCACGATCTCAGCCAAGCCTGGACTTCAATAATGGTTTCAGAACCTTTGAATGGCTTTCCACCCAAATTAGTATAATCGTTGCACAATCGTGCAAATCCAGACCTAGGGTGAGTAGACTCCGGATTAGATCCGGCTGCTTGAGCATTCCTTACTAGATCAAGAAGCTGCTAGGCAGACATAAATACTCCATCTTGGGGAGTAATACGAGATTGACCAGCGCTGGGACGGCCAGGTCTAACCATTTCTCTTCCTTTTGAAAGAAAGAAAGAAGAAGGATAAGGTTATTTACCAAATGAATATCAAGCAATCTTGATAGATAAACAAGAAATCATAAAGAAAATATGATGAATCGGTACGAAGACTCGAATTAAATCCTAAAGCACGACTCCGAAGAGGGACTTAGGACGATGATCCTTGCTAGATTATTCTACATTGTTCCGAAGATTGGCTCTGATACCAAGCTGTGACGCCCCACCTCTATACCCACGCTAGCCAAGGACAGTATGGGGTAATGCTGTCAACTAGCACGGAGAATAAGGCTGTTGAGGAGCGACCCTCCATGTAATTGCTTTGTGCGAGCACCGATATGTCAGATAGCACAACATGCATTTCTTTAAGGAGGGAAATCCGACATACCGATACAAACTCAAAGCTACTACACAGTGGCTATATATATTCTTTCGGAAACAGATACAGAAATAAACATAACACAAATCAGTCACAGACATCCATATCACAAAGGCGGAAATAGATATGAATATATAACACATGAAAGTGTACATCAGAGTAGTGGTCAAACAAGATCCACAACATCACAAAAGAATATCTACAAGTGCTAGACAAAAGAATATGGATGCATCAATGAGTCTATATCTCAAATGTATACAACAAAAACACTAATCTAAGTAGTTAGCCAAAAGTCAGGGTGATAATCCCAGATGTGAAGTCAAGTAGAAGCACCTGTAACATCTCAGTCTGACCCGAGTATTATTTAATAAGAAAATAATAAACGGATCAGTCTAGCTATAAATATCAGATAAAATGATATAGAATAAGAGATATGACATAAATATATAATAACCATAAAGCCATACTTTAATAAGTTTGCAATTGAAAAATCAACTAGGGATTAATCAATATCACGAGAATCTTCTCAAAGATCAAAAGGAATGTCATACTTCTTATTTACCAAATCACCAAACTATAAATATTGACAATAATATCAATGTCAATCACAAAAGTTAATGACACACATATTCACCAATGCACAAATATTGATAAAACTTATCAATGTAAATCACGAAAATTGGTGAAAACACAAATTTCAGAAATCATCAATGGAAATCCAGAAATCACAAAAAAGGGGAGGCCTATCACAAAACGGGAGCATAAAAACTCACCAACACGTGTAACACAAAATGGAACGTTATTCCATGGTTGCTAACCATTAATTTTGAGCCGAAGCTCCATAAAAACGGCCTGAATACCATAGTTCGCTACCCCACCAATTTGAGCCGAAGCTCCACAGAAACGGGGTTTAGTCTCCCTCGTAGACAAAGAGACATCGCACAATTGCTAGTCTAAATCACAAGAATGATCATCAACGATCATCAAGAAGTGTCAATTACAGTAAGCTAGTAAATATATAAACTTAGCTTCATGTCCCATAACCACTAGCTTAACTTAATTATTTACGATCAAATTGTATATCTCCACTCGAAAATTGTCACAAGAGATTCAATCGAACAAGTCCAAGAATTAACCGATGAAGTAAACGCAAGCGTTTCATACCACTTGTTTTACGAAGCCGTTTAATTAGATTTCTCGTACGAGTGAGGTAAAGGTTTGTATATTTTTAAAATGACAAATCACAAAAATAACCGCAGAAACGATCAATCACAAAAATTCACACATGAAGACGTGAATAAAATCCAAAGAATTTGATTCAAAATTCATCAAAGCGGAAATACCCTTGCTACATGACACGGCGCGACCTAGCAGATGAGCGACCTAAGGAATGGTGAGACTCAATAGTGCCAACGACCTAAGTGGTAGCGGTATACGTGCAGGGCAACTTAAAATGTGGCGCGACCCAAGTGCGCTCGACCTAAGGAATGGCGCGACCTAACCAAGGCGCGACCTATAAGGGTGCAACCTAAAGGTGTAGCGGCATAACATGGCCGAGCGACCAAGGGGTGCAACAACCTAAGAGATAAAAGGAGGCCAAGCGACCTAAGGTGCATGCGACCTAAGGGTTAGATGCGACCTAAACGCACGCGTGACTTAATGGGCCGAGCGACCTAATTGCGCGAGCTACAAAGCCGAGCGACCTAACTGGAGTAGCCAAAGCCAAGCGACCAAAGGGGAAGCGTCTTAACAGGGTTGTGAGCTAAAGTAGGCCGAGCGACCTAACGACCTAACTAGGTGCGACTTAAAGGGACCAACGACGTTACCCAAGAGGCGTGACCTAACCGAGCGACCTAGTAAATGGTACGACCTAACATGGGAATGACCTAGCTTGTCGCGCCCTAAGCTCTAGCGACCTAACCGCAGGCCGAGAATTTGATGTGTGCAGGCTGAGCGACCTAAGGGTTTGAAGTGCAAAAATTCTCCCAATTTGCAACCGTTCGAGCATGGACGCTAGGGGATTATGCCATTGGCTACCAGGTCGTATTGGCTCCTCGATGCATCATCAAAAATGTGCTCAAACATCAAAGTTTGGATTTTTAAAGATTTGAACCCAAAACACTAAAAATTGGGATTTTCACCAATTCAATCCAAATCAATGGCAAGTGCATATGTAAAAGTGTTAGGGATTTATACCCAATAATCAAAGATAGTTATAGACAAAGATGTGAGGTAAAAATCTCACCTTTACACAAAATCAATGAAGGAGAAGCCTAAAAGCAAAGGAGGAATCAACCACACTTGAATCTCTATACAAGAAGCTTGAATCAATGGCTTCTCTTTGAATTTGGAATTGGATGTTGAATTTGCAAATGAACTAGGGCTTCGAGTTTTAATTTCCCATCCCTTCCTCCATTTTTGATGAAGCCTGAGTGTTAGGAAAATGAAAGTAAAGTTATGAAGAGAATGGGGTTGAGCTAGAGTAAATAGTTTAGGCTAATGGGCTAAACCAAACCCAAAAGCCCAATAGTGAAAAGGTGACAAAATTCCACTTAACTCCAAACATATCAAAGTTTATACTCAAAAAGATCGCAAACTGTGTTTTGAACTCAATGGAAGTGGTTCCGAGTCCAAATTTGACCGTATGTAAAAAGTAACTTTTCGGACTAAAATCCGACTAACGATAAAATATTAAAATAAAATATTTAAATATTTAATCGTAAAATATGCGGGTTGTTACAGAAGGTGTCGGCGATCTGGGATTTGATGGAGGAATTTCAGCCCTATATTCAGGTTGACTAACTCTGTCCATTGTGTTTCTTACAATTACATTTTCCTTTTCTATTCTTAAAGGAGTAGCTTCAGCATTGCTGAATCTTGGTTCCTCTAATTTAGAGTTAGAACCTAATTTTAGGTGTGTGACTCTGTCTTTTGAAAATCTAATTTCGACGTCACCATCAGAATATTCAACAATTTCTTTTAATTTTTTATTTTCTACTTTAGTAGGTTCATTTGCTTCTTTAAGAAACCATTTTTCTGGTAAATTTATCTCATTCCAGCTAATCGATTTGGGAATTACAGCATTACTTTTACCGATGTCTGTTATAAACAGTGTAGTTGTACCTTGATTTTTAATTGGTATATGCTTTGCATCAGTAATAATAGTATTCATTACTTTATAGCATATTCTATAAATAAGAATTACATTCCGCGTTCCTGGTTTCATATTAAAACCTTCAGTTTTTATGTCCAAACAAATAGACCGGAGTAAATTTGGATCGGACAAGGACATAGTAAAATTAGGAAAGCATGAAAAATAAATTGGTCCATCACATAATGTTGATTCAACTATTCCTAATAAGGAATCATGGAATTTATTATGTCTTTTATCTCTAACTGCAATAATAGCAAACGTATTTAGACCTAATCTTGTAACTGGTTTTAAGGCGACTTGAATTAATCCAACATGAATAAATTTATATTTTTCTTTATGTAAATTTAAAAGCTTTTTTGAAAATAAACTAAATGAACTATATCCTTCAGATAAAGGGATTGTATGTTCAACCGTTTTAATTATATGATCAGTTTTTGTAATAAACTTTCAGTTTTCTTATAAATCTTTGAAGGCGAATAAGCCGGAATATTCCAATTGTTTAAACTAGATTCTAAATATTTATTGTAATTTCTTTATTTTTACTGAGAATTTCTCTGTCTAGATTATATAAGCCGTTATTATTATTATTTCTAAATGATAATGCTCTAGATAGTCTTTCCATATTATCTACCTTATCACTGTCAACGCTTTACACAAAACATCCCTAAACGCCTATTCATGGCAAACAAACGGGAAAAACACTGCTACGCGACTTGAGAACAAAGTCCCGGGTTTCAAAGACAAATAATAAGTAGGATTAGCTAGATTTTATCATATAGAATTAAAATAATAACAGTTTGATAAACTAGCACCAAAAAAATTCTACAGTAATTGTTAACAAACGATGATGAATAGTACGGTGAATAGTAACCACGGATGAATAGTACAAAATAGTACCTTAGTACAAAATAGTACCTTCTCTCTTGGCCGTTTAAGCTTGAGCAAACCTAGCCCCTACCACCACCGGGCTCTGATACCAAACGGCTTCGGACCTTCATTTGCTCCTTGTTTGATGGAAAGATGTAAGATAACAGTAGCAGTTTTTGCAAGTGCAGCTATTATATTACACAGAGAGATTTATTTGAGGAAAATAAAATTTTATTACAATGGACTATATTACAAAGAGTAGGCTATCTGCCATTGCAATAACTTAGCAAACTTTAAAATTTTGATTACAAACTCTGCCCTTTAACATCGAATACACACACATATATATACTAGTACATTCGGTTATTAGGTTTGTATAAACCGACATCTTCCCTTCTTCTGCATCCTTATCAACAAGCTTTCCATCTTTTCTTCAGCAATAATTAAGCTTTTGTCACATCATCATTTGTCTTTAGCCATTCATTTGCCACTATTTCTTATCTTTAGCAATTATAATGCTTTTGTCACATCAGGTCATATCACCTTTTGAAATAACATTAGTGTATGAAATATTTGCTGGCATTATTTCATCCTTATCTTTATAAGATATTTTTGGTTAGAATTTCATCCTGTCTGTGGAGGGCCTTCTGGAACGTGTCCAGGTGGAGGAAATCCTGGAGGCGGTGAAAATGGTATTTCATCTATAATGAAAGTTACAATACCTGGCTGGTGAAAATATACATATACCATCCAGACTCCATTAACCTTCTTTTTAACGCATCTCACATTGTGCCTTTAGCTTTTAGCATATAATCTTCCATTTCCCTTGGTCTCTTCATGAACTTGGATCTGTAGACATGCTCATAGGCTTATCATCACTATCCGAATCCAATATGGCTTTGAGTTATATTTTGAAATTTCTTTTTGTGGAACTTGCCATTAATTCTTTTAGTAAGTTAGATAATTCCCTTTTAGGTGAATCTGGTATTTTTTGCGGTTCATGGCTAATTAAACCCTTTTGTGAATAAATTGAATCTTTGAAAAATTCAAACTTATACCACCATTTAATTAAAATCCTTCTTCCTAAATAAGGAATATTTTCGAATTTTATTTCAAACTTTTGTAAAGTTCTTGGAACAACAATGACATCCCATTTCATAATCCAGGGTACTTGATAAAGTGCTGCAAAATGTAGATTATGATATTTCATGGAAATATTTATTCGAACAAATTCGTCATAAATATTTCTTATTTTTTTGTGGTAAAATCACTGGATATAATCCAAAGTTTGAAAACCAAACTACAAACCAATTTGGAAAATTTGTGGTATTTTGAGTTTTAAATTAAATAACCAACTATGTTTTCTCTGCCTGTTTCCATAAGAGAAAGCAAGCTCCCAAGCATTAATATAGTCAAAGTAGTTAAAATTTAATTTTTTCCTATAAGGATTTTTTGAATTTATAATTAATTCTTTAGGTTTATATAAATCACTTTCCCATTGTTCTGGGGTAATTATTTTAACAATGGTGGCCTTTGAGAAAGCCCATTCTCCACCAGTTCTCATGGCGGATTCAAATTGTACAGAACCTGTGTAGGTTTAAATTTCTTGGTAGAAATTAAAATCCTTTAGATAAAGGTATGGATCAGTAAAGTTTTTTAAATAGAAGGTCATAACCTCTTCTGCAGATAAATGAATATATTTTTTCTCTACAGGAGATGCCTATATGGTTGATGTTGGAATATACGGGTATAGGTATTCTCTTTTAGATGTAAACTTTATTGCCAACTCATAAGCATCAGCTTTGAGTTGTTCATCAACTGGAGTTGTCTTTAAGACCTCTTCTCGAAGAATTTTTTCATCCTTCAGAAAGGCCGACTTATAAGTCGTTGTGGGACGAGATAGTGCAGTTTTACCGCTTTCTGCCTTTTCTTTGCCTTTATTCATTTTTTCCCTGTAAAAATTCTCGAGTTAAGAAATCTGGAAACGCATTATCAGATCATTTAATAAACTCAATATCAAAATCGAATACTGATAATATTGCTTGTTTTTTGCGTTTCCTAAAATTATCTCGAGCTAAGTAAAATAAACGTTTGTTAACGGTCATGCATTTTACTGACCTTTTGATATGTAGACATGGGATGTACTAAGTTTGTGTTTTCAATATACAATGTTAATTTGATGTTATGCATAGATTTGAAGATTTGTATGCACTTTCAGTCATGTATACAGATGATTGAGTTTCATATTTTGTTTTTTTATTTCTTGGTCGGAGAGCATACCCACAAGATAGGTTGAAATTCATTTAACACTTATTTCCTTATAATACGATATTATTGCAGATTATCATGCCCTAATGTTCTAATATCAATTTAGTTGCATTTTCTACCAGCTTAAATCATAACCATGGTTAATTTTGGGGCAGTTTTTCAAACTTCCGGTTGACTTTTCCAAGCTTAGGGTTTTCAAACAGCGAGTTAGAATAATTTGCAAGTGAGAGGTAATATATCACTTAGGTATGAATTTGTTGTACGAGATTGTTATTTCATACAACTTCAAACTCATTGGAAATTATTATGATTTTTTGTTATGTCATCAACTCAGTTGCCATTTTTGTTGTATTAAATTTTTTTGTGATAACTTTTGGGGATTTGTATGCATTTCCCCCTTATTCCGTTGTTATGGTCTCCTTTTTTAACTTTAGTAATTTATAGCTGATAGAACCTATGTACCACACTTGTATAAAGCCATGTTACACGATGTTATTTAACGTGCATTTTTGATAAATTTGGATTCATAAAATAATTTATGACTATGCTTTAAATGATCGCAAAACAAATATTCGTTAATTATACTCAATAATGATGCACTATATTGTGCATGCTGTAAGTTTATGATTACAAATATGTGAAGCATCAACAAATTTCAAAATTACAAATATCCTCCTTTAAAGGCATTTTTGTTTTGTAACAATGTAATATGTCATAACTACGAAGTTCACTGTTTGTAGAATGTGGTTATGTAGAATATGGTTATGTAGAATGTAACATTCCTGAAATATTAGCCGAAATAATTCAATAATTAAATTGATTTTGAATTTAAACTGTGAATTTAATTGTGAATTAATTTGAGATTTCCAAAATAAACTTAAAATTTTAGATTATAAATAGAAATTTGGTGGGAATTTAAGGATAATTTTATTTGAGATGAATATGCACTATAATTTGAATAAATATGTATATATTTATAAATTTGGATTTTAAAACCACATAATTTTATACTAGTACAAATTTGGTAATATTTCTTTTGAAAATTTTATTTTGAATTAGATATAAATGATATAAAACTAAGCTTAAAAATAATATTGGTTTAAAAAGTAATATTATAAAATTGATATAAATAAATAAAAAATTACAAAAGCTATTTCAGAATTTTAATTCAACCCTATTATATACTTTTTTATTTGATTTGATTAAAAGATTTAAAAAAAATACATCTTCTTCTGGAAAAGAATATAGTTTTATATTTCCAAAATTTGAAATGTAAAAATATTTACAAATGTTAGGAGAATGAAAATATAAATAATACAAATCACTTCCATATTTACAAATCAATAATACAAAAGAGGTAGAACATGAAAAATATATATATTACATATGTATATGTACAAACAATGTAATCATACCTTTAGATCTTACATGTTTATATACATACAAATAGCATCATTTCTTTTGTTTAAAATAATGAAATTAAAAAAAAACAAAAATACAAGAAACTTCACATCTTCCCATATGCCATCATATAGTATCTTAGAAAATCTGAAAAAAAATAGTAGAAAAAGATTTGGCTTCACATCTTTCAAAGCCATAAAGCTGTTCAAAACATAAGATAAGAAAAAAAAAAAAACAATTCAGTTTGAACTCAAAACAAAAGAAAAACCCAAAATCTTCATTCTCAAACCATATACAAAACTGCATTTCTCAAAACCTGATAACATATGCATTCAATTCCTCTTCATAATCAAGCAAATATTCAAACCTGCATTTCAAATCTGAAACCAAACAACTCCTCTTTTCCTAAATTTCTGCCTGCATGTTTTTTTTGCATATGAAAACAAATCTGCATCATTATGAATCAAAGACCTGCATTTCAAATCCAAATCAGTAAACACTCCTCTTTTTCAAAACAAAGACCTGCATGCAATTTCTTTGAACTCTGCATTCATGAAATCTTCATAATCTGGAACAAGAAGCTAGAAGCCTGCATGTTAAAACAAGTTAAAGCTTTGCCTATCATTTACAAACAAAGAAGGCCTGCATGCATCATTTAAAAGCAAGACAAAGTGCCTGCATTTCACATTTTCAAAACTCTGGAACCTGCATAATGAAATATGCTCTGCACTTTGAATAAATGTGAGTAACTCAAACTTTTAAAATTGTTTAATAGGTAGTTAATCATGCTTATGAATTTCAGATAAATATTTATGAATTTATCTGCAAGTATGTGTTTGGTGAACATGGTTATGATTGTGCATGTGTGATTTCTGAAATTTCAAGTGATGTTTGATATTTGGATTTTTTCTTTGACTTGGTTTTGTTGTTGTTATTACTTAGTTTTGAATAAATCATGATGTTTTAGAATAGCATAAGTACTAATAGAATCAGTATGTAAATTTCAAGAATTTTAAAACTAAATTTTTAAATTTACAGTGAAGAGAAAAATACAGTTTCATGTTTACTGTATTTTACTTTTTGATCAAGATCCTTTGATCCATGCATTTGAATTGAGTGAATTGTTTTCTGGAAGTAGTTTATAAATCATAGATCATAGGAAAATTATTGGATTGATTTTCAATTCAAGTTTGGATTTGAATTTGGGGCTAAAAGTATAGAACCCTAGTTTATTGGGCATAGGAAAAAATTAGGTGCTGTTGCTTCTAGAGTGAATCGAGTTCAAGGATTCTTTGGTGAATGGTAGATGGTGTATTAATGAAGCTAATGCCGGAGCTTGGTCGATGATGTTGGTCGGAGATGGTAGTTAATGGTGTTGACAGGTTTTAGGTGATATTGGGTAAAGGCTGTTTCAGGTTTCAGGGGTATTGGGATTGCAGTGTTTTGACTCGGGTTGGCCTCGGGGGAAGTAGGAAATAACTCGAAGCAGTGAAGCTTCTGACCCGAAGTAAGTTCATGTTTGCTCGAGTGCATTGTTTCAGGTTTCTCAAAACAGAACCTGTTATGTTTTCTGAAATTTAAAAGCCAAGTTTAAATTTAAATCTGAAATTGAATGAAATTTGAATCTGAAAATGAATTCAAAATATTTGAATTCTGATTTTGAAATAATGTAAATGCAGGAATTCAAATTAGTTTAAAAAAAAAAAAAAAAAAGAAACAGGAAACTGTTTCTGTTTTATAAGATTTGAGTGCAAACTTAAAATGTGACTTAGAATTTTGAAACTGAATTTGAGTTGAATTCAAATAAGTTTGAACTCTGTTTATTTTGAAATAGTTTAAATTCTGGAGATTTCAAAATTTGATTTTTTTTTAATAAAACAGAACTGTTTCTGTTTTAAAATGTAAAAGGGTAAGTTTAAGTTTTTAAGTGAGATTTAAACTGAGTTATATCTGAAATTTGAATATGAATTCAAATTTTGACTGTCTGAAATTTGAAATCAATTATGTTTTTAAATTTAAATTTGATTTTTAACTCTCAAGTATAAAATGCATTGTTGTTTTGCATTTGAAGTAAAAGGTTAAGTATTTAATTTAGGAATTCAAATGAATTCAAATCTCACTACAAGAAAAATGAGTTTTAACAGCAGTCATTGTCAGCGTTTAAAAGTTTAATGCTGTAGAATGCGTTTGTGAGAATATTATTTTTAAGGGTTGAACACTGACAAAACTATTCGTGCTTATTTTGTTTGCCGCACCGCATACATCAGTGATTATTTCGTTTGCCGCCACTTCCCTCCCCAATTTCCATTCTCAGTTTCCATTCCCTCCCCAATTTCCATTCTCAGTTTCCATTCCCTCCCCAATTTCCAGTTTCCATTCCCTCCCTTCATATTTTTCATACTTTCAGCCATGCATCGATTTTGATTTCAACAGTAGAAATCATCTTCCTTCATCCACCGCTTCGATTTTGGTTTAGCATCTCTGTCCTAGACTTCGATTTTGGTAACCCTAAACTCAACGGAACGGGAAACTGGTGAGCGTTTTTTCTCAACCCTAGTTTTCAGTTTGGAAATTTAACTGCTTCACTTTGGAATACTTTTTCTAACTTCAAGATTCTTAATGGTTTGAACACGTTTTTATTTTATCTTAATTAAAGATTTTTTGGATGTGGTCTATCTATTTCATAAAGAAGGTAATTTGTGTTCTTATTTTCATCCTGTTTTTTGGATGTGGTCTATCTATTTTTTCCTTATGATATTATTAGGATTTAGGCATATAGTAGTATTCGGTTTTTGTGGATTTGTTCGTGTTTTTCCCCTCTTTACGCTTTGCTACAAACCTTCGATGACTTAATCAACTTCGTTGATTTCCTCACATAGGAGCCTTCACATGTTGAAGTTGTAATTCAATCAGGAAATAGGCTTACTTCATCTGTTAATTACTGAATACTGTGTTTTAATTTCCTTCCACGCTCTTACTGACTAATCCCAATTACAATTCAGGGACTTGGTCGAATTAAGCTTCATACAGACAAATGGCAGAAATTTTTTCATCGGGTACATCGGATGCTATCGGTATAACGTGTAGCGGCAGTTAGCGGCACCAGGTATGGCTCTGCTTTCGAACTAATTTTGACATTGATTTTAGTTTGATTTTTGGTTATTTTTTTTCAAGTTTCAATTTAAATTTTGATGAAGTCTTATTGGGTTCTTTTATAACTGTGTTAAAGATGAGTCGATCCTAGGCAGTTTGATTTACTTCTACAATTTTGATGGCAAGTTCCTATCATTTTCTAGATGTTATTCCATTGTCAGTTAGTTAATTTAAAATTTCTTACTGAAAAATATTTAATGTCTTTTTTATTAACAGCTTCAAAGAATTTGAGAAATCTATAGGGATACAAGTACACTTTTAGAGCATATATGGTTTCAATATTATTTAGGCTTTCTATAATATTTTTCAACCATATTCCTTCTTTAACCAATAACTTGATTTTGCAAATTCATGCTATTAATTTGAGGTAATAAACCGATGATGGAAAAACCCATATTGGATGGTCAACGGTAGACTCAAGTAGTCTCTTTAGTTGAAATTTTACATTGGTATAGATACAATATTAGTTGTTTGGTTATTTACCGACTATATAGGGTAATGGGATTCCCTATTAACCATTCAACAATTACATGCTACATTATTTTTTGCAAACATGAAAGCTTGCTCAAATGTTTCAGACTCTCTGAAACAGTGACTACAGTGTATAACTTTGGTTTAAAAATGCCATTGTTTGCTTTTGTGACCATGGGATGGCCTGTTCTTACTTGTGGTTGTTCTTCAACATTTGCTTGATTATTGTTATTTCCTGATTGATTTTGTAGAGGGTCTGAATTTTCTTCACTAACTCGATGAGTTTGCTGACTTGAGTGTGCAGGAGATTAACTGAGATAGTTGGGTAGTCCTGGTGACTCATGACCTGGTTGCTTTGACATTGTGAGTTGAGACTCATTAGCTCCAGCAGTCCTTTCAGTCTCCCTTGTTTGAGGCATATCAGTGCACACAGGTAAATCAGGTATTGATACTTTTGGATTATATATTTTCTTGGTAGTTTTTATATCTGCATTCCTAAAGGAAAATACATACTCATTAAACACGTTATAAATATTTTTTCCATTATCATCAAGACATTTATATCCCTTTTGTTTTGTCCCATAACCTAAAAAGGTACACGGTCTTGATCTGAAGTTCAGTTTATGAGTATTATATGGTCTCAAGTAGGGAAAACATGGACAATCAAAGGATCTCAAGTGTTGATAATCAGGTTTAACTTTGTATAGCGTTTCTATAGGACTTATTCCTTTGAGAACTTTTGTTGGCAAACTATTAATTAAATAAATAGCTGTGCTAAATGAATCAGACCAAGATTTTAGTGGCAGAGATGCCTGAGCTAGCAATGTAAGACCTGATTCAACTGTGTCTATGTTTTCTCTGAATGAGATCATTTTGTTCAGATATATAAGGACGTGTAGTTTTATGAATTATTCCCTTTTTTGTTGAAAAAACTGCTGAGTGGACTATACGCAGTTCCACCAATAGTTTGCATTATCTTGACTTGACAACCAGTCTATTTTAGTGGCAGAAATTCTTCCATTCAAGTATTGGATAAATTTGTACAATTTTTGTCCAAAAGTGAAGTACAGAATAACAAAGATTGAGTTTATTTTGATCTTCAAAACCATTTTTGGCAGGAACTTTGTAAAATGTTAATGCATTTTTCTTCAAATGTTAATAAATTCTTTTAATTGTTGTAAACCGGTCTAATGATGTTTGTAGATTGTTTAAACTTAACTTAATATTTATATGGCCATATTATATTTACATTAACAGTAATAATCATTTGTTATTCAGACCAAGCTTACCATGAAATAATATACTAGCAGTACATGTTCATAACTAGTGGATCACATTCATTTTGTCCCCATTTTCTTTTTCTTTATGGTAATTTTTAGTATGTTGTTAATGATGACACCATATTCACCTGTTTCCAAGTTTTGTTGAATAATCGATTTGAGTCTTTTTTAAACCCATTACAGATTTCAGGATTGGACGTCTGAACAGTCACTGAGTTCTGAAAAATTATTCAATGAAAGGCGAAGAAACATATTTGCTTCTATCTTAAGCAATATATGGGGATCAGTCCACTGGTGGATTGATGCATTAAAAACCAGTTTCAATTTTCAGTCTAAAGAAGATTCAACTCCTAAGAAACAAAAATATAAGAAGAACGCACTAGATCCTCAAGGTCCATTTCTTCAAAGATGGAATGAATAACAAGATATTAAAATGAAAGAGAGAACCAAGAACTTGATTCGCAGACAAATGCTGAATGAAAGCAAAATTTTGAGGTGAACTTGCCTAATTTCTTGTATTGGATCGGAGAGCAGCCAGTGATCTTGATCATTGGCAAGGCTTGATGATGATCTCAGTTTCAGTTTTCTTGATTTTCTAATAAAAAAACTGAAAGCAGCCAAATAGTTGAATGATGATGATTTTCTGATAACTCTTCTTGGCATGGCTTGATGATGAACTAAATGATTTAATATTTAGTTCAATCTTTTTCAGTTTGGTATTATTTGCTTATTGTCTTCTGCATTTGTGACTGAAACAAAAATGGTTAAATGTTTGTTTTGTTGCTGTGGGATGGTTTTGAATGACTGTTGTAACTGTTTGTAGTGGATAAGTGCTTGATATGTGGTTGAAGTGGGAAGTTTTCAAATTCAAAACCATTGAAAACCATTGATATGTGGTTGCCTGATCAAAAACATTCCCAGTCTGAAAGTTTTCAAATTCAAAACCTATAAACCAAGATTCAGAACAAAAGCTGAGTCAAAATCTTCAATCTGGAACAAGGGTCAAGATCAAGCAATTCCAAAAACAAATCAAGTTTCAAGTGATTCAAAGATCAGGTAGAAGTAAAATGCAGATTCAAATTAAATCCAGATCAAATAAAAAGAAAAAAATATATACTGCTCTGTTCTCCACTGACAGGTGAGCAAACTCACTTGAACCCATCTATATGTTTTGATATCTGAATTGATACTTGATGCCTGTGATGATGGATATGGGTGATAACTTGAAATGTTTAGTTATGGATATAAATGCATGTATATAAATTTAGAAATACCTGTGCCTATCTGTATATATGTGTATATATATCACCCTGTTAGTATTACAGGTTCCCATCCATTAAAATAAATTCGATTGCTCTTCCTATAATCTATTTTAGGCCTTGATCTTTGAGTGAAAAATGGTTATAAGAGTGTGATATCACTTTTAAAAATAGTTTCAAGAATGTATATCTAGTAATTATTCCTAAAATAGAAATTTGCAGTGAAAATCATTTAAAGTCAGAAAATTAAGTATTTAAATTCCAAGCTTTGATTATACAAAATGATTCGTACTTAAATATGATGATTTTTAATGGTAATATTATAATTTTTAAGTAAGTATTCGAGGAGAATTGGCAAGTTAAACAGAATCGTGAAAAATGTCAATCCCTGTTGATCAATGATCAAAGAGGAATTTACAACCCTTTCTTTCAGACGGTTATTTTTGGTAGAAGAAGATTGTAATTATTTATCTAAACTGTTTCATTTAGTATTTTTCATTTTGGAGTTTGCAAAGGAACATTAGATGCTTCAGATTCACTTTGTTAGTCACAGCTACTTAAGCGTCAACTGGAATAATAACAAAAACTACATAAACACCAATAAAATTGCTCTGTTTAACCAACAGTCCATTTTCTTTGATATAGCTAATCTCTTTAGTCTTTTGCATCAATGATAATTTACACCTATTGCTCTTTTAGTGTTATCATAAATAAATTACACCTATAGCTCCATGGTAGACAATGCGATGACTTTTTTTTAATTGTAGGAGTTACGAGAGAGCATAAAGCCATATTTCGTGCTACTTTTAAAGAGTGAGGTGTTTGGTGAAGATGATTCAACTAACGTTAAACTGTCACAAAAGAATGAGTTGATTGTTTGGCTGAGGTTGACCAAGTCTTAGGTATTTCTTGTCTTGATTGTCATTTATTGTGATATTGCATTTATGAAGTATATTATTCCAAATTGAATTTGAAAAAGGAAACTTTTTTTGGGCTTTGGATACAGAGATAACTTTATGAAGCTTTTTTGAAAAGTGATTGGGTCCATTCTTCTCTGGATGGTGGCTCGCCATTAGCTGCATTAACGGTATGTTTCATTCAAAGTTCAAACGTTAAAATATATAGGCTGATAGCCTGATCGGTATTTTTATTCATAACTTATTGAATTTACTGTTAGTAATGTGGCATGAAAACTTGACTTCTTTCCTTTGAGGTTTATATTACTAAGTTGTTTTTTAGCCACATCATTATTTTTCTTTGGAATTAGTGCAATTTAATCATTAAATATTCAGTTTGTCATTTGTTTTGTTTATGATATCAAATTTGATCCATCTCCCTATTATTCAATGGATTATCTCAAACTTTAGGAAACAAACATCTACTGAACAGTAGTATTATGCTAGCTTTAGGTGCTGAATTATTATGCATTTTATTAGACTTTAAGATTTAGTTGTTAATAAACTTAATTCAATGCATTAGCTTCTATAAGCAAGCATTGATTTCTTTCCCTTCTAACTTCAGATTTTTTTAATAAATCAAAGTTCAGGTTGTGGCAGTATTTACTGTGTCATTGTTTGTTTGGATAATATGCAGGTTGTTGAGATGGTTCGGGATTGGCACGACTGGGCTGAATGGTTCAGGATTGGCATGACTAGGTGGTGATTTCTGGTTTGCTGAGGAAGTGTGGGTATTGTTGTTGTGTATGTTGTTTGTATGGAGATGTAACAGAAAATGTGGTGAAAGAGGAACTGTTTGTATGGTGGAACAGTGAATGTTGAAGAGGCAGGCGATGTAGATTGAAGTGAAGGAGTTTGCATTGAAGTTGCAGTGGCTCGGCCGAAGTGGTTGAATGACTGGGTGGTGTGCAGAGGTTTAGGGAAGTTTGTTCTGGGTAAAGGAAGTGGTGTGCAAGGGAGATTGAAGTAGCATGGTTTTGTAAAGTAGTGTGTTCAGATTGGTGTATGTTGTGGAGGAGTAGAAGGCAGTGGGAGGTGGTTGTGATGGTTTGCAATGAAGGTGATCAAATTTTGATTTGAGGGGAGGAGTTCGTGATAGAAACTTATGGGTTGTTCTTTGCGACGGTGAAAGAGATGTATTTGATTTAGGTGAAAGAGATGTATTTGATTTAGGTGATTTTTGGAGAAACCATTTTTGTTTATGGATATTATTGAAACTTGGTTTATGGATGTCTTTTGTTTGTTAATATTGTCTTAACTAGTTTATGTAACTAATTAATAGTTATTAGAACTTGTTATATATACTAGTTGCTTGAATATGCTTAAAATATAGTTTTGGAATATTCAAAAATAGAGTAGAATATTGAAGCTGTTATATAAATAGAAGACAGCGTTTGATTAATGCTGTCAATGAAGAAACAACAGCGTTTAATTCGTGCTGTAATTATCTTGAAATTGTCAATAACAGCGTTTTTTACATGCTGTCGAAATAGTTGATGATTCAATAACAGCGTTTTTAACATGCTGTCGAAATTGTTGATGATTCAATAACAGCGTTTAGAAAACATAATACAGCACGTTATAAACGTTGTTGAAAACATTATTGACAGCTCGTAATAAACGCTGTCACAGAGATGTTTCAACGGCGTTTATAGAAACGCTGTTGTAAGTTATGTATATACGACAGCATGTCGTTATACAGCGTTTCTAATAACGCTGTTGTATCATATTACAGCGTTTATCAAACGCTGTTAAAAGCCTTTTGTGGTGTAGTGTCTGAAGTTTTAAAAATCTGGATTTTAAATTTAAATTTCAGTTTTAAAGTAAAGATTTAAATTTAAATTGCTTTCAAATGATTTTCATTTGAATTAAAGGTGTAAATTATAGAAAGAGTTTTAAAGAATTTAAAACTAAAATGAGAATGAGAGTTGTATTTCAATTTTGAAGTTTTAAAGTAATTTTTAAAATTGATTTGAATTGAAATTTAAATCCTTTTCAACTTATTAATTAAGTATATGTTTCTTGTAAACATATAAGATTAAGTTGTGTATTGTTTTAAACTCTTATTTAAGACAAATTTGAGTCTTGAGTTTAAAGAAAATGTTAAATGGAATTTAATGTAAATTTAAAAACATTTTGGTTTTTAAATGCATAATTTAAATAAGGAATGTTTATCTAAAGATAAAGAAAAGTTTAATGATTTGTAATTCATTTATTTATTAAGGTAGTACAAATGGATAATTAATATAATTAATTAATTAAGAAATGGATAATTAATTAAAGTAATTAAGGGTTTTAATTTGATTAATTAAAGTTTAAGATTAATTTTTCTTAGAATAATTAATTTGTAATTAAGAAATCATTAATTGAATGATATTAGATTTTAAATTAATTGAAGATTTATTAATTGAATAAATATGGATAGTTATTTAATTAGGAATAATAAATGAAAGTAATCATGTAGGTAATAAATTTAAAACCACCCAGTTTATTCATCTTAATTGTAGATGCTGATTGTTATTGAATGTTGTGTGATGGATTGATATTTTGATATGTGATGTGATGCTATTTGATGCCTTATGCTAAGCTGTTATATCTATGATATATATATGATTATATGAATATGAAACCCTTTGACCCGTAAAACGACATTTGAATTTCGATGCGACAGGGAGTCGGATTCCAGCTGGTTATCCGAAACCCACATCGAATCATATTAGTGAATTTTTGTGATTGATAACTTACTTTATCTATGAATCTATGAATATAGATAAGCGCTATGGGTTATACCGCTTATCTTTATGATTGAATCTGTGATGATGATGTTGTGCACTATTGTGTTGAACCCCTGGACCACACTTATACACACACAAATATGGATTGCACGTGGTAATGGGTTAAGTCACAGATTTTGAAATTGTTTAAAAATTTGAATTTTAGAATCCAAAATAGTTTTGGAATTAGAATTGAAGCATTTGAAAAAAAAAATGAATTTCAAAAATAAAAGTTATTTGAATAACTTGATTGAGTTTTGAAATTTAAATAATTTGATTTAAATTTGAATTCAATATTTGAAGTTGAATTCTATAATTTGGGAACTAGGGTTTAAAAAGTTATCCAACTTATAAATGGATTTATATGGGTTTTTAAACCAATTTAAAGGTGATGTTTTGAAATTTAAAATTAACCCAAGATTCCAACTTGTATAAATCGGACTTTTCTGAAACGAAAACTATTGTTTTCAAATAATAGAAGCTTTCATATAAGAAATGGATTTTCAATGTGTGTTAAAAGGAATTTAAGTTGAAATGAAAATGGTTTTCCGAGTTATTAATAAATCTTTGGAACGTGTTTTGAAAGCTATAAATTAAATCTTTAATTTAAAGGTTTATTGAGTTAATCCAATTGAAATGGAAGTTGTTTTGAAATCTATGAATAGATCTTTGTGAAATTAGGTGAAACTTGGTGAAATAAATCTTTTTGTTTAAAGATTTAAAATGGTAATTTGTTTAACCATTTGAAAGAAAAGTTTTGGATTTTATAAGTTGTGACTTAACTAAAATCCCATATCCATATGTTTTAAAATATGGCGCTCATTATTCGGTTTAGCCGGGGGAGGACCTTGTGTCATATAGCCCATTCCGAATAGTGATACGACGTTATGGATAGTAATTGAAGACCGGTGGTGAAGACCGGATATTTCCAAAAACAAAAGGATAACTCATCGATTGTCTCTGCACTGGCTGATCCCCGGTATAGAGATCTTCATATGTGATGGGAAGTCCGGACGTGATTAGGGATTATCCGGATTTGCAAGGGCTTCTTCGGAAGTGCCTTCGGTTCTGTTCGAACCCGGGACAGACTTGTATGGTTGTATGTCCGACATTACACTTTGAGATATTAACTGATCTCTATCAAATACATTTCTGCCTGGTGGCGGAGAATTTATTCTCTCAGCTTAACACCCTTCTCTGAGACGTACGAGCTCAGAGGTTATGTAGTTGATATTTATCAGTGATATTCCCAATTTGGTAATGTGGCATGCTGAGTGGTGCTGTGTGATGATCATTGGTTGATCATTTGTGATATGATCATTTGTTTGATCATTTATCTTTGTGATCATTGCTTTGGTCATCTGTTGACCCAAAGCATGGCTTTGTGCCAAAGCGTAGCTTTGTGGACGAGACTGCATCAGGACCTCACTCCCCGGAAATGGTCGAAACAGGAAAGATGCGGCAAGGTTATGAGGGTCGCTCCCTTTAGGGTGTGTCATTCCCTTCTGGTAAAGGGTGGTATCAGGTATGGAGCCCTGGTATTTAAACTATGTGGTTGCTCCAATCTCATTTACTGTGTGGTTGTTGCTTTGAGGCGCCTCGGATAAAGGTCCCAAAGGACCGAGGGATGGCATATTTGTAACATTCCTGAAAATGCACCAAGTTTAATTTGGAAATTAAATTTATTTTTGAAAATAAATTGTGAATTAATTAGAATTTTTTTAGAATAAATGAATAATTTTTGATTATAAATAGAAATTTAATTAAAAATTTAAGTGTAAGTAGCTTACAAATAAATATTGGATTTAGGAAAAATAAGATGTATATTTATATCCATTGTATCATTCTGTTGTATCAGATATTGTATCAAATGTTGTATATTGATATATGCTATTCTTTTTCTTCCGCTGTGTTGTACTTAATGTGTTATAAGCTCCGGCGAACCAGATTCGACGTTTGGATCTGCGACATTTGAATACGAGTGTCGTATTCGGTGCCGATTTTCGAAGGTCGAGTCAGGATCGTGACAATTTGGCATCAGAGCTGAAGGTTGAATCTTTAGCTCAGGAGTATAACACATTAAGTAACTCATTAGAGATAGCGTGAAGTATACCCTAGAATGAGTAATCCCTAAGATATCCGATCGAATGCCTCAATAAATTCTCTTACTATCCACTGATAGTGAGTATGAGTACAAGAAGAGAACGAGATAGGGGACAGGGAAATACCAGTACAAGTGGTCAATGCCCTACAACAACGGAAATAACTTTCTTTATCAATCTCCTTTGATTCGTCTTTCCAATTCTTTTGATTGCTTTGTAGCAGCTCGAGGAAGAAGCTTCGGTGTGATGGTGGCCTTACAAATCGTGGATAAGTCTCAAATTCGTATTCTCGTGGTTAAATTTCTTTCAGCTTTTCGTTCTTAACCTTAGCAAAATTGAACTTTGATAAATTGGTTAACTAAAATATAAAGTTAAATAATTTGTATCGATAAAACAATTTCGATTAAAACCAAATTTGAAATTCTGTTGTAATTCCTTATGTTGATTGAAGTCCGAAGAGGGACAAATTGATATATATTTTGGAGTATCCGACCTGAATTTGGAATCCATATCTAGTGTTTGAGAATCATAAAAGATTGAATCCATCTATCTATTCTCTGGGATCCGTTATATTCTACGAATGGTTGGTTATCCCTTCGAACTAACCAATGCTACGGCATATTTCGTAGATTTGGATAACCCAAACATCTTGTAAAGTGAATTCGTTCTTGTATCTATTTGTTGATATTCTGATTTGGTAAGCCAAATGCAGAATAAATATTTCGATCTGATCTGGTCAATCATTTCTTTATCTATTATCTATTCTTTGTCGTCTTCTTTGCAATTTCGAGGACGAAATTTTTTAAGGGGGGGAATCTATAACATTTCTGAAAATGCACCAAGTTTAATTTGGAAATTAAATTTATTTTTGAAAATAAATTGTGAATTAATTAGAATTTTTTTTAGAATAAATGAATAATTTTTGATTATAAATAGAAATTTAATTAAAAATTTAAGTGTAAGTAGCTTACAAATAAATATTGGATTTAGGAAAAATAAGATGTATATTTATATCCATTGTATCATTCTGTTGTAT
Organism: Allium cepa; assembly: GCA_030765085.1. Lineage (NCBI taxonomy): Eukaryota > Viridiplantae > Streptophyta > Magnoliopsida > Asparagales > Amaryllidaceae > Allium > Allium cepa. The sequence continues at coordinate 204,356,219 of CM060929.1, forward strand.
CAGATATTGTATCAAATGTTGTATATTGATATATGCTATTCTTTTTCTTCCGCTGTGTTGTACTTAATGTATTATAAGCTCCGGCGAACCAGATTCGACGTTTGGATCTGCGGCATTTGAATACGAGTGTCGTATTCGGTGCCGATTTTCGAAGGTCGAGTCAGGATCGTTACAATATTCGTGTAGTAGTTACCTAGTTACAGAGGTAACCCGGCCTTGTGTTAGCAGAGATCTAACCGTAACGTTAGTTTCTCGGGACGTCCCACCAGAGGCGATCCCATGTGGCAGTAGGAAGTTCCTTAGCCTGACCATTTGTTGGAAATCCATTCATCCAATACGTGCCTTGTACGGTTTTAGTTGTAGAACCTGCCATTTAACATGGCAGCTATAGTAGGCATAGCATCATGGTACCTATGCTGGCTAGGATTTATATTATACTTTCGAAAGATTTTCCACTATGCACTAGTAATAATATCAAAGGATTTTTCTCGTAGTAAGCATGTTTGACTATCATAAGGAGAAATCTCCCCCATGTGTGCGTTTGCATTGTGTGTGTGCCGGGAGGCCTTATGGTAGTTTCATTTTTCAAAAAGCATTGCGGATTTCAAATTTAAATTCTGTTGTTTGTTTTAAAAGACCAAATGCTTTTGTTTGCTCATACCAGTCCCATGACTGACCTGGAGTTTATTGTTCCTTTCCTAAACTCTGGGTGCCCACTATTTTCCCACACGGGCAGTCTAGAGTTGGGGTTTTCAGATAATCTATAGTAGGTGTAGATCTGATAGCTTTCAGCCTTAGGATTTGGCAATCGCATTTTGGATCGAGTTGCTTCTCTTCATCTTGATTTGGGAGTTCGAGCTATTTCTGGATTGGTGCTTTGAAGATGGAGATTACTAATACTGGAGTTCTTTCTTGAAGGCCATTTTGGAGATTTGTTCCGCTGCTGTGTTATCTTTTCTTTCCGCTGCTATTTCTTGTATCTCTGATGTATATTGATGTTCATTGTATCATTCTGTTGTATCAGATATTGTATCAAATGTTGTACATTGATATATGTTATTCTTTTCTTCCGCTGTGTTATTTACTTAATGTGTTATAAGCTCCGGCGACTCGAATTTGAACGGTCGAATCTGTGGCATTCGAGTACAATGTAAAGTATGGATGTCGATTTTCGAACGCGAAAAATTCGAATCGTCACATTTGGTATCAGAGCTGAATGTTAAAACTTTAGCTCAGGAGTATAACACATTAAGTAACTCATTAGAGATAGGGTGAAGTAAACCCTAGAATGAGTATATCCCTGAGATATCCGTTCGAATGCCTCAGTAAATTCTCTTACTATCCACTGATAGTGAGTATGAGTGCGAGAAGAGAATGAGATAGGGGACAGGGGAGTACCACTACAAATGGTCAATACCCTGCAACAGTGGGAATATCTTTTCTCTATCAATCTCCTTTGATTCGATTTCGAATTCTTTTTATTGCTTCGTGACTGCTCCAGAAAGAAGTTTCGGTGTGATGATGGCCATACGTATTGTTGTAGGAAATTCTTACTTCGTATCATCATCGGTTTCTTATCAGCTTTTCGATCTGAACTCTAATGAATTTGAAATTGAAAATATTAAATAAATTGGAAATTTTAAATTAGTAAATTGGTTAACTAATATGAAGATTTGATCCATCTATCTATTCTCTGGGATCCGATATATTCTACGAACGATTAGTTATCTCTTCGAACTAGTCAATGCCCTTGCATATTCGTAGACCGATGGACCCAAATATCTTGTGTAATATCATATGAGATTGTTCTCATATCTATTGTTGATATTCTTATTTGGTAAGCCAAATGCAGAATAGTTAATCGGCCTGATTTATGAGTCGATTATCTATCCTTGTGTATCTATCCATCATTGGTTGTCTTCCTACTTTCAAATTTCGAGGACGAAATTTTCTTAAGGAGGGGAATCTGTAACATTCCTGAAATATTAGCCGAAATAATTCAATAATTAAATTGATTTTGAATTTAAACTGTGAATTTAATTGTGAATTAATTTGAGATTTCCAAAATAAACTTAAAATTTTAGATTATAAATAGAAATTTGGTGGGAATTTAAGGATAATTTTATTTGAGATGAATATGCACTATAATTTGAATAAATATGTATATATTTATAAATTTGGATTTTAAAACCACATAATTTTATACTAGTAGAAATTTGGTAATATTTCTTTTGAAAATTTTATTTTGAATTAGATATAAATGATATAAAACTAAGCTTAAAAATAATATTGGTTTAAAAAGTAATATTATAAAATTGATATAAATAAATAAAAAATTACAAAAGCTATTTCAGAATTTTAATTCAACCCTATTATATACTTTTTTATTTGATTTGATTAAAAGATTTAAAAAAATACATCTTCTTCTGGAAAAGAATATAGTTTTATATTTCCAAAATTTGAAATGTAAAAATATTTACAAATGTTAGGAGAATGAAAATATAAATAATACAAATCACTTCCATATTTACAAATCAATAATACAAAAGAGGTAGAACATGAAAAATATATATATTACATATGTATATGTACAAACAATGTAATCATACCTTTAGATCTTACATGTTTATATACATACAAATAGCATCATTTCTTTTGTTTAAAATAATGAAATTAAAAAAAAACAAAAATACAAGAAACTTCACATCTTCCCATATGCCATCATATAGTATCTTAGAAAATCTGAAAAAAATAGTAGAAAAAGATTTGGCTTCACATCTTTCAAAGCCATAAAGCTGTTCAAAACATAAGATAAGAAAAAAAAAACAATTCAGTTTGAACTCAAAACAAAAGAAAAACCCAAAATCTTCATTCTCAAACCATATACAAAACTACATTTCTCAAAACCTGATAACATATGCATTCAATTCCTCTTCATAATCAAGCAAATATTCAAACCTGCATTTCAAATCTGAAACCAAACAACTCCTCTTTTCCTAAATTTCTGCCTGCATGTTTTTTTTGCATATGAAAACAAATCTGCATCATTATGAATCAAAGACCTGCATTTCAAATCCAAATCAGTAAACACTCCTCTTTTTCAAAACAAAGACCTGCATGCAATTTCTTTGAACTCTGCATTCATGAAATCTTCATAATCTGGAACAAGAAGCTAGAAGCCTGCATGTTAAAACAAGTTAAAGCTTTGCATATCATTTACAAAACAAAGAAGGCCTGCATGCATCATTTAAAAGCAAGACAAAGTGCCTGCATTTCACATTTTCAAAACTCTGGAACCTGCATAATGAAATATGCTCTGCACTTTGAATAAATGTGAGTAACTCAAACTTTTAAAATTGTTTAATAGGTAGTTAATCATACTTATGAATTTCAGATAAATATTTATGAATTTATCTGCAAGTATGTGTTTGGTGAACATGGTTATGATTGTGCATGTGTGATTTCTGAAATTTCAAGTGATGTTTGATATTTGGATTTTTTCTTTGACTTGGTTTTTGTAACGACCCAGAATTTTATTAAATTAAAATTTGAATATTTAATTAATTTTTAAATATTAATAAGTGAATTTATAAGTCAAATAAATTTTTATTTGAATTATTGGATTTAATTGAATAATTAAATCGATAACTTAATATGTTAAATTATGGAAATAATTGAAAATGAGGTTAAATATGATTGAAAATGATTTGTAAAATTTTATTTAATCATACTGGAGTTATAGAGATATTTTAGAACTTTTAAAATCGAATTAGAAGTTAATCTGTGAAAATTGAATATTTTAATATTTAATAATCGATTGTAAAATAGCCAATTTTTGAACAGTCTCGGAATTGAACGAAACCAGTTTCATTGGATCCGTAATAGTTAGTTATTACCGGATTTCAATTTTCGTGTCAATCGGAGCTATCGTTTGATCGTGGCAGCTCGGAACGCATCGATTTATTTTTAATTTAAATTTGGCGAGTCAAAATAGCCATTTTTCAAAAAGTCTCGGATTTCGACGAAACCAGTTTCATCGGATCCGTAATGTGATATTATTGTAAGGTTTCAAATTTCAAGTCAATTGGATTTACGGTTTGTCCGGTACAAATTAAAACGCCTAGAAATCGATTTAAATCGGTTTAATTTAAATTGAGCGTTTACAGCCATAACTCGCACAGATGTCGGAATTAGCTTCCGAAACCTGTTCCATTGTGTCCGGAACGCGGGATAAACCCTAGGTACGCTGGTTACGGCGTCTAAATCGGAGTTCGGAATTTCCGGGATGAATAGTGTCGCTCGTTCCTTATAAATAGCCCTACCCCTTCACAAAATTTGATAAAATAACTAAAACCCTAATTCCAATTTGTAGCCGGCCCTAAAACTGTCAATGGCCAGAAATGATCTTCCTCTTCCCCTTGATTTCTCCAAATCCATCAAGAATTAGCCTTAGGTTTCAACTAACAAATTGAAGAGGACGTCAAGCTCTACGATCTGAACGGCTGTAATCGGAAACGGAGCAACGTGGAGGCGTCAGGAGGTGGCCGTTCGTGGGCGGTAGAGGGCCGTGCGCACTCATCTACAGGTGGCCGAGCTCTATGAGCTTCTGGGCGTGGGTAGCTAGGGTTTGGAGCTTCGCGATGGTGTTGGTATGATCGGGTTTCGTCGAGTATTAATGGCGAATTAATTAACCCTAGTTTGGGATGGAATGGGTTGTGTGCGTGTTTGGTAACCTGGAGCTTGCGTGAACATGATGGAAGAAGGAGTTAACGGTGGAGATGTGGGGGTTGTGTGATCCAAGGGCTAAGATTTGCTTAGGGTATAAATTAATTAAGTTATGTTGAAATTAGTTGATTTAAACTCGAGTAAACTTGTAAAATTCGTATCTTTTTCATACTAGGTCGAAAAAATACAAACTCAGTTGCGTTGGAATCGTTTGGACGAGCACTACGCGATGGAGTTGGTTTGGAGTCGTTTGGAGTTAGTGAGAATTTTGGGTAAAATTAAACGCGCGTTTAATTTTATTCGAAATAAAAGCTAAAACGGAAATTAAAACCAAGGTGAGAACTTCTCACTCAATCGAATAGATTTCGATTTTATTTTAAATAGTTAGATTTAAAATATTTGAATGCATGTTTGAATGATGACTGTATATATTGATTGTTAAAATAGACATTATGCGCCGTTAGTAAGCGGATGTTATTTAATGTAAACATATACCGCGAATATTTCATAAACAGTGAAATTGGTATTATATATAGTATCAATATATATATATTGGCATATGTATATATTGCAGTTGTTGATTTCCCGCATTTTTTTGTTTAGCGGATGAGACCCTATTACGCCGTTATTAAGCGGATAATATTTAATAAGAACATGTACCGCGATAATTTCGTACTGGAGCGAAATTGGTATTGTGCTAATGTTTTTGGATGCAGGAAAACAGGTTGGAGGGATCCAACTGGATTCCTCAACAGTTTTTATTTGATTATGGATATTTTGATATTCGTTGATTATCATATACGATATATGATGGATCGTTGTAGTCGTGATTGACTATTTGGTGTGTAGCATCATTGGACCCAGATTTTGGGATTTTAAAATGATTTTAAAAGTGATTTTGAAAATATACTATATTTTTGGAATTGATCCATTATAAATAAATAAACGTTATAATTTTTAAAGTTATAAAAATTATGGTTTTTGTGAAATATAGTTAAAAAGCTGATTTTTAGAAATACGATTAAAAGTCGATTTTTGAGAAATATGAACTAATGATTTTATAAAATAATTTAAATTGGATTTTTGAATATATGATAAAAGTTTAAATATAGGATTTATAAAATTTGATTATTTTATAAATCGAAATGATGAAATTATAAAGGAATTTAAAGACGTTTTAAAAGAATAATATAAATTGATTTATATTAAGAGATTTATAAATGGATATTTATAAATCGAAATATTGACATTATAAAACGAGTTTTTATAAGTGTTTGAATGAAGTGAAAATGAAATTCATTAATGAATGAAATTTATAGAATTATATAACGGTGAAGTTATAAATGGAATTTTATAAACAATAGGTTTATAAAATTTGTAAAGTTCAAAGGAACGATTTTTGCAAATAAATAAATTATAAGTGTTTGACTTATAATTTGGACTTTTGGTTTATAATTAAGATTATAAATCGAATAGGTAAATAAAGAAGATTTATAAAGGAAGTTGTTATGAAATAAATGGAAATGGAATTTATAAACGTTGTTTTACAAATTCGCAAACGACTTATTTTGATAAGTTAATTGTTATAACCTATTAATGGAATTATATTCACATTTTTGAATAGTGAATAATCCTTTAAAATAAATTGAATAAAAGGATGAAATTTGTTAACGAAGTATGTTCACGATTTTTGAATAGTGAATAATACGTTAAAGAAAATGTTTTAGAATGTGATATTTTAAACATAATTAAAACGATCTAACGATGTTTTAAAAGGTGTTGAGATTCGAAACCATAGATTTTAACATTTATTGTTGAAATAGATGTTTCGAGAAATGAAAGGAAATGGTGGACTATAACACTGTTGTTATAGTAAATGATTTCCGAAAGGAAATGTTTTTGATTAGTATTGGGATTTATATATCTATTTTAATTTCAAATCCCTATACTAGTGATTTTGGGTTGTTGTAACGATGTTTTACGTAACATTCGTTTTGGCCCAAGTAAATATGTTTAAGTGAATGATTTCCTTAAATAATGAATTTTATACTTAATTCGATTTAAGTATATTGAATATTTTCTAAGTGTTGAAAATAAAAGAGATTTGTGAATTACTTATGAATAAATAAGTATGGAAATGTTTTCCAATATGAAGTGAATAATTAGAATTTATCTTTTTGAAGATAAATTGAAAATGAATAATTGAAATCGTATATGCACGAATATTTTGAAAATATAAATTCATTATGGAATTTATATGTGAAAAGTGAAATTGGTTGAAAATAAATATTGATTTATTTTGAAGTGTTGAAATAATATATCTTGTAAAGATATTTTGGAAAATAAATAATTTGGAAAATTATTTGGAATCTGGTGATGTATGCATATCAATTGATAGTTCGATAGCCGACTATCAATATTTCCCTTTGAATGGGTATTTGATGTGATTTGATTGAATTTGAATGCACACTTATTTTTGAATAAGCGCTCACTATTCGGGTTAACCGGGAAAGGACCATGGGGTCGTATAACCCATTCCGAATATGTGATACGTCGTTATGAATTGCATTTGAAGATCGGTGTTGAAGACCGAGTATTTGTGAAAGCGATAGGATGACCTATCGATTGTCTCTGCACTGGGTAGCTCCTGGTATAGAGATTCCTTAAGTGATGGGAAATTCGATCGGGATTGTGAATACCCGTATTGCAAGGGCTTCGTAAGAAGTGCCTTCGGTTTTGTTCGAGCCCGGAACAAACTTGTATGGATTGTATGTCTGACATTACAAGTTGAGATATAAAGCCGATTTCTTTCAAATATATTTCTGTTGGTGGCAGAGAATTTATTCTTTGCTTAACACCCTTCTTTGAGACGTACGAGCTCAAAGGTTATATAGTTGAAGTTATCAGCGATATATCCCATTTTGGTAATGTGACATGCTGAGTGATGCTGAAATGATCATTGTGTTGATTATTTGTGATAGGATCGTTTATTTGATCGTCTATCCTAGTGATCATTGTGTTGATCATTTGTTGACCCAAAGCATGGCTTTTGTATAAAGTATGTTTTTGTGGACGTGACTTCGTCGAGCCTCACATCCCGGAAATGGTCAAAACAGGAAAGATGCAGCAAGGTTATTAGGGGTTGCTGTAGCTCCCCTTAGGGTATGTGCATTTCCTTCTGGAAAAGGGTGGTATCATGGTATGGAGCCCAGATACTTACTCATGTTGAAAACACTCTATTTATTATGGTGTGATGTTGGATATCGAGCGCTCGGTTGATAAAGGTCCCAAAGGACCGGGGGATGGCATACTCGAGTCAGTTGTTACCCAGTTAGGGGTAACCCGGCCTTGTGTTGGTAGAGATCCGGTTTGGTTCTCGGGGATGTCCATCCAGAGGCATTCTCATGTGGCAATGGGAAGTTCCTTGGCCTGACCATTTGTTGGAAATCCAAAGAAACAATACGAAACTTGTACGGTTTTAGTTGTAGAACCTGCCATTTAATATGGTAGCTATTAGTAGGCATAATATAATGGTACCTATGCTGGCTAAGATTTATATCTTTACTTTCGAAAGAATTTGTTCTACACTATGCACTAATAATAATATCAAATGCTCTTTTTAAATGCGTATCAAGCATCTTTGACTAACATAAGAAGAAATCTCCTCCAAGTCTGCGTTTGCATTGTGTGTGTGGTGGGAGGTCTTATGGTAGTCTCATTTTTAAAAGCATTGCGAATTGATTTAAAAATATTCCTCTATTTTGATTTTAAGATAAATAAACTGTTTTGAGTTCTCACACCAGTCACATGACTGACTTGGAGTTTATTGTTTTCCTTCCTAAACTCTGGGTGCCCACCAATTTCCACACGGGCAGTTAAGAATTAGGTTTATCAGGATATTCTGGATATTCAGGAGTTGCTGGAGGCAAGCTGGATGGCATGGCGTATTACTAGTTTATATAGTATTTCTTTTTCCGCTGCACTGTTTGTTGTTGTATGTTGTTGTACACTCTGATGATATGATATGATGTAATGAAATATAATGTGATGTAATAACTGATATAGTTCTTTATTTAAAGATTATTCATTTATTATTATATGTTGTTCCGCTGCGAATTGTGAGATTCTGTTGTTGTTCTGTTATTCCTTTCTGTCCGTTCTATTTTTTAAAATGCTTCTATCTTCTATTTTCAAATTCTCTATTCTCTTTTCTTCTATGTTTTCAAAATGTTCTCTATTCTCTTCTTTCCTCTCTATGTTCTATCTTTTCTCTCTTTTTCTTTTCTTTCTTCTTTTTCTCTCTTCTTTCTGTTCTTTTCTTAAATTCTTTTTAAAAACCCATAACATCTCGGTTTTTCGGCCTTCGATTTCTCGGCAGTCGATAAAGTGAGTGTCGATGTTGAATTCTCGAAGAACGAAAATCCGCTGACGTTACATTTGGTATCAGAGCATATGGTTAAGCAACAACCATGGTTCTGTTGGGTATTACTCATTAGAGATAGAGTCAGCAGTACTCTGGAATGAGTTAAGTGTAATAATAGCTATGAGAGCGTATTTGTTAGTGAATATGAAATTGTTTTATATTGTGATGATTGGTTTATTGAGTGGCATATGAACCTTCGTCAGCACGGTCAGTCAAACTATGCCGAAGGGGTTTCTAAACACTTGAATAGAACAATTCGACACAATATTGATTTTAAAATTGGGTAAATGAAATAATTTTACCTTGATTATATGTTATATATAAAGAAATAACTTTTCAAGAATTATTAAAGTGTATATAAGTTGATTGTTAGGTTGTTTGAATAATCTAAGTAAAAGAATAATTGTATAAGCAAATGAATTATAAGAATTGAATTATAATTAAAGTGATTTACAATTGTGAATAAACTTATATATATAAGAAGTGAAACTATATGAATATATTTATGAATATGAGTTGTAAATAAAAATGAATTTAAAGTTAAATGAAAATTTACTTTAGAGTTGGAATCTGAATTTATTTACAAGTGGGAATTTAAGTTATGTAAAACTAAGTGATGTTTAAATGTAAATATAACTTAAGTGTTGTTGAATGGAATTGATTTTGGTATCGAAGTAAATAAATCAAGTAGATTAAAAGAAATATGAACTTAAGTTATGTAAATGAAATTCAACTTTGTAATTGAATTGAATGAATGGATTGAATGTTAATCAATTGAATGTAATTAAAATTGATATGAAATAATGAATGAAAGTATAAATTCATTGAAATCAAATGTTATTAGAAGTTGAATAAATTAAATGAGAATAAATATAAGCAAAGGAATTTGGTTATAATTAATATACTTTGGTTGCTATATGGATGTTGATTGATTGTATAAAATTCATTAAGGGTTAATGAAATTGAAAGCTATGTAATTGAATTCAAATTGAAAGTAAATAAATTTGAATAGAATTGAAAGTGAATTGGATTTAATTAATGAATGCAAACTAATTAAAATTGAGAATGAATGTTGATAAAATCCAATGAAAATAAATCAAATGTGATTTGAATTGAAAACCATTTCATTTAATATTAATGAGAATATGAATGAATATTATTGATTATGAATGATAATTGGTTGATGGTTGAATATATATTGCTATTGTTGCATTGCTATGTGACATATATAGTCATCATGTTGCTATATGTTGTATATTGAGATTATTGTCTATATGCATGATTCTCATGTTGTTTGTTGAGTTTAGTAGGTGCGGATCGCGTTTGCTTCGCATTTGGAGTTCGCTTTAGCGCTATATTAGCCGTATATGCTTGCTAATAAAATATAAGGTACATATCTCGGATTAAATATCGCACTTTTATACTTTTTTCCCTTCGGGATGCCTCATTACTTGATGAGATGTATATTTGTGATATATATATACTGTCATTTTTTTTTCGGATCGAGCCGCGCAAAGGAGACATGGCGAATTTTTCCGAAAATTTAAGGCGTTAGAAAAATTTTGAGAAAATTGGGAAAATTTTGAAAACTTTAACTTTGATTTTGGAATTGAAAGTTAAATGATATAGTTTGTTTTTGAAAAGATAACTAAGTATGATTTGAAACTTAGTAAAGATTTGTAAGAAGTTTAATTATAAATTTTGGAAAGTTAATAAATTCTATAACTTTTCTTACTTATAATTTCGAGGACGAAATTCTTTTAAGGGGGAAAGATTGTAACGACCCAGAATTTTATTAAATTAAAATTTGAATATTTAATTAATTTTTAAATATTAATAAGTGAATTTATAAGTCAAATAAATTTTTATTTGAATTATTGGATTTAATTGAATAATTAAATCGATAACTTAATATGTTAAATTATGGAAATAATTGAAAATGAGGTTAAATATGATTGAAAATGATTTGTAAAATTTTATTTAATCATACTGGAGTTATAGAGATATTTTAGAACTTTTAAAATCGAATTAGAAGTTAATCTGTGAAAATTGAATATTTTAATATTTAATAATCGACTGTAAAATAGCCAATTTTTGAACAGTCTCGGAATTGAACGAAACCAGTTTCATTGGATCCGTAATAGTTAGTTATTACCGGATTTCAATTTTCGTGTCAATCGGAGCTATCGTTTGATCGTGGCAGCTCGGAACGCATCGATTTATTTTTAATTTAAATTTGGCGAGTCAAAATAGCCATTTTTCAAAAAGTCTCGGATTTCGACGAAACCAGTTTCATCGGATCCGTAATGTGATATTATTGTAAGGTTTCAAATTTCAAGTCAATTGGATTTACGGTTTGTCCGGTACAAATTAAAACGCCTAGAAATCGATTTAAATCGGTTTAATTTAAATTGAGCGTTTACAGCCATAACTCGCACAGATGTCGGAATTAGCTTCCGAAACCTGTTCCATTGTGTCCGGAACGCGGGATAAACCCTAGGTACGCTGGTTACGGCGTCTAAATCGGAGTTCGGAATTTCCGGGATGAATAGTGTCGCTCGTTCCTTATAAATAGCCCTACCCCTTCACAAAATTTGATAAAATAACTAAAACCCTAATTCCAATTTGTAGCCGGCCCTAAAACTGTCAATGGCCAGAAATGATCTTCCTCTTCCCCTTGATTTCTCCAAATCCATCAAGAATTAGCCTTAGGTTTCAACTAACAAATTGAAGAGGACGTCAAGCTCTACGATCTGAACGGCTGTGATCGGAAACGGAGCAACGTGGAGGCGTCAGGAGGTGGCCGTTCGTGGGCTGTAGAGGGCCGTGCGCACTCATCTACAGGTGGCCGAGCTCTATGAGCTTCTGGGCGTGGGTAGCTAGGGTTTGGAGCTTCGCGATGGTGTTGGTATGATCGGGTTTCGTCGAGTATTAATGGCGAATTAATTAACCCTAGTTTGGGATGGAATGGGTTGTGTGCGTGTTTGGTAACCTGGAGCTTGCGTGAACATGATGGAAGAAGGAGTTAACGGTGGAGATGTGGGGGTTGTGTGATCCAAGGGCTAAGATTTGCTTAGGGTATAAATTAATTAAGTTATGTTGAAATTAGTTGATTTAAACTCGAGTAAACTTGTAAAATTCGTATCTTTTTCATACGAGGTCGAAAAAATGCAAACTCAGTTGCGTTGGAATCGTATGGACGAGCACTACGCGATGGAGTTGGTTTGGAGTCGTTTGGAGTTAGTGAGAATTTTGGGTAAAATTAAACGCGCGTTTAATTTTATTCGAAATAAAAGCTAAAACGGAAATTAAAACCAAGGTGAGAACTTCTCACTCAATCGAATAGATTTCGATTTTATTTTAAATAGTTAGATTTAAAATATTTGAATGCATGTTTGAATGATGACTGTATATATTGATTGTTAAAATAGACATTATGCGCCGTTAGTAAGCGGATGTTATTTAATGTAAACATATACCGCGAATATTTCATAAACAGTGAAATTGGTATTATATATAGTATCAATATATATATATTGGCATATGTATATATTGCAGTTGTTGATTTCCCGCATTTTTTTGTTTAGCGGATGAGACCCTTTTACGCCGTTATTAAGCGAATAATATTTAATAAGAACATGTACCGCGATAATTTCGTACTGGAGCGAAATTGGTATTGTGCTAATGTTTTTGGATGCAGGAAAACAGGTTGGAGGGATCCAACTGGATTCCTCAACAGTTTTTATTTGATTATGGATATTTTGATATTCGTTGATTATCATATACGATATATGATGGATCGTTGTAGTCGTGATTGACTATTTGGTGTGTAGCATCATTGGACCCAGATTTTGGGATTTTAAAATGATTTTAAAAGTGATTTTGAAAATATACTATATTTTTGGAATTGATCCATTATAAATAAATAAACGTTATAATTTTTAAAGTTATAAAAATTATGGTTTTTGTGAAATATAGTTAAAAAGCTGATTTTTAGAAATACGATTAAAAGTCGATTTTTGAGAAATATGAACTAATGATTTTATAAAATAATTTAAATTGGATTTTTGAATATATGATAAAAGTTTAAATATAGGATTTATAAAATTTGATTATTTTATAAATCGAAATGATGAAATTATAAAGGAATTTAAAGACGTTTTAAAAGAATAATATAAATTGATTTATATTAAGAGATTTATAAATGGATATTTATAAATCGAAATATTGACATTATAAAACGAGTTTTTATAAGTGTTTGAATGAAGTGAAAATGAAATTCATTAATGAATGAAATTTATAGAATTATATAACGGTGAAGTTATAAATGGAATTTTATAAACAATAGGTTTATAAAATTTGTAAAGTTCAAAGGAACGATTTTTGCAAATAAATAAATTATAAGTGTTTGACTTATAATTTGGACTTTTGGTTTATAATTAAGATTATAAATCGAATAGGTAAATGAAGAAGATTTATAAAGGAAGTTGTTATGAAATAAATGGAAATGGAATTTATAAACGTTGTTTTACAAATTCGCAAACGACTTATTTTGATAAGTTAATTGTTATAACCTATTAATGGAATTATATTCACATTTTTGAATAGTGAATAATCCTTTAAAATAAATTGAATAAAAGGATGAAATTTGTTAACGAAGTATGTTCACGATTTTTGAATAGTGAATAATACGTTAAAGAAAATGTTTTAGAATGTGATATTTTAAACATAATTAAAACGATCTAACGATGTTTTAAAAGGTGTTGAGATTCGAAACCATAGATTTTAACATTTATTGTTGAAATAGATGTTTCAAGAAATGAAAGGAAATGGTGGACTATAACACTGTTGTTATAGTAAATGATTTCCGAAAGGAAATGTTTTTGATTAGTATTGGAATTTATATATCTATTTTAATTTCGAATCCCTATACTAGTGATTTTGGGTTGTTGTAACGATGTTTTACGTAACATTCGTTTTGGCCCAAGTAAATATGTTTAAGTGAATGATTTCCTTAAATAATGAATTTTATACTTAATTCGATTTAAGTATATTGAATATTTTCTAAGTGTTGAAAATAAAAGAGATTTGTGAATTACTTATGAATAAATAAGTATGGAAATGTTTTCCAATATAAAGTGAATAATTAGAATTTATCTTTTTGAAGATAAATTGAAAATGAATAATTGAAATCGTATATGCACGAATATTTTGAAAATATAAATTCATTATGGAATTTATATGTGAAAAGTGAAATTGGTTGAAAATAAATATTGATTTATTTTGAAGTGTTGAAATAATATATCTTGTAAAGATATTTTGGAAAATAAATAATTTGGAAAATTATTTGGAATCTGGTGATGTATGCATATCAATTGATAGTTCGATAGCCGACTATCAATATTTCCCTTTGAATGGGTATTTGATGTGATTTGATTGAATTTGAATGCACACTTATTTTTGAATAAGCGCTCACTATTCGGGTTAACCGGGAAAGGACCATGGGGTCGTATAACCCATTCCGAATATGTGATACGTCGTTATGAATTGCATTTGAAGATCGGTGTTGAAGACCGAGTATTTGTGAAAGCGATAGGATGACCTATCGATTGTCTCTGCACTGGGTAGCTCCTGGTATAGAGATTCCTTAAGTGATGGGAAATTCGATCGGGATTGTGAATACCCGTATTGCAAGGGCTTCGTAAGAAGTGCCTTCGGTTTTGTTCGAGCCCGGAACAAACTTGTATGGATTGTATGTCTGACATTACAAGTTGAGATATAAAGCCGATTTCTTTCAAATATATTTCTGTTGGTGGCAGAGAATTTATTCTTTGCTTAACACCCTTCTTTGAGACGTACGAGCTCAAAGGTTATATAGTTGAAGTTATCAGCGATATATCCCATTTTGGTAATGTGACATGCTGAGTGATGCTGAAATGATCATTGTGTTGATTATTTGTGATAGGATCGTTTATTTGATCGTCTATCCTAGTGATCATTGTGTTGATCATTTGTTGACCCAAAGCATGGCTTTTGTATAAAGTATGTTTTTGTGGACGTGACTTCGTCGAGCCTCACATCCCGGAAATGGTCAAAACAGGAAAGATGCAGCAAGGTTATTAGGGGTTGCTGTAGCTCCCCTTAGGGTATGTGCATTTCCTTCTGGAAAAGGGTGGTATCATGGTAAGGAGCCCAGATACTTACTCATGTTGAAAACACTCTATTTATTATGGTGTGATGTTGGATATCGAGCGCTCGGTTGATAAAGGTCCCAAAGGACCGGGGGATGGCATACTCGAGTCAGTTGTTACCCAGTTAGGGGTAACCCGGCCTTGTGTTGGTAGAGATCCGGTTTGGTTCTCGGGGATGTCCATCCAGAGGCATTCTCATGTGGCAATGGGAAGTTCCTTGGCCTGACCATTTGTTGGAAATCCAAAGAAACAATACGAAACTTGTACGGTTTTAGTTGTAGAACCTGCCATTTAATATGGTAGCTATTAGTAGGCATAATATAATGGTACCTATGCTGGCTAAGATTTATATCTTTACTTTCGAAAGAATTTGTTCTACACTATGCACTAATAATAATATCAAATGCTCTTTTTAAATGCGTATCAAGCATCTTTGACTAACATAAGAAGAAATCTCCTCCAAGTCTGCGTTTGCATTGTGTGTGTGGTGGGAGGTCTTATGGTAGTCTCATTTTTAAAAGCATTGCGAATTGATTTAAAAATATTCCTCTATTTTGATTTTAAGATAAATAAACTGTTTTGAGTTCTCACACCAGTCACATGACTGACTTGGAGTTTATTGTTTTCCTTCCTAAACTCTGGGTGCCCACCAATTTCCACACGGGCAGTTAAGAATTAGGTTTATCAGGATATTCTGGATATTCAGGAGTTGCTGGAGGCAAGCTGGATGGCATGGCGTATTACTAGTTTATATAGTATTTCTTTTTCCGCTGCACTGTTTGTTGTTGTATGTTGTTGTACACTCTGATGATATGATATGATGTAATGAAATATAATGTGATGTAATAACTGATATAGTTCTTTATTTAAAGATTATTCATTTATTATTATATGTTGTTCCGCTGCGAATTGTGAGATTCTGTTGTTGTTCTGTTATTCCTTTCTGTCCGTTCTATTTTTTAAAATGCTTCTATCTTCTATTTTCAAATTCTCTATTCTCTTTTCTTCTATGTTTTCAAAATGTTCTCTATTCTCTTCTTTCCTCTCTATGTTCTATCTTTTCTCCCTTTTTCTTGTCTTTCTTCTTTTTCTCTCTTCTTTCTGTTCTTTTCTTAAATTCTTTTTAAAAACCCATAACATCTCGGTTTTTCGGCCTTCGATTTCTCGGCAGTCGATAAAGTGAGTGTCGATGTTGAATTCTCGAAGAACGAAAATCCGCTGACGTTACAGTTTTGTTGTTGTTATTACTTAGTTTTGAAGAAATCATGATGTTTTAGAATAGCATAAGTACTAATAGAATCAGTATGTAAATTTCAAGAATTTTAAAACTAAATTTTTAAATTTACAGTGAAGAGAAAAATACAGTTTCATGTTTACTGTATTTTACTTTTTGATCAAGATCCTTTGATCCATGCATTTGAATTGAGTGAATTGTTTTCTGGAAGTAGTTTATAAATCATAGATCATAGGAAAATTATTGGATTGATTTTCAATTCAAGTTTGGATTTGAATTTGGGGCTAAAAGTATAGAACCCTAGTTTATTGGGCATAGGGAAAAATTAGGTGTTGTTGCTTCTAGAGTGAATCGAGTTCAAGGATTCTTTGGTGAATGGTAGATGGTGTATTAATGAAGCTAATGCCGGAGCTTGGTCGATGATGTTGGTCAGAGATGGTAGTTAATGGTGTTGACAGGTTTTAGGTGATATTGGGTGAAGGCTGTTTCAGGTTTCAGGGGTATTGGGATTGCAGTGTTTTGACTCGGGTTGGCCTCGGGGGAAGTAGGAAATAACTCGAAGCAGTGAAGCTTCTGACCCGAAGTAAGTTCATGTTTGCTCGAGTGCATTGTTTCAGGTTTCTCAAAACAGAACCTGTTATGTTTTCTGAAATTTAAAAGCCAAGTTTAAATTTAAATCTGAAATTGAATGAAATTTGAATCTGAAAATGAATTCAAAATATTTGAATTCTGATTTTGAAATAATGTAAATGCAGGAATTCAAATTAGTTTAAAAAAAAAAAAAAAAGAAACAGGAAACTGTTTCTGTTTTATAAGATTTGAGTGCAAACTTAAAATGTGACTTAGAATTTTGAAACTGAATTTGAGTTGAATTCAAATAAGTTTGAACTCTGTTTATTTTGAAATAGTTTAAATTCTGGAGATTTCAAAATTTGATTTTTTTTTAATAAAACAGAACTGTTTCTGTTTTAAAATGTAAAAGGGTAAGTTTAAGTTTTTAAGTGAGATTTAAACTGAGTTATATCTGAAATTTGAATATGAATTCAAATTTTGACTGTCTGAAATTTGAAATCAATTATGTTTTTAAATTTAAATTTGATTTTTAACTCTCAAGTATAAAATGCATTGTTGTTTTGCATTTGAAGTAAAAGGTTAAGTATTTAATTTAGGAATTCAAATGAATTCAAATCTGAAGTTTTAAAAATCTGGATTTTAAATTTAAATTTCAGTTTTAAAGTAAAGATTTAAATTTAAATTGCTTTCAAATGATTTTCATTTGAATTAAAGGTGTAAATTATAGAAAGAGTTTTAAAGAATTTAAAACTAAAATGAGAATGAGAGTTGTATTTCAATTTTGAAGTTTTAAAGTAATTTTTAAAATTGATTTGAATTTGATTTGAATTGAAATTTAAATCCTTTTCAACTTATTAATTAGGTATATGTTTCTTGTAAACATATAAGATTAAGTTGTGTATTGTTTTAAACTCTTATTTAAGACAAATTTGAGTCTTGAGTTTAAAGAAAATGTTAAATGGAATTTAATGTAAATTTAAAAACATTTTGGTTTTTAAATGCATAATTTAAATAAGGAATGTTTATCTAAAGATAAAGAAAAGTTTAATGATTTGTAATTCATTTATTTATTAAGGTAGTACAAATGGATAATTAATATAATTAATTAATTAAGAAATGGATAATTAATTAAAGTAATTAAGGGTTTTAATTTGATTAATTAAAGTTTAAGATTAATTTTTCTTAGAATAATTAATTTGTAATTAAGAAATCATTAATTGAATGATATTAGATTTTAAATTAATTGAAGATTTATTAATTGAATAAATATGGATAGTTATTTAATTAGGAATAATAAATGAAAGTAATCATGTAGGTAATAAATTTAAAACCACCCAGTTTATTCATCTTAATTGTAGATGCTGATTGTTATTGAATGTTGTGTGATGGATTGATATTTTGATATGTGATGTGATGCTATTTGATGCCTTATGCTAAGCTGTTATATCTATGATATATATATGATTATATGAATATGAAACCCTTTGACCCGTAAAACGACATTTGAATTTCGATGCGACAGGGAGTCGGATTCCAACTGGTTATCCGAAACCCACATCGAATCATATTAGTGAATTTTTGTGATTGATAACTTACTTTATCTATGAATCTATGAATATAGATAAGCGCTATGGGTTATACCGCTTATCTTTATGATTGAATCTGTGATGATGATGTTGTGCACTATTGTGTTGAACCCTTGGACCACACTTATACACACACAAATATGGATTGCACGTGGTAATGGGTTAAGTCACAGATTTTGAAATTGTTTAAAAATTTGAATTTTAGAATCCAAAATAGTTTTGGAATTAGAATTGAAGCATTTGAAAAAAAAAATGAATTTCAAAAATAAAAGTTATTTGAATAACTTGATTGAGTTTTGAAATTTAAATAATTTGATTTAAATTTGAATTCAATATTTGAAGTTGAATTCTATAATTTGGGAACTAGGGTTTAAAAAGTTATCCAACTTATAAATGGATTTATATGGGTTTTTAAACCAATTTAAAGGTGATGTTTTGAAATTTAAAATTAACCCAAGATTCCAACTTGTATAAATCGGACTTTTCTGAAACGAAAACTATTGTTTTCAAATAATAGAAGCTTTCATATAAGAAATGGATTTTCAATGTGTGTTAAAAGGAATTTAAGTTGAAATGAAAATGGTTTTCCGAGTTATTAATAAATCTTTGGAACGTGTTTTGAAAGCTATAAATTAAATCTTTAATTTAAAGGTTTATTGAGTTAATCCAATTGAAATGGAAGTTGTTTTGAAATCTATGAATAGATCTTTGTGAAATTAGGTGAAACTTGGTGAAATAAATCTTTTTGTTTAAAGATTTAAAATGGTAATTTGTTTAACCATTTGAAAGAAAAGTTTTGGATTTTATAAGTTGTGACTTAACTAAAATCCCATATCCATATGTTTTAAAATATGGCGCTCATTATTCGGTTTAGCCGGGGGAGGACCTTGTGTCATATAGCCCATTCCGAATAGTGATACGACGTTATGGATAGTAATTGAAGACCGGTGGTGAAGACCGGATATTTCCAAAAACAAAAGGATAACTCATCGATTGTCTCTGCACTGGCTGATCCCCGGTATAGAGATCTTCATATGTGATGGGAAGTCCGGACGTGATTAGGGATTATCCGGATTTGCAAGGGCTTCTTCGGAAGTGCCTTCGGTTCTGTTCGAACCCGGGACAGACTTGTATGGTTGTATGTCCGACATTACACTTTGAGATATTAACTGATCTCTAGCAAATACATTTCTGCCTAGTGGCGGAGAATTTATTCTCTCAGCTTAACACCCTTCTCTGAGACGTACGAGCTCAGAGGTTATGTAGTTGATATTTATCAGTGATATTCCCAATTTGGTAATGTGGCATGCTGAGTGGTGCTGTGTGATGATCATTGGTTGATCATTTGTGATATGATCATTTGTTTGATCATTTATCTTTGTGATCATTGCTTTGGTCATCTGTTGACCCAAAGCATGGCTTTGTGCCAAAGCGTAGCTTTGTGGACGAGACTGCATCAGGACCTCACTCCCCGGAAATGGTCGAAACAGGAAAGATGCGGCAAGGTTATGAGGGTCGCTCCCTTTAGGGTGTGTCATTCCCTTCTGGTAAAGGGTGGTATCAGGTATGGAGCCCTGGTATTTAACCTATGTGGTTGCTCCAATCTCATTTACTGTGTGGTTGTTGCTTTGAGGCGCCTCGGATAAAGGTCCCAAAGGACCGGGGGATGGCATATTTGTAACATTCCTGAAAATGCACCAAGTTTAATTTGGAAATTAAATTTATTTTTGAAAATAAATTGTGAATTAATTAGAATTTTTTTAGAATAAATGAATAATTTTTGATTATAAATAGAAATTTAATTAAAAATTTAAGTGTAAGTAGCTTACAAATAAATATTGGATTTAGGAAAAATAAGATGTATATTTATATCCATTGTATCATTCTGTTGTATCAGATATTGTATCAAATGTTGTATATTGATATATGCTATTCTTTTTCTTCCGCTGTGTTGTACTTAATGTGTTATAAGCTCCGGCGAACCAGATTCGACGTTTGGATCTGCGGCATTTGAATACGAGTGTCGTATTCGGTGCCGATTTTCGAAGGTCGAGTCAGGATCGTGACAATTTGGTATCAGAGCTGAAGGTTGAAACGTTAGCTCAGGAGTATAACACATTAAGTAACTCATTAGAGATAGGGTGAAGTATACCCTAGAATGAGTAATCCCTAAGATATCCGATCGAATGCCTCAGTAAATTCTCTTACTATCCACTGATAGTGAGTATGAGTACAAGAAGAGAACGAGATAGGGGACAGGGAAATACCAGTACAAGTGGTCAATGCCCTACAACAACGGAAATAACTTTCTTTATCAATCTCCTTTGATTCGTCTTTCCAATTCTTTTGATTGCTTTGTAGCAGCTCGAGGAAGAAGCTTCGGTGTGATGGTGGCCTTACAAATCGTGGATAAGTCTCAAATTCGTATTCTCGTGGTTAAATTTCTATCAGCTTTTCGTTCTTAACCTTAGCAAAATTGAACTTTGATAAATTGGTTAACTAAAATATAAAGTTAAATAATTTGTATCGATAAAACAATTTCGATTAAAACCAAATTTGAAATTCTGTTGTAATTCCTTATGTTGATTGAAGTCCGAAGAGGGACAAATTGATATATATTTTGGAGTATCCGACCTGAATTTGGAATCCATATCTAGTGTTTGAGAATCATAAAAGATTGAATCCATCTATCTATTCTCTGGGATCCGTTATATTCTACGAATGGTTGGTTATCCCTTCGAACTAACCAATGCTACGGCATATTTCGTAGATTTGGATAACCCAAACATCTTGTAAAGTGAATTCGTTCTTGTATCTATTTGTTGATATTCTGATTTGGTAAGCCAAATGCAGAATAAATATTTCGATCTGATCTGGTCAATCATTTCTTTATCTATTATCTATTCTTTGTCGTCTTCTTTGCAATTTCGAGGACGAAATTTTTTAAGGGGGGGAATCTGTAACATTCCTGAAAATGCACCAAGTTTAATTTGGAAATTAAATTTATTTTTGAAAATAAATTGTGAATTAATTAGAATTTTTTTTAGAATAAATGAATAATTTTTGATTATAAATAGAAATTTAATTAAAAATTTAAGTGTAAGTAGCTTACAAATAAATATTGGATTTAGGAAAAATAAGATGTATATTTATATCCATTGTATCATTCTGTTGTATCAGATATTGTATCAAATGTTGTATATTGATATATGCTATTCTTTTTCTTCCGCTGTGTTGTACTTAATGTGTTATAAGCTCCGGCGAACCAGATTCGACGTTTGGATCTGCGGCATTTGAATACGAGTGTCGTATTCGGTGCCGATTTTCGAAGGTCGAGTCAGGATCGTTACAATATTCGTGTAGTAGTTACCTAGTTACAGAGGTAACCCGGCCTTGTGTTGGCAGAGATCTAACCGTAACGTTAGTTTCTCGGGACGTCCCACCAGAGGCGATCCCATGTGGCAGTAGGAAGTTCCTTAGCCTGACCATTTGTTGGAAATCCATTCATCCAATACGTGCCTTGTACGGTTTTAGTTGTAGAACCTGCCATTTAACATGGCAGCTATAGTAGGCATAGCATCATGGTACCTATGCTGGCTAGGATTTATATTATACTTTCGAAAGATTTTCCACTATGCACTAGTAATAATATCAAAGGATTTTTCTCGTAGTAAGCATGTTTGACTATCATAAGGAGAAATCTCCCCCATGTGTGCGTTTGCATTGTGTGTGTGCCGGGAGGCCTTATGGTAGTTTCATTTTTCAAAAAGCAATGCGGATTTCAAATTTAAATTCTGTTGTTTGTTTTAAAAGACCAAATGCTTTTGTTTGCTCATACCAGTCCCATGACTGACCTGGAGTTTATTGTTCCTTTCCTAAACTCTGGGTGCCCACTATTTTCCCACACGGGCAGTCTAGAGTTGGGGTTTTCAGATAATCTATAGTAGGTGTAGATCCGATAGCTTTCAGCCTTAGGATTTGGCAATCGCATTTTGGATCGAGTTGCTTCTCTTCATCTTGATTTGGGAGTTCGAGCTATTTCTGGATTGGTGCTTTGAAGATGGAGATTACTAATACTGGAGTTCTTTCTTGAAGGCCATTTTGGAGATTTGTTCCGCTGCTGTGTTATCTTTTCTTTCCGCTGCTATTTCTTGTATCTCTGATGTATATTGATGTTCATTGTATCATTCTGTTGTATCAGATATTGTATCAAATGTTGTACATTGATATATGTTATTCTTTTCTTCCGCTGTGTTATTTACTTAATGTGTTATAAGCTCCGGCGACTCGAATTTGAACGGTCGAATCTGTGGCATTCGAGTACAATGTAAAGTATGGATGTCGATTTTCGAACGCGAAAAATTCGAATCGTCGCATTTGGTATCAGAGCTGAAGGTTAAAACTTTAGCTCAGGAGTATAACACATTAAGTAACTCATTAGAGATAGGGTGAAGTAAACCCTAGAATGAGTATATCCCTGAGATATCCGTTCGAATGCCTCAGTAAATTCTCTTACTATCCACTGATAGTGAGTATGAGTGCGAGAAGAGAATGAGATAGGGGACAGGGGAGTACCACTACAAATGGTCAATACCCTGCAACAGTGGGAATATCTTTTCTCTATCAATCTCCTTTGATTCGATTTCGAATTCTTTTGATTGCTTCGTGACTGCTCCAGAAAGAAGTTTCGGTGTGATGATGGCCATACGTATTGTTGTAGGAAATTCTTACTTCGTATCATCATCGGTTTCTTATCAGCTTTTCTATCTAAACTCTAATGAATTTGAAATTGAAAATATTAAATAAATTGGAAATTTTAAATTAGTAAATTGGTTAACTAATATGAAGATTTGATCCATCTATCTATTCTCTGGGATCCGATATATTCTACGAACGATTAGTTATCTCTTCGAACTAGTCAATGCCCTTGCATATTCGTAGACCGATGGACCCAAATATCTTGTGTAATATCATATGAGATTGTTCTCATATCTATTGTTGATATTCTTATTTGGTAAGCCAAATGCAGAATAGTTAATCGGCCTGATTTATGAGTCGATTATCTATCCTTGTGTATCTATCCATCATTGGTTGTCTTCCTACTTTCAAATTTCGAGGACGAAATTTTCTTAAGGAGGGGAATCTGTAACATTCCTGAAATATTAGCCGAAATAATTCAATAATTAAATTGATTTTGAATTTAAACTATGAATTTAATTGTGAATTAATTTGAGATTTCCAAAATAAACTTAAAATTTTAGATTATAAATAGAAATTGGGTGGGAATTTAAGGATAATTTTATTTGAGATGAATATGCACTATAATTTGAATAAATATGTATATATTTATAAATTTGGATTTTAAAACCACATAATTTTATACTAGTAGAAATTTGGTAATATTTCTTTTGAAAATTTTATTTTGAATTAGATATAAATGATATAAAACTAAGCTTAAAAATAATATTGGTTTAAAAAGTAATATTATAAAATTGATATAAATAAATAAAAAATTACAAAAGCTATTTCAGAATTTTAATTCAACCCTATTATATACTTTTTTATTTGATTTGATTAAAAGATTTAAAAAAATACATCTTCTTCTGGAAAAGAATATAGTTTTATATTTCCAAAATTTGAAATGTAAAAATATTTACAAATGTTAGGAGAATGAAAATATAAATAATACAAATCACTTCCATATTTACAAATCAATAATACAAAAGAGGTAGAACATGAAAAATATATATATTACATATGTATATGTACAAACAATGTAATCATACCTTTAGATCTTACATGTTTATATACATACAAATAGCATCATTTCTTTTGTTTAAAATAATGAAATTAAAAAAAACAAAAATACAAGAAACTTCACATCTTCCCATATGCCATCATATAGTATCTTAGAAAATCTGAAAAAAATAGTAGAAAAAGATTTGGCTTCACAACTTTCAAAGCCATAAAGCTGTTCAAAACATAAGATAAGAAAAAAAAAACAATTCAGTTTGAACTCAAAACAAAAGAAAAACCCAAAATCTTCATTCTCAAACCATATACAAAACTACATTTCTCAAAACCTGATAACATATGCATTCAATTCCTCTTCATAATCAAGCAAATATTCAAACCTGCATTTCAAATCTGAAACCAAACAACTCCTCTTTTCCTAAATTTCTGCCTGCATGTTTTTTTTGCATATGAAAACAAATCTGCATCATTATGAATCAAAGACATGCATTTCAAATCCAAATCAGTAAACACTCCTCTTTTTCAAAACAAAGACCTGCATGCAATTTCTTTGAACTCTGCATTCATGAAATCTTCATAATCTGGAACAAGAAGCTAGAAGCCTGCATGTTAAAACAAGTTAAAGCTTTGCATATCATTTACAAACAAAGAAGGCCTGCATGCATCATTTAAAAGCAAGACAAAGTGCCTGCATTTCACATTTTCAAAACTCTGGAACCTGCATAATGAAATATGCTCTGCACTTTGAATAAATGTGAGTAACTCAAACTTTTAAAATTGTTTAATAGGTAGTTAATCATGCTTATGAATTTCAGATAAATATTTATGAATTTATCTGCAAGTATGTGTTTGGTGAACATGGTTATGATTGTGCATGTGTGATTTCTGAAATTTCAAGTGATGTTTGATATTTGGATTTTTTCTTTGACTTGGTTTTGTTGTTGTTATTACTTAGTTTTGAATAAATCATGATGTTTTAGAATAGCATAAGTACTAATAGAATCAGTATGTAAATTTCAAGAATTTTAAAACTAAATTTTTAAATTTACAGTGAAGAGAAAAATACAGTTTCATGTTTACTGTATTTTACTTTTTGATCAAGATCCTTTGATCCATGCATTTGAATTGAGTGAATTGTTTTCTAGAAGTAGTTTATAAATCATAGATCATAGGAAAATTATTGGATTGATTTTCAATTCAAGTTTGGATTTGAATTTGGGGCTAAAAGTATAGAACCCTAGTTTATTGGGCATAGGGAAAAATTAGGTGCTGTTGCTTCTAGAGTGAATCGAGTTCAAGGATTCTTTGGTGAATGGTAGATGGTGTATTAATGAAGCTAATGCCGGAGCTTGGTCGATGATGTTGGTCGGAGATGGTAGTTAATGGTGTTGACAGGTTTTAGGTGATATTGGGTAAAGGCTGTTTCAGGTTTCAGGGGTATTGGGATTGCAGTGTTTTGACTCGGGTTGTCCTCGGGGGAAGTAGGAAATAACTCGAAGCAGTGAAGCTTCTGACCCGAAGTAAGTTCATGTTTGCTCGAGTGCATTGTTTCAGGTTTCTCAAAACAGAACCTGTTATGTTTTCTGAAATTTAAAAGCCAAGTTTAAATTTAAATCTGAAATTGAATGAAATTTGAATCTGAAAATGAATTCAAAATATTTGAATTCTGATTTTGAAATAATGTAAATGCAGGAATTCAAATTAGTTTAAAAAAGAAAAAAAAAAGAAAAAAGAAACAGGAAACTGTTTCTGTTTTATAAGATTTGAGTGCAAACTTAAAATGTGACTTAGAATTTTGAAACTGAATTTGAGTTGAATTCAAATAAGTTTGAACTCTGTTTATTTTGAAATAGTTTAAATTCTGGAGATTTCAAAATTTGATTTTTTTTTAATAAAACAGAACTGTTTCTGTTTTAAAATGTAAAAGGGTAAGTTTAAGTTTTTAAGTGAGATTTAAACTGAGTTATATCTGAAATTTGAATATGAATTCAAATTTTGACTGTCTGAAATTTGAAATCAATTATGTTTTTAAATTTAAATTTGATTTTTAACTCTCAAGTATAAAATGCATTGTTGTTTTGCATTTGAAGTAAAAGGTTAAGTATTTAATTTAGGAATTCAAATGAATTCAAATCTGAAGTTTTAAAAATCTGGATTTTAAATTTAAATTTCAGTTTTAAAGTAAAGATTTAAATTTAAATTGCTTTCAAATGATTTTCATTTGAATTAAAGGTGTAAATTATAGAAAGAGTTTTAAAGAATTTAAAACTAAAATGAGAATGAGAGTTGTATTTCAATTTTGAAGTTTTAAAGTAATTTTTAAAATTGATTTGAATTTGATTTGAATTGAAATTTAAATCCTTTTCAACTTATTAATTAAGTATATGTTTCTTGTAAACATATAAGATTAAGTTGTGTATTGTTTTAAACTCTTATTTAAGACAAATTTGAGTCTTGAGTTTAAAGAAAATGTTAAATGGAATTTAATGTAAATTTAAAAACATTTTGGTTTTTAAATGCATAATTTAAATAAGGAATGTTTATCTAAAGATAAAGAAAAGTTTAATGATTTGTAATTCATTTATTTATTAAGGTAGTACAAATGGATAATTAATATAATTAATTAATTAAGAAATGGATAATTAATTAAAGTAATTAAGGGTTTTAATTTGATTAATTAAAGTTTAAGATTAATTTTTCTTAGAATAATTAATTTGTAATTAAGAAATCATTAATTGAATGATATTAGATTTTAAATTAATTGAAGATTTATTAATTGAATAAATATGGATAGTTATTTAATTAGGAATAATAAATGAAAGTAATCATGTAGGTAATAAATTTAAAACCACCCAGTTTATTCATCTTAATTGTAGATGCTGATTGTTATTGAATGTTTTGTGATGGATTGATATTTTGATATGTGATGTGATGCTATTTGATGCCTTATGCTAAGCTGTTATATCTATGATATATATATATATGATTATATGAATATGAAACCCTTTGACCCGTAAAACGACATTTGAATTTCGATGCGACAGGGAGTCGGATTCCAGCTGGTTATCCGAAACCCACATCGAATCATATTAGTGAATTTTTGTGATTGATAACTTACTTTATCTATGAATCTATGAATATAGATAAGCGCTATGGGTTATACCGCTTATCTTTATGATTGAATCTGTGATGATGATGTTGTGCACTATTGTGTTGAACCCCTGGACCACACTTATACACACACAAATATGGATTGCACGTGGTAATGGGTTAAGTCACAGATTTTGAAATTGTTTAAAAATTTGAATTTTAGAATCCAAAATAGTTTTGGAATTAGAATTGAAGCATTTGAAAAAAAAATGAATTTCAAAAATAAAAGTTATTTGAATAACTTGATTGAGTTTTGAAATTTAAATAATTTGATTTAAATTTGAATTCAATATTTGAAGTTGAATTCTATAATTTGGGAACTAGGGTTTAAAAAGTTATCCAACTTATAAATGGATTTATATGGGTTTTTAAACCAATTTAAAGGTGATGTTTTGAAATTTAAAATTAACCCAAGATTCCAACTTGTATAAATCGGACTTTTCTGAAACGAAAACTATTGTTTTCAAATAATAGAAGCTTTCATATAAGAAATGGATTTTCAATGTGTGTTAAAAGGAATTTAAGTTGAAATGAAAATGGTTTTCCGAGTTATTAATAAATCTTTGGAACGTGTTTTGAAAGCTATAAATTAAATCTTTAATTTAAAGGTTTATTGAGTTAATCCAATTGAAATGGAAGTTGTTTTGAAATCTATGAATAGATCTTTGTGAAATTAGGTGAAACTTGGTGAAATAAATCTTTTTGTTTAAAGATTTAAAATGGTAATTTGTTTAACCATTTGAAAGAAAAGTTTTGGATTTTATAAGTTGTGACTTAACTAAAATCCCATATCCATATGTTTTAAAATATGGCGCTCATTATTCGGTTTAACCGGGGGAGGACCTTGTGTCATATAGCCCATTCCGAATAGTGATACGACGTTATGGATAGTAATTGAAGACCGGTGGTGAAGACCGGATATTTCCAAAAACAAAAGGATAACTCATCGATTGTCTCTGCACTGGCTGATCCCCGGTATAGAGATCTTCATATGTGATGGGAAGTCCGGACGTGATTAGGGATTATCCGGATTTGCAAGGGCTTCTTCGGAAGTGCCTTCGGTTCTGTTCGAACCCGGGACAGACTTGTATGGTTGTATGTCCGACATTACACTTTGAGATATTAACTGATCTCTATCAAATACATTTCTGCCTGGTGGCGGAGAATTTATTCTCTCAGCTTAACACCCTTCTCTGAGACGTACGAGCTCAGAGGTTATGTAGTTGATATTTATCAGTGATATTCCCAATTTGGTAATGTGGCATGCTGAGTGGTGCTGTGTGATGATCATTGGTTGATCATTTGTGATATGATCATTTGTTTGATCATTTATCTTTGTGATCATTGCTTTGGTCATCTGTTGACCCAAAGCATGGCTTTGTGCCAAAGCGTAGCTTTGTGGACGAGACTGCATCAGGACCTCACTCCCCGGAAATGGTCGAAACAGGAAAGATGCGGCAAGGTTATGAGGGTCGCTCCCTTTAGGGTGTGTCATTCCCTTCTGGTAAAGGGTGGTATCAGGTATGGAGCCCTGGTATTTAACCTATGTGGTTGCTCCAATCTCATTTACTGTGTGGTTGTTGCTTTGAGGCGCCTCGGATAAAGGTCCCAAAGGACCGGGGGATGGCATATTCGTGTAGTAGTTACCTAGTTACAGAGGTAACCCGACCTTGTGTTGGCAGAGATCTAACCGTAACGTTAGTTTCTCGGGACGTCCCACCAGAGGCGATCCCATGTGGCAGTAGGAAGTTCCTTAGCCTGACCATTTGTTGGAAATCCATTCATCCAATACGTGCCTTGTACGGTTTTAGTTGTAGAACCTGCCATTTAACATGGCAGCTATAGTAGGCATAGCCTCATGGTACCTATGCTGGCTAGGATTTATATTATACTTTCGAAAGATTTTCCACTATGCACTAGTAATAATATCAAAGGATTTTTCTCGTAGTAAGCATGTTTGACTATCATAAGGAGAAATCTCCCCCATGTGTGCGTTTGCATTGTGTGTGTGCCGGGAGGCCTTATGGTAGTTTCATTTTTCAAAAAGCATTGCGGATTTCAAATTTAAATTCTGTTGTTTGTTTTAAAAGACCAAATGCTTTTGTTTGCTCATACCAGTCCCATGACTGACCTGGAGTTTATTGTTCCTTTCCTAAACTCTGGGTGCCCACTATTTTCCCACACGGGCAGTCTAGAGTTGGGGTTTTCAGATAATCTATAGTAGGTGTAGATCCGATAGCTTTCAGCCTTAGGATTTGGCAATCGCATTTTGGATCGAGTTGCTTCTCTTCATCTTGATTTGGGAGTTCGAGCTATTTCTGGATTGGTGCTTTGAAGATGGAGATTACTAATACTGGAGTTCTTTCTTGAAGGCCATTTTGGAGATTTGTTCCGCTGCTGTGTTATCTTTTCTTTCCGCTGCTATTTCTTGTATCTCTGATGTATATTGATGTTCATTGTATCATTCTGTTGTATCAGATATTGTATCAAATGTTGTACATTGATATATGTTATTCTTTTCTTCCGCTGTGTTATTTACTTAATGTGTTATAAGCTCCGGCGACTCGAATTTGAACGGTCGAATCTGTGGCATTCGAGTACAATGTAAAGTATGGATGTCGATTTTCGAACGCGAAAAATTCGAATCGTCACATAGAATGTGATAATCTTATTTTACAATAATGTATGGTCTACAATTGAAAACATTACTTAATTTTCAGGTATTGTGTTCTAACAATAGAAGTTCAATTCCCTTATAAGTTTAGTGAACCATTTTTATGAACAATTTTACCTCTGTAAAACTTTAATCTATATGTGCAGTTCTCAGTCTATAAGTGGTTCTACCGTCAACATCTGTTGCTTTTGAACGCGAGTATAATAAATCTGTACAAAACCAAAGCATATGGAAAACAATAAACATTGGTTTAGGCTGTCCATATTTACCAACCTGATAAATTATGTTTTGGATAGAAGAAATATCATACCATTTTATACAAAATAGTACATTCTCTCTAACCATGGATGAATAGTACAAAGTAGTACCTTCTCTCTGGGGCGTTTAAGCCTGAGCAAACCTAGCCTCTACCACCACAGGGCTCTGATACCAAACGGCTTCGGACTTCGTTTGCTCCTTGTTCGATGGAAAGATGTAAGATAACAGTAGTAGTTTTTGCAAGCGCGTATATTATATTACAGAGAGAGATTTATTTGAGGAAAAGAAAATTTTATTACAGTGGACTATATTACAAAGAGTAGACTATCTGCCATTACAATAACTTAGCAAACTTTAAATTTTTGATTACAAACTCTGATCTTTAACATCGAATACACACACATATATATACTAGTACATTCGGTTATTAGGTTTGCATAAACCAGCATCTTCCATTCTTCTGCATCCTTATCAACAAGCTTTCCATCTTTTCTTCAGGAATAATTAAGCTTTTGTCACGTCATCATTTGTCTTTAGCCATCCATTTGCCACCTTATTCCTTATCTTTAGCAATTATAATGCTTTTGTCACATCAGGTCATATCACCTTTTGAAATAACATTACGTGTATGAAATATTTGATGGCATTATTCCATCCTTATCTTCATTAGATATTTTTGGCTAGAATTTTATCCTGTCCGCGGAGGGCCTTCTGGAACATGTCCAGGTGGAGGAAATCCTGGAGGCGGTTAAAATGGTATTTCGTCCATAATGAAAGTTACCATACCTGGCTGGTGAAAATATACATATACTATCCAAACTCCATTAACCTTCTTTTTAACGCATCTCACATTGTGCCTTTGGCTTTTAGCATATAATCTTCCATTTCTTGGTCTCTTCATGAACTTGGACCTGTAGGCATGCTTATAAGCTTATCATCACTATCCGAATCCAATATGGCTTTGAGTTGTATTTTTAAATTTCTTTTTAAGGAACATGCCATTAATTCTTTTAGTAAGTTAGATAATTCCCTTTTAGGTGAATCTGGTATTTTTTGCGGTTCATGGCTAATTAAACCCTTTTGTGAATAAATTGAATCTTTGAAAAATTCAAACTTATACCACCATTTAATTAAAATCCTTCTTCCTAAATAAGGAATATTTTCGAATTTTATTTTAAACTTTTGTAAAGTTCTTGGAACAACAATGACATCCCATTTCATAATCCAGGGTACTTGATAAAGTGCTACAAAATGTAGATTATGATATTTCATGGAAATATTTATTCGAACAAATTCGTCATAAATATTTCTTATTTTTTTGTGGTAAAATCACTGGTTATAATCCAAAGTTTGAAAACCAAACTACAAACCAATTTGAAAAATTTGTGGTATTTTGAGTTTTAAATTGAATAAACCAACTATGTTTTCTCTGCCTGTTTTCATAAGAGAAAGCAAGCTCCCAAGCTTTAATATAGTCAAAGTAGTTAAAATATAATTTGTTCCTAAGGATTTTTTGAATTTATAATCAATTCTTTAGGTTTATATAAATCACTTTCCCATTGTTCTGGGGTAATTATTTTAACAATGGTGGCCTTTGAGAAAGCCCATTCTCCACCAGTTCGCATGGCGGATTCAAATTGTACAGAACCTGTGTAGGTTAAAATTTCTTGGTAGAAAATAAAATCCTTTGGATAAAGGTATGGATCAGTAAAGTTTTTTAAATAGAAGGTCATAACCTCTTCTGCAGATAAATGAGATACCCATATGGTTGATGTTGGAATATACGGGTATAGGTATTCTCTTGTAGATGTAGACTGTGTTGCCAACTCATAAGCATCAGCTCTGAGTTGTTCATCAACTGGAGTAGTCTTTAAGTCCTCTTCTCTAAAAAAAATTCATCCTTCTGAAAGGCCAAATTATAAGTCGTTATGGGCCGAAATAGTGCAGTTTTACTGCTTTCTGCCTTTTCTTTGCCTTTATTCATTTTTACCATGTAAAAATTCTCGAGTTAAGAAATCTGGTAACGCATTATCAGATCCTTTAATAAACTCAATATCAAAATGGAATACTGATAATATTGCTTGCCATCTAGCAATATTTGTTTTGATGCTATGTTTTTAACATCGTTTCGTAAAATTTCTTTGGCAGACTTACAGTCTACTCTTAGCAAGAACTTTTGATTTAATAAATCACTTTCAAATTTTTGCACACATAATACTATTGCTAATATTTCTTTTTTAACAGTAGAGTAATTAACTCTGGGTCCTTGCCAAATTCCCAAAGTAAATCTGACTAAGGATTCTTTATTATTGATTCTTTGTTTAAGAATACCACCATATCCTTTAGCTGATGCATCAGTTTCAACTATTTTGAGTGCATCAGGATTAGGAATTGCAAGACAAGAAATTTCTTTTATTTTTGCTTTTATTTTTATAAACGCTTTAGTATGTTCCTCTGTCCAAGCAGGTGGATTTTTCCTTAATCTTTCAAATAATGGTTTAGCATCATAAGCTAGATCTTTATAAAATTCGGAAACCTAGTTTAAGCTTCCTAAAAATCTTTGTAATTGATTTTTATCCTTAATTTTGTTTGGAAATTTTTCTACAAATATAATTGCTCTATCAGTAGGAAATATTGTTCCATCTTTTATAATATGTCTAATAAATCTAATTTCTGTTTGAAAAAGCTTTATCTTTTTAGCTGATACAGCTAATCCAGCTCTTTTAGTGGCATTTATAAAAATATTTAAGTGCTTAAAATGTTGATCAACTGATTCTGAAAATATAAGAACATCGTCAATATATACTATGGTAAATGTTGTATAAGCACTATAAATATCATTCATAATGTTTTGAAATTCTGAAGGGGCATTTATTAACCCAAACGGCATTACATTCTATTCATAGTGGCCAAATGGAACAGTAAATGCAGTTTTATATCTATCTTCTTCTTTATTCTGAATTTGCCAAAATCTAGATTTCGTATCAAATTTAGGCATTACTTTGGCCGAATAAAGCCTTGCTAATAATTCCTTTTTTAGGAATTGGATATCTAATCCATCTTAATGCTTTGTTCAAAGGTTTATAATTTATCACTAGTCTTGGGATTCCTCTTTCTAGTTCTGCTGCATTTTCTACATAAAATGCTGAACAGCTCCATGGACTTTTAGATGGTCTAATAAGGCCTTTATGTAGTAATTCTTCAATTTCCTTTTTACAAATTTCTAGATGTCTTTGAGACATGGCTATAGGTCTAGCTTTTGTTGGGATTTGACTTTCTTTAAAGTTTGGTTCATAAGGTAAACCTATTTCATTTCTTTTCCTCTGCCAAAAGGCATTAGGAGTGTCTGCACAAATAGTTTTCTCAATATAATTTTGTAGATCTTTAATCTTTTGTTGTAAACGGGGTTGCAATAATTTTTCTTTTATTCTTTTGTAATTTATGTCCTTAGATAAAGAGTTTAGAAAATTCTTTTTTCTTTTAATACTTTTTTGAATAATATCAATTTTATGATGTTGTGGTTGAGATACAAATTTAAATGTTAATTCTTGATTATTAATAGTACTAGTAATTCCTTCTTTGGATATTTTTGTTATAGGATATAACAAATGTAAGAAGGGCTTTCCCAGTATAACATTATGAGATAAATTTATAACCGTTATAAATGGTATTTCTAGACAAATACCTTTATTACAAACATGTGTGTTTTGTAGCTTATAAGTAACTAACAATTTTCTACCATCTGCAGCATTTAGTACCTCGGTGGTTTTAGAAAAATATTTTGAAGGTACCAACCCTTTATTAATGCAATTTAAGTCTGCACCTGAATCTATCATTGCTATTATAGTAAAGTAATATTCTTTGTGGACTACAATTGTAACTTTAATGTGCCATTTATGGGTGATTACCTTGTCAACAGCATTAATAAATGTTAAAGAGTTTAATTCTTCCTCTCCTAAAATATTGTTATTATTCTGGTTCTCGTTCTTAGGGTTTATCTCTATTAAAGGCATTATTTCTTTTAATTCTTTTATTTCTTGTTTAAGCATTTTAACTTCATGCTGTAATTCTGCAATTGTAGTTTCTGTACTTATTGGGTTAATATTATTGAAAGTTTTAACTCTGTTTAATATATCTTTTAAACCATAAGTTTCTGGTTCTTTTAATTTTAGTTTCTTTCATCCTTTATGTGATTCCAAATATTTCTTTAACATATTTTTCTTTTCTTCTGGATCAGAAATTTTGTTTATGATGTCCAGAATAAAATTTTCTTCTTTTGTTAACATAAACAGTCCATTTGCTTTACATAAAGCTTTATAATAGTCACAATTTCCATCGCAACTATCAGATTCTGAATCGTTATCTGAATCATATTCATTTTCAGTTTCTGAATTGATGTCTCTGATAACAGATAATTTTAAATTTTCTTTCTCTGAATCAGAGCTCGATATAAATAATTTTGTGAATGAATTTTTTAATTCTTCGTCTATTTGAAGATTATTTATTTTGTTTTTTAATTTATACTTATTAGCATAGTGACCTGGTGTTTTACATTTCCAACATATTGGAATTTTCTTTTAGTAGGTTCATTTTGCTCTTTTCTTTTATAGGGTCTTTGTGATTTCCTTTTAGGAATTTTACTACTTTCTGCATAATTTTCTATTCGAAAATTTTTATTTTTATAAAATTTTCTCTTAGATGGTTTTCTAATTCTCCTTTCTTCGTTGGTTGGTTTTATAGGTGATAAACCAAGTTGTTCACAGAAATCTCCTAGAATTATTTTTCCATAAATTTTCTCCTTTTGGATTTGTTTATGTAATTTTATTTCATTACATAAATGAATTCCTTCTGCAATAACTTTTGCTGCTAATTCTCCATAAGTATATTGATTATACTGAATAGTTCCATTATTTTTTTGTTTTATTAGATTTTTAACTATTTCTGAAAAGAAATGAGGTAGTCCTGATAAGAACTTTTCTTTCCAAATTCATGGTTACTATCACTTCTAGTAAATAGCTTATAAAAATATACATCTTTATACCATCTGAACTGAGGTAAATTATGACATTTTAGATTCATTAATTGTTCTTGTGTTCTGTTTGTTTGAAGAGCAGTTGCTCCAATGAAATGTTTAGCTATTGTATATATTAACGTATTTACGCAATCGGTTTTGGGCATTCCATCTTCTAATTTTGTCGCAGTAAATATATGCGCTTTCGCTTCATTGGAAAGATGAAGATCCCACTAACCTTTTAGTTGTCCTGTAAATCCTTGTACAATAGCTTTTGCTATCTATCATCTAAATTATTTTTAATTAAACATACAGTAGCGTACATCGTCATATAATTCAGACAAGTTTGTATTTGGTATTCTGAATAACCGTCTATATTCCATTCTACAATGGAGGTACCGTCAAAAGATACAGCTCCATAATTGTTTTTTTCTTCAAATGAGAGGTCGATCGGTGTTGGTCTCGTATGATAAGGTTTACTATACGAGGTATTTCCATAATTAATTTTATTAATTTCAAAATTATTTTCTGGTTTATTTTGTTCTATATTTAAGAACATATTTTGTAAATTACTTACTTCTTCATCTTAATTATTATCAGAGTCTAGCTCTGAAGTTTCTCTAGATTCCTTGCTTTCAATTATAGGTCCAACTTCCTTTTCACTGACGTTTAAGGCGTCTAAGCTTTTCATTATTTCTTTCAACATTTCGGAGTTTTCTCCTGGCTTATCCATATTACTTTCTAAATTTTGTGCAGACCAGGGTTTGAATAAAACTTCATCTGTATCACAAAATTTTGTTTGATCTTTGTTAGATCCTTGCTCAATTCTTGTAAGTTGATTACCTATTGATTGTAACGTTAAATTTGTAAAATTATTCTGCTCAATAATAGCTTCAAATGTTCTATCTTTTCTATAAGGAGTAGCCACAATTTCTTCTTTATCAATTTTAACTGATAAGTTTGCTTCCGGGGGATGTATACTCCTAATAGTTTTTCCTGCTTTTGTTGTATACTCTTTATAAGCAGAATTTTTATTGAAAACTGTTAATAAATCATCAAATCTAAAAAAATGTCCTTTTGTTTTCCTATTTTCTAAGATTTTTCTATCATTATAAAGATATCATAATTTTCTGGTAAAACATTTCCCATTTTATTTAAAAATAATTTATATTTTTTAATCCACATTTCTTGTTCCTTTTGATCTTTCATAAAGAACCATTTTCTTTTATATTTATTTTCTTCTGAATAAAACTTTGTTTTTTCAGATTTTGAAAAAGAAAATTTAAACTCTTCATCAAGTGTTATGGTATATATACCAAACACTGATTTATCCTCATCATATCTCATATCTGAAGGTGTCGGCGATCTGGGATTTGATGGAGGAATTTCAACCCTATATTCAAGTTGACTAACTCCGTCCATTGTGTTTCTTACAATTACATTTTCCTTTTCTATTCTTAAAGGAGTAGCTTCAGCATTGCTGAATCTTGGTTCCTCTAATTCAGAGTTAGAACCTAATTTTAGGTGTGTAACTCTGTCTTTTGAAAATCTAATTTCGACGTCACCTTCAGAATATTCAACAGTTTCTTTTAATTTTTTATTTTCTACTTTAGTAGGTTCATTTGCTTCTTCAAGAAGCCATTTTTCTCGTAAATTTATCCCATTCTAGCTAATCGATTTGGGAATTACAACATTGCTTTTACCGATGCCTGTTATAAACAGTGTAGTTGTACCTTGATTTTTAATTGGTATATGTTTTGTATCTGTAATAATAGTATTCATTACTTTATAGCATATTCTATAAATAAGAATTACATTCTGTGTTCCTGGTTTTATATTAAAACCTTCAATTTTTATGTCCAAACAAATAGACTAGAGTAAATTTGGATCGGACAAGGACATAATAAAATTAGGAAAACATGAAAAATAAATTGGTCCATCACATAATGTTGATTCAACTATTCCTAACAAGGAATCATGGAATTTATTAAGTCTTTTATCTCTAACTGTAATAATAGCAGACGTATTTAGACCTAATCTTGTAGCTCGTTTTAAGGCGACTTGAATTAATCCAACATGAATAAATTTATATTTTTCTTTATGTAAATTTAAAAGCTTTTTTGAAAATAAACTAAATGAACTGTATCCTTCAGATAAAGGGATTGCTTGTTCAACCATTTTAATTGTATAATCAGTTTTTGTAATAAAACTTCCAGTTTTCTTATAAATCTTTGAAGGCGAATAAGCCGGAATATTCCAATTGTTTAAACTTGATTCTAAATCTTCATTTATAGTAATTTCTTTATTTTTACTGAGAATTTCTCTATCGAGATTATCTAGACCATTATTATTGTTATTATTTTTAAATGATAATGCTCTATGTAACGACCCAACTTCCATACTCCAGAAAGTTGCATCATTAAGAAGAAAGAAAGGGATAGAAAAGAGAAAAGAAAGGAAAGAAAGAACAGACAATATCAGAATCTCACAGCGGAATCGAATAAATTATAATATATCACATAAAACTTTACACAGTATCATATACATCAGAGTTAAACGGCTAATACAACACAAACTAGACAGTTATAAACATCTGTCTAGCAATTACAATCCAAATACATCAGAGAAACAGATACAACTCAAACACAGCGGAACCACTACATATATCTACACGCTGAAGCCTCCTGCTCCATTATCTCCTCCAGAACTCGATCAAAGCAATCCTGAAACACTTGACTACTCATACATAATATGAGTACCCAAGAGTTTAATAAAACAGAAAATAAACACTCAGGTCAGACAGGGGTCTGGTGTGAGTAAACGGGGATAAAAGTTGCTTAACTTTAGAAAATCCTTTGAAAACAAAAGGTATCACGTAAGACTTCCCACACATAAACATGGAAAAGTTTTTACCTTACGCTAACCAAAACATTTGATAGGAAATCCAGTGATATTATAATAGTGTCTAGGGTTTTCAAAATAAAATACAGAAATAGCTGGAATGCTTACATCTCACGTTCCAACATAGTTGGGCACAATCAAAACCGTACAGGAACTTATTGGATTATGGATTCCATCAATGGCAGGGCTACTGGGGTACCGCCCGTCACAGTACGTGGCCTAGATCACCGTACCGAGGAGCCACCCTAACTCCCCTGCAACACAAAGCCGGACCCGTTCCTTACTGAACAGTTCCGAACAAGACAACCCCGCAGTTGGTGTACACTGACAACTGCCCACTAAGCCGAATAAAAAGGGACCTCTAGACAGGGATCAATCTTGCTCTCCAGTGGGGGCTACCCACGAAGCTTTGCTGCACCTCCCCTGTTTTAGCCATTCCCGGTTGATGAGGCTTGAGGCTACGATTACCTTTAGAGGACACATCTCTTAGAATGCTCATCGTCCACCTGACGATGTTCTGAAAGCATTCAATCCATACAAGTTCGTTCCGGGTTCGAACGAAACCGAAGGCATTATCTCGTTACACTCGTATTGGAATCACCCTCAGAGTTAACGACAATAACCCTTGCACTCTATATCACCGTCTCGAACCTATAAGTACTATTCCGTCAAACTCATTACGGAATCACCCACAGAGTTATACTGACGTATAGCCCTTACACCTCGAGTCTTCACTTGCTCCACTTGGATTAACGACCTAACGTTTAATTGGAATCGATGTGGTTTTCGGAATTCCAAATATGGAAACCCGATCCCGGTCTCATCGAAACCAAACGCCATCTTAATGTCCAAGTTGTACTTAAGGGTTTTAAACAATTAACTTATTTCATTGTTATCTAATTCATACAGATAGATAAACTATATCTCAAAATAAATAATCACATTCATATCATAAACAGACAATCTGTATCATCCATAAACAGATAATCATCCATCCAAATAATCCATCACAAACCATCATAGTTATCCAAACATTCATATCATACAGATACAATCATCTCATTTCTGAGATCACAACCATTTAATCAATAACATCCATAAGCAATGATTCATTAACCAACAATTATAATTAATTTAAAATGAATTAAATTAATTACAACCATCTCTAATTAATTTAAAATAATTAAATTAATTACTCATTTAAATCCTGCTTAACATCCATTAATTAACCCAGTTAATTAATTCACTTCCTAAGTATTCAACTTGATTAAACAACTTTGATTAATCATTCACTAATTACAATAAGTAATTAGTCTTTAATTAATTTTATAAATTAATTAACCTAAATTATAAGTAATTAACATTAATTACTCATTTATTAATTGATTATAATTAATTATAATTGCCCTTAATTAATTACAATTAATTAATTACTTAATTAATCAATTATTACTTAATTGAACAATCCTTAATTACATCATTAACATTAATTAATGATCTTTAATATTTAAATAGATTACTTAATTAAAATTAATTACATTTAGTAATTAACCTAATTATTAAACACCTTGATTAATAATTAACTATCTTAATTACTCATTTATAAATTAATTAACCAATAATTAATCATTAATTAATTCCTTAATTAATTCCAAAAGTAATTATCCAAATTACTAATTACATTCCAGTAATTAACCTTATTACTTCATCAAGTAATCCTGCTCCACTAATTACATTAAGTAATTACATTCTTAAAGTTATCTAATGATTTATTAAAATTAATTAAACTAAATTAATTAACTTAACAAATCACAATATTAAAATTTATTGACATTAATTAATTACTTAATTATCCTTAGATAATTATCATCATTATTATTTAACACATTTCATTAATTACATACTTAAGAAATCTGGATTAGATTAATAAATCATTTCTAATTAAAATTAATCTAAATCATTATTCCAAATCAGATAATTAAGTAAATTCTTAATTATCTTAAATATTTTCAAAATATTCAAATTACTTATCAAAAGACTCATTTAATTTCAAAATGTATTAAAACAATACATTTCTAAGAATCAATTTCAAATTTTATTTAAAGATTCATTAATTCCAAAAATAATTATAAACCATAAAATAAAAATGAATGTTTAAACAACACTCATCACTCAAGAAAGATTTAAAACTAAATTACTTGATAAATTAAGCATTGAAAATAAATTGATTATTTTCAACTTTTAAATTTACATCAACACTTCATATTTTAATTCAAATACTTTCAAATACTAAAGGAACTCAATTCTTTCAAGTTTTAAACTTATTTGAAATGAAATTTCATTTTCAAATTCACTTTTAAACATTTGAATATGTTCATTTATTTAAAATTTTAAAAACTGTTTTGAAATTAAACTGGGTTTCAAAGAAATCTGGAAACAGTTTTAAAATTGATTTCAAACTGAGTTTAAAACTTACTTAAAACATTCAAATCTGTTCAAAGTTTTAAAACATACAAAAACTGTTTAAATTCAAACTCTGGTTTTGAAAGATACCCTGAAACTGTTTTTAGTCTTGGTTTAAACAGAGTTTAAAACTTGTTTAAATTTAAGATTCTCATTTTTAAAACTTTTGAATTCAACACTACATTTGAATTAAGATTCAACTTCCATTTGAATCAGATTTTATCTATAAAAAAAATGAATTCATCTAAACTAAAACTGCAAATTACTCTCTGAGTTTAAAAAAAAAAAAACCTGAAACAGTTTTTATTATCTACATTTAAAATCAAAATTTAAATCTGGTTTAAATTTAAGGTTTTCATTTTTAAAAACATTGAATTTCAAACTTTATTTGAAGTCAGTTTCTACTCCCACTTGAATCAAGATCCACTAAAAAAAACATGAATTCATTCAAAAGTCTAAAAACTGCAAAACTTCTGGATTAAAACCTGAAACTGTTTTAATTTTGATTTAAAACTGAATTTAAATCTTGATTAAATTTAAAATTTCATTTTTAAAACCTTGAACTCAAAACTTCATTTGAATTCAGACTTAACTTATATTTAAATCAAATTAAGATCTTTAAATTATAATTTCATTCAATTTTATGAAAACTGCAAACTACAGGATTTGAACCTGTAACCATTTTTTTATATTTATTTAAAACCAAATTTAAACTTATTTTAAGATATTTCAATTTTAAAAAAACTTTGAATTCAAACTCTATTTGAATTCAATTTCAACATATATATGAATCAAACCTTACACTAGAATTTGAACTCCATTCAAATTCTTAAAAAAAACTGCAAATACTCTCTGTTTCAACTCTGAAGCCAACTTACCCGAGTACACAAAATTTTACTTCGAGTTTCCCTATCTGTTGCTTCGAGTCAGAAGCCAATCTACCCGAGTATTCCCCGAGTCAACAACCTGCACACAACTAATAATCCCCTGAGTACACACTGCAACAAAGACCCCTTGTCAATCACCTAGAAACACCACCTCCAGCCACCATCATCGACACATTCTTGAATATATCTTCCCTTACATCCCCTCTACAAGTTCCCAAAGCCACAAATAACTTGAAGCAACAGAGAGCATGGTAATATACTAAGAACTGCACATTCAAACAAAGTTCTGAAATCTGAAAAGAACTCAATTCCTAACTCCTCTCTTTCTCTGATCATATATCACCCAATTTACTCCATTCTAACCTCAATATACCACTAGCATGAAGAACCTAAACACTCAATATCCACTAGCTTAACAGATTAATTCAAGTTTCCTTTTTTGTTTCAAACAGAAATGCACATTTACACAGTCAACTAAAAAAAATGAAACTTGTTTTATACTTCCTTATTTCTAACATACATCAATGTTATAATCTTGTTTATAATAATTAATGATGTTGGTATCCCAATTCTTATTTGAAAATATACTCACTGCTATAGTTATTTCAGAGGTAACAGGTTTTAGATTTTAACATATTTTAACTAATTCATGATTTTTTTTCCAGAAACTACATTTATACTAACTAACATACTTTGTTTACACACAAGTTTAGTAACAGCAACAATTTAAATAATAATGCTTTACTATTTAAGAAAACATCTCAGTTCACAACCAACTAGGTATGCAGATCCCAGAAATAAGAAAAAAAACATATAAGCAAATTCATTCCTATGCACACATATCATTCATGAGTTTGTAATCACCACATCATTTATTTATCTTCACTTCATATACTCAGGTGTCACAAATTTATGCATGTAAGTTTACTTATTTCATTTTAAAACAAAACAGAACAGTTTGTTTTAAAACAGTTTGCTTTCTGTAAATAAAAACATAAGCTCTTTAACTTATGTTTGACTTTGATTTAAAAAAACTGTTTTTAAAAGATAAAAAGCTTACTCACCTTAAATTGAAGATGCAGAACACTATATGCAGAGCAATTTGATGTAGATTTCAATTCCCAGGCCCCTGACTTGAAACTGCATTTGAAATCTGGGTGCAGGTTTGAAATTGAAGTTGCTTTACTTGTATTTTGATTGCTGAGTTTCTTGATGCTATTACTTGTTGATGAAGATTACATGCAGACCCATTCTAATGCTCAGATTTGCAGATTTAACATGCAGATTTTTTTGAGGTTGAATCTCACAGAATTTAGATGTAGATTGGGTTTTAAATATTGCAGATTTGAGGATTGATTTTTTTTTTTTTGCAGAAATTTAAGTAGAGAGGTTGCAGATTTGTAGTTGAATGTAGATTCTAAAACATGCATTTGCTTGTGGAGATGATTTGCAGATTTGTGAATTTGATTGAAGATGGTTTGTAGAAATTTATTTGCAAGCTTGAAGATTGTTTTTAGAATTTCTGAAATTTGATTTTCAGATCTTTCAAATGAGAAAATGTTTTAATCCAAATGCTTTGCTATATTTCACTTATCAATAATTTAAACAATGAGATTTAAAATCAATGCCACATGTTAACTTATTATGTCAAAATTTTTACAAGTGTCTACTTAATAGTTTAAAAAGTTAACACATATGCATGTTAATATTTAAAAGAGAATTCTAAATTACTAAATGTATTTGAATTTATCTTGAAACATTTCTACTTTGTTTTAGCAAGTTCAAAGTGATTTATTAACATTAGCTTTTAATTAAATACATATAAGCTTTTTATAAAACTAT
This sequence comes from Allium cepa, assembly GCA_030765085.1. Classification (NCBI taxonomy): domain Eukaryota; kingdom Viridiplantae; phylum Streptophyta; class Magnoliopsida; order Asparagales; family Amaryllidaceae; genus Allium; species Allium cepa. The sequence goes on from CM060929.1 coordinate 204,399,891, forward strand.
ACACTTACATATTAATGTTTGTTTAATTCTTTTTAAAATAATATTCTATATGAAACTAAATTTCAAAAGAAAAGAAGATTTTAAAATAAAACAAAACAAAATAAACCTTTATTATAAAATGAAATTTAAACTATATTTATTTTAAAAACAAAATAAATACATACTTACTTTTTAATAAAGATATAAGAAAGAAAATTAAAACAAACTTGAGAAAATTATACAATACTAATTTAAATCAAATTAATTAATATACAAATTATTCATTTATATAAAATAATTAGAAAATATTCTTTATTACATATAAAAAAAAATTAAAACCAAATCTTCTATTTACAATGTATAAACATTTATACATTATAAATATTTTTAATCTTTGAAAAGATAATTATTTAACAAACTAAATAATTATTAATTTTCAAAAGAGATTTCCAGTTTAAATTAAATTATTAAAACAATATTTCACATTTTTAAAATAATTATCAATGAAATTATTAAATAATTATTGCCTCAAATTTCCGGGACATCACATTCCTCCCCCCTTAAAAGAATTTCGTCCCCGAAATTTAAAAGCAAAGGTAATTTAATAATCCCATACAAATTTTAAATTTTAAAAGAGCAATCATATACTATCAACCAAATACTAGCAATCATAGCAACCAATTCAAACAAACAATTCTAACTACCCAGACAAAATTCTGGATAGAATTCCCTAGAGTTTCCCAGGTACAAACACCAGGACACTCGCCCTACAGAATCTAAACTAGCAACACAACACAGATCTAGAGCTCCTATATATCTAGATCTACAAATCTAAACAGAATACAGGACTATAGACAAGTCCTGATCAACTCCTAAATCTCACAGAACTACTGATTCTAAAACCAGAGATAAACCATATACTTAACTCTTAAGAGAAAACAGAAAGATCCAATACTCATATTGATCCTGGGCTGCCTTCAACTTCTAGATCAATCAAACTCCACCACACAAACTCTACTACAGATATAAAACAATCAGGTCTCCGGATCCAAAATGAATATCCTGTAGAAATCCTTTGATCCAAGACAAAACTCAAATTCCCAAAGAATCGGATGCTCCTATTCTGGAATAGCCGCCACCATGCTTCCACTGCGCAACTCTGATTCGTGAATGCTGTTGATGAACATAAGTATAAACTTGATCAACTTATCCCGGAATATTGTTCATCAAATTCCATAAAATCCCAGTGACATATCCGATTCAGTCACAACCACCACAGCAAAAATTCAACCAGAAACCAGGAAACTGGATCCAATAAATTCTATCAACTTAAACAGATCATACTCAAAGAATTTCCTACAATGCTAAACCACCGGCAAAGCTCCAAGAACCAAGTCGATACAGAACTCAATCTTCTGATGCGAATGCAAATCTTGATTCCTTCAAAGATATCCAGAAAATACCAAATCACCTTGATAACTCAAACATCCACTAAAGATGCTTCAATCCAAGCAAAGATCACACAGAGAACTTCTGAACTATCGCAAGTCACCTTTGCGATTCCACCTGGTTCAGATCTCAAGAAATTGTTCTCACTACAAAATCAGAACAGCTAAAGCCTTCAAAAGAAGAAACTAGTGGCCCACCTCTTAACCACTAACATCACACCCAACTGAGCTTTCAGAAGAAATGGACAAGCTCCACCATCTGCCCGGACTACTGACAGAAGAATCACAGAGATTTCTGAACCACCGAAGAACAGGCCACTCACTGCTGCTACTGCTGCCAAAGCTTCCTTAACCAAAAACTCATCGAACCTCAAAGCTACACCAACCTTTTCACAATAGAGCCTTCAAAAGACAGATATCTCTCGGGAAACTCGCTCCCAAACCAAACTCAAAATACTCTGCCAAACTGAGTTTCAAACTCAAATATAGACAGAACTCCTTCTTAAGGTTTTCAAAATACCATTGCTGGCTTCAGAACTCCCAACTGATCCAAACTCAAGAAAAACCCCTCACACGACTGCACCAAGCTTATATTCCAAAAATAAACTCCGAATCTTGAAAAGATTTCCTTCAGAGATCAGAGAAATCTTTCTCACCAAACTGCCAAATTAAACAAGATACCCAAACTGCCCTAGCAGATCACTTCCAACACTCAAACTCCAACTATTGGTAGTTGTGTTACACACACCACTACCCTATCTACCTTTATTACTTATATTGGAAACCCGAACAGGTAACCCAACAAATAGGCAGAAATATATATATATTAAAAATTACAAATACGCTCTCTCAAGGAAGACACCACTACAGAGCCTAGGTATTCACTCAACCTAACGCTCTGATACCACGTTGTAACGACCCAACTTCCATACTCCAGAAAGTTGCATCATTAAGAAGAAAGAAAGGGATAGAAAAGAGAAAAGAAAGGAAAGAAAGAACAGACAATATCAGAATCTCACAGCGGAATCGAATAAATTATAATATATCACATAAAACTTTACACAGTATCATATACATCAGAGTTAAACGGCTAATACAACACAAACTAGACAGTTATAAACATCTGTCTAGCAATTACAATCCAAATACATCAGAGAAACAGATACAACTCAAACACAGCGGAACCACTACATATATCTACACGCTGAAGCCTCCTGCTCCATTATCTCCTCCAGAACTCGATCAAAGCAATCCTGAAACACTTGACTACTCATACATAATATGAGTACCCAAGAGTTTAATAAAACAGAAAATAAACACTCAGGTCAGACAGGGGTCTGGTGTGAGTAAACGGGGATAAAAGTTGCTTAACTTTAGAAAATCCTTTGAAAACAAAAGGTATCACGTAAGACTTCCCACACATAAACATGGAAAAGTTTTTACCTTACGCTAACCAAAACATTTGATAGGAAATCCAGTGATATTATAATAGTGTCTAGGGTTTTCAAAATAAAATACAGAAATAGCTGGAATGCTTACATCTCACGTTCCAACATAGTTGGGCACAATCAAAACCGTACAGGAACTTATTGGATTATGGATTCCATCAATGGCAGGGCTACTGGGGTACCGCCCGTCACAGTACGTGGCCTAGATCACCGTACCGAGGAGCCACCCTAACTCCCCTGCAACACAAAGCCGGACCCGTTCCTTACTGAACAGTTCCGAACAAGACAACCCCGCAGTTGGTGTACACTGACAACTGCCCACTAAGCCGAATAAAAAGGGACCTCTAGACAGGGATCAATCTTGCTCTCCAGTGGGGGCTACCCACGAAGCTTTGCTGCACCTCCCCTGTTTTAGCCATTCCCGGTTGATGAGGCTTGAGGCTACGATTACCTTTAGAGGACACATCTCTTAGAATGCTCATCGTCCACCTGACGATGTTCTGAAAGCATTCAATCCATACAAGTTCGTTCCGGGTTCGAACGAAACCGAAGGCATTATCTCGTTACACTCGTATTGGAATCACCCTCAGAGTTAACGACAATAACCCTTGCACTCTATATCACCGTCTCGAACCTATAAGTACTATTCCGTCAAACTCATTACGGAATCACCCACAGAGTTATACTGACGTATAGCCCTTACACCTCGAGTCTTCACTTGCTCCACTTGGATTAACGACCTAACGTTTAATTGGAATCGATGTGGTTTTCGGAATTCCAAATATGGAAACCCGATCCCGGTCTCATCGAAACCAAACGCCATCTTAATGTCCAAGTTGTACTTAAGGGTTTTAAACAATTAACTTATTTCATTGTTATCTAATTCATACAGATAGATAAACTATATCTCAAAATAAATAATCACATTCATATCATAAACAGACAATCTGTATCATCCATAAACAGATAATCATCCATCCAAATAATCCATCACAAACCATCATAGTTATCCAAACATTCATATCATACAGATACAATCATCTCATTTCTGAGATCACAACCATTTAATCAATAACATCCATAAGCAATGATTCATTAACCAACAATTATAATTAATTTAAAATGAATTAAATTAATTACAACCATCTCTAATTAATTTAAAATAATTAAATTAATTACTCATTTAAATCCTGCTTAACATCCATTAATTAACCCAGTTAATTAATTCACTTCCTAAGTATTCAACTTGATTAAACAACTTTGATTAATCATTCACTAATTACAATAAGTAATTAGTCTTTAATTAATTTTATAAATTAATTAACCTAAATTATAAGTAATTAACATTAATTACTCATTTATTAATTGATTATAATTAATTATAATTGCCCTTAATTAATTACAATTAATTAATTACTTAATTAATCAATTATTACTTAATTGAACAATCCTTAATTACATCATTAACATTAATTAATGATCTTTAATATTTAAATAGATTACTTAATTAAAATTAATTACATTTAGTAATTAACCTAATTATTAAACACCTTGATTAATAATTAACTATCTTAATTACTCATTTATAAATTAATTAACCAATAATTAATCATTAATTAATTCCTTAATTAATTCCAAAAGTAATTATCCAAATTACTAATTACATTCCAGTAATTAACCTTATTACTTCATCAAGTAATCCTGCTCCACTAATTACATTAAGTAATTACATTCTTAAAGTTATCTAATGATTTATTAAAATTAATTAAACTAAATTAATTAACTTAACAAATCACAATATTAAAATTTATTGACATTAATTAATTACTTAATTATCCTTAGATAATTATCATCATTATTATTTAACACATTTCATTAATTACATACTTAAGAAATCTGGATTAGATTAATAAATCATTTCTAATTAAAATTAATCTAAATCATTATTCCAAATCAGATAATTAAGTAAATTCTTAATTATCTTAAATATTTTCAAAATATTCAAATTACTTATCAAAAGACTCATTTAATTTCAAAATGTATTAAAACAATACATTTCTAAGAATCAATTTCAAATTTTATTTAAAGATTCATTAATTCCAAAAATAATTATAAACCATAAAATAAAAATGAATGTTTAAACAACACTCATCACTCAAGAAAGATTTAAAACTAAATTACTTGATAAATTAAGCATTGAAAATAAATTGATTATTTTCAACTTTTAAATTTACATCAACACTTCATATTTTAATTCAAATACTTTCAAATACTAAAGGAACTCAATTCTTTCAAGTTTTAAACTTATTTGAAATGAAATTTCATTTTCAAATTCACTTTTAAACATTTGAATATGTTCATTTATTTCAAATTTTAAAAACTGTTTTGAAATTAAACTGGGTTTCAAAGAAATCTGGAAACAGTTTTAAAATTGATTTCAAACTGAGTTTAAAACTTACTTAAAACATTCAAATCTGTTCAAAGTTTTAAAACATACAAAAACTGTTTAAATTCAAACTCTGGTTTTGAAAGATACCCTGAAACTGTTTTTAGTCTTGGTTTAAACAGAGTTTAAAACTTGTTTAAATTTAAGATTCTCATTTTTAAAACTTTTGAATTCAACACTACATTTGAATTAAGATTCAACTTCCATTTGAATCAGATTTTATCTATAAAAAAAATGAATTCATCTAAACTAAAACTGCAAATTACTCTCTGAGTTTAAAAAAAAAAAAACCTGAAACAGTTTTTATTATCTACATTTAAAATCAAAATTTAAATCTGGTTTAAATTTAAGGTTTTCATTTTTAAAAACATTGAATTTCAAACTTTATTTGAAGTCAGTTTCTACTCCCACTTGAATCAAGATCCACTAAAAAAAACATGAATTCATTCAAAAGTCTAAAAACTGCAAAACTTCTGGATTAAAACCTGAAACTGTTTTAATTTTGATTTAAAACTGAATTTAAATCTTGATTAAATTTAAAATTTCATTTTTAAAACCTTGAACTCAAAACTTCATTTGAATTCAGACTTAACTTATATTTAAATCAAATTAAGATCTTTAAATTATAATTTCATTCAATTTTATGAAAACTGCAAACTACAGGATTTGAACCTGTAACCATTTTTTTATATTTATTTAAAACCAAATTTAAACTTATTTTAAGATATTTCAATTTTAAAAAAACTTTGAATTCAAACTCTATTTGAATTCAATTTCAACATATATATGAATCAAACCTTACACTAGAATTTGAACTCCATTCAAATTCTTAAAAAAAACTGCAAATACTCTCTGTTTCAACTCTGAAGCCAACTTACCCGAGTACACAAAATTTTACTTCGAGTTTCCCTATCTGTTGCTTCGAGTCAGAAGCCAATCTACCCGAGTATTCCCCGAGTCAACAACCTGCACACAACTAATAATCCCCTGAGTACACACTGCAACAAAGACCCCTTGTCAATCACCTAGAAACACCACCTCCAGCCACCATCATCGACACATTCTTGAATATATCTTCCCTTACATCCCCTCTACAAGTTCCCAAAGCCACAAATAACTTGAAGCAACAGAGAGCATGGTAATATACTAAGAACTGCACATTCAAACAAAGTTCTGAAATCTGAAAAGAACTCAATTCCTAACTCCTCTCTTTCTCTGATCATATATCACCCAATTTACTCCATTCTAACCTCAATATACCACTAGCATGAAGAACCTAAACACTCAATATCCACTAGCTTAACAGATTAATTCAAGTTTCCTTTTTTGTTTCAAACAGAAATGCACATTTACACAGTCAACTAAAAAAAATGAAACTTGTTTTATACTTCCTTATTTCTAACATACATCAATGTTATAATCTTGTTTATAATAATTAATGATGTTGGTATCCCAATTCTTATTTGAAAATATACTCACTGCTATAGTTATTTCAGAGGTAACAGGTTTTAGATTTTAACATATTTTAACTAATTCATGATTTTTTTTCCAGAAACTACATTTATACTAACTAACATACTTTGTTTACACACAAGTTTAGTAACAGCAACAATTTAAATAATAATGCTTTACTATTTAAGAAAACATCTCAGTTCACAACCAACTAGGTATGCAGATCCCAGAAATAAGAAAAAAAACATATAAGCAAATTCATTCCTATGCACACATATCATTCATGAGTTTGTAATCACCACATCATTTATTTATCTTCACTTCATATACTCAGGTGTCACAAATTTATGCATGTAAGTTTACTTATTTCATTTTAAAACAAAACAGAACAGTTTGTTTTAAAACAGTTTGCTTTCTGTAAATAAAAACATAAGCTCTTTAACTTATGTTTGACTTTGATTTAAAAAAACTGTTTTTAAAAGATAAAAAGCTTACTCACCTTAAATTGAAGATGCAGAACACTATATGCAGAGCAATTTGATGTAGATTTCAATTCCCAGGCCCCTGACTTGAAACTGCATTTGAAATCTGGGTGCAGGTTTGAAATTGAAGTTGCTTTACTTGTATTTTGATTGCTGAGTTTCTTGATGCTATTACTTGTTGATGAAGATTACATGCAGACCCATTCTAATGCTCAGATTTGCAGATTTAACATGCAGATTTTTTTGAGGTTGAATCTCACAGAATTTAGATGTAGATTGGGTTTTAAATATTGCAGATTTGAGGATTGATTTTTTTTTTTTTGCAGAAATTTAAGTAGAGAGGTTGCAGATTTGTAGTTGAATGTAGATTCTAAAACATGCATTTGCTTGTGGAGATGATTTGCAGATTTGTGAATTTGATTGAAGATGGTTTGTAGAAATTTATTTGCAAGCTTGAAGATTGTTTTTAGAATTTCTGAAATTTGATTTTCAGATCTTTCAAATGAGAAAATGTTTTAATCCAAATGCTTTGCTATATTTCACTTATCAATAATTTAAACAATGAGATTTAAAATCAATGCCACATGTTAACTTATTATGTCAAAATTTTTACAAGTGTCTACTTAATAGTTTAAAAAGTTAACACATATGCATGTTAATATTTAAAAGAGAATTCTAAATTACTAAATGTATTTGAATTTATCTTGAAACATTTCTACTTTGTTTTAGCAAGTTCAAAGTGATTTATTAACATTAGCTTTTAATTAAATACATATAAGCTTTTTATAAAACTATACACTTACATATTAATGTTTGTTTAATTCTTTTTAAAATAATATTCTATATGAAACTAAATTTCAAAAGAAAAGAAGATTTTAAAATAAAACAAAACAAAATAAACCTTTATTATAAAATGAAATTTAAACTATATTTATTTTAAAAACAAAATAAATACATACTTACTTTTTAATAAAGATATAAGAAAGAAAATTAAAACAAACTTGAGAAAATTATACAATACTAATTTAAATCAAATTAATTAATATACAAATTATTCATTTATATAAAATAATTAGAAAATATTCTTTATTACATATAAAAAAAAATTAAAACCAAATCTTCTATTTACAATGTATAAACATTTATACATTATAAATATTTTTAATCTTTGAAAAGATAATTATTTAACAAACTAAATAATTATTAATTTTCAAAAGAGATTTCCAGTTTAAATTAAATTATTAAAACAATATTTCACATTTTTAAAATAATTATCAATGAAATTATTAAATAATTATTGCCTCAAATTTCCGGGACATCACACTCTAGATAGTCTTTCCATATTATCTACCTTATCACTGTCAACGATTTACGCAAAACTTCCCTAAACGCCTATTCACGGCAAAAAAGGGAAAAACACTACTACGCGACTTAAGGACAAAGTCCTAGGTTTCAAAGGCAAATAATAAGTTGGATTAGCTAAATTTTATCAGATAGAATAAAAATAATAACAGTTTGATAAACTAGCATTGAAAAATTTCTGCAGTAATTGTTAAGAAACGATGATGAACAGTACGATGAATAGTGACGGTGAATAGTAACCACGGATGAATAGTACAAAATAGTACATTCTCTCTAACTTAGCAAGCAAATTAAATTGTGGATATCTTCTATTTTTATCGTCTCCATTTTGTTCAAAATTTATATAAATAAATTCAATTGAAACAGTAAAACAATTGGATCTGTGGCGCAATGGTAGCGCGTTTGACTCCAGATCAGAAGGTTGCGTGTTCGATTCATGTCAGGTTCAAATTTTTTCCCACCGTTTACTACTTCCCATCTGCCCCGCTTCTTCTATTTCCCCTCCCCCTTTTAAAATTACAAAATGTCAAATTTTAGCCGAATCTTGAGCAAGGATCCAGATTACGGGCAGAAAAGGTTTCTTTTTCACCTGCAATCCTCTTGCGGCTTTGCTACTCCAACTTTGTTCGCTGTAAGTGTTGCTTTTCCCCTCTTTCTCTTACAGCTGTAGATTATGTGAAGAAGATTCAGTATTCATTTGCCACTGTTATTTTCTCTTCCGCCTTACCGCTTATAATCATTAATGCACACAATCTCAAATTTGTACTGGATTTCCTTGTTAAATTTCAGAAGTCTTCATACGTCGCTAGGTCTGTACAAATTATACAAAGAGCCAGTATACTGCACTGTTAGGTATGCTGTGAAATAATAATAAATCTTAACGCTTAAGACTTAACATTAGATTCAGTCCTCTTTACATTTGCTATATATATTGCAAATTTCTCACTTGTGAGAGGAAGGTGTGTGGTTTATGTTGTTTATTATACATTAGTAAGACAGGAAGAATAAGTCTCAACTCAAAATACACAAAGTGTCTGGTTGATGTGATATGTAGATTAGTTAACAGTCATCATTTGTTTTTTATTTTCTATATTTTGGATATTGGTTGTGAATGGTTTTTTTGGCTGTTCATGTTGATGATTAGCCATGTAACATATATTTATTGTTGGCCCATTGTTCTTGCCTATGACCATGAGGCAATCTCAGCCTTTTTTTATACTATGGATGTGAATACGTCAAAATATCGAGAAACCTTCAGACACGAACATTAGTTTCCAGTACTCATGCCCATGCGATGCATGTATACCTAGAAAAACCATTTCACTTTTTCTTTCACAAAAAGTTTTGGTAAAAAAAATGGTGAAACTGACAGTAATATAATTTTGATGCATCTGAGATTCAAACTAAAGATCTTTAGAGCCTCCGTCTAAAGTACTCCTTTAAGATGGATATCATTTGTAGTTTCAAATTAAATAGGCATATATTGCTCTGAAATTGATATCCATGTTTGTATAAGTTTTCAGGCGACGTCTATTCTTGCAATAAGTTTTCTTAGGAGGCCTATTAGTAAAATGAGTCCTATGAATTTGTCTAATTAGATGCAAGGGTAAATGATAACTGTTTAAAGTACCTTTTTTAATCTTTTTTCTGTGGGGCGTATTGAGCATCAAAACATTACAGAAAACATTGAGCATCAAAACATCAAAACATTCCAATATGTGGGAATCTATCTTCAACTTATAATTGTTGCTGCTGTTATTATTATTTATACTATTATATTATTATTGAATCTCATTTCAAGTGCGTACAAGCAACCTCAATGTATTGTGAAACGAAGTGTCGCGTTTTTTTCCTTCTCTTCGTTTCCATCTCTCCGCTTCTTGCTTATACTCCAACCTTTCTTCGACTCTTCAATCGCATCTTCCCCCTCCTTCCTTTTTCCTCCTCTTCAATATCCTCTAACCCTAAACATTCTTAATCGTTTTCCCTTCTCTTGCCTCTTATCCAAACCTAAACATTCATTTCCCTCAATCGTTAACTCAATTCAAATCGAGAAACCATATCCCAAGACAAACACGGATCTCCAACCATGGGCGACTTCTCTGCCCTTAAGGCGGACTTGGATTACGGCAGCAAGGAAAGCGGCCCCTATTGCACCATTCAAATCAGTAATAATCGGGTCCAAATCTGCCAAACTGCTATCGTTCGAAGATGTTTCCAGTTCCTCAAAATACCAAGAAATAGATCAAGTTCTAGTATGATTTTGTGCTACATCGAACTTTGTTGATGTTTTCGAACCTGATATGTCAGTATTGTCCTTGAAAATTGTATTGAAATTTAATATTGTTTTCCTTCTGTTCGTTGTATCCTTTTCTGTTTGATGCAGTAGTGGAACTACTATTTGTTGACACTCCTGATGAATTCAGGTACAATCTGATTGAAGAAGCAGTCGCACTGCGTATTCAGATATTTCCTTCTATTTTAGGTTAAATTCTTTTATTTGGTTCAATTGATCTTTCCATTTGTGTTATTTTTCTATGTTCATTGGGCTCTATCTTTTTAGGAATATATAATTTGAATGCTTCTTATTTTTATCCTACTTCATCATTTTAAATTGCTAAAAGTATTTTTATTGTTTAATCAAGGAATTTTCAAGGTGAAACAGCTTGGTTTTGGATCTTTTTCCCATGTTTAGTTACTATTTACATTGACTTTTTGATTTGGTATAGATAATGGAATTTAGTATGTACATTTCTAAAAGGCTGCTTAGATTTAGTTACATAGGTTGGATCTGTTTACAATTTGGTATGCTATTTTTACATGTTGGATGAAACTCCTACCTAAGGTATTTCACCCTGGTTTAGATTATATTTTTTCTCATGTTTTGCTACTGCTTGATTATAATTTGTGGTTTTGTCATAAATAATAAAATCAAATATGTACATTTCCAACAAGCTACTTGGATTTAATGACAACGGCTAAAACTCTATTTGCCCGTTTGGTATGTTGTTTTTATGTTGTAAAGTTTATATATCATAAATCATTTTATTTAGCCAAAGTAACTGATCTATCCATATATATATATATATATATATATATATATATATATATATATTTATACCTATGTAAGCAGCAATGTGATTTTTTATATTGTCTTTTACCATAACTTTACTAATACACTAGCATAAGTGTAGCAACATACATACATTATAACACAACAATAATAAAAAACACAATGTTTCTGGGGAAAAAACTACTTTATGCTGATAACATAAAACGGGCCTCTTCTCTTTGTACTTATTATATATGTATTTTATAGTCCATCGTGAAATAAATTGTTATAATTTGATGAGATTACTGGGTAGACATTAACAGGATGTGGTTAACATATAAAATTTATATCTATTGATTTGGTTGCTTAATCATGAGTTCTTGCAAACTCATGAAAACCAGCGATGAATACAAATATCATTGGTAGTGATAGAGGCCTAATCAATGGCATATAACTTCTTATAACCAATGCATTTACCACATGTATTACACCCATCATATTTTTTCTCATACACACACTAGCTATCATGGTTCTTCGGAAAAATTCATAATCAATATAGAACCAAATCAATTCCTTTTGTACCTAAAAATAATAGTAAATAATGAAACAAACTTTGTTAATCGATATTATAATGCATACACAAGAGAACCACATGGCACCCAAATGATGTTGCTTTTGAAAACACAATTAATTAGGTAAAGATACAAAAATATGTTGATTTGATAAAGTAATTGTTAGAAATTATTTGTTTCCATTAATGGGAGCAACTATTTGTTTCCATTCATGTCCAGTTTTTTCAAAAGTTAAACCATTTCTTTCTCGCTGCTTCCATTAGATTAATTATACATTAGTTGGGTTTCTGACATTTTTTCATTCACTCTGTTATGATTATTATGTATTTGTAATTAAACATGGCATGTCAACCATAGGGAATGTATATCAATACCATGCTGGTTATTTCTCCTTCCACTTTTTTTGTATTATTTATGACAATGATGTCCAAAATGCTTAGCTACTATTTAAACCTAAAATAATACATTAATCAGCGTGGTGTCAACAATCACGAATGTGCATTCTAATATACTATAGTATCCTATACATGATTATGAATGTGCGTTATGATATACAATAGTATCTTATATGTGATTGATTTTAATGGAAAATCAATGCTTTATTTTGTTTGGAGATAACAAATTCAATACTCCAGATTGTCTTCACTCTTCCTAGATCATAAAAAATGTGTTGGATTCAAATAAGGCTTGTGACTTTACCTAATACTTTACAAAAGAACTAAGGTTGACTGGACTTGGGTGTGAAATACACTTCTTAGGATTCAAACTAAACACTTATTTTTACAATCTATCTATTACTTAAATAGGAAAGGAGAAACCAACAAAATTATATGATGACATTTGTCCCAATTCAGAAATACTATTTTCTATTATCAAAAATATATCAATATTCCGTAAATGCTAATGTTTTCTTTCTCCCTCCAATCACCGTTATCCCTTTTTAATTATGCTTCCAGCATCTCCCTAATATCCTAATCGTCGCTCTAAACACTATGTTCCACCTTGTGTCTCACTACCTGTCGAGTAATCCTACCATAGTTATGTCCACATCCATGATCAACATTCCTTACTTTAACCATGAATTTGAAAAATAGGGTAGAAAAACTTCGACATCGTTGTCCAATTTTCAGATTTCGAGGATTAGGCAGATTGCCGCCATCATGCTCTATTGCATCGCTGCATCATCTCCCACCATCGTCAACCGCAAGCCTTGCGCAACTGATCCTTTCCTACATTCCTTTACCACTACCATAGTGGGAACTTTATCACCAAGGAAAGCCATCCTTGGCAACAAATTACTATTCAGGTTAGCCATTCTATACAACTCATATTTGGGAATTTTTTTCAGATTTGAACACATAGTGGGAACTATGTACGTTTGAATCCATAATTTCATTGTCTGTTTTTTCAATCTATTGTCACGAATGTTTTTTTTTCAATTTTACTAATATGGATAAATATGAAGACATTGTTGCTTAGGTTTTTTTGCTTTGATAATTTGATGATCTTTTGTGCCAGTAAGTTTCAGTCTCCAACTAATTTATCTCACATGTCATGCATTTCATAACTTATAGATTTTCCATAGATAAATTTAGGTATGCTGTTAAAATTGGTTGCCTCAACTATTGAATCAAGATTATATATACCCTTAGTTGTAAAATAATTTCATTACTTTTTATGGTTGCTTTGGTATATATTCCTCTGTTATCTTAAATCCAATACACCTGTACAAATAATCAACTTTCCTATGTTCGTAAGTGTATGATTGAGGCATATTAAATTATAATGCGATAAATTTTAGTACCCAAATTTACAAAAATGATATCATGTACGGTAGACATAATTTTTTTTTGCATTTCCTAAAATTATCTCGAGCTAAGAAGAATAAACGTTTGTTAACGGTCATGCATTTTACTGACCTTTTGATATGTAGACATGGGACGTACTAAATTTGTGTTTTCAATATGCAATGTTAATTTGATGTTATGCATAGATTTGAAGATTTGTATGCACTTTCAGTCATGTATATAGAAGATTGAGTTTCATATTTTTTTTTTTATTTCTTGGTCGGAGAGCATACCCACAAGATAGGTCGAAATTCATCTAACCCTTATTTCCTTATAATACGATATTATTGCAGATTATCATGCCATAATGTTCTAATATGAATTTAGTTGCATTTTCTACTAGCTTAAATCATCACCATGGTTGATTTTGGGGCAGTTTTTCAAACTTCCGGTTGACTGTTCCAAGCTTAGGGTTTTCAAACAGTGAGTTAGAATAATTCGCAAGTGAGAGATAATATATCACCTAGGTATGAATTTGTTGTGCGAGATTGTTATTTCATACAACTTCAAACTCGTTGGAAATTATTATGCTTTTTTGTTATGTCATCAACTCAGTTGCCTTTTTTGTTGTATTAATTTTTTTTTTGTGCCTGCTTTAGGGGATTTGTATGCATTTCTGCCCTATTCCGTTGTTATTGTTTCCTTTTTAACTTTAGTAATGTACAGCTGATAGAACCTACGTACCACACCTGTATAAAATCATGTTACTCGACGTTATTTAACGTGCATTTTTGATAAATTTGGATTCATAAACTAATTTATGACTATACTTTAAACGATCGCACCTATATTGTGCATGCTGTAAGTTAATGATTATAAATATGTGAAGCATGAACAAATTTCAAAATTACAAATATCCTCCTATAAAGGCATTTTTGTTTTGTAATAATGTAATATGTCATAACTACAAAGTTCACTGTTTGTTGCTCATCAAGGTATGATGTGTTGCTGTGTACTTTACTTACGTTGCAATTTGAATCATTCTACATTGGTTCCATTTGAATGAATTTTTGCCGATCACCATGATTTCATAAAATATCAACTAAAAGACTACTACAATTAGCATGACTAAATATGGTTATGTAGAATGTGATAATCTTATTTTACAATAATGTATGGTCTTCAATTGGAAACATTACTTAATTTTCAAGTATTGTGTTCTAACAATAGAAGTTCAATTCCCTTATAAGTTTAGTGAACCATTTTTATGAACAATTTTACATTTGTAAAAATTTAATCTATATGTGCAATTCTCAGTCTATAAGTAGTTCTACTGTCAACATCTGTTGCTTTTGAAGGTGAGTATAATAAATCTGTACCAAACCAAAGCATATGGAAAACAATAGACATTGGTTCAGGCTGTCCATATTTACCAACCTGATAAATTATGCTTTGGATAGGAGAAATATCATACCATTTGCACTCTGGCTGAGGTTTTTTATTTCTTTAGCAGTTCATAATAATTTACTTATTTGTTGTTGTTTTTAGATGGTTCTATTTGTCATAGTTTTTAATTAGCTATCTTATTGTTTTATTTGCAGATCACAACAACTAGATTGGTTTTGCAAATATCTTTGACTAAAAGATTTGCAAGTTTGTAGGGAAAATTATCACATTGCTTATATTTTATTTTACAAGGTATGTCGAGGGGTTTCATGGTAATTAAAGTTCTAGGATAATATATGTAATTATTGTTTAGTGATTACGTAATGGTGGATGTAGACAATCAAGTACTTCAAAATGATTGTCGTATTCTCTTATTTGAATTAAGCTTAAGCTTATATTCAATACACGCATAGTGATTAAAAAGAAAACATAGTTTACATGTAATATACTAACAAACCATTTTAATACCCAAATTTTATAAACTATAATTTTGGATGAATATTTTGTATTTTCCAACTTATTAAGTATGCACACAGTGGATTTTTTAATACCACAATGCACTGATTCCATATGTATTCCAACTGTTTCATGGATTAGTTTTATTTTGCATTATATAGTTATTATGTTCAATGACTTAATAGGTCATAAAATGCACTAAATACATTCCTACTTTCATATTATACGACTGATTTTTAATACGTACCTGCTTCAGGTTTAATCCAAATTACTTACACAGTACTACCGCTTCTACTATTGACGCAGTTGCATATGTTTGATCCTGCACCTTAGGAAGTTTTGAGCAAATTGGTGTCTATAATTTCATTAATACCCAACTACTTTATAATGGTAGCATTTCTTTTAACCTACATATGGCAAGCTTGGACTATATGCTTTGCTATTCAAACTATTAGCTATATGAAAAGTTTGTGGTATCAATTAAGTTAAAACCTTTATTTAATTTATGTACTGTAAACTTAATGATTAAACATTTAGCCATCAAAACTTAACATCTATAACAATGTTGAAATTCAAGATATTTTGAAATGAAACAAGAATAATATTAAACTACGAACTTATTACTCACAGATAAATCATTAAATGCAAATACTGCAGCAATACTCATATTTGTTTGGTTAAAGGAATTTCATTTTTGTTTACCTGGACCTTCAAATCTTTTTAGGTAAAAAAATATTGTTCCTTAAATCACTATTTTCTATTAACATATTGATATTTTTGACTACTGACTATTATAATCCTAAATAAAGATTTAAGTACACTGTTTACTGTTTTATAAAACTTAAAATTATGATTCATAAATAAATTATTACATGCTAATATTGTAATGCTACTCCTGTTTATGTTTGCCTTGCCAATTCTCTCTAATACAACATTACACTTAGTATTACCATTTCCAGATATATCTTCCCAGTTATTAATTTTTAATACCTACTTTAATGTGAATCTACCAACAATCTATTTCTAGAAAAGATTTCCACAATTACCTAAGATCCAATGAAGGATAATTCTGACTATCATATGCTCCTCTTAACATATCAACAGATAATTAGATAACGACAAATTATACTACTCAATATTTGAATAAAATCATGTTATATGCAACCTATGTTGAATACCTCCATATGCATATGGTTATGAAATTGTGGATAAAAATCGAGAATTGAATAGCCTCTTCTTCTTCATCATCCTGTTCATCGGGAAGGACATATTAATATGCATGTCAACTTACTACTCTCATTAGTTTCGAGATTATTAGGTAGTGTTTGGTTTGTTAATTTCAGTTTTGGGTCTTCGTCCATAAAAATATGCATAAGACGCATATATGTCACCGAAAACGATCAATTTAGAAAACGAAGTTAACATACGAAATACAAATTTTTGGACATAACGATTTATATTATTATTTTGCTAGCTTCCTAAGCTTATTAATAGCAGGTTTGGACTGCCTATTTAATTTATCATCTTCTTCACCAATGACCTCAAGCTCAGCCATGAAATGTTCAACTATTAAAGCAATTTCAGCAGGTGACTTCTCATTTTTCTTCTTTTTCTTTCCCTTTTTAAAGAGATTACTGACATCATCATCATCCTCACCTTCTTCTACATAAAAAAAATTATTACACTAATTTTTTTAAAAGGCTTTAGTCCAGATAGCATGGGACAACTAAGATAATGTGACTGTAGCAGTGGCTATAGTTTGGGTTTTTCATTCTTTTTTCGTATTATTTTCTGCATATACACCCAAACGGATTTGAATCACCTATCTGGTGGAATATTATAGTAGATACACGCCCTCCCTTTGTGGACTAAATAATCCAAATATAAAGTTATGTCCGTCTCCATTTGTATTTGAAATAATCTTAGAACAGAATGATCAGTCAATCAGCACAACTGCTTTAAACTTGTTTTCTATAATTTACTACTTCTGTATATAGGATAATTATGTTTATTACTTCTGTATAGGATAAAAAATTCGACCCATTATGTTGCTTGGTCCCTCAATGATTTACTTACAAATGACATTTTATATTTCTTTTTCAACTAAGAAACTTTCATATTTGTAATGAAAACTAACGTTACTTAAACTTTTGTACATGTGTTTGATTATCGGTACTAAAATATTTACAGCCATGTCTTGATATTCCTATTACAATTTCATATTGTGCTATGTTAATAATCATAAGTCAGTCATCATGTGACTTTATAAATGTACATTGATTCTTATATGTAAGTGGGGAGGATATCAAAAGAAATACAAGTTGACAAGTTGAATATTTTTATTTTTGTATGCCAAATCCAAGGCTATGCAGTCGATCTCATGACTAGCTTGAAACTGGTTTAAGAAAGCTTTTATTCATGCCATTTTTCTCCCAACCAATGAATCCTCGAAATAATAATCACGCTTTACTACTAGTCTGATATGAGTTGTTTTCTGGGCATTGGACTTAAATCTACATCAGATTGATGAATACAGTATCATCAGACTGCCCATCATTTATGTGTTAGGGTCATACTCATTAGTCATATTCATTAAACCATGGACGAGTTTAATTATTTTTCCTATTCAAGAGCTTTGTCTTTGAGGGAAAATAGCTACTATGCTATTTTTCTTTTAATATTCTATTTATAGTTCGTTTTTTAATGGAATGTGTCTGAAATTTTGGAAAGTCACTTCATTTCCTGTAATTTGACATCACCAAACACAAAGTCAACTAAAATTGTGAAGTTCATTATTTTGTAATTCATGGGAGAAGTTTGTAACTTTTTGCAGATTGGTTTTGGAATGGGAAGTTATGAGTTTGTCCGAAGTGAGTGCTAATTATTTTATAACGGTTCACTGAAAAATGATGATACCATAATTGTCAGAAAAAAATGTGAAGTTTTTTCTTTCTTTCTTAGCTTAAATATTTAATTTGTTATTAATTGTTAAATAGTTCTTCAGTTAACAAATGAGCTAATTAGTACTTTACATGGCCATATATTCGACATAGCCCTTATTTTTTTCCATATATTTTCAGTCTTCTACTTGATTTTAGGTGAATTTTCCAAGTAAATCTATATTTGGTATTGTATGTTTACTGAACAAAAATATGAAATCAAACATTTCCCTTCTGTTTCTCAGTTTCCAAATTTGTGTTTAATGCATTTAATGCAGTTGCTTATTTTAAGCTTCATTGGTATTGTTATTTAACAACCAAGCACAAACAATGTCATATAAAAAATGTACTTAACTGAAAATTTTCACTAACATTTATGGTTCTTCATAGTTAAATGATAATGCAAAAATTTGAAAATAAATTGTTTAAATTAAATTTATTTACCACCATGGTACTACAGTTCATATAAGTCAGTGGAGAACTTCAGTCAAATTGAATATTGAGAACTTGGGATAAAAATCTTATCATGATAGATGCAAGGATAATGAGTTTACAATATTGCATATTTGGTATCATTTTAATATGAGGTAAAGCTTTTGGAAGCATTAATTCTTTTTTTCTTCCAACTTTCTGGATTCTCCATCATCTTAGTTTGATCCCTTCATTTCAAACGAAATTTGGTAATTCCATTGTCATGCATATTCTTACACTTTGTTTTCAATATATATTATAATTTTTATGCCTCATACAAGCCTAAAATGTTAGCAAAAAAATATAGTTAGTTTAAACTTTAAACTTTAGTTATAAAGGATTAATTCTATTAACATTATTTCTCATCATTATTTCTGTTCTCGACTTTTCAACTTTATGACTAATCTATAGTCAGCCCTCAAATGTTGTCATCAAGGTAGTGCTTCATATTGAATATTAGTTGATACTTTATCTATGCTACCACCAAGCATGGGGAAAAAATTATATATTACTCCTATAGTTTTTTATTCACTTATTTTCATTTGTTAAAAAATAAGTTAATAATGATATATGCAAAATTCAAATGGGTAAGCTTAGACTACTTATTCCATTTACATATCAGATTATGTCTCTAAGTTTGAACTTTAAATGATTCCATACAAACTAAATGGTATGGACATTTTTTGGAAAACTTCAAAGATCAGGTTGTTGTATGTCAATCAATCAAGGGAAGGATCAAATTTTTTATTACCTATTAGTATCATGATCTTCACACAGATTTTATGAAAGTTGATCCACCTACACAAGTATCACAGTACTTCTTTTTGTAGAATAAGTGCAAAATGTGTGAGTTCTTTGTACTAAATTGAAAAGATAATTTTCAACAGAATTTGCATGTAACTCAAACCATCCTGTGTGCAACAACCTTATGAGCAGAAAGGAACTAACCAGCCTCCTTGCAATGTTATAGTTGATGTTTTCATCAACTGTATTCTACAAAAAAATTAGTGTTTTTGCACTTATTTCGTCAAAAACAACTGTCTTTAGCACAGTCCACTATATTAATTTAAGTTAAGCATGGAAGTTATGAAATGTTAGCATGTTTTTTTGTACCTCTATGTAATCCATTTCAATTTCTAAACATTCGTTGCCTGTGCAGGTCGTCTGTGCGTTGTTCGGGGAAATCTTCTCTCTGTTGAACCAAGTGCCAAACAGTCAAAGATGAATGAAAGTTGTCTGTCATCACAAGGGTTGGAGGGATAAATACACATTGAAGCAGAATAAAGTATGAAATATCTTTATCTTTAACATATGGTTTTGATACATTCCTAATTTTTTTACCTGATCATACACTTATCAAGATAACTACAAATATATCACGACTAAGAATCAAGATTTTAACAAATATTACCACATATTTTTACTCTGAACAGTAGTATGTAAATTAGTTTGCAATTTCAAATTTATACCCTTACACAAGCACATGTGCTATCAAAGAGTTGAGTACTCCAAATTCTAGCCATAACAGATGATTATAGACAATAAATATATTTGTATAAATGTCTATTTCATTTCCAAATTTTAGGTCCATGCTTTGCTTTTTCACTATGTACTTCGAAAACACCAAAGATAAATACCAGCGATAAAAGATCGATTTGAAAAGTTATTTTCACATATAACATAGAAGATAATTTTTTTATTATCCTTTTGAGCCAATTCAAAAACACTACACACTGCCCCTGCAAATGTTTTACAGACTTTAAAAATAACATACTGTCCCTGCAAAAATTGTTTTACTACATACAACTATTATAAAGGACACGTGATATTTTTTTTATTGACCGTGTAATAACATGTTGTCCCAATCATTCATGTGGAATACATCCCCTGTCTTTGCAAAACCTATCAGCCAACTTGCACCTTTTGTAGAAAACTACCGTGCATCAGATTATAGCCTGAATTCAACAAATACTATATACTGTCATTACACCTTCTTTCTTAGTAAAGTCGACACCCAACATACCCATGTTGTAACATACTGTTGTGCAACAACTTAGACCTCAATTATCAATACAACTTTCTTTACTTCATTCGATTACTACCTTGCTGCTACACTTTGCTACTTACTACATACAATAATGGACCAGCTATTTTGTCTTCGCTTTTATACCGACAACAATAAATCTGTGTGTAGGAATAGCTGAAGCAACCACTTTTCAACTGCTTAGGATAGGAACAGTTCTTGGGACATATTCAGCACAAAGGAGAAAATGCTGCAAGGTTCAATATAAGCTAGAAAAAAATATGTGCTGCACCGATTTGTTTGGAATCTTCAGCAAACTTTTTTTCAAAACCGTTGTTGCCTTTTTCCACGCTATGTTTTTAACCTCTATCTGTGTTCCGCATAAATATTTATGTACCTATGTTGATGTGCGAATACATGAAAAAGTATATAGATTCTATGTGTCTGTTATCTTAGAAATCAAACTCTTATTATTTGATATAGACATGTTCGTCTTCATAATCTATTCATACAACATAACTTCGACGGCTGATTATACTTTTGGGTTCATTGCCAAACTGAGCAATTTATGCTTTTTATTTTTTATTTTATTTAAAGAAACGGGAAAAAAATAAAAAGTCACCTTGACGTTTAATTGCTTGGTTCGCCAATAGTACATTGCTCATGTGTCACATATTGATGGGGTACAGGTAGGTTTAAAGTTTAAATATAGCATATGCTCATCAAGACTAAATGAATTTAAAATTTAAACATCGAATGATATCTACAAAAAAATTTAAAAAAAAAATGGTGCATGCAGTCGGATGGGCATATCCTAATGTTTTTACTAACTTGCATTCATTTTTATGTATATTGCCCAGCTAGCTGTCTTTATGTATGTGCTACGAAATCGCAGGTTACGGGCAATATGCTCTGCAGTTGAAAGCTATGAAATATACAACCGCATCCACTTATGAAAATCATTGATTTTATGCAGGATAACATCGATTGCCAATCTCCGATGCGTTTGTCAAGCAGCGCAACCATGAAATATACAATGCAAATTTTCTTTACTTATATTGTTCAATCCCATGTGCGAAGCACTGGTTCATACTGGTTATTATTATTGTTTACATTAAAATGAAGGTGATCTCAAATAAGTTATCATACTTATGTACTGAGCAATGCATGCGTGATTGTTGAATTGGTGGAAGAACTGGTTTCAGAGTCAGTCTAAGCTTTCATCTACTCACTGTAATAACTCCTGAAAGGCTAAAATGTCTTATCAAGTATGACAAACAGGCACAAGTAATTCACAACTAAAAAGTTGTTACTGAAGTTAAATTTAGATATTTGCATTTAAATCCATCTTTTCACTACGGTGGTAATATGTGTTTATGTACTTTTATTTTCCATGTTTAGGTATCATACCACTTGTCAGTATTGTTGTTTGTCTTAATATGTCTCTGTTAATCTAAACATCACAGTTCTTACTTATCTTGATATATTGTTATAGTTTATATTGATTAGAAATATTTTCTGGAAGGATTTAATGAAAACTTTTAATAGTTCAAAATGTTGTATTTACTTGTATGATCCATCACCGCTGCGTGAGACAGAATAATTAGGACATCTTTCTTTTCTATTTTTATTTTGTTAATTACATAATGCTCAATGTAGGACCTTTTTCACTGTAAACATGTTGAAGCTTTGGTCAAGCATTGAATGCAATGATAATTAGCTCAACGTATGGTTTCCTACAAGCAGTGCTGCAATATCTGAATCAACCCATGAAAAAATGCTTGTGGTCATGCTTGTCGGGCATGTATTAATTAATTGACAACTTTGAACGAAACACTAATAGCTTAGCTGGCCTTGAAAGAATCGAGAAACATGTATAGGTAACTTAAAGTGATAATTTATGTAACTTGAAAAAGGTGGATGGATACCTATATTAAAACTCATTACATTAGACATGATGATTGTAACAATGAAAAAATATTTTATAAAATCCAAAAAAGTGTCGATAAGAGATTTCAGATGGATTATGTTGCACAAACGTTTGCCTTCCTATGTAGAATTATAGTAGATATCTAAGTACAAAGCTAATAGGCTATCATATGCAAGTGAAATTTCACCACACCATATCTATATATGGAGCATTATTGTCTTTATGGACCGTACATCAGTACCTTTATAATTTATTTCATATTTATACTTCTATCAATAGTTAATAGATCCTGTAACACCCAGGATTTTTAATGAAAATAATTAATCAACTTAAAATGGTATTTTTATAATTTCACAAAAAATAAGGAACACATTTCTTTCAAATTGAGAAATTTGAAAATCAGACTTCACAATTGCATCAAGAATATTTTGTACCCTAAATTCATATATAACATTAAAAATGAATGCCAAATGAAGAAGAAATAGATCGTTTACAAGAACACACTTTTTGCTGTGGACCTATCAAAATCATAACAGGGCCTAGGGTTTGGTTTTGGGATTAGGATTTAAAAGAGGAGGAAAAGTAAGTATAACTCATTCTAGTCTCGTTCGTTTTCATCAAGTAGCTTCTATTGGACCCTTGATCTAAAACTTCACTTTTCTTTATGCGGTTATATATACAATAAATTTCATTTATACGTCTCATTAAAAATTAATAACATGATTTAAGATTAATATGTAGTTTCCTTGCATGACATGCTCGGTTCAGTTATTTCCATATATAGAAGATACGCTTAAAAACTTTCATATATTCAAAATTTCCTTTGCATAGATGCTTTGTTCGGTCTAGTGGTTGTTGGCATGGGCTAGTTGGCTCAGTGGTTCTGCCATGGTTCATCCATGCTTGGGTTCGACAGTAGGCTATTGAACAGGAATCTATGTTCAGTAGGTGGTGTTTAACGATGCTTGGTTTGGCGGCGCCTTGGTTCGATGATGCTTTTGTTTAGCTTATTTGGTTTGGCAATGCCTTGGTTCGACAGTAGTTCTGGTTCAGGAGCCATACGACGGTTCAATGGTGGTTTCTTCAGTAGGTGGACCTTGTTGCATTCTAGGTTATGTCCGGTTCCATCCCTCCTTGGTTTGGTAACTGCTTACACCGGACCAGTCTTCATGTCCGGCATTTTCACCGTCGAAGCAATATTCATATTCGGTGTTCCTACTATCGAAAATGATTTTATGTTCGGTGGTTACATCACCGGACAAGAATTCTATATAGTAATTTGACCACCAAATAGGTGAGATTGGAAAGTATTTCCTTGCGTAAAGCGATGATGCTCTAATGATTCGAAAAGAAAAGATTAGTTAGCCAGGGATTTAGTAAGGTAGCCTCTAGAGCTCCAAGCTTGTCTGTCATCGTTGTGCATCCATAGACTATTTATCATGTTCCATAAGAACAATACACTTGTTAGGAATCGAACCCACGACCTCTCTGTTGGAAGCTTGACAGACAACCACTTGAACTTCATGGTTTTTGTGTCATAATTCCTTCATTTTAAGTCCAAACTGAATGAAACTGGACTAATTGCTTCGAATCGTTAAGTAGAGTATTTTTATGACTGTAAATGTTCCAATTGCTTGGTGTAGATATTACCTCTCCAAATTGGTGCCTAAGTCAGGCGGTGAATTTTTTTTAGGATGATCATATCTTCCCATCTGTAGCTCGGATTGAGATGCGATTTCGACCTAGGTGCATTTCCTAGCCTCAGGAACATTTGCAATCTAGTGATAATTAAGAACTAATGCATTCCTCTGAAATGAACACCTTTACCACTAGTTTTTTCAACTTATATCTCGGTTGTTTATAGAATTTACACGACATTAGATTTTTTTTCAATAAACCACACACTCATCTAGACACGTGCCAAAAAATTTCATACAACAATCTAATTGCAAGGTCCTCTTTTTTAAGTGAGTATCAGTTCTCTACCAACACATTGTTAAGTTAAAGCATTTCTTTACACAAACTAAGAATTACGTTCACTATTCTTTCCGTTGCGTTGTATTAGGATTTTATAGCGATTAACCTAAATGTCGTTAGCAAATGTGTTATTTTACAGCCTTTATGCAATGGTTGTTTTGATGCTCCTAACAAGTTGAGAACTCTGAGTTAAGTTCTTCCTTCAAATCTACTAAGCTTTATAATTAGCAAAAAGATTAGGACTAAATACATCTTGTATAATTGCAGTAAGAGACTAAGGACATAACAAATTTCATGATTCCTTATTAAGAATAGTAGAATCAACAATATGTGATGGGCCGATATATTTTTCATGTTTTTAAAATTTTACTATCTTTAACAGACTCAAATTTACTTCAGTCCATTTGTTTGGATATAAAAACTGAAGTTTTACTATGAAACCAGGAGCACAAAATGTTATTCTTATTTATAGAATATGTTATAAAGTAATGAATACTATTGTTGCTGATACAAAAAATATACCGATTAAAAATCAAAGCACAACTACACTGTTTATTTCAGACATTAGTAAAAGTAATGTGGTAACTGCAAAATCAATCTGTTAGAATGATATAAATTTACCAAATAAATGGCTTCTAGATGAAGCAAATGAACCTACTAAAGTAGAGAATAAAAAATTAAAAGAAATATCGTGATGGTGACGTTGACATTAGATTTTCAAAAGAAAGAGTCACACAACTAAAATTTGGTTCTAACTCTAAATTATAGGAATCAAGATTCAACAATGCTGAAAACAATCCTTTGAAAATAGAAAAGGAAAATATAATTGTAAGCAATACAATAGACGTAGTTTGTCAACCTGAATATAAGGTTGATATTCCTTCATCAAATCCCACACCATCAACTGCTTTAGATATGGGATATGATGAGGATAAATCTGTTTTTAGTATATATACCATAAACATTAACGATGTGAGGACCCGCAAATCCGTACTCCTTGAATATACACTAATCTCCATTGATTAATTCAAGATGAACAGAAATACGAATGCTCAATGTTTAAGAAAAAGAGAAAGACAGAAGAAGAGAGAAAATAGAGAGGAAAGAAAATAGAAAATAGAATGGAACAGAAAAACAACAGAACAACATCAGAATCTCACAATTCGCAGCGGAACAACATATAATAGATAAATGAATAATCTTTAAACAAAGAACTATATCAGTTATTACATTTTATACATTACATTTCATTACATCAGAGTGTACAACAACAACAACAAACAGTGCAGCGGAAAAAGAAATATATATAACTAGTATTATGCCATGCCATCCAGCTTGCCTCCAGCAATTCCAGAATATCCAGAATATCCTGATAAACCTAACTCTTGACTGCCTGTGTGGAAATTGGTGGGCACCCAGAGTTTAGGAAGGAAAACAATAAACTCCGAGTCAGTCATGTGACTGGTGTGAGAACTCAAAACAGTTTATTTATCTTTCAAAATCAAAATAGAAGAACATTTTTAAAGTCAATTCGCAATGCTTTTAAAAATGAGACTACCATAAGGCCTCCCGCACACACACACAATGCAAACACAGAATCGGAGGAGATTTCTCCTTATGATAGTCAAAGATGCTTGATACGCATTTAAAAAGAACATTTGATATTATTACTAGTGCATAGTGTAGAGAAAAAAATTCATTTCGAAAGTAGAATATAAATCTTAGCCAACATAGACATTCCGAACTATGCCTACTATAGCTACCATCCAAACAGTGGGGCGCCACCATAAGTGAATGATAGGTTCTACAACTAATACCGTACAAGATCGTATTGTTTCTTTGGATTTCCAACGAATGATCGGGCCAAGGAACTTCCCATTGCCACATGAGAATGTCTCTGGATGGACATCCCCGAGAACCAAACCGGATCTCTACCAACACAAGGCCGGGTTACCCCTAACTGAGTAACAACTGACCGAATATGCCATCCCCCAGTCCTTTGGGACCTTTCAACCGAGCGCTCGTAATCAATTCACACAATCATAAAGTGTTTTCAACATGAGTAAGTATCTGGGCTCCATACCATGATACCACCCTTTTCCAGAAGGAAATGCGCATATCCTAAAGGGCGCTACCCCTCATAACCTTGCCGCATCTTTCCTGTTTTGACCATTCACGGGGTGTGAGGCTCGACGAAGTCACGTCCACAAAAACATACTTTATACAAAAGCCATGCTTTGGGTCAACAAATGATCATAGAAATGATCACCAAGATAGACGATCAAATAAACGATCCTATCACAAATAATCAACATAATGATCATTTACAGCAACACTCAGCATGTCACATTACCAAATTGGGAATATATCGCTGATAACCTTCAACTACATAACCTCTGAGCTCGTACGTCTCAGAGAAGGGTGTTAAGCTAAAAGAATAAATTCTCCGCCACCAACAGAAATATATTTGAAAGAAATCTGCTTTATATCTCAATTTGTAACGTCAGACATACAATCCATACAAGTCTGTTCCGGGCTCGAACAAAACCGAAGGCACTTCTCACGAAGCCCTTGAAATCCAGGTATTCACAATCCCGATCGAATTTCCCATCACTTAGGAAATCTCTATACCAGGAGCTACCCAGTGCAGAGACAATCGATAGGTCATCCTATCGCTTTCGCAAATACCCGGTCTTCAACACCGGTCATCAATTGCAATTCATAACGACGTATCACATATTCGGAATGGGTTATACGACCCCATGGTCCTTTCCCGGTTAACCCGAATAGTGAGCGCTTATTCAAAAATAAGTGTGGCATTCAAATTCAAACAAATCACATCAAATACCCATTCAAAGGGAAATATTGATAGTCGGTTATTGAACTATCAATGGATATGCACACATCACCAGATTCCAAATAATTTTCCAAATTATTTATTTTCCAAAATATCTTTACTAGATATATAATTTTCACACTTCAAAAATAAATCAATATTTATCTTTAAACAAATTTCCTTTCTATTCATAAATTCCATAGTGAATTTATATTTTCAAAATATTCGTGCATATACGATTTCAATTATTCATTTCAATTTATCTTCAAAAAGATAAATTCTCTAATATTCACTTTATATTGGAAAACATTTCCATACTTATTTATTCATAAGTAATTCACAAATTTTATTTATTTTCAACACTTAGAAAATATTCAATATACTTAAATCGAAATTAAGTATATATTTCACTCTTTAAGGAAATCATTCTCTTAAACATATTTATTTGGGCCAAAATGAATGTTACGTAAATCATCGTTACGACAACCCAAAATCACTAGTATAGGGATTCGAATTTAAGATAGATATATAAATCCCAATACTATACAAAACATTTCCTTTCGGAAATCATTTACTATAACAACAGTGTTATAGTCCACCATTTCCTTCTATTTCTCGAAAACGTCTATTTCAACAATCAATGTTGAAATCTATGGTTTCGAATCTCAACCCAATTAAAACATCGTTAGATCGTTTTAATTCAATTTAAAATATCACATTCTAAACATTTTCTTTAACATATTATTCACTATTCAAAAACGTGAATATACTACGTTAACAATTTTCATCCTTTTATACATTTCATTTTAAAGGATTATTCACAGTCAAAAACGTGAATATAACTCCATTAATAGGTTTCAACAATTTACTTATCAAAATAAGTTGTTTGCGAATTTATGAAACAACGTTTATAAATTCCATTTCTATTTATTTTATAACATCTTTCTTTATAAACTTCCTTTATTTACCTATTCAATATATAACTCAATTATAAAACAAAAGTTCATATCATAAGTTAAATGCTTATAAAACGATTTTTTTACAAAATCGTTCTTTTAAACTTCATAATTATAAATCTTATAACTTATAAGATTCAATTATTTATCCAAATATATTCTTTAATAATTTCACAAAATTTATAAATCTTACTATTTATAAATTTCATTTATAACTTCACCATTTACAATTTTATAAATTCCATTCATTTACAAAATTCATTTTCACTTCATTCAAACACTTATAAAAACTCGTTTTATAATTCAAAATATTCTAATTTATAAATATCCATTTTGTAAATCTTATATACAATTCAGTTTGTATTATTATTCTAAAACATCTTTAATCTCCTTTATAATTTTACTATTTTGATTTATAAAAAAATCAAGTTTTATAAATCCTATATTTAAACTTTTCACAATAAATTCTAAAATCCCGATTTAACTATTTTATAAAACCATTAACCTCATATTTTCAAAAATAAATCTTTAATCATATTTCTCAAAATCATAATTTTTTATAACATTAAAATTATACGTTTATTTATTTAAAATGGATCAATTCCAAATATATAGTATATTTTCAAAAATCACTTTTAAAATCATTTTAAAATTCCAAATTTGGTCCAATGATGCTACATACCAAATAGTCAATCACGACTACAACGATATCATATATCGATATGATAATCCATCAAATATCAAAATATCTGAAATCAAATAAAAACTGTTGAGGAATCCAGTTGGATCCCTCCAACCTGTTTTCCTGCATCCACAAACATTAGCACAATACCAATTCCGCTCCAGTATGGAATTATCGCGGTATATGGGATTTAAAATATTATCCGCTTAATAGACGGCACAATAGGGTCTCATCCGCTATACAAATGCGGGAAATCAATAACTCCAATATATACATATGCCAATATATATATATTGCTATCATATATAATACCAATTTCACTGTTTATGAAATATTCGCGGTATATGTTTTTAATAAATAACATCCGCTTACTAACGACGCATAATGTCTATTTTAACAATCAATAGATAACAATCATCATTCAAACATGCATTCAAATATTTTAAGTATAACTATTTAAAATAAAATCGAAACTGATTCGATTGAGTGAGAAGTTCTCACCTTGATTTCAATTTCGTTTTAGCGATTTATTTTCGAATAAAATTAAACGGACGTTTAATTTTACCCGAAATTCTCACTAACTCCAAACGACTCCAATCCAATTCCATCGCGTAGTTCTCGTCCATACGATTCCAACGCAACTGGATTCGCGCGTTTTCGACCTCGTATGAAAAAGTTATGAATTTATGAAGTTTACACGTATTTATATAAACAAATTCACAACATAAATTTTAATTTTTAACCCACACAAATTCCTAGCCACTGGATCCAACATCCCTCCATCATGACCGTGCATAGCATCTCCTTTCCCCCTTCATTCACGTATCCAGTAACCCATAGCCGCACATGAACCCATCAAAGCCCTAACTAGGGTTTAATCTTGCAACGCCAATACTCGACTAAACTTCACCAAACCACTGCCATGTTGAAGCCCTTCACCTCCTCTATACTCGGCCCCAACCTCATGAAGCTCGGCTCTCATCCTAGCGTGCACTTCGAGGCCGAACTGCAGGCCTTTGAGCGAGATTTGTCGCCAATCCGAAACACTAGAAACGATCATGACGGTTGAATATGTAGTTCGCGACGTGCTCTACGAGTTTCTAGTTGAAAGTTTCTTGAATCGTTGCACGGATTTGAAGATTTGGAGGGAGGAAGGTCGCGTGTTTCTGGCCATTGAAGCTTGAACTGGCGGCTACACGTTTAGATTAGGGTTTTGATATTTTTATTTTATTTTTTTGTGAGAGGTTGGCTATTTATAGAGAATTTTCGAACACTATTCATCCGGAAATTTCGAACTCCGATTTACGCGCCGTAACCTGCGTTTCTCGGGTTTACCCCGCATTCCGGACACAATGGAATAGTTTTTGGAAGCTAATTCGGACATCTGTGCGAGTTATGGCTATAAACGTTCAATTTAAATTAAACCGATTTAAACGATTTTCTAGGCGTTTTAATTTGTACCGGACAAACGGTAAATCCAATTGACACGAAATTTGAAACCTTACAATAATATCACATTACGGATCCGATGAAACTGGTTTCATTGAAATCCGAGACTTTTTGAAAAATGGCTATTTTAACTCGCCAAATTAAAATTAAAAAGAAATCGATGCGTTTCGAGCTGCCACGATCAAACGATAGCTCCGATTGACACGAAAATTGAAATCCGGTAATAACTAACTATTACGGATCCAATGGAACTGGTTTCGTTCAATTCTGAGACTTTTCAAAAATTGACTATTTTCACTAGTCGATTTAAATATTAAAATATTCAATTTTCACAAATTAACTTTTAATTCGATTTTAAAAGTTCTAAAATATCATTCTAACTTCAATATGATAAAATAAAATTTTACAAATCATTTTCAATCATATTTAACTTGATTTTCAATTATTTCCATAATTTAACATATTAAATTATCGATTTAATTATTCAATTAAATCCAATTATTCGAAATAAAATTTATTTGACTTATAAATTCACTTATTAATATTTAAAATTAATTAAATATTCAAATTTAAATTACTTAAAATTTCTGGATCGTTACAATCTTCCCCCCTTACAAGAATTTCGTCCTCGAAATCACTAAGTAAGAAAAGTTATAGAATTTATTAACTTTCCCAAAATTCATAATTAAACTTCCTATAATAACTTTACTAAGTTTCAAATCATACTTAGTTATCTTTTCAAAAACAACTACTATTTTTTAACTTTCAACTTCAAATCAAAATTAAAGTTTTCAAATTTTTCCAATTTTCTCAAAAAATTACTAACGCCTTAATTTTTCGGAAAAATTCGCCATAGTCTCCTTTGCGCGGCTCGATCCGAAAAAAAAATGACAGTATATATATCACAAATATAGATCTCATCAAGTAATGAGGCATCCCGAAGGGAAAAGGTATAAAAGTACGATATTTAATCCGAGATATGTACCTTATATTTTATTAGCGAGCATATACGGCTAATATAGCGCGAAAGCGAGCTCCAAATGCGAAGCAAACGCGATCCGCACCTACAAATCACTCAACAAACAACATGAGAACATGCATGTAGATAATAGTATCGATATATATCATATAGCAACATAATAACTATATATGTTAACATAGCAAATGTAGTAAAAGCAACAAATGCAATATCAACCAACTATCATCCATAACCAATAAATATTCATTCATATTCTCATTAATATTCCATGAATTGGGTTTTCAATTTAATCACTTTCGATTCATTAACAGTGGATGTTCTTACTAGCATTCATTTTCAATTAGTTTATATTTACCAATTCATATTCAAGTTGGTTCACTTCCAAATCAAATTCAATTCTATTCAAGATTCACTTAACTTCCAATTGGATTTTAATTACTTTAGCTTTCCATTTCATTAAATCTTAATGAATTATATATAATCAACTAACAACCATATAACAACCAATGTACATCAATTGCAACCAAATTCCTTTGCTTATCAATTGGTTTAAATTAAATTGATTTTCATTCTATTATTCAACTTCCAATAACATTAGATTTTAATGAATTTACACTTACATTCATTATTTCATATCAACTTATTCACATTTAATTGATTAACATTCAATCCATTAATTCAATTCAATTTACAAAAGTTGAATTTCATTTATATAACTCAAGTTCATATTTATCACTTCACTTTATTAATTTATTTTGATACGATTATCAACTTCATTCAACATTTCTTAAGTTATATTCCAATTTTAAAGTAAATTTTCATTTAACTTTAAATTCACTTTTTATTTACAACTCATATTCATAAATATATTCACATAGTTTCACTTCTTATATATATAAGTTTATTTCACAATTGTAAATCACTTTAATTATAATTCAATTCTTATAAATTTTTTTTTGCTTATACAATTATTCTTTTACTTAGATTATTCAAACAACTTATTCAACAACCAAACAATCAACTTATATACACTTTAATAATTCTAAAAAATTATTTCTTTATATATAAAATATAATCAAGTAATATTATTTCATTTGCCCAATTTTAAAACAATATTATGTCGAATTGTTCTATTCAAGTGTTTAGAAACCCCTTCGATTCAGTTTCGAGGCTGCGCCGACGAAGGTCCATATGCCACTCAACAAACCAATCATCACAATATAAAACAATTTTATATATTCACTAACAAATACGCTCTCATAGCTATCATTACACTCAAACTCATTCTAGAGTACTACTGACTCTATCTCTAATGAGTAATACCCAACAGAACCATGGTTGTCGCTTAACCATATGCTCTGATACCAGATGTAACGTCCCGAAAATTTTCGACTTTCGAAAATTCAACAACGATACTCACTATATCGACTGCCGAGAAATCGAAGGCCGGAAACCCGAAATGTTATGGTTTAAGAAAAAGAAAGACAAAGAAAAAGAGAGAAAAAGATAGAAAAGATAGAGAGAGAAAAGAAAATAGAAAATAGAACGGAACAGAAAAACAACAGAACAACATCAGAATCTCACAATTCGCAGCGGAACAACATATAATAGATAAATGAATAATCTTTAAACAAAGAACTATATCAGTTATTACATTTAATACATTACATTTCATTACATCAGAGTGTACAACAACAACAACAAACAGTGCAGCGGAAAAAGAAATACTATATAACTAGTATTACGCCATGCCATCCAGCTTGCCTCCAGCAATTCCAGAATATCCTGAATATCCTGATAAACCTAACTCTTGACTGCCCGTGTGGAAATTGGTGGGCACCCAGAGTTTAGGAAGGAAAACAATAAACTCCGAGTCAGTCATGTGACTGGTGAGAGAACTCAAAACAGTTTATTTATCTTTAAAATCAAAATAGAAGAACATTTTTAAAGTCAATTCGCAATGCTTTTAAAAATGAGACTACCATAATGCCTCCCGCACACACACACAATGCAAACGCAGAATCGGAGGAGATTTCTCCTTATGATAGTCAAAGATGCTTGATACGCATTTAAAAAGAACATTTGATATTATTACTAGTGCATAGTGTAGAGAAAAAAATTCATTTCGAAAGTAGAATATAAATCTTAGCCAACATAGACATTCCGAACTATGCCTACTATAGCTACCATCCAAACAGTGGGGCGCCACCATAAGTGAATGATAGGTTCTACAACTAATACCGTACAAGATCGTATTGTTTATTTGGATTTCCAACGAATGATCAGGCAAAGGAACTTCCCATTGCCACATGAGAATGCCTCTGGATGGACATCCCCGAGAACCAAACCGGATTTCTACCAACACAAGGCCGGGTTACCCCTAACTGGGTAACAACTGACCGAATATGCCATCCCCCGGTCCTTTGGGACCTTTCAACCGAGCGCTCGTAATCAATTCACACAATCATAAAGTGTTTTCAACATGAGTAAGTATCTGGGCTCCATACCATGATACCACCCTTTTCCAGAAGGAAATGCGCATATCCTAAAGGGCGCTACCCCTCATAACCTTGCCGCATCTTTCCTGTTTTAACCATTCACGGGGTGTGAGGCTCGACGAAGTCACGTCCACAAAAACATACTTTATACAAAAGCCATGCTTTGGGTCAACAAATGATCATAGAAATGATCACCAAGATAGACGATCAAATAAACGATCCTATCACAAATAATCAACATAATGATCATTTACAGCAACACTCAGCATGTCACATTACCAATTTGGGAATATATCGCT
This sequence comes from Allium cepa, assembly GCA_030765085.1. Lineage (NCBI taxonomy): Eukaryota > Viridiplantae > Streptophyta > Magnoliopsida > Asparagales > Amaryllidaceae > Allium > Allium cepa. The sequence goes on from CM060929.1 coordinate 204,434,860, forward strand.
GATAACCTTCAAGTACATAACCTCTGAGCTCGTACGTCTCAGAGAAGGGTGTTAAGCTAAAAGAATAAATTCTCCGCCACCAACAGAAATATATTTGAAAGAAATCTGCTTTATATCTCAATTTGTAACGTCAGACATACAATCCATACAAGTCTGTTCCGGGCTCGAACAAAACCGAAGGCACTTCTCACGAAGCCCTTGAAATCCGGGTATTCATGATGCAGCTCAGAACAGAGAAGAAATGCAACCAAAATTTCTAACAAGGATGAGTCGTACACGACTCATAGAGAGGTTAAGTCGTACGCGACTTAGGAAGGCAGGGTTAAGTCGTTTCCGACTTAATGGTGCACGGGATAGCAAGTTTCGAGTTAACAACAATTTGAACCGCATAAAAGAGGCATCGGGTTTGAGTCGTGCGAGCTTGAGTCGTATACGGGATAATGGAACAGGGTTACGACTCAAGGGAAACTTGGAGTGTGCATACTTGATGAGTCGTACACGACTTAACAACGTATCCATAAGTCGTGACCGAGATAGCATCAAGAAGGAGAAGGATTCAACTGATGGGAGCTTGAGTCGAAGGAAGGATGTTGAGTCGCTGAAGTTATGAGTCGTGAGTCGTAGGTCGTTGCCGACCTAGTATGAGTCGTGAGTCGTTTGTTGTGATGAGTCGTGTACTGTTGTATGTTGTAAGTCGTATGTCGTGAGTTTTAAGTCGGTATGTAGTGGATCGTGTTGCATTTTAGGTCGTTACCGACCTATGGGTTGTGAGTGTTGTATTTTAGGTCGTTACCGACCTAGGGGTAATGTTGAGTCGGTCATGTATATGAAGTGTTGGGTCGCATACGACCTATGGTGAGTCGTCTTAAGGTCATATGATGATGTATGAAGGTCGTGCTTGTTAAGTCGGCCAGGGTTGAGTCGTTCTGGAGTTGAGCTGCCTTGTGTTGAGTCGGCCGCGACCTAAGTTAGGTCGTAAGTCGTCGCCGACCTAAGAGTCAGGTGAGGGTTTGTGTGTGTTGAGTTGTGAAAGCTATAAATAGCGCGTGTGTTGTACATTTTGTGGTTGTTGATTTTTGAATAAAACTCTCTTTTGTTAGCTTTGTGCTTTCATACCAATTGGTAGTTGAGTGTAATCTCCTATCTCCACTTACGTCATTCGAGTGCGCTCGAATCCACGTTTGTTGAAGCCGATTCACGGAATCTAGTGCGCTAGATCAACGTGCGAAGAATCGTAGATCTTTGAACACGGTATAGTGCGCTATCAACGTGTTTGAGATAGCTAGAGTTCGGTATCTTTGGATCAACGAACTTGGGCATTTTGGTATCTTCAACTCACCGATTGCTACATTTCATCGATTGAAGTTTTGTTTGAATTATCCGCTGCGTCATTATTGGTATCATAGCCATACTTAGCCAATCATAGCTAAGTTTGATTCTTGGAGCCAAGTTTTTGAAGTTTTTGAAGTTGGAAGGAGTTCATCGTGTTCATATTGAAGTTGCATCAAGTTTGGAGAGTTTGATCCATTTCATTTTGGATCGAGGAGTTGGATTTTGTTTGGATTTTGAATTGGTGATTTGCGCGCCAAAGTTTTGAAGGTTTTGGAGTGAGCCGAGGCAAGTCTTGACCGAGCCAAGCAAAGTTGTGAAGAGTCAAGGCCGAGACAAGCATTGCCGAGACAGTTGAGCCTAGATTGCCTTATCGTGTGAAATTTTGAAGTATTGTGTTCAATTTGTTGAAGTTTGTGAAAATTTTAACCATGCCACCAAGGAGAGCTAATCGTCATCAAAACGTTGAAGCTTTGTATCGTAGAGAAGAAGCCGAGCTTATGGAACAACGTATTAATGAGAAATTTGATGAAGGCATTGGTAAATTGGAGAGATTGATGAATGATTTGAATCAAAGGAGGAGATCACCAAACTCGAACCATGGAGGAAACCGAGTTTCGCCATTGGTTACGGAAGCGAGGAGGGTATCACCACATTCTTGTAGAGATAGAAGAGAAACATCAATTTCATCACGAAGAGATCATCATGACTATGCACATGAAGAAAGAAGAAGTCATCGAGAATTTGACCATGAAGCATATAGAGATGAAGAGAGACATAGTCAAAGAAGCATGCATGAGAGAAGGGATGATGTTAGTCGAGATCGATGTAGGCGTACCTTTGATTTTGTTGAAGAGGGTGATAGAGCAAGTATTCCTTATAGAGATCGAGACCAAATTCGAAATTCTTACCGTGATGTGGAGGATGATCGTCGTTGGGAGTCGGGTATGAAAATGGAAATTCCAGAATTTAAAGGCGGAATGGTTGCTGAGGAGTTTTTAGATTGGTTGTCTAATGTGGAGGAAATCTTTGATTTCAAGGAGGTGCCGGAGAATAGAAGGGTGAAGTTAGTTGCTACAAGGCTGAGGGGAAGAGCATTGGCATGGTGGCAGCAAACTAAACTTACTCGAGAACGAATGGGGAAGTCAAAGATAGAATCTTGGGAGAAGATGAAAAAGTTGATGAGATCTACTTTCTTACCTTACAACTACCAGTCACTTATGTACCAAAGGTTGCAGAATCTGAGGCAGGGGACGAAGTCTGTTAGTGATTATGCTGATGAATTTTACCAACTCATTGCTAGAAACGATATTATGGAGACAGAAGAACAGCTGACAGCTAGATTCGTTGGGGGTTTGAGAATGCAGATCCAGGATATGGTTAATATGTTTGATCCTAGATCAGTAGCAGAGGCACATCAGAAAGCGTTAGCTTGGGAGAAGCAAGGAAGGCGTGGAGGTGGTGTGTTTACTAACTCTAATAATCAAGCAAGGGGTGCTGGTGGAAGTTCTAATGTTCCTAAACCAGTTACAAAACCAGTGGTGAAGGAGGTTGAGAAGGCGAAGGCTAGTAGTGTTTTCAAATGTTATAATTGTCAGGAGTTGGGTCACAAAAGCAACGAATGTCCGAAGCCGAAGAAGAGAACCATGGTTGCAGAGGTTGAAGCAGATGATGGTGAGGAGGCAGAGTATTCAAATGTACCTTATGTTGAGGAGGAAGAAAAAGTGTCGGGTGATGAAGGTTGTAATCTTATGATGAGGAGAAGTTGTTTGACACCTAAGCAAGAGGAGGATTGTAGTTGGCTGAGAAGCAATATTTTTCAATCGACATGTACTATTCTGGGGAAAGTCTGCAAGTTTGTTATTGATGCAGGAAGTTGTGATAATATTATTTCTACAGAAGCAGTGAGAAAGTTGAATTTGAAGACCGAGAAGCATCCTAAACCATACAAGCTAGCATGGTTAAGGAAAGGAGGTGAAGTGAAAGTGTGTCGAAGGGCTTGTGTGAATTTTTCGATTGGGAAGAAGTACAAAGATGAAATTTGGTGTGATGTTGTGGACATGGATGTTTGTCACTTGTTATTGGGCAGGCCATGGCAGTTTGATAGAGCAGTTCAACATGACGGTCGTGTCAATAGTTACAGTTTCATGTTCGAGGGTACTGTAATGCCCCAGAAATTCATAGAATCTTATTTGGTTGAATTTTGAAAATATATGAATTCATTTGTATAAGAATACATGAAAAAAAAATATAAAGTGTTCAAGAGTGTGCACACTGACATGGCACAAGAAAGAACTCCAAATCCACTGAAATCAAAACAAGAATTAAAAAGTATTACAAACATAATTTTGTGATATGGATATTTGATCTCTGGAATTATATGAATCATCCAAGAAAATAAGGAAAAGTAAGTTTTGTTTTGAATCAGTAAACATATTTTATTTAAACCCAGAAAAGAAAATATTACAGGGATTTAAAAGTCTGTATGCACATATAGGTGCATATCTTTCTGAAATTAAGGAGGAGTTAAATAAGCCTAGATAGGATATGTATGCAAATGTACATTTCTGTAAGAATAGAAAATGTTAAAAAGAAATAAGCAAGTAAAAGAAAACTGTAATACTAAAATGGCAAAAGACAAATTGCAAGCAGAATAATTGCTTTAGGCAGAAATAGAAAGGAGGATTTCTAGAAAATAAACAAGTGACAATGTCACACAATTTTCATGACTTGGTAAGAATAGGATATATTTTGAAAAGGTAAAGAAAAAAAAAATATAAGGGAAAGTAAGCACCACATATGGCCGGGGTATCAAAAGTGAAAATGAACAAATCTGAAATGCAAAATGCATGAGTCTTGGCCAGGGTAGGAATGGGATTTTACAATGATAAACCCTAGAAAACTTCTCTTATAAATTCAAGTATAAACCAGAAAAGAATCATTTTGCTACCCAAAACATTTAAGAAAACAAAGAGGAAAATATTTGCAAGCAGAAAAGCAAGTTTTAAAAGGTTTTCTTTCTGATTTAAGCAGGAGAAGCATTTTTCTGTGAGTAATCTCACTAATCCATGGCATTAAGTCCTGTTATGAGGCAGCCTAGCTTATGCTAATTTTTCTGCATATTTTGGATTTTATTACTATGGTTTTAATGGATGCTTTAATGGGTGTTTCTAAATGCTTTTAGTTTTGATAGTGAGTATTATGCTCTGATTGTTTATACCCAGAAATGTTATAGTATGAAAATGTAATAGTAAATAGAGAATGCTTGTAGCTGGTTTAGTTATGGCATGACAAACATATGTATATGAGTTGCATTACACTTGTGTAAGTGCTGAGGCTCAAATGAAAGATTCAAGGTTGCAATGGAAATTCCTAATGTGCTGAACCATTGATCAAATAGAAAACCATGGGCCAGAAATCTTGTTTAAGCTAGATCTTGAATTTAGTTCAAACATGGTTGCTTGTGAAACAATAATAACCCACATGCCTAGTCTTTATTCCCAGTTACAAATATTCTTGTATTTTTTTTAAACCAGAATACTTGTAGATATGAATTCCCTGGATATGAAAGTTAGCTTGTTCTGGAATTATGCTTGAGAGCTCTATATAAAATGTTTCATGTACACTGTGATTCAGTCACCTAGCTATCTCATGATAGGATCAAACATGAACACATAGTAAATAAACAAAGGATTGTGAGCCAAGAGAACTGCTGGAATGCTTGTTGTATTTAAAGTATGCAAGTTGACACATGGTTTGTTTAAGCCCTGAGATCTTTGTGCAATATTGTGAATTATTTTATTGCAATGTGTCCCCATGATTCCTTATGGCAGATGAGGCTAGGAAGAAATTTGGTAAATGCAATCTATACAAAATGTTTAGGTCTTACTTAATTACTTAATATCATGGAATTTTTGATGATGCTCATACCAGATCTTGTATCTGACCCTTGTTTGCTTATGGCAACTGGGGTGTCTCATTTAAAATGGGGCAGCCCTTAATGCTTTTTCAGGGAATGCTGGCTCTAAATAGGAAGCTGCTATGGCTAATGAGAATGATTGGATAAGCATGCTAAACTAGAGTTAAATAAGAACTTAGAAGGAGATATTTGCATGTAATCTGGAAAATTTGATAGTTCTGTTTAGGCTGTTATGCAAAACCTTGAAAGTTTGGAATTATTCAGTTATTTTAAATGAATCTAGTGATGTATTAAGTAGGAAGAACTTGCAAAAGATATGTGTTATGTTATTTCTGTTTTCTGGTTTGGTATGTATTAAGAATATTGAAGTTAAGCTGAATTGATTATCTATTTGCTAAAGTTGTTTTGATTAAAGGAAAAACTGGATTTTATAAGTATGATCACTTAATGATGGTTTTTAGTTAATCCTAAATCTTTTCAAAAGATGGATATATAGGAAATTATATTGGGAAAATCCAGAAAGAATTATAACTGTTACACTTTCATGTCTTGATACTGAAACTTGTCCAAATGCAAGTAAAAGAATGGTTTCTTTAACCAAACAGTTAGACCATAGGTCAGGCCACATACACACTTTAAAAAAATGGAGCTAGGAACCATTTGAACCCAGTTTTTCTGGAAAATGAACAGAAACATAGACATGTACCTGTATATCTGTGTACATGTTGATATTTAGGCAACAAAATAAATACAAATTCCTAGAAAAGTAGTAGGAATGGGTTTTGAAAATAATAAAGCAAGAAATATTGTTTTGTATGTTAGATTATAGGCAAAACTTAAGTGTATATGTATAGAGATAGGTAGGTATCAGATTTTAAAACCCTGCAGGAAAAAAAAAAAGAAAGCAAAAATTGAGTTTGAACTGACCAGCATAGTACTTGAACTCGTGACCTCTCATGTGTAAGTTAGGCGCGTTTCCATTACGCCTAGATGTTGCTTGTGTTCACTTAGGATCCACCTTCTTTTAGCTTGAGTTTGAAACTATGCAGATTTTAACACAAACATCCATATTAAAAAGCTTTCTTCCACTAGATTATTACTTAATCATTCCTTAATTAGAATAACAGACCAAACTACATGTTACAGTGGATTCTATGGTCAATAATCAGAATGTGAAAATAAATCTTTTATTAGGGAATTATCACATTTTAATAGATTTAAAAAAAAAAGATTTCTACTTCCCTATTATTATTATGCTCTGATTCTAGTAGGATATAACATAGATATCTTCATATATGTATGTTAGGAAAGATTTAGATTTAAAACAATATTTTTATATTGAGAAAGATCCTGGATAATATGAGAATAGGTAAGGATGACCCTAGGTAGTCTTAGTTAAGTATGTAAGCAAAAAAAAAAAATTTTGCTTAAGAATTAGGGTCATTGCATTTGGTATCAGAGCTATGTTAAATTTATACATAGCTAAGAAAGATTGTATTGATTGATTGAAGCACTATAATCATATGTATGTACTGTTTGAGTAAAATAATAGTATAGATAGAAAGTTAAAATATATAGATATATATATACTCTCATGATAAACTAACCTTATCTACCCATACTGTAGTTGTCCAATTATGGTAGGAAGAGGATCTCAACACAATGCAGGGTCATGTACACCACAAATGCTTGATATGCAAGACTTTATGAGGGCTTTGAGGGATGGAGTAGGGCAGAGACTTGAGAATCCACATGAGGAACTTTCCAAACTATTAAAGACTTATACCAATTTAGGAGGCAAGAGCTTTGAAGGGACTGAAAATGTGATGGAAATTCAAACATGGTTGAGAACACTGGATAGAATTTTCAATGACATGCAGTTGGATGATCAAAGGAAGAGGCAAGTGGCCTCAAGACAACTGAAAGGTGTGGCTTTGAGCTGGTGGGAGGTAGTCATAGCTGGGAGGATTGAGAATGAAATCACTTGGAATCAATTCAAGGAGATGTTGGAAGCTAGATTTGTTCCAGCATCAGCCAAAACTCTACTGCTTGAAGAATTCATCAGATTTAGGCAGGGAACTTTTAATGTGACTGAATATACTCATAGGTTTGAAGGCTTGTCTAAGTATGGAGCTATGCTTGTGGCTGATGAGGCATCAAAGAATGATAGGTATATTAAGGGTTTAAATCCAGGGCTTAGTAGGGCCATGTTGCCATATGTAGATAAAACTTTTGATCAAGTCATTGATCTGGCCTTAAAATTTGAGCAACATGACAAGGAAAGGGAGAAGTATAGGAGTTTTAAGAATAACAACAATAAGAAGAATAAAGGAAGATATCACCCCTATGACAAGAGGAAGGAGGAGATAGAAAGTAAGAAAACTAATGATACTAAGACCACTGATACAAAAAGGAAAATAACATGTAATCATTGTGGAAAAGAAGGACATATCAAACCAAGGTGCCCAGAATTGAAGGGAGGAGCTTTCAAGTGCTATCTATGTGGAAAGGAGGGACATATCAAGAGAAACTGCCCTGAGTATAAACAGCAAGGAAAGCTAGCAAGTTTGGAGAGCAAGGGCAAATCCACAGTAGAGACTATTGCAGAAAATCATGGTCAAGTAGAAGGTACCTTATTTATTTGTACCTTACCTATATCAGTAGTGTATGATACAGGGGCAACACATTCTATGATTTCCCATGAATTAGTTGCATTGCTTAAATTAAATTGCATATTGGTTGAAACTCCTTTGTTAGTGCAAAGCCCATTGGGAAGTTCTAGTGTTTTAAACATGATTTGTGTGGATGTGGGATTAAACATAGGAGGAAATGTTTTTATTTCCAATTTATATGTTTTAAATTACCCAAATATAGGTGTTATATTGGGTGTAGACTGGTTAAGGCAATACAAAGCCATAATTAATTTAGACTCATCCACCATATCATTACAAAATTCTAGAGGTCAAAGAATCACAATTTTGTGTGAAACAGCCAAAGAAAGAAAATTATATCACTTGATCGACTCAAATAAGGATTCCAGTGAGCCTTCTATTGAAGAAATCCCCATAATTAACGAATACATAGATGTGTTTGGAGAAGTTGAGGGGGTTCCACACCACAGACCAGTGGAATTTCAGATTAGTCTGATACCAGGAGCAAGTCCAATTATTAAGAAACCCACTAGGATGGGGCCAAATGAGTTGAAGGAATTAAAGAAACAGTTAGAAGAGTTAGAAAGCAAAGGATTTATAAGACCAAGTAACTCTTGCTGGGGTGCTCCAGTAGTATTTGTAAAGAAACATGATGGTACTTTAAGAATGTGCATGGATTACAGGGAGTTAAACAAAGTCACTATCAAGAACAAGTACCCCTTACCTAGAATTGATGATCTTTTTGATCAACTTAGTGGAGCAAAAATATTTTCTAGGTTAGACTTGGCATCTGGGTTCCATCAGATGAAGGTTGAAGACTCAAGTGTTAAGTATACAGCCTTTAACACTAGGTATGGTTTATATGAGTTTCTTGTCATGCCATTTGGGTTGACAAATGCCCCATCATATTTTGTAGACTTAATGAATAGGATATTCAGGGATTATTTAGACAAGTTTGTATTGATTTTTATTGATGATATTTTGATTTATTCTAGAACAGTAGAGGAACATGAAAATCACTTACACCTTGTTTTGTCAAGATTAAGAGAAAAAGATTTAAAAGCCAAATTTTCTAAGTGTGCATTTTGGAAAGAAGAGGTGCATTTCCTTGGGCATGTTGTATCTGCCAAAGGCATTTCAGTGAACCCCAATAAAGTTGTGGCTATCCAAGCATGGAAAAGGCCAAGCACAGTGGGAGAAGTTAGGTCATTTATGGGAATGGCAGGGTATTATAGAAGATTTATAAAAGATTTTTCTAAGATGTCATCACCTCTTACCAACCTAACTAGAAAGAACCAACCCTTTAGATGGACTGAGAAATGTGAACAAGCCTTTAGTAAAATCAAAGAGGCTTTAGTCAATGCACCAGTGTTGAGAGTACCAGAAGGAAATGAGGATTTGATTGTTTATACTGATGCAAGTGGCTCTGGGCTAGGAGCTGTATTGATGCAGCAAGACCAAGTTATAGCCTATGCATCAAGGCAACTGAAGCCGCATGAATCAAAGTATGCAACCCATGATCTTGAATTGGCAGCAGTGGTATATGCACTAAAGCTCTGGAGACATTATCTTCTAGGTGCAAAGTTCATTTTATACACTGACCATAAGGCATTGAAATATCTTTTTTCACAAAAAGATCTGAATATGAGGCAACATAGATGGGTTGAATTTTTAGCAGCATATGATTTAGACATACTTTATACTCCAGGAAAAGCTAATAAGGTTGCAGATGCTTTGAGCAGACAGCACGCAAAAGTAGCCATGTTAATGATAGAAGAGTTTAAAAATTTATCCCTACTTACTGATTTGGAAATTGAGGAAGACAATGAGGTAAACATGGAGATGATTGAAGGAGGGAAAAAGGGAAAATTAAGTTTGATAACTTTGCAATCAGATTTAATTTTGAAAGTGGGAAAAATGCAAGAGGAAGATCCAGATTTGTTAGAAAAGAAATCTCTAATAGAAAAAGGAGAAGAAGTACCAAACTACCACATTGATAAGAATGGTTACTTAAGGAATAAGAGTAAGATATGTGTTCCAAAGAATATAGGATTGAAGGAAGAGATACTTAATAAATATCATAGAAGCAAGTATTCTATACACCCAGGTAGCACCAAGATGTACCAAAACTTGAAGAGGGATTATTGGTGGACAGGGATGAAAGCTGATGTGGCCAAATATGTTGCAAAGTGTATGACTTGCCAACAAGTCAAAGCAGAAACCCAAAGACCCTCAGGCCTATTACAACCTCTAAGTATACCACAGTGGAAGTGGGAAGATATATCTATGGATTTCATAGATGGTCTGCCTAGATCAAAGAGAGGAAATACAAGCATTTGGGTAGTAGTTGATAGATTGACCAAAGTGGCACATTTTATACCAGTAAAGGCAGAAAGAAATGCCCCTAAACTAGCTCAGATATTCATGAAAGAGGTAGTAAGGTTGCATGGAATCCCTAAAACTATAGTGAGTGATAGGGACACAATCTTTACCTCCAGATTTTGGAAGAGCTTTCAAAAAGCCATAGGGAGTGAATTATGCTTGAGTACAGCATACCACCCCCAATCAGATGGTCAAACTGAAGTGATAAATAAGGTTTTGGAGGATTTATTGAGGGCATGTATATTAGACTTTGGAGGTAATTGGGAAGATCACCTCCATTTGGCTGAATTTACATATAACAATAGTTATCAAAGCACCATAGGCATGGCACCATTTGAAGCCTTGTATGGAAAACCATGTTTGTCACCAATATGTTGGGTTGAAGCAGGAGAAAAGGCTGTCTTAGGGCCTGAGTATATAAAAGAGACCACAGAGAAAATTGAACTGGTGAGGAGAAGAATGGCAGCAGCTCAAGATAGGCAAAAGAAGTTTGCAGATAAAAAGAGAAAGCAGGTAGAATATGAAGTTGGTGATTATGTTTTCATCAAAGTTTCACCTATGAAGAAGGTGTTAAGATTTGGCAAGCAAGGAAAACTTACCCCAAGATATGTTGGACCTTACAAGATTTTGGAAAGAATAGGTTCATTAGCATATAGGCTAGAGCTGCCTGAAGAGATGAGTGCAATGCACAATGTATTCCATGTATCACAACTTAGAAGATGGGTACATGATAAAGAAGAGATTCTAGAGAAACCCACTCAGGTTCAAATAAATTCTGATTTGGTCTATGAGAAAGAACCCGTGGGGATTTTGGCTAAAGAGGAAAAGAAGTTGAGGAACAAAACTTTAAAATTGGTAAAGGTTCAATGGAGCCTAGACCCTAAGGACTGTACATGGGAATTGGAGGATAAAATAAAGATGGATTACCCTAAACTTTTTGTAGTGGAAGGTAAAAAAACTAAATTCCTAAAAGTTTAATATGTATGGTTGTTTTGACTGAATTGTTTGCTTATGCAACGTCTGAAAGATTTTAGGAGAATCTAGAAATATAAAAAAAAAAAAAAAAATGAATGAGAAAATTGTGAGGACACAATTCCTAAAAAGGTGGGGTGATTGTAATGCCCCAGAAATTCATAGAATCTTATTTGGTTGAATTTTGAAAATATATGAATTCATTTGTATAAGAATACATGAAAAAAAAATATAAAGTGTTCAAGAGTGTGCACACTGACATGGCACAAGAAAGAACTCCAAATCCACTGAAATCAAAACAAGAATTAAAAAGTATTACAAACATAATTTTGTGATATGGATATTTGATCTCTGGAATTATATGAATCATCCAAGAAAATAAGGAAAAGTAAGTTTTGTTTTGAATCAGTAAACATATTTTATTTAAACCCAGAAAAGAAAATATTACAGGGATTTAAAAGTCTGTATGCACATATAGGTGCATATCTTTCTGAAATTAAGGAGGAGTTAAATAAGCCTAGATAGGATATGTATGCAAATGTACATTTCTGTAAGAATAGAAAATGTTAAAAAGAAATAAGCAAGTAAAAGAAAACTGTAATACTAAAATGGCAAAAGACAAATTGCAAGCAGAATAATTGCTTTAGGCAGAAATAGAAAGGAGGATTTCTAGAAAATAAACAAGTGACAATGTCACACAATTTTCATGACTTGGTAAGAATAGGATATATTTTGAAAAGGTAAAGAAAAAAAAATATAAGGGAAAGTAAGCACCACATATGGCCGGGGTATCAAAAGTGAAAATGAACAAATCTGAAATGCAAAATGCATGAGTCTTGGCCAGGGTAGGAATGGGATTTTACAATGATAAACCCTAGAAAACTTCTCTTATAAATTCAAGTATAAACCAGAAAAGAATCATTTTGCTACCCAAAACATTTAAGAAAACAAAGAGGAAAATATTTGCAAGCAGAAAAGCAAGTTTTAAAAGGTTTTCTTTCTGATTTAAGCAGGAGAAGCATTTTTCTGTGAGTAATCTCACTAATCCATGGCATTAAGTCCTGTTATGAGGCAGCCTAGCTTATGCTAATTTTTCTGCATATTTTGGATTTTATTACTATGGTTTTAATGGATGCTTTAATGGGTGTTTCTAAATGCTTTTAGTTTTGATAGTGAGTATTATGCTCTGATTGTTTATACCCAGAAATGTTATAGTATGAAAATGTAATAGTAAATAGAGAATGCTCGTAGCTGGTTTAGTTATGGCATGACAAACATATGTATATGAGTTGCATTACACTTGTGTAAGTGCTGAGGCTCAAATGAAAGATTCAAGGTTGCAATGGAAATTCCTAATGTGCTGAACCATTGATCAAATAGAAAACCATGGGCCAGAAATCTTGTTTAAGCTAGATCTTGAATTTAGTTCAAACATGGTTGCTTGTGAAACAATAATAACCCACATGCCTAGTCTTTATTCCCAGTTACAAATATTCTTGTATTTTTTTTAAACCAGAATACTTGTAGATATGAATTCCCTGGATATGAAAGTTAGCTTGTTCTGGAATTATGCTTGAGAGCTCTATATAAAATGTTTCATGTACACTGTGATTCAGTCACCTAGCTATCTCATGATAGGATCAAACATGAACACATAGTAAATAAACAAAGGATTGTGAGCCAAGAGAACTGCTGGAATGCTTGTTGTATTTAAAGTATGCAAGTTGACACATGGTTTGTTTAAGCCCTGAGATCTTTGTGCAATATTGTGAATTATTTTATTGCAATGTGTCCCCATGATTCCTTATGGCAGATGAGGCTAGGAAGAAATTTGGTAAATGCAATCTATACAAAATGTTTAGGTCTTACTTAATTACTTAATATCATGGAATTTTTGATGATGCTCATACCAGATCTTGTATCTGACCCTTGTTTGCTTATGGCAACTGGGGTGTCTCATTTAAAATGGGGCAGCCCTTAATGCTTTTTCAGGGAATGCTGGCTCTAAATAGGAAGCTGCTATGGCTAATGAGAATGATTGGATAAGCATGCTAAACTAGAGTTAAATAAGAACTTAGAAGGAGATATTTGCATGTAATCTGGAAAATTTGATAGTTCTGTTTAGGCTGTTATGCAAAACCTTGAAAGTTTGGAATTATTCAGTTATTTTAAATGAATCTAGTGATGTATTAAGTAGGAAGAACTTGCAAAAGATATGTGTTATGTTATTTCTGTTTTCTGGTTTGGTATGTATTAAGAATATTGAAGTTAAGCTGAATTGATTATCTATTTGCTAAAGTTGTTTTGATTAAAGGAAAAACTGGATTTTATAAGTATGATCACTTAATGATGGTTTTTAGTTAATCCTAAATCTTTTCAAAAGATGGATATATAGGAAATTATATTGGGAAAATCCAGAAAGAATTATAACTGTTACACTTTCATGTCTTGATACTGAAACTTGTCCAAATGCAAGTAAAAGAATGGTTTCTTTAACCAAACAGTTAGACCATAGGTCAGGCCACATACACACTTTAAAAAAATGGAGCTAGGAACCATTTGAACCCAGTTTTTCTGGAAAATGAACAGAAACATAGACATGTACCTGTATATCTGTGTACATGTTGATATTTAGGCAACAAAATAAATACAAATTCCTAGAAAAGTAGTAGGAATGGGTTTTGAAAATAATAAAGCAAGAAATATTGTTTTGTATGTTAGATTATAGGCAAAACTTAAGTGTATATGTATAGAGATAGGTAGGTATCAGATTTTAAAACCCTGCAGGAAAAAAAAAAAGAAAGCAAAAATTGAGTTTGAACTGACCAGCATAGTACTTGAACTCGTGACCTCTCATGTGTAAGTTAGGCGCGTTTCCATTACGCCTAGATGTTGCTTGTGTTCACTTAGGATCCACCTTCTTTTAGCTTGAGTTTGAAACTATGCAGATTTTAACACAAACATCCATATTAAAAAGCTTTCTTCCACTAGATTATTACTTAATCATTCCTTAATTAGAATAACAGACCAAACTACATGTTACAGTGGATTCTATGGTCAATAATCAGAATGTGAAAATAAATCTTTTATTAGGGAATTATCACATTTTAATAGATTTAAAAAAAAAAGATTTCTACTTCCCTATTATTATGCTCTGATTCTAGTAGGATATAACATAGATATCTTCATATATGTATGTTAGGAAAGATTTAGATTTAAAACAATATTTTTATATTGAGAAAGATCCTGGATAATATGAGAATAGGTAAGGATGACCCTAGGTAGTCTTAGTTAAGTATGTAAGCAAAAAAAAAAAATTTTGCTTAAGAATTAGGGTCATTGCAGGTACTAAAATCACTTTGGTTCCTAAGAGACAGCAGCAGAAGGAGAGCAAACTAGAAGAGATTGAAGAATTGAAAACTCTGTTGACTTTGAAGGAGTTTGTTAAAGAAGTGGAGGAAGAACCGAAGTGTTTTTGTTGATTGGGAGAGAGAGTAGCGAAGAAGTTGAGATTCCTGAAGAAGTGAAGCCTGTTTTGAAAGAGTTTGAAGATGTCTTTCCAGAGGAGTTACCGAAGGAGTTACCACCACTTAGAGACATTCAACATCAGATTGATCTTGTTCCCGGAGCAGTGTTACCACACCGACCACATTACAGAATGAGTCCGAAGGAACATGAGGAGTTACGAAGGCAGGTGGAAGAATTACTTGAACAGGGTCGTATTCAGGAAAGTTTGAGTCCGTGTGCTGTACCTGCATTGTTAGTACCAAAGAAGGACGGAACTTGGAGAATGTGCACTGATAGTAGAGCTTTGAATAAGATCACTGTTCGTTACAGATTTCCTATGCCGAGGTTGGATGATTTGTTGGATCAGTTGAGTGGGGCAACTATATTCTCGAAAATTGATTTGAAGAGTGGTTATCATCAAATTCGTATCAGACCTGGAGACGAATGGAAGACAGCTTTCAAAACTAGAGAGGGGTTGTACGAATGGTTGGTTATGCCATTTGGTTTGTCTAATGCACCTAGTACATTCATGCGGGTGATGAATCAAATTTTTAGACCATTCATTGGAAAGTTCGTCGTGGTGTATTTCGATGATATTTTGATTTATAGCAGGAGTACGGAGGAGCATGTTCTACATCTGAGGGAAGTGTTGCTTATTCTTCGTGAAGAACAATTTTACGCTGCTACAAAGAAATGTGTGTTTATGACACCTACTGTTTTATTCCTGGGTTATGTTGTTTCAGGGAAAGGTATTCAAGTTGACCAGAGCAAAGTTGAAGCAGTCAAGAATTGGCCACAGCCAAAGACAATTACAGAAGTGAGAAGTTTTCATGGGCTAGCGTCATTCTACCGAAGGTTCATACCACACTTCAGTAGCGTGATGGCTCCAGTGACTGATTGCATGAAGGGTAAACAGTTTGTGTGGTCAGAGGAAGCGGGGGTTGCCTTTGAAAGGATCAAGGAATTGTTGACGTCTGCACCAATTCTTGTTCTACCTAATTTTCAGTTATTGTTTGAATTGCATACTGATGCTTCGAAGGTTGGTATTGGAGGAGTTCTGAGCCAGAATGGAAAGCCAGTTGCTTATTTTAGTGAGAAACTGTCAGGGGCAAAGATGAGATACAGTACATATGACGTTGAATTTCATGCTGTTGTTCAGGCTGTTAAGCATTGGAGACATTACTTATTTCAGAAGGAATTTGTTCTTTACACTGATCATGAAGCATTGAAGCATTTACAGGGACAGGATAAAATTTCAGCAAGACATGCATCGTGGATTGCATATTTACAGCAGTTTACTTTTGTCGTAAAACACAAATCTGGGGTGACGAATCGAGTAGCTGATGCTTTAAGTAGGAGGAGTCATTTGTTAACGACAATGAAGGTTGAAGTGACCGGGTTTGAAATGTTGCCAGAAATTATTGAAGAAGATCCTTACTTTGTGAAATATGTGGAGAAAGTGAAGGATGGGAGTACCGATGAATTCATGTTGGTTGATGGTTTTCTGTTTAAAGGGAATCGTTTATGCATACCGGACTGTAGTTTGAGGATGAAGATTGTGAAGGAATTACATGAAGAAGGGCATGTGGGCCGTGATCGTACTTTGCAGTTGATTTCGCAGTCTTACTTTTGGCCGTCGATGAGAAAAGAGGTTGAAAGGTTCGTGGAGCGATGTCATATTTGCCAAGTTTCAAAGGGGACAGCAACGAATGCAGGGTTGTATATGCCATTACCAGTACCATCTAAGCCATGGGTTGATATCAGCATGGATTTCGTTTTGGGTTTGCCGAGAACTCAAAGGGGAAATGATTCGATATTTGTTGTGGTGGACAGGTTTTCGAAGATGGCACATTTTGTTGCTTGCAAGAAGACAGCAGATGCAGTTCGAGTAGCGCAGTTATTTTTCAAGGAGATTTATCGACTTCATGGTTTACCAGAATCTATTGTTTCTGATCGAGATACTCGTTTTCTGAGTCACTTTTGGCTGAGTTTGTGGAAGATGGTGGGAACGAAACTGAAATTTAGTAGTGCTTATCATCCACAAACTGATGGACAGACAGAAGTTGTTAACAGGTCATTGGGGAATTTGTTGCGTTGTCTTGTACAGGATAATTTGAGAAGTTGGGACATGAAGCTATGCCAGGCAGAATTTGCTCATAATCATGCAGTAAATCGTAGCACAGGATTCAGTCCGTTTCAGATTGTTTATTCAAGTTTACCTAGGGGGCCGTTGGATTTAGCAGTTGTACCACAGTCAAAGAGAACAGTTAAACGAGCTGCTGATTTTGTTGATGAGCTGACTGAATGTCATAAAATCATTCAGGAACGATTGGAGAAATCGAATGAGAAGTATAAGAAGTCTGCAGATTTGAAACGTCGAAATGTTGAATTTAAAGAAGGTGATTTGGTTTATGCCGTATTAACAAAGGATCGTTTTCCGGTGGGTGCTTATAACAAGTTGAAGGCACGAAAAATTGGTCCAATTGAAGTTTTGAAGAAAATCAATGAGAATGCTTATCGATTAAAGTTACCAGATGATGTTTATACTTCTGATGTTTTTAACGTCAAACATTTAATTCCATATCATGGAGGTGAGATGGTTGAGGAAGAATTTACAAATTCGAGGTCGAATTTTTCTCAACCAGGGGAGGATGATGCAGCTCAGAACAGAGAAGAAATGCAACCAAAATTTCTAACAAGGATGAGTCGTACACGACTCATAGAGAGGTTAAGTCGTACGCGACTTAGGAAGGCAGGGTTAAGTCGTTTCCGACTTAATGGTGCACGGGATAGCAAGTTTCGAGTTAACAACAATTTGAACCGCATAAAAGAGGCATCGGGTTTGAGTGGTGCGAGCTTGAGTCGTATACGGGATAATGGAACAGGGTTACGACTCAAGGGAAACTTGGAGTGTGCATACTTGATGAGTCGTACACGACTTAACAACGTATCCATAAGTCGTGACCGAGATAGCATCAAGAAGGAGAAGGATTCAACTGATGGGAGCTTGAGTCGAAGGAAGGATGTTGAGTCGCTGAAGTTATGAGTCGTGAGTCGTAGGTCGTTGCCGACCTAGTATGAGTCGTGAGTCGTTTGTTGTGATGAGTCGTGTACTGTTGTATGTTGTAAGTCGTATGTCGTGAGTTTTAAGTCGGTATGTAGTGGATCGTGTTGCATTTTAGGTCGTTACCGACCTATGGGTTGTGAGTGTTGTATTTTAGGTCGTTACCGACCTAGGGGTAATGTTGAGTCGGTCATGTATATGAAGTGTTGGGTCGCATACGACCTATGGTGAGTCGTCTTAAGGTCATATGATGATGTATGAAGGTCGTGCTTGTTAAGTCGGCCAGGGTTGAGTCGTTCTGGAGTTGAGCTGCCTTGTGTTGAGTCGGCCGCGACCTAAGTTAGGTCGTAAGTCGTCGCCGACCTAAGAGTCAGGTGAGGGTTTGTGTGTGTTGAGTTGTGAAAGCTATAAATAGCGCGTGTGTTGTACATTTTGTGGTTGTTGATTTTTGAATAAAACTCTCTTTTGTTAGCTTTGTGCTTTCATACCAATTGGTAGTTGAGTGTAATCTCCTATCTCCACTTACGTCATTCGAGTGCGCTCGAATCCACGTTTGTTGAAGCCGATTCACGGAATCTAGTGCGCTAGATCAACGTGCGAAGAATCGTAGATCTTTGAACACGGTATAGTGCGCTATCAACGTGTTTGAGATAGCTAGAGTTCGGTATCTTTGGATCAACGAACTTGGGCATTTTGGTATCTTCAACTCACCGATTGCTACATTTCATCGATTGAAGTTTTGTTTGAATTATCCGCTGCGTCAATTCACAATCCCGATCGAATTTCCCATCACTTAGGAAATCTCTATACCAGGAGCTACCCAGTGCAGAGACAATCGATAGGTCATCCTATCGCTTTCGCAAATACCCGGTCTTCAACACCGGTCATCAATTGCAATTCATAACGACGTATCACATATTCAGAATGGGTTATACGACCCCATGGTCCTTTCCCGGTAACCCGAATAGTGAGCGCTTATTCAAAAATAAGTGTGGCATTCAAATTCAAACAAATCACATCAAATACCCATTCAAAGGGAAATATTGATAGTCGGTTATTGAACTATCAATGGATATGCACACATCACAGATTCCAAATAATTTTCCAAATTATTTATTTTCCAAAATATCTTTACTAGATATATAATTTTAACACTTCAAAAATAAATCAATATTTATCTTTAAACAAATTTCCTTTCTATTCATAAATTCCATAGTGAATTTATATTTTCAAAATATCCATGCATATACGATTTCAATTATTCATTTCAATTTATCTTCAAAAAGATAAATTCTCTAATATTCACTTTATATTGGAAAACATTTCCATACTTATTTATTCATAAGTAATTCACAAATTTTATTTATTTTCAACACTTAGAAAATATTCAATATACTTAAATCGAAATTAAGTATATATTTCACTCTTTAAGGAAATCATTCTCTTAAACATATTTATTTGGGCCAAAATGAATGTTACGTAAAGCATCTTTAGGACAACCCAAAATCACTAGTATAGGGATTCGAATTTAAGATAGATATATAAATCCCAATACTATACAAAACATTTCCTTTCGGAAATCATTTACTATAACAACAGTGTTATAGTCCACCATTTCCTTCTATTTCTCGAAAACGTCTATTTCAACAATCAATGTTGAAATCTATGGTTTCGAATCTCAACCCAATTAAAACATCGTTAGATCGTTTTAATTCAATTTAAAATATCACATTCTAAACATTTTCTTTAACATATTATTCACTATTCAAAAACGTGAATATACTACGTTAACAATTTTCATCCTTTTATACATTTCATTTTAAAGGATTATTCACAGTCAAAAACGTGAATATAACTCCATTAATAGGTTTCAACAATTTACTTATGAAAATAAGTTGTTTGCGAATTTATAAAACAACGTTTATAAATTCCATTTCTATTTATTTTATAACATCTTTCTTTATAAACTTCCTTTATTGACCTATTCAATTTATAACTCAATTATAAAACAAAAGTTCATTTCATAAGTTAAATGCTTATAAAACGATTGTTTTACAAAATCGTTCTTTTAAACTTCATAATTATAAATCTTATAACTTATAAGATTCAATTATTTATCCAAATATATTCTTTAATAATTTCACAAAATTTATAAATCTTACTATTTATAAATTTCATTTATAACTTCACCATTTACAATTTTATAAATTCCATTCATTTACAAAATTCATTTTCACTTCATTCAAACACTTATAAAAACTCGTTTTATAATTCAAAATATTCTAATTTATAAATATCCATTTTATAAATCTTATATACAAATCAGTTTGTATTATTATTCTAAAACATCTTTAATCTCCTTTATAATTTTACTATTTTGATTTATAAAAAAATCAAGTTTTATAAATCCTATATTTAAACTTTTCACAATAAATTCTAAAATCCCGATTTAACTATTTTATAAAACCATTAACCTCATATTTTCAAAAATAAATCTTTAATCATATTTCTCAAAATCATAATTTTTTATAACGTTAAAATTATACGTTTATTTATTTAAAATGCATCAATTCCAAATATATAGTATATTTTCAAAAATCACTTTTAAAATCATTTTAAAATTCCAAATTTGGTCCAATGATGCTACATACCAAATAGTCAATCACGACTACAACGATATCATATATCGATATGATAATCCATCAAATATCAAAATATCTGAAATCAAATAAAAACTGATGAGGAATCCAGTTGGATCCCTCCAACCTATTTTCCTGCATCCACAAACATTAGCACAATACCAATTCCGCTCCAGTACGGAATTATCGCGGTATATGGGATTGAAAATATTATCCGCTTAATAGACGACGCAATAGGGTCTCATCCGCTATACAAATGCGGGAAATCAATAACTCCAATATATACATATGCCAATATATATATATTGCTATCATATATAATACCAATTTCACTGTTTATGAAATATTCGCGGTATATGTTTTTAATAAATAACATCCGCTTACTAACGGCGCATAATGTCTATTTTAACAATCAATAGATAACAATCATCATTCAAACATGCATTCAAATATTTTAAGTATAACTATTTAAAATAAAATCGAAACTGATTCGATTGAGTGAGAAGTTCTCACCTTGATTTCAATTTCGTTTTAGCGATTTATTTTCGAATAAAATTAAACGGACGTTTAATTTTACCCGAAATTCTCACTAACTCCAAACGACTCCAATCCAATTCCATCGCGTAGTTCTCGTCCATACGATTCCAACGCAACTGGATTCGCGCGTTTTCGACCTCGTATGAAAAAGTTATGAATTTATGAAGTTTACACGTATTTATATAAACAAATTCACAACATAAATTTTAATTTTTAACCCACACAAATTCCTAGCCACTGGATCCAACATCCCTCCATCATGACCGTGCATAGCATCTCCTTTCCCCCTTCATTCACGTATCCAGTAACCCATAGCCGCACATGAACCCATCAAAGCCCTAACTAGGGTTTAATCTTGCAACGCCAATACTCGACTAAACTTCACCAAACCACTGCCATGTTGAAGCCCTTCACCTCCTCTATACTCGGCCCCAACCTCATGAAGCTCGGCTCTCATCCTAGCGTGCACTTCGAGGCCGAACTGCAGGCCTTTGAGCGAGATTTGTCGCCAATCCGAAACACTAGAAACGATCATGACGGTTGAATATGTAGTTCGCGACGTGCTCTACGAGTTTCTAGTTGAAAGTTTCTTGAATCGTTGCACGGATTTGAAGATTTGGAGGGAGGAAGGTCGCGTGTTTCTGGCCATTGAAGCTTGAACTGGCGGCTACACGTTTAGATTAGGGTTTTGATATTTTTATTTTATTTTTTTGTGAGAGGTTGGCTATTTATAGAGAATTTTCGAACACTATTCATCCGGAAATTTCGAACTCCGATTTACGCGCCGTAACCTGCGTTTCTCGGGTTTACCCCGCATTCCGGACACAATGGAATAGTTTTTGGAAGCTAATTCGGACATCTGTGCGAGTTATGGCTATAAACGTTCAATTTAAATTAAACCGATTTAAACGATTTTCTAGGCGTTTTAATTTGTACCGGACAAACGGTAAATCCAATTGACACGAAATTTGAAACCTTACAATAATATCACATTACGGATCCGATGAAACTGGTTTCATTGAAATCCGAGACTTTTTGAAAAATGGCTATTTTAACTCGCCAAATTAAAATTAAAAAGAAATCGATGCGTTTCGAGCTGCCACGATCAAACGATAGCTCCGATTGACACGAAAATTGAAATCCGGTAATAACTAACTATTACGGATCCAATGGAACTGGTTTCGTTCAATTCTGAGACTTTTCAAAAATTGACTATTTTCACTAGTCGATTTAAATATTAAAATATTCAATTTTCACAAATTAACTTTTAATTCGATTTTAAAAGTTCTAAAATATCATTCTAACTTCAATATGATAAAATAAAATTTTACAAATCATTTTCAATCATATTTAACTTGATTTTCAATTATTTCCATAATTTAACATATTAAATTATCGATTTAATTATTCAATTAAATCCAATTATTCGAAATAAAATTTATTTGACTTATAAATTCACTTATTAATATTTAAAATTAATTAAATATTCAAATTTAAATTACTTAAAATTTCTGGATCGTTACAATCTTCCCCCCTTACAAGAATTTCGTCCTCGAAATCACTAAGTAAGAAAAGTTATAGAATTTATTAACTTTCCCAAAATTCATAATTAAACTTCCTATAATAACTTTACTAAGTTTCAAATCATACTTAGTTATCTTTTCAAAAACAACTACTATTTTTTAACTTTCAACTTCAAATCAAAATTAAAGTTTTCAAATTTTTCCAATTTTCTCAAAAAATTACTAACGCCTTAATTTTTCGGAAAAATTCGCCATAGTCTCCTTTGCGCGGCTCGATCCGAAAAAAAAATGACAGTATATATATCACAAATATAGATCTCATCAAGTAATGAGGCATCCCGAAGGGAAAAGGTATAAAAGTACGATATTTAATCCGAGATATGTACCTTATATTTTATTAGCGAGCATATACGGCTAATATAGCGCGAAAGCGAGCTCCAAATGCGAAGCAAACGCGATCCGCACCTACAAATCACTCAACAAACAACATGAGAACATGCATGTAGATAATAGTATCGATATATATCATATAGCAACATAATAACTATATATGTTAACATAGCAAATGTAGTAAAAGCAACAAATGCAATATCAACCAACTATCATCCATAACCAATAAATATTCATTCATATTCTCATTAATATTCCATGAATTGGGTTTTCAATTTAATCACTTTCGATTCATTAACAGTGGATGTTCTTACTAGCATTCATTTTCAATTAGTTTATATTTACCAATTCATATTCAAGTTGGTTCACTTCCAAATCAAATTCAATTCTATTCAAGATTCACTTAACTTCCAATTGGATTTTAATTACTTTAGCTTTCCATTTCATTAAATCTTAATGAATTATATATAATCAACTAACAACCATATAACAACCAATGTACATCAATTGCAACCAAATTCCTTTGCTTATCAATTGGTTTAAATTAAATTGATTTTCATTCTATTATTCAACTTCCAATAACATTAGATTTTAATGAATTTACACTTACATTCATTATTTCATATCAACTTATTCACATTTAATTGATTAACATTCAATCCATTAATTCAATTCAATTTACAAAAGTTGAATTTCATTTATATAACTCAAGTTCATATTTATCACTTCACTTTATTAATTTATTTTGATACGATTATCAACTTCATTCAACATTTCTTAAGTTATATTCCAATTTTAAAGTAAATTTTCATTTAACTTTAAATTCACTTTTTATTTACAACTCATATTCATAAATATATTCACATAGTTTCACTTCTTATATATATAAGTTTATTTCACAATTGTAAATCACTTTAATTATAATTCAATTCTTATAAATTTTTTTTTGCTTATACAATTATTCTTTTACTTAGATTATTCAAACAACTTATTCAACAACCAAACAATCAACTTATATACACTTTAATAATTCTAAAAAATTATTTCTTTATATATAAAATATAATCAAGTAATATTATTTCATTTGCCCAATTTTAAAACAATATTATGTCGAATTGTTCTATTCAAGTGTTTAGAAACCCCTTCGATTCAGTTTCGAGGCTGCGCCGACGAAGGTCCATATGCCACTCAACAAACCAATCATCACAATATAAAACAATTTTATATATTCACTAACAAATACGCTCTCATAGCTATCATTACACTCAAACTCATTCTAGAGTACTACTGACTCTATCTCTAATGAGTAATACCCAACAGAACCATGGTTGTCGCTTAACCATATGCTCTGATACCAGATGTAACGTCCCGAAAATTTTCGACTTTCGAAAATTCAACAACGATACTCACTATATCGACTGCCGAGAAATCGAAGGCCGGAAACCCGAAATGTTATGGTTTAAGAAAAAGAAAGACAAAGAAAAAGAGAGAAAAAGATAGAAAAGATAGAGAGAGAAAAGAAAATAGAAAATAGAACGGAACAGAAAAACAACAGAACAACATCAGAATCTCACAATTCGCAGCGGAACAACATATAATAGATAAATGAATAATCTTTAAACAAAGAACTATATCAGTTATTACATTTAATACATTACATTTCATTACATCAGAGTGTACAACAACAACAACAAACAGTGCAGCGGAAAAAGAAATACTATATAACTAGTATTACGCCATGCCATCCAGCTTGCCTCCAGCAATTCCAGAATATCCTGAATATCCTGATAAACCTAACTCTTGACTGCCCGTGTGGAAATTGGTGGGCACCCAGAGTTTAGGAAGGAAAACAATAAACTCCGAGTCAGTCATGTGACTGGTGAGAGAACTCAAAACAGTTTATTTATCTTTAAAATCAAAATAGAAGAACATTTTTAAAGTCAATTCGCAATGCTTTTAAAAATGAGACTACCATAATGCCTCCCGCACACACACACAATGCAAACGCAGAATCGGAGGAGATTTCTCCTTATGATAGTCAAAGATGCTTGATACGCATTTAAAAAGAACATTTGATATTATTACTAGTGCATAGTGTAGAGAAAAAAATTCATTTCGAAAGTAGAATATAAATCTTAGCCAACATAGACATTCCGAACTATGCCTACTATAGCTACCATCCAAACAGTGGGGCGCCACCATAAGTGAATGATAGGTTCTACAACTAATACCGTACAAGATCGTATTGTTTATTTGGATTTCCAACGAATGATCAGGCAAAGGAACTTCCCATTGCCACATGAGAATGCCTCTGGATGGACATCCCCGAGAACCAAACCGGATTTCTACCAACACAAGGCCGGGTTACCCCTAACTGGGTAACAACTGACCGAATATGCCATCCCCCGGTCCTTTGGGACCTTTCAACCGAGCGCTCGTAATCAATTCACACAATCATAAAGTGTTTTCAACATGAGTAAGTATCTGGGCTCCATACCATGATACCACCCTTTTCCAGAAGGAAATGCGCATATCCTAAAGGGCGCTACCCCTCATAACCTTGCCGCATCTTTCCTGTTTTAACCATTCACGGGGTGTGAGGCTCGACGAAGTCACGTCCACAAAAACATACTTTATACAAAAGCCATGCTTTGGGTCAACAAATGATCATAGAAATGATCACCAAGATAGACGATCAAATAAACGATCCTATCACAAATAATCAACATAATGATCATTTACAGCAACACTCAGCATGTCACATTACCAATTTGGGAATATATCGCTGATAACCTTCAAGTACATAACCTCTGAGCTCGTACGTCTCAGAGAAGGGTGTTAAGCTAAAAGAATAAATTCTCCGCCACCAACAGAAATATATTTGAAAGAAATCTGCTTTATATCTCAATTTGTAACGTCAGACATACAATCCATACAAGTCTGTTCCGGGCTCGAACAAAACCGAAGGCACTTCTCACGAAGCCCTTGAAATCCGGGTATTCATGATGCAGCTCAGAACAGAGAAGAAATGCAACCAAAATTTCTAACAAGGATGAGTCGTACACGACTCATAGAGAGGTTAAGTCGTACGCGACTTAGGAAGGCAGGGTTAAGTCGTTTCCGACTTAATGGTGCACGGGATAGCAAGTTTCGAGTTAACAACAATTTGAACCGCATAAAAGAGGCATCGGGTTTGAGTCGTGCGAGCTTGAGTCGTATACGGGATAATGGAACAGGGTTACGACTCAAGGGAAACTTGGAGTGTGCATACTTGATGAGTCGTACACGACTTAACAACGTATCCATAAGTCGTGACCGAGATAGCATCAAGAAGGAGAAGGATTCAACTGATGGGAGCTTGAGTCGAAGGAAGGATGTTGAGTCGCTGAAGTTATGAGTCGTGAGTCGTAGGTCGTTGCCGACCTAGTATGAGTCGTGAGTCGTTTGTTGTGATGAGTCGTGTACTGTTGTATGTTGTAAGTCGTATGTCGTGAGTTTTAAGTCGGTATGTAGTGGATCGTGTTGCATTTTAGGTCGTTACCGACCTATGGGTTGTGAGTGTTGTATTTTAGGTCGTTACCGACCTAGGGGTAATGTTGAGTCGGTCATGTATATGAAGTGTTGGGTCGCATACGACCTATGGTGAGTCGTCTTAAGGTCATATGATGATGTATGAAGGTCGTGCTTGTTAAGTCGGCCAGGGTTGAGTCGTTCTGGAGTTGAGCTGCCTTGTGTTGAGTCGGCCGCGACCTAAGTTAGGTCGTAAGTCGTCGCCGACCTAAGAGTCAGGTGAGGGTTTGTGTGTGTTGAGTTGTGAAAGCTATAAATAGCGCGTGTGTTGTACATTTTGTGGTTGTTGATTTTTGAATAAAACTCTCTTTTGTTAGCTTTGTGCTTTCATACCAATTGGTAGTTGAGTGTAATCTCCTATCTCCACTTACGTCATTCGAGTGCGCTCGAATCCACGTTTGTTGAAGCCGATTCACGGAATCTAGTGCGCTAGATCAACGTGCGAAGAATCGTAGATCTTTGAACACGGTATAGTGCGCTATCAACGTGTTTGAGATAGCTAGAGTTCGGTATCTTTGGATCAACGAACTTGGGCATTTTGGTATCTTCAACTCACCGATTGCTACATTTCATCGATTGAAGTTTTGTTTGAATTATCCGCTGCGTCATTATTGGTATCATAGCCATACTTAGCCAATCATAGCTAAGTTTGATTCTTGGAGCCAAGTTTTTGAAGTTTTTGAAGTTGGAAGGAGTTCATCGTGTTCATATTGAAGTTGCATCAAGTTTGGAGAGTTTGATCCATTTCATTTTGGATCGAGGAGTTGGATTTTGTTTGGATTTTGAATTGGTGATTTGCGCGCCAAAGTTTTGAAGGTTTTGGAGTGAGCCGAGGCAAGTCTTGACCGAGCCAAGCAAAGTTGTGAAGAGTCAAGGCCGAGACAAGCATTGCCGAGACAGTTGAGCCTAGATTGCCTTATCGTGTGAAATTTTGAAGTATTGTGTTCAATTTGTTGAAGTTTGTGAAAATTTTAACCATGCCACCAAGGAGAGCTAATCGTCATCAAAACGTTGAAGCTTTGTATCGTAGAGAAGAAGCCGAGCTTATGGAACAACGTATTAATGAGAAATTTGATGAAGGCATTGGTAAATTGGAGAGATTGATGAATGATTTGAATCAAAGGAGGAGATCACCAAACTCGAACCATGGAGGAAACCGAGTTTCGCCATTGGTTACGGAAGCGAGGAGGGTATCACCACATTCTTGTAGAGATAGAAGAGAAACATCAATTTCATCACGAAGAGATCATCATGACTATGCACATGAAGAAAGAAGAAGTCATCGAGAATTTGACCATGAAGCATATAGAGATGAAGAGAGACATAGTCAAAGAAGCATGCATGAGAGAAGGGATGATGTTAGTCGAGATCGATGTAGGCGTACCTTTGATTTTGTTGAAGAGGGTGATAGAGCAAGTATTCCTTATAGAGATCGAGACCAAATTCGAAATTCTTACCGTGATGTGGAGGATGATCGTCGTTGGGAGTCGGGTATGAAAATGGAAATTCCAGAATTTAAAGGCGGAATGGTTGCTGAGGAGTTTTTAGATTGGTTGTCTAATGTGGAGGAAATCTTTGATTTCAAGGAGGTGCCGGAGAATAGAAGGGTGAAGTTAGTTGCTACAAGGCTGAGGGGAAGAGCATTGGCATGGTGGCAGCAAACTAAACTTACTCGAGAACGAATGGGGAAGTCAAAGATAGAATCTTGGGAGAAGATGAAAAAGTTGATGAGATCTACTTTCTTACCTTACAACTACCAGTCACTTATGTACCAAAGGTTGCAGAATCTGAGGCAGGGGACGAAGTCTGTTAGTGATTATGCTGATGAATTTTACCAACTCATTGCTAGAAACGATATTATGGAGACAGAAGAACAGCTGACAGCTAGATTCGTTGGGGGTTTGAGAATGCAGATCCAGGATATGGTTAATATGTTTGATCCTAGATCAGTAGCAGAGGCACATCAGAAAGCGTTAGCTTGGGAGAAGCAAGGAAGGCGTGGAGGTGGTGTGTTTACTAACTCTAATAATCAAGCAAGGGGTGCTGGTGGAAGTTCTAATGTTCCTAAACCAGTTACAAAACCAGTGGTGAAGGAGGTTGAGAAGGCGAAGGCTAGTAGTGTTTTCAAATGTTATAATTGTCAGGAGTTGGGTCACAAAAGCAACGAATGTCCGAAGCCGAAGAAGAGAACCATGGTTGCAGAGGTTGAAGCAGATGATGGTGAGGAGGCAGAGTATTCAAATGTACCTTATGTTGAGGAGGAAGAAAAAGTGTCGGGTGATGAAGGTTGTAATCTTATGATGAGGAGAAGTTGTTTGACACCTAAGCAAGAGGAGGATTGTAGTTGGCTGAGAAGCAATATTTTTCAATCGACATGTACTATTCTGGGGAAAGTCTGCAAGTTTGTTATTGATGCAGGAAGTTGTGATAATATTATTTCTACAGAAGCAGTGAGAAAGTTGAATTTGAAGACCGAGAAGCATCCTAAACCATACAAGCTAGCATGGTTAAGGAAAGGAGGTGAAGTGAAAGTGTGTCGAAGGGCTTGTGTGAATTTTTCGATTGGGAAGAAGTACAAAGATGAAATTTGGTGTGATGTTGTGGACATGGATGTTTGTCACTTGTTATTGGGCAGGCCATGGCAGTTTGATAGAGCAGTTCAACATGACGGTCGTGTCAATAGTTACAGTTTCATGTTCGAGGGTACTGTAATGCCCCAGAAATTCATAGAATCTTATTTGGTTGAATTTTGAAAATATATGAATTCATTTGTATAAGAATACATGAAAAAAAAATATAAAGTGTTCAAGAGTGTGCACACTGACATGGCACAAGAAAGAACTCCAAATCCACTGAAATCAAAACAAGAATTAAAAAGTATTACAAACATAATTTTGTGATATGGATATTTGATCTCTGGAATTATATGAATCATCCAAGAAAATAAGGAAAAGTAAGTTTTGTTTTGAATCAGTAAACATATTTTATTTAAACCCAGAAAAGAAAATATTACAGGGATTTAAAAGTCTGTATGCACATATAGGTGCATATCTTTCTGAAATTAAGGAGGAGTTAAATAAGCCTAGATAGGATATGTATGCAAATGTACATTTCTGTAAGAATAGAAAATGTTAAAAAGAAATAAGCAAGTAAAAGAAAACTGTAATACTAAAATGGCAAAAGACAAATTGCAAGCAGAATAATTGCTTTAGGCAGAAATAGAAAGGAGGATTTCTAGAAAATAAACAAGTGACAATGTCACACAATTTTCATGACTTGGTAAGAATAGGATATATTTTGAAAAGGTAAAGAAAAAAAAAATATAAGGGAAAGTAAGCACCACATATGGCCGGGGTATCAAAAGTGAAAATGAACAAATCTGAAATGCAAAATGCATGAGTCTTGGCCAGGGTAGGAATGGGATTTTACAATGATAAACCCTAGAAAACTTCTCTTATAAATTCAAGTATAAACCAGAAAAGAATCATTTTGCTACCCAAAACATTTAAGAAAACAAAGAGGAAAATATTTGCAAGCAGAAAAGCAAGTTTTAAAAGGTTTTCTTTCTGATTTAAGCAGGAGAAGCATTTTTCTGTGAGTAATCTCACTAATCCATGGCATTAAGTCCTGTTATGAGGCAGCCTAGCTTATGCTAATTTTTCTGCATATTTTGGATTTTATTACTATGGTTTTAATGGATGCTTTAATGGGTGTTTCTAAATGCTTTTAGTTTTGATAGTGAGTATTATGCTCTGATTGTTTATACCCAGAAATGTTATAGTATGAAAATGTAATAGTAAATAGAGAATGCTTGTAGCTGGTTTAGTTATGGCATGACAAACATATGTATATGAGTTGCATTACACTTGTGTAAGTGCTGAGGCTCAAATGAAAGATTCAAGGTTGCAATGGAAATTCCTAATGTGCTGAACCATTGATCAAATAGAAAACCATGGGCCAGAAATCTTGTTTAAGCTAGATCTTGAATTTAGTTCAAACATGGTTGCTTGTGAAACAATAATAACCCACATGCCTAGTCTTTATTCCCAGTTACAAATATTCTTGTATTTTTTTTAAACCAGAATACTTGTAGATATGAATTCCCTGGATATGAAAGTTAGCTTGTTCTGGAATTATGCTTGAGAGCTCTATATAAAATGTTTCATGTACACTGTGATTCAGTCACCTAGCTATCTCATGATAGGATCAAACATGAACACATAGTAAATAAACAAAGGATTGTGAGCCAAGAGAACTGCTGGAATGCTTGTTGTATTTAAAGTATGCAAGTTGACACATGGTTTGTTTAAGCCCTGAGATCTTTGTGCAATATTGTGAATTATTTTATTGCAATGTGTCCCCATGATTCCTTATGGCAGATGAGGCTAGGAAGAAATTTGGTAAATGCAATCTATACAAAATGTTTAGGTCTTACTTAATTACTTAATATCATGGAATTTTTGATGATGCTCATACCAGATCTTGTATCTGACCCTTGTTTGCTTATGGCAACTGGGGTGTCTCATTTAAAATGGGGCAGCCCTTAATGCTTTTTCAGGGAATGCTGGCTCTAAATAGGAAGCTGCTATGGCTAATGAGAATGATTGGATAAGCATGCTAAACTAGAGTTAAATAAGAACTTAGAAGGAGATATTTGCATGTAATCTGGAAAATTTGATAGTTCTGTTTAGGCTGTTATGCAAAACCTTGAAAGTTTGGAATTATTCAGTTATTTTAAATGAATCTAGTGATGTATTAAGTAGGAAGAACTTGCAAAAGATATGTGTTATGTTATTTCTGTTTTCTGGTTTGGTATGTATTAAGAATATTGAAGTTAAGCTGAATTGATTATCTATTTGCTAAAGTTGTTTTGATTAAAGGAAAAACTGGATTTTATAAGTATGATCACTTAATGATGGTTTTTAGTTAATCCTAAATCTTTTCAAAAGATGGATATATAGGAAATTATATTGGGAAAATCCAGAAAGAATTATAACTGTTACACTTTCATGTCTTGATACTGAAACTTGTCCAAATGCAAGTAAAAGAATGGTTTCTTTAACCAAACAGTTAGACCATAGGTCAGGCCACATACACACTTTAAAAAAATGGAGCTAGGAACCATTTGAACCCAGTTTTTCTGGAAAATGAACAGAAACATAGACATGTACCTGTATATCTGTGTACATGTTGATATTTAGGCAACAAAATAAATACAAATTCCTAGAAAAGTAGTAGGAATGGGTTTTGAAAATAATAAAGCAAGAAATATTGTTTTGTATGTTAGATTATAGGCAAAACTTAAGTGTATATGTATAGAGATAGGTAGGTATCAGATTTTAAAACCCTGCAGGAAAAAAAAAAAGAAAGCAAAAATTGAGTTTGAACTGACCAGCATAGTACTTGAACTCGTGACCTCTCATGTGTAAGTTAGGCGCGTTTCCATTACGCCTAGATGTTGCTTGTGTTCACTTAGGATCCACCTTCTTTTAGCTTGAGTTTGAAACTATGCAGATTTTAACACAAACATCCATATTAAAAAGCTTTCTTCCACTAGATTATTACTTAATCATTCCTTAATTAGAATAACAGACCAAACTACATGTTACAGTGGATTCTATGGTCAATAATCAGAATGTGAAAATAAATCTTTTATTAGGGAATTATCACATTTTAATAGATTTAAAAAAAAAAGATTTCTACTTCCCTATTATTATTATGCTCTGATTCTAGTAGGATATAACATAGATATCTTCATATATGTATGTTAGGAAAGATTTAGATTTAAAACAATATTTTTATATTGAGAAAGATCCTGGATAATATGAGAATAGGTAAGGATGACCCTAGGTAGTCTTAGTTAAGTATGTAAGCAAAAAAAAAAAATTTTGCTTAAGAATTAGGGTCATTGCATTTGGTATCAGAGCTATGTTAAATTTATACATAGCTAAGAAAGATTGTATTGATTGATTGAAGCACTATAATCATATGTATGTACTGTTTGAGTAAAATAATAGTATAGATAGAAAGTTAAAATATATAGATATATATATACTCTCATGATAAACTAACCTTATCTACCCATACTGTAGTTGTCCAATTATGGTAGGAAGAGGATCTCAACACAATGCAGGGTCATGTACACCACAAATGCTTGATATGCAAGACTTTATGAGGGCTTTGAGGGATGGAGTAGGGCAGAGACTTGAGAATCCACATGAGGAACTTTCCAAACTATTAAAGACTTATACCAATTTAGGAGGCAAGAGCTTTGAAGGGACTGAAAATGTGATGGAAATTCAAACATGGTTGAGAACACTGGATAGAATTTTCAATGACATGCAGTTGGATGATCAAAGGAAGAGGCAAGTGGCCTCAAGACAACTGAAAGGTGTGGCTTTGAGCTGGTGGGAGGTAGTCATAGCTGGGAGGATTGAGAATGAAATCACTTGGAATCAATTCAAGGAGATGTTGGAAGCTAGATTTGTTCCAGCATCAGCCAAAACTCTACTGCTTGAAGAATTCATCAGATTTAGGCAGGGAACTTTTAATGTGACTGAATATACTCATAGGTTTGAAGGCTTGTCTAAGTATGGAGCTATGCTTGTGGCTGATGAGGCATCAAAGAATGATAGGTATATTAAGGGTTTAAATCCAGGGCTTAGTAGGGCCATGTTGCCATATGTAGATAAAACTTTTGATCAAGTCATTGATCTGGCCTTAAAATTTGAGCAACATGACAAGGAAAGGGAGAAGTATAGGAGTTTTAAGAATAACAACAATAAGAAGAATAAAGGAAGATATCACCCCTATGACAAGAGGAAGGAGGAGATAGAAAGTAAGAAAACTAATGATACTAAGACCACTGATACAAAAAGGAAAATAACATGTAATCATTGTGGAAAAGAAGGACATATCAAACCAAGGTGCCCAGAATTGAAGGGAGGAGCTTTCAAGTGCTATCTATGTGGAAAGGAGGGACATATCAAGAGAAACTGCCCTGAGTATAAACAGCAAGGAAAGCTAGCAAGTTTGGAGAGCAAGGGCAAATCCACAGTAGAGACTATTGCAGAAAATCATGGTCAAGTAGAAGGTACCTTATTTATTTGTACCTTACCTATATCAGTAGTGTATGATACAGGGGCAACACATTCTATGATTTCCCATGAATTAGTTGCATTGCTTAAATTAAATTGCATATTGGTTGAAACTCCTTTGTTAGTGCAAAGCCCATTGGGAAGTTCTAGTGTTTTAAACATGATTTGTGTGGATGTGGGATTAAACATAGGAGGAAATGTTTTTATTTCCAATTTATATGTTTTAAATTACCCAAATATAGGTGTTATATTGGGTGTAGACTGGTTAAGGCAATACAAAGCCATAATTAATTTAGACTCATCCACCATATCATTACAAAATTCTAGAGGTCAAAGAATCACAATTTTGTGTGAAACAGCCAAAGAAAGAAAATTATATCACTTGATCGACTTAAATAAGGATTCCAGTGAGCCTTCTATTGAAGAAATCCCCATAATTAACGAATACATAGATGTGTTTGGAGAAGTTGAGGGGGTTCCACACCACAGACCAGTGGAATTTCAGATTAGTCTGATACCAGGAGCAAGTCCAATTATTAAGAAACCCACTAGGATGGGGCCAAATGAGTTGAAGGAATTAAAGAAACAGTTAGAAGAGTTAGAAAGCAAAGGATTTATAAGACCAAGTAACTCTTGCTGGGGTGCTCCAGTAGTATTTGTAAAGAAACATGATGGTACTTTAAGAATGTGCATGGATTACAGGGAGTTAAACAAAGTCACTATCAAGAACAAGTACCCCTTACCTAGAATTGATGATCTTTTTGATCAACTTAGTGGAGCAAAAATATTTTCTAGGTTAGACTTGGCATCTGGGTTCCATCAGATGAAGGTTGAAGACTCAAGTGTTAAGTATACAGCCTTTAACACTAGGTATGGTTTATATGAGTTTCTTGTCATGCCATTTGGGTTGACAAATGCCCCATCATATTTTGTAGACTTAATGAATAGGATATTCAGGGATTATTTAGACAAGTTTGTATTGATTTTTATTGATGATATTTTGATTTATTCTAGAACAGTAGAGGAACATGAAAATCACTTACACCTTGTTTTGTCAAGATTAAGAGAAAAAGATTTAAAAGCCAAATTTTCTAAGTGTGCATTTTGGAAAGAAGAGGTGCATTTCCTTGGGCATGTTGTATCTGCCAAAGGCATTTCAGTGAACCCCAATAAAGTTGTGGCTATCCAAGCATGGAAAAGGCCAAGCACAGTGGGAGAAGTTAGGTCATTTATGGGAATGGCAGGGTATTATAGAAGATTTATAAAAGATTTTTCTAAGATGTCATCACCTCTTACCAACCTAACTAGAAAGAACCAACCCTTTAGATGGACTGAGAAATGTGAACAAGCCTTTAGTAAAATCAAAGAGGCTTTAGTCAATGCACCAGTGTTGAGAGTACCAGAAGGAAATGAGGATTTGATTGTTTATACTGATGCAAGTGGCTCTGGGCTAGGAGCTGTATTGATGCAGCAAGACCAAGTTATAGCCTATGCATCAAGGCAACTGAAGCCGCATGAATCAAAGTATGCAACCCATGATCTTGAATTGGCAGCAGTGGTATATGCACTAAAGCTCTGGAGACATTATCTTCTAGGTGCAAAGTTCATTTTATACACTGACCATAAGGCATTGAAATATCTTTTTTCACAAAAAGATCTGAATATGAGGCAACATAGATGGGTTGAATTTTTAGCAGCATATGATTTAGACATACTTTATACTCCAGGAAAAGCTAATAAGGTTGCAGATGCTTTGAGCAGACAGCACGCAAAAGTAGCCATGTTAATGATAGAAGAGTTTAAAAATTTATCCCTACTTACTGATTTGGAAATTGAGGAAGACAATGAGGTAAACATGGAGATGATTGAAGGAGGGAAAAAGGGAAAATTAAGTTTGATAACTTTGCAATCAGATTTAATTTTGAAAGTGGGAAAAATGCAAGAGGAAGATCCAGATTTGTTAGAAAAGAAATCTCTAATAGAAAAAGGAGAAGAAGTACCAAACTACCACATTGATAAGAATGGTTACTTAAGGAATAAGAGTAAGATATGTGTTCCAAAGAATATAGGATTGAAGGAAGAGATACTTAATAAATATCATAGAAGCAAGTATTCTATACACCCAGGTAGCACCAAGATGTACCAAAACTTGAAGAGGGATTATTGGTGGACAGGGATGAAAGCTGATGTGGCCAAATATGTTGCAAAGTGTATGACTTGCCAACAAGTCAAAGCAGAAACCCAAAGACCCTCAGGCCTATTACAACCTCTAAGTATACCACAGTGGAAGTGGGAAGATATATCTATGGATTTCATAGATGGTCTGCCTAGATCAAAGAGAGGAAATACAAGCATTTGGGTAGTAGTTGATAGATTGACCAAAGTGGCACATTTTATACCAGTAAAGGCAGAAAGAAATGCCCCTAAACTAGCTCAGATATTCATGAAAGAGGTAGTAAGGTTGCATGGAATCCCTAAAACTATAGTGAGTGATAGGGACACAATCTTTACCTCCAGATTTTGGAAGAGCTTTCAAAAAGCCATAGGGAGTGAATTATGCTTGAGTACAGCATACCACCCCCAATCAGATGGTCAAACTGAAGTGATAAATAAGGTTTTGGAGGATTTATTGAGGGCATGTATATTAGACTTTGGAGGTAATTGGGAAGATCACCTCCATTTGGCTGAATTTACATATAACAATAGTTATCAAAGCACCATAGGCATGGCACCATTTGAAGCCTTGTATGGAAAACCATGTTTGTCACCAATATGTTGGGTTGAAGCAGGAGAAAAGGCTGTCTTAGGGCCTGAGTATATAAAAGAGACCACAGAGAAAATTGAACTGGTGAGGAGAAGAATGGCAGCAGCTCAAGATAGGCAAAAGAA
This sequence comes from Allium cepa, assembly GCA_030765085.1. NCBI lineage: Eukaryota > Viridiplantae > Streptophyta > Magnoliopsida > Asparagales > Amaryllidaceae > Allium > Allium cepa. The sequence continues at coordinate 204,471,329 of CM060929.1, forward strand.
GTTTGCAGATAAAAAGAGAAAGCAGGTAGAATATGAAGTTGGTGATTATGTTTTCATCAAAGTTTCACCTATGAAGAAGGTGTTAAGATTTGGCAAGCAAGGAAAACTTACCCCAAGATATGTTGGACCTTACAAGATTTTGGAAAGAATAGGTTCATTAGCATATAGGCTAGAGCTGCCTGAAGAGATGAGTGCAATGCACAATGTATTCCATGTATCACAACTTAGAAGATGGGTACATGATAAAGAAGAGATTCTAGAGAAACCCACTCAGGTTCAAATAAATTCTGATTTGGTCTATGAGAAAGAACCCGTGGGGATTTTGGCTAAAGAGGAAAAGAAGTTGAGGAACAAAACTTTAAAATTGGTAAAGGTTCAATGGAGCCTAGACCCTAAGGACTGTACATGGGAATTGGAGGATAAAATAAAGATGGATTACCCTAAACTTTTTGTAGTGGAAGGTAAAAAAACTAAATTCCTAAAAGTTTAATATGTATGGTTGTTTTGACTGAATTGTTTGCTTATGCAACGTCTGAAAGATTTTAGGAGAATCTAGAAATATAAAAAAAAAAAAAAAAATGAATGAGAAAATTGTGAGGACACAATTCCTAAAAAGGTGGGGTGATTGTAATGCCCCAGAAATTCATAGAATCTTATTTGGTTGAATTTTGAAAATATATGAATTCATTTGTATAAGAATACATGAAAAAAAAATATAAAGTGTTCAAGAGTGTGCACACTGACATGGCACAAGAAAGAACTCCAAATCCACTGAAATCAAAACAAGAATTAAAAAGTATTACAAACATAATTTTGTGATATGGATATTTGATCTCTGGAATTATATGAATCATCCAAGAAAATAAGGAAAAGTAAGTTTTGTTTTGAATCAGTAAACATATTTTATTTAAACCCAGAAAAGAAAATATTACAGGGATTTAAAAGTCTGTATGCACATATAGGTGCATATCTTTCTGAAATTAAGGAGGAGTTAAATAAGCCTAGATAGGATATGTATGCAAATGTACATTTCTGTAAGAATAGAAAATGTTAAAAAGAAATAAGCAAGTAAAAGAAAACTGTAATACTAAAATGGCAAAAGACAAATTGCAAGCAGAATAATTGCTTTAGGCAGAAATAGAAAGGAGGATTTCTAGAAAATAAACAAGTGACAATGTCACACAATTTTCATGACTTGGTAAGAATAGGATATATTTTGAAAAGGTAAAGAAAAAAAAATATAAGGGAAAGTAAGCACCACATATGGCCGGGGTATCAAAAGTGAAAATGAACAAATCTGAAATGCAAAATGCATGAGTCTTGGCCAGGGTAGGAATGGGATTTTACAATGATAAACCCTAGAAAACTTCTCTTATAAATTCAAGTATAAACCAGAAAAGAATCATTTTGCTACCCAAAACATTTAAGAAAACAAAGAGGAAAATATTTGCAAGCAGAAAAGCAAGTTTTAAAAGGTTTTCTTTCTGATTTAAGCAGGAGAAGCATTTTTCTGTGAGTAATCTCACTAATCCATGGCATTAAGTCCTGTTATGAGGCAGCCTAGCTTATGCTAATTTTTCTGCATATTTTGGATTTTATTACTATGGTTTTAATGGATGCTTTAATGGGTGTTTCTAAATGCTTTTAGTTTTGATAGTGAGTATTATGCTCTGATTGTTTATACCCAGAAATGTTATAGTATGAAAATGTAATAGTAAATAGAGAATGCTCGTAGCTGGTTTAGTTATGGCATGACAAACATATGTATATGAGTTGCATTACACTTGTGTAAGTGCTGAGGCTCAAATGAAAGATTCAAGGTTGCAATGGAAATTCCTAATGTGCTGAACCATTGATCAAATAGAAAACCATGGGCCAGAAATCTTGTTTAAGCTAGATCTTGAATTTAGTTCAAACATGGTTGCTTGTGAAACAATAATAACCCACATGCCTAGTCTTTATTCCCAGTTACAAATATTCTTGTATTTTTTTTAAACCAGAATACTTGTAGATATGAATTCCCTGGATATGAAAGTTAGCTTGTTCTGGAATTATGCTTGAGAGCTCTATATAAAATGTTTCATGTACACTGTGATTCAGTCACCTAGCTATCTCATGATAGGATCAAACATGAACACATAGTAAATAAACAAAGGATTGTGAGCCAAGAGAACTGCTGGAATGCTTGTTGTATTTAAAGTATGCAAGTTGACACATGGTTTGTTTAAGCCCTGAGATCTTTGTGCAATATTGTGAATTATTTTATTGCAATGTGTCCCCATGATTCCTTATGGCAGATGAGGCTAGGAAGAAATTTGGTAAATGCAATCTATACAAAATGTTTAGGTCTTACTTAATTACTTAATATCATGGAATTTTTGATGATGCTCATACCAGATCTTGTATCTGACCCTTGTTTGCTTATGGCAACTGGGGTGTCTCATTTAAAATGGGGCAGCCCTTAATGCTTTTTCAGGGAATGCTGGCTCTAAATAGGAAGCTGCTATGGCTAATGAGAATGATTGGATAAGCATGCTAAACTAGAGTTAAATAAGAACTTAGAAGGAGATATTTGCATGTAATCTGGAAAATTTGATAGTTCTGTTTAGGCTGTTATGCAAAACCTTGAAAGTTTGGAATTATTCAGTTATTTTAAATGAATCTAGTGATGTATTAAGTAGGAAGAACTTGCAAAAGATATGTGTTATGTTATTTCTGTTTTCTGGTTTGGTATGTATTAAGAATATTGAAGTTAAGCTGAATTGATTATCTATTTGCTAAAGTTGTTTTGATTAAAGGAAAAACTGGATTTTATAAGTATGATCACTTAATGATGGTTTTTAGTTAATCCTAAATCTTTTCAAAAGATGGATATATAGGAAATTATATTGGGAAAATCCAGAAAGAATTATAACTGTTACACTTTCATGTCTTGATACTGAAACTTGTCCAAATGCAAGTAAAAGAATGGTTTCTTTAACCAAACAGTTAGACCATAGGTCAGGCCACATACACACTTTAAAAAAATGGAGCTAGGAACCATTTGAACCCAGTTTTTCTGGAAAATGAACAGAAACATAGACATGTACCTGTATATCTGTGTACATGTTGATATTTAGGCAACAAAATAAATACAAATTCCTAGAAAAGTAGTAGGAATGGGTTTTGAAAATAATAAAGCAAGAAATATTGTTTTGTATGTTAGATTATAGGCAAAACTTAAGTGTATATGTATAGAGATAGGTAGGTATCAGATTTTAAAACCCTGCAGGAAAAAAAAAAAGAAAGCAAAAATTGAGTTTGAACTGACCAGCATAGTACTTGAACTCGTGACCTCTCATGTGTAAGTTAGGCGCGTTTCCATTACGCCTAGATGTTGCTTGTGTTCACTTAGGATCCACCTTCTTTTAGCTTGAGTTTGAAACTATGCAGATTTTAACACAAACATCCATATTAAAAAGCTTTCTTCCACTAGATTATTACTTAATCATTCCTTAATTAGAATAACAGACCAAACTACATGTTACAGTGGATTCTATGGTCAATAATCAGAATGTGAAAATAAATCTTTTATTAGGGAATTATCACATTTTAATAGATTTAAAAAAAAAAGATTTCTACTTCCCTATTATTATGCTCTGATTCTAGTAGGATATAACATAGATATCTTCATATATGTATGTTAGGAAAGATTTAGATTTAAAACAATATTTTTATATTGAGAAAGATCCTGGATAATATGAGAATAGGTAAGGATGACCCTAGGTAGTCTTAGTTAAGTATGTAAGCAAAAAAAAAAAATTTTGCTTAAGAATTAGGGTCATTGCAGGTACTAAAATCACTTTGGTTCCTAAGAGACAGCAGCAGAAGGAGAGCAAACTAGAAGAGATTGAAGAATTGAAAACTCTGTTGACTTTGAAGGAGTTTGTTAAAGAAGTGGAGGAAGAACCGAAGTGTTTTTGTTGATTGGGAGAGAGAGTAGCGAAGAAGTTGAGATTCCTGAAGAAGTGAAGCCTGTTTTGAAAGAGTTTGAAGATGTCTTTCCAGAGGAGTTACCGAAGGAGTTACCACCACTTAGAGACATTCAACATCAGATTGATCTTGTTCCCGGAGCAGTGTTACCACACCGACCACATTACAGAATGAGTCCGAAGGAACATGAGGAGTTACGAAGGCAGGTGGAAGAATTACTTGAACAGGGTCGTATTCAGGAAAGTTTGAGTCCGTGTGCTGTACCTGCATTGTTAGTACCAAAGAAGGACGGAACTTGGAGAATGTGCACTGATAGTAGAGCTTTGAATAAGATCACTGTTCGTTACAGATTTCCTATGCCGAGGTTGGATGATTTGTTGGATCAGTTGAGTGGGGCAACTATATTCTCGAAAATTGATTTGAAGAGTGGTTATCATCAAATTCGTATCAGACCTGGAGACGAATGGAAGACAGCTTTCAAAACTAGAGAGGGGTTGTACGAATGGTTGGTTATGCCATTTGGTTTGTCTAATGCACCTAGTACATTCATGCGGGTGATGAATCAAATTTTTAGACCATTCATTGGAAAGTTCGTCGTGGTGTATTTCGATGATATTTTGATTTATAGCAGGAGTACGGAGGAGCATGTTCTACATCTGAGGGAAGTGTTGCTTATTCTTCGTGAAGAACAATTTTACGCTGCTACAAAGAAATGTGTGTTTATGACACCTACTGTTTTATTCCTGGGTTATGTTGTTTCAGGGAAAGGTATTCAAGTTGACCAGAGCAAAGTTGAAGCAGTCAAGAATTGGCCACAGCCAAAGACAATTACAGAAGTGAGAAGTTTTCATGGGCTAGCGTCATTCTACCGAAGGTTCATACCACACTTCAGTAGCGTGATGGCTCCAGTGACTGATTGCATGAAGGGTAAACAGTTTGTGTGGTCAGAGGAAGCGGGGGTTGCCTTTGAAAGGATCAAGGAATTGTTGACGTCTGCACCAATTCTTGTTCTACCTAATTTTCAGTTATTGTTTGAATTGCATACTGATGCTTCGAAGGTTGGTATTGGAGGAGTTCTGAGCCAGAATGGAAAGCCAGTTGCTTATTTTAGTGAGAAACTGTCAGGGGCAAAGATGAGATACAGTACATATGACGTTGAATTTCATGCTGTTGTTCAGGCTGTTAAGCATTGGAGACATTACTTATTTCAGAAGGAATTTGTTCTTTACACTGATCATGAAGCATTGAAGCATTTACAGGGACAGGATAAAATTTCAGCAAGACATGCATCGTGGATTGCATATTTACAGCAGTTTACTTTTGTCGTAAAACACAAATCTGGGGTGACGAATCGAGTAGCTGATGCTTTAAGTAGGAGGAGTCATTTGTTAACGACAATGAAGGTTGAAGTGACCGGGTTTGAAATGTTGCCAGAAATTATTGAAGAAGATCCTTACTTTGTGAAATATGTGGAGAAAGTGAAGGATGGGAGTACCGATGAATTCATGTTGGTTGATGGTTTTCTGTTTAAAGGGAATCGTTTATGCATACCGGACTGTAGTTTGAGGATGAAGATTGTGAAGGAATTACATGAAGAAGGGCATGTGGGCCGTGATCGTACTTTGCAGTTGATTTCGCAGTCTTACTTTTGGCCGTCGATGAGAAAAGAGGTTGAAAGGTTCGTGGAGCGATGTCATATTTGCCAAGTTTCAAAGGGGACAGCAACGAATGCAGGGTTGTATATGCCATTACCAGTACCATCTAAGCCATGGGTTGATATCAGCATGGATTTCGTTTTGGGTTTGCCGAGAACTCAAAGGGGAAATGATTCGATATTTGTTGTGGTGGACAGGTTTTCGAAGATGGCACATTTTGTTGCTTGCAAGAAGACAGCAGATGCAGTTCGAGTAGCGCAGTTATTTTTCAAGGAGATTTATCGACTTCATGGTTTACCAGAATCTATTGTTTCTGATCGAGATACTCGTTTTCTGAGTCACTTTTGGCTGAGTTTGTGGAAGATGGTGGGAACGAAACTGAAATTTAGTAGTGCTTATCATCCACAAACTGATGGACAGACAGAAGTTGTTAACAGGTCATTGGGGAATTTGTTGCGTTGTCTTGTACAGGATAATTTGAGAAGTTGGGACATGAAGCTATGCCAGGCAGAATTTGCTCATAATCATGCAGTAAATCGTAGCACAGGATTCAGTCCGTTTCAGATTGTTTATTCAAGTTTACCTAGGGGGCCGTTGGATTTAGCAGTTGTACCACAGTCAAAGAGAACAGTTAAACGAGCTGCTGATTTTGTTGATGAGCTGACTGAATGTCATAAAATCATTCAGGAACGATTGGAGAAATCGAATGAGAAGTATAAGAAGTCTGCAGATTTGAAACGTCGAAATGTTGAATTTAAAGAAGGTGATTTGGTTTATGCCGTATTAACAAAGGATCGTTTTCCGGTGGGTGCTTATAACAAGTTGAAGGCACGAAAAATTGGTCCAATTGAAGTTTTGAAGAAAATCAATGAGAATGCTTATCGATTAAAGTTACCAGATGATGTTTATACTTCTGATGTTTTTAACGTCAAACATTTAATTCCATATCATGGAGGTGAGATGGTTGAGGAAGAATTTACAAATTCGAGGTCGAATTTTTCTCAACCAGGGGAGGATGATGCAGCTCAGAACAGAGAAGAAATGCAACCAAAATTTCTAACAAGGATGAGTCGTACACGACTCATAGAGAGGTTAAGTCGTACGCGACTTAGGAAGGCAGGGTTAAGTCGTTTCCGACTTAATGGTGCACGGGATAGCAAGTTTCGAGTTAACAACAATTTGAACCGCATAAAAGAGGCATCGGGTTTGAGTGGTGCGAGCTTGAGTCGTATACGGGATAATGGAACAGGGTTACGACTCAAGGGAAACTTGGAGTGTGCATACTTGATGAGTCGTACACGACTTAACAACGTATCCATAAGTCGTGACCGAGATAGCATCAAGAAGGAGAAGGATTCAACTGATGGGAGCTTGAGTCGAAGGAAGGATGTTGAGTCGCTGAAGTTATGAGTCGTGAGTCGTAGGTCGTTGCCGACCTAGTATGAGTCGTGAGTCGTTTGTTGTGATGAGTCGTGTACTGTTGTATGTTGTAAGTCGTATGTCGTGAGTTTTAAGTCGGTATGTAGTGGATCGTGTTGCATTTTAGGTCGTTACCGACCTATGGGTTGTGAGTGTTGTATTTTAGGTCGTTACCGACCTAGGGGTAATGTTGAGTCGGTCATGTATATGAAGTGTTGGGTCGCATACGACCTATGGTGAGTCGTCTTAAGGTCATATGATGATGTATGAAGGTCGTGCTTGTTAAGTCGGCCAGGGTTGAGTCGTTCTGGAGTTGAGCTGCCTTGTGTTGAGTCGGCCGCGACCTAAGTTAGGTCGTAAGTCGTCGCCGACCTAAGAGTCAGGTGAGGGTTTGTGTGTGTTGAGTTGTGAAAGCTATAAATAGCGCGTGTGTTGTACATTTTGTGGTTGTTGATTTTTGAATAAAACTCTCTTTTGTTAGCTTTGTGCTTTCATACCAATTGGTAGTTGAGTGTAATCTCCTATCTCCACTTACGTCATTCGAGTGCGCTCGAATCCACGTTTGTTGAAGCCGATTCACGGAATCTAGTGCGCTAGATCAACGTGCGAAGAATCGTAGATCTTTGAACACGGTATAGTGCGCTATCAACGTGTTTGAGATAGCTAGAGTTCGGTATCTTTGGATCAACGAACTTGGGCATTTTGGTATCTTCAACTCACCGATTGCTACATTTCATCGATTGAAGTTTTGTTTGAATTATCCGCTGCGTCAATTCACAATCCCGATCGAATTTCCCATCACTTAGGAAATCTCTATACCAGGAGCTACCCAGTGCAGAGACAATCGATAGGTCATCCTATCGCTTTCGCAAATACCCGGTCTTCAACACCGGTCATCAATTGCAATTCATAACGACGTATCACATATTCAGAATGGGTTATACGACCCCATGGTCCTTTCCCGGTAACCCGAATAGTGAGCGCTTATTCAAAAATAAGTGTGGCATTCAAATTCAAACAAATCACATCAAATACCCATTCAAAGGGAAATATTGATAGTCGGTTATTGAACTATCAATGGATATGCACACATCACAGATTCCAAATAATTTTCCAAATTATTTATTTTCCAAAATATCTTTACTAGATATATAATTTTAACACTTCAAAAATAAATCAATATTTATCTTTAAACAAATTTCCTTTCTATTCATAAATTCCATAGTGAATTTATATTTTCAAAATATCCATGCATATACGATTTCAATTATTCATTTCAATTTATCTTCAAAAAGATAAATTCTCTAATATTCACTTTATATTGGAAAACATTTCCATACTTATTTATTCATAAGTAATTCACAAATTTTATTTATTTTCAACACTTAGAAAATATTCAATATACTTAAATCGAAATTAAGTATATATTTCACTCTTTAAGGAAATCATTCTCTTAAACATATTTATTTGGGCCAAAATGAATGTTACGTAAAGCATCTTTAGGACAACCCAAAATCACTAGTATAGGGATTCGAATTTAAGATAGATATATAAATCCCAATACTATACAAAACATTTCCTTTCGGAAATCATTTACTATAACAACAGTGTTATAGTCCACCATTTCCTTCTATTTCTCGAAAACGTCTATTTCAACAATCAATGTTGAAATCTATGGTTTCGAATCTCAACCCAATTAAAACATCGTTAGATCGTTTTAATTCAATTTAAAATATCACATTCTAAACATTTTCTTTAACATATTATTCACTATTCAAAAACGTGAATATACTACGTTAACAATTTTCATCCTTTTATACATTTCATTTTAAAGGATTATTCACAGTCAAAAACGTGAATATAACTCCATTAATAGGTTTCAACAATTTACTTATGAAAATAAGTTGTTTGCGAATTTATAAAACAACGTTTATAAATTCCATTTCTATTTATTTTATAACATCTTTCTTTATAAACTTCCTTTATTGACCTATTCAATTTATAACTCAATTATAAAACAAAAGTTCATTTCATAAGTTAAATGCTTATAAAACGATTGTTTTACAAAATCGTTCTTTTAAACTTCATAATTATAAATCTTATAACTTATAAGATTCAATTATTTATCCAAATATATTCTTTAATAATTTCACAAAATTTATAAATCTTACTATTTATAAATTTCATTTATAACTTCACCATTTACAATTTTATAAATTCCATTCATTTACAAAATTCATTTTCACTTCATTCAAACACTTATAAAAACTCGTTTTATAATTCAAAATATTCTAATTTATAAATATCCATTTTATAAATCTTATATACAAATCAGTTTGTATTATTATTCTAAAACATCTTTAATCTCCTTTATAATTTTACTATTTTGATTTATAAAAAAATCAAGTTTTATAAATCCTATATTTAAACTTTTCACAATAAATTCTAAAATCCCGATTTAACTATTTTATAAAACCATTAACCTCATATTTTCAAAAATAAATCTTTAATCATATTTCTCAAAATCATAATTTTTTATAACGTTAAAATTATACGTTTATTTATTTAAAATGCATCAATTCCAAATATATAGTATATTTTCAAAAATCACTTTTAAAATCATTTTAAAATTCCAAATTTGGTCCAATGATGCTACATACCAAATAGTCAATCACGACTACAACGATATCATATATCGATATGATAATCCATCAAATATCAAAATATCTGAAATCAAATAAAAACTGATGAGGAATCCAGTTGGATCCCTCCAACCTATTTTCCTGCATCCACAAACATTAGCACAATACCAATTCCGCTCCAGTACGGAATTATCGCGGTATATGGGATTGAAAATATTATCCGCTTAATAGACGACGCAATAGGGTCTCATCCGCTATACAAATGCGGGAAATCAATAACTCCAATATATACATATGCCAATATATATATATTGCTATCATATATAATACCAATTTCACTGTTTATGAAATATTCGCGGTATATGTTTTTAATAAATAACATCCGCTTACTAACGGCGCATAATGTCTATTTTAACAATCAATAGATAACAATCATCATTCAAACATGCATTCAAATATTTTAAATATAACTATTTAAAATAAAATCGAAACTGATTCGATTGAGTGAGAAGTTCTCACCTTGATTTCAATTTCGTTTTAGCGATTTATTTTCGAATATACCCGAAATTCTCAATAACTCCAAACGACTCCAATCCAATTCCATCGCGTAGTTCTCGTCCATACGATTCCAACGCAACTAGTTTCGCACGTTTTCGACCTCGTATGAAAAAGTTATGAATTTATGAAGTTTACACGTATTTATATAAACAAATTCACAACATAAATTTTAATTTTTAACCCACACAAATTCCTAGCCACTGGATCCAACATCCCTCCATAATGACCGTGCATAGCATCTCCTTTCCACCTTCATTCACGTATCCAGTAACCCATAGCCGCACATGAACCCATCAAAGCCCTAACTAGGGTTTAATCTTGCAACGCCAATACTCGACTAAACTTCATCAAACCACTGCCACGTTGAAGCCCTTCACCTCCTCTATACTCGGCCCCAACCTCATGAAGCTCGGCTCTCATCCTAGCGCGCACTTCGAGGCCGAACTGCAGGCCTTTGAGCGAGATTTGTCGCCAATCCGAAGCACTAGAAACGATCGTGACCGTTGAATATGTAGTTCGCGACGTGCTCTACGAGTTTCTAGTTGAAAGATTCTTGAATCGTTGCACGGATTTGAAGATTTGGAGGGAGGAAGGTCGCGTGTTTCTGGCCATTGAAGCTTGAACTGGCGGCTACATGTTTAGATTAGGGTTTTGATATTTTTATTTTATTTTTTTGTGAGAGGTTGGCTATTTATAGAGAATTTTCGAACACTATTCATCCGAAAATTCCAAACTTCGATTTACGCGCCGTAACCAGCGTTTCTAAGGTTTACCCCGCGTTCTGGACACAATGGAACAGGTTTCGGAAGCTAATTCGGATATCTGTGCGAGTTATGGCTATAAACGTTCAATTTAAATTAAACCGATTTAAACGATTTTCTAGGCGTTTTAATTTGTACCGGACAAACGGTAAATCCAATTGACACGAAATTGGAAACCTTACAATAATATCACATTGCGGATCCGATGAAACTGGTTTCGTCGAAATCCGAGACTTTTTGAAAAATGGCTATTTTAACTCGCCAAATTAAAATTAAAAATAAATCGATGCGTTTCGAGCTGCCACGATCAAACGATAGCTCCGATTGACGCGAAAATTGAAATCCGGTAATAACTAACTATTACGGATCCAATGGAACTGGTTTCGTTCAATTCTGAGACTGTTCAAAAATTGACTATTTTCACTAGTCGATTTAAATATTAAAATATTCCATTTTCACAAATTAACTTTTAATTCGATTTTAAAAGTTCTAAAATATCATTCTAACTTCAATATGATAAAATAAAATTTTACAAATCATTTTCAATCATATTTAACTTGATTTTCAATTATTTCCATAATTTAACATATTAAATTATCGATTTAATTATTCAATTAACTCCAATTATTCGAAATAAAATTTATTTGACTTATAAATTCACTTGTTAATATTAAAAATTAATTAAATATTCAAATTTAAATTACTTAAAATTTCTGGATCGTTACAAACGAAGAGCTTAAATTTTCGTTTTCAGAATTGAAAATGATTAAAGTTTTACTCGAAAGAAAAATATATAAAAGAAAATGATTCTTCATGAAAGGTCCTAAAGAACAAGATAAATGGATCAAAAGATATAAAATGTTTTTAAAAATAAAGGGGAAATGATCCACCAAAAGATTATGATATCTTCATAATGATAGAGAAAATGTATAAAATAGAAAAAGGAAAGGATACCTTTTAAATTTTGATGACTTCTTAACAGTTGCCAATATAAATTCTATTTATAAAGATTAGACTACAAAAATAGGAAAAACTATTATGAACATGCAGCCTCTAGAGGCAAATTTATCAAATAAAATAGTAAAGAAGAATTCACTCCTAGTCCTTATTGAGAAGTAAGGACATTTGAAGCAAAATAATTTTACAAACTTAACCCTTCAATTAATAGGTAATCAACTTACAAGACTTAAACAAGGGTCTAATAAAGATTAAATAAGAACTACTAATATCAGCAATATAGATGAAGTTTTATTTAAACCCTGGCCGACCCATAATTTAGAAATGAAGATATATAATCTAGGAGTAAACTCGGAAATGTTAAAAGAAATAATGAAAAGATTAGATGCTTTAAATATTAAAGAAAAGAAATTTTCACCTATAATAGAAGATAAGGTTTCGAGAGATATTTTTGAATCAGAATCTGATAATAGTTGAGACAAAGAAGTAAACAACTTGCAAAAATGTTCTCAAAATATAGAACATAAGAAACTAGAAAATAATTTTGAAGTTAACTAAATTAATTATGGAAAACGTCGTATAGTAAACCCTATTATACGAGACCAATGCCCATCGACCTCTTATTTGAAGAATAAAACATTATGGAGCTATATCTTTTAACGGTACCTCCAGTGTAGAATGGAATATAGATGGTTATTCTGGATACCAAATACAAAACGGTCTGAAATATATGACAATGTACACTGCTACATGTCAAATGAAAAATAATTCAGATGATAGAATAGCTAAAGCTATTGTGCAAGGATATACCGATCAACTAAAAGGTTGTTGGGATTTTCATCTATCTGAAGCAAAAGCGCATATATTTACTGCAACAAAAGTAGAAGATGGATTGGCCAAAAATAACTGTGTAAACACATTAATATAGACAATAGCTAAACATTCTATTGGAGCTATAGCTCTTCAAACTGATAGAACTCAAGAACAATTAATGAATTTAAAATGTCAAAATTTATATCAATTTAGATGGTATAAAGATGTATATTTTTCAAAGTTATTTACTAGAAGCGATAGTAATCATGAATTTTGAAAAGAAAAGTTCTTATCATGACTACCTCATTTCGTTGTAGAAAGAGTTAAAAACCGAAAATAACCGAAAAATAGTTGAACTACCCCTTATAGCCAATATACTTATGGTGAATTAGCAGCAGAAATAGTTGTAGAAGGATTTCATTTATGCAATGAAATAAAATAACATATGTAAATTCAAAAGGGAAAAAATTTAAGAAAAAAGATTTTAGGAGATTTTTGTCATCAACTTGGTTTATTACCAATAAAACAAATTACCGAATTTTTTTTGAAAATCACCTGAGAAAAAATTTTAGAAAAATAAAAATTTTCGAAAAAAATAATGCAGAAAGTAGCAAAAATCCTAAAAGAAAATCATATAAGCCTTATAAAGGAAAAGTGCAAAACAAATATGCTCAAAGAAAAGTTCCAATATGTTGGAAATGTAAAACACCACGCCATTATGCAAATAAGTGTAAATTGAAAAATAAAATAAAAAATCTTGATACAGATGGAGAATTAAAATATTCATTTAAAAAATTATTTATATCAAGCTTTGACTCAGAAAAGAAAAATTTAAATTATCTGTTATTACAAAAATTAATTCAAAAACTGAACATGAATTAGAAAATGATTTATATAATAATTCACAATCTGATAGTTGTGATGGTAATTGTGACTATTATAAAGCTTTGTGTAAACTAATGGATTATTCATCTTAACAAAAGAAGAAAATTTTATTCTTGATATTATAGATAAAATTTCAGATTCAGAAGAGAAGAAAAATATGTTAGAGTATTTGTAAACACATAAAAATAAAAAGAAGTCAATGCTGAACGAATCAGAAACTTTTAATTTAAAAAATATTCTAAATAGGGTAAAAACTTTAAGCAATATTAATTCAGTAAATACTGAAACCACAATTGCAGAATTATAGCATGAAGTTAAATACTTAAATAAGAAATAAAAGAATTAAAAGAAAGAGTGTCACTAATGGAGACAAAATCTGAAGATGATAATAATCGGAATAATGATAATATTTTGGGTGAAGAAGAGTTAAACTCTTTAGCATTTATTAATACAGTAGACAAGGTAATTACCCATAATGACAAACTAAGATCACTATTGTAGTTCATAAAAAAACTATTTTACTACAATAATAGTGATAGATTCGAGTGCAAATTTGAACTGCATTAATGAATGGTTAGTACCTTCAAAATATTTTTCTAAAACTATAGAAATATTAAATGTTGTAAATGGAAGAAAGTTAGTTAATTATAAGCTACAAAAGATGGCTGTCTGCAATAAAGGAATTTGTTTAGAAATGTCATTTATAATGGTTAACAATTTATCTCATAATGTTATACGGGGAAATCCTTTCTTGCATTTGTACTAATTGTAACGACCCGTAATTTTTGATAATTAAAATATTAAATTAAATTAGATTTGAAATTTAATATTGGAAGAAAATAAAATTTATGATTTAACAATGGGAAAAACTAACAAGAATGAAATTTAATAATGTCATTTTAATGTAATCGATGACTATTTGAATGTAATCTCAAGTAATTGAAATAATTACAGAGTTAGTTTCGTTAGAAATTGCAAATAAGGAAATAAATTAAATGTTATATTAAATGGTGAGATAGTATGTAATTAATTGAAATTGAAAGTAATCGGTGTTGTGTAAGTAGTTATAACATTTGGTGTAGATAATAAACTTATAAATGTGATTATATTAAGTAAAAGGAAACAATTATTATTTATCACCTATTTATTTAATCTGTTGAAAATGAATTAGAACTCAATTGCAATTAATCTAGTTAAATAATGCAGTTATTATGAATTAAAATGATGACCGTTGAATATTGATGTAATAAATAGTAAACTAATGTTAATTATATCCATAAGATGATAATTGATTGAATAATAAGATGAGAACAAAATAAATGGATTTATCGGAATTTAAATTATAATTAATGAATATATTGCAATTGAAATTGAACATTGTAATTAGTGCAATATTTAACATTGGTTTGACGTGAAAATTTATTTGAAAGATTATAAATTACTAGGTAATCAAAATAATAAAAATGGTTAGTTATAAAAATTAAATTTGAAAAGTGATTTATTCAGAATAATAATTTATTTAATTAGCATAAATTAGCCATTTTGGTCACTATCTTGGATTTCAACGAAGTCAGTTTTATTGGATCCGTAACAGTGCATTAATGTAGGATTTCAGCGTTTGTAGCGATCAGACTTGCCGTGTGGTTGTACGACTTGGAACACATAGAAATAATTTAATGAACTCAATTTAAAATATGATGATTTTAGAAGCTAACTTCTGTATGCAATGGAATTTAGACTTGAAACCAATTCCATTGAGTTTAAAAATATTGAAAATATCTATTTTGATAGATAAGATGTTCTACTTTCGTTTTGGAAATGGAACGGGTTTCTTGGGTCGTTATTGTCGTTCTGAACCAATTCGATATGTTATTCATTCTTATCGGGCCTTATCTATATAAATTGATTTTTTTTTCTCAAACCCTCGCAACCATTCAGTTATTCTGTACGTACAATTCCATCTTCCTATTCCCTTCTTCCAATGGTAGAAACCAAATTCCAATTACAAACTATAATTCAATTTCAAATTCAAATCGAAAAATCAAACTCCACAAAACTATATCGAATTATATACCATTGGAAAGCCCACGACGAGCACAACACAATTTGCTATTTGTATTTGCAATCGAGTTATGGTTTGTCCGGGATTGGCTAAAGAATTCTTGGTCGTTCGTTTGATGGTTTATCAACGGCGATGGATCGTCGATTCGAGGGTATAGTTGCGTGGAGATGGACGTGGGGAGTTTGTCTGTGCCGCTCGCTTGGAAAATGGGTAGTTGGTGTAGGATCGATTTCACCCTTGAGGGGGGGGGTGAATAGGGTGATGCTATTAATTATAAAAATTATTGCGGAAGCTTATAAAATTATTTCAACACAGATATATCAAAATTATAGCAGCATAGATAATAGCAGAATAATAAATGCAGAAATAGAATGACACAGAATTTACCCTGCTTCAGCAAAACCGTGCCTACATGCTGCCCCAAGGTTTCTACTAGAAATTAAGTAGTCACACGCTTACATACGTAAACTCGCGACACCCGCTACTGACTAACCTAACTCTACGCTCAAAACCCTGCCACAACTCAGCCATTAAGTTGCAAATTCTCAAACTACGCCATGTGGTTTGTCCCCTAGTCACATGACTGGTAATTACAATGGTTTAAAGGAGAAAATACAAAAATAACAGTTTAAAAAACAATTAAACACCAAATGTTAAAGCCTTATTAAAAAATTGGCCCAAAATAGTTTATCACTAAAATGCGGCCTTCTTTATCTATGTCGGCCCGTTATCTTTATCAATTTTGCTTTGAGAAAAAATGTCGGCCTCGGTTCCTTCTTTCATTCGTTCATTTTAGCTCCGAAATTAGGGTTTGTGAAGTCGCCGCTTAATTGATGGTTGATGCTTCGATTGCTTACTTCAATTTAATCGCTCGCGGCTTCTCCTCCTTGATCGAGTTCGACTTTGATTTGGTATGTAATCTTTTCTTTTGCTTCTACTGATTTGCTTTCTTGAACTTGATGTCAATTGCCGATGATGTTTACTTGTTTATATAGGATTCAAGACCCTTGATTTTCGTTTGTATACATTTGTTTGAATTCGTCTTCGGCCATTCGATTTTGTTTTAATGCTTGAAATTTATTTCTGACCTTTTCAATTCACTTGAATTACACGGTTTTGAATTTTGAATTGGTTCGATTCCTTGATTGCCTTAGCGTTGATTTCATTCGTTCTTGTTCTTGTTGTCTTCGGCTTTGACTTGATTTTGACGATGTTGATCTCGTTCGACTTTTGCTATACTATTCACTGCCTCTGGTGGCACTTTCGACCTTGTTCGATTTTTCTTGCTGTTTCATGACTCCGGCCATTATGTCTTTGACTGTTGTATCACTTTGATGATGCTTGAGATTGTTCGAATTTGGCCATTTGTGTTTATTGCCTCTGGTCATTTGCAACCTGTAGCATACTTGACTTGTTTGTGAATTTTCATTGTGCATTCATGTGCACTTCGTTCACTTGATGGTTACTGGATGGATGTTGTGCTCATTCCTGCTGTTGCAGTTCCATCTGGTTCATTGTAGTTTGATTTGGGTTGTTGTGCCATTTACTGGTTCTATTGAACTTCGTGTAAAAGTTGCATTGTGTATGTACATTTGGATTTTATTTGAGCTTGCACTGTCACTTGTATCAGTCATTGTTGTATCTTTTGGAGTTTTGGTTATGCTTTGACTTTGGTTACTGCTGCATATATGTATTCTTGTCCAATGTTTCTAGTTTTACTTAGTATCACTTGATGTTGTAGTTTTGTTTGCTGGTGCATATGCTTGCTTAATTGTATGGTCATTCATTTATGTGAAGCAGTGTTGCATTCCTTTGTGCTCGACTCTGATCTGTTGGCACTGGTTTATATGAATTGCTGTGTTGCCATATTAATCTGGTTGAACCATGCTTCATCACTGTTGAACTTTGAGGCATATCATATTGTATTTATGGTTCATATTAATCAGTTAGGTCTGGTTGCTCTATGTGAATTGATCTTGTGATGTCCCGGAAATTTGAGGCAATATTTATTTAATAATTTCATTGATAATTATTTTAAATACTGAAATATTGATTTAATAATTTAATTCAAACAGAAATTCTCTTTTGAAAATTAATAATTATTTAGTTTGTTAAATGATATTCTTTTCAATGTTAAAAATATTTAAGTAATAAATTATCTTTCTAAACTGATTTAAAGATATTTATTTATAATGTATATATGTGTATACATTGTAAATAGGGGATTTCATTTTAATTCAAAATTTAAATATTAATAAAGGATATTTTCTAATTATTATATATGAATGTACAATTTGTAAATTGATTTAATTGATTTAAATTAGTATTGTAAACTTTTCAAAGGGTTTGTTTTAAAAATCTTTCTTATATCTTTATAGAAATGTAAGTAAGTATTTATTTTGTTTATAAGAATAAATATAGTTTAAATTTTGTTTTATAATAAAAGTTTGTTTTGTTTTATTTTAAAATATGTTTTTTTCTTTTGAAATAAGATTTAATTCATTCTTGTTAAAGTATAACATTTAGTTTGAAACCTTTTGAAATAAAACGAATTCAACACTTCTTCTCTTCTTAAATTTTTTTCTTTTGAAATTTAGTTTTAAAAGAATATTATTTTGAAAAATAATTAAACAAACATTTAAAATGTATAATTTTAAAAAGAATTTATAAGTAAACATGTAATCATTTTAAAGGCTAATGTTAACAAACATTTAGAATATGCTAGAAACAAATTAGAAATGGTTTTAGATAAATCTAAATACAATTATAAATTTAGAATTTTTCTTTTAATAATTGAAATGCATATGTGTCAAATTCTTAAACTAATAGAAGACACTTGTAAAACATTTGACATAATAAGTCAACAAGTGGCATTTGTTTTAAAACTTATTATTTAAATTATATTGACAAGAAAATATGACAAAAGCATTTGGTTAAAACATTTTCCTCAAAAAGAAACTTGAAAATCAGATTTCAGTAAATCAAAAACTTAAAACAAATGCATGTTAAAATCTGCAAAATCAATTTCCGCAAACAACTTCAAATCTTCAACCTATCTACATCTAAATTCTGCAAGTTTCAACATCAAACTGGAGTGCAACTTCAATTTAAAATTTGAGCAATGATGTTTTGGGTCTGCATGCAATCTTCATCAACAAGAAAAGCAACTTCAACTTCAAATTGCATCCAGGTTCAACATGCAGGTTCCAGGAAAGAATGCATCTGAGTATTTTCTGCATCTTCAATTTAAAAAAAAGGTGAGTAAGCTTTTATTTTTAAAACTGTTTCTTTTAAAAATCAAAGTTAAAGTAATTTATAGCATTAAAGATCAAATGCAAACTGTTTCCCAGAATCAAAACTGTTAAACAAAACTGTTCTGTTTTGTTTTAAAAATGAAATGAATAAACCTCACATGCACAAAAGCTTGAGACATCTGTGCATAGAAATTAAAAGAAATAAAATAATGTGATGATTTCATATTCATGAATGTTCTGTGTGTATAGAAATGAATATGTTTATATGTATTTGATTTCTAGAATCTGCATATCTAGTTGGATTGTAAATTAGGATATTCTTTAATAGAAAATCTTTATTTATTTGAATGGTTTCTGTTAGTAATTTATGTGTAAACAAAGTATGGTTGTTTAGTATAAATTTGAGTTTTGTAAAAGCATGTTTAGTTAATATATGTTAAATTTGGAAACTGTTACCTCTGAATTAGTTACAATAGTAAGTATTTTAATAAAATCAGAATATCAAACTTCATTAACTATTTAAACAAGATTATAACATGAATGTATGATAGAAATCATAAATTTTAAAACAAGTTTCATCTTTTTAAGTTGACTGTGGAAATTAGCTATTCTGTTTGAACAGAATTAGGAATTTAGAAGTTGACTGTTAAGCTAGTGGGTTTTAGGTGTTAAGATGCTTCATGTTAGTGGAGTATTGATATAAGAATGGAGGAGATTTTGGTGATAGATGATCAGAGAGAGAGGAGATGGGGATTGGGGTTTTCCAGGTTTCAAAACCCTTGTCTTTAGGTGTTGCAGTTCTTAGTTCTTCACATGATCTCTGTTGCTTCGCGTAATTTGAGGCCTTGGGAAGTTGCAGAGGGGACTTAGAGGGAGGGTTTGCCGGAATTGCAGCGATGATGATGGTCGGAGGCGAGCTAATGGGCTGTTGACATGTTTGGACTTAGGGTGTAGATGAGTTTCCAGGTTTTCAATTAGTTTCTCAAAAACTTGAATTCAAGCTACAGTAGGATTCTGATGATCTTAAGTTTGTGAGGTGATGGTCAGTGACTTGTAGCAGTGGAATGGAGTGGCTGGAGTTCGCGGAGGCAACGGTGCATATGCACCATACATGTTTGAAACCTGGTGGTCATTTGGGGTGTGCAGGGTATTTTATTGGGAGTGTTTCTCGGGGTTTTGTGAGGTTGACTCGAAGAAAGTGATTGGAGAACTCGAAGTAAATAGATGGGTTACTCGGGTAGAATGGTTCCAGGTTTATAAACATGAAGTTTTGCAGTTTTTAAAAATTTGAACGAGTTCATATTTTTAAAGTTGGATTTTGATTCAAGTATAAGCTGAATCTAAATTCAAGTGAAGTTTTGAATTCAAGGTTTTTTTTTAAAAATGAAAATTTAAAAAAAAATTAAACAAGATTTAAATTTTGTTTTAAATCAAGTTCAAAAGCAGTTTTCAGGTTTACCTTTAAAAAACAGATTTTGATTTAAAACAGTGTTGTAAATTTTTAAATAAATGAGCAGATTCAAATTATTTTAAAAGTAAATTTGAAAATGAAATTTGATTTAAATAAGGTTTAAACTCGAAAGGATTTATTTCCTTTAATATTTGAATTTGAAGTATGAAATGTTAATTTAAATTTGAAAGTTAAAACAATCAAATTTATTCTCAAAGCCTGGTTTATTAATTTTTATTTTAAATCTTTCTTTTATATTTAAGTAATGAATGTTCTTTAATATTAATTTTATTTTAAGATTTAAATTTATTTAAATTTCGATTAATGTTTAAATAGTTAAACATTATAAATATTAAATTTTTAAATGGAATTTGAATTTAATTTTAGAAATGTATTGTTTTAATATATTTTAAATGTAAATGAGTCATTTGATAAGTAAATAAATTATTTTGAAAATAATTAAAATAATTAAGAATTTACTAAATTATTTGGTTTTAAATGATGATTTAGATTAATATTAATTAGAAATGATTTAATTAATAATTAATCAAATTCAAATTTTTTTAAGTATGCAATTATTGAAATGTTGTTAATTAATCAATGGTGATAATTATCTAAGGATAATTTAGTAATTAATTAATGTAATTAATTTTGATATTTAACTAGATTAATTAATTGAATATAATTAATTGTAATTTGTTAAGTATAATTAGTTGTTAAAATGATTAAGGAATTAATTACTTATTGTAATTAATTTTAATATGTGATTTATTTAAGTTAATTAATTTAGTTTAATTAATTTTAATAAATCATTTGATGATTTAATAAGTGTAATTATTTATTGTAATTAATGGAACAGGATTACTTAGAGAAGTAATAATGATAATTACTGGAATATAATTAGTATTTTGGATAATTACTTTACAATTAATTAAGGGATTAATTAATGAAGATAATTAATTATTGGATAATTAATTTGATTAATGAGTAATTAAAGATAGTTAATTACTTAATTAGAAGGTGATTAGTAATTAGATTAATTATTAAATGTAATTAATTTTTAATTAATTAATTTATTTAAATATTAGAGATCATTAATTATAATAATTGATGATGTGAATAAATGATTATTTAATTAAGTAATAATTAAGTGATTAATTAAGTGATTAATTAATTGTAATTAATTCAGGATAAATATAATTAATTATAATTAATTAATAAATGAAATAATTAATTATTAATTACTTATGATTAAGGTTAATTAATTTGTGAAATTAATTAAAGACTAATTACTCATTGTAATAGTGAATGATAAATCAATGATATTTATTCAAGTTAAATACCTAGTGGATAATTAATTAACTGGGTTAATTAGTTAATGAATATTAAGCAGGATTAATAGAAATGAGTAATTAATTTAATTTATTTTAAATTAATTAGAGATGGCTGTAATTAATTTAATTTATTTTAAATTAATTATAATTGATGGTTAATAAATCATTGCTTATGGATATTATTGGTTGAATGGTTGTGATTTCAGTAATGAGATTAGTTGTATCTGTATGATATGGATGATTGGTTTAAGTATGATGGTTTGTGATGAATTATTTGGTTGGATGATTTCCTGTTTGTGATAATGATATAGATTATCCATTTATGATATGAATGTGATTATCTATTGTGATATGTAATTTATCTATTTACGTGAATTAGATGATAATGAAATGAGTTAATTGTTTAAAACCCTTAAGTATAACTTGGACATTAAGATGGCGTTTGGTTTCGATGAGACCGGGGTCGGGTTCCATATTGGATATCCAAAAACCACATCGATTCCAATTAAACGTTAAGTCGTTAATCCAAGTGGAGCAAGTGAAGACTCGAGGTGTAAGGGCTATACGTCAGTATAACTCTGTGGGTGATTCCGTAATGAGTTGAAGGAATAGTGCTTATAGATTCGAGATGGTGATTTAGAGTGCAAGGGTTATCGTCGTTAACTCTGAGGCTGATTCCAATACGAGTGTAACGAGATAATGCCTTCGGTTTCGTTTGAACCCGGAACGAACTTGTATGGATTGAATGCTTTCAGAACATCGTCAGGTGGACGATGAGCATTCTAAAATTGATGTGTCCTATAAAGGTAATCGTAACCTCAAGCCTCATCAACCGGGAATGGCTAAAACAGGGGAGGTGCAACAAAGCTTCGTGGGTAGCTCCCACCGGAGAGCAAGATTTGTCCCTGTCTAGAGGTCCCTTTATATTCGGTTGTGTGGCAGTTGGTGACGACCAATCTGCGTGGTGGTCTTGTTCGGAACTGTTCAGTAAGGAATGGTTCCGGCTTTGTGTTGCAGGGGAGCGGGCGTACTCCTCGGTACGGTGATCTAGGCCACGTGCTGTGACGGGCTTTACCCCAGTAGCCCTGCCATTGATGGAAACCCATTCTTCCTACGAGACCCCACGGTTTTGATTGTATTACCCACTTTTGTGGCTAGTAGCTGGAATTTAATCATGTAACAATTTCAGCTATTTCTTATTTACTTGAAAATCGTAGACACTATTATAATATCACTAGATTTCCTATCAAATGTTTTGATTAACGTAAGGTAAAAACTTTTCCATGTTTATGTGTGGGAAGTCTTACGTGATACCTTTTGTTTCAAAGGATTTTCTAAAAGTTAAGCAACTTTTATCCCCGTTTACTCAAACCAGACCCATGTCTGACCCGAGTGTTTATTTTCTGTTTTATTAAACTCTTGGGTACTTATATTACGTATGAGTAGTGAAGTGTTTCAGGATTTGCTCTGACGAGTTCTGGAGGAGATAATGGAGCAGGAGGCTTCAGCGTGTAGATATATTTAGTGGTTCCGCTGTGTTTGAGTTGTATCTGTTTTCTCTGATATACTTGAATTGTAATAGCTAGGCAGATGATTATAACTGTCTAGTTTGTGTTGTATTAGCTGTTTAGCTCTGATGTATATGATACTATGTAAAGTTTTATGTGATATAATATAATTTTTCGATTCCGCTGTGAGATTCTGATGTTGTCTGTTTCTTTCTTTCCTTTCTTTTCTCTTTTCTATCCCTTTCTTTCTTCTTAGCGATGCGACTTTCTGGAGTTTGGAAGTTGTGTCGTCCCATTGTGGTATCAGAGCACTAGGTTGAGCGAATACCTATGTTCTGGAGTGGTGTCCTTCTAGAGAGAGCGTATTTGTAATTTTGAATATAATATATATATATTTATTTATTTCTACCTATTTATTGGGTTACCTGTTCAGGTTTTCCAATATAAGTAATAAAGGTAGATAGGGTAGTGGTGTGTGTAACACAACTACCAATGATTGGGGTCCGAGTGTTTTAGATTGGAAGTGGTTTGCTATGGAAGTTTTGGGTATCTTGAGTAGTTTTGCAGTTTGGTATAAATGATTTCACCAATCTCTAAAGGGAATCTTTTCAAGATTCGGAGTTTATCTTTGGATTGTAAGCTTGGTAGCACTCGTGTGAGTGGATTCTCTTGAATTTTGATTAGTTGGGAGTGCTGAAGCCAGATTTGGTATCTTGGTAACCTTAGGAAGGAGTTCTGTCTATAATTGAGTTTGAGACTCAGTTAGGTAGAGTTTTTTGTGCTTGGTTTGATAGCGAGTTTCCTGAGAGATATATGTCTTTTGAAGGCTCTATTGTGAAGTGGCTGGTGTAGCTTTGAGGTTCGATGAGTTTTGGTTAAGGAAGTTTTGGCAACAGTAGCAGCAGTGAGTGGCCTGTTCTTCGATGGTTCAGAAATCTCTGTGATTCTTTTGTCAGTAGTCCAGGCATATGGTGTAGCTTGTCCATTTCTTCTGGAAGCTCAGTTGGGAGTAATGTTAGTGGTTAAGAGGTGGACCACTAGTTTCTTCTTTTGAAGGCTTTAGCTGTTCTGACTGTTGAAGTAAGAACGATTTCTTGGGATCTGAACTAGGTGGAATCGCAAAAGTGACTTGCGATGGTTCGGAAGTTCTCTAAGTGTTCTTTGTTTGGATTGAAGCATCTCTAGAGGATGTTTGAGTTATCGAAGTGGTTTGAGATTTTCTGGATGTCTTCGAAGGAATCAAGATTTGCATCTATCGAGAGTTTGAGTTCTATTTTGACTTGATTCTTAGAGCTTTACCGGTGAATCAGATTAGTAGTAGGTTCTTTAAGAGAAGTCTGTTTAAGTTGGTAGGATTTATTGGATCCAGTTTTCTGGTTGAATTTTTGCTGTGATGTTTGTGACTGAATCGGATAGGTCACTGAGATTTTATGGAATTTGATGAACAATGTTCCCGGGATAAGTTGATCAAGTTTGTACTTGTATTCATCAACAGCATTCTCGAATCAGAGTTGCGCAGTGGAAGCATGGTGGCAGCTATTCCAGAATTGAAGCAACATCCGATTCATTGGGAATTTGAGCTTTGTCTTGGATCAGAGGATTTCTACAGGAAATTCGTTTTGGATCTGGAGGCTTGGATGTCTTGTGCATTTGTTCTGTTTTCAGAATAGGAGTAAGATCTGGAGATCGTTTTATTTCTTTGTCTAGATTTATTCTATGAGACATCTGTGAAGCTTTGAAGTTGAAGGCAGCCCAGGATCGATAGGAGAGATTTGTGGATAAGAGATTGGATCTTTCTATCTTCTCTTAAGGATTAAGTGTTCGATCTACAGGATCGAATTGCCAGTTCGGATGGCTGGAATTTGTTTTGTTTTCACGTATCTCTGAGGGAGTACGTGTATGGTTTATCTCCGGTTTTAGAATCAGTAGTTCTGGAAGATTTGGAAGTTGATCAGGACTTGTCTGTGGTCCAGTTCTCTGTTAAGATTTGTAGATGTAGATATATAAGAGCTCTAGATCTGAGTGGTGTAGCTAGTTTAGATTCTGTAGGGCGAGTGTCCCGGTGTTTATACCTGGGAAACTCTAGGGAATTCTATCCAAAATTTTGTCTGGATAATTAGAATTGTTTGTTTGAATTGGCTGCTATGGTTGCTAGTATTTGGTTGATCGCATATGTTTGCTCTTTTAAATTTTAAAATCTGTATGGGATTATTAAATTACCTTTGCTTTTAAATTTCGGGGACGAAATTCTTTTAAGGGGGGAGGAATGTGATGTCCCGGAAATTTGAGGCAATATTTATTTAATAATTTCATTGATAATTATTTTAAATATTGAAATATTGATTTAATAATTAAATCAAACAGAAATTCTCTTTTGAATATTAATAATTATTTAGTTTGTTAAATGATATTATTTTCAATGTTAAAAATATTTAAGTAATAAATTATCTTTCTAAACTGATTTAAAGATATTTATTTATAATGTATATATGTGTATACATTGTAAATAGGGGATTTGATTTTAATTCAAAATTTAAATATTAATAAAGGATATTTTCTAATTATTATATATGAATGTACAATTTGTAAATTGATTTAACTGATTTAAATTAGTATTGTAAACTTTTCAAAGGGTTTGTTTTAAAAATCTTTCTTATATCTTTATAGAAATGTAAGTAAGTATTTATTTTGTTTATAAGAATAAATATAGTTTAAATTTTGTTTTATAATAAAAGTTTGTATTGTTTTATTTTAAAATATGTTTTTTCTTTTGAAATAAGATTTAATTCATTCTTGTTAAAGTATAACATTTAGTTTGAAACCTTTTGAAATAAAATGAATTCAACACTTCTTCTCTTCTTAAAATCTTTTCTTTTGAAATTTAGTTGTAAAAGAATATTATTTTGAAAAATAATTAAACAAACATTTAAAATGTATAATTTTAAAAAGAATTTATAAGTAAACATGTAATCATTTTAAAGGCTAATGTTAATAAACATTTAAAATATGCTAGAAACAAATTAGAAATGGTTTTAGATAAATCTAAATACAATTATAAATTTAGAATTTTTCTTTTAATAATTGAAATGCATATGTGTTAAATTCTTAAACTAATAGAAGACATTTGTAAAACATTTGACATAATAAGTCAACAAGTGGCATTTGTTTTAAAACTTATTATTTAAATTATATTGACAAGAAAATATAACAAAAGCATTTTGTTAAAACATTTTCTTCAAAAAGAAACTTGAAAATCAGATTTCAGTAAATCAAAAACTTAAAACAAATGCAAGTTAAAATCTGCAAAATCAATTTCTGCAAACAACTTCAAATCTGCAACCTATCTACATCTAAATTCTGCAAGTTTCAACATCAAACTTGAGTGCAACTTCAATTTAAACTCTGAGCAATGAAGTTTTGGGTCTGCATGCAATCTTCATCAACAAGAAAAGCAACTTCAACTTCAAATTGCATCCAGGTTCAACATGCATTTCAATATGTAGGTTCCACGAAAGAATGCATCTGAGTATTTTCTGCATCTTCAATTTAAAAAAAAGGTGAGCAAGCTTTTATTTTTAAAAACAGTTTCTTTTAAAAATCAAAGTTAAAGTAATTTATAACATTAAAGATCAAATGCAAACTGTTTCCCAGAATCAAAACTGTTAAACCAAACTGTTCTGTTTTGTTTTAAAAATGAAATGAATAAACCTCACATGCACAAAAGCTTGAGACATCTGTGCATAGAAATTAAAAGAAATAAAATAATGTGATGATTTCATATTCGTGAATGTTCTGTGTGTATAGAAATGAATATGTTTATATGTATTTGATTTCTGGAATCTGCATATCTAGTTGGATTGTAAATTAGGATATTCTTTAATAGAAAATCTTTATTTATTTGAATGGTTTCTGTTAGTAATTTATGTGTAAACAAAGTATGGTTGTTTAGTATAAATTTGAGTTTTGTAAAAGCATGTTTAGTTAATATAAGTTAAATTTGGAAACTGTTACCTCTGAAATAGTTACAACAGTAAATATTTTAATAAAATCAGAATATAAAACTTCATTAACTATTTAAAAAAGATTATTACATGAATGTATGATAGAAATCATAAATTTTAAAACAAGTTTCATCTTTTTAAGTTGACTGTGGAAATTAGCTATTCTGTTTGAACGGAATTAGGAATTTAGAAGTTGACTGTTAAGCTAGTGGGTTTTAGGTGTTAAGATGCTTCATGTTAGTGGAGTATTGATATAAGAATGGAGGAGATTTTGGTGATAGATGATCAGAGAGAGAGAGAGGAGATGGGGATTAGGGTTTTCCAGGTTTCGAAACCCTTGTCTTTAGGTGTTGCAGTTCTTAGTCCTTCACATGATCTCTGTTGCTTCGAGTAATTTGAGGCTTTGGGAAGTTGCAGGGGGGACTTAGAGGGAGGGTTTGCCGGAATTGCAGCGATGATGATGGTCGAAGGCGAGCTAATGGGCTGTTGACAGGTTTGGACTTAGGGTGTAGATGAGTTTCCAGGTTTTCAATTAGTTTCTCAAAAACTTGAATTCAAGCTATAGTAGGATTCTGATGGTCTTAAATTTGTGAGGTGATTGTCAGTGACTTGTAGCAGTGGAATGGAGTGGCTGGAGTTCGCCGAGGCAACGGTGCATATGCACCATACATGTTTGAAACCTGGCGGTCATTTAGGGTGTGCAGGATATTTTATTGGAAGTGTTTCTCGGGGTTTTGTGAGGTTGACTCAAAGCAAGTGATTGGAGAACTCGAAGTAAATAGATGGGTTACTCGGGTAGAATGGTTCCAGGTTTATAAACCTGAAGTTTTGCAGTTTTTAAAAATTTAAACGAATTCATATTTTTAAAGTTGGATTTTGATTCAAGTATAAGTTGAATCTAAATTCAAGTGAAGTTTTGAATTCAAGGTTTTTTTTTAAAAAATGAAAATTTAAAAAAAAAATTAAACAAGATTTAAATTTTGTTTTAAATCAAGTTCAAAAGCAGTTTTCAGGTTTACCTTTAAAAAACAGATTTTGATTTAAAACTGTGTTGTAAGTTTTTGAATAAATGGGCAGATTCAAATTGTTTTAAAAGTAAATTTGAAAATGAAATTTGATTTAAATAAGGTTTAAACTTGAAAGGATTTATTTCCTTTAATATTTGAATTTGAAGTATGAAATGTTAATTTAAATTTGAAAGTTAAAACAATCAAATTTATTTTCAAAGCCTGATTTATTAAATTTTATTTTAAATCTTTCTTTTATATTTAAGTAATGAATGTTCGTTAACATTAATTTTATTTTAAAATTCATATTTATTTAAATTTGGATTAATTTTTAAATAGTTAAACATTATAAATATTAAATTTTTAAATGGAATTTGAATTTAATTTTCGAAATGTATTGTTTTAATATATTTTAAATGTAAACGAGTCATTTGATAAGTAAATAAATTATTTTGAAAATAATTAAAATAATTAATAATTTACTTAATTATTTGGTTTTAGATAATGATTTAGATTAATATTAATTAGAAATGATTTAATTAATAATTAATCTAATTCAAATTTTCTAAAGTATGCAATTATTGAAATGTTGTTAATTAATCAATGGTGATAACTATCTAAGGATAATTTAGTAATTAATTAATGTAATTAATTTTGATATTTAACTAGATTAATTAATTGAATATAATTAATTGTAATTTGTTAAGTATAATTAATTGTTAAAGTAATTAAGGAATTAATTACTTATTGTAATTAATTTTGATATGCGATTTATTTAAGTTAATTAATTTAGTTTAATTAATTTTAATAAATCATTTGATGATTTAATAAGTGTAATTATTTATTGTAATTAATGGAACAGGATTACTTAGGGAAGTAATAATGATAATTACTGGAATATAATTAGTAATTTGGATAATTACTTTACAATTAATTAACTGATTAATTAATGAAGATAATTAATTATTGGATAATTAATTTGATTAATGAGTAATTAAAGATAGTTAATTACTTAATTAGATATTAATCAAGGTGATTAGTAATTAGATTAATTATTAAATGTAATTAATTTTTAATTAATTTATTTATTTAAATATTAGAGATCATTAATTATAATAAGTGATGATGTGAATAAATGATTTTTTAATTAAGTAATAATTAAGTAATTAATTAATTGTAATTAATTAAGTGATTAATTAATTGTAATTAATTAAGGATAAATATAATTAATTGTAATTAATTAATAAATGAAGTAATTAATTGTTAATTACTTATGATTAAGGTTAATTAATTTGTGAAATTAATTAAAGACTAATTACTCATTGTAATAGTGAATGATTAATCAATGATATTTATTCAAGTTAAATACCTAGTGGATAATTAATTAACTGGGTTAATTAGTTAATGAATATTAAGCAGGATTTATAGAAATGAGTAATTAATTTAATTTATTTTAAATTAATTAGAGATGGTTGTAATTAATTTAATTTATTTTAAATTAATTATAATTGATGGTTAATAAATCATTGCTTATGGATATTATTGGTTGAATGGTTGTAATCTCAGTAATGAGATTAGTTGTATCTGTATGATATGGATGATTGGTTTAAGTATGATGGTTTGTGATGAATTATTTGGTTGGATGATTTCCTGTTTGTGAGATTATCCATTTATGATATGAATGTGATTATCTATTGTGATATGTAATTTATCTATCTATGTGAATTAGATGATAATGAAATGAGTTAATTGTTTAAAACCCTTAAGTATTACTTGGACATTAAGATGGCGTTTGGTTTCGATGAGACCGGGATCGGGTTTCCATATTGGATATCCGAAAACCACATCGATTTCAATTAAACGTTAGGTCGTTAATACAAGTGGAGCAAGTGATGACTCGAGGTGTAAGGGCTATACGTCAGTATAACTCTGTGGGTGATTCCGTAATGAGTTGACGGAATAGTGCTTGTAGATTCGAGATGGTGATTTAGAGTGCAAGGGTTATCGTCGTTAACTCTAAGGGTGGTTCCAATACGAGTGTAACGAGATAATGCCTTCGGTTTCGTTCGAACCCGGAACGAACTTGTATGGATTGAATGCTTTCAGAATATCGTCAAGTGGACGATGAGCATTCTAAGATTGATGTGTCCTATAAAGGTAATCGTAACCTCAAGCCTCATCAACCAGAAATGGCTAAAACAGGGGAGGTGCAGCAAAGCTTCGTGGGTAGCTCCTACTGGAGAGCAAGATTTATCCCTGTCTAGAGGTCCCTTTATATTCGGTTGTGTGGCAGTTGGTGATAACCAATATGCGTGGTGGTGTTGTTCGGAACTGTTCAGTAAGGAATGGTTCCGGCTTTGTGTTGTAGGGGAGCGGGCGTACTCCTCGGTACGGTGATCTAGGCCACATATTGTGACGGGCGGTACCCCAGTAGCCCTGCCAGATGGAAACCCATTCTTCCTACGAGACCCTACGGTTTTGATTGTATTACCCACTTTTGTGGCTAGTAGCTTGAATTTAATCATGTAACAATTTCAGCTATTTCTTATTTACTTAAAAACCCTAGACACTATTATAATATCACCAGATTTCCTATCAAATGTTTTGGTTAGCGTAAGGTAAAAACTTTTCCATGTTTATGTGTTGGAAGTCTTACGTGATACCTTTTGTTTCAAAGGATTTTCTAAAAGTTAAGCAATTTTTATCCCCGTTTACTCACACCAGACCCATGTCTGACCCGAATGTTTATTTTCTGTTTTATTGAACTCTTGGGTACTCGTATTATGTATGAGTAGTCAAGTGTTTCAGGATTTGCTTTGACGAGTTCTGGAGGAGATAATGGAGCAGGAGGCTTCATCATGTAGATATATTTAGTGGTTCCGCTGTGTTTGAGTTGTATCTGTTTTCTCTGATATACTTGAATTGTAATAGCTAGGCAGATGATTATAACTGTCTACTTTGTGTTGTATTAGCTGTTTAGCTCTGATGTATATGATACTATGTAAAGTTTTATGTGATATAATATAATTTATTCGATTCCGCTGTGAGATTCTGATGTTTTCTGTTTCTTTCTTTCCTTTCTTTTCTCTTTTCTATCCCTTTCTTTCTTCTTAGCGATGCGACTTTCTGGAGTTTGGAAGTTGGGTCGTCCCAGATCTTGAACTTGGTTTGGATTTTTTTTGCTTCTTTGAGTCTGGTAGCTTGTATACTTCATGTGTACTTCCAGTTAAAGTTGTGCTTGCCTTTGAGTTTCATTTGTTTCAGACCTGTACCATGCTTGTTGCCATTCCTTTGGTGCAGTTTCATGTATTCTATACTACTGCCTCTTTAACCTGAACTGGTCTGCTTGTATTGAGTCACTACTTGTATGTATACATGTGTATATACATATGTATATATATACACGTGCATTGTCAAGTGATGCATCGCTTGGTCATGTGTATTAGATTGCAGTTTTGCCCCAGTTTAGTTAGTGTTGTACTGATTTGGTATTTGCTTTAATTTAGTTTGATTCACTTTGAAGTTCATGTTGATTTTTGAAATCACACCTGAGTTGAATCCAGCTTAAAGCTCGAGTTTAACCTTGTGCTGATATTGTGACATTATTTTTATTGCACTTGAGTTGAACCCGTCGTTTTGGGTTTGACTTGTGCTCACCTGTCCCTGTAATTTTATCAAGTGTATATATCGGTGTGCACGGCCTTGTGGCATGTACAGTGATACACTGTGCATGTCACGAGCTGTTCGTGTATGATGAATTCGAATTTAAATGATGACGAACAACCCAAATAACCGAGGAAAATATTATTTGCAAAATTCACATTTTATTTTATACTGCAAAAATATTTTATTTTCAATTTTACTGCGTCAATGTATATTTTTGCAGATTGCTCAGATGCTGGATTCACATTGGAATGAAGTTGAAGATAAATACGGGTTGGGTGAATGAGTGATATATAGTGAGGTCCGTCAAATGTAAATTAGAAATTGTGATGTAATCAAAATTGTATTTGTAATTGAAGTTACGTATGTATATATATATAGTGAGAGCTTGAAATTTGTACTATTCGAAAATTGTAATAAATATTTGTTTGAATAAAATTTCTGTTTGAATTCAAATTCTATGTTATTTATTTTATTCAGCAAATATTTATTTAATCTATGAAAAAATAAAATAGTACATTAACAAATACATTTAAATGAATATATATATGTTTATTATCATCAAACAAAAATCGTATAGTCGCATATTCAACAATCTCCTCCTTTTGATGATAACAAACATATATTTAAGATTTTGAATATGTTAAAAGTATTTGATCAGTGATATACTCTAATTGCTCCCCCTATTTAAATGCTTCCTCTCTACACAAAGCTCCCCTTTCATATATGCATACAATTAAAAATATGCAAATTATCCTGGATGCAAATAGAAAATATTTAACTTTTGCTTGATTTTATTTGAGAAAATCTTAACTTTTCTCTTCCCCTTTTGTTATCAGCAAAAGAGTAATAGTGTTAGAAAAATAGAGATAAAGTGATAGATATTAATCCAACATTAAAAATCAATTGAATATAAATATTAAATTTCAATAAAAAATCAAACAAAAATCATAAATACTTTGTTAGGCGCATATTCCACTTTTAGAATGATGGGAATGATGTCATCATATAAAAACATACAGTTGTGTCTATTTGTGGTATATTTATATCAGGAATTTGAATATCTACCAACCATGCATAACCGGTAGGACTTTTAAATGAGATTAGTAGTATTCCAATTTTATTTTTAAAAAAATGAATTCAAGTATCTTCTAACCACGCATAACCGTGAGGACTTTTAAATGGGATTAGAATCAACTTGTTTATTTAAAAAATCAATTTTGATATGCGTTCCATATATGCATAACCATAAGAACTTTTAAATGAGCATGGAAGCACATAACAAATTCCAAGTAATTCACTCATGTATAACCGTGAGAACTTTTAAATGAGAGTGAATACTGTGGATTTTATTATTATTATTATTATTATTATTATTATTATTTATTAAAAAAATGTAAAATGAAAAACGAATGATTCCTGTTTAAAGTACCACATATTGACAAACTATATTGAATTTTGATGAGTGATGGTCGTTAGAAATATGACATAAATAGAGATGGTTGTGGAATTTTTACCAACAAAAAGTTTTATAACTCTTGTTTAAATTTCTAAAGAAATTTACTAATTATACCATCTCGAGTCATAATATGTGATAAATATCAACACTCATCACTTCTTTCAATCACTATTTATCTTTTTGATAATTAGTAGGGAGTGGATCAGTCAATGTTATAATTTAAAAATTAAATTCGAAAATAATTGTAAAATCAATTTTTCTAAAAATGACCAATCTGAAAACAAGGTCAAAGATGATTTTCTAGAAGGGGTCTAATGAGAAAAATTTCTGCTATTTGAAAGATTATGAAATGAAAAATATGCAGATATTTTCTTTGAAAAATGATGTAGTTATTAAATGTCTCAACAAAAATTACGTTCAACTAGTAATTTTTCTATCAACTAGATTACCAGTGCAATCTGCATATGAATTTCTCTTTCACTCAAAATTATCATTAAGTGAATTTGATAGACCAAACCATGAAGTGTGCAACAAAATATATCAAAATCAATTTTAACAGTTTTTTAAATGACATTCTCTTGAATTTGAATTGAAACCGTGTAAATAAACAAAAACCGTGAATGTAGAGTTAGCCGTAAAATAACCAAATGTGTTATCATCCAATAAAACACTATTATTAATCCAAACTAATACATATGAAGTAATTCAAAGACTCTAGAGATTTTTATAGTGTTCTTGGCATAAGAATATAATTGGCCAACAATTTCGAATAAGTCAGAATCAAAATCATCATTATTTCATCATCACATTATTGGCTGATTTAACTCAGATACGGTGCAGATTATCACACTTAATATATTGTTCAAATAAATATACGATTACCTGTTTTACCTTTACGATATTTTTCATTGTTGTCCATTGTGATTTCGTCACCTTTATACTAGGCTAAGAAACTTTGCTTTGTCGCCCGTTGTATTTCTGGAACAGCCAGAATCCAGATAACACTGTTGTTGTTCCTTAGCCTCCACCACACCTACACGATGGAAGATTTTTGTGACCTATTTGTTTTTATAGGTCCATGATTGTTAGTGGCAGAATATTTTGAAAAATAATTTTTTGGAGACCCAAAACTATTTATATATGTTCCTTTTGGCACCCAGATTTGTTTAACTTTAAGAGATTTT
Organism: Allium cepa; assembly: GCA_030765085.1. Taxonomy (NCBI): domain Eukaryota; kingdom Viridiplantae; phylum Streptophyta; class Magnoliopsida; order Asparagales; family Amaryllidaceae; genus Allium; species Allium cepa. The sequence goes on from CM060929.1 coordinate 204,505,913, forward strand.
ATATTTGTGCCTTTTGAAACCCAAATTGGAATGGTTTTTACGTGTTTGGGTCTATACCAACAATTATTTTGATTGTGTCCAAATTTTCTACAAATTGTGCACATTGAATTGACTTGATTACTTTTTCTTTTAACAGGTTCGAAGTGAGTATATCCAAGTCCTTGTCTACCAATATTGACTGCCTGTTTTCCTATTAGCATATTCAACGATTTTTCACTTTCGGAAAATTTTCCTAAAGTCATTGACAATCGTTGGACTTGTGTTTTGAGAGATTCGTTTTCATTTAATAATTGTATGCACTTTTTAATAGAATTCTCTCTCCTAGTATTTTCACTCTCTTTTAAAATTAGAATTTCATTTTCAAGTGATTTTATATTAATTTCTGATTTTTTAATTTCTTCTTCGAATGTTGGACACTTATCACACTTAGGGATCCTACTTTGATAGGTTTAACTAATTGATCAAGTTGTGTATTTAATTCTATCAAACTTTCTCTTTGTGATTCAATTTTAGCATACTTTTCCCTAAGTCGTTCAAAACAACCATTTACTTCGTGGAAATATATAAGTAATTCTGAGTGAGTGAGTTTTGATACCTCGCTTGGCTCGTCATTGTCGCTATCAGTTATATTTCCTTGAAGGCAAATATCTGCTTTCTCACTCTCACTGCTAGTACTTTGATTATCTTCATCACTTGTATTCCACGTGGCTGCAAAACTTCTCCTTTTTGATTTCTTTTCAAAGCCGTGTCGGTTTTGAGAATAATTGGGCTTGATGTGTCCGGGTTGGTTGCACTTGTGACAAATGATCTTCTGTTCGTCTGAGTTGTCTAGTATTTTGTCTATTCTGCTTTTCAATTTCTGATTTAGAGCAGGATTTCTATATTTGCGGTACCATCTTTTGAATTTCTTCATTATTAAAGCCATCTCAATTTCTCCATCATCGTCGTCATCATCATCACTTTCAGTTGTTCCTTTGAGAGCTATTGATTTCTTTCGAGTATCTCCTCCTTCACGCTCTTCCTTGAATTTTATTTCTAGCTCATAAGTGGTGAGATTTCCGATGAGTTCTTCAACTTTCATTTGTTTTAAATCTTTCGATTCTTGAATGGCGGTCACTTTTGCTTCAAATCTTCGTGGAAGGACTCTGAGGATTTTTCGGACTATTTCCAATTCCGTGTATGATTTTTCGAGAGCTTTTGATTTGTATACGATATTGGAAATTCGTCCGTACATCTCTTTGACATTTTCTTCCTTGGCCATTGTGAAATTCTCGTATTCGCTGCTTAGCATGGTAAGGAGAGATTCTTTGACTTGAGATGTTCCTTCGTGAGTCACTTCTACTGTGTGCCGTATTTCCTGTGCAGCTAGACATTGTGAGAGACGATTAAATTCAAATTGATCCAATGAACAGATAATAGAATTCATAGCTTTAGAATTAGCATTTTGTAGTTTATTTTCTAGTTCAGTCCATTGATCCTTTGGTTTATCTATTTCCTGATTATCTACAATCATAGTTGGTGCTCGATAACCTGTCTCAACAATATTCCAATCGTCAATGGTTTTCAGAAAAATTTTCATTCTATTTTTCCAGTAGGCGTATTCGCCATTGAACATTGGTGGTCTAACTATGGACTGACCCTCAGCAAAAGCAGTATTAAAAGAATCCATTTTAAAAATTCAACTTTTTAAAACAAACATAGGTTTTTGGAAAAATAAAAATTTTAAAAACTAAGGATGACTTCTATTCCTAGCTCCGATACCAACTGTAGGATCGATTTCATCCTAGAGGAGGGTGAATAGGGTGATGTTATTAATTACAAAAATTATTGCGGAAGCTTATAAAATTATTTCAACGCAGATATATCAAAATTATAGTAGCAAAGATAATAGCAGAATAATAAATGCAGAAATAAAACGACACAGAATTTACCCAGCTTCGGCAAAACCCTGTCTACGTGCCGCCCCAAGGTTTCTACTAGAAATTAAGTAGTCACACGCTTACACACGTAAACTCATGACACCCGCTACTGGCTAACCTAACTCTACGCTTAAAACCCTGGCACAACTCAGCCACTGAGTTGCAAATTCTCAAACTACGTCACTTTGTTTATCCTCTAGTCACACGACTAGTAATTACAATAGCTTAAAGGAGAAAATACAAAAATAACAGTTTGAAAAACAATTAAACACCAAATATTAATGCCCTATTAAAAAATTGGCCCAAAATAGTTTGTCACTAAAATGCGGCCTTCTTTATCTATGTCGGCCCGTTATCTTTATCAATTTTGCTTTGAGAAAAAATGTCGGTCTCGGTGCCTTCTTTCGTTCGTTCCTTTTAGCTCTGAAATTAGGGCTTTGTGAAGTCGCCGCTTAATTGATGGTTAATGCTTCGATTGCTTGCTTCAATTTAACTGCTCGCGGCTTCTCCTCCTTGATCGAGTTCGACTTTGATTTGGTACGTAATTTTTTCTTTTGCTTCTACTGATTTTCTTTCTTGAACTCGATGTCAATTGCCGATGATGTTTACTTGTTTATATAGGATTTGAGATCCTTGATTTTCGTTTGTATACATTTGTTTGAATTCGTCTTCGGCCATTCGATTTTGTTTTAATGCTTGAGATTTATTTCTGACCTTTTCAATTCACTTGAACAACACAGTTTTGAATTCAGACTTGGTTCGATTACTTGATTGCCAAGGCGTTGATTTCGTTCGTTCTCGTTCTTGTTGTCTTCGGCTTTGACTTGATTTTGACGATTTTAATCTTGTTTGACTTTTGCCATACTGTTCACTGCCTATGGTAGCATTTTCGACCTTGTTCGATTTTGCTTACTGTTTCATGACTTCGGCCATTATGTCTTTGATTGTTTTGTCACTTTGATGATGCTTGAGATTGTTCGACTTTGGCTATTTGTGTTTATTTCCTATGGTCATTTGCAACCTGTAGCATACTTGACTTTTTTGTGAATTTTCATTGTGCATTCATGTGCACTTCGTTCACTTGATGGTTACTGGATGGATGCTGTGCTCATTCCTGCTGTTGCAGTTCCATCTGGTTCATTGTAGTTTGATTTGGGTTGTTGTGCCATTTATTGGTTCTCTTGAACTTCATGTAGTGGCTGCATTGTGTATGTACATTTGGATTTTATTTGAGCTTGCACTGTCACTTGTATCAGTCATTGTTGTATCTTTTGGAGTTCTGGTTATGCTTTGACTTTGGTTACTGCTGCATATATGTATTCTTGTCCACTGTTTCTAGTTGTACTTAGTATCACTTGATGTTGTAGTTTTGTTTGCTGGTGCATATGCTTGCTTATTTGTCTGGTCATTCATTTCTGTAAGGCAGTGTTACATTCCTTTGTGCTCGACTCTGATCTGTTGGCACTGGTTTATATGAATTGCTGTGTTGCCATATTAATCTGGTTGAACCATGCTTCATCACTGTTGAACTTTGAGGCATATCATATTGTATTTATGGTTCATGTCCACCAGTTAGGTCTGGTTGCTCCATGTGCATTGATCTTGAACTTGGTTTGGATTTTTTGCTTCTTTGAGTTTGGTAGCTTGTATACTTCATGTGTATTTCCAGTTAGAGTTGTGCTTGCCTTTGAGTTTCATTTGCTTCAGACCTGTAGCATGCATGTTGCCATTCCTTTGGTGCAGTTTCATGTATTTTGTACCACTGCCTCTTTAACCTGAACTGTTCTGGTTGTATTGAGTCACTACTTGTATGTATACATGTGTATATACGTATGTGTGTATATATATATATTTGTGCATTGTCAAGTGATGCATCGCTTGGCCATATGTATTTGATTGCAGTTTTGCCCTTGTTTGGTTTGTGTTGTACTAATTTGGTATTTGCTTCAATTTAGTTTGATTCACTTTGAACTTCATGTTGATTTTTGAAATCACACCTGAGTTGAATCCAGCTTAAAGCTCGAGTTTGACCTTGTGCTGATATCGTGACATTATTTTTATTGCACTTGAATTGAACCCGGCGTTTTGGGTTTGACCTGTGATCACTTGTCCCTGTAATTTTATCAAGTGTATATATCGGTGTGCACGGCCTTGCGGCATGTACAGTGATACACTGTGCATGTCACAAGCTGTTCATGTATGATGAATTCGAATTTAAATGATGACGAACAACTCAAATAACCGAGGCAAATATTATTTTCAAAATCCACATTTTATTTTATGCTGCATAAATATTTTATTTTCAATTTTACTGCGTCAATGTATATTTTTGCAGATTGCTCAGATGCTGGATTCACATTGGAATGAAGTTGAAGATATATACGGGTTGAGTGAATGAGTGATATGTAGTGAGGTCAAATGTAAATTAGAAATTGTGATGTAATCAAAATTGTATTTGTAATTGAAGTTGTGCATATATATTATATATATAGTGAAAGCTTGAAATTTGTACTATTCAAAAATTATAATAAATATTTGTTTGAATAAAATTTCTGTTTGAATTCAAATTCTATGTTATTTATTTTATTCAGCAAATATTTATTTAATCTATGAAAAAATAAAATAGTACATTAATAAATACATTTAAATGAATATATATATATATATATATATATGTTTATTATCATCAAAAAAAATCATATAGTCTCATTTTCAATAGTTGGATCCGTTCGAACAATTCGATTAGGGTTTCGAATTCATGGCAGCAGCTAGGCATTTTGAGGTGGCGGTGGCCATGGTGGCCCAGGCTGGGACGGTGCACGTTGAGGTGGAGGTCATGGATCTTCGATCATGGGTCTGGTTGGAGAGCGTGAGTTCACGAATGGTGGCGGTCATGTTGTGTCTCACATGTAGTATGCTAGATCTTCATTTGCGTGAATGAAGATGGATGACGAGCGTTCACGTGCGTGGTTAGGGATGACGTGGTATGTTTACCTTTTATTTTATTTTTTTTAATTATAGAATATGCTGAAATTTAAATGTTCTAATGTGTATAACTTTTACATACGAGCTCAGATTCATGCACGGTATTCTCTGTTACGATCGTATCGAACGATATGGAATTGGTTTGGACAAATTCTGAGAATGTTCAAATTTTGTGCTTTGTTTGGATTTTAAATCGACTGAAAATCGAAGGTGAGTGTTTTAACCCACTCACGAATACTAAATTATCTTATGTTAGTTAAATTAAATTTATGATGCGATTATAAATTTATTGATTGTTGTTTGGAATTTTAAATTGTCGTTTAAGTTAAATTTGAATTTATATTGAATAGAATTTCCATTTATTAATACCGAATATAAATGGCCAGTTAAACACCTGATAATGATAACCAATTAATTGTCGTGATTTATTGGCTGATTAGGATGTTGAATCGTGTGGGTGTTATTGGTTGACATTTTGGATGATTGGATGTTTATTTATGTCTATATCTCTGTTATCACTATGAGTTGTAATGATACATACCTGAACGATCTTATAGATTAGGGAAAGTCGTTATGAGTTGAAATGATAAACCCGAGCGATTTTTGTTGATTTGGAAATTTTAATTGGGATACGGGTTGAAATGATATACCCATATAATTTCTTGAATTTGGATCATGTATAGGAATAGAATTATTTGAAAGATTTAAGTTAAACTTCGAATTATTTTAATTAAAGTGGTTAAAATTAGTATTTAGAATTATTAAAATCTGTTAAATAATTTTGTTCACGTTGTACACTTGATAGGAGATGGAAAATCCCATTACATCTCTTAAGCCATTGCACTCATGTTTTATTTTAGATTAATTTGATTTACCTAAGATCTTTTAGTTCTGACTCGAGTATTTTGTTTTTCATTATGCTCGGGCCAGTCTGAGCTTTTCAGTGTATTGAATATCATTTTCTAGGGGACGAAGACGAAGATTTCGTATGTTATTACTATTTATTCTTATTTTATATATTTGTTCCAGTGCATTATGTTGTTCCGCTGCATTATTTATTTATTTATTCCTGCTGCATGTATAACTCTGATTTGAATTGTAAAGTGTAATCATATGTTATTTGTAAAACTGCTTCATGAACTGTTTATTTGATTATTACATATTATCATTCCGCTGCGAGATTCTGTGTTTTGTTATCCTTCTTTTTCTATTATTTTCTTGTTCACCTATAACAATCATTCCTTTTGAATGGTTTGAGTTTGACATGTGTTGTTTATTGTCGATTTGAACCATTCAAAAAGGTGGGTCATTACATTTGGTATCAGAGCGAGATTTTGCGATAACCTTAGCTTTGTGTGGTTTGACTCATTAGAGATAGGGTAGTAATACCCTAAAATGAGTTGTTTGAGTGCATATGAGAGAGCGTATTTGTTAGTGGTATAAAATGTTTTATATAGTTTTGAGATGAAATAATTTTTTGTAATATTGTATGTAGTATATAAAGGAATAAATTTTTTATAATTAATATAGTTATTAGTATTGTGTTTGTTTTAGAAAATGATAATATTTAATTATTATCGTTTATTGTCGATTAGTTGTATTTAGTCAGTTTCTAAGCATTTGCTATCATTATTGATTGAATTTGCGAACTTAATACTAGTTTAATAATGGTGTATTAAAGAGAATAAAGTGAATGATTACATGATTTCTAAGTTTAGTCTTAGTAAAGTGAATTTAAACTAAAGATTTAGAACTAAACTCCGATGTCTTAGAAATTGGTTTTCTAATATTTCGTAAATAATAGTAGTATTATGCAAAAGCGAATGTAATGACCCACTATTTTGCACCATTCAAATTCGAAAAATAATTAAAACATGTTAAACTTGAATTGTTCAAAACAATAGATTGTGATAAAAAATTGAAGCAAATGAAATCAAATCACAGAATCACAGACACAGAAATCAGAATACTCACAGCGGAATAAAAATAACTTAGTGGTTCATGAAGCCACTATCACATAGTCTCAAAATAAGTATAAATTACAATGTCTTAAACCAAATATAGTTTGAAACAACCATAGAAAACCTCAATATTCAAATGTCTCGATTACAAAAGCTAAAATAAGAACTGAACAGAAAATAGACGGTAGCTTGATACAGGTGATCTTCAGAAGTCCTAGCTCCGGAAAAGAGGTCCGAACTGATACTCAAGCTGACCCGAGCGTAAACTAAAACATAAACACTCGAGTTAGGACATACATACTTATATAGTGTAAGCTAATTCAAGTGAACTGTAATATAAAGCAAGTAACTTAAAGGATGCTTGGGACCGCATATCCTCTAAGGATCCGTCAAACTATTTACTATGTAGTAATGCTTCGCTATTATAATAGTGTCAATTAGCAAAGTAAACTTACTTTAAAATAGCGTTAAGGAGTGACCCAATATTCCCCTTAACACATAATATATTCCGATAGTCTATACAGTACCATAATCTTCCCCATACTAGGCGTCGTCAGAGCGCACTCCATAGGTATGGTACAAAACCAAAATCGTATAAGGCTCACTATGATAGGTGACACGGCACAACTAGGCAATGCCAGGGTAGATATACCAATTACGCTTCCGGACCGGTGGTAGCCGTAGCAGCTACTACCGCCCACCTCGAACAACACTCCCAAATCAAAGGTGCGCACCAAACAATCACAAAGTAATGGAATGGCATACGAAGAAGTGCGTCCGATAAGAGGTGCTACCTCCTCAGCCCGTCGATTGCTCCTGTTTTAGCCACCTTATGCCAACTCATGGAAGTCGGGCCCATGTACGTACCTCAATAGAACATCACCACCATCCTACTTCATTCTGCAATCTCCACCGCGTACACGGTTGTCAAAGAGGTTTTCGGTAACGACAGAGAGTATGCCCATATCCGATCCCGGTCTCTTTAACAGCCATCGTTATTATTACCCGTGGTTATAAATTCCAAAATAGTTTATATTTAAATCAAAATACTTCATTTTAAACTATTTAAAGGTGAAGTTATTATTCTTACAAAATCCAATATAAATCCCAAAGGTTTAGCCTTAGTTCATTTGCATTCACTACAGCACTTGCAAAAGTGCGGTAATATTCCTTACATCAGATTTAAGTAAATTTAATTTCAGGCTTCAATATAATTTCAGCAATAGTTAAACCATAATTTAGACCAGTTTAACTTATAAAACATATCTTCCACTTTGAAATAGTTATTTAAATTTCTTAATAATTAACGATTTTTTTTAAAGTAGATTCCGTAATCAAACTTCTCTAATCATTGCTTATTAAAATCAAGTGCACAATTTCCTATAAAATTTTACTTATAATTAAGTTTAATTACCATTTCAAAATAAATGAATTTCCCATTTATTTCCTAATTTACCTTTATTCTAAAACCAACTTCACATTTCTAAATTAAGTTATTATTACAACTTCCATTTTTAAGTATTCATTTTATTTAATTATTTAATTCATAGACAACTTAACCCTTTGTTTATTTCCTTTATATTCAAATTTATACCAAATATCATATATTTTTTACTTAACTTGAATTCCATTTTATTTTACAAATCAAAATTTACAAAATAAATTTATATTTTAAATTCTAACTTAACCATTTATTTATTTACATATTTAACTTGTACAAAATCACTATGCTTATAAAATCATTTTTAATCAAACTTTAGACAGAATATTATCATACTAATTTAAAAATATTTAATATTTCCAGGAAATATATATATATATATATATATATATATATATATATATAAAATAACCACGGGTCTGTATAATATGTTCTAACCTAGGTCAAGTGATACGGATAATATATCATTTTAATCAGTAATTTACAAAGAAAGCCCGGGTTCTATCATTTCAAACGCGCAATCCAAAGTTAAATAATAATTAAATGAATAAATAAATAAATAGATATCATTCAGGCCTATCATTTCAGCCCGCAACGATTCTATTCTACTGGGAACTTACTGTGTGATAAACAGTAAATATAAAAAATAGTGTAACAGCATAAATATAACATTGGTGCTTGCTTGAACTAGTTGTTGGAGAATGCACTTGGAACCACTACGACTCTCTACACTTGGCCACGAGATCAAAATCCTGCAGAAGTGGACATACAAAATTTTCCATTAATGTGGTAAGTAAAAATACACAAAAAGTAATAATGATAAATGTGTTTATATTTAATCTACTTTTCTTTCACTATTTGCAGAAATCAGCAGTAAACAACCTAAACAAAGAGCTACAAGAAGAAGGGCACAAAATAATTCTCAGCAAAAATTCAGTGCTTAAAAATGTTGACTGTGCTCAACAAAGCAATGGGTAATTCTGAAGATAGTTCAGAATTTTATACAAAAATTCACGATACACAATAACTACCTACACACATATTACCAATTAGATAATATTATTTACTCGCATACAATTACTTAGATAAACATAATACTAACTACAATTCATTATCAAAATAAAGAAAAGATAATCTGTTTTATCATTATATTCAAAGTACTAAACTTCAGAAATACAGGTATGACTGTGGAATTTTTGTGATGATGTCCATGAAAAAAATATCACAAGGAATGCAGACTACATCAAAAATTAGTCTTGAACAAGTTAATGCATTCAGAGCATAGATAGCTGCACAAATACTCTCTGATGAACCATATTGTTGGCTTGACAAGTTTTGCAGCTCTTCTTTAGCCCATATAAAAGTAATGACTAATGATTGAGATGTTGTATTTGTAATGGCTGATGTTAAAAATTAGATAATGAATTTGGTGATGAATTTGTAATGGCTGATACTAAATTGATCAAAGATTTTAGGGAGTATATTTGAATTTACTGATGAATTACGTAATGAATTTGTAGTAAGTGATAGTAAAAATTTGATGATTAATTTGATAATGAATTTGTAATGGCTTTGTTGATTTGATGATGTTATTCAGATAAATGTGGATCATGAATTTGTAATCCAAAATATGATTTTACTGCTCTTTTAAGAAAGATAAATCCTTTTATCTTTTATTGATAATTTATTGTTTTATATTTACTATTATGTTTTCTAATTTCGTTGTTCTATACAGCAAAAGGATGCAATATGGGCTACTTTTCCTAGACAAGAAGAAGCTGTAAGATTTGTCTGTACACATGCAAACACTTACGTTTCTTTGCTACCAAGATCATTTGACTGCACAAAGAAGGTTCCTTATTTCTACATATGATGAGTTCTGGAGAAGGTACAAAACCATGAATCCTAAGTTACGCCACCATTACGAGGTTGTTCAAGTCGGACTACCTTGCCACTTGTATTATGATCTGGAGTTCAATTAAAAATTAACACTGGAAAAAATGTCGATGAAATGGTAGATATTCTGATATCTATCACATTCAAAGCGCTAAATGACAAATACAAAATCCAAGGAAATCAAGATTGGGTTATAGAGCTTGATTCATCTACTAAAGAAAAGTTCTCTCGACATGTGATCATTCGTATCCCAAATATTGCCTTCAAAGACAACTCACATGTTGGAACATTCATCTCTGAGGTATGCTCATGTATAATAAATTTAAGAGTAAGTGATCCACAATTTGAAAAACTGCATATCAAGAAAGATTCAAGCCCATCAGACAATACATAGCGTCTTTTCCTTGATACTGGAGTTTATGCCCATAATCGTTGTTTTCGTCTTCCTTTCTCATCAAAAGCAGGGAAGAATGCTTTACTCCTGCCAAGCGGACGCTTTGCATGTAAGAATCTGAATGAGGAACAAGTGTTTATCAAATCATTTATTTGCAGAATAGATGCTGATTTTCATAAGCTATTAGAGTGCAAAATGGATCTAGACTGTTGCAAAATTCTTTATTTTAAATCTGAGAGCAATGATAATATCACATACACCGAGGGAGATAAATCATTACATGTTTATAGTAGCAATATACCGAAGTCCTATTGTTCAGGAAAATCTCCTTTTCCAGCTTTGGATGATAAAATTTCATCTTTTGCCTCTCATGGAAATGTTTCAGGTAAAATCAGAGGGTGGTACTAGTTTTCTGCACATGGCTACATAATTTATAGCATGTCCAGAAGTCGATATTGTGAACGAATTGGAAGAGAACATAAAAGTAATCATGTTATGTACATTGTTGATTTCCAAAGGGGTGGCTACTATCAGAAATGCTAAAACCTCGATTGTAGACGCGGGATGTATTGTCAAATTGTTATGATATTGTGAACTAAGAAGGCAAGCCCGTCTAGAACCAATGCATCTGTCAAACGAAATATTAAATACATAATCACTTCAGTCTATATTGCTTTATGTATAGTTAACTAGCAAGTGCCTACACAACTGATTTTAAATTTGATAATGAAATTCTGGTAATTGATAATGAATTTGTAACGGCTAATGTTTGTAATGCTCTGTTAAAAAGATAAAAGCAATTTTGTTTTATTGATAGTATGTTATATCACTTTTATTGACAATTTCGCGTATGCTCTGTTCAAAAGGCTATACATAACAACATCACTTTTATTGATAGTATGTTTCGGGTAGCAATATGCTAGTCATACTTATCTCCAGTTGTTCTGTTTGATTTCTATTCCTAGTGCTTTGCGTGAAACTCGTGAATTAACAAATGTTTTGGTTTGAATATCCGTTGGCATTGAGGATATATACGATCTCACTGCGGATTTGGATTATGCTACTAAAACTGCACCTATTTGATACCATTTTTATTTTGTTCTAGCGACCAGCATCAGGGCTGGAGCGAATGAATAGAAAACACTATATCTTAAAAATAGACGTAATAACTACAGGAACATATAATAAAAAAAATACTTTGCATAAGTATTAAAAAGATATATCAATTTATCCTTTTTAACAGAACTAACAATATTGTATTCCAAATAACAGTTAAACATAAACAACTGCAAACAAACAAAAGCAATCAAAATCAGATCATAACCAATTCAACATATGAAATAATCCAAATATTCAACTTAAAGTATTCATAAAACAACCAAGCATTCATAAAACAACCAATCAAATACATTGGGCTAAAACAATCAACTCAATTATTCAACTCAATTATTCAACTCAAATTATTCATAGAACAACCAATCAAATACATTGGACTAAAACAATCAACTCAATTATTCAAAGAACACCTCATTTTATTATGTCCTAGTTTTTTATACTTTCCACATATGTTTTGCTTAGCATGAAAATCAACACCTTCAATCCTATTCATCCTAGGCCTACCAGCTCCACGAACAGGCTTAGGAGGAAGAACAATAGATGATTCTTCAGCTTCAATTGCTTCCTTATCAAAAGTTGGAATAGGATTGATCAAATGTGAATGCGAAGCTCGATAATACTCAACAGTAAAGTAATTCTCAATATATTCATAAACAGAATTTCTGGTTAAAGAAATACACTTCAAAGCATGCGCACAAGGAAAACCTGTCACTTTCCATTGATTGCAACTGCAAATGCGATTTTTAAGATTAACCATTTGAGGTGTTGGAGATGAACTTCAAAATTATACCTACAAAATGTCAAATTAAAAACATTTAAAATATATAAGTAGATTGCATTTCCAAAAATGGATTATTAGAACTACATATATTTTTACTAATATATCCAAATAAGACCCAATTCATGTGCATTGAACTAATAGTGAAAAATAAGACTCATAAACCAAAACAAATAAAAACGGTCATACTGTTCATATTCTTAAAGATCACGGACTAATGCATCATACTCCTACGCACTACATTAGTTTTTACCATAACAAAATCTCAAAAATAAAACACTACAATGATACTTGCTTTATATTACTTGGTCCTTACATTATTCACATTATCATAAGCCCCAATGCAGACAAAGAGAAAATATGTAGCAAGCGACACCAACAAAATGAAATCACAACACAGGCTACATAGCAAGTTGAAAAAAGATAAATGCATTTATCATTTTTCGGAAACTGTGAACATCGTGTAAAAAATATAAATACATACCTAGATGATTTAAAAACACTCCATCCAAATCCTTCTTCCTTCAATTTCAACAAACGAGCTTCCATTTTTGGACATAGCACACTAGTCCACTTTAATGCCTCTTCTCTACGATTAGACATTTGCATCATAAGTTTTACCCTAATTCCATCTAAACAAGCAGTAACAGGAAAACTTCTTTCATCCAAAATCCAAGAATTAAAACTCTCAGCTACATTCGAATTATTTTCACCATATCGCTTCCCCGGAAAAAATCTGCCCAATGATCATACGGTTTATCATTCAAGTACTATATAGCTTTGGTACCTCCAATTTCTTTGTACTTGGACATAGCTTTTTCAAACTCATGATGATTAGAAGCTATAGCACAATGCTCAAGTAAATGAGCTACCCAAACACCCCTTCCACTTTTCACAATGCTAGCAATATTATTTTGCATATGACGCAAACAATAAGAATGGTGACTATTTGAATTTTTTTTGGAATACTTAACAATAAACCCTAGCGTCTATCACTTAAAAAAGTTAACATTCTATCACAACTGAGAGCATTCTTTAGGTGTTTTAAAAACCAACTCCAACACTCTTCATTTTCTTTGGGAACAAGAGCCATTGTTAATGGGGAAAAAATGGAAAAAACAAAAAATAATAATTCACTGTTTATGTATTACATTTGAAACAACAAAATGCACTATATTTGAAACAATATTATCTAATAGTAGACAATCACATGAACATTATGCCCTCGGCCCGAATAAAAAGGTAAAAATAAATTTCCTAAAGGCAATTCATCCTTTTTTTCTTTTTTCTAAAAAATTTGCTACTTGAATGTGTAGTCTACGCAGAAAGGATAGAAATTGCAAAGATATGATACATAACTCATGCATAGAATACAAAGAATTATATTCGAACATCTAAAACATATATGCTTTTATCTTTTCTATATGCTATTTAAATCGTTTGTATACCTTACGTAAGAACTTCAAATAAAGAGAAAAATGATAAATATGTTTAACAACTATTAGTATCCATGATATATAAGTAAGGCTTAATATGTTATTTAATTCTTTATATTAAAAGATAAATAAATATATCTTTTTTAACTCCTGTATACAGTAACAATTTGTACATCAAATTAAATAACATTAAACCTTTTACAGCATTTGTTTTGGATCAAATTTACAATAATAAATAGCATGGTGTACATTTAACAATTGTACCTACTTTGTAACTAGTGCAAACGGTACAAAGTAAATAGAATAGAAAAAAAAGAAGATCAAAATCAGTACCTTGATTCCCATTTTTTGTAGTGGCATCCATCAAAATACCACTTCGCCCTGTTAAAAAGGTAGCATCTAAAAACACCATAAGACGACAATAGCTAAATCCAAATATACATGCCTCATAACATAAAAAACTCTCTCAAATTGATTTGTGTCAGAATCCACATCGATACTTGAATAACTATTCGGGTTATTTCTTTCCATTGCCTTCGAATACCAAACTAATTCACTGTAAGATTTCTTTTCATCACCATAAATATCATTCATAACCAATTTCTTACCCTTATAAGTAAAGTAATAGCTTAGCTCCACATCATAATCTCTTCTAAAACTTTTAATGATATCCTTGGTTTTTCTTTTTGGCTCATCATGAATTTGATTGACGATTAAACTTTTCACAAGATCACTATTAATAGTTGGACTACCAAGCGAACGAAATCCACCACCATAAGTATGAATCAAGTGAATATTTTTAACAAACAGTTGGTCCAATTGCTTCAGTTTGCAAGAAGCATAAATCCTAAAAGGAAACTAGCTACAGCACATCGAACTGTCAAACGTTCTTTACAGTTCTTAATATATTGTACTTTAAACCCATTCTTCAAACAATAAGCACTATCTGTTCTGCGGAATCCAATAGCAGAAACAAAATGTTGACCAACCCCAGTAAAAAATTCCATATTTGAATTCTTCTTCAACAACTCATGTAAATCCTTTTGTTGAGCAAAACTAGAATCTAAATCATCATCATAACCTAACATATTATTACTTGACTCACCACCAACTACTGAACCAGACTTGCTACTTTCACCAACAAAACTATCCATCGAATCATTCTTCAACCGTAGAAAAAATACCAAAAATTCTTCCTTTTTAAACCAAGACAAACACAATACAACTTGAAGATCACTATCTGTTTCAACAAAGGTAGTCTTTGATTCTCGAATATAAAAAATATCAAAGCATAATGGACTAAAATTATTCCATTCCTCCCAAATCCTATTCCTAACAGAAGAAATAGATGCATCCAATCCAAAATGAGCACTAAAACAATTGTTATTGAAATCAAACACTACTATAACAGATGAATCACACTTGCAAAAAAAATGTGAACAAAAAATAATTATATGAAACTGATCTTATTTAAAACTTATAGCATAAAATACTACGTAACAAATCATTTTCTATCTCACTTTTTGAAAAAAGATAAAACAATATATTTTTTGCAGATCACAAATCACCAAGAACTAAAGAACAAACAACATCAACTAATTTTATTTCAGATCCAATTCCATACCCAAAAGTGAGTACAAACAGAATTGACTGACAAAAATAACTGCTTTGATTGCTCATACCAAATATGAAGTGATAGTCTAAATACTAAAATCATAATCTAAAATGAATGATGCAACCTGGCTAAATATACAGTGCTTGTATTACCAGAATAAAAGAATACCATTCAGAAGCCATTATTCCAACTACTCAAACAAAACCTTCCTCCAACGGATCAAAACCGCCTCTCTTGATAAGAAATATACAATAACATCATGAACATCATAAAACATCGAATAGAGAATGAAAAACACCAAATAAAATCGAGACTCGCCAAAGAACAAGCAATCCAATAGAGAAAATCGATTAGCCTATCAAATAAAGAAAATCGCCTCACGATTTCCCACAATTAAAGTCAAATTTGATTTGAGAAGAAACTAACGCCTAATTTTTTCAAAAAAAATCAACGACCGCTTTGATTGCACAAGAAACGACCGCCTAATTTCCACGATCGGTAGATTTCAGAAGATACATAGTTTGAGAAGATGAAGACTCACGCCGCACATATGTGCCCTGGAAAATAATAATTTCAACCCCGTGTCTTAAAAATAATTGGGCCGTATAATTAGGCCCTTCACACCAATTTCCACTTTGCAAATATATGCATATTTTTAATTTTGTTGACAAAAATAAGAGATAAAGCATGCTGGTTTCGAATTGACGTGTTAAGCAAAAAGGTCCAAACATGTATTTCTCGAATAACATGATAAACAACAAGCGGTATATAAAATTTAGCTAAATGAAAGACCACAACTAACCTCTTATTTTTGTAAGATTCTTTATGCAGAAGTTGGCAATAAAAATACGAATAGAAAGCAAATTGTTTGCTTTTCTGTTTTGGTCACTTATTTTACATGAAAGGAGGTTTAGGAAGCAACATTATTACCTAAAAATACAAAGAGAAAAATATACTGAAACAACACAATAATGAAATAAGCAAACAATGCAAAAATTATAGTTGATGTTTAAAGATTGTATAACCAAACAGTTAAAACACTTATTCCAGCAACAACCGTTTTTTGCCAATAAAAATCCAATGACAACAAATATGGATTTCATAGTGCAAAGCATTGGGCTAACATCTAGGAATTCAAATGTTATCGAACAACTGAAAAAAATACCTAACCTTGTATTAAAATCAACTCAAATTGATAAATCAATTTTACGTAAATTGAAATCAACTCAAATATACCTTACTGATCCAAATCAATTTTCTAACAAATAGGAATCGACTCAAATTGATAATACTTACCGATAAGAAATAAATTACCTACAATTTATGTGACAGAAAATTATGGAATATAGGGGATCTACTTGCAAGTAGAAGGTGGGAGTCCCTACATGGTCGATGATTGAAGTGCGTCCATGGAAGTGCGGTAGGATTGTTGCGGAGAGCTAGGGTTATCTGCGACAGTCAACTTCGCGCTTGGTAGACAAATAGAGCTTGGTCAAAAATTGAAATCGTGCTTTAGCTTCGTTGAGGGATCGAGCTTGGTCGAGGAATAAAGCTTCGTTGCAGAATCGTGCCTAAAAAGCCTTGAATCATGCTTCGTTGCGGAATCGTGCTTCGGCTTCATGAAGGAATCAGCGTCATTGAAGAATCGCACGGTGATGGAATATAGCGAGCGGTAGAATCGAGCTTTCAGAGTGAAGACCTAGGGGTTAGCGATTGAAGAGAATTCGAGAGTGGAGAAGGGATTTGTCAGTGAAGTGGAGAGGAGTTAGGGAAATCGGAAGTGAAGGGAAAAGCAAAGTATGACGGCCAATAATAAGAAGAGGGAAACAGGTAGAATATGACCGTCAAAATTTTATCTTTCTCAAAGATTGCAGACACACAAGCTATCGCAGACGTTAATGACCACTGATATACTTAACTATAGCAAGGCAGGTATGAATGCCATCCTTGGTTGCAATTAACTTACCATTTTGTTGTAGTGATTAAAGCTAGTAGCTTGTCTTCTCTTTAGAAGAAATTCTACTAGCGTCGCATCCGCTATTGAATTTTCAATAAAAATTATCTCAATTAGTTATAGGAATAGCCAGCTTTATATGATAACATTATGATCATGAGTAGTTGTAGGAGTCAAATTTACTTTCAAGTAGTTATAGAAGCAGCGAGTTTTGTTTGTTATTAGCTGAACTGCGGTTCTATTGAAGCTAATAGCTTGTCTAGGACTGAAGTTTCTTCTAAATGAAGTATTTTTCTATGCGTTATATTAATCTTTATATGATAAAAATGTGATCATTGCAATAATTGGTTCAGTAGCTAATTCAGCTAATAATGTTTACATATAAAATTAGAGGGTAAATTCAGGCATATATTATCTTTTATTATTCCAGCAACTTATCCTACATAAATAAGATTGCTAGCTGACATATTATCTCTGTATATGAAAAATTAACTACAAAATAGTGAAATTCATAATAAAAAATGGTCATCTTAAAAAAGATATTTCAAAGCAAACTAAAGTATAAAATATAAATATGAATTTGTATATAGTCATAGGTACCCATATATAGACATTGTATACACTAAAGCATGTTGAAATCTTGAAATATAGCCTTAGTATTGATAAATGTAAAATAAAATTAAACAAAAATTTTAAATCAACTACCATCATGTGGGGAAAATAGGTAAAGAAATTAAAGGTTTTATTTTTGCTTTTTACTCCCACAAATTCATGTATCATACGCTATATAAATTGTGGCAATTGAAAATGAAAATGTGACAGAAAATAATTAGAGTATATAATATTATTCCATTACATTAGAATGGAACTTTAAAATTAATGAAGCATGAGCATAGATATAAGCATTAGAAAGGGAAATGAATCATTCCTTGTATGCTTAATCATCTTGTACCTATTCTATAATTAATCTATTTTGTATTTAATAAAGTAGAAGGCTGGTCAACTTTGTTTTCCTTTTTCTTACAATTTAGAGAAAATAATACTGGATTCTCTGCTTTTTCAGGTAATAGCATCAATGCATAAGCAACTCAACGTCACAAACACAACGTTCCCATACTTGATTAATACCTCATTCCCCTTGCTTCTTTCTATCAAATTAATTATCATTTGCTCTTCACCTCTTTCCAGTGTCACCTGCTCCATCTTCGAGTCCAAATTTCTCCCTGTCCAGCATAGTAAATCCTAAATCCTGGCCTATGTAAATCTAGAAAGTCTCAAATTCAAATGTAATAATCCTATTCTTTTTATTTGTTTTTAATTTCCATATTTTTCCTAATTTTTTCATTCTGAAATCATATACGATATTTTTAGATAATTTAATTTCTATTGTACCTGATTAGGTATTCGCCAGATATGAGATGATATTCAAAAGAATGTTTTTGCCCGTCTTCTAGTAAAATAAGAGCCATAAACTCTACAAACTTGACTATCTAATGTTTCTTTGTATTATTCATATTTTTTTGGCACTTGAGCTAATCTTTTGATTTATTTCACATAATATTGATTCCAAATATTCAACTGTCTATGAAGTTTTCAGGATTTTGATCATCTTGGATCCACTAATTTCGCGCTGATGCTAGATTCATGTTTTTTTACTAAAAAGTTCAATTTTCTTCTGATCTGGTAATAGTAAATCTATTTAGTTCTGTTTTCTTATCATTCTGAAACTAAAATGTAGCACGATTTCAGACTGTTGTACATTAGAATTTGTTTACTATGAAGCAAGTATTGGACTCTTAGAATGTTCGAAATTACAATGCTACAATATGGTGACCTTAATATCAAGAAAAAGCTCTTAAGATCTTTAGTTTGATAGATCATCTTCCAAGGAATTACTCAACACGTGTTTCTTATGATGATAGGAATGATGATGAGTGGGACAAGACGATGGAAGAGATCTCTGAAAAATGAACTATTCTATAAGTGAAAAGTGATAATAGCTCACTAGATGAGGTACACTTTACGTGAATTTGTAATAGCTTTTGTAATAGATGTATATGTAATGTGAAACAAAGACGAATTGATTGCTAATATCTTATAGTTTCATATCAACAAACCCTTTAGACTATTGTTAAATACGAATAATGTAAATATTCATTTTTGTTAAATGATTCTACCCAACTCTGATCAGATCTTGAACAAAGTATATTCCACTGTTGGAAGAAGGCAACATTTAGCCTTTATAATCCTACATTTAGGTGTAGAATTTGCAAATTCAAAATGTGTTATATTTTATATGGAGCACAAATATTCAGTATTCCACGTGATTTATTTTCCTAGGATCTTCGTATGTTCATTTCCTAGCTGTCCATCTACTACATAAGCTTAACCAAATTCCGCTTAATGGAAAAAAGGATGGGAACAAAATTAAAACTCTAGACATAATAAAACCGTAGAATGGATTGAATCATGTTCATTTCCTCACCATCTACATAAGCCTAAAGTCACAAGCATTATTATCAAACCGGATCCTGGTTTAACCGGTTAACCATCAGCCAATGTTTAAAACCTATTGAATTAACGGTAATTAATAACTAAATTAACGTCATGAATAAAGTGTGTAATTTACCATTCACCAGATTTTTGTTCTGACCCCTCTTCATTACAATTCGCATATACATTTAGAGGGACAAGTAACTCGTGCAAAGCTGGAATGGTTGCTGGTGAAGTCTTCTTATTCGTGCTCAATGCTCATAAGGCAACTAGATATTCAAGGAACGCTATTGATTCAAAGGTAGTAGCTTCAGTCGGTACTTATATTTTATTATATTTCTCTATTCCGCTGTGAGTTTATATTGATCACTTCTGATATACTTTTGTTTATTACAGGTCACTAAAATCTAACGATTTGTATCCCGATGGACTCGAGTTTCGATTTAATCAGAATTCGGACCCATTAAGATGCAGGTTGTTACATAGTGACTATCAAGATTCAAAGTGGAATAAGGTCGTCTTGATCCGTATTGAGCCAATTGAAGACATAAAGCTCTAGTTTGACCACCAACGCCATAAAAAATAAGACGAAGGAAAAGGCTATGAACGTTTTTATTCGAAAAATTAACAATAAACATACTTGAATGAGCCAATAATATCAACAACCCAATTAAGCACATCTGTCTAATGGGGGAAATACTGAGAAAAATGGTTATATATGAGAAATTTCCAACGTCCTATTGCAAAATTAGGGGACGCGGGACTAATCTTTAATAACTCATTGACTTCCTTTTCCATTATAGTATACATACTATGCTATAATTACTTCGTCGCCCATTTTATAGAACAATATTGAACTATAACTTAATTAGAAATCTAAAAAAATACAATTCAGAATCTAATCACCATAAAGTATTACTGAAGATATATTTCAAATGCATTTCTAAACAACATGCTTTTCATATTAATTTTAAATACTTTGGAATTATTCATAGGTAACCTTATAATAAAGTTATGTTTGTAACATAACCATATATATGAAAATGGATATATGCTTGGGTACATGAACATTGTTTAAATCATTCATATTGTATAAGCTGGAGCATATTAAGTTAATATAATAACCGAAAAGTACACATTCCATCCATTTTATCGATTAATTTATCAGAACCTTAAACCCCATATTGGCACCATTCGACTCACAATTTGATCATGGTAATTGTGGAATGAAGTGTCGATTGAAGTGGACTTCAAAAATTTATTAGAGATCATATGCATTGACGCCATTCTTCTAAAATGTCTTACATAATTGCATGTTTTTCATATTGTCAATGGTGCAATAAAAAGAGTAAACCTGTTTAGGGGTGAATGTTCAGTCGGTATGGTTGGTTTTGTGAAAAAAAGTCAAATCATATTGGAATCTAAAAATTTGAAAAACAAACCGAATCCGGTAACTGATTTAATCGAACTTGAAAAGTTGGTAAGAGAAATAATCGTATATTATTATTCAAAAGTTTACCTTACTCAAAGAAAAACATGAAATAAATTTTCAAGAGTTTTTATTGAGTATTTCATTTTGTTTAAAAGAAAATTTGGCTTATTTTCTATAGGTAAACATTGTTTTTATTATTTAACCAATTATAGAAGATACTGTAATGTCACAAATTTTGGTAGTCTAACAGAATCTTGGCTAATTTGGTTAAAACGATAATTGAATAAAATTATTTAACAAACCAAAGTTAAACCAATTTTATTTTGTAATCTAACTGGACCGATTGAAATGAACCGCTTTGGTTGGTTAATTCTGTTTTAACAGAGCATTTCTCAGCCTTTTAACCCATCACACGTAACAATTATTACTTTGATAAGATATATGTACTTATCTTCAACTCAAATTTATCTAGACACTAGTTAGTTATCGCAAACCATTAAGTTATCATCAATCCTGATTTGTTCTTACAAATTTTTCGGCCATATGTATATATTACCTTAATTAGTAATCTTATAGCTTCTACTCTGAATGTATTTAAACTTAATTCTAAAGTCCACGGGTGCGGCGTAGTGGAAAGGGGGCTTGTGTTCTGATAAAAAGACCCAGGTTTGATTCCTACCATGCGCTTCCTTATCATATATAAATTTACCAAGGAGTATGAGGTTTGGATCCACGGACGGCTTTACTATTCCCTCCTCATGAGTTTACCGACCCGTCATGCTCTTCTGGATTTTCAAAAAAAACAAAAAAAACATTTAATTCTAAAAAAATCTAACTATCAACTTCCATGTATGTTGATTTCTAAAAGTTTTAAAAAGTTAAAACAGTACGTTGCTAATAGATTTGCCATGTTTCTTAAAATGTCAACTTAGGGTGCCATCACAAAGATGAAAATATATTGAATCTACATAAATTATTGAATAACTTAAAAATGGTTAAATGGTAGCTTCAAATTCACAAAGTCTACAGGACATATTACGCAATCGCCTTAAAACTTTAGCTGCTTACATCGAAACTTCAGACCTACATCTTAATTCCTAAGCAAACTTCTTTGTTACTAATTAATAAAGTCAAAATGCATAATGCAATTTAACATTGGTAAAGTGACGATCTTCAAATTCTTTTCATTTAAAATTGGGGTATTATTCCCACATACAAATTCTATTCGTTTCAAATTGGTGCTTTCATGGTTTGAAGATGTCTCTTTATGGTTTTAAGGTCATTCTTCTTTTTTGATGTCTCCACCGGCGTCGATGCTCGGCCTATCTCTACATCTTCCATATTGAATTGCGGAGTTATGTTCTTCTCAAGATTTCAACAATGCACAGTTTCTTCTTGCTTCTTAATCGATTTTCCCATTTCGCAAGAATTTGGTGATCAAATAGTGGTTAATATTCCTGAGTTCAACTGTTAATGGAAGCACCACTTAATGTTAGACTGAAATTTGGTCTAACCTAATATGTTGTGGTCATGAAGAGTCAATATGCTTGAATAAGGCTTAAACGCTTATTCAAGTGTGCTATTGTTGAGTTCACATGATGACATTATTATGCAATAGTAATTTGTCGGATTCCTTGGCTAAAAAGTCACAAGTTCGAACATGATCAGCGACCATTAAAGTACCAAATTTGAGCTTTTATTATGCACAAGGTAAAAATGTAAATGATATGAAGATCAGTTTATAATTCTTCCATATAGGGAATACATGCCTACTTATAGAGAACCTTAGCCCCTGGATTCAAGACATTTGTCATTTGGGTAAAGTAAATGGTTATGTTTTGTTGATGTTTTTTGGAATGACATGTGACACAATCTTTCTCTAGCTTCTCTATGATGTTGTGACATAGTTAGTCTAATAGGAGAATGCCACGAGCCAGTTAAGGCATTGATTTTTGGTGTATTTTCAAAGCGCGATAGCTTATAATTATCAACTTCTAATAGCTCAACCAATCAACATGTGATAGCCTTGAAATATCAACATTCAGTAGTTTAATCAATCAACATGCGATAGCCTTGAAATATCAACATTCTGTAGTTTAATCAATCAACATGCGATAGCCTTGAAATATCAAACTTCGATAGCTTAATCAGTCAACGTGTGATAGCCTTAATATATCAAACTTCGATAACTCAACTAAGTCAACATGCGATAGTCCTGAAGTATCAACATTCGATAGCCTAATAAATGAGCATGCGATAGCCTTGAAATATCAACCTTCGATAGCTCAACTAAGTCAACTTGCGATCGCCTTTAAACATCATCCTTTGATAGCTTAATAAATCAATGTGTGAAATCCTTGAAATATAAACCTTTGATACCTTAATCAATCAACATACGGCAAATTTTAAATGTCAACCTTCGATAGCTTAATCAATTAACATGTGATAGCCTTGAATTGCCAACCTTCCATAGCTCAATTAAGTTAGTACGCGATAGCCCCGAAATATCAACTTTTGATAGCTTAATCAATAAACATGCAATAGCCCTGAAATATCAACATTCGATAGCTCAATAAGTCAATACGCAATTGTTTTAAATCATCAACCCGCGATAGCTCTGCCTTTAACTTTATCATGCATTGATTTAATTTGCATCAACTTTTGATAGTTTCATTTGTCAATTTACATTGCTTTGAACAACTCAACTTTTGATAGCCTTATTTATATTCAACTAGAAATTACTACATTATTCTTCAATTCACCAAGGCTCTTTTGCTTATCAACTTGTTATAGCCCTCTTTTATTAACTTGCGATGGTCCTACTCATATCATTCTACAGTAGCTCTATAATGTCAACTTGCCATGGCTTATTACTATCAGCTTACCATAGCATGTTTCTTGTCAATTTGCGATAGTTTCGCTTCAATATGCGATAGCTGATCTCAATGTCTAATAGCCTTTATTCCTTAATTTGTGGTAGTTTCAAAGTGCAATCTTTTTCCCATCTTGTCCATTTTCGGATATTTTGGATGTAACACTTGTCCCCTCTCCTGAAGATTTATTATGCTTTAACTTAAGTAAACTTTTGTTCTTATTTTGTTTTTTCTCTTCTCGGGTTGTCAACCCTTGTTGTTGTGCTTTCCGTCGTTGATCGTTTGTGCTCCTTGACATATAATAACTTCTGGTCTCAAGAATCTTGATTTTTCAGCAAGTTGCTTTACTGAAGAGATTTTTCAACACATAGAGATTTTTACAATATATTTATATTTGTAACAATCATTTTATTGAAAATGTTCTAAGGGGTGTACAAAAAGATTTACCCACCCCTCTCCCCCAATGGAAAAAAAATCCGTAGTTGCACTCGTTTTTTCGGTGACCAATTATCGTTCTTTCACTAGAACCCATTGAAAATGGTTTTTGCTGAACCATCATCGCCTTTTCTTATTTTTCAATAAGTTGTTGATGAATTTTGCAATGCATGAGGAGTAAAATTGCAAACCGTTTTATTTTGGTGGAGTCTTCATAACAGTTTTGTTCTAGGTGAAGTCATACTAAAATTTGCCTCACCCACATCAATTATGAAGTCACTTCAAAGTGTTGTTTCTAGAATGATCGATAACAACACATTTATATGCATTATACAAAATTAATAAATACTAATATAGCTAATAATATATTACAAAAGTCATAGCAATATAAACGTAAAAAGGGTAAAATATGGAGAATGTCGTTAATTCTTTTTCGATGTTGTAAATATGTTTCAGGCTTTAACCCGATTATCGGATGAAATATGAACCCACAGCTACTGGGGGTTTTCAAATTTTTTTGTTCGAATCGCTTCTTCCTCTAGTCATCTGCTGCTTCTCCAACCATTATTACGTTGACTATCTATCATCGGTTGAGCTCGTATTGGTCTCACCACTAGCTGTTTAAACTAGGGGTGACAATTGAGCGGGTTTGGACCAGTTTTTCATGCCTCAAACCAGCCCTAGGTTTTTCAAACACTGATTCGGACCCGTTCTGTAGATCCAGTGCGGATCAAGATTTTTACTCGGAACCCGAAACCGATTCGAGTCAGGATAGACCTGACCCGTCCCAAGACCCGATGAGATTTTACATGTTCATTAAGAATTATATATTAATGTACATATATTTATTTGTTTTATTTGTAAGATACATTCGCTAAATGAAATTGAATATAAAGGATTATCAAATCATCATTATAGTAGTAAAGTGATTTTATGATATATCAGTAGCATGGGTCAGGTTAGGGCGGGTCATTCAAGCCCCAACCCGACCGTAGATCCAGAGCTTCCAAGAGCGGGTCATGGATCCACCCGCTCCGACGGCCCAATGGGACGGGTGTTAGCGGGTCAGAACTAGGGTTGGTCTACCAGTTTTAGACCTTAGATCTGTCCCATTGTCATCCCTAGTTTAAAACGTAAAGCTAAAAGTGAATAGGGTGGATAAAATAGTAAAGAGGGTGATTTGTAATGCAATCAGGATGAACTTGAAAAAGAAAACATGTCACGCCCCACCTTTATGCTCACGCTAGCCAAGGACACTATGGAGTAAAGCCGTCAACTAGCATGAAGAATAAGGCTGTTGAGGAGCGGCCATCCATGTAATTGCTTTGTGCGAGCACCGATATGTTAGATAGTATAACATGCGTTTCATTTCAATCCGACATACCGATACAAACTCAAAACAACTACACAGTGGCTATGTGGTCTTCGGAAACAAACATAGAAATAAACATAACATAAATCAGTCACAGATATTCATATCACAAAGGCGGAAATAGATATGAATACTACACATAGAAGTGTACATCAGAGTAGTGGTCAAATAAGATCCACAATATCACAAAAGATTAGATATAAGTACAACATCAAAGAGTATGTATACATCAAGGAATCTCTGTCTCAAATGTATAACAACAGAAACTACCAATCTAATATAGTCAGACAAAAGTCAGATGATGATGATCCTAGATAAGGAGTCAAGCAGAAGCACCTGTGACATCTCGGTCTGACACGAATATTATTTAATAAGAAAATAATATACAAATCAGTCTAGCTATAAATACCAGATAAAAATGAGATAGAATGAGGGATATGACAGAAACGTATGATAATAGTAATGCCGTACTACGATAAGTATGCATTTGAAAACCAGCCAGAGATTAACCAATATCATAAGAATCTTCTAACAGATCAAAAAGAAAACCATATTCCTTATTTTTATTCACTAAATCACAAATATTGGCAAACACCTCAATGCCAATCGTAAAAGTTGTTAAAACACAAATTCATCAATGCACAAATATTGATAAACTCATCATTGTAAATCACTAAAATTGGTGAGACACAAATTCTAGAAACCATTAATTAGAAATCTAGAAATCACAAGAGGGGGAGGCCTATCACAAAACGGGAGCATGAGAACTCACCAACACGTGCATCAAAAAATGGAATGCTCTTCCACGGTTGCTAACTATCAATTCTGAGCCGAAGCTCCACAAAAAGGTCCGTAGACCATGGGTCGCTACCCCAAAAAATTGAGCCGAATCTCCACAGAAACGGGGTTTAGTCTCCCTCGCAGACAAAGAGACATCGCACATTGCAAATCTAAATCACAAAATGCTCATCATCAATCACCAAGAAGTTTCAATTATACTAAGCTAGTAAATAGGTGAGTTTAGCTTCATGTCCCATAATCACTGGCTTAACTTAAATATTTACGAACAAACTGTAAGTCTCCACTCGAAAGTTGTCACAAGAGTTTCAATCGAACGAGTGTAAGAATTAACCGACAAAATAAAGGCAAGCATTTCATACCACTTGTTTTGCAAAGTCGTTTATGTAACGACCCGTATTTTACGTGTCGATATATCGTATTATTTCTAGGTCGCCAGTGTTGTTTATGTTCTCCCTAGCCTAAGTCGTATGGTAAGTTAACTCGGTTGCACGAGTTAAGTGATAGGCCGATAGCGAGTTAAGGCTTAGCTTAGGTCGTGATGGAGTTAGGTCGTTAGAGCAACCTAAGGTAGTTAGCGACCTATGGTTACCGGGTTATGAGATTGACCGACTCATGGGGTTAACGACCTAAGAGTTAGTGGCTAAGAGGTTCTAACGACCTAAGGAAGTTAGGTCATGGACGACCTAGCAGCTAGGATGATGGTAGGAATGAGCGACCTAGTGATTTTCGTGTTAGGATAGGTCGTAAGCGACCTAAGAGTGCTGGGTCGATTTGAGTTGAGTCGCGTAAGTTAGGCCGACATAAGAGTTTGACCGAGTTAGTGGAGCTAACGGCTTATAGGAGTAGGCGACTTACGGGTCACCGAGATAAGATAGTGACCGACTTAGGAGTTAGTGGTTAGCTTGGGTCGTGAGGGTGATAGGTCGGGTGTAGCGACCTAAGAAAGCTGCCGAGTTAAGATACGACCGACCTAAGAGGGTGAGCGAGTTAGTCGGTGAGCGGCTTAGAAGGTGACCGACCTATAGGGTTAAACGACCTAAGTTAGATCGTTGAGCGACCTAAGGGAAGTGATAGATCGCTGGGTAGATTAGGTCGGCAGGGACATAGGTCGCAAAGAAATTAGGGCGCATGTTTGTGAACCGTTGATGACCTTGAGTCGTAACTCGTAACTCGTTTACGGGTTAGTGGTGGTAGTAGGTCGTAACCCAGTATGGTTAAGTTGTTAGGTTGGACCTAGTTGAGTCGTTAGGTCGTATGCCGTGTACCCAGTTAGGTCGTTGAGTCGTTGGGGTCTAGGTCGGTAGGCCGCTGGGTCGTAGAGGCAGGTTTGTATTAGGTCGTAGGTTGGTATAGGTCGGCAGCGACCTATGTTAGGTCGGGGTTTTTAGGTCGGTAACGACTTAAGTCTGGACGACCTAAGAACGATTTCAGCCTATAAATAGAGGGGTTTGGCTCACTTTTTGGCACCAGTTTTTGAAGCGACGAAGTGCTGCCATTTTGAGAGCTCGACTATAACATTTCTTCATCTTCTTTTCTCCACTCTAATCTAGTTCTAACATCCATCCAAGATCGAAGATCAAGATCGAAGATCCAAGAGTCAAAGTTGAAGATCTTCATCCAACGAAGCTAGATTCCATCGTTTCAAGCAAGATTTCGACGAATCAAGCTTGAATCCTTGCTGTCTAGATCTGAAGTGATTGGTTTTTGAAGTGTTTGGGTGATTCGGTGAGTGGTAGTTACCTCTCACGCGGACCCAAAGGAGTATATTGGATTGGTGGCTTGTTTGAGTGTTAAAGTTAGAGATTTCATGCATTTTTCTTAGTTCCAAGACTAGATTCATTACTTTTTAAGATGTTTACCTATGCAAGTTCAATTAACAAGTTATAGAGAGAAAACCCATGTTTTATATTTGATAGATCTATGCTAGAATCCATGATTTCATATATGTTAGACTTATGCTCATTTATTTACGAAATTGCCATTATCATTGTAATTGTTTATTTAGATCTTGTTTGAATGATTGATTGCTTGGATTAATGTTTGATTTGATTGATTAGTTGATATATAGCTTGATTTGATCAAGTTGGTTGATGATGATTCAAAAGCTAAGTGGAAAGGCTCTTGAATAAGGAAAGCTGCTTGTGGCATATGAAGCGGATGTTGAAGCTCATATGTATGGATTAGATGATGTTGAGATGGGACTTTGCTATGATGCGATGAGGCAAGACATGATGTTGAGATGAGACTTTGCTATGATGCGATAAAGCGAAGCATGATGTGAGATAGCCTTGGTTTAATCCAGATGGGATCATCCCAAGCATGTTGATAACTCGATGATGCGATGCGAGTTGGTTGATAATGGTTAGCTTGAGAGGCGCTTGAGCTAGTATGGAAATAGTCGTCGAGGAGGATGACTAGGAGGCTGAGATCTCATCGTTGTTGAAGGTTCTAGCATGCTCAAAGCAAGAGTACGTTGGAATGGGCTGCGACGACGTTCCAAGCACGGGCTGCGACGACGTGCTAGTACTCTGGGTAGTTGCGAAAATTCCTAGGCACGGGCTGCGACGACATGCGGAGTTATGTCTAGAACCGGGGTTACCATTAGCCCTTGACAGGTGGTCATTCAACTAACGGTGAAATCAAGGCAATGATAACAGTGATAGCCAGAGTCATGGATGTTTGGATGTACCATCATTCGGTCTCGAGAGCGGTGTTTTCTGGGTGCTTATCTGATCTTGGTTTAGGCCTTGGGGGTTTGTATTCGGAAAACATCGACCTTGACTCGAATGATTATTGCTTTACTTTAATTGTCTGCCATGTTATGCTTGCTTCTTCTTAGTGTGTCTGGGGGCTATCACTGTAGAAAGAGGTGGAGTGGGACGGTTTGGTTCCTATTCCTTTTATCCCTTATGCTCTTTTGGTATGTTTGATAGTTGATTTACTGCTCACTAAGACTTTGTCTGACTCAAGGTTTTATGTCTCCTCTTATTACCTTGGGCTGTTCATCCATGTTGGGATGGGCAGACTAGGTGACAGGTGGCAGGTGCTGATCTTAGTGGCTCACGCTGATGATGACGAAGACGAGCAGGAGGCTTTACATATTATTTTCATATTCTATGTACTGGATATTCCGCTATTTGTTGATTACTCTGAGTGCTATGTAGTGAGGCTTCTTGTATTCATGATTCAGACTATGTATAAAGCTATTATGATTAGATGATGATATTCTGTTCTATGGGAGCTTCACTATATTATATTTCTCTATTGTATTTTATCCATGCGCTGTGAGTTTTACGATAGAGTCTGCGATGTTTATTTTACCCTTGACGGTCACTCATGGTTGCTTGGCACACTTTCAGCGCACCATTCCCTTGTTTCCGTGCGGGAGTCATGGGCGGTCGTCACATTTGGTATCAGAGCTTTGGTTAATCGATTTTGGCCAACGCTCGCTGACATAACTACGTATGAGAGACGTAATTGTATTTTGATGAATGATTACTATATATAATATAGTAGTTTAGAAGGATTTGAACTCCTTATGCAGTTGTTTCTCAAGGTGTTCTAAGTCATTCCTTTTTGTAGATATTAAGGATGAGTCGAAGGGGGAGACCAGCTGCTAGGGAAGGCCGTGCTGCTAGGGAAGCTGTTGATTATGCTCCTATGTTTGAGGCCATGATGACTTCGATCATGAGAAGGATACCAGCCTCGGGGCCATCAGTAGATGTTGGGGTTCAAGTTCAAGCTCCAAGACCAGTGGATTTTGCTAAGCTTTGCATGGACTATACTTCTCTTGGAGGAAAGGTTTTCTTGGGAACGGAATCAACCATTGAAGTGCAAAGATGGATTGATGCTTGTAGAAGGATCTTTGGAGACTTGGGAGTTGAGGATGCAACTAAGAGGAAGCTTGCATCAAGGCAACTTCAAGGGAGAGCTTCGGATTGGTGGAATTCTATCACCATTGATACTCCGGAGGAGGAGATTACTTGGGAGCAATTCCAAGCTAGATTTGAAGCTAAGTTCATCTCTACGGCTCAGAAATCTGTCTTGTTTAAAAAGTTTGTGGAGCTCAAGCAAGGTGGAAGACCCGTTCTTGAGTATGTTTCTGAGTTTGAAGCCTTGTCCAAGTATGCCAGATCGTATATTGATTCTCCCTATCAGAAGAATGAGAAGTTTGTGACCGGTTTGGATGCTTATCTTGGAAGACAGTTGGTGGATCATCTGGACGATCCGTTTGAGAAGCTTGTGGAGAAAGCTCTCAGGAATGAGAATTTGTTTCCTAGGGAGAGTTCTGTTGTTGCTGTAACCAAGGAAGGGTTTAAGCCACAGAAGGGTGGAAACAAGAAGAGGAAGCAACAGCAACAGCAACAGAAGGGTAAGGATGGCCAGATGAAGCCGAAGGGCGAAATGACTTGCTATAATTGCCAGCAGAAGGGCCATCTCTCCAAGGATTGTAGGAATCCAAAGGCGCCGGCGAAATGCTACAACTGTGACAAGCCATGGCATTTCAGGAAAGATTGTCCAGAACCGAGGAAGGACAGGCAGATTGTGCAAGCTTATTCTTTGGGAGCTGTGCCGTTGTTTTCAAAAGCTTTTACTGCTGAAGAGGAAGGGAAGAGTGTGGTGGTTCAAGGTACTCTTTCCATTTGTGGTGTTCCAGTTAGAGTGTTGTTTGATACTGGAGCGTCGCATTCTTTTGTTTGTGATGATCTTGTAGGCCGGTTAGGTTTGGAACCGGATATTGTTGATAGGCCATTGGTTGTGACTAATCCAATTGGGGGTTTGTCATGTTTGTGTATGATATGCCGTGGTCTAGTTGTGACGAGTCATGATTGCTCTTTTGTTTGTGATTGTTTTGTTCTGAACTTTGCGGGGTTCGGAATTATTTTGGGTATGGACTGGCTTAGGAAGTATGCGGCAGGGATTGATTGTGAGAGGCTAGAGGTGACAGTCGGGAATGTGGAAGGGCGAAAAGTTGTGATACGATGTAAGCATGAGGAAGGCGTCTTCATGAGCTTCATGTATTCGCTGGTTGTTCCACGGGATGGACTGTCATCGGTGCCTATTCTGAATGGATTTGAGGATGTCTTTGACGAAGTCAAAGGATTACCGCCGCATAGGGAGATCGAGTTTCGTATCGATCTAGTTGAGGGAGCCAGACCTGTTGTGATGCCTCTTAGGCGGATGGCGTCTAGGGAGCAACAAGAGTTGAAGGTGCAAGTTGATGACCTTTTGCGGAAAGGATTCATTCGGCGTAGTGTGTCCGAATGGGGTGCACCAGTTGTGTTCGCAACCAAAGCGGATGGATCGTTGAGGTTGTGTGTGGATTATCGTGAGCTGAATAAGGTGACTAAGAAGAACAAGTATCCATTGCCGAGAATAGATGACTTGTTTGATCAGCTTCACGAGGCTAAGGTGTTTTCTCAGATGGATTTGGCAACGGGATTTCACCAGTTAAGAGTGGCAAAGGATAGTGTGCCGAAAACTGCTTTCAGGACACCATCCGGTTTTTATGAGTGGCTGGTAATGTCGTTTGGATTGACTAACGCACCGGCATATTTTGTGGATCTTATGAATAGAGTATTCAGAGATCAGTTGAACAAGTTCATACTTGTGTTCGTAGATGATATTCTGATTTATTCCAGAACTGAAGAAGAGCACAAGACGCACATGCGTTTGGTTTTGGAAATCTTGCGGAAACATCAGCTGAAGGCTAAGTTTTCGAAGTGTCACTTCTGGAAGAGTGAAGTGAGGTTCTTAGGCCATGTTATCTCTGGTAATGGAATAGCGGTTGATCCCGCTAAGGTGGCAGCAATCCAGGATTGGGTTAGACCTAAGAATGCATCTGATGTGAGATGTTTTCTTGGATTAGCAGGATATTATCGTCGGTTTATCAAAGACTTTTCCAAGATAGCTGCACCATTAACAGGATTGACGAAGAAGAACCAAATGTTCAGTTGGGATGCTAAGTGTGAACAAGCTTTCGTAATCCTGAAAGAGCGACTGACAAGTGCTCCTGTTTTGACCATCCCTAGTGGGAATGATGAGATGGTGGTTTACACCGATGCATGTGGTACTGGACTTGGAGCAGTGCTAATGCAGAAAGATAAAGTTGTTGCGTATGCTAGTCGACAACTGAAGCCGCATGAAAGGAATTATCCGACACATGATTTGGAGTTAGCGGCGATTGTATTTTCTTTGAAGATGTGGAGACATTATCTTTTGGGAGTTCGATTCGAGTTGTTTACAGATCATAAGTCGTTGAAGTATCTGTTCCCTCAAAAGGATTTGAATCTTCGACAGCAACGGTGGCTAGAGTTCTTGGCATCGTATGATTTTGGTATAGCCTATACTCCGGGAAAAGGTAACGCAGTGGCTGATGCGTTAAGTCGAAGACATGTCGGATTGGGAGCCATGTTTTCGGAATGGAAGAATCTCGAGTATTTGGCTGGATTTGACTTTAGGCCTAGATGTGAATTGGAACCTGAGATGTTGGCAAACTTATCGATAAGGCCTACTCTTGTGGAGAGAATTGGCGAGAGCCAAAAGCGAGACGATAAGCTTGTCAAGATTATACGAGATTTGGAATCTGGATTGAATCCACAAAAAGGTAAAGGATTTGAAGTCGATCGAGAGGGTTGGCTTCGAAAGCAAGGACGACTAGTTGTTCCCGATGTAGATGGATTGAGAGATGAAGTTCTTAGGGAAAGTCATCACTCGAAGTTGACAATTCATCCAGGAGGAAATAAAATGTATCGGGATATGAAGAGAACCTATTACTGGGAAGGTATGAAGAAGGATGTTGGAAATTTTATTTCCAAGTGTATGAACTGCCAGTTGGTGAAAGCTGAGCAGAAGAAGCCTAGTGGATTACTTCAGCCATTAGAGGTTCCTACATGGAAGTGGGAGCAAGTGTCGATGGATTTTATCGATGGCCTACCTAGAACCAAGGCGGGAAATGAAGGGATTTGGGTCATCGTAGATCGGTTGACCAAGAGTGCAAGGTTCATTCCTGTTCGATCGACTAGGACTGCATCGAAGTTGGCTGAGCTTTATGTTAAGTGGATAGTTCGATTCCATGGTGTTCCGAAGAGTATAGTGAGCGACCGAGACCCATTGTTCACTAGTGGATTTTGGAAGAGCTTCCAGGAAGTTTTGGGAACCGAGTTGTGTTTGAGTACAGCATATCATCCCCAAACAGATGGTCAGACTGAGAGAGTTAACCGAGTTTTGGAAGATCTTCTCAGAGCTTGTGTTTTTGATTTCGGAGGATCGTGGGAAGATCATCTTCATTTGGTGGAGTTTGCGTACAATAACAGTTACCAATCAAGCATTGGTATGGCACCGTATGAAGCGCTGTATGGAAGACCGTGTAACTCTCCGACATGTTGGTTGGAAACTGGAGAAAAGCTAATACTTGGGCCAGAGATGATTCGTCAGACTACGGATTGTATAGAGATCATTCGGCAACGAATGAAGGCAGCCCAAGACCGCCAGAAAAGTTATGCTGATAAGCGTCGTAAGGATTTGGAATTCGACGTAGGTGATATGGTTTTAGTGAAGATTTCTCCACTGAAGAATGTTATTCGATTTGGAAAGAAAGGAAAGTTGACTCCGAGATTTGTTGGACCATTTCCGATCATCGAGCGAATTGGAAAGCTCGCTTATAGATTGGAGTTACCGGAAAAGATGGCGTGTGTGCACAATGTTTTTCATGTATCTTATCTACGGAAGTATGTGCACGACTCAAATACGGTGGTTTCTACTGATAGCTGTGAAGATTTGGAGGTTGATCCAGTTGTTAGAAGACCTCGTAAGTCGCTTCGTGTTGTTGAAACCGACACGAAACAGCTTAGGAGGAAGACGATTACGTTGCTCAAGATACAATGGAGTGATGATGTTAACGACTGTACGTGGGAGGAGGAAGAGAGGATGAAGGCAGCTCATCCTGAACTCTTTAAGGTATGGCCCTAAGGTGTCGTGACATCTCATGAATTTGTAACTTGTTCTAATCTTAGAATTCTGCATGCTAGGCTAGAATTGGATGCATGGTTTGTTGATTGCTACGGATGGTAGGCATGCGGAATAGTTTTGGTTGCTGTTGTTTGCTTGGAATTTCGGGGGCGAAATTCCTAAGGAGGAGAGAATGTAACGACCCGTATTTTACGTGTCGATATATCGTACTATTTCTAGGTCGCCAGTGTTGTTTATGTTCTCCCTAGCCTAAGTCGTATGGTAAGTTAACTCGGTCGCACGAGTTAAGTGATAGGCCGATAGCGAGTTAAGGCTTAGCTTAGGTCGTGATGAAGTTAGGTCGGTAGAGCAACCTAAGGTAGTTAGCGACCTAGGGTTACCGGGCTATGAGATTGACCGACTCATGGGGTTAACGACCTAAGAGTTAGTGGCTAAGAGGTTCTAACGACCTAAGGAAGTTAGGTCGTGGACGACCTAGCAGCTAGGATGATGGTAGGAATGAGCGACCTAGTGATTTTCGTGTTAGGATAGGTCGTAAGCGACCTAAGAGTGCTGGGTCGATTTGAGTTGAGTCGCGTAAGTTAGGCCGACATAAGAGTTTGACCGAGTTAGTGGAGCTAACAGCTTATAGGAGCAGGCGACTTAAGGGTCACCGAGATAAGATAGTGACCGACTTAGGAGTTAGTGGTTAGCTTGGGTCGTGAGGGTGATAGGTCGGGTGTAGCGACCTAAGAAAGCTGCCGAGTTAAGATACGACCGACCTAAGAGGGTGAGCGAGTTAGTCGGTGAGCGGCTTAGAAGTTGACCGACCTATAGGGTTTAACGACCTAAGTTAGATCGTTGAGCGACCTAAGGGAAGTGATAGATCGCTGGGTAGATTAGGTCGGCAGAGACATAGGTCGCAAAGAAATTAGGGCGTGTGTTTGTGAACCGTTGATGACCCTGAGTCATAACTCGTAACTCGTTTACGGGTTAGTGGTGGTAGTAGGTCGTAACCCAGTATAGTTTAGTTGTTAGGTTGGACCTAGTTGAGTCGTTAGGTCGTATGCCGTGTACCCAGTTAGGTCGTTGAGTCGTTGGGGTCTAGGTCGGTAGGCCGCTAGGTCGTAGAGGCAGGTTTGTATTAGGTCGAAGGTTGGTATAGGTCGGCAGCGACCTATGTTAGTTCGGGGTTTTTAGGTCGGTAACGACTTAAGTCTGGACGACCTAAGAACGATTTCAGCCTATAAATATGGGGGTTTGGCTCACTTTTTGGCACCAGTTTTTGAAGCGAGAAGTGCTGCCATTTTGAGAGCTCGACTACAACATTTCTTCATCTTCTTTTCTCCACTCTAATCTAGTTCTAACATCCATCCAAGATCGAAGATCAAGATCGAAGATCCAAGAGTCAAAGTTGAAGATCTTCATCCAACGAAGCTAGATTCCATCGTTTCAAGCAAGATTTCGACGAATCAAGCTTGAATCCTTGCTGTCCAGATCTGAAGTGATTGGTTTTTGAAGTGTTTGGGTGATTCGGTGAGTGGTAGTTATCTCTCACGCGGACCCAAAGGAGTATATTGGATTGGTGGCTTGTTTGAGTGTTAAAGTTAGAGATTTCATGCATTTTTCTTAGTTCCAAGACTAGATTCATTACTTTTTAAGATGTTTACCTATGCAAGTTCAATTAACAAGTTATAGAGAGAAAACCCATGTTTTATATTTGATAGATCTATGCTAGAATCCATGATTTCATATATGTTAGACTTATGCTCATTTATTTACGAAATTGCCATTATCATTGTAATTGTTTATTTAGATCTTGTTTGAATGATTTGTAACAGCCCGCATTTTGGACCATTCAAATCGACACTAAAACCGTACATGTCTGACTTGAATAATTCAAAATACCGAATTGTTAATTTAATTTGGCAAACTTAAAATATACAGTAAATAAATCAAACACAGATCACAGACACAGAGTAATATAATGCAGCGGAATAAAAAAAATAGTAGTTCATGAAGCTACTACATACATCGGGGTTGGAGAAATAAAATACATCAGAATATCCCAGTTGCAGTGAAGTCTCCAGTACGAGCGGAAGACTTCTTTGAACCAATCAACTGGATGACCGGAAGGATAGATAGCTGGATCTTCAAACAAAGCTCCAACTTCGAAGATGAGTCTTAAATGCTGTATCAACTCAGTCTGACCCGAGCGTAAAGCAAAACACAAAACACTCGAGTCAGGATTAACATTCTTATATCAATAAATCCAACTCAAGTGAAATATCAACTGAAATACAAATAACTTAAAGGATGTTTGGGATAACCATCCTCTAAGGGTCCATGGAACTATCTACAAAGTAGAAATATACACTATAACACCGTGGCCATTCCCTTTATTTGTACTTCAAACCAAATATCATTTTACTTCAATTATCCCTACATTTCCCAAAATAGTATTTACATATTTTTTTATAATTTATACAGTAAAGTATTTTCAATTTTAATTCAACTCAATTCTAAAAATAACCACTTCAATTTTATCGATCTCAAATTCGGATTTGTAATCACAAAATACCCCTTTATATTCCAATATATTTCAAGACGTTAAGTATTCAACGTTTCAAACTAAATTTTTATTCAATTTAGTTTTCTAAATAATAAATTCAAATTTAGTTCAACCTAAATTTTCATTTTAATTCAATTTAGTTTCTAAATAACAAATTCAACTATATTGATTTCAAATACAGATCTGAATCTCAAAATAAACCATTTAAATTCCAATATAGTTCAAAGCTTTAGTATTTAAATGTTCAATTTAACAGTTTCATATAGATCTCGATTTAACCTCGTTATTATTTAGTCTTGAAATACTCCCTCATTAGATACAATATCATTTAAGTAACCTTAAATTACATTTTACTCAATATTTTCTTTAATTTATTTAAATGTGAAATATTCATTAAATCACATAAATCAAAAATCCAGTTAGAAAATCATACCTTTAAATTTCCCATTCAAAACTTCAAATTGATTTAATTAAATAAATCCTCATTTAAATACCATTTTTAATAAACCCAATTTATCTCTCAATCTTAATTATTTAATTTATTACAAGAAAATCTATTTGAAATATAGATTTACATAAATACTCAACCATATTATCCGTATTAAATTAATCTAATTTAAATCAAATATTACGACTAAATCTATATATAAAATTTCCATTTATATAATATCTTAAGAATCAATATTATTTAAACCATATAAATTTTTCCAAAATTATAAAAATTATTTTCAGAATATTTATATGGACCAACGGTGTCTGTATATATTTCCTATCATATAGTCTAGTGCTACGGATATTTATCATTTCAATCCGTACACTAAATATATACGGGCGGATATCATTTCAACCCGTAATCCCAAATTCAATTAACTGAAAATCGCTTGGGTTTATCATTTCAACCCATAACAATTTTCTCCTATTCTAAAGTCCGTTCGGGCATGTATCATTTCAATCCATAGTGATTTCTAAACTACAGGGAACTTGCAGAGTGATAACAGATAATACAATAAAATAACAGGCATATATCATCAATAACAATATAATATAAACAACAGGATATGGTGTCATATCCTGCAGGTGAACAGTTACAGATAATAGCGTATATAACAAATTTAAATAACTACAGCAGCTTATTTCAATTGTCGTTTCAATTGAAATCAATATTTAATGAATAAAAGAATGTTAATCGTGAGTGATTGCTCACCTTTCGAGGTTAGAGAGATAGACAACGTAATAGGCTACGATTTGAATTGCGAAATGACCGATCCAATTGACGATTTTCAAAGCAAGTCGAAATTGGTACGAATTTGACGAACGAAGCTGGTAAATAGGAATTGACGAAATCAAATCAGAACTTGATTGATGAGATAATTTGATGCATGTGAACATATATGTATACATATATACATATATAACTCTATATCTAAAAAGTCATTTCTAAATTCAAACGCATCCTAAATTTAGATATATATATACATATATATATATATATACATATATATATATATATATATGTAAATAAAATCATTGTTTTAAAATAAAAATCATTTATATAAAAATAAAATCAAATATTTTCAACAATATATATCACCTAGACTATACTTAATAAAATCCTAGTATATACATATGAACCGGTTATATACAAATAAACTAATATATAAAACAAAGCTGAGTACATACCTACCATATTAAAATGAAATGCACAAAACCGAAATCTAAACACTTATGCACTATAACTATATATACCAAATATGCACATCCTATGAACCCAGGTGCTCGGCTTGAAAAACATACAGATGGATCAATATACATGGTATTTTGTAAATATAAGTTTCAGGAAAAATGGAAGCAACTTCCCAGATTTGAAATAAATTTATAACCTTTGTAACTTTACATATATAGATATATTTTTCAACGACACAATAAATCTGAAGAGAAAAAAAAATAAAAAAAAAAATAAAAAAATCAAAGCGTACTATATTTATATAGTAATCTCTCTTCCCTTAACATACGGCTAACTAAAACCTTATAACCCATTAAATTATATCATTGAACATATTAAAATATTATATAACATATAGTATAAACTGTTCAACATATTTATAAATAGTCATGACTAAAATTTTAAAATTTGTACTATCACCTACTCAATACGGTCTAGTATGGACATATATTATATTTGAACAACATCTGACATATATAACAATATAAATCTATAAATAAGCTAATTATATACGACATAATGCTGTAACCCTATAACTTTTGAATTTACACATACAAAGTATATATATATAAGAGCTAATAAAATAATATGCATCATTCTATGCATACAAACTTACATCAGATGGAAGAAAAGGGAGAGAAGGCATTTGCGTGGGTATTATGATGGCTTTAGGAAAACAGAGGGAGGGTGATAAGAGGAGGGGAAGAAGCATAGGCTCACACATGGGAAACTCCAGAAGATAAAGAAACAAAATGAGATCCACCTTTTTATATGTATACGTTACTGTATAAGTTGTTTTCTCAATTGAAAAGAAAGTGAAGAGATAGTGGTTTTATAAAGAGGAATGAATAATTCACGCACATAAAAAAAACGTACCGTATAAAAATCAAGTGAAACGTACAAAAAAAATAAATGAAATGGCAACGGTCAACGTTTTGATTTGGTGAATAATTAAAGCAAATTATGATTGTGGTCCAGGCTGTGCGTTTAAATTTTGAAACGGAAGAAAGAAGTAAAGTCACAATATACCGTACCGTTACAATGTTATATTTATTTTTAAAAAGGAAACGTTCCCTTTATTTTTCTCAAACAATCTTTTATTTTCCTTAAAATGCTTATTCATTACTTGCAATTCATAAATGTAAACATTCTTATATTCTAAAATGATCAACTTATACAACATTAAATCCATTCTTATATTTCCAAATAATGTACATTCCAAATAAAAAAATTCTTACATTAAATTTATTAATTGCACTTTGTTTCTTTTTCCTTTTTTAATTGAATGATTTCAATAAATTTATTTCTAACTAATTTTAATCTTTCACTTCAAAATAGACCCTAATTGATGAAATCAATTTAATAAATGTATGAACATTGTAATCCTTATTTATAGTCATGCAAATACGTTTATAAAATTACAGTATCCAACACGCATTAAATTGCATACAGAATAAACGTTTTTCTCTATCAATCAATATTCATTTAACTCATCATTGAAGCTGGCATTTATTATTCCAATTCCTATTATTAAATTATATTATAATACGCGTTAGAACCTTCCACATAATTGATTCATTGTAGTTTATTGTTTAGAATTTTATTTATGGTCCAACTTATGATCTAATAACACAGTTAACATTTATTTAAATTTCATTATATTAATATACTCCAATTTTCATCCTTTTGTATTAACTACTATATTTCGATTTTATTGAATTTTGGTCAATCTCACACATTAATTATAATTAAATTCTCAATTATTTATTTACGTTGATTTCATTCTCTTATTAAATCAATCATTACCTTACATACATAGTCAACATCAATATTTTACCATTTCATCTTACCTTTCATTTATGTAACGTTTTATTTCATTGATTGTAATAAATTCACTTATTAAAATTTCCAATTCCAATAAATTTGAGTAAACTGATTTTCATCCTTTTATTCAAATCAAAAATTTACATTGGTTATATTGTATAGAATCAACTTTTTACCGTTATCAATTAAACCTACATTAACTGCACTAATTAAGGGAATTGATTACCATTTATTTCCAATTAATTTAATTGACCAAATAAATAGATAATATAATAATTGTCACAGTTAGCCTTTAATTACATTTTATATGTTTATTACCTACAAATAAATGTTACCATTTATTTCATAACACTAATTTTATTCAATTTCCATTAACGATATATTATTTCACTAATGAATTAAATATTTACATTCTTATTCCTATGTTCATTTTATAACCAAGTATAACCTTACACGATTTCAATTAATTGGAATTCCATTCAAATTGTTAATACTTAGCTTTAATTAACATTGTTGCATTTCATTTTAGTATTTTTCCAGTTATAAATCTTAAATTTTAATTTCTTCCAACATTTAGTTACAAAAGTCTTATTAAATTTACTATTTTTAATAGTCGAAAATTATGGGTCTTTACACTCTCCCCCACTCAAAACTTTTCGTCCCCGAAAAGGAAAAAAAAGGGAAAGAAGGAATTAAGTAATCAATATATTCAAAAAATTAAATTTAATATAGTATTCATTTAATTATTTACTTTAATTATCAATAGCTTCAAACATTAACTTGAGTTCATAATTCATTGCTTACAATATTCATTTTCTATTTCATTTTATTTAGTAGCACTACATTTATAACTCAGGTTTATAACTACTTTCATATCAAGTTTCTTATTTATAAAAGTAATTCACTGAACACTTCCATTACATAAGTTTTACTTGTAAAATTCTCCATTACCTATTCTTTTAACATTCCAACTTTTTAATTGGTAAGTTATATATATGTCTTTAAGAATGCAATTGAAAGTTACACAAGTCTATCTTATTTTGTTTTAGTAAATAAATGTTCAATAGTTATCATTTATTATTTTCATATCCTTTTTATTTACAGGTTACAAATTCTAAATTTCTTATATACTTCAGTTATAGTCTAACATTTAATTTCTTATTTTCATTAGAGATTTAAGTCATTAATGAATAATTTCATAAAATATTACTTAAGCTCCTACTGCCTTGCCTAAGTTTACAACTTAATTCTATTATAAATAAAAAAAATTAAGTTTTTGCTATTCGCTCTTGAAGAGGAAAGAAATATTTCATTATATCTAAAAATTCAATTAAAACATTTAACCTCATTCACTTAATAAAAATATAAGATATATTTAAAACATCC
This sequence comes from Allium cepa, assembly GCA_030765085.1. Taxonomy (NCBI): domain Eukaryota; kingdom Viridiplantae; phylum Streptophyta; class Magnoliopsida; order Asparagales; family Amaryllidaceae; genus Allium; species Allium cepa. The sequence goes on from CM060929.1 coordinate 204,548,269, forward strand.
TCATTGCATTATGCAAAGATTTTTTTTTTAAAAGTCTAAAGCAGTGTTAGAAATTTATATCAAAACATTATAATAAACCTTAAAATAAAGTTCCTTAAATCTGATAATTTATAAATTTATTAGTTTTATCTCAAGATACTTTTCAAACATTAATAATAAATCAATAATCATTTACTTTAAATATGTTTTATTGAATTATTAACTTCTAAAGTATTTATAACACTAAAAATTTATTGTTAAACCATGCAGTATATTTACAACAATATTTTAAAAGAATATATTTGAAAAGGAAGAAGGTAGATTCGGAAAACAAAATCTAGCTCAATAACTAAAGCTGAGCGGATAAGGTAGATTCAAAAGAATAGTATCGGGCACGAATAATTAATTTCAAACCATAAGAAATTTAATTTCAAAACTAATACAGAATTTTCTTGTGGAAATACCTTTATAATAAAATACTTTTATTATCAAAACAAATTTCTATTCGAAAATACTTTTATAACTCGATGTTTCAACAAGTTTATCCTTGTTCTTGCAGACTCTGGCCATGCGTTGATCAAGCGCAAAGCTAGAATTCTTCAAGTACTTAGTAGACCCATTTCAACACCCAGTGAAAATACTTGAAAAACCTTTAAAAACAGATATGGAAAGTACAATCCAAATAAAACAACCAAACCAAAAACCTTTGTCCGATCATGGTTCGCAGATACACAATGGTTACGCCTGGATCCCCCAGGAAAAAATCCGTATCCGTAAGCTTTCTCAGCCCTGCGAGTTACGCCATGATGACTAGTAGAGTGCAGGATACACAATGGTTACGCCTGGATCCCCCAGGAAACAATCCGTACCCCCAGGCAAGACTCAGCCAGGCACTTGCGCTACTATTCGCGACCTACACAGATTGCAGGATACACAATGGTTACGCCTGGATCCCCCAGGAAACAATCCGTACCCCCAGGCAAGACTCAGCCAGGCACTTGCGCTACTATTCGCGACCTACACAGATTGCAGGATACACAATGGTTACGCCTGGATCCCCCAGGAAACAATCCGTACCCCTAAGCAAGACTCAGCCAGGCAATTGCGCTGTGCATTCACGAGAAGAAGAAAAAAAACCATGGGTTACGCCACGGTGGGAACACTCGAGTATTACATCCGGAAAACCAAAAATCAGAGAGAATAGTATCGATAGAATGAATCCACGATGTGGCCACAAAGCGGATATCAAGCAGAAGGCACTTTCCATATCTTTACTTCGAAAATATATATCATATAGTACCTTTTCAAATCACTTTCAAATATCATACTTATATAAAGTCCATATATATAGGATTCTATTTTTTCCCAATCGGATACTTTCCAAATCAATAGTAGATCAAATCATACTTATATAGACTTCGATTATATAAAATCTCTTTCCAAATTGAGTACCTTTCAAATCAATAGATTTCAAATCAACTTCATACTTATACAAATCCATTTTATATAAGCTCGACCACTCCCAAATCAAGTACTTAATAATATAAGGTTCTCAATTTCAAATTATTTCAATATCAATTCAGTTTCAAAATCATATATGATTTCACCAATTTTCTTCCAAATTAAATATCTAAAGTCAAACAAATACATTTCCAAAATCACCATATAAGTACTGGTTTTTAATTCCAATTTAATTTCAAAACCAAATATTTTTCTCAAAATCAATTATACTCAAAATGGTTTCCAAATTTATAATTATCCCTTTAAAACTTTTAAACTATCTATTTCTATTTGAAATATTCAATTTACCTTTCTGAAAACCATTATTCAAAACTATTTTTTTCAAAACATTTCAAACTAAATTTATATTCTTTATCAAACATTTTATACTCTTCGAAATTTCTTAGTTTTTAAAACTTTAGACCTTGACTTGGAAGTGTTCGAACCTTCAAAATAATTAGGGAGATCAAATTTTCAATTCAAGAGTTGAAAATCAACAATAAATCAATAAACCGATTATTAAATCCGAAAATCGAGGACTGAATACCGGTCTCATTTTAAATTGTTTCAAATATATACTTATATCTTTCTAAAATATCAAATTATACTTCGGAATTTGAAATCAAAAACGGTTTTACAAAAACACTTGCATAGCGAAGCTATTAAAGTGGCCTCTCCCTCACTCTGAAACTCGAAAATCAATGTCGATGATGCGTGCACTCATCACCGAAATTATTCTCAAGCGACATAAGTGAGTTCTGGACTTCTATTTTCTTGGAAACTTCTTTGAAATTTCTTTAAAATTATTGGAATTCATTTGAGCTCATTTGAAACATTTCTTATTCAAAAAAAATAATAATTTTAAATCGTATTATTTATATATATTTTCCAAATCTTAAAACCAATTTCAAAATACCGGAATTCAATTCTCGAATTTCAAATTTAACACTTCAGTTATAAATCATTTTTATATAAATCAATTTCTTAAAATTTTTCAAAATTTCAAATCCTTTCAAAACCCTTTTTTTATATATATAGAATAACATTTCTTATTTGTTTTGTATATAGGTATATAATCCTTATGGAAAACATTTTCACTTTTATATATAGAATAAAATCATAGTTATCAAAATAATAATTTCGATATTTAAAACAAATTTCAAAATGCAAACATACCCGATTTTCAAAGGATAATTTTAAGAATGGATTTCAAAACAAAGATAGAGATTTGAATTAGAGGAACTCCAATCCATAGAATTCTGATTCGAAGATAGACTCGATCGAAGATGAGATAATTAAATTACAAAATAGAAGATGGATATACTTCTATAAATCGCGGGCGACCTTAACCGGGTCAATCGTGATTTCAGGAATATGATTGATGCGGAATTCTAAGGCAAATCGACATTCGATCGCCCGATATAGAATTCGGCATACCTAGATATAGCAGCATTGTAAACCGAGGATACATGAATCTTCGGTGAATCAATGCCAACTGAAAAGGAGTTTCACCCCTTTTTCAAATCATTCAGTGAAGTTATGGAATACTCTAGAATCGAACGAATATAAATAGGGAGAGACAAGAATGAATTTCGAAACTGAGGGACATTCCAAAATTCAAAGGAAATCGAGTCAAAAAGGAAGAGATTCAACTCGAATGAAAGTGATTCTGCAAATAAATTTACCATATATGCTAAGTTTGCCTAGAGCCAAAGCTCTGATACCAACTGTAACAGCCCGCATTTTGGACCATTCAAATCGACACTAAAACCGTACATGTCTGACTTGAATAATTCAAAATACCGAATTGTTAATTTAATTTGGCAAACTTAAAATATACAGTAAATAAATCAAACACAGATCACAGACACAGAGTAATATAATGCAGCGGAATAAAAAAAAATAGTAGTTCATGAAGCTACTACATACATCGGGGTTGGAGAAATAAAATACATCAGAATATCCCAGTTGCAGTGAAGTCTCCAGTACGAGCGGAAGACTTCTTTGAACCAATCAACTGGATGACCGGAAGGATAGATAGCTGGATCTTCAAACAAAGCTCCAACTTCGAAGATGAGTCTTAAATGCTGTATCAACTCAGTCTGACCCGAGCGTAAAGCAAAACACAAAACACTCGAGTCAGGATTAACATTCTTATATCAATAAATCCAACTCAAGTGAAATATCAACTGAAATACAAATAACTTAAAGGATGTTTGGGATAACCATCCTCTAAGGGTCCATGGAACTATCTACAAAGTAGAAATATACACTATAACACCGTGGCCATTCCCTTTATTTGTACTTCAAACCAAATATCATTTTACTTCAATTATCCCTACATTTCCCAAAATAGTATTTACATATTTTTTTATAATTTATACAGTAAAGTATTTTCAATTTTAATTCAACTCAATTCTAAAAATAACCACTTCAATTTTATCGATCTCAAATTCGGATTTGTAATCACAAAATACCCCTTTATATTCCAATATATTTCAAGACTTTAAGTATTCAACGTTTCAAACTAAATTTTTATTCAATTTAGTTTTCTAAATAATAAATTCAAATTTAGTTCAACCTAAATTTTCATTTTAATTCAATTTAGTTTCTAAATAACAAATTCAACTATATTGATTTCAAATACAGATCTGAATCTCAAAATAAACCATTTAAATTCCAATATAGTTCAAAGCTTTAGTATTTAAATGTTCAATTTAACAGTTTCATATAGATCTCGATTTAACCTCGTTATTATTTAGTCTTGAAATACTCCCTCATTAGATACAATATCATTTAAGTAACCTTAAATTACATTTTACTCAATATTTTCTTTAATTTATTTAAATGTGAAATATTCATTAAATCACATAAATCAAAAATCCAGTTAGAAAATCATACCTTTAAATTTCCCATTCAAAACTTCAAATTGATTTAATTAAATAAATCCTCATTTAAATACCATTTTTAATAAACCCAATTTATCTCTCAATCTTAATTATTTAATTTATTACAAGAAAATCTATTTGAAATATAGATTTACATAAATACTCAACCATATTATCCGTATTAAATTAATCTAATTTAAATCAAATATTACGACTAAATCTATATATAAAATTTCCATTTATATAATATCTTAAGAATCAATATTATTTAAACCATATAAATTTTTCCAAAATTATAAAAATTATTTTCAGAATATTTATATGGACCAACGGTGTCTGTATATATTTCCTATCATATAGTCTAGTGCTACGGATATTTATCATTTCAATCCGTACACTAAATATATACGGGCGGATATCATTTCAACCCGTAATCCCAAATTCAATTAACTGAAAATCGCTTGGGTTTATCATTTCAACCCATAACAATTTTCTCCTATTCTAAAGTCCGTTCGGGCATGTATCATTTCAATCCATAGTGATTTCTAAACTACAGGGAACTTGCAGAGTGATAACAGATAATACAATAAAATAACAGGCATATATCATCAATAACAATATAATATAAACAACAGGATATGGTGTCATATCCTGCAGGTGAACAGTTACAGATAATAGCGTATATAACAAATTTAAATAACTACAGCAGCTTATTTCAATTGTCGTTTCAATTGAAATCAATATTTAATGAATAAAAGAATGTTAATCGTGAGTGATTGCTCACCTTTCGAGGTTAGAGAGATAGACAACGTAATAGGCTACGATTTGAATTGCGAAATGACCGATCCAATTGACGATTTTCAAAGCAAGTCGAAATTGGTACGAATTTGACGAACGAAGCTGGTAAATAGGAATTGACGAAATCAAATCAGAACTTGATTGATGAGATAATTTGATGCATGTGAACATATATGTATACATATATACATATATAACTCTATATCTAAAAAGTCATTTCTAAATTCAAACGCATCCTAAATTTAGATATATATATACATATATATATATATACATATATATATATATATATATGTAAATAAAATCATTGTTTTAAAATAAAAATCATTTATATAAAAATAAAATCAAATATTTTCAACAATATATATCACCTAGACTATACTTAATAAAATCCTAGTATATACATATGAACCGGTTATATACAAATAAACTAATATATAAAACAAAGCTGAATACATACCTACCATATTAAAATGAAATGCACAAAACCGAAATCTAAACACTTATGCACTATAACTATATATACCAAATATGCACATCCTATGAACCCAGGTGCTCGGCTTGAAAAACATACAGATGGATCAATATACATGGTATTTTGTAAATATAAGTTTCAGGAAAAATGGAAGCAACTTCCCAGATTTGAAATAAATTTATAACCTTTGTAACTTTACATATATAGATATATTTTTCAACGACACAATAAATCTGAAGAGAAAAAAAAATAAAAAAAAAATAAAAAAATCAAAGCGTACTATATTTATATAGTAATCTCTCTTCCCTTAACATACGGCTAACTAAAACCTTATAACCCATTAAATTATATCATTGAACATATTAAAATATTATATAACATATAGTATAAACTGTTCAACATATTTATAAATAGTCATGACTAAAATTTTAAAATTTGTACTATCACCTACTCAATACGGTCTAGTATGGACATATATTATATTTGAACAACATCTGACATATATAACAATATAAATCTATAAATAAGCTAATTATATACGACATAATGCTGTAACCCTATAACTTTTGAATTTACACATACAAAGTATATATATATAAGAGCTAATAAAATAATATGCATCATTCTATGCATACAAACTTACATCAGATGGAAGAAAAGGGAGAGAAGGCATTTGCGTGGGTATTATGATGGCTTTAGGAAAACAGAGGGAGGGTGATAAGAGGAGGGGAAGAAGCATAGGCTCACACATGGGAAACTCCAGAAGATAAAGAAACAAAATGAGATCCACCTTTTTATATGTATACGTTACTGTATAAGTTGTTTTCTCAATTGAAAAGAAAGTGAAGAGATAGTGGTTTTATAAAGAGGAATGAATAATTCACGCACATAAAAAAAACGTACCGTATAAAAATCAAGTGAAACGTACAAAAAAAATAAATGAAATGGCAACGGTCAACGTTTTGATTTGGTGAATAATTAAAGCAAATTATGATTGTGGTCCAGGCTGTGCGTTTAAATTTTGAAACGGAAGAAAGAAGTAAAGTCACAATATACCGTACCGTTACAATGTTATATTTATTTTTAAAAAGGAAACGTTCCCTTTATTTTTCTCAAACAATCTTTTATTTTCCTTAAAATGCTTATTCATTACTTGCAATTCATAAATGTAAACATTCTTATATTCTAAAATGATCAACTTATACAACATTAAATCCATTCTTATATTTCCAAATAATGTACATTCCAAATAAAAAAATTCTTACATTAAATTTATTAATTGCACTTTGTTTCTTTTTCCTTTTTTAATTGAATGATTTCAATAAATTTATTTCTAACTAATTTTAATCTTTCACTTCAAAATAGACCCTAATTGATGAAATCAATTTAATAAATGTATGAACATTGTAATCCTTATTTATAGTCATGCAAATACGTTTATAAAATTACAGTATCCAACACGCATTAAATTGCATACAGAATAAACGTTTTTCTCTATCAATCAATATTCATTTAACTCATCATTGAAGCTGGCATTTATTATTCCAATTCCTATTATTAAATTATATTATAATACGCGTTAGAACCTTCCACATAATTGATTCATTGTAGTTTATTGTTTAGAATTTTATTTATGGTCCAACTTATGATCTAATAACACAGTTAACATTTATTTAAATTTCATTATATTAATATACTCCAATTTTCATCCTTTTGTATTAACTACTATATTTCGATTTTATTGAATTTTGGTCAATCTCACACATTAATTATAATTAAATTCTCAATTATTTATTTACGTTGATTTCATTCTCTTATTAAATCAATCATTACCTTACATACATAGTCAACATCAATATTTTACCATTTCATCTTACCTTTCATTTATGTAACGTTTTATTTCATTGATTGTAATAAATTCACTTATTAAAATTTCCAATTCCAATAAATTTGAGTAAACTGATTTTCATCCTTTTATTCAAATCAAAAATTTACATTGGTTATATTGTATAGAATCAACTTTTTACCGTTATCAATTAAACCTACATTAACTGCACTAATTAAGGGAATTGATTACCATTTATTTCCAATTAATTTAATTGACCAAATAAATAGATAATATAATAATTGTCACAGTTAGCCTTTAATTACATTTTATATATTTATTACCTACAAATAAATGTTACCATTTATTTCATAACACTAATTTTATTCAATTTCCATTAACGATATATTATTTCACTAATGAATTAAATATTTACATTCTTATTCCTATGTTCATTTTATAACCAAGTATAACCTTACACGATTTCAATTAATTGGAATTCCATTCAAATTGTTAATACTTAGCTTTAATTAACATTGTTGCATTTCATTTTAGTATTTTTCCAGTTATAAATCTTAAATTTTAATTTCTTCCAACATTTAGTTACAAAAGTCTTATTAAATTTACTATTTTTAATAGTCGAAAATTATGGGTCTTTACATGATTGATTGCTTGGATTAATGTTTGATTTGATTGATTAGTTGATATATAGCTTGATTTGATCAAGTTGGTTGATGATGATTCAAAAGCTAAGTGGAAAGGCTCTTGAATAAGGAAAGCTGCTTGTGGCATATGAAGCGGATGTTGAAGCTCATATGTATGGATTAGATGATGTTGAGATGGGACTTTGCCATGATGCGATGAGGCAAGCCATGATGTTGAGATGAGACTTTGCTATGATGCGATAAAGCGAAGCATGATGTGAGATAGCCTTGGTTTAATCCAGACGGGATCATCCCAAGCATGTTGATAACTCGATGATGCGATGCGAGTTGGTTGATAATGGTTAGCTTGAGAGGCGCTTGAGCTAGTATGGAAATAGTCGTCGAGGAGGATGACTAGGAGGCTGAGATCTCATCGTTGTTGAAGGTTCTAGCATGCTCAAAGCAAGAGTACGTTGGAACGGGCAGCGACGACATTCCAAGCACGGGCTGCGACGACGTGCTAGTACTCTGGGTAGTTGCGAAAATTCCTAGGCACGGGCTGCGACGACGTGCGGAGTTATGTCTAGAACCGGGGTTACCATTAGCCCTTGACAGGTGGTCATTCAACTAACGGTGAAATCAAGGCAATGATAACAGTGATAGCCAGAGTCATGGATGTTTGGCTGTACCATCATTCGGTCTCAAGAGCGGTGTTTTCTAGGTGCTTATCTGATCTTGGTTTAGGCCTTGGGGGTTTGTATTCGGAAAACATCGACCTTGACTCGAATGATTATTGCTTTACTTTAATTGTCTGCCATGTTATGCTTGCTTCTCCTTAGTGTGTCTGGGGGCTATCACTGTAGAAAGAGGTGGAGTTGGACGGTTTGGTTCCTATTCCTTTTATCCCTTATGCTCTTTTGGTATGTTTGATAGTTGATTTACTGCTCACTAAGACTTTGTCTGACTCAAGGTTTTATGTCTCCTCTTATTACCTTGGGCTGTTCATCCGTGTTGGGATGGGCAGACTAGGTGACAGGTGGCAGGTGCTGATCTTAGTGGCTCACGCTGATGATGACGAAGACGAGCAGGAGGATTTACATATTATTTTCATATTCTATGTACTGGATATTCCGCTGTTTGTTGATTACTCTGAGTGCTATGTCGTGAGGCTTCTTGTATACATGATTCAGACCATGTAGAAAGCTATTATGATTAGATGATGATATTCTGTTCTATGGGAGCTTCACTATATTATATTTCTCTATTGTATTTTATCCATGCGCTGTGAGTTTTACGATAGAGTCTGCGATGTTTATTTTACCCTTGACGGTCACTCATGGTTGCTTGGCACACTTTCAGCGCACCATTCCCTTGTTTCCGTGCGGGAGTCATAGGCGGTCGTCACAGTTTAATTGGATTTCTCGAACGAATGAGGTAAAGGTTTGTGTATACTAGTAGATTGGAAAAAACGGTTTTTGTAAACGAGTTTGATTATTGAAAATAGATTTGAAATCATTTTTGTGAAAGAGTTTGAATATTTACTACTAGTATAGAAACCTTTGTATTTAGAAGTGACAAAACACAAAAAATAATTGTAGAAACAGTCAGTCACCAAAGATTCACATTCGAAGGCGTGAATCAAAGCCATAAATATCGATATCGAATCCATCAAATTGATATTCTCAAAAATTCCGAAAAGAAGTCATCAAAGTCAATAATAAATGATAAAAAGCAATTGGATAATCACGAATCGATAAAAATTGGAATCTCAAGAAAATAGGCAAAATAGGCTGAATGCAAGCAGGTCAGTCGACTGGCACCTTTGAGAACAGTCGACTGGCCAATGCCTGAAAAAACTCTCGGGTTCCAGGTCAGTCGACTGGACTCGGAGGGTCAGTCGACTGGTGCCTGTTTTCCAGCATTTCCAGCCTATCTAAATGAAGAGCAAACTCTAGCCAATTCGCGACCGGACAAGCAATAGGTGATAGGGGTTTATGCCAATGGACAACCTAGCCCTATAGGCTCTTCGATGCATCACCAAAAACATGTTCAAACAACGAAGCTAGGATTTTTAAAGATTTGACTTCAAAACACCAAAAATTGGAACATTCATAAAACCAATTTAATCTAAAGCAAATGAACGCGGAATAGAAGTTAGGAACCTCTACCTAACAACAAAGATAGATATAGACATAGATGTGAGATAAAAATCTCACATTTTACTCAAAAAATGAATAAGAAGCTTGAAAACAAAGGAGGATCAACCACTCTTCAATCATAACTCTAGAAGCTCCAATATAAGATCATAAGCAATAATTTCACAAATTAGGTTATAGAAAATTTCTGAAATTGGAGAGAAATTGAGATGGAGAAGGAGAAGGAGATACTTACCTAAACTTCTCTTTTAAGTTTGGAGCCAGAACTTGAATTTGCAAAGGAGCTAGGGCTTATATACTCTAATTTCCAATCTCTTTTCTCATTTTTTCTGAAGCTTGAAGTGTTAGGAATTAGAAATGAAATGGATGAAGAGGAGTGGGGTGGAGCTTGGGTCTTAAGTTGGGGTTAATGGGCTGAAACCCTAACCCAAAGCCCTAAGTGAAAATGTCAAAATTCGAGCTAACTCCTAACATATCGATGTTTACACCCAAATAGGTTGCAAACGGCATTTTGGACTCAATGGAAGTGGTCCCAGTCCTAATTTGACTATTCGTAAAAAGTAGCATTTTGGACTAAAATCCGACTAACGATGCTATATTTAAATAAAATATTTAAATACACAATCGTAAAATATGAGGGTTGTTACAAAACAGTTTGTTTTTGTATGATCGAGAAAAGGAGAGCCAGACATTCGAGAATTGAGAGTTTTTATGTCTCTGTTATGATCAATCCCGCAATTATACCTGATTAGTTTGAGTAGCAATATTTTAGGCCCTGTTTGGTTTAATTTTATCTTTTAAGTTTTGCGTTTTCAACATTCAAAACAAAAGAATGAGGATAACAGAAGAACAATTAAAAACTTAGGCAATTACGACGACAGTGGAAGGATGGCGGATGCGATGAAGCGACGGTGAAAGTGATAATTATTTCTCAAAATACGAAAATTTTCATTTTATATGCTACCGTTATTTTTCGAAATTGTTGTTTTTTAAAAATACGTACATCGTGTATATGATTTTTCGACAGAAACACAAAATTAAAAATACCGAACCAAACGGGAGTTTTTTTATCATTTTCTAGTTGCAAACTGGGCCTCATCATCTCTTTATTATCCAATAACAAAGCGAGTTTTATGTCTAGTCGCGTAAAAACGATTGGTTTGCAGATTCCAAAATAAAAATGGAAAGGTATGCGAAGCGAAATTGGTTATCTTTAATTTTTGAAAAGACAATGCATGCGAAAGTTCTTCAAAATCCACCGTCCTTTACAGTTGTTTTTAAAATACCACTGTCAACTCTTGGGATGGTTGAAGGACAAGATGTAGCGGTTTAACCTTTAGATTTTATTTAAGATTTTGACCAAAACGGTCGGATTATTTACTTCACTAGTTATTATAATCCAAAAAATCCAGATCGTTTTATCTTATTACGTTAATCTCAGTTCATTTAATCCTTCTTCCCCAAACATGGAATTACCTTTATGCAAACGAATGAAATCGTGGATATCTTTTATCATCTCCATTTTCTTTAAAATTTCTGTAAATAAAGTCAATTGAAAAGATTGAGCAATTGGATTTGTGGCGCAAAGGTAGTGCGTCTGATTCCAGCTCAGATGGTTGCGTGTTCGATTCACGTCAGGTTCAACTTCATTTTTTCCCTTTTTCTTCTCCCCACCTGGCTCCCTTCTGCTGTTTGTTTTTTTCCCCTTTTGCATCCTCTTTTGCTACTTTGCAACTCCAGCTTTGTTCACTGTAAGTACTGCTTTTCCCCTCTTTCTCTTACAGTTGTAGATTATGTGAAGAAGATTCAGTATTCATTTTCCACTGTTATTTTCTCTTCTGCCTTGCCGCTTATAAACACTAATATAACGACCCGCCATTTTGGACCATTCAAATCGACAATAAAACCATACATATCCGACTTGTATAATTCAAAATACCGAATTGTTAATTAAAATTTGGCAAAACTTAAAATATATAATAAATAAATCAATCACGGATCACGGAGTAATATAATGCAGCGGAATAGATAAAGAATAGTAGTTCATGAAGCTACTGTATACATCAGAGTTAGAAATAAAATACAACCGAATAGTTCGAATGTAGTGAAGTCTCCAATGCAACAGATGCCTTCTCTGAACCAATCAACTGGAAAGGCTGGAATCTAAATCGATAGTTGGATCTTCAAATGAAACTCCGAACTCCAAAGGTGAGTCTCTAATGCTGTATCACTCAGTCTCACCCCAGCGTAAAGCAAAACACAAAAAACAAAACACTCGAGTCAGGATTAACATTCTTATATTAATAAATCCAACTCAAGTGAAATATCAACTGAAATACAAATAACTTAAAGGACGTTTGGGATAACCATCCTCTAAGGGTCCATGGAACTATATACAAGGTAGAAATATACACTATAACACCGTGGTCATTTCAGCTTAATTTATACTTTAAAACCAAATATCATTTCACTTCAAATATCTCTATATTTCCCAAAATTGTATTTATATATATTAAATAATTTATACAACAAAGTATTTTCAATTCCCTCAACTTAACAAATCGTTTCAACATCAACCCGACCTTCCCATTTAAATTAAATTCAATCTCAATTTATCAATTTAAATTCAACTCAATTCCTAAAATAAACATTTCAATTTATTGATCTCAAATTCAGATTTGTAATCACAAAAATACCCCTTTATTTTTCCACATATTTCAAAACTTTAAGTATTCAACGTTTCAACTAAATTTTTATTCAATTTAGTTTTCTAAATAATAAATTCAAATTTGGTTCAACCTAAATTTCACTTTAATTCAATTTAGTTGCTAAATATCAAATTCAACTACATTGATTTCAAATACAGATCTTAATCTCATCATAAACAATTTAAATTCCAATGTAGTTCAAGGCTTTAATATTTAAATGTTCTATATAACAGTTTTATATAGATCTAGATTTAACCTCATTATTATTTAGTCTTGAAATACTCCCTTATTAGATTCAATATCATTTAAGTAACCTTAAATTATATTTTACTTAATATTTTCTTTAATTTTATTAAACGTGAAATATTCATTAAATCACTTAAATCAAAAATCCAGTTACAAAATCATACCTTTAAATTTTCCATTCAATAATTTTAAATCGATTTAATTAAATAAATCCTTTTTTAAATACCATTTTTAATAAACCCAAATTTATCTCCCAATATTAATTATTCAACTTTCTACAACGGTAAATTTTGAAATATAAATCTTAAATAATACTCAAATATATTGTATGGATTAAATCAATCTCAATAATATTATTATTATTAAATCTATATATAAAATTTCAATTCATATATATAATATTTTAAGAACCAATATTTATTAAATCCCATATATTCCTTTTCAACTGTAGAAATTTATTTTCAAAATATTTATATGGACCAACGGTGTCTGTATATATTTCCTATCATATAGTCAAGTGCTACAAATATTTATCATTTCAACGCGTACACTAAATATATACGGGTGGATATCGATTCAACCCGTAATCCCAAATTCAATTAAATGAAAATCGCTTGGGTTTATCATTTCAACCCATAACGATTTTCTCCTATTCTAAAGTCCATTCGGGTATGTATCATTTCAACCCATAATAATTTCTATACTAACAGGGAACTTGCAGAGTGATAACAGATAATAATAATAATAACAACAGGCATATATCATCAAAATAAAAATAAACAATAGGTTATGGTGTCATATACCATAAGTGAACAGTTATAGATAATAACATATATAACAATTTAAATAACTACAGCCTCATATTTCAATTGTCGTTTCAATTGAAATCAAATTTAATACATAAAAGAACGTTAATCGTGAGTGATTGCTCATCTTTCGAGGCTAGAGATGAACGAAAGTGGGATAAATTATGAATCCAAGCACAAGTTTCAAAGTAAAGCAGGATTGACACGAATTCGATGGGTAAAACTGAAAACAGAATTTTACGAGAACAAGTACAAATCAGATTGACATAAATTGAAAATATAACATTATTGTTTTCTTATTAAATTAATACTTCTTTTTAAGTCAAATATCAAAACAAAATACGTATGTAAGAAAAATCATTGGTTTGTATTAAACACATGTATTAAAATCAAATATAATAAAATTTGAAATAAATGATGTAACTTTTATATAGAAATATACATGAACATATACAAGTTTAAAGAAAAATGATGAGACCACTTTTCAAAATAACTGTATATATTACTGTAACAAAGAAAGCTACAAACGTAACATAACAGTTTTATTATTTATATAAAACAATATAACATATGTAACAGAACTGTTAAATCCTAAGACTTTGTAAATCACATACGTATATATTTTATAAGAATCAATACTATAAATCACTACAAACCAATGTATATTTACCTAGAAATTTTATAGCTAGAGTATATAATTACACGTATACGCAGTTGTAAACTTATGCATAAACGAATAATATAAAATCATACGTATACTATTAAAATTTGTAAGTAAGTAGGATATAAACAATTGAATCTCAAATAAACAGTATTTTATCCCTATATATATTACTGCAAATGAAATATCGTAATCTATATAATACTTAAAACAACATATAATATCAACTTATATACTATTATAATCCAAAACATGTACATATATATTCTCTGTCCCATATGAAATATATATATAAAAAAAATCAGTTTAAAACATACAAAGAAAATGTATCTTTGAACATAGAAAATTATATAATAATTTCATATAGATATGCCTTGTATAATTGTAAACAGTTGAAAAAAAAGAAAAAAAAAGAAAAATATATAGTTCTAACTTATATATTACTCACCTGCTGCACTAGAAGAAGAGAAGGAGGAACAAAAGGTTGGAGATGGCATCGGAGAAGAAGGATGGTTTGCACGTCCTTCGGGTTGAAATAGGGGAAGAGGATGCAAAAGTTTTCAACAACATGAATTGGATCTGGGAAGATGAAAGCTTGATTATAAATATATACTTTATTTATTTGATAACGTGTAAGTACAGAAAAGGAATAGGTAAATAAATGATTCAAAGTGGAAAATGGAAGTGACAGACACTATGATATCTAAAAATTTATTTCAAAGTAACGTACGCCATAGATCAGATCGAAAGAAAATTTTAATAGGAACGGTTGTCCATTGATTCAGCAAAGTGTTTAAGGCAATTAAAAAAGAACCGTTGGCAAATAAAGATAAGAAACGTATACCATAAATATAAAGTGATTTGAATAGTAACGGTCCCTCGGATTGAGCTGAATAATTAAAGCAATAAATTTTTGTTTGTTTGGACAGTATGTAATGAGTTTGGAAAGGCAAGGATATTAAAATGGAAAAGGAATGGACAAAGAAATTTAAGCAAAGATAAAACGTATGCATGTTTTGTACATTCATACTTCCAAAATGGTATGACATGGCAACGGTCGAATTTCAGTAATAGATGAAATAAGTGTGAGAAATGAAATAAAAAGGAATGAACCACATTTTTTCAAAACGAAATGTATGCAACAAATCAGCAAATAAATAGAAATATGTAGGGAGATGAGTGAAATAAATACAAAATGTTAAAATATAAATAAATATAACATACATGAAAAGGACAACAGGACGATCTGGAAATTAATAAATGAGAAACGTATATCCCTATATGTTTTAGTTTCAAAAAGGACAGAAAAATTTATCAAAAGTTATGAAGAGTTAAAAGCATTGAAATGTGGTTTCCGCTGAAATTTATTTTATTCCCAACTTAGATGAGAGAGAAAGGGAAAGATTTCAAACAAATGAATATATTCCAAATGAATGTAATATAAACGGTCATGGTGTGGTTCATCAGAAAATTTAATGCAGTTTATAATTGTGTGAGCTGTACGTTGATTTAAGGAAAAAAATAAAAGCAATTAATGGCTTGATTTAACAGTACGTTTCAAATTTGAAAAGAAAAGAGAAGTCAGGGTTGAAATTTTGATTTCAGTTAAATGATCGCGTGAATGAGCAAATAGCAATTACCAAATAGTAGAAAGAGATAATGGAGTATATGGTAGAAAAGGAATAGATGAAATGTGAACGGATAGAATGCAAATTGTAACGACAGAGAATTAAATATAAGGTGGAAAGGTGTGGCAACGCTCACCCATAGATTTAGCTAAAACCTTTAAAATAAATTTAATATGGTATGAGCTGTACGGTTTTAAATTTGAAAAGTAGATAAATCTAAGTCATAAATTTCAACACCGATGACGCACGTTTTTATTGTTTCCGTTGCGTATCGGATCTCAAAATACAGAAATAAATATACCATAGTGGTCAGTACAACGAGACGATCAAAATGGTATATAGATATTGGTGGTACGATTTAATTATAAAAATTCGAATTTTCACTAGCAGAAAAAATGCAGTAAAAACGTAGAAAATAAGATCGACGGAGCTATAGAAGTCCAAATTTGGGAAAACGAAAAATGACGTCTCCGTCAGAAGATGATTTAGAATTTTTCTATGTAAAATATTCAGGTCTTGAAAATAAATTTACTTTCACCAATTATTAATTGATTTGAATTTAATAGAATTATATAATAAATAAACCTTCATATAATAATTGAAAATTTACCATTTGCTGTATTTAATTATACGTAAACAAAATATTAAAACTTTATTTCAAAATATTATTATTAAAATTTCTCAAAATCCAAATTAAATATGTTATAAAACCAATTAAAAATTAATAAAATTTTATGGGTCGTTGCACTCTCCCCCACTCAAAACTTTTCTTCCCCGAAAAGGAAGGAGGTAGGAGAATAGAACAACCAGAAATAAAGGTAGACTGAAAGTTAAGGGTAAATAATTAGTTTAAAACTATATAAATTTTACTTGAAATATTCATTTGAAAACTTCATTTGCGATTCAGTTATCTTTAATACTTTAAAATTTTCAAAACTCATTGGAATTTGATATGTTTAACTAACACCTTTATACATATATGAAAGCTTTTTGAAAACAATTATTTGCATCATTAGTTATATTTACAAAGAAGCTATTGAAAACATTAGATCCATAATTCATAAATTTATAAATTTGTCTTTAGATACTTTTCAAACATTATTAATAAATCATTCACTTTAAATATGTTTTATTTAATTAATAACTTAAAAAATATTTATAACACTAAAATTTTCTATTAATCAATTAGTATACAAATAAACAATATTTAAAAGATTATATTCAAAAAGGAAAGAAGGTAGTTTCGGAAAAACAGAATCAAGGTGAATAACTAAAGCTGAGAAGATAAGGTAGATTTAAAGAATAGAATCGGGCACGAATCGTAAATTTCAAACCATAAGAGTTTCAATTTCAAATATTAACACAAAATTTCTTTGTTGAAAAATACCTTTATAATAAAATACCTTTATATCGAAATAAATCTTTCTTTCAGAAATATTTTTATAACTTGATGTTTCAACAAGTTTATCCTCGTTCTTGCAGACTCTAGCCATGCATTGATCAGGCGCAAAGCTAGAATTCTTCAAGTACTTAGTTGACCTGTTTCAACACCCAGTGAAAATACTTGAAAAACCTTTAAAACAGATATGGAAAGTACAATCCAAACAAAACAACCAAATCAAAACCTTTGTCCAACCATGGTTCGCAGATACACAATGGTTACGCCTGGATCCCTCAGGAAACAATCCGTATCTGTAAGCTTTCTCAGCCCTGCGAGTTACGCCATGATGACTAGTAGAGGCAGGATACACAATGGTTACGCCTGGGTCCCCCAAGAAACAATACGTACCCCTAGGCCATCTCAGCCAGGCAGTTTCGCTACTAATCGCGACCTACACAGATTGCAGGATACACAATGGTTATGCCTGGATCCCCCAGGAAACAATCCGTACCCCTAGGCCAAACTCAGCCAGGCAATTTCGCTACACAGTCGCGAGAGAAATAAAAAACCATAGGTTACGCCACGGTGGGAACATCGAGTGTCACATCCGGAAAATCAAAAATCAGAGAGAATAATATCGATAGAATGAATCCACAATGTGGCCACAAAGCGGATATCAAGCAGAAGGCACTTTCCATATCATTGCTTCGAAAATATATATCATATAGTACTTTTTCAAATACCTTCAAATATCATACTAATATAAAGTCCATTATATATAGGATTCTTTTTTTTCAAATCGAATACTTTCCAAATCAATAGTATATCAAATCATACTTATATAGACTTCGATTATATAAAATTCTCTTTCCAAATTGAGTACCTTTCAAATCAATATATTTCAAATCAACTTCATACTTATACAAATCCATTTTATATAAGTTTGACCACTCCAAAATCAAGTGCTTAATAATATAAGGTTCTCAATTTCAAATCATTTCAATATCAATTAAGTTTCAAAATCATATAAGATTTCACTAAATTTTCTTCCAAATTAAATATCTAAATTTCAAAGTTCCCAAAATATAGGTTTAGAAAATTATCCCAGTTTCCAAATTAAAATAATTCAAGTCAAACAAATTCATTTCCAAAATCACCATATAAATACTGGTTTTTAATTTCAATTTCATTTCAAAACTAAATTTATATTCTTTATCAAACATTTTATACTCTTCGAAATTTCTTAGCTTTGAAAACTTAATCTCGATTTGGAAGTGTTCGAACATTCAAAATAGTTAGGGAAATCAAATTTCCAAATTCAAGAGTTGAAAATCAACATAAATCAATAAATCAATTTCAATAGATAGGATTATACTAAATCAAATCCGAAACTCGAGGACTGAACACCGGTCTCACTTTAAATTGTTTCAAATATATACATATATCTTTCGAAAATATCAAATTATACTTCAGAATTTGAAATCAAAACGATTTTACAAAATCACTCGCATAGCGAAGCTATTAAAGAGGCCTCTCCCCCGCTCTGAAACTCGAAAATCAATGTCGATGATTCGTGCACTCATCAACGAAATTATTTTCCAACGACATAAGTGAGTTCTGGACTTCTATTTTCTCGAAAACTTCTTTTAAATTTCTTCAAAATTATTGGAGTTCATTTGAACACATTTGAAACATTTCTTATTCGAAAAATACTTTTAAATTGTATTATTTTTATATATTTTCCAAAATCTTAACCAATTTCAAAATACCAGAATTCAATTCTCGAATTTCAAATTTAACCCTTCAGTTATAAATCATTTTTATATAAATCAATTTCTATAAATTTTCAAAATTTCAAATCCTTTCAAAAATTTTATATATAGGGTAACATTTTCACTTTTATATATAAAATAAAATCATAGTTATCAAAATAATAATTTCGATATATAAAACAATTTTAAAATACAAACAAAACCCGATTTTCAAAGGATGATTCAAGAATGGATTTTAAACAAAGATAAAGATTTAATTTAGAGGAACTCCAATCAATAGAATCCTGATTCGAAGATAGACTTGATCGAAGATGAGATAATTAAATTACAAAATAGAAGATGGATATACTTCTATAAATCGCAGGCGACCTTAACCGGGTCAACCGTGACTTCAGGAATATAATCGATGCGGAATTCCAAAACAAATCGACATTCGATCGTCGAAGAAAGAATTCAGTATGTCAAAATATAGCAGCATCGTAAACCGAGGATACAGATATCTTCGGTGAATCAGTGCCAATTGTAAAGGAGTTTTTACCCCCTTTACGAAACATTCAGTGGAGTTATGGGATACTCTAGAATCAAACGAATATAAATAGAAAGAGACAAGAATGAATTTCGGAACCAAGGGACATTCCAAAATTCAAAGGAAATCTAGTCAAAAGGAAGAGATTCAACTCGAACGAAAGTGATTCTGTAAATAAATTTACCATATATGCTAAGATTTGCCTAGAGCCAAAGCTCTGATAACAACTGTAACGACCCGCTATTTTGGACCATTCAAATCGACAATAAAACCATACATATCCGACTTGAATAATTCAAAATACCGAATTGTTAATTAAAATTGGGCTAAACTTAAAATATACAATAAATCAATCAATCACAGATCACAGAGTAATATAATGCAGCGGAATAGATAAAGAATAGTAGTTCATAAAGCTACTATATACGTCAGAGTTAGAAATAAAATACAACTGAATAGTTCAAATGCAGTGAAGTCTCCAATGCAACAGATGACTTCTCTGAACCAATCAACTGGAAAGGATGGAATCTGAATCGATAGTTGGATCTTCAAATGAAACTCCAAACTCCAAAGGTGAGTCTCTAATGCTTTATCACTCAGTCTGACCCGAGCGTAAAGCAAAACACAAAACACTCAAGTCAGGATTAACATTCTTATATTAATAAATCCAACTCAAGTGAAATATCAATTGAAATACAAATAACTTAAAGGAATGTTTGAGATAACCATCCTCTAAGGGTCGATGGAACTATCTACAAGGTAGAAATATACACTATAACACCGTGGTCATTTCAGCTTAATTTATACTTCAAAACAAAATATCATTTCACTTCAAATATCTCTATATTTCCCAAAATTGTATTTATATATATTAAATAATTTATACAATAAAGTATTTTCAATTCCCTTAACTTAACAAATCTTTTCAACATCAACCCGACCTTCCCATTTAAATTAAATTCAATCTCAATTTATCAATTTAAATTCAACTCAATTTCTAAAATAAATATTTCAATTTATCGATCTCAAATTCAGATTTGTAATCACAAAAATACCCCTTTATATTTCAATATATTTCAAAACTTTAAGTATTCAACGTTTCAACTAAATTTTTATTCAATTTAGTTTTCTAAATAATAAATTCAAATTTGGTTTAAACTAAATTTCACTTTAATTCAATTTAGTTGCTAAATAACAAATTCAACTACGTTGATTTCAAATACAGATCCGAATCTCAACATCAACCATTTAAATTCCAACTTAGTTCAAGGCTTTAATATTTAAATGTTCTATATAACAGTTTCATATAGATCTCGATTTAACCTCATTATTATTTAGTCTTGAAATACACCCTTATTAGATTCAATATCATTTAAGTAACCTTAAATTACATTTTACTCAATATTTTCTTTAGTTTTATTAAACGTGAATTATTCATTAAATCAATTAAATCAAAAATCCAGTTACAAAATCATACCTTTAAATTTTCCATTCAATAATTTTAAATCGATTTAATTAAATAAATCCTTATTTAAATACCATTTTTAATAAACCCAAATTTATCTCCCAATCTTAATTATTCAACTTTCTACAATGGTAAATTTTGAAATATAAATCTTAAATAATACTCAAACATATTATAAGGATTAAATCAATCCCAATAATATTATTATTAAATATATATATAAAATTTCCATTTATATATATAATATATTTTAAAAACCAATATTTATTAAATCCCATATATTTCTTTTCAACTGTAGAAATTTATTTTCAAAATATTTATATGGACCAACGGTGTCTGTATATATTTCCTATCATATAGTCAAGTGGTACGGATATTTATCATTTCAACACGTACACTAAATATATACGGGTGGATTTCATTTCAACCCGTAATCCCAAATTCAATTAAATGAAAATCGCTTGGGTTTATCATTTCAACCCATAACGATTTTCTCCTATTCTGAAGTGCGTTCGGGTATGTATCATTTCAACCCATAATGATTTCTATACTAACAGGGAACTTGTAGAGTGATAACAGATATGAAAATAATAATAACAACAGGCATATATCATCAAAATAAATATAAACAATAGGATATGGTGTCATATCCCATAAATGAACAGTTATAGATAATAGCATATATAATAATTTAAATAACTACAGCCTCATATTTCAATTGTCGTTTCAGTTGAAATCAAATTTAATAAATAAAAGAACGTTAATCGTGAGTGGTTGCTCACCTTTCGAAGCTAGAGATGAACGAAAGTGGGATAAATTATGAATCCCAGCACAAGTTTCAAAGCAAAGCAGGATTGGCACGAATTCGATGGTTAGAGCTGAAAACATAATTTTACGAGAACAAGTCCAAATCAGATTGACATAAATTGAAAATATAACATTATTATTTTCTTATTAAATTAACAATTCTTTTTAAGTCAAATATTAAAACAGAATACGTATGTAAGAAAAATAATTGGTTTGTATTAAACACATGTATTAAAATCAAATATAATAAAATTTGAAATAAATGTTGTAACTTTTATATAGAAATATACATAAACATATACAAGTTAAAAGAAAATGATGAGACCACTTTTCAAAATAACTTTATATATTACTGTAACAAAGAAAGCTATAAACGGTAACATAACAGTTTTATTATTTTATATAAAACAATATAACATATGTAACAGAACTGTTAAATCCCAAGACTTTGTAAACCACGTACGTATATATTTTATAAGAATCAATACTATAAATCACTACAAACCAATGTATATATACTTAGAAATTTTATGGCTAAAGTATATAATGACACGTACGCACAGTTGTAAACTTATGCATAAACGAATAATATAAAATAATACGTATACTATTAAAATTTGTAAGTAAGTAGGATATAAACAACTGAATCTCAAATATACAGTACTTTGTCCTTATATATATTACTGCAAATGAAATACTGTAATCTATATAATACTTAAAACAACATACAATATCAACTTATATACTATTATAATACAAAACATGTATATATATATTCTCTGCCCCATATGAAATATATATATACAAAAAAAAATCAGTTTAAAACATACAAAGAAAATATATCTCTGAACATAGAAAATTATAAAATACTTTCATATAGACATGCCTTGTATTAATTGTAAACAGTTGAAAAAAAAGAAAAAAAAGAAAAATATATAGTTCTAACTTATATATTACTCACCTACTGCACTAGAAGAAGAGGAGGAGGAACAAAAGGTTGGAGATGGCATCAGGGAAGAAGGATGGTTTGCACGTCCTTCGTGTTGAAACAGGGGAAGAGGATGCAAAAGTTTTCAACAACATGAATTGGATCTGGGAAGATGAAAGCTTGATTATAAATATATACTTTATTTATTTGATAATGTGTAAGTACAGAAAAGGAATAGGTAAATAAATGATTCAAAGTGGAAAATGGAAGTGACAGACGCTATGATATCTAAAAATTTATTTCAAAGTAACGTACGCAACAGATCAGATCAAAAGAAAATTTTAATAGGAACGGTTGTCCATTGATTCAGCAAAGTGTTTAAGGCAATAAAAAAAAGAACCGTTGCCAAATGAAGATAAGAAACGTATACCATTAATATAAAGTGATTTGAATAGTAACGGTCCCTCAGATTGAGCTGAATAATTAAAGCAATAAATTTTTGTTTGTTTGGACAGTACGTAATGAGTTTGGAAAGGCAAGGATATTAAAATGAAAAAAGGAATGGACAGAGAAATTTACGCAAAGATAAAACGTATGCATGTTTTGTACATTCATACTTCCAAAATGGTATGACGTGGCAATGGTCGAATTTCAGTAAAATATGAAATAAATGTGAGAAATTAAATAAATAGGAATGAACCGCATTTTTTCAAAAACAAAACGTATGCAACAAATCGGCAAATAAATAGAAATATGTAGGGTGATGAGTGAAATAAATAGAAAATGTTAAAATATAAATAAATATAACATACATGAAAAGGACAACAAGGCGATTTAGAAATTAATAAATGAGAAACGTATATCCCTATACGTTAGTTTCAAAAAGGACAGAAAATTTTATCAAAAGTTATAAAGAGTTAAAAGCATTGAAACGTGGTTTCCGCTGAAATTTATTTTATTCCCAATTGAGATGAGAGAGAAAGGGAAAGATTTCAAACAAATAAATATATACCAATTAAATGTAATATAAACGGCCATGGTGTAGTTCATCAGAAAATTTAATGCAATTTATAATTGTGTGAGCTGTACGTTGATTTAATGAAAAAATAAAAGCAATTAATGGCTTGATTTAATAGTACGTTTCAAATTTGAAAAGAAAAGAGAAGTAAGGGTTGAAATTTTGATTTCAATTAAATGATTGCGTGAATGAGAAAATAGCAATTACCAAATAGCAGAAAGAGATAATGGAGTATATGGTAGAAAAGGAATAAACGAAATGTGAACGAACAGAAGGCAAATTGAAACGGCGGAGAATTAAATATAAGGTGGAAAGGTGTGGCAACGCTCACCCATAGATTTAGCTAAAACCTTTAAAAGAAATTTAATATGGTATGAGTTGTATGGTTTCAAATTTGAAAAGTCGATAAATCTAAGTCACAAATTTCAGCACCGATGACGCACGTTTTTATTGTTTCCATCGCGTATCGGATCTCAAAATACAGAAATAAATATACCGTTGTGATCAGTACAACAAGACGATCAAAATGGTATAGATATTGGTGGTACGATTTAATTATAAAAATTCGAATTTTCACTAGCAGAAAAAATGGAGTAAAAACGTAGAAAATAAGATCGACGGAGCTATAGAAGTCCAAATTTAAGAAAATGAAAAATGACGTCTCGGTCAGAAGATGACTTAGAATTTTTCTATGTAAAATATTCAGGTCTTGAAAATAAATTTATTTCATCAATTATTAACCGATTTGAATTTAATAGAAATATATAATAAATAAACCTTCGTACAATTAATTGAAAATTTACCATTTGCTATATTTCATTATACGTAAACCAAATATTAAAACTTTATTTCAAAATATTATTATTAAAATTTCTCAAAATCCTAATTAAATACGTTATAAAACCAATTAAAAATTAATAAAATTTTATGGGTCGTTACAACTAATGTACACAATCTCAAATTTGTACTGGATTTCCACGTTAAATTTCGAAAGTCTTCATACGTCGCTACGTTTGTACAAATTATGCAAAGAGCTAGTATAACGCACTGTTAGGTATGCTGTGAAATAATAATAAATCTTAACCCTTAAGACTTAACATTAGATTCAGTCCTCTTTACGTTTGCTATATATATATATATATATATATATATATATATATATATGTATATGTATATGTATATATATATATTGCAGATTTCTCACTTGTGAGAGGAAGGAGTGTGGTCAGGAAGAATAAGTCTCAACTTAAGATACACGAAGTGTCTAGTTGATGTGATATGTAGATTAGTTAACAATCATCATTTGTTTTTTATTTTCTATATTTTGGATATTGGTTATGAATGGTTTTTTGGCTGTTCATGTTGATGATTAGCTACGTAACATATATTTATTTTTGGCCCCTTATTATTGCCAAAGACCATGAGGAAATCTCAACCTTTTTTTACTGTGGATGTGAACATGTCAAAATATCAAGAAACCTTCAGACAAGAACACTACTTTTATTAGTTTCCAGTACTCATGCTCATGTGATGCATGTATACCTAGAAAAAACCATTTCACTTTTTCTTTCAAAAAACATTTTGGCAAAAGAAAAAGAACCTTCAGGAGTTTACCGGCCTGCCGTGTTGTTTTGGTAAAAAAATGGTGAAACTGATAGTAATATAATTTTGATCTGAGATTCAAACTAAAGACCTTTAGAGCCTCCGTCTAAAGTACTCCTTTACGATGGATATCATTTGCAGTTTCAAATTAAATGGGAATATATTGCTTTGAAATTGATATCCATATTTGTATAAGTTTTCAGGTGATGTCTATTCTTGCAATAAGTTTTCTTGCGAGACTATTAGTAAAATGAGTCCTATGAATTTGTCTAATTAGATGCAGGGGTAAATGACAACTGTTTAAAGTACTTTTTTTAATCTTGTTTCTATGGGGAGTATTGGGCATCAAACATTACAGAAAACATTGAGCATCAAAACATCAAAACATTCCAATATGGAGGAATCTATCTTCAACTGATAATTGTTGTTGTTGTTGTTATCATCATCATTTACATTAGAACGAAGGTCATCTCAAATTAGCATCATACTTATTTACTGAGCAATGCATGCATGATTGTTGAATTGGCGGAAGAACTGGTTTCAGAGTCAGTCTAAGCTTTCATCTACTCATTATAATAACCCGTGAAAGCCTAAAATGTCTTATCAAGTATGACAAACAGCTACACGTAATTCACAACTAAAAAGTTGTTACTAAAGTTAAATTTAGATATTTGCATTTAAATCTATCTTTGCATTGCGGTGGTAATATGTGTTTACGTAATTTTATTTCCTATGTTTAGGTGTCATACCACTTGTCGGTATTGTTGTTTATCTTAATATGTCTCTGCTAATCTAAACGTCACAGTTCTTACTTATCTTGATATATTATTATGGTTTATATTGATTGGAAATATTTGCTGGAAGGTTTTACTGAAAACTCTTAATAGTTCAAAATGTTGTATTTACTTGTATGATCTGTCATCCGCTGCGTAAGACTGAATAATTAGAACATCTTTCTTTGCTATTTTTATTTTGTTAATCACATAATGCTCAATGTAGGACCTTCTTCACTGTGAACATGTTGAAGCTATGGTCAAGCATTGAATGCTATGATAATTAGCTCAACGTATGGTTTTCCTACAAGCATTGCTGTAATATCTGTATCAAGCCATGACCAAATGCAATGATACTTGCTTTATATTACTTGGTTCTTACATCATTCATATTATCATAAGCCTCAATGTAGACAAAGAGAAAATATGTAGCAAGCGACACCAACAAAATGAAATCATAACACAGGCTAAATAGCAAGTTGAAAAAAGATAAAAGAATTTATCATTTTTCGAAAACTGTGAACGCCATGAAAAAAATATAAATACATACCTAGATGATTTAGAAACACTCCACCCAAATCCTCCTTCCTTCAATTTCAACAAACGAGCTTCCATTTTTGGACATAGCACACTAGTCCACCTTGATGCTTCTTCTCTACGATTAGATATTTGCATCATAAGTTTTACCCTAATTCCATCAAGACAAGCAGTAACAGCAAACATCTTTCATCCAAAATCCAAGAATTAAAACTCTCAACTACATTCGACTTATTTTCACCATATCGCTTCCCCGGAAAAAACAAATCTGCCCAATGATCATACAGTTTATCATTCAAGTACTCTATAGCTTTGGCACCTCCAATTTCTTTGTACTTGGACATAGCCTTTTCAAACTCATGATGATTAGAAGCTATAGCACAACACTCAAGTAAATGAGCTACCCAAATACCCCTTCCACTTTTCACAATGCTAGCGATATTATTTTGCATATGATGCAAACAATAAGAATTGTGACTATTTGGAAAAAAATTGGAATACTTAACAATAAACCCCAGTGTTTATCACTTAAAAAAGTAAATATTCTATCACAAATGAGAGCATTCTTTAGGTGTTTTAAAAACCAACTCCAACACTCTTCATTTTCTTTGGAACAAGAGCCATTGCTAACGGGGAAAAAACTGGAAAAAAACAAAAAATAATAATTCACTGTTTATGTATTACATTTGAAACAACAAAATGCACTATATTTGAAACAATATTATCTAATAGTAGACAATCACATGAACATTATGCCCTCGGCCCGAATAAAAAGGAAAAATAAATTTCCTAGAGGCAATTCATCCTTTTTTCTTTTTTATAAATTTTTTTCTACTTGAATGTGTAGTCTACGCAGAAAGGGTTGAAATTGCAAAGATATGATACATAATTCATGCATAGAATACAAAGAATTATATTCGATCTTCTAGAACATATATGCTTTTATCTTTTCTATATGCTTTTTAAATCGTTTGTATACCTTACGTAAGAACTTCAAATAAAGAGAAAAATGATATATATGTTTAACATGTAGTAGTATCTATGATAAAGTAAGGCTTAATATGTTATTTAATTCTTTATCTTAAAAGATAAATGCATTTATCTTTTTTAACTCCTGTATATAGTAACATTTTGTACATCAAATTAAATAACATTAAATCTTTTACAGTGTTTGTTTTGGATCAAATTTACAATAATAAAGAGCATGGTTGTACATTGAACAATTGTCCTACTTTGTAACTAGTGCAAACAGTACAAAGTAAATACAATAGAAAAAAAAGAAGATCAAAATCAGTACCTTGATTCCCATTTTTTGCAGTGGCATCCATCAAAATACCACTTAGCCCTTTTAAAAAGGTAGCATCTTAAAACACCATAGGACGACAATAGCTAAATCCTAATATACATGCCTTATAACATACAAAAACCTCTCTTAAATTGATTTGTGTCAGAATCCACATCCATACTTGAATTACTATTCGGGTTATTTCTTTCCAATGCCTTCAAATACCAAACTAATTCATTGTAAGATTTCTTTTCATCACCAAAAATATCATTCATGGCCAATTTCTTACCCTCACAAGAAAAGTAATAGCTTAGCTCCACATCATAATCTCTTCTAAAACTTTTAATGATATCCTTGGTTTTCCTTTTTCGCTCATCGTGAATTTGATTGACGATTAAACTTTTCACAAGATCACTCTTAGTAGTTGGACTACTAAGCGAACGAAATCCACCACCACATGTATGAATCAAGTGAATGTTTTTAACGAAATCCACCACCACAAGTATTGATTCCAAATATTCAATTGTCTATGAAGTTTTCAGGATTTTTGATCATCTTGGATCCAATATTTCGCACTGATACTAGATTCATGTTATTTAACTAAAAAGTTCAATTTTCTTTTGATTTGGTAATAGTAAAT
The DNA here is from genome assembly GCA_030765085.1 of Allium cepa. Lineage (NCBI taxonomy): Eukaryota > Viridiplantae > Streptophyta > Magnoliopsida > Asparagales > Amaryllidaceae > Allium > Allium cepa. The sequence goes on from CM060929.1 coordinate 204,577,317, forward strand.
CCATTTAATTATGTTTTCTTATCATTTTGAAACTAAAATGTAGCACGATTTCAGATTATTGTACATTAGAATTTGTTTACTATGAAGCAAGTATTGGACTCTAAGAATGTTCGAAATTACAATGCTACAATATGGTGACCTTAATATCAAGAAAAAGCTCTTAAGATCTTTAGTTTGATAGATCATCTTCCAAGGAATTCATCAACATGTGTTTCTTATGATGATAGGAATGATGATGAGAGGGACAAGACGATGGAAGAGATCTCTGAAAATGAACTATTCTATAAGTGAAAAGTGATAATAGCTCACTAGATGAGGTACACTTTACGTGAATTTGTAAAAGCTTTTGTAATAGATGTATATGTAATGCGAAACAAAGACGACATAATTGCTAATATCTTATAGTTTCATATCAATAAACCCTTTAGACTATTATTAAATGCGAATAATGTAAATATTAGTTTTTGTTAAATGATTCTACCCAACTCTGATCAGATCTTGAACAAAATATATTCCACTATTGGAAAAAGGCAACATTTAGCTGTTCAGTTGTTGATTAGATACGTAACATATATTTTTTTTTGGCCCCTTGTTCTTGCCTAAGACCATGAGGAAATCTCAACCCTTTTTTTTTACTGTGGATGTGAACATGTCAAAATATCAAGAAACCTTCAGACACGAACACTACTTTTATTAGTTTCCAGTACTCATGCCCATGTGATGCATGTATACGTAGAAAAAACCATTTCACTTTTTCTTTCAAAAAACATTTTGGCAAAAGAAAAGGAACCTTTAGGAGTTTATTGGCTTGCCAGGTTGTTTTGGTAAAAAAAAGGTGAAACTGATAGTAATATAATTTTGATGCATCTGAGATTCAAACTAAAGACCTTTAGAGCCTCCATCTAAACTAATCCTTTAAGATGGATATCATTTGCTGTTTCAAATTAAATGGGCATATATTGCTTTGAAATTGATATCCATGTTCGTATAAGTTTTCAAGTGACGTCTATTCTTGCAATAAGTTTTCTTACGATGCTATTAGTAAATTGAGTCCTATGAATTTGTCTAATTATGCAGGGGTAAATGACAACTGTTTAAAGTACTTTTTTTAATCTTGTTTCTGTGGTGAGTATTGAGCATCAAAACATTACAGAAAACATTGAGCATCAAAACATCTAAACATTCCAATATGGGGGAATCTATCTTCAACTGATAAATCTTGTTGTAGTTGTTATCATCATTTACATTAGAATGAAGGTGATCTCAAATTAGTATCATACTTATTTACTGAGAAATGCATGCATGATTGTTGAATTGGTGGAAGAACTGGTTTCAGAGTCAGTGTAAGCTTTCATCTACTCATTGTAAAAACCCGTGAAAGGCTAAAATGTCTTATCAAGTATGACAAACAGGTACAAGTAATTCACAACTAAAAAGTTATTACTGAAGTTAAATTTAGATATTTGCATTTAAATCTATCTTTGCACTATGTAGTAATATGTGTTTACGTAATTTTATTTTCCATGTTTAAGTATCATACCACTTGTCGGTATTGTTGTTTATCTTAATATGTCTCTGCTAATCTAAACGTCACAGTTCTTACTTATCTTGATATATTATTATGGTTTATATTGATTGGAAATATTTGCTGGAAGGTTTTATTGAAAACTCTTAATAGTTCAAAATGTTGTATTTACTTGTATGATCTGTCATCCGCTGCGTAAGAATGAATAATTAGAACATCTTTCTTTGCTATTTTTATTTTGTTAATCACATAATGCTCAATGTAGGACCTTCTTCACTGTAAACACGTTGAAGCTATGGTCAAGCATTGAATGCTATGATAATTAGCTCAACGTATGGTTTTCCTACAAGCATTGCTGCAATATCTGAATCAAGCCATGAACAAATGCAATGATACTTGCTTTATATTACTTGGTCCTTAGATTATTCATATTATCATAAGCCTCAATGCAGAAAAAGAGAAAATATGTAGCAAGCGACACCAACAAAATGAAATCATAACACAGGCTACATAGCAAGTTGAAAAAAGATAAATGCATTTATCATTTTTCGAAAACTGTGAGCATCATGTAAAAAATATTAATAAATACCTAGATGATTTAGGAACACTCCACCCAAATCCTTGTTCCTTCAATTTCAATAAACGTGCTTCCATTTTTGGACATAGCACACTAGTCCACTTTGATGCTTCTTCTCTACGATTAGACATTTGCATCGTAAGTTTTACCTAATTCCATCAAGACTAGCAATAACAGGCAAACTTCTTTCATCCAAAATCCAAGAATTAAAACTCTCAGCTACATTCGACTTATTTTCACCATATCGCTTCCTCGGAAAAAACAAATCTGCCCAATGATCATACAGTTTATCATTCAAGTACTCTATAGCTTTGGCACCTCCAATTTCTTTGTACTTGGACATAGCTTTTTCAAACTCATGATGATTAGAAGCTATAGCACAACACTCAAGTAAATGAGCTACCCAAATACCCCTTCCACTTTTCACAATGCTAGCGATATTATTTTGCATATGGTGCAAACAATAAGAATTGTGACTATTCGGAAAAAAATGGAATACTTAATGATAAACCCCAGTGTCTATCACTTAAAAAAGTTAATATTCTATTACAACGGAGAGCATTCTTTAGGTGTTTTAAAAACCAACTCCAACACTCTTTATTTTCCTTGGGAACAAGAGCCATTGCTAATGGGAAAAAAACTGGAAAAAACAAAAAATAATAATTCACTGTTTATGTATTACATTTGAAACAACAAAATGCACTATATTTGAAACAATATTATCTAATAGTAGACAATCACATGAACATTATGCCCACGGCCCGGATAAAAAGGAAAAATCAATTTCCTATAGGCAATTCATCCTTTTTGTGAGGACCAGACTTTTTCTCCATAGAAAAGTCGTATCATCTATAAGAAAGAAGGGGATAGAAAAGAGAAAAGAAATAGAAGGAAGAAGAAACAACATCAGAATTTCAACAGCGGAATGAATAAATTATATTAATAACCTAAATATTACATAACATACAATACCAATCAGAGTTACACCATATACACATCACATTATACTAGACAGTTATAGATGCCTGTTTAGTATCTACAACATAATACAATCACAACATATAGAACACACAGCGGAACTATATATCTACAACGTAGAAGCCTCCTGCTCCATTGCTCCTCCATTATTCGTCAAAGCCAACGTGAATCCCTTGGCTACTCGTAAAAATTTGAGTACCCAAGAGTTTAAGAAAACAAAAGATAAATTCCGGGTCAGACATGGGTCTGGTGTGAGTAACAGGTTAAGGTTGCTTGACTTTAAAAACCTTTCGAAAAGAAAGGTATCACGTAAGACTTCTCACACATAAACAAGGAAAAATTTTTACCTTACGCTAACCAAAACATTTTATAGCAAATCCGATGATATTATAATAGTGTCTAGGGTTTTCAAATAAATAAGAAATAGCCGAAATTGTTACATTCATTAAATTCCAGCTACTAGCCACAAAAGTGGGTAATACAATCAAAACCGTTGGCACTTATTGGATTTTGGATTCCATACAATGGCAGGGCTACTGGGGTACCTCCCGTCACAGTACGTGGCCTAGATCATCGTACCGAGGAGCCACCCTAACTCCCCTGCAACACAAGGCCGAAACCATTCCTTACTGAACAGTTCCAAACAAGACAACCCCGCAGTTGTTTGCATCCAACTGCCCACACAGCCGAATATAAAGGGACTTCTAGACATGGATCAATCCTGCTCTCCAATGGGAGCTACCCACGAAGCCTTGCTGCACCTCCCCTGTTTTAGCCATTCCCGGTTGATGAGGCTTGAGGTTACGATTACCTTTAGAGAACACATCTCTTAGAATGCTCATCGTCCACCTGACGATGTTCTGAAAGCATTCAATCCATACAAGTTCGTTCCGGGTTCGAACGAAACTGAAGGCATTATCTCGTTACACTCATTTTGGAACCACCCTCAGAGTTAACGACGATAACCCTTGCACTCTAAATCTTCATCTTCACTTGAGATTCAGGACCTGTCGTTAATTTGGATCGATGTAGTTTTCGGATATCCAAATATGGAAACCCGATCCCGGTCTCATCGAAATCCAAAACGTGTCTTTTAGGTCCAAGTTGTTTTAAAGTTTAAAACAATTTAATTCAATATTATCTATATACACACAGGTAGATAATTCTCAACATCACAATAGATAACAGATATTATCATCACAACAGATAATCTATATTATCAACTCAAACAGATAATTCATAATATCAATTCAATGCAACCATAACATCCAAATCACACAACATCATTTATCTCATATCTGAGATCTCAACCATTCAGGGTAATAAATATCAATCATCATTCATAAGCAATGACTTATTAAATCACCATTCTATAATTAATTTAAAATGAATTAAATTAATTACTTCTTCCTTAATTAATTTAAAATGAATTAAATTAATTACTCATCCATATAAATCTTGCTCACATATCAATTATTTATAAATCAATCAATTAATTACTCTTAACAAGTTACCCTAATTAATCATCTTGATTAATTACCCTTTAATTATATTCAGGTAATTAACCTCTAATTAATTTCATAAATTAATTATCCCAAACCAAATTTAGTAATTAACCTTTAATTACTTCATTAATTAATTAATAATAATTAATTACATTAATACTTAATTAATTACATTAACTAATACCATCATTGATTAATTGTTCTTAATTAATCAATCCTTAATTGTATCATTAATTATTTAAATTAATGATCCCAAATTATTTTATAATTAGTCTATTAAATCAATTATCAATTATCCTATTTGATAAATCATTCTTGATTAATCACACTAAGTAATTAACTATATCAATTTCATCTTTAATTATATTTAAATAACTTAATTATCAAAACTCAAAATTAATTACACTAAATAATTTATTATAAATTACTTATCTTAAGTAATTAAACACATTAATAATAATTACACAAAGTAATTAATTCCAAAAACTCCTCCATCATTCAAGTATCCTTTAATTAAGTTACATCAAGTAATTTATCTTCTTAATTACTTCACTAAGTAATTATTCATTCTTAATTGCATTGGTAATTACTTCTCAAATCAATCAGTGATTAATTTAAATTAATTAAACTAAATTAATCAACTTAATTAATCAAAAATAAAATTAATTAATTACAATTAGTAATTAATTTCCTTAATTACTTTCATTAAGTAATTATACTTAAATAATTCTCAAATGATTATCTTTAAATTAATTAATACAATTAATCATTAAAATTAATTACATTAATTAATAATAAATAATACTAAGCTAATGACCTTCATTAACCAATAACAAATCTTTAATTACTTTTCCAAAGTAATTAATTGAATTAATCAATATTAAATCTTAATTTATTTAAAGAAACTCATTAATTTATTTCTAATTATTTAATTAATCAAGTGATAATTAAAAAATTAATTGGTTATTAATTACTTGATTAATAAATTCAATTCATTAATTAAATTAATCAAATCTTATTTAATTAATTGCTTTCTAAATTACACTTTAATCAAGTTTAATTAACCTACTTAATTCTTTAATTAATTAAATAAAACCCTTAATTGTTTAATTAATTAACCTAATTATTAATTAACAAAATTAATTAATTATAATCTTCATTACCTTGATAAAATAATAAATTATTAGGTTCAAAACCATTTAATGAAAATCATTAACCTCATTAATGATTTAATTATCATTATCAAAGTAATTTAAAAGTAATTTGCTTTTAAATTTCTCTAAATTCCATTTTAAATTAAAATTAAAATGAAATTAAATTTAAAAAAGATTTTAAGTATTTAAAAACTCTTTAGTTTTCATCTTAAAGAATCACTTATCTCTTAAAGCAATTTTAGAAGAATGGTTTAACTTTAGCCCATATTCAATTTAAATAAATTTAAAATACCTTAAATATTTCAAGTCATGTTGAAACATATAAATTCAAATCTTGTTTATATAACAACCAAAATTCAAATCATGCTTTCAGATTTAGATTCAAAGATTTAAATTTAAAACCATATTTTAAATTTCATTTCATACGTTATAAAATTCTAAAATATTCAACTTGATTATAACATTTGAATTTATAACTTCTTTTTATTTGAAACTTTCGGATTCAACTTCTAATTTGGATTCAGGTTAAGATTTAGCTTAGAAATTTAAATCTTGTTTAAATTTTATTTCCATATTTAAATTCACTTTATAAAAAAAAACTGTGTAGGTTTCAGTTTTTAAAATATTTCATTTCTGCAAATCTTGTTTATTCAAAATCTGAAATTCAAACCTATTTCAATTTATAATTTAATCTTGCTTTAAGTTTAGATTTAAACTTTCCTTGCTTATTTTTAAATTTAGTTCTAAAATTTTTAAAAAAAAACTGAAGCAGTTCAGGTTTCAGGAACAAAACTGAAAACTAAAAACTACCCGAGTTCAACCCTTTCTTACTTCGAGTCACCCTTGCCTTAACTTCGAGCAAAAACTGGAATGACCCGAGCTCCACATCTTCACCATGTTCCAGAAGCCAAAACTCATCCATATGACTACTGTGCACATGCACAAATCCATGGACAACTTTCCGATCATCAGTGATGATCATCCACATCCACCATCCACCCTTGAATCCAACTTGAACACCTAATCATCAGAAAACTCCATTTCACCAAAAATAACAGAACAACATCCTTTTAAAACCTGGAACACAGTACGCCGAAAACCCCACAACCCTGTCAACGACGAATTCACCTTCCTCCGACCATCGTTAGGGCTACAACTCCGGCTACTTCCTCCTCAAGGGCCCAACAACCAATCCCCAGAGTTGCTAAACACTCGATCAATCCTAGTGGCGATGATGATCGAATTTCTTAATTGATAAAAACGTAGGGTTACAGATCAACTTCCCACTTCTCTGCTAAATCAAGAATCCATTCACCATTTTGTTAATTTTTGTAAAGAGCTTGATCACTCTTCTTCATTCATACAGAAGCACAGCTACCATTACCACTTGAATCACCAGAGACACCCTCAAAACCCAAATCTGCTCAACACCCATATGCACAGTCAAACCCATTTTAGATCTTATGATTTTATTCTTAAAAATCATGAATTTATCTAAGGTTTTGATTTGTATATCTGAATTGCACAATCATCAGTGTTTGAATTTTAACAGTGACATGATTTTTACCTCAAAACTTGATTTACTGAGAAAATTACAGTTTATGTTTAAGTTAATCAAATTTTTATAATTTAGTTCATAGCTTAAACAAACAATATTTCCTAAATCCTAAGTTTTAAATATTAATGCCAATGAGGAATGATTTAAGTTGAAACCAGGCTTGAAATCTTTAGAACAGAAATGTTCTACATGTAATCCAAATTTTCAGATAACTCACATCACAAATGCGTAAGAGTTTTACCAAATATACCAATACAACTTATATTAAAACATGATTCAATAACCAGATTTACCTTAGAATTTTTAAAAATAAAAGTTACTCACCTTAATTTTGAAGAACAGAGCACCCAAATTTTAGAGCTTTGAACCCAGGTTGAAAAGAAAATGCTTTACATGCTTCAGGCTTTAAGAAATACAGGATTTCTTTTATGATTCCAGACTGAAGAATGCTTGCATTTGAAACTCCAACTAAAATTCGATGCATGCAGATCATTTTTAAAGTTGATTCCAGAGATGAAAATGCAATTATCTTTAGGTTGTAAAAATGCAGACTTGATTATGAATTTGCGGGAACTTATTTTACAGGTTTGATATTTTGGTTTGAGGAGTGATTTAGATCTTAGATTTGTTTTTTTTGAAATGAATTTGTAGATTTTGTTTTTGAGGGATTTTCGGATTTTTAAGTGAAATGTTTTCTTTTGATTCAACTAGCATTTGATTTTTAAAAGATAATAAAGGAAAGTGAAAAATGTTTTAAAAGGCTAAGAATACTTTGATAAAAATAAAAGAAAAGATTAAAATCAAATGACACTTGTCATTTTGTTTATTTTACAACTTAACATTTGTAGCTTAGATTGTTAAATTGTTAACATTTATCTTTATTTAATTAAGTTATATTTTCTTTTTATTTAAATGTTAGATAAAGCTTTTGAACTTAATTTATTTATTTTTATGTAAATATACATGTGAATTACTTATTTAAAGAAAATGTAAATATAATAAATTATAATTTAAACTTATACAAATATTTTAAAGAATCAATTAATTTGAATTTCAAAAACAATTTCAATTCAAATTAAATTTTTGAATTCCAAATTAAAATCAATTTATTCAAATTAAAAATGAAGATTCTATTTTCCTATTTTAATTCCTTTTTATATTTATGAAAAATAGTACATTTATTAATATGGCTTAAAATAACTAATTAACAAATTTTATATGATTTATAAAGAAATTATAAATCACTTTTATTATCAAATGAATTTAAATCATATGCTATTTTATATTTAGACTTATATAAAATATACCCAAATCATATTACTCAAATAATATTTAAAAACAAATAAAATCAACTTTTATTTAAATTTAAAACAAAAATTAAGCTAATACAAATTTTAGACAATTTAATATTTATTTTAAATATTATCAAACCATATAATTACTAGTTTAAATAGATTTTTAAAAGCTTAATATTAATTTAAAACATAATTTCCTAATTACTCAATATTTTATTAGAATTTAAAAACAAAACTTCATTTATTTATTAAATTCCAAAATAAAGAATATCTAATATATATATACACAAAAATATATATACATTATAATTTAAAACATTTATTTTAGCTTTTAAAAGATAAAATCACAAATTAAATATTTATTTAATCTGATTATTAAACCAAAACATATTTTATTAATCAATATTGTCAATATCAATTCAATTTTATATAAATATTATTAAATTGATATTGCCAAAAATTCCGGGATATCACATTCCTCCCCCCTTAAAAGAATTTCGTCCCCGAAATTTAAAACAAAGGTAATTTAATAACCTATCCAAGATTTTAAATTTTAAAGCACAAACATATACCAAACATATGATAACAACCCTAGCAATCAATTCATCCAATCAAACAAAATTAACTATCCAAACAAAATTCTGGATAGAGTTTCCTCGAGTTTCCCAAGTAAACACCGGGATACTCGCTCTATAGAACCCAAACAATCAACACTACTAAGCTACAAAACTCCTACTCATCTATATCTATAACTGAACAAGACATCAGACTATAGACAAGTCTGACTCAACCACCAGATCTCCCAAAACAGCTGATTCCAGAACCAGAGATAGATCATACACATACTCCCTTAGAGATAAGTGAAACACATCGAATTCCAGTTGTCTAAACTGGCAATTCAATCCAGAAAATTAAACACTTATCCAAAACAGAACATAGAAGAAATCCAAAACATCTTGGAGCTAGCTAATCCAACCTTACCAAAATTTATAGCTCCTAAAAACTGAGAAATTTATCCAGAATGAGATCTCCAACTTCAGATGCACAAGACTCTTCGGACTAACTTAGACTCCTTACCTCCTACCTGATCAGCTCAATCCTTGCTGATGTCTCAAGAAATAACTGGACCAACCCAATCCACCAGAATGATCTTCCCCGATCAACCAAGATCAAGAACAAACTCCACTCATAACCATCAAAAGAAAACAACTTCTCCTATCCGGAAAAGAAAAGCAGATGCACTACCAAACTGCTTCCGCTACATAACTCTAATGTGGAGCAGAAAAGAATGCTGATGAAGAACACAAGCATAACTAGACAACAAAACTAAAGAGAAAATCTCTGATGACCAAAAGAAAACTCAAAAGTTCATTAAAACCTGAGTTGCTTCAACAAACTCCATCTCAAGAAACCAACCTTCAACTAGTTGAACCACCGGTACCACTGAATCTCCAGATGAAGACAAACTCTGACTTCTCTGAAAATATTCAGAAAAATCTCCAACAATCCAAGAGAACACTCAACTATCGCAAGTCACTTTTGCGATCAACTCAATCTAATTCCAAAGAAAACTGTTCTCTCTAAACCAATTAGAACGGCTTATGCTGGTCTTGCCAACCCATCGAAGAAATGGATTCTACTCCACTGCTTCTGAATTCCATCTCCAGAAAACTGCTAAGCCAGAAAACTCTACCGACACACAGAACACTCCTAGCTGTACTGCTGACACCAATGCCAAAGAATTTTCTATCCAAAGCTCTTCGAGAAACTCGGACTTCAAATCAAACAGAAACATTCTGCTGAATTCAGCCACAACACCGAAGCAGACTCACTTCCTTAAACTTGTTCCAATGAAATCATCTTCGGAAACATCCATAGTCACTGCATCTCATCGCGCGGCTACTACTTCCCTGAGGTATCAAGATATCATCACTTGCTTCTGCTCAGCCAACAGATCCAAACTCTACTCATCCAACTTCAAAGATAAACTCCGAACCTTAACAGGTTACCTTCAGAGATTAATGAAGTCCTTACACCAATTCAAAACTCACTCGGGACGGTATTAGGTCTACAGTCTCGAGAGATACACTTCCAACCTAACATTCAAACTTCAACCAATGGTAGTCGCGTTATACACACCACTACCCCAATCTACCTTATAAACCATATTGGAAAACCCAAACAGGTAACCCAATAGATGGGTAGAAATAAATTATATATTTATATATATAAATATATTAAAATTACAAATACGCTCTCTCAAGATAGACACCACTCCAGAGCCTAGGTATTCACTCAACCTAATGCTCTGATACCAACTGTGATGACCAGACTTTTTCTCCACAGGAAAGTCATATCATCTTGAAGAAAGAAAGGGATAGAAAAGAGAAAAGAAAGAGAAGAAAGAAGAAACAACATCAGAATCTCAACAACGGAACGAATAAATTATATTAATAGCCTAAATATTACATAACATACATACCAATCAGAGTTACACCATATACACATCACATTATACTAAACAGTTATAGACACCTATCTAGTATCTACAACATAATACAATCACAACACAGAGAACACACGGCGGAACTATATATCTACAACGCAGAAGCCTCCTGCTCCATTGCTCCTCCATTATTTGTCAAAGCCAACCTGAATCCCTTGGCTACTCGTAAAAATTTGAGTACCCAAGAGTTTAAGAAAACAAAAGATAAACTCCGAGTCAGACATGGGTCTGGTGTGAGTTACAGGTTAATGTTGCTTAACTTTAAAAACCTTTTGAAAAGAAAGGTATCACGTAAGACTTCCCACACATAAACATGGAAAAGTTTTTACCTTACGCTAACCAAAACATTTGATAGGAAATCAGAAGATATTATAATAGTGTCTAGGGTTTTCAAATAAATAAGAAATAGCCGAAATTGTTACATTCATTAAATTCCAGCCACTAGCCTCAAAAGTGGGTAATACAATCAAAACCGTTGGCACTTCTTGGATTTTGGATTCCATACAATGGCAGGGCTACTGGGGTACCTCCCGTCACAGTACGTGGCCTAGATCACCGTACTGAGGAGCCACCCTAACTCCCCTGCAACACAATACCGGAACATTCCTTACTGAACTGTTCCAAACAAAACAACCCTGCAGTTGTTTGCAACAAACTGCCCACACAGCCGAATATAAAGGGACTTCTAGACAGGGATTAATCCCGCTCTCCAATGGGAGCTACCCACGAAGCCTTGCTGCACCTCCCCTGTTTTAGCCATTCCCGGTTGATGAGGCTTGAGGTTACGATTACCTTTAGAGAACACATCTCTTAGAATGCTCATCGTCCACCTGACGATGTTTTGTAAGCATTCAATCCATACAAGTTCATTCTGGGTTCAAACGAAACCGAAGGCATTATCTCGTTACACTCATTTTGGAACCACCCTCAGAGTTAACGGAGACAACCCTTGCACTCTAAATCTTCATCTTCACTTAAGATTCAGGACCTATCGTTAATTTGGATCGATATGGTTTTCGGATATCCAAATATGGAAACCCGATCCCGGTCTCATCGAAATCCAAAACGTGTCTTTTAGGTCCAAGTTGTTTTAAAGTTTAAAACAATTTAATTCAATATTATCTGTATACACACAGATAGATAATTCTCAGCATCACAATAGATAATCAATATTATCATCACAACATATAATCTATATTATCAACTCAAACAGATAATTCATATTATCAACTCAATGCAACCATAGCATCCAAATCACACGACATCATTTATCTCATATCAGAGATCTCAACCATTTAGGGTAATAAATATCAATCATCATTCATAAGCAATGACTTATTAAATCACCATTCTATAATTAATTTAAAATGAATTAAATTAATTACTTCTTCCTTAATTAATTTAAAATGAATTAAATTAATTACTCATCCATATAAATCTTGCTTACATATCAATTAATTATAAATCAATCAATTAATTACTCTTAACAAGTTACCCTAATTAATCATCTTGATTAATTACCCTTTAATTATATTCAAGTAATGAACCTCTAATTAATTTCATAAATTAATTATCCCAAACCAAATTTAGTAATTAACCTGTAATTACTTAATTTATTAATTAATAATAATAATTACATTAATCCTTAATTAATTACATTAACTAATACCTTCATCGATTAATTGTTCTTAATCAATCAATCGTTAATTATATCATTAATTGGTTAAATTAATGATCCCAAATTATTTTATAATTACTCTATTAAATCAATTATCAATTATCCTATTTGATAAATCATTCTTGATTAATCACATTAAGAAATTAACTATATCAATTTCATCTTTAATTATTTTTAAATAACTTAGTTATCAAAACCCAAAATTAATTACATTAAATAATTTATTATAAATTACTTATCTTAAGTAATTAAACACACTAATAATAATTACACAAAGTAATTAATTCCAAAAACTCCTCCATCATTCAAGTATCCTTTAATTAAATTACGTCAAGTAATTTATCTTCTTACTTACTTCACTAAGTAATTATTCGTTCTTAATTACATTGATAATTACTTCTCAAATCAATCAGTGATTAATTTAAATTAATTAAACTAAATTAATCAACTTAATTAATCAAAAATAAAATTAATTAATTACAATTAGTAATTAATTTCCTTAATTACTTTCATTAACTAATTATACTTAAATAATTCTCAAATGATTATCTTTAAATTAATTAATACAATTAATCATTAAAATTAACTACATTAATTAATTATAAATAATACTAAGCTAATGACCTTCATTAACCAATAACAAATCTTTAATTACTTTTCCAAAGCAATTAATTGAATTAATCAATATTAATTCTTAATTTATTTAAAGAAACTCATTAATTTATTTCTAACTATTTAATTAATCAAGTGATAATTAAAAACTTAATTGGTTATTAATTACTTGATTAATAAATTCAATTCATTAATTAAATTAATCAAATATTATTTAATTAATTGATTTCTAAATTACACTTTAATCAAGTTTAATTAACTTTATTAATTCTTTAATTAATTAAATAAACCCCTTAATTCTTTAATTAATTAACCTAATTATTAATTAATTATAATCTTAATTACCTTGATCAAATAATAAATTATTAAGTTCAAAACCATTTAATGAAAATCATTAACCTCATTAATGATTTAATTATCATTATCAAAGTAATTTAAAAGTAATTTGCTTTTAAATTTCTCTAAATTCCATTTTAAATTAAAATTAAAATGAAATTAAACTTAAACAAGATTTTAAGTATTTAAAAACTCTTTAGTTTTCATCTTAAAGAATCACTTATCTCTTAAAGCAATTTTAGAAGAATGGTTTAACTTTAGCCCATATTCAATTTAAATAAATTTAAAATACCTTAAATATTTCAAGCGATATTGAAACATATAAATTCAAATCATATTTATATAACAACCAAAATTCCAATCATGCTTCAGATTTAGATTGAAAGATTTAAATTTAAAACCCTGTTTTAAATTTCATTTCATATGTTAAAAATTCTAAAATATTCAACTTGATTATAACATTTGATTTTATAACTCGTTTTTATTTGAAACTTTCAGATTCAACTTCTAATTTGGATTTAGGTTCAGATTTGACTTAGAAATTAAATCTTGTTTAAATTTTATTTCCAGATTTAAATTCACTTTATAAAAAAAACGGTGCAGGTTTCAGTTTTTAAATATTTCATTTCAGCAAATCTTGTTTATTCAAAATCTGAAATTCAAACCTATTTGAATTCATAATTTAATCTTGCTTTAAGTTTAGATTTAAACTTGCCTTGCTTATTTTTAAATTTACTTTTAATTTTTTTAAAAAAAACTGAATCAGTTCGAGTTTCAGGAACAAACCTGAAAACTAAAAACTACCCGAGTTCAACCCTATCTTACTTCAAGTCACCTTTGCCTTAACTTCGAGAAAAAACTAAAATGACCCGAGATCCACATCCTCACCATATTCCAGAAGCCAAAACTCATCCATATGACTACTGTGCACATACACAAATCCATGGACAACTTTCCGATCATCAGTGATGGTCATCCACATCCACCATCCACCCTTGAATCCAACTTGAACACCTAATCATCAGAAAACTCCATTTCACCAAAAATCAACAGAACTGCCTTCCTTTAAAACCTGAAACACAGTACACCCAAAACCCCACAACCCTGTCAACGACGAATTCACCTTCCTCCGACCATCGTTAGGGCTACAACTCCGACTACTTCCTCCTCTAGGGCCCAGCAACCAATCCCCAGAGTTGCTAAACACCCGATCAATCCTAGTGGCGATGATGATCGAATTTCTTAATTGATAAAAACTTAGGGTTACAGATCAACTTCCCACTTCTCTGCTAAATCAAGAATCAATTCACCATTTTGTTAATTTTTGTAAAGAGCTTGATCACTCTTCTTCATTCATACAGAAGCACAGCCACCATTACCACTTGAATCACCAGAGACACCCTCAAAACCCAAATCTGCTCAACACCCATATGCCTTGTCAAACCCATTTTAGAGCTTATGATTTTATTCTTAAAAATCATAAATTTATCTAAGGTTTTGATTTGTATATCTGAATTGCACAATCGTCAGTGTTTGAATTTTAACAGTGACATGATTTTTACCTCAAAACTTGATTTACTGAGAAAATTACAGTTTCTATTTAAGTTAATCAAATTTTTATAATTTAGTTCATAGCTTAAACAAACAATATTTCCTAAATCCTAAATTTTAAATATTAATGTCAAAGAGGAATGATTCAAGTTGAAACCAGGTTTGAAATCTTTAGAACAGAAATGTTCTACAGGTAATCCAAATTTTCAGATAACTCACATCACAAATGCACAAGAGTTTTGCCAAATAAACCAATACAACTTATATTAAAACATGATTCAATAACCAGATTTACCTTAGAATTTTTAAAAATAAAAGTTACTCAACTTAATTTTGAAGAACAGAGCACCCAAATTTTAAAGCTTTGAACCCAGGTTAAAAAGAAAATGCTTTGCATGCTTCAGGCTTTAAGAAATACAGGTTTTCTTTTATGATTCCAGACTAAAGAATGCTTGCATTTGAAACTCCAACCAAAATTAGATGCATGCAGATCATTTTTAAAGTTGATTCTAGATAAGAAAATGCAATGATCTTTAAGTTGTAAAAATGCAGACTTGATTATGAATTTGCAGGAACTTATTTTACAGGTTTGATACTTTGGTTTGAGGAGTGATTTAGATCTTAGATTTTTTTTTTGAAATGAATTTGTAGATTTTGTTTTTGAGGGATTTTCAGATTTGTAAGTGATATATTTTCTTTTGATTCAACTAGAATTTGATTTTTAAAAGATAATAAAGGAAAGTGAAAAATGTTCTAAAAGGCTGAGAATGCTTCAATAAAAATAAAAGAAAAGATTAAAATCAAATGACACTTGTCATTTTGTTTGTTTTACAACTTAACACTTGTAGCTTAGATTGTTAAATTGTTAACATAAGTCTTTATTTAATTAAGTTATATTTTCTTTTTATTTAAATGTTAGATAAAGCTTTTAAACTTAATTTATTTATTTTTATGTAAATATACATGTGATTTACCTATTTAAAGAAAATGTAAATATAAAAAATTATAATTTAAACCTATACAAATATTTTAAAGAATCAATTAATGTGAATTTCAAAAACAATTTCAATTCAAATTAAATTTTTGAATTCCAAATTAAAATCAATTTATTCAAATTAAAAATGAAGATTCTATTTTCCTATTTTAATTCCTTTTTATATTTATGAAAAATAGTACATTTATTAATATGGCTTAAAATAACTAATTAACAAATTTTTTATGATTTATAAAGAAATTATAAATCACTTTTATTATCAAATGAATTTAAATCATATGTTATTTTATATTTAGACTTATATACAATATACTCAAATCATATTACTCAAATAATATTTAAAAAGAAATAAAATCAATTTTTATTTAAATTTAAAACAAAAATTAAGCTAAGATAAATTTTAAACAATTTAATATTTATTTTAAATATTATCAAACCATAAAATTACTAGTTTAAATAGATTTTTAAAAGCTTAATATTAGTTTAAAACATAATTTCCTAATTACTCAACATTTTATTAGAATTTAAAAACAAAACTTCATTCATTTATTAAATTCCAAAAAAAAGATTATCAAATATATATACACAAATATATACATATTATAATTTAAAACATTTATTTTAGCTTTTAAAAGATAAAATCACAAATTAAATATTTATTTAATCTGATTATTAAACCAAAACATATTTTATTAATCAATATTGTCAATATCAATTTAATTTTATATAAAGATTATTAAATTGATATTGTCAAAAATTCCGGGATATCACATTTTTTTTCTTTTTTCTAAATTTTTTTTAATTCATGCATAGAATACAAAGAATTATATTCGAACTTCTAAAACATATATGCTTTTATCTTTTCTATGTGCTGTTTAAATCATTTGTATACCTTACGTAAGAACTTCAAATAAAGAGAAAAATGATATATTATGTTTAACATGTAGTAGTATCTATGATAAAGTAAGGCTTAATATGTTATTTAACTCTTTATCTTAAAAGATAAATGCATTTATCTTTTTTAACTCCTATATACAGTAACATTTTGTACATCAAATTAAATAACATTAAATCTTTTACATTGTTTGTTTTGGATCAAACTTACAATAATAGAGAGCATGACTGTACATTGAACAATTGTACCTACTTTGTAACTAGTGCAAACAGTACAAAGTAAATACAATATAAAAAAAGAAGATCAAAATCAGTACCTTGATTCCCATTTTTTGCAGTGGCAGCCATCAAAATACCACTTCGCCCTTTCAAAATGGTAGCATCTAAAAACAACATAGGACACCAATAGCTAAATCCAAATATACATGCCTTATAACATACAAAAACTCTCTTAAATTGATTTGTGTCAAAATCCACATCCATACTTGAATAACTATTCGGATTATTTCTTTCCAATGCCTTTAAATACCAAACTAATTCATTGTAAGATTTCTTTTCATCACCGAAAATATCATTCATAGCCAATTTCTTACCCTTATAAGCAAAGTAATAGCTTAGCTTCACATCATAATCTCTTCTAAAACTTTCAATGATATGCTTGGTTTTTCTTTTTTGCTCATCACGAATTTGATTGACGATTAAACTTTTCACAAGATCACTATTAGTAGTTGGACTACTAAGCGAACGAAATCCACCACCACAAGTATGAATCAAGTGAATGTTTTTAACAAACAGTTGGCCCCATTGCTTCAGTTTGCAAGAAGCATGAATCCTAAAAGGACAACTAGCTACAGCACATCGAACTGTCAAACGTTCTTTACAATTCTTAATATATTGTACTTTAAACCCATTCTTCAAACAATAAGCACTAACTATTCTGCGGAATCCAATAGCAGAATCAAACTGTTGACCAACCCCAGTAAAAAATTCCATATTTGAATTCTTCTTCAACAACTCATGTAAATCCTTTTGTCGAGTAAAACTAGAATCTAAGTCATCATCATAACCTAACATATTATTACTTGACTCACCACCAACTACTGAACCAGACATGCTACTTTCACCAACAAAATTATCCATCGAATAATTCTTCAGCCGTAGAAAAAATACCAAAAATTCATTTTGAACCAAGACAAAAACAATACAGCTTGAAGATCACTATCCGTTTCAACAAAGGTAGCCTTTGATTCTCGAATATAAAAATATCAAAGCATAATGGACTAAAATTATTCCACTCCTCCCAAATCCTATTCCTAATAGAAGAAATAAAAGCATCCAATCCAAAACGAGCTGTAACAACCCGCATATTTAATGATTTTATATTTAAATGTTTTATTTAAATATAGTGTCGTTAGTCGGATTTTTAGGTCCGAAATGTTACTTTTTGCAAATGGTCAAAGTAGGACTCGAAACCACCTCCATTGAGTCCAAAATGGCGTTTGCGATCTTTTTGAGTATAAGCTTTGATATGTTTGGAGTAAGTTGAATTTTGCTACTTTTTCTAGTTGGGTTTTGGGATTGGGTTCAGCCCACTAGCTAACTAAATACCCTAGCTCAGCCCATCTCTTTCCATTCACTCATTTTCTCCTCCAAAACTTAAGCTAAAACTAAAAATGGGGGAAAGGAAGAGGAATTAGAAATTCCAATCCCTAGTTTCTTCTTGCAACTTGAATTCTTGCTCCAAAATCAAAGAGAAGATATTGGTAAGCCTCCTCTTCATCTTCTCCAACTCTTCTCCTCTTCAATTTCTGATGTTTCCTAAACCTAATTTGGGAAATATATGTTTTATTCTTAGATTGAAACTTGTAGAGTTAAAGTGAAGAGTGGTTAATCTCCTTCTTGTGTTGAGCTTCTCATCTTTGTTTGTGTGTAAAATGGTAAGTTTTGAACTCACATCTTTATCTCTCGATATCATGGGTGATGGGTATGAATTCCTATTACCTATTCATATTCATTTGGTTTTTGTTTGGATTGGTTTTATGAATATTCCAATTCTTGAGTTTCAAAGTCAAATTTTTATGAACGTTCTCTTATGAATGTTTTGATCTTGTTTTGGTGATGAATCGAAATGCTTATAGGGACAGGTAGCCGCTAGGCGTGAACCCCTAGCGTCCGTGCTCGTCCGATTGAAAGTTGGGAAGTTTTCTCATCAATTGGGATAGGATGGGAACAGCCTAGGTTGCAGGGTCGGCCGACCGAAGACCCTGTCCGGTCGACCGAACCTGTATCCCGAAAGTTTTCAGGATCAGGTCCGGTCGACCGAGCTCTGTATCCGGCCAACCGACCTGCTGCTGTTTTGCCTAACTTTGCTCATTTGATTGGTTTTCCAAATTTTATCGATTCAAGTTGGTTCTTAGTGGTTGTTATTGCATCTTTGGCTTTGATTACTTATTATTGACTTCATTCACGGGTTTCATAAATAATCCCTCTAAATCGTATTAAAAGCTCCCTTCTCCAATTCATAAATTCTATTTAAAACACACACACAATTTCGCACTCCGAGCGAAGTGGGAGGATAATTAAATGATTAGATAAAACGCGTGCAATGAACACGTGCGTTCATCTTTTCAATTAATTCCCAATCTATTCGTTTGAACGTTTTGACCTTTGGGTCTGGTTTACCGATGAAACGACGTGAACTTTGTACTGCGTTGAGTGTGAAATTAACTAAAGAATAGTACCGTTTAGTGCGAACGAGTGGTTATGGGACTCACGTTACCACTTTTCGGATTCCTTTTTGAGAGTTATGACACATTCTGCCAGTTAGTGGTGTCCAGTACTGGACCTCTGGACCATCACCACTATGGTTTGTTGCCTTTGGGATGGTGTCTTCGGACTCTCCTTCAGGTTTGTTGCCTTCGGGTATGTTGCATTCGGGTATGTTGCCTTCGGGTTTGTACCTTCGAGTTTGTGCCTTCGGATTTGTTGCCCTAATAGTGTCGCTTTCGGAGTTGGTCTTTATGAGCCGCTCGGGTGATATTTGGGTTTGGAGCCTTCGGGCTTATGGATCCTTGCTTATACAATACTGAGCTCGAGCAATCTTTTGTTTTCATTGATATGTATATTCCCTAGTTATCGCTCTTCGGTGTTTGTCTTTTTGAGCCGCATGATATATAGCGATTACCATGTGGAACTTGTGTTACCTTCATTGGTATTTGTTATTTGCCTTTATGGCTTGTTTTGTGATATTCCTATCCTTTGTTTCTATGAGTTGCCGATGATACGAGGCTTGTTATGATATGATTCATCTTTTGTTAGATGATTGTGTTATCGCTTTTAGAGATATTTGTGATACATTGTAACCTTACAGGTTATTGTTGTTCAGTTTATCTAACTAATTTGTTTAGCTAGACCGACCCGTGTATTTTATACTCGTGTCAGACCGAGATGTTTCAGGTTAGGTGCATTTGGACATAGCCTATTTTGCTTCTGCATGGACTATCCAGCTTGTTCCTTTTTGTTAAAGCTCTTTGTGTAGTCCTTTTTATTGTAACTCTGTTATGTACCAGTATATGTGTATATGGTGATCTACTGTTCTGTGATGTATATTACATTTGATTTGTTATATTCTGTTCAGATAGATCCTCCAACCACCTATGTTTTTGTTTTAAGTATTCATTGGGTAGGTCGACCTGCTTGGTATGTCTATTGTCGATGTATTCAATAGATAGTTAGAGCAAGGCTATAGATGGTCGCTCCTAACCAACCTTATTCTCCGTGTTAGTTGACGGAATTACCCTGTAGTGTCCTTGACTAGCGTGGGTATAGAGGTGGGGCATCACACGAGCACTAAAACAATTGTTATTGAAATCAAACATAACTATAACAGATGAACCACGCCTGCAAAAAAAATGTAAACAAAAAAATAACTATGTGAAACCGATCTTAAATAAAAACTAATGGCATAAAATACTACGTAACAAATCATTTTCTATCTCACTTTTCGAAAAAAGTTAAAACAATATATCCTTTACAGATCACAAATCACCAAGAACTAAAGAACAAACAACATTAACTAATATTATTTCAGATCCAACTTCATACCCAAAGTGAGTACAAACAGAATTGACTGACAAAAATAACTGCTTTGATTGCTCAAACCAAATATGAAGTGATAGTCTAAATACTAAAATCATAATCTAAAATGAATGATGCAAGCAGGCTAAATACACAGTGCTTGTGTTATCAGAATAAAAGAATACCATTCAGAAGCCATTATTCCAACTACATCAAACAAAATCTTCCTCCAATAGATCAAAACCGCCTCTCCTGATTAGAAATATACAATAGCATCATGAACATCTTAAAACATCTAATTGAGAATGAAAAACACCAAACAAAATCGAGACTCACCAAAGAACAAGCAATCCCATAGAGAAAATCGATTAGCCTATCAAATAAAGAAAATCGCCTCACGATTTCATACAATTAAAGACGAATTTGATTTGAGAAGAAACTAACGCCTAATTTTTCAAAAAAAAATCAATGACCGCTTTGATTGCACAAGAAACGACCGCCTAATTTCCACGATCGGTAGATTTCAGAAGATACATTGTTTGAGAAGTTAAAGACGCACGTCGCACATATTTGCCTTGGAAAATAATAATTTCAACCCTATGTCCAAGAAAAAAATTGGGTTGCATAATTAGGCCCTTCACACCAATTTCCACTTTGCAAATATATGCATATTTATAATTTTGTTGACAAAAATAAGAGATAAAGCATGCTGGTTTTGAATTGACGTGTTAAGCAAAAAGGTCCAAACATGTATTTCTCGAATAACATGATAAACAACAAGTGGTATATAAAATTTCGCTAAATGAAAGATCACAACTAACCTCTTATTTTTGTAAGATTCTTTATGTAGAAGTTGGCAATAAAAATACGGATAGAAAGCAAATGTTTTGCTCTTCTGTTTTGGTCACTTCTTGTACATGAAAGGAGGTTTAGGAAGGAACATTATTACCTAAAAATACAAAGAGAAAAATATACTGAAACAACAAAACAATGAAATAAGCAAACAATGCAAAAATTATAGTTGATGTTTAAAGATTGTATAACCAAACAGTTAAAACACTTATTCCAGCAAAAATCATTTTTTGCCAATAAAAATCCAATGACAACAAATATGGATTTCATAGTGCAAAGCGTTGGGCTAACATCTAGGAATTCAAATGTTATCGAACAACTGGAAAAAAACCTAACCATGTATCGAAATCAACTCAAATTGATAAATCAATTTTACGTAAACTGAAATCAACTCAAATATACCTTACTGATCCAAATCAATTTTCTCACATACTGGAATCGACTCAAATTGATAATACTTACCGATAAGAAATAAATTACCTACAAATTTATGTGACAGAAAATTATGGAATATAGGGGATTAACTTGCAAGTAGAAGGCGGTAGTCCCTACGTGGTTGACGATTGAAGTGCGTCCATGGAAGTGCGGTGGGATTGTTGCGGAGAGCTAGGGTTATCTGCGACAGTCAACTTCGTGCTTGGTAGACAAATAGAGCTTGGTCAAAAATTGAAATCGTGCTTTAGCTTTGTTGAGGGATCGATCTTGGTCGAGGAATAGAGCTTCATTGCAGAATCATGCCAAAAAAGCCTTGAAGCGTGCTCCGTTGTGGAATCGCGCTTCGGCTTCATGGGGGAATCAACGTCATTGAAGAATCGCACGGTGAGGGATTATAGCGAGCGGCAGAATCGAGCTTTCAAAGTGAAGAGGGGTTAGCGATTGAAGATAATTCGAGGGCGGAGAGGAGATTTGTTAGTGGAGTGGAGAGGACTTAGGGAAAATGGAAGTGAAGGGAAAAGTAAAGTATGGCGGCCAATAATAAGAAGAGGGAAACAGGTAGAATATGACCGTCAAAATTTTATTTTTCTCAAAGATTGCGGGCACACAAGCTATCGCAGACGTTAATGACCAACGATATACTTAACTATAGCAAGGCAGGTTTGAATGCCATCCTTGGTTGTAATTAATTGACCATTTTGTTGTAGTGATTAAAGCTAGTAGCTTGTCTTCTCTTTAGAAGAAACAATATTAGCGTCGCATCCGCTATTGAATTTTCAGTGAAAATTATCTCAATTAGTTATAGGAATAGCGAGCTTTATATTATAACATTATGATCATGAGTAGTTGTAGGAGTCAAATTTACTTTCAAGTAGTTATAGGAGAAGCAAGTTTTGTTTGTTATTAGTTGAATTGCAGTTCCATTGAAGCTAATAGCATGTCTAGGACAGAAGTTTCTTCTAAATGAAGTATTTTTCTATGCGTTATATTAATCTTTATATGATAAAAATGTGATCATTGCAATAATTGGTTCAGTAGCTAATTCAGTGAATAATGTTTACATATAAAATAAGAGGGTAAATTCAGGCATATATTATCTTTTATTATTCCAGCAACTTATCCTACATAAATAAGATTGCTAGCCGACATATTATCTATGTATATGACAAATTAACTACAAAATAGTGAAATTCATAATAAAAAATGGTCATCTAAAAAAAGATATTTCAAAGCAGTTTAAAGCATAAAATATAAATATGAATTTGTATATAGTCATAGGTACCCATATATTGACATTGTATACACTAAAGCATGTTGAAATCTTGAAATATTGCCTTAGTATTGATAAACGTAAAATAAAATTAAACAAAAAAATTAATTCAACTACCATCATGTGGGGAAAATAGCTAAAGAAATTAAATGTTTTAGTTTTGCTTTTTACTCCCACAAATTCATGTATCACACGCTATATAAACTATGGCAATTGAAAATGAAAATGTGCAGAAAATAGTAAGAGTATATAATATTATTCCGTTACATTATAATAGAACTTTAAAATTAATGAAGCATGAGCATAGATATAAGCATAAGAAAGGGAAATAAGTCATTCCTTGTATGCTTAATCATGTTATATCTATTCTATATTTAACCTATTTTGTATTTAATAAAGCAGAAGGCTGGTCAACCTTTTTTCCTTTTTCTTACAATTTAGAGAAAATAATAATGGATTCTCTACGTTTTCAGGTAATAGCATCAATGCATAAGCAACTTAACGTCACAAACACAATGTTCCCATACTTGAGTAATACCTCATTCCCCTTGCTTCTTCATATCAAATTAATTATCATTTGCTCTTCACCTCTTTCCAGTGTCACCTACTCCATCTTCGAGTCCAAATTTCTCCCCGTCAAGCATAGTAAATCCTAAATCTTGGCCTACGTAAATCTAGAAAGTCTCAAATTCAAATGTAATAATCCTATTCTTTTTATTTGTTTTTAATTTCTATATTTTTACTAATTTTTTCATTCTGAAATCATATATGATACTTTTAGATAATTTAATTTCAATTGTACTTGATTGGGTTTTCACCAGATATGAGATGATATTCAAAAGCATGTTTTTGCCTGTCTTCTAGCAAAATAAGAGTCATGAACTCTACAAACTTGACTATCTAATGTTTCTTTATATTATTCATATTTTTTTGGCACTTGAGCTAATCTTTTGATTTATTTCACATATATATTGATTCCAAATATTCAATTGTCTATGAAGTTTTCAGGATTTTTGATCATCTTGGATCCACTAATTTTGCGCTGATGCTAGATTCGTGTTTTTTAACTAAAAAGTTCAATTTTCTTCTGATTTGGTAATAGTAAATCTATTTAGTTATGTTTTCTTACCATTCCGAAACTAAAATGTAGTACGATTTCAGACTGTTGTACATTAGACTTTGTTTATTATGAAGCAAGTACTGGACTCTTAGAATGTTCGAAATTACAATGCTACAATATGGTAATCTTAATACCAAGAAAAAGCTCTTAAGATCTTTAGTTTGATAGATCATCTTCCAAGGAATTCATCAACACGTGTTTCTTATGATGATAGGAATGATGATGAGAGGGACAAGACGATTGACGAGATCTGTGAAAAATGAACTATTCTATAGGTGCAAAGTGATAATAGCTCACTAGATGAGGTACACTTTACGTGAATTTGTAATAGCTTTTATAATAGATGTATATGTAATGTGAAACAAAGACGACTTAATTTCTAATATCTTATAGTTTCATATCAATAACCCTTTACACTATTGTTAAATGCAAATAATGTAAATATTCATTTTTGTTAAATGATTCTACCCAACTCTGATCAGATCTTGAACAAAATATATTCCATTATTAGAAGAAGGCAACATTTAGCCTTTATAATCCTACATTTAAATGTGGAATTTGCAAATTTAAAATGTCATATAGAGCACAAATATTCAGTTTTCCGTGTGGTTTATTTTCCTAGGATCTTCGTATGTTCATTTCCTAGTTGTCCATCTACTACATAAGCTTAACCGAATCACGCTTAATGGAAAAAAGGATGGGAACAAAATTACAACTCTAGACATAATAAAACCGTAGAATGGATTGAATCATGTTCATTTCCTCACCATCTACATAAGCCTAAAGTCACAAGCATTATTATAGAACCGGATCCTAGTTTAACCGGTTAACCATCAGCCAATGTTTAAAACCTATTAAATTAACGGTAATTAATAACTAAATTAACGTCACGAATAAAGTGTGTAATTTTCCATTCACCGGATTTTTGTTCTGACCCCTCTTCATTACAACTCACATATAGATTTAGAGGGACAAGTTACTCGTGCAAAGCTGGAATGGTTGTTGGTGAAGTCTTCTTATTCATGCTCGATGCTCATAAGGCAACTAGATATTCAAGGAACGTTATTGATTCAAAGGTAGTAGCTTCAGTCGGTACTTATATTTTATTATATTTCTCTATTCCGCTCTGAGTTTATATTGATCACTTCTGATATACTTTTGTTTATTACAGGTTACTAAAACTTACGATTTGTATCCCGATGGACTTGAGTTTCGATTTAATCGAAATTCGGACCCATTAAGATGCAGGTTGTTACATAGTGATTATCAAGATTCAAAGTGGAATAAGGTCGTTTTAATCCGTATCGAGCCAATTGAAGACATAAAGCGCCTGTTTGACAGCCAACGCCATAAAAATAAGACGAAGGAAAAGACTATGAACGTTTTTATTCGAAAAATTAACCACAAACATACTTGAATGAGCCAATAATATCAATAACCCAATTAAGGGACGCGGCACTAATCTTTAATAACTCGTTGACTTCCTTTTCCACTATAGTGTACGTACTATGCTATAATTACTTCGTCGCCCATTTTATAGAATAATAATTGAACTATAACTTAATTAGGAATCTAAAAAAATACAATTCAGAATCTAATAACTATAAAGTATCACTGAAGATATATTTCAAATGTATTTCTAAACAACATGCTTTTCATATTAATTTGAAATACTTTGGAATTATTCATAGGTAACCTTATAATAAAGTTATGTTTGTAACATAACCATATATATGAAAATGGATATATGCTTGGGTACATGAACATTGTTTAAATCATTCATATTGTATAAGCTTGAGCATATTAAGTTAATATAATAACCGAAAAGTACACATTCCATCCATTTTATCGATTAAATTATCAAAACCTTAAACCCCATATTGGCACCATTCGACTCACAATTTGATCATGGTAATTGTGGAACAAAGTGTCGATTGAAGTGGACTTGAACAATTTATTAGTGATCATACGCATTGATGCCATTCTTCTAAAATGTCTTACATAATTCCATGTTCTTCATATTGTTAATGGTGCAATGAAAAGGGTAAACCTATTTAGGGTTGAATGTTCAGTCGGTATGGTTGTCAAAAAAAGTCAAATCATATTGAAATCCAAAAATTTGAAAAACAAACCGAATCCGGTAACTGATTTAAACGAACTTGAAAAGTTGGTAAGAGAAATAATCATATATTATTATTCAAAAGTTTACCTTACTCAAAGAAAAACATAAAATAAATTTTCAAGATTTTTTATTGAGTATTTCATTTTGTTTAAAAGAAAATTTGGCTTATTTTCTATAGGTAAACATTGTTTTTATTATTTAACCAATTATAGAAGATACTGTAATATCATAAATTTTCATAGTCTAATAGAATCTTGGCTAATTCGGTTAAAACGATAATTGAATAAAATTATTTTACAAACCAAAGTTAAATCAATTTTATTTTGTAATCTAACTTGACCGATTGAAATGAATCGTTCGGTTGATTAATTCTGTTTTTCAGAGCATTTCTCAGCATTTTAATCAATCACACGTAAAAATTATTGATTTGATAAGATATATGTACTTATCTTCAACTCAAATTTATCTAGACACTAGTTTGTTATCGCAAACCATTAAGTTTTCATCAATCCTTATTTGTTCTTACAAACTTTCCGGCTATATGTAAATATTACCTTAATTAGTAATCCTATAGCTTCTACTATGAATGTCTTTAAACTTTCTATAGTCCATGGGTACGGCGCAGTGGAAAGGGGGCTTGTGTTCTGATAAAAAGACCCAGGTTTGATTCCTACCATGCGCTTCCTTATCCTATATAAATTTACCAAGGGGTATGAGGTTTGGATTCGCGGGCGGCTTTACTATACCCTCCTCAGGAGTTTACAGACCCGCCGTGCTCTTCTGGATTTCCAAAAAAAAAACATTTAATTCTGAAAAAAAATCTAATTATCAACTTCCATGTGTGTTGATTTCTAAAAGTTTTAAAAAGTTAAAACAGTACGTTGCTAATGGATTTGTCATGTTTCTTAAAATGTCAACTTAGGGTACCAGCACAAAGATGAAAATATATTAAATCTGCATAAACTATTGAATAACTTAAAAAAGGTTAAATGGTAGCTTCAAATTCACAAAGTCTACAGGAAATATTACGCAATCGCCACAAAACTTTAGCTGCTTACATCAAAACTTCAGACCTACATCCTAATTCGTAAGCAAACTTCTTTGTTACTAATTAATAAAGTCAAAACTCATAATACAATTTGACATTGGTAAAGTGACGATCTTCAAATTCTTTTCATTTAAAATTTGGGTATTGTTTCCACTTACAAATTCTATTCGTTTCAAATTGGTTCTTTCATGGTTTGAAGATGTCTCTTTATGGTTTTAAGGTCATTCTTCTTTTTTGATGTCTCCACCGGCATCGATGCTCGGCCTATCTCTACATCTTCCATATTGAATTGCGGAGTTATGTTGTTCTCATGATTTCTACAATGCACAGTTTCTTCTTGCTTCTTAATCGATTTTCCCATTTCGCAAGAATTTGGTGATCAAATAGTGGTTAATATTCCTGAGTTCAACTATTAATGGAAGCACCACTTAATGTTAGACTGAAATTTGGTCTAACTTAATATGTTGTGGTCATGAAGAGTCAATGATACTTGAATAAGGCTTAAATGCTTATTCAAGTGTGCTATTGTCGAGTTTACATGATGACATTATTATGCAATAGCAATTTGTCAGATTCCTTGGCTAAAAAGTCACAAGTTCGAACATGATCAGCGACCATTAAAGTACCAAATTTGAGCTTTTATTATGCACAAGATAAAAATGTAAATGATATGAAGATCAGTTTAGAATCCTTCCATATAGGGGATACATGCCTATTTATAGAGAACCTTAGCCCCCGGATTCATGACATGTGTCATTTGGGTAAAGTAAATGGTTATGTTTTGTTGATGCTGTTTGGAATGACATGTGGCACAATCTTTCTCTAGCTTCCCTATGATGTTGTGACACAGTTAGTCTAATAGGAGAATGCCATGAGCCAGTTAAGGCATTGATTTTTTGTGTATTTTCAAAGCGCAATAGCTTAGAATTATCAACTTCAAATAGCTCGACCAATCAACATGTGATAGCCCTGAAATATCAACATTCAGTAGTTTAATCAATCAACATGCGATAGCCTTGAAATATCAACATTCGGTAGTTTAATCAAACATGCGATAGCCTTGAAATATCAAACTTCGATAGCTTAATCAGTCAATGTGTGATAGCCTTAATATATCAAACTTTGATAACTCAACTAAGTCAACATGCGATAACCCTGAAGTATCAACATTCGATAGCTTAATAAATGAGCATGCGATAGCCTTGAAATATCAACCTTTGACAGCTCAACTAAGTCAACTTGTGATTGCCTTCAAATATCATCCTTTGATAGCTTAATAAATCAATGTGTGAAAGCCCTGAAATATAAACCTTTAATAGCTTAATCAATCAACATGCAGCAAATTTTAAATGTAAACCTTCGATAGCTTAATCAATCAGTATGTGATAGCCTTGAAATACCAATCTTGCATAGCTCAACTAAGTCAGTATGCGATAGCCCCGAAATATCAACTTTTGATAGCCTAATCAATAAACATGCAATAGCCCTGAAATATCAACATTCGATAGCTCAATAAGTCAATACGCATTTGTTTTAAATCATCAACCCACGATAGCTCCACCTTTAACTTTATCATGCATTGATTTAATTTACATCAACTTTTGATAGCTTCATTTGTCAGTTTACGATTGCTTTTATCAATTCAACTTTTGATAGCCTTATTTATATTCAACTAGCAATTACTACATTATTCTTCAATTCAACAAGGCTCTTTTGCTTATCAACTTGTGATAGCCCTCTTTCATTAACTTGTGATGGTCCTACTCGTATCATTCTACAGTAGTTCTATAATGTCAACTTGCCATGGCTTATTGCTATCAGCTTACCATAGCATGTTTCTTGTCAATTTGCGACAGTTTTGCTTCAATATGCGATGGCTAATCTCAATGTCTAATAGCCTTTATTCCTCAATTTGTGGTAGTTTCAAAGTGCAATCTTTTTCACATCTTGTCCATTTTTGGATATTTTCGATGTAACACTTGTCCCCCCTCCTGTAAGAAGATCTAATATGCTTTAAATTAAGAAAACTTCTGTTCTTATTTTGTTTTTTCTCTTCTCGGGTTGTCAACCCTTGTTGTTGTGCTTTCCGTCGTTGATCGTTTGTGCTCCTTGACATGTAATAACTTCTGGTCTCAAGAATCTTGATTTTTTAGCAAGTTGCTTTATTGAAGAGATTTTTCAACACATAGAGGTTTTTACAATATATTTATATTTGTAACAATCATTTTATTGAAACTGTTCTAAGGGTTGTACAAAAAGATTTACCTACCCCTCTCCTATAATGGAAAAAAAATCCGTAGTTGCTCTCGTTTTTTCGGTGACCAATTATCGTTTTTTCACTAGAACCCATTGAAAATGGTTTTTGCTGAACCATCATTGCCTTTTCTTATATTTCAATAAGTTGTTGATGAATTTTTTAATGCATGAGGAGTAAAATTGCAAACCATTTTATTTTGGTGGAGTCTTCATAACAGCTTTTCTCTAGGTGAAGTCATACTAAAATTTGCCTCACCCACATCAATTATGAAGTCACTTTAAAGTGTTGTTTCTAGAATGATCCATAACAACACATTTGTATGCATTATACAAAATTACTAAATACTAATATTGCTAACCATATATTACAAAAGTCATAGCAATATAAATGTAAAAAGGGCAAAACATGGGGATTGTCGTTAATTCTTTTTCGATGTTGTAAATATGTTTTAGGCTTTAACTCTATTATCAGATGAAATATGAACCCAAAGCTACTCGGGGTTTTCAACTTTTTTTTGTTTGAATCACTTCTTCCTCTAGTCATCTGTTACTTCTCTAAGGTCAACCATTATTACGTTAACTATCTATCATCGGCTGAGCTCGTATGGGTCTCACCGCCAGCTATTTAAACTAGGGGTGACAATTGAGCGGGTTAGGACCGGTTTTTCATGCCCCAAACAAGCCCTAGGTTATTCAAACACTGACTCAAACCCGTTCTGTTGATCCAGTGTGGATCAACATTTTTACTCGGAACCCGAAACCGGTTCGAGTCAGGATAGACCTGGCCCGTCCCAAGACCCGATGAGACTTTATATGTTCATTAAGAATTATATATTAATGTACATTTTTATTTATTTGTAAGAGACATTCGCTAAATGATATTGAATATAAAGGATTAACAAATCATCATTATAGTAGTAAAGTAATTTTATGATATATCAGTAGTATGGGTCAGGTTAGGGCGGGTCATTCAAGTCCCAACCCGACCGTAGATCCGGAGCTTCCAAGAGCGGGTCATGGGTCCACCAGCTCCGACGACCCAATGGGACGGGTCTTAGTGGGTAAAAACTAGGGTTGGTCTACCAGTTTTAGACCTTAGATCCGTCCCATTGTCATCCCTAGTTTAAAACATAAAGCTAAAAATGGATAGGGTAGATAAAATAGTGAAGAGGGTGATTTGTAATGCAATCAGGATGAACTTGAAAAAGAAACATGTCACGCCCCACCTCTATGCTCACGCTAGCCAAGGACACTATGGAGTAATGCCGTCAACTAGCACGAAGAATAAGGCTGTTGAGGACCGACCATCCATGTAATCGCTCTGTGCGAGCACCGATATGTCAGATAGTATAACATGTGTTTCATTTCAATCCGACATACCGATAAAAACTCAAAAATACAACACAGTGGCTAAGTGGTCTTCAGAAATAAATATAGAAATAAATATAACATAAATCACTCAGAGATATTCATATCACAAAGGTGGAAATAGATATGAATACTACACATAGAAGTGTACATCAGAGTAGTGGTCAAACAAGATCAACAATATCACAAAAGATTAGATATAAGTACAACATCAAAGAGTATGTATACATCAAGGAATCTCTATCTCGAATGTATAACAACAAAAACTACCAATCTAATATAGTTAGACAAAAGTCAGATAATGATGATCCTGGATAAGGAGTCAAGCAGAAGCACATGTGACATCTCGGTCTGACCCGAGTATTATTTAACAAGAAAATAATATACGAATCAGTCTAGCTATAAATATCAAATAAAAATGAGATAGAATGAGGGATATGACAGAAACGTATGATAATAGTAATGCCATACTGTGATAAGTATGCATTTGAAAACCTGCCAGAGATTAATCAATATTACGAGAATCTTCTCATAGATCAAAAGAAAACCATATTCTTTATTATTATTCACTAAATCACAAATATTGGCAAACATCTCAATGCCAATCGTAAAAGTTGTTGAAATACAAATTCGCCAATGCATAAATATTGATAAGCTCATCATTGTAAATCACTAAAATTGGTGAGACACAAATTCTAGAAATCATTAATTAGAAATCCAAAAATCACAAGAGTGGGAGGCCTATCACAAAACGGGAGCATGAGAACTCACCAACACGTGTATCACAAAACGGAACGCTATTCCATGGTTGCTAACTATCAATTTTGAGCCGAAGCTCCACAAAACGGTCTGAAGACCATGGGTTGCTACTCCGCAAAATTGAGCCGAAGCTCCACGGAAATGGGGTTTAGTCTCCCTCGTAGACAAAGAGACATCGCACATTGCCAGTCTAAATCACAAAATGATCATCATCGATCATCAAGAAGTGTCAATTACACAAAGCTAGTAAATAGATGAGTTTAGCTTCATGTCCCATAACCACTGGCTTAACTTAAATATTTTCAAACAAATTGTAAGTCTCCACTCGAAAGTTGTCACAAGAGTTTCAATCGGACGAGTCTAAGAATTAACTGACAAAATAAACACAAGCCTTTCATACCACTTGTTTTGCAAAGTCGTTTAATTGGTTTTCTCGAACCAATGAGGTAAAAGTTTGTGTATACTAGTAGACTGGAAAAAAGGTTTTTATAAACGAGTTTGATTATTGAAAATAGAGTTGAAATCATCTTTGTGAAAGAGTTTGAATATTTACTACTAGTATAGAAACCTTTATATTTAGAAGTGACAAATCACAAAAAATAATTGTAGAAACAATCAATCACCAAAGATTCACATTCGAAGGCGTGAATCAAAGCCATAAAAATCGATATCGAATCCATCAAATGGATATTCTCAAAAATTCCGAAAAGAAGTCATCAAAGTCAATAATAAATGATAACAAGAAATTGGATAATCACGAATCGATAAAAATTGGAATCTCAAGAAAAATAGGCAAAATAGACTGAATGCAAGCAGGTCAGTCGACTGGCACTCTGAGAACAATCGACTGGCCAATGCTTGAAAAAACTCTCGGGTTCCAGGTCAGTCGACTGGACTCAGAGGGTCAGTCGACTAGTGCCTGTTTTCCATCATTTCCAGCCAATCTAAATAAAGAGCAAACTCTAGCCAATTCACGACCGGACGAGCAATGGGTGCTAAGGGTTTATGCCAATCGATAACCCAGCCCTATAGGCTCTTCGATGCATCAACAAAAAAAAGCTCAAACAACGAAGCTAGGATTTTTAAAGATTTGACTTCAAAACACCAAAAATTGGAACATTCATAAAACTAATTCAATCCAAAGCAAATGAACATGAAATAGAAGTTAGGAACCCCTACCTAACAACAAAGATGGATATAGACATAGATGTGAGATAAAAATCTCACATTTTACTCAAAAATAAGGAAGAAGAAGCTTGAAAATAAAGGAGGATCAACCACTCTTCATTCTCAACTCTAAAAGCTGCAATCTAAGATCATAAGTAATAATTTCCTAAATTAGGTTATAAAAAATTTCTGAAATTGGAGAGAAATTGAGATGGAGAAGGATTAGGAGATACTTACCTAAGCTTCTCTTTTAAGTTTGGAGCTAGAACTTGAATTTGCAAAGGAGCTAGGGTTTAGGAACTCTAATTTCCAATCTCTTTTCCCATTTTTTCTAAATCTTGAAGTGTTAGGAATTAGTAATGAAATGGATGAAGAGGAGTGGGGTGGAGCTTGGTCCTTAAGTTGGGGTTAATGGGCTGAAACCCAAAGCCCTAAGTGAAAATGTCAAAATTCAAGCTAACTCTTAAAATATCGATGTTTACACCCAAAAAGGTTGCAAACGGCATTTTGGACTCAATGGAAGTGGTCCCGAGTCCTAATTCGAATGTTTGCAAAAAGTAGCATTTCGGACTAAAATCCTACTAAGGATGCTATATTTAAATAAAATATTTAAATACACAATCGTAAAATATGCGGGTTGTTACAAAACAGTTTGTTTTTGTATGATCGAGAAAAGCAGAGCCAGACATTCGAGAATTGAGAGTTTTATGTCTCAGTTATGATCAATCCCGTAATGATACCTGATTAGTTTGAGTAGCAATATTTTAGGCGCTATTGGGTTTAATTTTGTCTTTTATGTTTTGTGTTTTTAACATTCAAAACAAAAGAATGAGGATAACGGAAGAAAAATAAAAAATTTAGGCAATTACGACGACGGCGGAAGGACGGCGGATGCGATGAAGCGACAGTGAAAGTGATAATTATTTCTCAAAATACGAAAATTTTCATTTTGTATGCCAGCGTTATTTTTCGAAATTGTTGTTTTTTAAAAATACATACGTCGTGTATATGATTTTTCGACAGAAACACAAAATTAAAAATACCGAACCAAATGGGAATTTTTTGACATTTTCTAGTTGCAAACTGGGCCTCATCGTCTCTTTATTATCCAATAACAAAGCGAGTTTTATGTCTAGTCGCGTAAAGACGATTGGTTTGCAGATTCCAGTATAAAAATGGAAAGGTATGCGAAGCGAAATTGGTTATCTTTAATTTTTGGAAAAGACAATGCGTGCGAAAGTTCTTCAAAATCCACCTTCCTTTACAGTTGTTTTTAAAATACCACTGTCAACTCCTGAGATGGTTGAAGGACAAGATGTAGTGGTTTAACCTTTAGATTTGATTTAAGATTTTGACCAAAAAGGTCGGATAATTTACTTCACCAGTTATTATAATCCAAAAAATCCAAATCGTTTTATCTTATTATGTTAATCTCAGTTCATTTAATCCTTCTTCCCCAAACGTGGAATTAACTTTATGTAAACAAATGAAATCGTGGATATCTTTTATCATCTCCATTTTCTTTAAATTTTTTATAAATAATGTCAATTGAAAAGATTGAGCAATTGGATCTGTGGCGCAATGGTAGCGCGTCTAACTCCAGATTAGAAGGTTGCGTGTTCGATTCACTTCAGTTTCAGCTTTATTTTTTCCCTTTTTCTTCTCCCCACCTGGCTCCCTTCTGCTGTTTGTTTTTTCCCCTTTTGCATCCTCTTTTCCTGCTTTGCAACTCCAGCTTTGTTCACTGTAAGTACTGCTTTTCCGCTCTTTCTCTTACAGTTGTAGATTATGTGAAGAAGATTCAGTATTCATTTCCCATTCTTATTTTCTCTTCTGCCTTACCGCTTATAATCACTAATGTACACAATCTCAAATTTGTACCGGATTTCCTTGTTAAATTTCGGAAGTCTTCATACGTCGCTACGTTCGTATAAATTATGCAAAGGGCCAGTATGCAGCACTGTTAGGTATGCTGTGAAATAATAATAAATCTCAACCTTTAAGACTTAACATTAGATTCAGTCCTCTTTACGTTTTCCATATATATTGTAAATTTCTCACTTATGAGAGGAAGGCGTGTGGCCATGAAGAATAAGTCTCAACTCAAAATACACGAAGTGTCTGGTTGATGTGATATGTAGATTAGTTAACAATCATCATTTGTTTTCTATTTTCTATATTTTGGATATTGGTTATGAATGGTTTTTTTGGCTGTTCATGTTGATGATTAGCTACGTAACATATATTTATTTTTGGCCCCTTGTTCTTGCCTAAGACAATGAGGAAATCTCAACCCTTTTTTTACTATGGATGTGAACATGTCAAAATATCAAGAAACCTTCAGACACGAACACTACTTTTATAAGTTTCCAGTACTCATGCCTATGCGATGCATGTATACTTAGAAAAAACCATTTCACTTTTTCTTTCAAAAAACGTTTTGGCAAAAGAAAAAGAACCTTCGGGAGTTTACCGGCCTGCCGGATTGTTTTGGTAAAAAAATGGTGAAACAGATAGTAATATAATTTTGATGCATCTGAGATTCAAACTAAAGACCTTTAGAGCCTCCGTCTAAAGTACTCCTTTAAGATGGATATCATTTGTAAATGAGAATATATTGTTCTGAAATTGATATCCATGTTTGTATAAGTTTTCAGGTGACGTCTATTCTTGCAATAAGTTTTCTTACGAGGTTATTAGTAAAATGAGTCCTATGAATTTGTCTAATTAGATGCAGGGGTAAATGACAACTGTTTAAAGTACTTTTTTTAATCTTGTTTCTGTGGGGAGTATTGATCATCAAAACATTACAGAAAACATTGAGCATCAAAACATCAAAACATTCCAATATAGGGGAATCTATCTTCAACTGATAATTGTTTTTGTTGTTGTTATCATCATTTACATTAGAACGAAGATGATCTTAAATTAGTATCATACTTATTTACTGAGCAATGCATGCATGATGTTGAATTGGTGGAAGAACTGGTTTCAGAGTCAGTCTAAGCTTTCATCTACTCATTATAATAACCCGTGAAAAGTTAAATGTCTTATCAAGTATGACAAACAGGTAAAGTAATTCACAACTAAAAAGTTGTTGCCGAAGTTAAATTTAGATATTTGCATTTAAATCTATCTTTGCACTACGGTGGTAATATGTGTTTACGTAATTTTATTTTCCATGTTTAGGTATCATACCACTTCTCGGTATTGTTGTTTATCTTAATATGTCTCTGCTAATCTAAACGTCACAGTTCTTACTTATCTTGATATATTATTATGGTTTATATTGATTAGAAGTATTTGTTGGAAGGTTTTATTGAAAACTCTTAATAGTTCAAAATGTTGTATTTACTTGTATGATCTGTCATCCGCTGCGTAAGACTGAATAATTAGAACATCTTTCTTTGCTATTTTTATTTTGTTAATCACATAATGCTCAATGTAGGACCTTCTTCACTGTAAACATGTTGAAGCTTTGGTAAAGCATTGAATGCTATGATAATTAGCTCAACGTATGGTTTTCCTACAAGCATTGCTGCAATATCTGAATCTAGCCATGAACAAATGCAATGGTACTTGCTTTATATTACTTGTTCCTTACATTATTCATATTATCATAAGCCTCAATGCAGACAAAGAGAAAATATGTAGCAAGCGACACCAAAAAAATGAAATATAAAACAACCTACATAGCAAGTTGAAAAAAGATAAATGCATTTATCATTTTTCGAAAACTGTGAACATCGTGTAAAAAATATAAATACATACCCAGATGATTTAGAAACACTTCACCCAAATCCTCCTTCCTTTAATTTCAACAAACGAGCATCCATTTTTGGACATAGCACATTAGTCCACTTTGATGCTTCTTCTCTACGATTAGACATTTGCATTATAAGTTTTACCCTAATTCCATCAAGACAAGCAGTAACAGGCAAACTTCTTTCATCCAAATTCCAAGAATTAAAACTCTCAACTACATTCGACTTATTTTCACCATATCGCTTCCCCGTAAAAAACAAATCTGCCCAATGATCATACGATTTATCATTCAAGTACTCTATAGCTTTGGCACCTCCAATTTCTTTGTACTTGGACATAGCTTTTTCAAACTCATGATGATTAGAAGCTATAGCACAACGCTCAAGTAAATGAGCTACCCAAATACCCCTTACACTTTTCACAATGCTAGCAATATTATTTTTCATATGATGCAAGCAATAAGAATTGTGAGTATTTGGAAAATTTTATGGAATACTTAACAATAAACCCCAGTGTTTATCACTAAAAAAAGTTAACATTCTATCACAACTGAGAGCATTCTTTAGGTGTTTTAAAAACCAACTCCAAGACTCTTCATTTTATTTGGGAACAAGAGCCATTGCTAATGGGAAAAAAACTGGAAAAAATAATAATAATAATTCACTGTTTATGTATTACATTTGAAACAACAAAATGCACTATATTTGAAACAATATTATATAATAGTAGACAATCACATGAACATTATGCCCTCAGCCCGAATAAAAAGGAAAAATAAATTTCCTAGAGGCAATTCATCCTTTTTTTCTTTTTTTCTAAAAATTTTTTCTGCTTGAATGTGTAGTCTATGCAGAAAGGGTAGAAATTGCAAAGATATGATACACAATTCATGCATAGAATACAAAGAATTATATTCGAACTTCTAAAACATATATGCTTTTATCTTTTCTATATGATGTTTAAATCGTTTGTATACCTTACGTAAGAACTTCAAATAAAGAGAAAAATGATATATATGTTTAACATGTAGTAGTATCTATGATAAAGTAAGGCTTAATATGTTATTTAACTCTTTATCTTAAAAGATAAATGCATTTATCTTTTTTAACTCCCATATACAGTAACATTTTGTACATCAAATTAAATAACATTAAATCTTTTACATTGTTTATTTTGGATCAAATTTACAATAATAGAGAGCATGACTGTTGTAACGACCCAGGATTTTTATGAATTTAAATTGATAATTTAAATGAATTTTTAAATTAAAATTGTAAAATTGATTATAAATGGCAGCGAGTTACCCTGATTCAAACAGAAAATATATTAAGTCATATGAATTTGAAAATTTGTATATATGTGAATATATATGTATATATTAGATTTGAAATAAAAATTTAAATAAATGGTTTTAAAAATAAATAGAAATAGAAATGAGAATATTTATATATGATGAATTATAAATTATGAAGTAAATAAAATTAGACGAATTTCAAATAACATAGGGACTATAGAAATTTATTTACATTGTAAAGCAATGTACAAAAGCAAAGAAATAAATATGAAGTGATGGCACTAGAATAAAATCAAACAACATAATTAAAATAGAAATTTATTTGCAATACAAAGCTAGCTAAAAGAACATAAAACTAAAGACAAAGTTGTAAATAAATATGCAATGTACTTAGACAAAGGCAGGTAAAATATAATGTAGACTGTAAAGTAGATATGCAGGCAAGTAAAAAAAAAGAAAAAAACAAATGTATGCATATGAAAAAATACAAATATAATAAGTGTAGCCACCATGTTAAAGCAAAAGAAAGTAGGCAAGTAGAAAAAAAATTATATATATATAGCCCGTAAGTAGTAATAAAAACAAGATACATATGAGTGTACCTTCTAAAGAGAAGAAAAATAAAATAATATAAGTATGAAAGCTTATAAACCAGAGCATGTAAAGAGAGTGCTTGCAAAGGAAAACAGTACAAAGAAAACCTATGTATGAAATATTACAAAGCAATAATATACATCAAGTTTAAAAGCAACCTGGCAAAAAGTATGTACAAACCAATAAAGTAAAAATATGATAAAGTGAAACAATAGCAAAGCAAATATATTCAAGTATAATAAAGGCCAGCATCCATTACATCATCTCAGCCGAGTAAAAAAAAAAAATGTAGGCAAGCATGGAATAAGTACACATGCATTTAATGTTTACACCTCTAGCCCATAACTAAAGTCAGTTCCTTGCTATTTATCAAACAACAATACATCACCACCCTATACAAGATTTGTATACCCTATATACTTTAACTTCATATACACATCAAATTATCATTACAGTTTCATTCTTCAAAGCTAAAGAAAGAAAAAATAATAATACAAATCAACTCAGCAAGTAAATTTCAAGCTTGATTCAAAATGAAGCATTCCTCTATTCTTTCTTCTTTCTGAAAACTGTGAGTAACTTATTTTCTTAAATGTTTAAAGTATAAAATTGTTTCTTTTCTATAAATCTGTAGATAGGTTTGTTTATGTATATATATAGATCGTCTGAATATATTTAAACTGAAAGTGTTTTATAAATTTTTGTTGTTAGCATATGTTTTTCTGTTCTTAGATTTTAAGTACAAAACTTGATTTAAAGATCATTTCTTTAAAATCTACGAAATGTTAGGACTTAAGATTAAAACGAATAATGTTTTGTTTGATCCTAAACTAAGTTCTAAAAATAAATTTAAATAAAAAAAATATATAACAATATCATTGGAAAATCAAGGACTGAGCAAATTTGATTTTATCAAAATTTCGAATATCTTAAATCATAGATTCAGGTATACAAATTTAATTCTCATGCTTTAACTTGAATTTTAAGGCAAGAATCATGATTTTTCGATGAGGGAGTCGAGAACAATCCTCGATTGAATGGAAATGGACTTTCGACTAAATTCAGGTGATCTCGAGGAAGGGGGAGGTCGTGGCTCTCTGGGGTGGTAGAGGAGTGGGCGTAGTGTCTAGGAAAAATAGCGGGGAGGTGGTCAGACCACGGTGGTGGCAGCGACGCACGTTTGAAAATTTTAAACCTAGTTTTGTATGAGGCTGTTGGTTTGATTCGTTTGCTTCCGGTAGTGGATCGAGTGGCATGTGGCATTGGGGGATGATGGATGGGTGGATGATGAGTCGATGGCCGGAGTTTGGGATTTTTCAGTGGCCGAGGCGGCGAGTAGGAGGCGTTGCTAGGTTTTGAACGTTGTTGCTTTCATTTTTTATTTTTTTCCTCTCCCAGGTTTCGTCGTTTGCTGGATTTTACTTCGATGGGGGTATCGGCGATCTGGAGGGTGGATTCATCGGAGAGGGTGATCGGCGACTGGGAATGGGAGTCGACGTTGGCCCATGATGGCCGGTGCTTTTGTGCACGTGCTCGTGCACGGTTGCCTTCAGTTCATATGGCAGTGTTTGGTTTGGGACTGATGGGTTGAATGGCTGTTACAGGTTTTTAACAGGAAACATGTTATCCTGTTTTAAAATTTTAAAATAAAATCTAAAAGTTAAGTTTAAATGAAAAGCAAAGATTAAGAATGAGATTAAATCCAAGTTTAATCTGGTTCAAGTAAGTTTTGAATCTAAAAAAAATAAACAAATAAATAAATATTTAAATTTAAATTTGTTTAACTCCTTTAAAAAGGTTTAAGCAGTTGGATTATTAGCGGGAAGTTTGAATTGTAAGTGAGGTTTAAAATCAGAGGTTCAAATTTGGATTCGAATATAAATTTAAATTTTAGTCTTGAAATAAAAGGAGTTTTTAAGTTTAAATTGTTTTAGATAGTTTAAATGATAGAATAAATTTGTAAATTGATTTGAGACTAAATGAGATTGGGCTTTAAATTCTCTTGATTTCTAGTGGAAAATAAATCAAATGAAGGATAAATTAATTTATGATATTTAAATCACTATTAAAACGAGTTTTAACTTAAGTAATAAAGATATAATGATAATCTTAAATTGACAAATTTTAATTCAATAAAAAGGGATAAATTATTCAATTTATTAATTAATGAATTGGATTAATTAAATAAGCAATTAAAAGTTTAGATAACTAATTAAGATTTAAAGATTTATTAATTAAGGAATAAATTAATTTGTAAATTAAGGATTATCAATTA
The DNA here is from genome assembly GCA_030765085.1 of Allium cepa. Taxonomy (NCBI): domain Eukaryota; kingdom Viridiplantae; phylum Streptophyta; class Magnoliopsida; order Asparagales; family Amaryllidaceae; genus Allium; species Allium cepa. The sequence goes on from CM060929.1 coordinate 204,618,882, forward strand.
AATATTAATTAAATGATTGAAATTCATTATTAAATTCGTTTGAATAAATGATAAATAATAAATTAATCTAAGATAATTACTTAATGAAAGTAATTAAAGATTAATCCCTTATTGTAATTAATTTTGGATAATTTGATTTATTAAAGTTAATTAATTTAGTTTAAGTAAATCATTAGATTAAATTGGAAATTAATGGTTTCTTGTTACGGGATAATTACTTTATAATAAGTAATTAAAAGTTTAATTTCTTAATATAATAAATCAAAAAAGGGTAATTAATTATGTAATTGGTTTAAAGATTAAATTAATTAATATGATTAATTAAAAAAAAATTTAACTTATTAAAGCGTTTGATAAATAAATTGATATCAAATGATTTGTAATTCATTAATCAAGGTTCGGTAAATAAATTCGTAAGTAATTAATTTACTTGGAAATAAATTGAATTAATTAGGATTAAACGATTAATAAATCCTAATTATAAATGATTATTGAATGTTTGCCCTACTTATAAATGATTTTATTATATGAGATGCTTTGAATTGATTGTCTTATCTGATCTATGATATTTTGTTCTGTGGATTGTGCTATGTATAATTTATTCATTTATTCTTGATACATCTATATTTTATATGTGAATCTGTGAATGGGCGATAAGCTTTATAGTTATATCGCTTATCAACTATATTTCTGTGTTTGATCTGTGATGATGATGATGTTGCACTATTGTGTTAAACCCTGGACCCACCATACACACACAATATGGGTTTCACAAGGAAATCGATTAAGTCACAGATTTTTGAAAATTATTTTAAATAGACAATCTGAATTCAAACGTTTTGGAAATGGATTGGGTTTAAAGTGAAAAGCAATTGAAATGGAATTTCAAAGATGAAATTATTTTGAATAACTTGATTAAGATTTGGAATTTAAATATTTTGATTTAAATTTGAATTCGATACTTGAAATTGAATTCTATGATTTGAAACTAGGGATTAACGATATTATACTAGTTATATATGAGTCAAACCATTTTTACAGTATTGTTCTTTTGAGAATTTGAATTAACCCAAAGATTTTAACTTGTATAAATGAAATAAGGTTTTTCCGAAATAACACTGTTGTTTCTAAATGATAAAAAGCTTTCATAGGAGAAATGAATTTCAAATTGAATTAAAAGGATTTCAAGTTTAAACTAAAAAATTCTTCCAAGTTATAGATGAATATTTGGAAACGAATTTTGAAAGAAAATATTTGGGAACGAACTTTGAAAGATATAAGTTAAATCTTAATTTAAAGATTTAATGAATTAAATCCAATTGAATTGGAATTGTTTTGAAATACAGGAATGAATCCTTGAGAAACTAGGTGAACTTTATGAAATAAATCCTTTTGTTTTAAAAGATTGGAAATGGTAAATTGTTAAACCATTTGAAAGAAAAACTTTGGATTTTTAAGTTGTGACTTAATTGAAATCCCATATCCATATGTTTTTGAACTATTTCGCTCACTATTCGGTTTAACCGGGAGAGGACCTTTGTATCGTATAACCCATTTTGAATATGTGATTCGACGTTATGGATAGCATTTGAAGATCGGTGGTGAAGACCGGGTATTTGCGAGAACGATAGGATGGCCTATCGATTGTCTCTGCACCGAGTAGCTACGGTATAGAGATTTCCTAAGTGATGGGAAGTTCGATCGGGATTGTTAATACCCGGATTGCAAGGACTTCTTTGGAAGTGCCTTCGGTTCTGTTCGAACCCAGAACAGACTTGTATGGATTGTATGTCTGACATTACAATTTGAGATATAAAGCAGATTTCTTTCAAATACATTTCTGTTGGTGGCGGAGAATTTATTCTCTTAGCTTAACACCCTTCTCTGAGACGTACGAGCTCAGAGGTTATGTAGTTGAAGGTTATCAGCAATATATTCCCAATTTGGCAATGTGACATGCTGAGTGTTGCTGTGAAATGATCATTGTGTTGATTATTTATGATAGGATCATTTGTTTGATCGTCTATCTTGGTGATCATTTCTATGATCATTTGTTGACCCAAAGCACAGCTTTTGTATAAAGCGTGTTTTTGTGGAAGAGACTTCGTCGAGCCTCACACCCCGGAAATGGTCAAAACAGGAAAGATGCGGCAAGGTTATGAGGGGTAGCTCCCTTTAGGGTATGTGCATTTCCTTCTGAATAGAGGTGGTATCATGGTATGGAGCCCAGATATTTAACCTATGTGGTTACTGCGAATTTATTACTTTGTGGTTGTTGGTTATCGGGATCCCGTGAGAAAGGTCGTTTACGATCGGGGGATGGCATACTCGTGTCAGTAGTTACCCAGTTAGGGGTAACCCGGCCTTGTGTTGGCAGAGATCCGGTTTGGTTCTCGGGGACGTCCTTCCAGAGGCGTTCTCATGTGGCAATGGGAAGTTCCTTGGCCTGACCATTTGTTGGAAATCCAATTCCCAATACGAAACCCTGTACAGTGTTAGTTGTAGAACCTGCCATTTACTTATGATGGCGCCCCACTGTTTAGATGGTAGCTATAGTAGGCATACGATAATGGTCGTATGTTGGCTAAGATTTATATCTTTACTTTCGAAATATTTTTCTACACTATGCACTAGTAATAATATCAAATGTTCTTTTTAATACGTATCAAGCATCTTTGACTATCATAAGGAGAAATCTCCTCCGATTCTGCGTTTGCATTGTGTGTGTGTGTGCGGGAGGCCTTATGGTAGTCTCATTTAAAAAAAAACATTGCGAATTGACTTTGAAAATCTTTTGTTGAATGTTTTAAAAGATAAACTGTTTTTGTTGCTCACACCAGTCTTACGACTGATCCGGAGTTTATCGTTTCTTTCCTAAACTCTGGGTGCTCATTATTTTCTACACGAGCAGTCTAGAGTTGGGTTTTTCAGAAAGTCAGGTTTAGTAAATTATCTGGAGTTAGTTCAGTCTTTGGATCGGACCAGTCTTGCCTATCTTTGTGCATCGTTATTGGGAGTTCGAGCTATTGCTGGATTGGTTTTTGGAAATGGAGTTGCAGTTATTTTTGGAGTTCTCCCTTGAAGACTATCTTAGAGTTATTTGTTCCGCTGCTAGATGTTATCTATTTTTTTTCCGCTGCTATTTATTGTATCATATCTCTGATGTATATTGATATCTATTGGATCATCTGTTGTAGCAGATATTGTATCAAAGCTGTATATCAATGTATTGTTCTTTTATTCCGCTGTGTTGTTTACTTAATATTGTTATAAGCTCCGGCGAATCGGATTTGAACGGTCGAATCTATGGCATTCGAATACGATATGAAGTATGGATGTTGATTTTCAAGCGGGCAAAATCCGAAACGTTACATTTGGTATCAGAGTTAAGGGTTAAAACTTTAGCTCTGGAGTATAACACATTAAGTAGCTCATTAGAGATAGGGTGAAGTATCCCTAGAATGAGTAATCCCTAAGATATCCGTTTGAATGCCTCAGTAAATTATCTTACTATTCACTGATAGTAAGTATGAGTGCAAGAAGAGAACGAGATAGGGGACAGGGAAATACGATGATAATTAGTCAATACTCTGTAACAACAGTGGAGACAATCTTTCTTATCAAATTCCTTTGATTCGTTTCCAAATTCTTTTGATTGCTTCGTACCAGCTACAAGAAGAAGTTTTGGTGTGGCGATGCTCTACGAATCGTTGTAGGAAATTCTTACTTCGTATCTTCATCGGTTTCTTATCAGCATTTTGATTTAAACCTTAATGTCACGACCCGACTTTCACTCCCAGAAAATCGCGTCATGAATTAAGAAAGAAAGGGATAGAGAATAGAATAGAAAGAAGAGAAGAAGAAACAACATCAGAATCTAACACAGCGGAACGAATAAATTATATTAATAACATAATACTTTACATAGTATCATATACATCAGAGATACACAGCATAAACAACTCATACTAGACAGTTATAGACACCTGTCTAATTATACAACATAATACAACAAACTCTCAGAGAACACACAGCGGAATACTCTATATATATCTACCCGCAGAAGCCTCCTGCTCCATTGCTCCTCCACAAGTCGTCGAAGCTAATCCAGAATCCTAACCTGAATTCCCTTGACTACTCATAAAAATTTGAGTACCCAAGAGTTTATGAAAAACAAAAATAAACTCCGGGTCAGACATGGGTCTGGTGTGAGTAACAGGTTAAAGTTGCTTAACTTTCAAAAACCTTTGAAAAGAAAGGTATCACGTAAGACTTCCCACACATAAATATGGAAAAGTTTTTACCTTACGCTAACCAAAACATTTGATAGGAAATCCGATGATATTATAATAGTGTCTAGGGTTTTCAAATAAATAAGAAATAGCCGAAATTGTTACATGATTAAATTCCAGCTACTAGCCACAAAAGTGGGTAATACAATCAAAACCGTTGGCACTTATTGGATTATGGATTCCATACAATGGCAGGGCTACTGGGGTACCGCCCGTCACAGTACGTGGCCTAGATCACCGTACCGAGGATTACTCCCTTCATCCCCTGCAACACAAAGCCGGACCCGTTCCTTACTGAACAGTTCCAAACAAGACAACCCCGGCGATTCTAGCTAGCAATCGCCCCACACAGCCGAAATATAAAGGGACTTCTAGACAGGGATCAATCTTGCTCTCCAGTGAGCGCGACCCACGAAGCTTTGCTGCACCTCCCCTGTTTTAGCCATTTCCCGGTTGATGAGGCTTGAGGCTACGATTACCTTTATAGGACATATCACTTAGAATGCTCATCGTCCACCTGACGATGTGCTGAAAGCATTCAGTCCATACAAGTTCGTTCCGGGTTCGAACGAAACCGAAGGCATTATCTCGTTACACTCATTTTGGAATCACCCTCAGAGTTAACGACAATAACCCTTGCACTCTAATTCATCATCTCGAATCTATAAGGACTAATTCCGTCAACTCATTACGGAATCACCCACAGAGTTATAATGACTCATAGTCCTTACACCTCGAGTCTTCACAAAGCTCCACTTTGATTCACGACCTAACGTTATTTGGAATCGATGTGGTTTTCGGATATCCAATTGTGGAAACCCGATCCCGGTCTCATCGAAAACCAAAGCGTGTCTTTTAAGGTCCAAGTTGTTTTAAAGTTTTAAAACATTTCAATTACAGTATCTATATACACACAGATAGATAACTTAAATCATAACTGATAATCAACATTATCACATAACAGGTAATTCACATCATCAATATCATATAGATATTCCATATCTCAACATCACAATAGATAACCTATGTTATCATCACAATACCATCAAATATCCATACCACACAACCATACTTATCTCATTACTGAGATCACAAAGCATCCAAGACAATCATCAACATCCATTTATACATAAGCAAAGATTTACTTATACCATATAATTAATTTAAAATGAATTAAATTAATCATCTCTATCTTAAATTAATTTAAAATGAATTAAATTAATTCCTTCATCTATAATTAATTTAAAATAAATTAAATTAATTACTTCATCTACATAAACCTTGCTTATCCAATCATTTAATTGATTACAATCAATTAATCAACCATTCAAAATAAATTACCTTAATTAACCACTCTTGGTTAATTACCCTTAATTACATTCATGTAATTATCCTTAATTAATTTCACAAAATTAATTATTCACAACCAAACAGTAATTAACCCTTAATTACTCAATTAATTAATTTATCATAATTAATTACATTAATTAATTACCTTTAATTACCTATTATTGATTAATTAATCATAATTAATCAACTTTAATTACATCATTAATTAAAATAATTAATGATCTTAATTACTTCTTAAATTAATTACTCTAAGTAATTAACAAACTTAATTACTATATTAAACCAAATTAATTATTCTTAATTAATTTCTTAATTAATTAGTTGATTAATTACTAAATAATTAATCCAAATTATCTCACACTTAAACATCTCCACTTAATTACAGTCTGTAATTATTAATTAATTACTTAACTTAGTAATTTCCAAATCCTTAATTACATAAAGTAATTATTCTTAACCCAAATGTTTAAAATTAATTAAACTTAATTAATTAAAAATAAACAATCATATTAAATTAAATTAATTACGTTAAGTAATTAATTTCTTAATTACTTTATCAAATAATTACTCAAACCATTTATAATTGATTATTATTAAATTAATTAATCTAATTAATAATAAAAATTAACCAAATTAATTAATTGTTAAATAATCATGGTTAATGACCTTCATTAACCATCCTCTAATTATTTTATTTAGCAATTAACTTAAATTAATTACCATTAGAATATCCTTAATCATTTATCAATTAAATTAAATTATTAAACTAATTAACCTTAATTAAAAACTTAACCACATAATTAATATTCATTTATCATTAATTAAAAAATTTAATTAATCATCTTAATTCCAAATTGATAAATCATTAATCAATTATTAATTCCAAAATTAATAAATTTAAATAAATTAACAAATCTTAATTACCTTATTAATTAATTCTAAAACATAAATCTTAATCAAGTTTCAAAATAAACATAACTAAATTATGTTTAAAACAATTTAATTCAAATCTAAGTACTTTTGAAAATTACCTTTCAATTTCAATTTAAATTCAAATTTAAAATAAAAATTTTTTTAAACTTATCAAAGTTTTAAATAAATTTAAAACTTTTAAATTGCCAATCAAACAAATACTATATGAAATTTTAAAGTCAATTCCATTTTAAACCTTTAATAACTCAAGTTTCCACTTTAATTTAAAACTTCAAATTTAAACCTTATTTGAAATTTAAAGCTGAAATTCAAATTTAACCTTTTAATTTCCAGATTATAAAATTAACTTCAAATCTATTCATATGTTAAAATCTCATTTTTAAAAATGATTAAACTATTTATCAACATGATATAGTTAAATAAGTTAAATTTTAAACTTAAATTTCTATTTTAAAAACTGGAGTTTGAACTTGAATCAAAAAGTTCAAACTTGAATTTGATTTAAACCTAACCTTACTTTTAAACAACTACAGATTTTAAAATATGAAACCCAAATTTTAAAAATAAACAGAAAACAGGTTTAAATGCTTGGAATTTTAACTCAAATCAAAATTCAACTTGAATTTAAATCTAAAATACAAACTTGAATTTTATTTTTAAACTCAAACTTTCTAAAACCTAAAAACTACAGGTTTGATAGGTTTTGAAAACCCAGATTTCAAAAATAAACAGTTTCCCCTGAAACCTGTTAATCTACAGGTTCTACCCGAGAACCTCATTTTCTACTTCGAGTTTCCCTCACACTTACTCCGAGTTCCACACTACCCTGCTTCGAGTCATTCTTCCACTTTCCCCACAACTTCCCTGCAACATCCAAAATCAAAACAGTATGCCTGAAAACATGTCGCTGCCACCACTGCCGATCACTCGTGATGATCCAACAACCTCCAAAACCCCTCAATACCCTAACTACAACACCAGGTTGAACAAAAGTTCAAGCATTCCAATATTAAGCTCTGAAACCCCCAAATCAAAACCTGTAAAAAGTATTACAGGTTTACATTCTAACCTGTCAACGGCGAGTGCTTGTCGTTCCGATCATCTGATGATCAAACCTTTCGGCCCCGAGTTCCCTCACCCATCATCTACACCATCACCAACTTTCATAACACTCGATCATTCCCTCTCTTCACACTGACTAAAAACTTAGACCCACTTCCAAAACTAGGTTTAACTGAAATTTTTTAAACTGTACTAACTCTAAACAGTTTTAAATAAATCACTTATTTTTCTGAGGATCAATGATCCTTACTCTATGACTCAGGAGAGTTTTAAGTTTCCTTAAACTACAGTTTGCAAGAATTTTGCTTATACTCAGTTTTGGTTTATGAATAAACTGTTTCATTGTCAAGCACCTAAAAATACTAGAACTTGATTTAAAAATCAAGCTTCAATTAATACATAGTTTTGTGATTCTGAAATACCATGTTAACTCATTGAAAATTTGTTTTGAATTAACATGCAGAGGCCACACTACTTATATCTTTAGCTTGCTAAAGTTTATTTATCTCCATGCAGTAATCAATTCACCTAAAAATATTTTGATTTTTAATCTAAATAAGCAAACAGTTTTAGTTATTTGAAGAACAGATTCTAACACAAATTTAACCATATTTGGTGGATTACTTTCAATAGGAAGATGAATTAGAGATCACAACAGAGCATAAACATCATGTACATTCAAACTTATATAAGTACACAACATATTTATCTCAACATTTAACAAGCAACTTATTTAATTTGAGATATAAATGTTACTCACTTTTGAAAAATGCAGAGCTCAGTTGAATATGCAGAAAACTCAAAAATGCAGGCATTCCATCTCATACACAAACACAGACATATCCTTCATACTTATCAGGCAACTAATTTAAGCAACTATATCATTTTAATTTAGTTTTAAAATAAATTGTTACTCACTTTTTATTATGAATGCAGGCCCCTGTTTGAATTGCAGAACACATGCAGGCTTGACCCCTTTTTGTTGAAATCTGAGTTTGAATTGATATGCAGTTTTCCAGTTGCCAAATGCATGCTAATGCTTATGATCCCAACCCAAATTTAAAACAGTGCAGACTTTAAAAATGCAGGTGCTTCTTCTGTTGTTATAAGTCTGGTTGCTCATGCTTTCCATGACCAGGATGCTAGCATGCAGAAATAGATGATGCAGTGGCTAAACTTCCCAGTTTTAACAGAATGCAGAGAGACTAAGGTGTGCAGGCTCACTTGAATTTTGAGGAAATGCAAATTGAATTTGATGAGGAGTTTTGATCTTTGATGAGTTACAGATTTGAATATGCAGATTTTAGGATTTTATATGCATTTGTGAATGCAGATTGTAGGATTTGGTCTTCATTTGTTTGAGAAATGCAGATTTTAAAATGAATATGAAGATGGCTTGATCTTTGTTGATTTAAGAAAATGGAAAAATATGCATGAAGATGTAAACTTAACTATATGCATATTTCAGATTTTAGGAAATAAAAAGAAGAATTTAAAAACTGAAACTAACACTTGTCTTAAATTAGACACTTGTCTATTTACTCTTTTGATAATGCAACACATGTTATCTTAAGTTAATTAGTACTAATTACAAATTTATGTGCATGTTATATTAGCTTGAATTAAGTTGTTAATGTAAATTTGAATATGTGTATGAATTATAAAAGAAAACAACCCATGTTTACAAAGGAAATTTATACAAACAATTTAAAGACTTTATTCTTTTAAATTCAAATTCAACTAAATTCAAAATCAAATATTTTTCAAATCAAGTTATAATAATAATTCAAATTAAGTTAAAAATAAAAATACAATTTGAAATAAACATTACAAATCTTATTCAAAACTTATTTATAAAGACAATACCAAATCAATATTGTTTTTTATAAATATCTCTTATTAAATTGAAATCATTTTATTGAATTTATTCTAAATTTAAAACTATACCAATCTATTTAAAATATAAACCATATATTCATATTGTAAATAGAAATCAATTTATTATTTTTAAAAGATAAAATAACCAATTTAAATAATTATTGAAAAAGATTATTAAATTTATCTGAATAATTATCATCAGAACATCAATATCAATTTAATTTTAATTACAGATTATTAAATTGATATTGTCAAAAATTCCGGGATGTTACAATCCTTCCCCCTTAAAAGAATTTCGTCCTCGAAATTTAAAACAAAGGTAATTTAATAATCTCATTATATTTTTATTTTAAACACAAGTATATATCAACATATGCTAACAACCAAACAACCAATTCAACCAATCCAGCAAATCTAATTATCCAGACAAATTCTGGATAAAATTCTATCGAGTTTCCCCTGTGTATATATATATCCACCGGGATACTCGCCCTAGAAAATCCAAACAAACAATACTATGAAGCTACAAAGCTCCTATACAACTATATCTATAACACTAGACAAAATATCAGACTACAAACGAGTCTGACTCAACAACCAAAACTCCAAAACTGCTGGTTCCACAACCAGAGACAGATCATACACCTACTCCCTCAGAGATACGTGAAACTCATCAATTCCCAGTTATCCAAACTGGCAACTCAATCCTGTAGACCCATCACTTATTCTCCAAGATCACAGAAAAGATCCAAAACACTACAGAGCTACTTCACAGACTTACCCAAACTTATAGCTCAGTTACGATCAGAGAAAACTTATCCAAAATTAAACTTCCGACTTCAGAGTCCAAATCTCTTCGACTCTTATCCACAAAATCTCTTCGGACGATCTTGAGCTACCTACAGCCTACCCGCTCAGCTCAACCTACGCTGATGCTTCTAGAAACAAACCAGACCAATCAACTCAACAAAATGATCTCCTCAAGATCAACCAAGACCAAGAACTCAAACTCAACTCCTCAACATCAGAAAACAACAACTTACTTCTCCTGTCCAGAAAGAAAAGCAGATACACTCCCCAACTGCTTCCGCTGCTCAACTCTGATCCGAAGAAGAGAATTGTTGTAGAAGAACACAAGCACAACTCAACAACATACCCCAAAGATATGGTTCAACAAATCCATAAGAATCATTCAGGAGTTCCTCCAAAAACTCCAAGCTGCTACACCAACTCAATCTCCTAGAACCATTCTACTATTAGGCTGAACCACCCGAACCACTTCTGGAATCCCAGCCGATAAGGAAGCTCAATCTCCAGATGCAAACCAAACTCTGACTTCCTGAAGACATTCAGGAAAACTCAGATAACCCAAGAGAACACTCCATCAATCGAAAGTCACTTTTGCGATCAACCCAAACCAAATCCAAGGAAAACCGTTCTCTCTTAACCAAATATAACAACTTAAACTTAATTAGTCAACCCATTGAAGTAACGGGTCTACTAAACTGCTCCTGAACTCTACTTCAGAAAAACTGCTAAATCAGAAGATCTCTTGCCAATGCCGAGAACACCCCAAACTACACTGCTGCCACAGATGCCAAAGAATTCCAAAACAAAGCTCTCCGAGAAATTCGGACTTCAAAGCAAACAGAAACTCCGGCTGAACACAGCCACAACACTGAAGCAGACTCACCTTCTTAAACTTGTTCCAACGAAAACATCTTCGGGAACATCCATAGTCACTGCATCTCATCACGCAGCTACTACTTCCGGAGGTATCAAAATACCATCACTTGCTTCAGCTCAACCAAACAGATCCAAACACTACTCATCAACTTCAGAAATAAACTCTGAACCTTAACAGGTTTCCTTCAGAGATTAATGAAGTTCTTCATCACTACAGGACTCACTCGAGACGGTATTAGGTCTACAGTCCCAACAAAACACCTCCAACTTCAAACATTCAAACTCCAACCAATGGTAGTAATCGTGTAACACACAATACTACCTCATCTACCTTCATAACTTATATTGGAAAACCTGAACGGGTAACCCAACAGATAGGTAGAAATATATATAGTTATATATAAAAATTACAAATACGCTCTCTCAAGAAAGTCACCACTACAGAGCCTAGGTATTCACTCAACCTAATGCTCCCTAAAGAAAGATTCATTCCAGAGCCTAGGTATTCGCTCAACCTAAAGCTCTGATACCACAATGTCACGACCCGACTTTCACTCCCAGAAAATCCCCAAACCAAACAGTTCACCAGAAATCATCGATGCCGTGCATATGCACGGCGATTCTCGTCCACTTTGATCACCAGGGACGATCATGCCATAACTATAATCCCAACGAAGTACCAATATCATCACCAACTCGAGTGGTAAAACAGAGAATCAAAATTTCACCCCAAAATAAAACCTGAAACAAACTTTTACAGGTTTCAGTTCGAAACCTGTCAACACCCATTTCCAATTGCTCCGGCCACTTGGCGTCCAACCATTTCAACCTCGAACTCCTCCATTCATCAACTACACAACCCCAAAGTATCAGATCACTCGGTCGATCCATCCTTCCTCACTGGCCAAATCCTTAACCCTTATTTCAAACAAGGTTAAATACAAAAACTCAAGACTGCAACCAATTCCAGGAATCATGATACTCATTTTAGATTTTATAAGGATCTAAGATCCTTACCCTATAACTCAAAAGATTTTTAAGTTCTCTTAATCTACAGATTTTAAAAATTTGCACAAAAGTCATATTTTTGCTTCTGACCAAACTGTATATGAACATTCACTAGAAAAACTAATACTTGATTTTAAGACCAAGTTTTGTCAATGCATTAAATCCTTAACCCTCAAATTTAATTTACTTTAAATTAATTAGAGATAGAAGTAATTAATTTAATTCATTTTAAATTAATTGGTGGTTAATAAATCATTTGTTTATGAATGATATTGATTGGATGGTTGTGATCTTAGTAATGAGATGAGTAGTATCTATAGGATATAGATGCTTAGTTAAAGTAAGATAATATGGATTATCTAGTTGTGATGGTTATCTGTTTGTGATTATGATACAGATTATCTGTTTATGATGTGAATGTGATTATCTATTGTGATATGAAGTTAATCTATCTGTATGAAGTAGATAATAATGAAAAGAGTTATTTGTTTAATACTCTTAAATACAACTTGGACATTAAAAGACACGCGTTGGATTTGATGAGACCGGGATCGGGTTTCCATATTTGGAATTCCGAAAACCACATCGATTCCAATTAAACGATAGGTCGTGTATCCAAGTGGAGCAAGTGAAGACTCGAGGTGTAAGAACTATAAGTCAGTATAACTCTGTGGGTGATTCCGTAATGAGTTTGACGGAATAGTACTTATAGATTCGAGATGGTGATTGAGAGTGCAAGGGCTATGGTCGTTAACTCTGAGGGTGATTCCAATACGAGTGTAGCGAGATAGTTCCTTCGGTTTCGTTCGAACCCGGAACGAACTTGTATGGATTGAATGCTTTCATAACATCGTCAGGTGGACGATGAGCATTCTAAGATTGATATGTCCTATAAAGGTAAATCGTAACCTCAAGCCTCATCAACCGGGAATGGCTAAAACAGGGGAGGTGCCGCAAGGCTTCGTGGGTAGCACCCACTGGAGAGCAAGATTTACCTCTGTCTAGAAGTCCCTTTATATTTCGGCTGTGTGGGCAGTTGGATGTACACCAACTGCGGGGTTGTCTTGTTCGGAACTATTCAGTAAGGAATGGGTCCGACTTTGTGTTGCAGGGGATGAAGGGAGTAATCCTCGGTACGGTGATCTAGGCCACGTACTGTGACGGGCGGTACCCCAGTAGCCCTGCCATTGTATGGAATCCAAAATCCAATAAGTGCCATCGGATTTGATTGTATTACCCACTTTGTTGGCTAGTATGCTGGAATTTAATCATGTAACAATTTCAGCTATTTCATATTTACTTGAAAACCCTAAACCCTATTATAATATCATTGGATTTCCTATCAAATGTTTGGTTAGCGTAAGGTAAAAACTTTTCCATGTTTATGTGTGGGAAGTCTTACGTGATACCTTTTCTTTCAAAGGGTTTTTCTAAAGTTAAGTAATCTTTTAACCGTTTACTCACACCAGACCCATGTCTGACCCGAGTGTTTATTTTCTGTTTTATTAAACTCTTGGGTACTCATATTACGTATGAGTAGTCAAGTGATTCAGGATTGCTTTGACGAGTTCTGGAGGAGGAGATAATGGAGCAGGAGGCTTCAGCGTGTAGATATATATAGTGATTCCGCTGTGTTTGAGTTGTATCTGTTTCTCTGATGTATTTGAATTGTAATTGCTAGACAGATGTTTATAACTGTCTAGTCTATGTTGTATTGGCTGTATAACTCTGATGTATATGATACTATGTAATGTTTTATGTGCACTTTGTAACGACCCGCCGCCTTGACCATCGATCTAATATTTTTCCCCCACTCACCTATCATCCTTCCACCTCCAGGCAGAACTACAACTTCCCATATCCACTAGATCACCAGAAAATCCCAAAAATCCCAATATTGTTCATCCCAGTCAAACTCATTTCATAGTTGATTAAAAAATGTGATTCTTGTTTTAAAAATCTTGATTTCCTACATGCTTTCAAATTGTGATACTGTTTCAATGTTTTAATAAGATTGATATTTGCTCATTTCAAATAGGACTGTTGTTTACAGAGGCAACAGACTTTTTTTTTTTTTATTACAATCATAGTTATAAGCCTAAATCTAGACTAAACAAACAAGATCTGTACAACAACAATTTCTAACTGGAACCAAATCAAGTGATAAAGAATTTCTATTGAAAATCAAAGTTTACAGACAGAGGCTGATACACAGATATCATATATATATTCATATGAATATTCACTATAATGCAACCATTCCAAACATTCTTATTTCTATCAAACCATATGCATTAGATAACTACACATCTCAACAGCAGTTTGTATATATATTTTTATTTTTATGGCAGAGCAACAGTTTAAATTTTTGGCAGTTTTGGTTTTCTAAAAGCATGTGCATTTGAACACTTGTGCATTTGAACTTTTCTTAAGTTTGATCTTTTAAAAGTCTGTTTTTAAAAAGTAGTTTACTCACCTTAGATTGAAAAAAACAGCATGCATTCCAATGTGAGCACATTCCTGCAGCCTGAATTCCACTGTAGATTTACAACCTAAAACTACACTTACACTATTTCCAGATTTAAATTTAAAACTTCCTTAATTTTAAATTCATTTAAACTTCCTGAATTCAAAACTTACTTGAATTCAATTCAAACCTAAACTTATTTTAAATCATTGCTTTTAAATTTTTAAAAGAACAAAACAGTTTAAAATAAAAACTGGTTTCAAACCTGAAACTATATTTTACTGTTTCCAAATTTACATTTAAATCCTACCTTTATTTAAATTCATCATTTTGAATTCAAAATCTTACCTGAGTTTAATTCTAACCCATGTTTAATATAAATCATTTCTTTTTAAACATTTTGATTTCCCAGATTTTAAAATACACAACACTCAGGTTCTCTGCACAACTAACTCGAGACCACCTCTAATTTACTTCGAGTAAATTTCCCTTCATCTTCGAGTCATCACATAAACTTCGAGAAAACATCTGCATTTAACCCACAAGTTCATATGTATGAGTAGTCAAGTGATTCAGGATTGCTTTGACGAGTTATGGAGGAGCAAATGGAGCAGGAGGCTTCTGCGTTGTAGTTATCTATTTTCCGCTGTATTGGTATCTCTGAGTCATCTCTCTGAGTTGTTTCTTGTATTGTTTAGAGTTGTATAACTAGACAGGTGTTTATAACTGTCTAGTATGTGTTGTATTGGCTGTAAAACTCTGATGTATATGATACTATGTAAAGTATTATGTGATATATTATATTTTATTCGTTCCGCTGTGAGATTCTGATGTTGTTTGTGTTCTTCTTTCTCTTTCTTTTCTTCTTCTATCCCTTTCTTTCTTCTTAGCGATGCAATTTCCTGGAGTTTGGAAGTTGGGTCGTTACAACTGTAGCGACCAGAAATTCCACTCCTGGAAAATCGCATCACTAATTAAGAAAGAAAGGGATAGAAGAAGAAAAGAAAGAGAAGAAAGAGAAAACAACACATCAGAATCTCACAGCGGAACGATTTAAATATAATATAGAACATATACATAGTATTATATACATCAGAGTACACAACTAAACATCTCAATTTAGACAGTTATAACATTCTGTCTAATACAATACAAGACATCAACATAGAATATACACAGCGGAAACTCTAACCATATATCTACACGCTGAAGCCTCCTGCTCCAAAGCTCCTCCAGAATTCGTCAAGAGATAACCTGAATCACTTGACTACTCATATATGTATGAGTAGTCAAGTGATTCAGGATTGCTTTGACGAGTTATGGAGGAGCAAATGGAGCAGGAGGCTTCTGCGTTGTAGTTATCTATTTTCCGCTGTGTTGGTATCTTTGAGTCTCTCTCTGAGTTATTCCTTGTACTGTTTAGAGTTGTATAACTAGACAGATGTTTATAACTGTCTAGTATGTGTTGTATTGGCTGTAAAACTCTGATGTATATGATACTATGTAAAGTATTATGTGATATATTATATTTTATTCGTTCCGCTGTGAGATTCTGATGTTGTTTGTGTTCTTCTTTCTCTTTCTTTTCTTCTTCTATCCCTTTCTTTCTTCTTAGCGATGCAACTTCCTGGAGTCTGGAAGTTGGGTCGTCACAAGTGGTATCAGAGCAGTTCTTAATTATCACTGTTTAACAGTTCTTCCTATTTGAAAGGCATTTGAATTATCTTTAA
Organism: Allium cepa; assembly: GCA_030765085.1. Classification (NCBI taxonomy): domain Eukaryota; kingdom Viridiplantae; phylum Streptophyta; class Magnoliopsida; order Asparagales; family Amaryllidaceae; genus Allium; species Allium cepa. The sequence continues at coordinate 204,635,288 of CM060929.1, forward strand.
GCTTTGCAAATCTTGTTAACTTAGTTTTAAAAATATAAAGGTAGAAACTGTTTTTAAACAAATATTTACTCACCTTAAAATTGAAAAAGAGCATGCATTCCAAATGCCAAACATTCCCCTGCAACCTGAATTCCTTGCATGCTTGAATCAGAGCTAACATGAATCTGAGCTAACTTGCAGTTTGAAATTGGTTTTAGCTTGAAGTAGGTAAGCCTGGAAACTGCATTTGGTGATAATTTGTTTCTTCTGTGATTGGATAGATCAGCGTTGGTTTTTCTAGTGTTGAATTGCCAGTTTGGATAACTGGGATGTAGTATGTTACACGTATCTCTGAGGGAGTTCGTGTTTGATATTTCTGGTTGTGGAACCAGCAGTTTAGGATGGTTTGGTTGTTGTGTCAGACTCGTTTGTAGTCTGATACTCTGTGTAGAATTGTTGTTAGGAGCTCTATAGTTTAGTAGTATTGATTGATTGTGGCCGGAGGCGCGTAGGGTCGCCGTTGACAGGTTGAGGGGGTGGACTGTGTTTGTTCTGTTTCAGGTTTTGAAAGTTTGTTGGTTGCAAGTTTTAGACTCGGGTTGGTCTAGGGTAAATGGGGGGGGAAAACTCGAAGCAGGGAGATTATTTTCCCGAAGTCAATTTTAGCTTGCTCGAGTATACCATTTTGTTTCAGGCTTTAACAAGTAGAGCTGTCTGTTCTAAGAATTTTTAAAGCAAGGTTTTAAATTTAAATATGGAGATTGAACTTAGGATTTCACTTAAATCTGAAAATGAATTCAAACAGTTTGAATTCTATTTTGAAATAATGTAAAGGCAGAATTCAAATTGGTTTAAATATAAAAATAAAATAAAAATAAAGAACATGAAAACTGTTTGCAGGTTTCTTTTTTTTAATATTGAAAGTGAAAGTTTAAAATTGTAAACTTAATTTGGACTTAGGCTTTAATAACCTGAATTTGAATATGAATTTAAATATGTTTAAATTCTGTTTTTGAAAATAGTTTAAATTCTGGAAAAAAGTTCAAAGTTTAAGTTTTAAATAAACAGAAAAATGTTTTTCTGTTTAAATAAAAGATAAGTTTAAATATTTTTAGGGTGGAGATTTAAACTAAGTTAAGTTTGAAATTTGAAAATGAATTCAAATTTTGTTTGTCTGAAATTTGAAACCATATTGTGTTTTTAAATTTAAATTTGATTTTTAACTCTCAAATATAAAATGCATTGTTGTTTTGCATTTGAATTAAAAAGTTAAGTATTTAATTTAGAAATTCAAAATGAATTCAAAACTGAGTTTAAAATCTGGATTTAAATTTTTAAGCTTCAGTTATAAAATAAGGATTTAAATTTAAATTGCTTTTAAATGATTTGCATTTGAATTGAAGGTAGAATTGTAGAAAGAGTTTTAAGGAATTTAAAACTAAAATGAGTTGGAAGTTATATTTCAATTTTGAAAATTTAAAGTGATTTCTTTAAATTGTTTTGAATTTGATTTGAATTGAGATTTAAATTCTTTTCAACTTATTAATTAAGTATATGTTTCTTGTAAACATATAAGATTAAGATTTGTATTGTTTAAAATCTTATTTTAAATAAATTTGAGTTCTTAAGTTTAAAAGAAATGTTAAATGAAACTAAAGTAAATTTAAAAACATTTTGTTTTTTAAATGCATGATTGAAATAAGAAATGTTTTATCTTAAGATAAATGAAAGATTAATGATTGGATTCATTAATTATTAAAGTAATTAAGATGAATGTTAATTATTTAATTAATTAAAGTATGGATGTTTAATTAAATAATTAAAGATGTTTAATTACATTATCATAACAGATAATCATCACAACAGTCAAACATCTCAACAACAATCATCACAACCAAATGATCCATCATACTATAACTAAGCATCCATATCCTATAGATACTACTCATCTCATTTCTGAGATCACAACCATCCAAAAGCATATCAATATCATTCATAAGCAATGATATATTATCCATCATTTATAATTAATTTAAAATGAATTAAATTAATTACTTCTATCTTTAATTTATTAAGGAGTAATTAAGATAGTTAATTACTGGATTTAAGTATTAATCAAGGTGATTAATAATGGTATTTAATTTAATTAGTAAATGTAATTAATTTTTAATTGAGAAATCAATTTAAATATTAATTAGAGATCATTAATTATTATAATTAATGATGTAATTAAGAATTGTTTAATTAAGAAATAATTAATTAATTAAGTGATTAATCAATTGTAATTAATTAAGGATAAATGTAATTAATTATAGTTAATTAATGAAGTAATTAAATGTTAATTACTTATGATTAAGGTTAATTAATTTTATGGAATTAATTTAAGACTAATTACTTATTGTAATTAGTGAATGATTAATCATAAATGTTTAATCAAATTGAATACTTAATGAATGATTATTTAACTAGGTTGATTAATCAATAAATTTATAAGCAAAATTTATAGATGGTAATTTATTTAATTTATTTTAAATTAATTAAAGATAGAAGTAATTAATTTAATTCATTTTAAATTAATTATAAATGATGGATAATATATCATTGCTTATGAATGATATTGATATGCTTTTGGATGGTTGTGATCTCAGAAATGAGATGAGTAGTATCTATAGGATATGGATGCTTAGTTATAGTATGATGGATTATTTGGTTGTGATGATTGTTGTTGTTTTAAATTAATTAGAGATTTTTAAGTTCTCTTAATCTAATGATATAATCATTAATTAATGAAAATAATTAATTACTTTAACAAGTAATTAAGGACTTAATTAATTACTCTTAATACTTCAATTAATTAATCATTAATCAAATAATTTAAACCTTTAATCAATTATTAATTAATTCTTTAATTAATAACTAAAGTGATTAACTCTTAATCACATTTACATAATTACTTTTAATAAAGTGATTATCCTTTACTTAATGACCTCTTGTAATTAATCACTTAATTACTTAATTACTTTCCCAGTAATTACATTAAATTAACTCATAAGTGATTATCTTAATTAATCACAAATTTATTATTTAATTAACTATTTAACTAAATCATTTAAAATTAATTAAATGATTCTTAACTTTTAAAATTATAAAATTCTTAATTAAGAAAACATTGTCTTAATTAAATTGTTATATTAACCAATAACCTTCATCAGTTAAAAATCTAATTATCTTAATTATCTTTCTAAACTTAATTATCTTTAATTAAATCAAAATTCAAAATAATTAAAGATAATCTTTATTACAATTGATTATCAAATTCTAAATCATTAAACTTTATTTAAAATAATATAATATTTAGAAATCAATTATAATTTAAACATATTTTAAATTGAACTTTTAAATCTTTAAATCTTTTCCAAATTTATTTAAATAAAGTTTAATATAAACTTTATTTCAAACCCACCTATTTTATTTTAAAATTTCCATATTTAAAATATATATATAATCGTGTTTTTAAGACATAACTTTGAAAACAAATTTAATCTGAAACTTGTTTAACCCATTTCGTTTAAAAACCTTATTCCTAAAAACAAATTATTTGAGTTACAACTTAAACATCAAGTCCTAAAGTCTGGATATTTAAATACTCGAGTAACCAAGCTTTAACTCGAGTAACCCAACAAAACACCCAGTAACATCCCGAGTCTTCACTTGCTCCACTTGGATTAACGACCTAACGTTTAATTGGAATCGATGTGGTTTTCGGATTCCAAATATGGAAACCCGATCCCGGTCTCATCGAAACCAAACGCCATTTTAATGTCCAAGTTGTACTTAAGGGATTTAAACAATAGATATTTCAGAAAATATCACTTAACATAAATGGATATATTCCCAACACAAATAGATAAGCATCTATTATCACATGCATCATACATATCACAAAGCAGCATATATATCACATTCAGATATAGCATATCCACATTATCATATATCAATCAATATCATCCAACAACAACCATTCATAAACAAGTTTGATTCAACTTGATTAATTTAATTAATCCTTAAATTAAATTAATCCTTAATTAAATACTTGGATTATCTTCAATCCAACTTCTCATTCATTAATTAATTACAAATTAGTTAACTAACATCACTTGATTATCCACTTCAATTAATCCTCCCTGATTAATTATCACTTAATTACTTTAAGTAATTATTACTTAATTTCCATATTAATTAATCATCCTGATTAATTACTTCCAAATTATACTAAGTAATTACCTCTTAATTACTTTCTAAATTAATCAACCTTGATTAATTATTCTCTAATTATTCTGGTAATTATTCCTTAATTATCTTTAATTAAATCAAATTCAAAATAACTAAAGATAATTCTTATTACAATTAGATTTTAAATTTTATTTTACAAAAGAAAGACATTTGTCACAAAGAACTCTAATCTATTTACACCTAAGCAATTAAATTTACATTTGTCTTTAATGAACCCTAAAATGTTTACAAGTGTTATACTTGTTTTATTAATGTTTTCTTTTAAATATTATTTTATTTTAAATTTTACATGCAAGGTGAATATATATGTAATGTATTTTAAGTCTTAATTATTTATTTATTATGTAATATTCATATGAATTATAAAATATGCATACTTATCTTTTAAAAATATTCATTCAAGTAACTTACATTTTGATTCAATTAAATGTTTATATGTTTGAAACTTCTATTTTAAATTAGATCTTATTTAAAAGCTTTAAAGTACATATTTATCATAAATAAGGAATTAACTTTGTTATTAAAAATTTAAATCTCAATTATCAATTCAAAGTCATTAAATCAAATTATCATTTTAAATTCAAAACTAAATATATTCAAGTTTGAAAACTATTATTAGATTCAAATTAATAAATATAATATTAGAATATGTTTCTATTTGAAATGTGTATATATATTTGTATATATATGTTTGAAATAGGAATTATTAATTTGAATCTAATAATAGTTTTCAAACTTGAATATATTTAGTTTTGAATTTAAAATGATAATTTGATTTAATGACTTTGAATTGATAATTGAGATTTAAATTTTTAATAACAAAGTTAATTCCTTATTTATGATAAATATGTACTTTAAAGCTTTTAAATAAGATCTAATTTAAAATAGAAGTTTCAAACATATAAACATTTAATTGAATCAAAATGTAAGTTACTTGAATGAATATTTTTAAAAGATAAGTATGCATATTTTATAATTCATATGAATATTACATAATAAATAAATAACAACAACACAGCGGAAACTCTAATCATATCTACACGCTGAAGCCTCCTGCTCCAAAGCTCCTCCAGAATTCGTCAAGAGATAACCTGAATCACTTGACTACTCATATATAATATGAGTACCCAAGAGTTTAATAAAACAGAAAATAAACACTCGGGTCAGACAGGGGTCTGGTGTGAGTAAACGGTTTAAGATTGCTTAACTTAGAAAAAACCTTTGAAAACAAAAGGTATCACGTAAGACTTCCCACACATAAACATGGAAAAGTTTTTACCTTACGCTAACCAAAACATTTTGATAGGAAATCCAGTGATATTATAATAGTGTCTAGGGTTTTCAAATAAATATGAAATAGCCGAAATTGTTACATGATTAAATTCCAGCTACTAGCCACAAAAGTGGGTAATACAAACAAAACCGTAGGGTCTCGTAGGGAAAATGGGTTTCCAACAATGGCAGGGCTACTGGGGTACCGCCCGTCACAGTACGTGGCCTAGATCACCGTACCGAGGATTACTCCCTTCATCCCCTGCAACACAAGACCGGCACCGTTCCTTACTGAACAGTCCCGAACAAGATTGTGGCCGGAGGCGCGTAGGGTCGCCGTTGACAGGTTGAGGGGGTGGACTGTGTTTCACACACAGTGGGGTGTTGTGCATGGTTGTGTTGAAGTGGTTGTTGCAGGTTTTGTGGCACGGGTTGGTCTCGGGAAATTGACAAGTTGACTCGAAGCAAGAGGGTAATTTACTCGAAGTAAATTTTAAGGTAGCTCGAGTGAAGTGCTGTTTCAGGATTTTGCATTTTTGACAGTAACCTGTTTTCCAGGTTTCTAAGATTTGAAGTAATAGTTGATTGCAAAACCAAAATTTGAAACTAAATTAAACCTGAAATTGAATTTAAACTCAATTAAGTTTTAAGTTTTAGATCTTTGAAACAATTTGAAATTCTATTAAATTCAAGTTTGGGTTTAAAGTCTGAAAACAGAAACTGTGTTCTGTTTTCTTCAAAATTTAAAAGTAAAATTTGAGTTGTAAGTTGGTGTTCAACAGGAATTTTCAAACCTGAAATGTAATTTTGAATTCAATCATTTAAATTCAAATCATATAACCTTACGCTAATTATACAACATTGTCTTCTATGATGGTTTTCTTTTAGCTCCATGGAAAAGTTGGCTCTGATACCAACTGTAGCGACCCGAAATTCCACTACCGGAAAATCGCATCACTAATTAAGAAAGAAAGGGATAGAAGAAGAAAAGAAAGAGAAGAAAGAGAAAACAACACATCAGAATCTCACAGCGGAACGATTTAAATATAATATAGAACATATACATAGTATCATATACATCAGAGTACACAACTAAACATCTCAATATAGACAGTTATAACATTTCTGTCTAATACAATACAAGACATCAACACAGAATACACAGCGGAAACTCTAACCATATATCTACACGCTGAAGCCTCCTGCTCCAAAGCTCCTCCAGAATTCGTCAAGAGATAACCTGAATCACTTGGGTACTCATATTATATATGAGTAGTCAAGTGATTCAGGTTATCTCTTGACGAATTCTGGAGGAGCTTTGGAGCAGGAGGCTTCAGCGTGTAGATATATGGTCATTAATCACTTGATTAAGTAAATCTTAATCATTAATTAAAACTTAATTAACCATCCTTAATTATAGATTAATTAACATTAATTAATTAATCTCAAATCTTAATTAATTAACTTAAAAATTATTAATTACTTAATAAAAGTAATTAATGAATTAATTACTTGGTGTAATTAATTTGATTAAGGTGATTAGTTTAGATTAATTAAGATTAATTAATTTAAACATTGAGGATTGTTTGATAATTACTTTATGTAATTAATGAATTTATAATTACTTAAGGAAGTAATTAATTAATAATTACAGGATGTAATTAAGGATATTTATTGTAGAAGTAATTTGAATTTAAATTACTTTGAACATTAATCAAGTGATTAATGAAGATAATTAATTAAGAATAATTAATTGTAATTAATTAAAGGTGAATGTAATTAATTATAGTTAATTAATAAATTTATTAATTAAATGTTAATTACTTATGATTAAGGTTAATTAATTTTATGAAATTAATTTAAGACTAATTACTTATTGTAATTAGTGAATGATTAATCAAAGATGTTTTACCAAGTTAAATACTTTATGAATGATTAATTAACTAGGTTGATTAATCAATGGATTTTTAAGCAGGATTTATAGGATGGTAATTTATTTAATTTATTTTAAATTAATTAAAGATAGAAGTAATTAATTTAATTCATTTTAAATTAATTATAAATGATGGATAATATATCATTGCTTATGAATGATATTGATATGCTTTTGGATGGTTGTGATCTCAGAAATGAGATGAGTAGTATCTATAGGATATGGATGCTTAGTTATAGTATGATGGATCATTTGGTTGTGATGATTGTTGTTGAGATGTTTGACTGTTGTGATGATTATCTGTTATGATAATGTTATGGGTTATCTATTATGATGTGAATATGTAATTTATCTATCTGAGTGAAATAGATAAAAGTAAAATGAGTTAATTGTTTAAAACCCTTAAGTATAACTTGGACATTAAAATGGCGTTTGGTTTCGGTGAGACCGGGATCGGGTTTCCATATTTGGATATCCGAAAACCACATCGATTCCAATTAAACGTTAGGTCGTTAATCCAAGTGGAGCAAGTGAAGACTCGAGGTGTAAGGGCTATACGTCAGTATAACTCTGTGGGTGATTCCGTAATGAGTTTGACGGAATAGTACTTATAGATTCGAGATGGTGGTTTAGAGTGCAAGGGTTATTGTCGTTAACTCTGAGGGTGATTCCAAAACGAGTGTAACGAGATAATGCCTTCGGTTTCGTTCGAACCCGGAACGAACTTGTATGGATTGAATGCTTTCAGAACATCGTCAGGTGGACGATGAGCATTCTAAGATAGATGTGTTCTCTAAAGGTAATCGCAGCCTCAAGCCTCATCAACCGGGAATGGCTAAAACAGGGGAGGTGCAGCAAGGCTTCGTGGGTCGCGCCCACTGGAGAGCGAGATTTACCCCTGTCTAGAGGTCCCTTTATATTTCGGCTGTGTGGACGGTTTTTGAGCTCCAACCGTCGGGGTTATCTTGTTCGAAACTATTCAGTAAGGAATGGGTCCGGCCTTGTGTTGCAGGGGATGAAGGGAGTAATCCTCGGTACTGTGATCTAGGCCACGTACTGTGACGGGCGGTACCCCAGTAGCCCTGCCATTGATGGAAACTCATTTTCCCTACGAGACCCTACGGTTTTGTTTGTATTACCCACTTTTGTGGCTAGTAGCTGGAATTTAATCATGTAACAATTTCGGCTATTTTCTTATTTACTTGAAAACCCTAGACACTATTATAATATCACTGGATTTCCTATCAAATGTTTTGGTTAGCTAAGGTAAAAACTTTTCCATGTTTATGTGTGGGAAGTCTTACGTGATACCTTTTGTTTTCAAAGGATTTTCTAAAGTTAAGCAACTTTTAAACTATTTACTCACACCAGACCCCGTCTGACCCGAGTGTTTATTTTCTGTTTTATTAAACTCTTGGGTACTCATATTATGTATGAGTAGTCAAGTGATTCAGGATTGCTTTGACGAGTTATGGAGGAGCAAATGGAGCAGGAGGCTTCTGCGTTGTAGTTATCTATTTTCCGCTGTGAGATTCTGATGTTGTCTGTTTCTTCTTTCTCTTTCTTTTCTTCTTCTATCCCTTTCTTTCTTCTTAGCGATGCAACTCCCTGGAGTATGGAAGTTGGGTCGTCACAGCGGAATACTCTATATATATCTACCCGCAGAAGCCTCCTGCTCCATTGCTCCTCCACAAGTCGTCGAAGCTAATCCAGAATCCTAACCTGAATTCCCTTGACTACTCATAAAAATTTGAGTACCCAAGAGTTTATGAAAAACAAAAACAAACTCCGGGTCAGACATGGGTCTGGTGTGAGTAACAGGTTAAAGTTGCTTAACTTTCAAAAACCTTTGAAAAGAAAGGTATCACGTAAGACTTCCCACACATAAATATGGAAAAGTTTTTACCTTACGCTAACCAAAACATTTGATAGGAAATCCGATGATATTATAATAGTGTCTAGGGTTTTCAAATAAATAAGAAATAGCCGAAATTGTTACATGATTAAATTCCAGCTACTAGCCACAAAAGTGGGTAATACAATCAAAACCGTTGGCACTTATTGGATTATGGATTCCACACAATGGCAGGGCTACTGGGGTACCGCCCGTCACAGTACGTGGCCTAGATCACCGTACCGAGGATTACTCCCTTCATCCCCTGCAACACAAAGCCGGACCCGTTCCTTACTGAACAGTTCCAAACAAGACAACCCCGGCGATTCTAGCTAGCAATCGCCCCACACAGCCGAAATATAAAGGGACTTCTAGACAGAGATCAATCTTGCTCTCCAGTGAGCGCGACCCACGAAGCTTTGCTGCACCTCCCCTGTTTTAGCCATTTCCCGGTTGATGAGGCTTGAGGCTACGATTACCTTTATAGGACATATCACTTAGAATGCTCATCGTCCACCTGACGATGTGCTGAAAGCATTCAGTCCATACAAGTTCGTTCCGGGTTCGAACGAAACCGAAGGCATTATCTCGTTACACTCATTTTGGAATCACCCTCAGAGTTAACGACAATAACCCTTGCACTCTAATTCATCATCTCGAATCTATAAGGACTAATTCCGTCAACTCATTACGGAATCACCCACAGAGTTATAATGACTCATAGTCCTTACACCTCGAGTCTTCACAAAGCTCCACTTTGATTCACGACCTAACGTTATTTGGAATCGATGTGGTTTTCGGATATCCAATTGTGGAAACCCGATCCCGGTCTCATCGAAAACCAAAGCGTGTCTTTTAAGGTCCAAGTTGTTTTAAAGTTTTAAAACATTTCAATTACAGTATCTATATACACACAGATAGATAACTTAAATCATAACTGATAATCAACATTATCACATAACAGGTAATTCACATCATCAATATCATATAGATATTCCATATCTCAACATCACAATAGATAACCTATGTTATCATCACAATACCATCAAATATCCATACCACACAACCATACTTATCTCATTACTGAGATCACAAAGCATCCAAGACAATCATCAACATCCATTTATACATAAGCAAAGATTTACTTATACCATATAATTAATTTAAAATGAATTAAATTAATCATCTCTATCTTAAATTAATTTAAAATGAATTAAATTAATTCCTTCATCTATAATTAATTTAAAATAAATTAAATTAATTACTTCATCTACATAAACCTTGCTTATCCAATCATTTAATTGATTACAATCAATTAATCAACCATTCAAAATAAATTACCTTAATTAACCACTCTTGGTTAATTACCCTTAATTACATTCATGTAATTATCCTTAATTAATTTCACAAAATTAATTATTCACAACCAAACAGTAATTAACCCTTAATTACTCAATTAATTAATTTATCATAATTAATTACATTAATTAATTACCTTTAATTACCTATTATTGATTAATTGATCATAATTAATCAACTTTAATTACATCATTAATTAAAATAATTAATGATCTTAATTACTTCTTAAATTAATTACTCTAAGTAATTAACAAACTTAATTACTATATTAAACCAAATTAATTATTCTTAATTAATTTCTTAATTAATTAGTTGATTAATTACTAAATAATTAATCCAAATTATCTCACACTTAAACATCTCCACTTAATTACAGTCTGTAATTATTAATTAATTACTTAACTTAGTAATTTCCAAATCCTTAATTACATAAAGTAATTATTCTTAACCCAAATGTTTAAAATTAATTAAACTTAATTAATTAAAAATAAACAATCATATTAAATTAAATTAATTACGTTAAGTAATTAATTTCTTAATTACTTTATCAAATAATTACTCAAACCATTTATAATTGATTATTATTAAATTAATTAATCTAATTAATAATAAAAATTAACCAAATTAATTAATTGTTAAATAATCATGGTTAATGACCTTCATTAACCATCCTCTAATTATTTTATTTAGCAATTAACTTAAATTAATTACCATTAGAATATCCTTAATCATTTATCAATTAAATTAAATTATTAAACTAATTAACCTTAATTAAAAACTTAACCACATAATTAATATTCATTTATCATTAATTAAAAAATTTAATTAATCATCTTAATTCCAAATTGATAAATCATTAATCAATTATTAATTCCAAAATTAATAAATTTAAATAAATTAACAAATCTTAATTACCTTATTAATTAATTCTAAAACATAAATCTTAATCAAGTTTCAAAATAAACATAACTAAATTATGTTTAAAACAATTTAATTCAAATCTAAGTACTTTTGAAAATTACCTTTCAATTTCAATTTAAATTCAAATTTAAAATAAAAAAAAATTTAAACTTATCAAAGTTTTAAATAAATTTAAAACTTTTAAATTGCCAATCAAACAAATACTATATGAAATTTTAAAGTCAATTCCATTTTAAACCTTTAATAACTCAAGTTTCCACTTTAATTTAAAACTTCAAATTTAAACCTTATTTGAAATTTAAAGCTGAAATTCAAATTTAACTTTTTAATTTCCAGATTATAAAATTAACTTCAAATCTATTCATATGTTAAAATCTCATTTTTAAAAATGATTAAACTATTTATCAACATGATATAGTTAAATAAGTTAAATTTTAATCTTAAATTTCTATTTTAAAAACTGGAGTTTGAACTTGAATCAAAAAGTTCAAACTTGAATTTGATTTAAACCTAACCTTACTTTTAAACAACTACAGATTTTAAAATATGAAACCCAAATTTTAAAAATAAACAGAAAACAGGTTTAAATGCTTGGAATTTTAACTCAAATCAAAATTCAACTTGAATTTAAATCTAAAATACAAACTTGAATTTTATTTTTAAACTCAAACTTTCTAAAACCTAAAAACTACAGGTTTGATAGGTTTTGAAAACCCAGATTTCAAAAATAAACAGTTTCCCCTGAAACCTGTTAATCTACAGGTTCTACCCGAGAACCTCATTTTCTACTTCGAGTTTCCCTCACACTTACTCCGAGTTCCACACTACCCTGCTTCGAGTCATTCTTCCACTTTCCCCACAACTTCCCTGCAACATCCAAAATCAAAACAGTATGCCTGAAAACATGTCGCTGCCACCACTGCCGATCACTCGTGATGATCCAACAACCTCCAAAACCCCTCAATACCCTAACTACAACACCAGGTTGAACAAAAGTTCAAGCATTCCAATATTAAGCTCTGAAACCCCCAAATCAAAACCTGTAAAAAGTATTACAGGTTTACATTCTAACCTGTCAACGGCGAGTGCTTGTCGTTCCGATCATCTGATGATCAAACCTTTCGGCCCCGAGTTCCCTCACCCATCATCTACACCATCACCAACTTTCATAACACTCGATCATTCCCTCTCTTCACACTGACTAAAAACTTAGACCCACTTCCAAAACTAGGTTTAACTGAAATTTTTTAAACTGTACTAACTCTAAACAGTTTTAAATAAATCACTTATTTTTCTGAGGATCAATGATCCTTACTCTATGACTCAGGAGAGTTTTAAGTTTCCTTAAACTACAGTTTGCAAGAATTTTGCTTATACTCAGTTTTGGTTTATGAATAAACTGTTTCATTGTCAAGCACCTAAAAATACTAGAACTTGATTTAAAAATCAAGCTTCAATTAATACATAGTTTTGTGATTCTGAAATACCATGTTAACTCATTGAAAATTTGTTTTGAATTAACATGCAGAGGCCACACTACTTATATCTTTAGCTTGCTAAAGTTTATTTATCTCCATGCAGTAATCAATTCACCTAAAAATATTTTGATTTTTAATCTAAATAAGCAAACAGTTTTAGTTATTTGAAGAACAGATTCTAACACAAATTTAACCATATTTGGTGGATTACTTTCAATAGGAAGATGAATTAGAGATCACAACAGAGCATAAACATCATGTACATTCAAACTTATATAAGTACACAACATATTTATCTCAACATTTAACAAGCAACTTATTTAATTTGAGATATAAATGTTACTCACTTTTGAAAAATGCAGAGCTCAGTTGAATATGCAGAAAACTCAAAAATGCAGGCATTCCATCTCATACACAAACACAGACATATCCTTCATACTTATCAGGCAACTAATTTAAGCAACTATATCATTTTAATTTAGTTTTAAAATAAATTGTTACTCACTTTTTATTATGAATGCAGGCCCCTGTTTGAATTGCAGAACACATGCAGGCTTGACCCCTTTTTGTTGAAATCTGAGTTTGAATTGATATGCAGTTTTCCAGTTGCCAAATGCATGCTAATGCTTATGATCCCAACCCAAATTTAAAACAGTGCAGACTTTAAAAATGCAGGTGCTTCTTCTGTTGTTATAAGTCTGGTTGCTCATGCTTTCCATGACCAGGATGCTAGCATGCAGAAATAGATGATGCAGTGGCTAAACTTCCCAGTTTTAACAGAATGCAGAGAGACTAAGGTGTGCAGGCTCACTTGAATTTTGAGGAAATGCAAATTGAATTTGATGAGGAGTTTTGATCTTTGATGAGTTACAGATTTGAATATGCAGATTTTAGGATTTTATATGCATTTGTGAATGCAGATTGTAGGATTTGGTCTTCATTTGTTTGAGAAATGCAGATTTTAAAATGAATATGAAGATGGCTTGATCTTTGTTGATTTAAGAAAATGGAAAAATATGCATGAAGATGTAAACTTAACTATATGCATATTTCAGATTTTAGGAAATAAAAAGAAGAATTTAAAAACTGAAACTAACACTTGTCTTAAATTAGACACTTGTCTATTTACTCTTTTGATAATGCAACACATGTTATCTTAAGTTAATTAGTACTAATTACAAATTTATGTGCATGTTATATTAGCTTGAATTAAGTTGTTAATGTAAATTTGAATATGTGTATGAATTATAAAAGAAAACAACCCATGTTTACAAAGGAAATTTATACAAACAATTTAAAGACTTTATTCTTTTAAATTCAAATTCAACTAAATTCAAAATCAAATATTTTTCAAATCAAGTTATAATAATAATTCAAATTAAGTTAAAAATAAAAATACAATTTGAAATAAACATTACAAATCTTATTCAAAACTTATTTATAAAGACAATACCAAATCAATATTGTTTTTTATAAATATCTCTTATTAAATTGAAATCATTTTATTGAATTTATTCTAAATTTAAAACTATACCAATCTATTTAAAATATAAACCATATATTCATATTGTAAATAGAAATCAATTTATTATTTTTAAAAGATAAAATAACCAATTTAAATAATTATTGAAAAAGATTATTAAATTTATCTGAATAATTATCATCAGAACATCAATATCAATTTAATTTTAATTACAGATTATTAAATTGATATTGTCAAAAATTCCGGGATGTTACACTTAATGAATTTGAAATTGGAAATTTTAATTGAATTAAATTGATTAATAGAATATGAAGAATGATTAGAATTATATCGATAAAATGATTTTGTTTAAAACCAAAATTTGAAATTTTATTATAATTTCTTGTATCTATTGTTGATATTCTGATTTGGTGAGCCAAATGCAAAATTGATATCCAGCTTGATTTGAAAAGATATTTCTCTATCTAGCTATCTCTGTGTTGTTTTCGTGCCTGCGAATTTCGAGGACGAAATTCTTTTAAGGGGGGAAGTTTGTAACGACCCAGGATTTTTATGAATTTAAATTGATAATTTAAATGAATTTTTGAATTAAAATTGTAAAATTGATTATAAATGGCAACGAGTTACCCCGATTCAAACAGAAAATATATTAAGTCACATGAATTTGAAAATTTGTATATATGTGAATATATATGTATATATTAGATTTGAAATAAAAATTTAAATAAATGGTTTTAAAAATAAATAGAAATAGAAATGAGAATATTTATATATGATGAATTATAAATTATGAAGTAAATAAAATTAAACGAATTTCAAATAACATAGGGACTATAGAAATTTATTTACATTGTAAAGCAATGCACAAAAGCAAAGAAATAAATATGAAGTGATGGCACTAGAATAAAATCAAACAACGTAATTAAAATAGAAATTTATTTGCAATACAAAGCTAGCTAAAAGAACATAAAACTAAAGACAAAGTTGTAAATAAATATGCAAAGTACTTAGACAAAGGCAGGTAAAATATAATGTAGACTGTAAAGTAGATATGCAGGCAAGTAAAAAAAAGAAAAAAAACAAATGTATGCATATGAACAAATACAAATATAATAAGTGTAGCCACCATGTTAAAGCAAAAGAAAGTAGGCAAGTAGAAAAAAAATTATATATATATAGCCTGTAAGTAGTAATAAAAACAAGATACATATGAGTGTACCTGCTAAAGAGAAGAAAAATAAAATAATATAAGTATGAAAGCTTATAAACCAGAGCATGTAAAGAGAGTGCTTGCAAAGGAAAACAGTACAAAGAAAACCTATGTATGAAATATTACAAAGCAATAATATACATCAAGTTTAAAAGCAACCTGGCAAAAAGTATGTACAAACCAATAAAGTAAAAATATGATAAAGTGAAACAATAGCAAAGCAAATATATTCAAGTATAATAAAGGCCAGCATCCATTACATCATCTCAGCCGAGTAAAAAAAAAAAATGTAGGCAAGCATTGAATAAGTACACATGCATTTAATGTTTACACCTCAAGCCCATAACTAAAGTCAGTTCCTTGCTATTTATCAAACAACAGTACATCACCACCCTATACAAGATTTGTATACCCTGTATACTTTAACTTCATATACACATCAAATTATCATTACAGTTTCATTCTTCAAAGCTAAAGAAAGAAATACAAATCAACTCAGCAAGTAAATTTCAAGCTTGATTCAAAATGAAGCATTCCTCTATTCTTTCTTCTTTCTGAAAACTGTGAGTAACTTATTTTCTTAAATGTTTAAAGTATAAAATTGTTGCTTTTCTATAAATCTGTAGATAGGTTTGTTTATGTATATATATAGATCCTCTGAATATATTTAAACTGAAAGTGTTTTATAAATTTTTGTTGTTAGCATATGTTTTTCTGTTCTTAGATTTTAAGTACAAAACTTGATTTAAAGATCATTTCTTTAAAATCTACGAAATGTTAGGACTTAAGATTAAAACGAATAATGTTTTGTTTGATCCTAAACTAAGTTCTAAAAATAAATTTAAATAAAAAAATATATAACAATATCATTGGAAAATCAAGGATTGAGCAAATTTGATTTTATCAAAATTTCGAATATCTTAAATCATAGATTCAGGTATAAAAATTTAATTCTCATGCTTTAACTTGAATTTTAAGGCAAGAATCATGATTTTTCGATGAGGGAGTCGAGAACAATCCTCGATTGAATGGAAATGGACTTTCGACTAAATTCAGGTGATCTCGAGGAAGGGGGAGGTCGTGGCTCTCTGGGGTGGTAGAGGAGTGGGCGTTGTGTCTAGGAAAAATAGCGGGGAGGTGGTCAGACCACGGTGGTGGCAGCGACGCACGTTTGAAAATTTTAAACCTAGTTTTGTATGAGGCTGTTGGTTTGATTCGTTTGCTTCCGGTAGTGGATCGAGTGGCATGTGGCATTGGGGGATGATGGATGGGTGGATGATGAGTCGATGGCCGGAGTTTGGGATTTTTCAGTGGCCGAGGCGGCGAGTAGGAGGCGTTGCCAGGTTTTGAACGTTGTTGCTTTCATTTTTTATTTTTTTCCTCTCCCAGGTTTCGTCGTTTGCTGGATTTTACTTCGATGGGGGTATCGGCGATCTGGAGGGTGGATTCATCGGAGAGGGTGATCGGCGACTGGGAATGGGAGTCGACGTTGGCCCATGATGGCCGGTGCTATTGTGCACGTGCTCGTGCACGGTTGCCTTCAGTTCATATGGCAGTGTTTGGTTTGGGACTGATGGGTTGAATGCGTGTTACAGGGTTTTAACAGGAAACGTGTTATCCTGTTTTAAAATTTTAAAATAAAATCTAAAAGTTAGTTTAAATGAAAAGCAAAGATTAAAAATGAGATTAAATCCAAGTTTAATCTGGTTCAAGTAAGTTTTGAATCTAAAAAAAATAAACAAATAAATAAATATTTAAATTTAAATTTGTTTAACTCCTTTAAAAAGGTTTAAGCAGTTGGATTATTAGGGGGAAGTTTGAATTGTAAGTGAGGTTTAAAATCAGAGGTTTAAATTTGGATTCGAATATAAATTTAAATTTTAGTCTTGAAATAAAAGGAGTTTTTAATTTTAAATTGTTTTAGATAGTTTAAATGATAGAATAAATTTGTAAATTGATTTGAGACTAAATGAGATTGGGCTTTAAATTCTCTTGATTTCTAGTGCAAAATAAATCAAATGAAGGATTAATTAATTTATGATATTTAAATCACTATTAAAACGAGTTTTAACTTAAGTGATAAAGATATAATGATAATCTTAAATTGAAAAATTTTAATTCAATAAAAAGGGATAAATTATCCAATTTATTAATTAATGAACTGGATTAATTAAATAAGCAATTAAAAGTTTAGATAACTAATTAAGATTTAAAGATTTATTAATTAAGGAATAAATTAATTTGTAAATTAAGGATTATCAATTAAATATTAATTAAATGATTGAAATTCATTATTAAATTCATTTGAATAAATGATAAATAATAAATTAATCTAAGATAATTACTTAATGAAAGTAATTAAAGATTAACCCCTTATTGTAATTAATTTTGGATAATTTGATTTATTAAAGTTAATTAATTTAGTTTAAGTAAATCATTAGATTAAATTGGAAATTAATGGTTTCTTGTTACGGGATAATTACTTTATGATAAGTAATTAAAAGTTTAATTTCTTAATATAATAAATCAAAAAAGGGTAATTAATTATGTAATTGGTTTAAAGATTAAATTAATTAATATGATTAATTAAAAAAAATTAACTTATTAAAGCGTTTGATAAATAAATTGATATCAAATGATTTGTAATTCATTAATCAAGGTTGGGTAAATAAATTCGTAAGTAATTAATTTACTTGGAAATAAACTGAATTAATTAGGATTAAACGATTAATAAATCCTAATTATAAATGATTATTGAATGTTTGCCCTACTTATAAATGATTTTATTATATGAGATGCTTTGAATTGATTGTCTTATCTGATCTATGATATTTTGTTATGTGGATTGTGCTATGTATAATTTATTCATTTATTGTTGATACATCTATATTTTATATGTGAATCTGTGAATGGGCGATAAGCTTTATAGTTATATCGCTTATCAACTATATTTCTGTGTTTGATCTGTGATGATGATGATGTTGCACTATTGTGTTAAACCCTGGACCACACCATACACACACAATATGGGTTTCACAAGGAAATCGATTAAGTCACAGATTTTTGAAAATTATTTTAAATAGACAATCTGAATTCAAACGTTTTGGAAATGGATTGGGTTTAAAGTGAAAAGCAATTGAAATGGAATTTCAAAGATGAAATTATTTTGAATAAGTTTATTAAGATTTGGAATTTAAATATTTTGATTTAAATTTGAATTCGATACTTGAAATTGAATTCTATGATTTGAAACTAGGGATTAACGATATTATACTAGTTATATATGAGTCAAACCATTTTTACAGTATTGTTCTTTTGAGAATTTGAATTAACCCAAAGATTTTAACTTGTATAAATGAAATAAGGTTTTTCCGAAATAACACTGTTGTTTCTAAATGATAAAAAGCTTTCATAGGAGAAATGAATTTCAAATTGAATTAAAAGGATTTCAAGTTTAAACTAAAAAATTCTTCCAAGTTATAGATGAATATCTGGAAACGAATTTTGAAAGAAAATATTTGGGAACGAACTTTGAAAGATATAAGTTAAATCTTAATTTAAAGATTTAATGAATTAAATCCAATTGAATTGGAATTGTTTTGAAATACAGGAATGAATCCTTGAGAAACTAGGTGAACTTTATGAAATAAATCCTTTTGTTTTAAAAGATTGGAAATGGTAAATTGTTAAACCATTTGAAAGAAAAACTTTGGATTTTTAAGTTGTGACTTAATTGAAATCCCATATCCATATGTTTTTGAACTATTTCGCTCACTATTCGGTTTAACCGGGAGAGGACCTTTGTATCGTATAACCCATTTCGAATATGTGATTCGACGTTATGGATAGCATTTGAAGATCGGTGGTGAAGACCGGGTATTTGCGAGAACGATAGGATGGCCTATCGATTGTCTCTGCACCGAGTAGCTACGGTATAGAGATTTCCTAAGTGATGGGAAGTTCGATCGGGATTGTGAATACCCGGATTGCAAGGACTTCTTTGGAAGTGCCTTCGGTTCTGTTCGAACCCAGAACAGACTTGTATGGATTGTATGTCTGACATTACAATTTGAGATATAAAGCAGATTTCTTTCAAATACATTTCTGTTGGTGGCGGAGAATTTATTCTCTTAGCTTAACACCCTTCTCTGAGACGTACGAGCTCAGAGGTTATGTAGTTGAAGGTTATCAACAATATATTCCCAATTTGGTAATGTGACATGCTGAGTGTTGCTGTGAAATGATCATTGTGTTGATTATTTATGATAGGATCATTTGTTTGATCGTCTATCTTGGTGATCATTTCTATGATCATTTGTTGACCCAAAGCACAGCTTTTGTATAAAGCGTGTTTTTGTGGACGAGACTTCGTCGAGCCTCACACCCCGGAAATGGTCAAAACAGGAAAGATGTGGCAAGGTTATGAGGGGTAGCTCCCTTTAGGGTATGTGCATTTCCTTCTGGATAGAGGTGGTATCATGGTATGGAGCCCGGATATTTAACCTATGTGGTTACTGCGAATTTATTACTTTGTGGTTGTTGGTTATCGGGATCCCGTGAGAAAAGTCGTTTACGATCGGGGGATGGCATACTCGTGTCAGTAGTTACCCAGTTAGGGGTAACCCGGCCTTGTGTTGGCAGAGATCCGGTTTGGTTCTCGGGGACGTCCTTCCAGAGGCGTTCTCATGTGGCAATGGGATGTTCCTTGGCCTGACCATTTGTTGGAAATCCAATTCCCAATACGAAACCCTGTACAGTGTTAGTTGTAGAACCTGCCATTTACTTATGGTGGCGCCCCACTATTTAGATGGTAGCTATAGTAGGCATACGATAATGGTCGTATGTTGGCTAAGATTTATATCTTTACTTTCGAAATATTTTTCTACACTATGCACTAGTAATAATATCAAATGTTCTTTTTAATACGTATCAAGCATCTTTGACTATCATAAGGAGAAATCTCCTCCGATTCTGCGTTTGCATTGTGTGTGTGTGCGGGAGGCCTTATGGTAGTCTCATTTTAAAAAAAAACATTGCGAATTGACTTTGAAAATCTTTTGTTGAATGTTTTAAAAGATAAACTGTTTTTGTTGCTCACACCAGTCTTACGACTAATCCGGAGTTTATCGTTTCTTTCCAAAACTCTGGGTGCTCATTATTTTCTACACGAGCAGTCTAGAGTTGGGTTTTTCAGAAAGTCAGGTTTAGTAGATTATCTGGAGTTAGTTCAGTCTTTGGATCGGACCAGTCTTGCCTATCTTTGTGCATCGTTATTGGGAGTTCGAGCTATTGCTGGATTGGTTTTTGGAAATGGAGTTGCAGTTATTTTTGGAGTTCTCCCTTGAAGACTATCTTAGAGTTATTTGCTCCGCTGCTAGATGTTATCTAATTTCTTTCCGCTGCTATTTATTGTATCATATCTTTGATGTATATTGATATCTATTGGATCATCTGTTGTAGCAGATATTGTATCAAAGTTGTATATCAATGTATTATTCTTTTATTCCGCTGTGTTGTTTACTTAATATTGTTATAAGCTCCGGCGAATCGGATTTGAACGGTCGAATCTATGGCATTCGAATACGATATGAAGTATGGATGTCGATTTTCAAGCGGGAAAAATCCGAAACGTTACAACTGTACATTGAACAATTGTACCTACTTTGTGACTAGTGCAAACAGTGCAAAGAAAATACAATAGAAAAAGAAGAAGATCAAAAACAGTACCTTGATTCCCACTTTTTGCAGTGGCAGCCATCAAAATACCACTTCGCCCTTTCAAAAAGGTAGCATCTAAAAACACCATAGGATGACAATAGCTAAATCCAAATATACATGCCTATAACATACAAAAACTCTCTTAAATTGATTTGTGTCAAAATCCACATCCATACTTGAATAACTATTCGGATTATTTCTTTCCAATGCCTTTAAATACCAAACTAATTCATTGTAAGATTTCTTTTCATCACCGAAAATATCATTCATAGCCAATTTCTTACCCTTATAAGCAAAGTAATAGCTTAGCACCACATCATAATCTCTTCTAAATCTTTTATGATATCCTTGGTTTTTCTTTTTGGCTCATCACGAATTTGATTGAGGATTAAACTTTTCACAAGATCACTATTAGTAGTTGGACTACTAAGCGAACGAAATCCACCACCACAAGTATGAATCAAGTGAATGTTTTTAACAAACAGTTGGCCCAATTGCTTCAGTTTGCAAGAAGCATGAATCCTAAAAGGACAACTAGCTACAGCACATCGAACTGTCAAACGTTCTTTACAATTCTTAATATATTATACTTTAAACGCATTTTTCAAACAATAAGCACTAACTGTTCAGCGGAATCCCATAGCAGAATCAAACTGTTGACCAACCCCAGTAAAAAATTACATATTTGAATTCTTTTTCAACAACTCATGTAAATCCTTTTGTTGAGTAAAACTAGATCTAAATCATCATCATAACCTAACATATTATTACTTGACTCACCACCAACTACTGAACCAGACATGCTACTTTCACCAAAAAATTTATCCATCGAATCATTCTTCAACCGTAGAAAAAATACCAAAAATTCTTTTTGAACCAAGACAAACACAATACAGCTTGAAGATCACTATCCGTTGCAACAAAGGTAGTCTTTGATTCTCGAATATAAAAAATATCAAAGCATAATGTACTAAAATTATTCCACTCCTCCCAAATCCTATTCCTAACAGAAGAAATAGAAGCATCCAATCCAAAACGAGCACTAAAATAATTGTTATTGAAATCAAACACAACTATAACAGATGAATCACACCTGCAAAAAAAATGTAAACAAAAAAATAATTATATGAAACTGATCCTAATTAAAAAATAATAGCATAAAATACTACGTAACAAATCATTTTCTATCTCACTTTTCGAAAAAAGATAAAACAACATATCTTTTACCGATCACAAATCACCAAGAACTAAAGAACAAACAACATCAACTAATATTATTTAAGATCCAATTTCATACCCAAAGTGAGTACAAACATAATTGACTGATAAAAATAACTGCTTTGATTGCTCAAACCAAATATGAAGTGATAGTCTAAATACTAAAATCATAATCTAAAATAAATGATGCAAGCAGGCTAAATACACAGTGCTTGTGTTATCAGAATAAAAGAATACCATTCAGAAGCCATTATTCCAACTACATCAAACAAAAGCTTCCCCCAATAGAGCAAAACCGCCTCTCCTGATAAGAAATATACAACAACATCATGAACATCATAAAACATCGAATTGAGAATGAAAAACACCAAAAAAAATCGAGACTCACCAAAGAACAAGCAATCCCATAGAGAAAATTGATTAGCCTATCCAAATAAAGAAAATCGCCTCACGATTTCCCATAATTGAAGTGGAATTTTATTAGAGAAGAAACTAACGCCTAATTTTTTTTAAAAAATCAACGACCGCTTTGATTGCACAACGCCTAATTTGCACGATCGATGGATTTCAGAAGATAAATTGTTTGAGAAGATGAAGACGCACGCCGCACATATTTGCCTTGGAAAATAATAATTTCAACCCCGTGTCCAAGAAAAAAATTGGGTTGCATAATTAGGCCCTTAACACCAATTTCCACTTTGCAAATATATGCATATTTTTAATTTTGTTGACAAAAATAAGAGATAAAGCATGCTGGTTTCGAATTGACGTGTTAAGCAAAAAGGTCCAAACATGTATTTCTCGAATAACATGATAAACAACAAGTGGTATATAAAATTTCACTAAATGAAAGATCATAACTAACATCTTATTTTTGTAAGATTCTTTATGCGGAAGTTGGTAATAAAAATACGGATATAAAGCAAATTGTTTGCTCTTCTATTTTGGTCACTTTTTGTACATGAAAGGAGTTTTAGGAAGGAACATTATTACCGAAAAATACAAAGAGAAAAATATACAGAAACAACACAATAATGAAATAAGCAAACAATGCAAAAATTATAGTTGATGTTTAAAGATTGTATAACCAAACAGTTAAAACACTTATTCCAGCAACAACCGTTTTTTGCCAATAAAAATCCAATGACAGCAAATATGGAATTCATAGTGCAAAGCGTTGGGTTAACATCTAGGAATTCAAATGTTATCGAACAACTGGAAAAAAACCTAACCAAGTATCGAAATCAACCCAAATTGATAAATCAATTTTAAGTAAATTGAAATCAACTCAAATATACCTTACCGATGTAAATCAATTTTCTCACAAATTGGAATCGACTCAAATTGATAATACTTACCGATAAGAAATAAATTACCTACAAATTTATGTGACAGAAAATTATGGAATATAGGGGATTGACTTGCAAGTAGAAGGTGGGTGTCCCTACATGGTCCACGATTGAAGTGCGTCCATGGAAGTGCGGTAGGATTGTTGCGGAGAGTTAGGGTTATCTGCGACAGTCAACTTCACGCTTGGTAGACAAATAGAGCTTGGTCAAAAATTGAAATTGTGCTTTAGCTTCGTTGAGGGATCGAGCTTGGTCGAGGAATAGAGCTTCATTGCAGAATCGTGCCTAAAAAGCATTGAATCGTGCTTCGTAGCGGAATCGTGCTTCATCTTCATGGAGGAATCATCGTCACTGAAGAATCGCACGGTGAAGGAATATAGAGAGCGGCGGAATCGAGCTTTTAGAGTGAAGAGGGGTTAGCGATTGAAGAGAATTCGAGAGTGGAGAGGAGATTTGTTAGTGAAGTGGAGAGGACTTAGGGAAAATGGAAGTGAAGGAAAAAGCAAAGTATGGCGGCCAATAATAAGAAGAGGGAAACAGGTAGAATATGATCGTCAATATTTTATTTTTCTCAAAGATTGCGGGCATACAAGCTGTCGTAGACATTAATGACCACTAATATACATAACTATAGCAAGGCAAGTTTGAATGCCATCCTTGGTTGTAATTAATTAACCATTTTGTTGTAGTGATTAAAGCTAGTAGCTTGTCTTCTCTTTAGAAGAAACTCTACTAGCGTCGCATCCGCTATTCAATATTCAGTAAAAATTATCTCAATTAGTTATTAGAATAACGAGCTTTATATGATAACATTATGATCATGAGTAGTTGTAAGAGTCAAATTTACTTTCAAGTAGTTATAGGAGCAGCGAGTTTTGTTTGTTATTAGTTAAACTGCAGTCCATTGAAGCTAAAATCATGTCTACGACTGAAGTTTCTTCTAAATGAAGTATTTTTCTATGCGTTATATTAATCTTTATATGATAAAAATGTGATAATTGCAATAATTGGTTCAGTCGCTAATTCAGCTAATAATGTTTACATATAAAATTAGAAGGTAAATTCAGGCATATATTATCTTTTATTATTCCAGCAACTTATCCTACATAAATAAGATTGCTAGCTGACATATTATCTCTGCATATGACAAATTAACAACAATGTGAAATTCATAATAAAAAATGGTCATCTTAAAAAAGATATTTCAAAGCAATCTAAAGTATAAAATATAAATATGAATCTGTATATAGTCATAGGTATCCATATGTAGACATTGTATATACTGAAGCATGTTGAAATCTTGAAATATAGCCTTAGTATTGATAAATGTAAAATAAAATTAAACAAAAAATTTAATTCAACTACCACCATGTGGGGAAAATAGGTAAAGAAATTAAAGGTTTTATTTTTGCTTTTTACTCCTACAAATTCATGTATCATACGCTATATAAACTATGGAAATTGAAAATGATGTGATAGAAAATAATAAGAGTATATAATATTATTCCGTTACATTAGAATAGAACTTTAAAATTAACGAAGCATGAGCGTAGATATAAGCATTAGAAAAGGAAATAAGTCATTCCTTGTATGCTTAATCATCTTATATCTATTCTATATTTAATCTATTTTGTATTTAATAAAGCAGAAGGCCGGTCAACTTTATTTTTCCTTTTTCTTACAATTTAGAGAAAATAATACTGGATTCTCTGCGTTTTCAGGTAATAGCATCAATGCATAAACAACTCAACGTCACAAACACAACGTTCCCATACTTGATTAATACCTCATTCGCCTTGCTTCTTCCTATCAAATTAATTATCATTTGCACTTCACCTCTTTCCAGTGTCACCTACTCCATCTTCGAGTCCAAATTTCTCCCTGTCCAGCATAGTAAATCCTAAATCTTGTCCTATGTAAATCTAGAATGTCTCAAATTCAAATGTAATAATCCTATTCTTTTTTTTTAGTTTCCATATTTTTCCTAATTTTTTCATTTTCAAATCATATATGATATTTTTAGATAATTTAATCTCAATTGTACCTGATTAGGTTTTCACCAGATATGAGATGATATTCAAAAGCATGTTTTTGCCTGTCTTCTAGCAAAATAAGAGTCATGAACTCTACAAACTTGACTATCTAATGTTTCTTTATATTATTCATATATTTTTGGCACTTGAGCTAATCTTTTGATTTATTTCACATAAGATTGATACCAAATATTCAACTGTCTATGAAGTTTTCAGGATTTTGATCATCTTGGATCCACTAATTTCGCGCTGATGCTAGATTCATGTTTTTTTTACTAAAAAGTCAATTTTCTTCTGATCTGGTAATAGTAAATCTATTTAGTTCTGTTTTCTTATCATTCTCAAACTAAAATGTAGCACGATTTCAGACTGTTGTACGTTAGAATTTGTTTACTATGAAGCAAGTATTGGACTCTTAGAATGTTCGAAATTACAATGCAACAATATGGTGACCTTAATATCAAGAAAAAGCTCTTAAGATCTTTAGTTTGATAGATCATCTTCTAAGGAATTTATCAATACGTGTTTCTTATGATGATAGAATGATGATGAGAGGGACAAGACGATGGAAGTGATCTATGAAAAATGAACTATTCTAAGTGAAAAGTGATAATAGCTCTCTAGATGAGGTACACTTTACGTGAATTTGTAATAGCTTTTGTAATAGATGCATATGTAATGTGAAACAAACACAACTTAATTGCTAATATCTTATAGTTTCATATCAACAAACCCTTTAGACTATTGTTCAATGCGAATAATGTAAATATTCATTTTTGTTAAGTGATTCGACCCAACTCTGATCAGATCTTGAACAAAATATATTCCATTATTAGAAGAAGGCAACATTTAGCCTTTATAATCCTACATTTAGGTATGGAATTTGAAAATTTAAAATGTGTCATATTTCATATAGAGCACAAATATTCAGTACCCCTAGGATCTTCTTATGTTCATTTCCTAGCTGTCCATCTACTACATAAGCTTAACCGAATTCCGCTTAATGGAAAAAAGGATGGGAACAAAATTACAACTCTAGACATAACGGAATCATAGAATGGATTGAATCATGTTCATTTCCTCACAGTCTACATAAGCCTAAAGTCACATACGCATAAGCATTATTATCAAAACCGGATCCTGGTTTAACCAGCTAACCATCAGCCAATGTTTAAAACCTGTTAAATTAACGGTAATTAATAATTAAATTAACATCATGAATAAAGTATGTAATTTTCCATTCACCATATTATTGTTCTGACCCCTCCTCATTACAAGGCATATATAAATTTAGAGGGACAAGTTACTGGTGCAAAGCTGGAATGGTTGTTGGTGAAGTCTCCTTATTCATGCTCGATGCCCATAAGGCAAATAGATATTCAAGGAACGCTATTGATTCAAAGGTAGTAGCTTCAGTCGGTATTTATATTTTATTATATTTTTCTATTCCGCTGTAAGTTTATTTTGATCACTTCTGATATACTTATGTTTATTATAGGTTGTTAAAACTAACGATTTGTACCCCGATGGACTTGAGTTTTGATTTAACCGAAATTCGAACCCATTAAGATGCAGGTTATTACACAGTGATTATCAAGATTCAGAGTGGAATAAAGTCGTCTTCTGTGTTGAGCCAATTGAAGACATAAAGCTCTTGTTTGACCGCCAACGCCATAAAAAATAAGACGAAGGAAAAGGCTATGAATGTTTTTATTCGAAAAATTAACCACAAACACACTTGAATGAGCAAATAATATGAACAACCCAATTAAGCACATCTGTCTAATGGGAAATACTGAGAAAAATGATTACATATGGGCAATTTCCAACGTCACATTGCAAAATTAAGGGACGCGGGACCAATTTTTAATAACTCATTGACTTCCTTTTCCACTGTAGTATATGCACTATGCTATAATTACTTCGTCGCCCATTTTATAGAACAATAATTGAACTACAACTTAATTAGGAATTTAAAAATACAATTCGGAATATAATAACCATGAAGTATCACTGAAGATATATTTCAAATGTCTTTCTAAACAACATGCTTTTCATATTAATTTGAAATACTTTATAAATTATTCATAGGTAACCTTATAATAAAGTTATGTTTGTAACATAACCATTATATGAAAATGGATATACGCTTCGATACATGAACATAGTATAAATCATTCATATTGTATAAGCTTGAGTACATTAAGTTAATATAATAAGTGAAAAGTAGAGATTCCATCCATTTTATCGATTAAATTATCAAAACCTTAAACCACATATTGGCACCATTCGACTCACAATTTGATCATGGTAATTGTGGTACGAAGTCTCGATTGAAGTGGACTTCAACAATTTATTAGTGATCATATACATTGACGCCATTCTTCTAAAATGTCTTATATAATTGCATGTTCATCATGTTGTCAATGGTGCAATGAAAAGAGTAAACCTGTTTAGGGGTGAATGTTCAGTCGGTATGGTTGGTTTTGTGATAAGAAACGTCAAATCATATTGAAATCTAAAAATTTGAAAAAAAACCCAAATCCAGTAACTGATTTAATCGAACTTGAAAAGTTGGTAAGAGAAATAATCATAAATTATTATTCAAAAGTTTACTTTACTCAAAGAAAAACATAAAATAAATTTCAAGAGTTTTTATTGAGTATTTCGTTTTGTTTAAAAGAAAATTTGGCTTATTTTCTATAGGAAACATTGTTTTTATTATTTAACCAATTATAGAAGATACTGTAGTATCATAAATTTTGGCAGTATAGTAGAATCTTGGCTAATTCGATTAAAACGATAATTGAATAAAATTATTTTACGAACCAAAGTTAAACCGATTTTGTTTAGTAATCTAACTGGACCGATTGAAATGAACCGCTTCGGTTGGTTAATTCTGTTGTAACAGAGCATTTCTCAGTCTTTTAACCCATCACACGTAACAATTATTGATTTGATAAGATATATGTACTTATCTTCATCTCAAATTTATCTGGACACTAGTTAGTTACCGCAAACCATTAAGTTATCATCAATCCTTATTTGTGCTGACAAATTTTTCGGCCATATGTAAATATTACCTTAATTAGTAATCTTATAGCTTCTACTATGAATGTCTTTAAACCTAATTCTAAAGTCCACGGGTGCGGCGCAGTGGAAAGGAGGCTTGTGTTCTGGTAAAAAGACCCAGGTTTGATTCCTACCATGCGCTTCCCTATCCTATATAAATTTACCAAGGGGTGTGAGGTCTGGATTCGAGGACCACTTTACTATACCCCCCTTAGGAGTTTACTGACCCGTCGTGTCTTTTGGGTTTTCAAAAAAAATTTAATTCTGAAAAAATCTAATTATCAACTTCCATGTGTGTTGATTTCTAAAAGTTTTAAAAAGTTAAAATAGTATGTTGCTAATGGATTTGCCATGTTTCTTAAAATGTCAACTTAGGATACCAGCACAAAGACGAAAATATATTAAATATACATAAATTATTGAATAACTTAAAAAAGGTTCAATGGTAGCTTCAAATTCACAAAGTCTACCGGACATATTACGCAACCACCTCAAAACTTTAGCTGCTTACATCGAAACTTCAAACTTACATCCTAATTCCTAAGCAAATTTCTTTGTTACTAATTACTAAAGTTAAAACACATAATGCAATTTAACATTGATAAAGTGACGATCTTCAAATTCTTTTCATTTAAAATTTGGTTATTATTTCCAATTACAAATTCTATTTGTTTCAAATTAGTTCTTTCATGGTTTGAAGATGTCTCTTTGTGGTTTTAAGGTTATTCTCCTTTTCTGATGTCACCACCGGCGTCGATGCTCGGCCTATCTCTACATCTTCCATATTGAATTGCGGAGTAATGTTCTTCTCAAGATTTCTGTAATGCAATATTTCTTCTTGCACTTGAACATTTACCTTCTTAATCGATTTACCCATTTCGCAAGAATTTGGTGATCAAATAGTGGTTCATATACCTGAGTTCAAATGTTAATGGAAGCACCACTTAATGTTAGACTTAAATTTGGTCTAACCTAATATGTTGTGGTCATGAAGAGTCAATGATACTTGAATAAGGCTTAAACGCTTATTCAAGTGTGATATTGTTGAGTTCACATGATGACATTATGCAATAGCAATTTGTCAGATTCCTTGGCTAAAAAGTTACAAGTTCGAACATGACCAGCGACCATTAAAGTACCAAATTTGAGCTTTTATCATGCACAAGAAAAAAATGTAAATGAGATGAAGATCAGTTCAGAATTCTTCTATATAGGGGATACATGCCTACTTACAGAGAACCTTAGCCCCCGGATTCATGACATGTGTCATTTGGGTAAAGTAAATGGTTATGTTTTGTTGATGTTGTTTGGAATGACATGTGGCACAATCTTTCTCTAGCTTCCCTATGATGGTGTGACACAGTTAGTATAATAGGAGAATGCCATGAGCCAGTTAAGGCATTGATTTTTGGTGTGTTTTCAAAGCGCAATAGCTCAGAATTATCAATTTCTAATAGCTCGACCAATCAACAAGTGATAGACCTGAAATATCAACATTCGGTAGTTTAATCAATCAACATGCGATAGCCCTGAAATATCAACATTCGGTAGTATAATCAATCAACATGCGATAGCCTTGAAGTATCAAACTTCAATAGCATAATCAGTCAATGTGTGATAGCCTTAATATATCAAACTTCGATAACTCAACTAAGTCAACATGCAAAAACCCTGAAGTATCAACATTTGATAGCTTAATAAATGAGCATGCGGTAGCCTTGGAATATCAACCTTCGATAGCTCAACTAAGTCAACTTGTGATTGCCTTCAAATATCATCCTTCGATAGCTTAATAAATCAATGTGTGAAAGCCCTGAAATATAAACCTTTAATAGCTTAATCAATCAACATGCAGCAAATTTTAAATGTCAACCTTCGATAGCTTAATCAATCAGCATGTGATAGCCTTGAAATACCAATCTTGCATAGCTCAACTAAGTCAGTATGCGATAGCCCCAAAATATCAACTTTTGATAGCCTAATCAATAAACATGCAATAGCCCTGAAATATCAACATTCGATAGCTCAATAAGTCAATACGCAATTGTTTTAAATCATCAACCCACGATAGCTCCACCTTTAACTTTATCATGCATTGATTTAATTTGCATCAACTTTTGAAAGCTTATTGCTTTGATCAACTCAACTTTTGATAGCCTTATTTATATTCAACTAGCAATTACTACGTTATTCTTCAATTCACCAAGGCTCTTTTGCTTATCAACTTGTGATAGCCCTCTTTCATTAACTTGTGATGGTCCTACTCATATCATTCTATAGTAGTTCTATAATGTCAACTTGCCATGGCTTATTGCTATCAGCTTACCATAGCATGTTTCTTGTCAATTTGCGACAGTTTTGCTTCACTATGTGATGGCTAATCTCAATGTCTAATAGCCTTTATTCCTAAATTTGTGGTAGTTTCAAAGTGCAATCTTTTTCACATCTTGTCCATTTTTGGATATTTTCGATGTAACACTTGTCCCCCCTCCTGTAAGAAGATCTAATATGCTTTAAATTAAGAAAACTTCTGTTCTTATTTTGTTTGTTCTCTTCTCGGGTTGTCAACCCTTGTTGTTGTGCTTTCCGTCGTTGATCGTTTGTGCTCCTTGACATGTAATAACTTCTGGTCTCAAGAATCTTGATTTTTTTAGCAAGTTGCTTTATTGAAGAGATTTTTCAACACATAGAGGTTTTTACAATATATTTATATTTGTAACAATCATTTTATTGAAACTGTTCTAAGGGTTGTACAAAAAGATTTACCCACCCCTCTCATGTAATGGAAAAAAAATCCGTAGTTGCTCTCGTTTTTTCGGTGACCAATTATCGTTTTTTCACTAGAACCCATTGAAAATGGTTTTTGCTGAACCATCATCGCCTTTTCTCAATTTTCAATAAGTTGTTGATGAATTTTGCTATGCATGAGGAGTAAAATTGTAAACCATTTTATTTTGGTAGAGTCTTCATAACAGTTTTTTTCTAGGTGAAGTCATAATAAAATTTGCCTCACCCACATCAATTATGAAGTCACTTTAAAGTGTTGTTTCTAGAATGATCCATAACAACACATTTGTATGCATTATACAAAATTACTAAATACTAATATTGCTAACCATATATTACAAAAGTCATAGCAATATAAACGTAAAAAGGGCAAAACATGGAAATTGTCGTTAATTCTTTTTCGATGATGTAAATATGTCTCAGGCTTTAACCCGATTATCGGATGAAATATGAACCCACAGCTATTGGGGGTTTCAAACTTTTTTTGTTTGAATCACTTCTTCCTCTAGTCATCTGCTGCTTCTCCAAGGTCTACCATTATTACGTTGACTATCTATCATTGGTTGAGCTCGTATGGGTCTCACCGCCAGCTGTTTAAACTAGGGTGACAATTGGGTGGGTTGGGACCGGTTTTCATGCCCCAAACCTGCCCTAGGTTTTTCAAACACTGACTCAAACCCGTTCTGTAGATTCAGTGCGGATCAAGATTTTTACTCGAAACCCAAAACCGGTTCGAGTCAGGTTAGACCCGCCCCGTCCCAAGACCCGATGAAACTTTATATGTTCATTCAGAATTGTATATTAATGTACGTATATTTATTTATTTTATTTGTAAGAGACATTCGCTAAATGATATTGAATATAAAGGATTAACAAATCATCATTATAGTAGTAAAGTGATTTTATGATATATCAGTAGTATGGGTCGGGTTAGGGCGGGTCATTCAAGCCCCAACCCGACCGTACATCCAGAGCTGACAAGAGCGGGTCATGGGTCCACCCGCTCCGACGACCCAATGGGACGGGTCTTAGCGGGTCTAAACTAGGGTTGGTCTACCAGTTTTAGACCTTAGATCCGTCCCATTGTCATCCTTAGTTTAAAACATGAAGCTAAATGTGAATAGGGTAGATAAAATAGTGAAGAGGGTGATTTGTAATGTAATCAAGATGAGCTTGAAAAAGAAAACAGTTTGTTTTTGTATGATCGAGAAAAGGAGAGCCAGACATTCGAGAATTGAGAGTTTTTATTTCTCTGTTATGATCAATCCCACAATGATACCTGATTAGCTTGAGTAGCAATATTTTAGGCGTTGTTTGGTTTAATTTTGTGTTTTATGTTTTGCGTTTTCAACATTCAAAACAAAAAAAATGAGGATAATGGAAGAAAAATTAAAAATTTAAGCAATTACGACGACAATGGAAGGACGGCGGATACGATGAAGCGACGGTGAAAGTGATAATTATTTCTCAAAATACGAAAATTTTCATTTTATATGTCAGCGTTATTTTTCGAAATTGTTGTTTTTTGAAAATACGTGCATCGTGTATAAGATTTTTGGACAGAAACACCAAATTAAAAATACCGAACCAAACAGGAGTTTTTTCGACATTTTCTACTTGCAAACTGGGCCTCATCGTCTTTTTACTATCTAATAACTAAGCGATTTTTATGTCTAGTCGCGTAAAGACGATTGGTTTGCAGATTCCAAAATAAAAATGGAAAGGTATGCAAAGAGAAATTGGTTATCTTTAATTTTTGGAAAAGACAATGCGTGCGAAAGTTCTTCAAAATCCACCGTCCTTTACGGTTGTTTTTAAAATACCACTGTCAACTCCTGGTATGGTTGAAGGACAAGATGCAGTGGTTTAACCTTTAGAGATTTGATTTAAGATTTTGACCAAAAAGGTCGGATTATTTACTTCACTAGTTATTATAATCAAAAAAATCGAGATTGTTTTATCTCATTACGTTAATCTCAGTTCATTTAATCCTTCTTCCCTAAACATGGAATTTACTTTCCGTAAACAAATTAAATCATGGATATCTTCTATTTTTATCGTCTCTATTTTGTTCAAAATTTGTATAAATAAATTCAATTGAAATAATTGAACAATTGGTTCTATGGCGCAATGGTAGCGCGTCTGACTCCAGATCAGAAGGTTGTGTGTTCGATTCACGTCAGGTTCAAAACTTGTACATCGTCCTTTTACTCCTCCCCGGCTGCCACGCTGCTCCTATTATTATTTTTTCCCCTTTCGCTATAAATAATTCTACTCACCACAATTGTTTTCCCCAATCTATAATATCGGCTTTTAAAATTCCAAAATGTCAAATTTTAGCCGAATTCTTGAGCAAGCATTCAGATTACGGGCAGAAAAGGTTTCTTTTTCACCTGGAATCCTCTTGCGGCTTTGCAACTCCAACTTTGTGCACAGTAAGCGCTGCTTTTCCCCTCTTTCTCTTACAGCTGCAGATTATGTGAAGAAGATTCAATATTCATTTGCCACGGTTATTTTCTCTTCCGCCTTACCGCTTATAATCACTAATGTACACAAACTCAAATTTGGGCTAGATTTCCTTGCTAAATTTCGAAAGCCTTGATACGTTGCTAGGTTTGTACAAATTATGCAAAGAGCCAGTATACTACACTGTTAGGTATGCTGTGAAATAATAATAAATCTTAACCCTTAAGACTTAACATTAGATTCAGTCCTCTTTACGTTTGCTATATATATTTCAAATTTCTCACTTGTGAGAGGAAGGTGTGTGGTTTATGTTCCTTATTATACATTAGTAAGACAGGAAGAATAAGTCTCAACTCAGAATACACGAAGTGTCTGGTTGATGTGGTATGTAGATTAGTTAACAATCATCGTTTGTTCTTTATTTTCTATATTTTGGATATTGGTTGTGAATGGTTTTTTTAACTGTTCATGTTGATGATTAGCTACATAACATATATTTATTTTTGGCCCCTTGTTCTTGCCTATGACCATGAGCCAATATCAACCTTATTTTTATACTGTGGATGTGAATACGTCAAAATACCGAGAAACCTTCAGACATGAACATTAGTTTCCAGTACTCATGTCCATGCGATACATGTATACCTAGAAAAACCATTTCACTTTTTCTTTCAAAAAAAGTTTTGGTAAAAAAATGGCGAAACCGATAGTAATATAATTTTGATGCATCTGAGATTCAAACTGAAGATCTTTAGAGCCTCCGTCTAAAGTACTCCATTAAGATGGATATCATTTGCAGTTTCAAATTAAATAGGCATATATTGCTCTGAAATTGATATCCATGTTTGTATAAGTTTTCAGGTGACGTCTATTCTTGCAGTAAGTTTTCTTAGGAGGCCTATTAGTAAACTGAGTCCTATGAATTTTTCTAATTCATACAGGGGTAAATGAATACCTGTTTAAAGTACTTTTTTTAATCTTTTTCCTGTGGGGAGGATTGAGCATCAAAACATTACAGAAAACATTGAGCATTAAAACATTCCAATATGGGGGAATCCATCTTCAACTGATAATTGTTGCTGCTATTATTATTTATACTATTATATTATTATCGAGTCTCATTTCAAGTGCGTACAAGCAACCTCAATATTTTGTGAAACGAAGCGTCGCATTTTTTCTCTTCTCTTCGTTTCCATCTCTCCGCTTCTTGCTTATACTCCAACCTTTCTTCAACTCTTCAATCGCGTCTTCCCCCTTCTTCCTTTTTCCTCCTCTTCAATATCCTCTAACTCGACAAGCACCATTGTCCAAGTGGTTAATTGATTTGGCTTGGTGCAGGATGTCACAAGTTCGAAACTTGCTTTCGAACGTTTATTTGAAATGGGATATGTTGTCCCATTGATTTGTTGTATATAAAGTACCATTTCAAAAAAAAAATCCTCCAACCCTAAACATTCTTAATCGTTTTCCCAGCTCTTGCTTCTTATCCAAACCTAAACATTCATTTCCCTCAATTGTTGACTCAATTCAAATCGAGAAACCATATCCCAAGACAAACGCGGATCTCCAACCATGGGCGACTTCTCTGCCCTTAAGGCAGACTTGGATTATGGCATCAAGGAAAGCGCCCCCATGGAGCCATTTAAATCAGCAATAATCGGGTCCAAATCTGCCAAACCTCTATCGTTCGAAGACGTTTTCAGTTTCTCCAAAATACCAAGAAATAGATCAAGTTCTGGTATGATTTTTTGCCACTTCGAACTTTTTTTGATGTTTTCGAACCTGATATGTCAGTATTGTCCTTGAAAATTATATTGAAATTTAATATCGTTTTCCTTCTATTCGTTGTATCCTTTTTTGTTTAATGCAGTAGTGGAACTACTATTTGATGACACTCCCGATGAATTTAGGTACAATCTGATTGAAGAAGTAGTCGCACTGTGTATTCAGATATTTCGTTCTATTTTAAGTAAAATCCTTTTATTTGGTTCAATTGGTCTTTCCATTTGTGTTATTTTTCTATGTTCATTGGGTTCTATCTTTGCAGGAATATATAATTTGAATGCTTCTTATTTTTATCCTACTTCATCATTTTATATTGCTAAAAGTATTTTTATTGTTTAATCAAGGAATTTTCAAGGTGAAACGGCTTGGTTTTGGATCTTTTTCCCATGTTTAGTTACTATTTACATTGATTTTTTGATCTGCTATAGATAATGAAATTTAGTATATACATTTCTAAAAGGCTGCTTAGATTTAATTACATTGGTTGGATCTATTTACAATTTGGTATGCTAT
Source organism: Allium cepa (assembly GCA_030765085.1). Taxonomy (NCBI): domain Eukaryota; kingdom Viridiplantae; phylum Streptophyta; class Magnoliopsida; order Asparagales; family Amaryllidaceae; genus Allium; species Allium cepa. The sequence continues at coordinate 204,672,051 of CM060929.1, forward strand.
TTTTACATGTTGGATGTAGCTCCTACCTAAGGTATTTCACCCTGGTTTAGATTATATTTTTGCTCATGTTTTGCTACAGATTGATTAGAATTTATGGTTTTGTCATAAATAATAAAATCAAATATGTACATTTCCAACAAGCGACTTGGATTTAATTACAACGGCTAACTCTATTTGCTAGTTTGGTATGTTGTTTTTATGTTGTAAAGTTTATATATCATAAATCATTTTATTTAACCGAAGTAACTGATCTATCCGTATATTTATTTGTTTATTTATTTATACCTATGTAAGCAGCAACGTGATTTTTTATATTATCTTTTAGCATAACTTTACTAATACACTAGCATAAGTGCAGCAACATACATACATTATAAAACAACAATAGTAAAAAACACCATGTTTTTGAGAAAAAACTACTTTATACTGATAACTCAATACAGACCTCTTCTCTTTATACTTATTATATATGTATTTTATAGTCCATCATGAAATAAATTGTGATAATTTGATGAGATTACTGGGTAGATATTAACAGGATGCGGTTAACATATAAAATTTATATCTACTGATTTGGTTGCTTAATCATGAGTTGTTCTTGCAAACTCATGAAAACCAGCGATAAATACAAATTATCATTGGCAGTAATTGAGGCCTAATCAATGGCATATAACTTCCTATAACCAACGCCTTTACCACATGTATTACACCCATCATATTTTTGCTCATATACACGCTAGCTATCATGGTTCTTCAGAAAAATTCATAATCAATGTAAAACCAAACCAATTCCTTTTGTACCTAAAAATAATAGTAAATAATGAAACAAACTTTGTTAATCCATGTTATAATGTATACGCAAGAGAACCACATGGCACCCAAATGTGTTGCTTTTGAACACACAATTAATTAGGTAAAGATACAAAAATATGTTGATTTGACAAAGTAATTGCTAGAAATTATTTGTTTTCAATAATGGGAGCAATTATTTGTTTCCATTCGTGTCCAGTTTTTTCATAAGTTGAACCATTTCTTTCTCGCTGCTTCCATTAGATTAATTATACATTAGTTGGGTTTCTGACCTTTTTGCATTCACTCTGTTATGATTAGTATGTATTTGTAATTAAACATGGCATGTCAACCATAGGGAATGTATATCAATACCATACCGGTTATTGCTCCTTCCACTTTTTTTGTATTATTTATGACAATGATGCCAAAATGCTTAGCTACTATTTAAACCTAAAATAATACATTAATCGACATGATGTCTACAACCACGAATGTGCATTCTAATATACTATAGTATCCTATACATGATCCTAACTATGACTGTGCGTTATGATGTACAACAGTATCCTATATGTGATTGAGTTTAATGGAAAATCAATGCTCTATTTGGTTTGGAGATAACTAATTCAACACTCCAGATTGTCTTCACTCTTCCTGGATCATAAAAAATGTGTTGGATTCAAATAAGGCTTGTGACTTTACCTAATACTTTACAAAAGAACTGAGGTTGACTGGACTTGGATGTGAATTACACTTCTTTGGATTCAAGCTAAACACTCATTTTTACAATCTATCTATTACTTAAATAGGAAAGGAGAAACCAACACAATTATTTGATTACATTTGTCCCAATTCGGAAATACTTTTTTCTATTATCAAAAATATATCAATATTCAGTAAATGCTAATGTTTTCTTTCTTTCCCCCCAATCACCGTTATCCCTTTTTAATTATGCTTCTAGCATCTCCCCAATATCCTAATTGTCGCTACAAACACTGTGTTCCACCTTGTATCTCTCTACCTGTCGAGTGATCCTACCACAGTTATGTCCACATCCATGATCAACATTAATTACTTTAACCATGAATTTGAAAAATAGGGTAGAAAAACTTCGACGTCGTTGTCCAATATTTAGATTTCGAGGATTAGGCGGATTGCCTCCATCATGCTCTGTCGCATCGCTGCATCATCACCCGCCATCGTCAACCGCAAGCCTTGCGCTACTGATCCTTTCATACATTCCTTTACCAACACTATAGTGGGAACTTTATCACCAAGGAAATCCATCCTTGGCAGCAAATTACTATTCAAGTTAGCCATTCTATACAACTCATATTTGGGATTTTGTTCAGATTTGAACACATAGTGGGAACTATGTACCTTTGAATCCATAGTTTCATTGTCTGTTGTTTCAATCTATTGTCACGAATGTTTTTTTTTCTATTGTACTAATATGGGTAAATATGAAGACATTGTTGCTTAGGTTTGTTTGCTTTGATAATTTGATGATCTTTTGTGACAGTGAGTTTCAATCTCCAACTAATTTATTTCACATGTCATGCAATTCATAACTTATAGATTTTCCATAGATAAATTTAGGTATGCTGTTAAAATTGGTTGCCTCAACTATTGAATCAAGGTTATATAAACCCTTAGTTGTAAAATAATTTCATTACTTTTTATGGTTGCTTTGGTATATATTCCTCTGTTATCTTAAATCCAACACACCTGCACAAATAATCAACTTTCCTATGTTTGTAAGTGTACGATTAAGGCATATTAAATTATAATGCGATAAATTTTAGTACCCACATTTACAAAAATGATATCATGTAAGGTAGACATAATTTTTTTTTGTGTTTCCTAAAATTATCTCGAGCTAAGTAGAATAAACGTTTGTTAACGGTCATGCATTTTACTGACCTTTTGATATGTAGATATGGGATGTACTAAGTTTGTGTTTTCAATATGCAATGTTAATTTGATGTTATGCATAGATTTGAAGATTTGTATGCACCTTTAGTCATATATACAGAAGATTGAGTTTCATATTTTTTTTTTATTTCTTGGTCGGAGTGCATACCCACAAGATAGGTTAAAATTCATCTAACCCTTATTTCCTTATAATGCGATATTATTGCAGAATATCATGCATAATGTTCTAATACCAATTTAGTTACATTTTCTACTAACTTAAGTCATAACCATGGTTGATTTTGGGGTAGTTTTTCAAACTTTCGGTTGACTGTTCCAAGCTTAGGGTTTTCAAACAGTGAGTTAGAATAATTCGCAAGTGAGAGATAATATACCACATAGGTATGAATTTGTTGTGCGAGATTGTTATTTCATACAACTTCAAACTCATTGGAAATTATTATGCTTTTTTGTTATGTCATCAGATCAGTTGCCTTTTTTGTTGTATTAATTTTTTTTTGTGACTGCTTTTGGGGATTTGTATGTATTTCCCCCCTATTCCGTTGTTATGGTTTCCTTTTTGAACTTTAGTAATTTACAGCTGATAGAAGCTATGTACCGCACCTGTATAAAGTCATGTTACTCGAAGTTAGTTAACAGGCATTTTTGATAAATTTGGATTCATAAACTAATTTATGACTGTACTTTAAACGATCACAAAACAAATATCTGTCAATTATACTCAATAATGATGCACCTATATTGTGCATGCTGTATGTTTACGATTATAAATATGTGAAGCATCAATAAATTTCAAAGTTACAAATATCCTCCTTTAAAGGCATTTTTGTTTTGTAATAATGTAATATGTCATAACTACAAAGTTCACTGTTTGTTGCTCATCAATGTATGATGTGTTGCTGTGTACTTTATTTACGTTGCAATTTGAATCATTCTACATTAGTTCCATTTGAATGAATTTTTGCCGATCACCATGATTTCATAAAATATCAACTAAAAGACTACTACAATTAGCATGACTAAATATGGTTATGTAGAATGTGATAATCTTATTTTGCAATAATGTATGGTCTTCAATTGAAAACATTACTTAATTTTCAAGTATTGTGTTCTAACAATAGAAGTTCAATTCCCTTATAAGTTTAGTGAACCATTTTTATGAACAATTTTACCTCCGTAAAAATTTAATCTATATGTGCAGTTCTCAGTCTATAACACCCTCCCTCAATGGAGCGAACTACGCTCACGCCCGCAACCTAATAGGGCATCATATGGCTTCGGACTTCTTCGATCCCTCAGCCTTAGGGCTTCTGGCTTCTTTCTGCATTCTTCTTCCCAGGCGTAAATGCTGCAATTGAGGAGCATAGATGAGTTCCAGAAGAGTTCACTCGAATCCGAGAGAGCACTTATTACCCTAGTAGGGAAATCAATCACTTAGCAGGGTACTCCTTCACTTGAAGTGAAATAGGAGCAATCATGGATCAAAGTCTACCCATTACTTGCTGAATCTCCTTGTTAAAGATGCTATCTCTCCCCTTCTTCACAAATGAACTTCTTCTCTACCAGCATAGAGCTCATCTTGCCAGAGTTGTCTTCCAAAGCCATTCACACTCCACATAAGAAACTATAGAGCAAGAGAATCGGCCGCTTACTAATAAGGGACTATAGGGGGGAGAAGCTTAGCCCTGAGCTAGGGCCAGCTGACTCTGTCTTTGTAGGAGGAAGGTCCGGCCTTGAACTATCATAAGAAGACTAACGCCAACCCAAGCTGACGAGACATTCATAGGTATAGGTGCGTAGCCAACCCTCATCTATGGTTGGCTCTCTTTCGTAGGACTTTCGTCCAGCCGCATAACAAGGCTAACCCAACCCGACTCCCTCTCTCTTTCTTGTAACTAGTTCCATGGCGTTGAGAAAGCATCCGTACCTCAGTTGAAGCAATATCCCCTACTAAAATTCTCGTTTCTTGTGTAGAGTAAGCATAACGAGTTCATTCTATATCTTTCTTGTTCTCTCCCCTTACTAATGATCCTTTCATGTCTATAGCATAAAGAGTTCATTTTATATCTTTAAGTAGTTCTACAGTCAACATCTGTTGCTTTTGAATGTGAGTATAATAAATCTGTACCAAACCAAAGCATATGGAAAACAATAAACATTGGTTCAGGCTATCCATATTTACCAACCTGCTAAATTATGTTTTGGATGGAAGAAATATCATACCATTTGCACTTTGGCTGAGGTTTATTTCTTAAGCAGTTCATAATAATTTACTTATTTGTTGTTGTTTTTAGATGGTTCTATTTGTCACAGTTTTTAATTAGCTATCTTATTGTTTTATTTGCAGATCACAACAACTAGTTTGCAAATATCTTTTACTAAAAGGTTTGCAAGTTTGTAGGGAAAATTATCATATTGCTTATATTTTATTTTACAAGGTATGCCGAGGGGTTTAGCTTTCAAAGTGAAGAGGGGTTAGCGATTGAAGAGAATTCGAGAGTGGAGAGGAGATTCGTTAGTGAAGTGGAGAGGACTTAGGGAAATTGGAAGTGAAGGGAAAAGCAAAGTATGGCGGCCAATAATAAGAAGAGGGAAACAGGTAGAATATGACCGCCAAAAATTTATTTTTCTCAAAGATTGCGGGCACACAAGCTATCGCATACGTTAATGACCACTGATATACTTAACTATAGCAAGGCAGGTTTCAATGCCACTCTTGGTTGCAATTAATTGACCATTTTGTTGTAGTGAATAAGCTAGTAGCTTGTCTTCTCTTTAGAAGAAACTCTACTAGCGTCGCATCCGCTATTCAATTTTCAATGAAAATTATCTCAATTAGTTATAGGAATAACGAGCTTTAAATGATAACATTAAGATCATAAGTTGTTGTAGGAGTCAAATTTACTTTCAAGTAGTTATAGGAGCAGCGAGTTTTGTCTGTTATTAGTTGAACTGCAGTTCCATTGAAGCTAATAACATGTCTAGCACTGAAGTTTCTTCTAAATGAAGTATCTTTCTATGCATTATATTAATCTTTATATGATAAAAATGTGATCATTGTAATAATTGGTTCAGTAGCTAATTCGGCTAATAATGTTTACATATAAAATTAGAGGGTAAATTCAGTCATATATTATCTTTTATTATTCCAGCAACTTATCCTACATAAATAAGATTGCTAGCTGACATATTATCTCTGTATATGACAAATTAACTGCAAAATAGTGAAATTCATAATAAAAAATGGTCATCTTAAAAAAGATATTTCAAAGCAATCTAAAGTATAAAATATAGATACGAATTTGTATATAGTCATAGGTACCCATATATAGACATTGTATACACTGAAGCATGTTGAAATCTTGAAACATAGCCTTAGTATTGATAAATGTAAAATAAAATTAAACAAAATTCAGAGAGAACTAAAAATACAGTGTTTGAACTGAATTAACTTATGCTTGCTTTTCGAATGTCAGAAACCCTAGCCGCCTCCCTCCTCGCCTAAAATTTTCGCGAGCTTCTTCTCTCCCGTTTGAATCTCTCATTTATCCCAACCGATCTTATGTCCTCACCTCCACCTTCTGATCAGGGATCCCCTCATCCCGGCCCATCTCCCATTTCTCCTATTCACCCTCCGGGCTTTGAACCTCCTAGTAACGAGGCCAACCAGATCCATGAAGATGATGGATACACGCAAGTGATATCCCGCAGATGGAAAAGACAATCCAAAAGTGCTGCTAATAAAGTTAGTATTCAAGCCGAGAAGAGATCTTTTCCTAATTATAGCGAACCTATAAAATCTAGTTTTGTATCAGATCAGCTTAAAACACCTAACCCTTCGGTTACGAATGCTCATGTTCCACCTCAGAGTAAAAATTATGGATCTGTTAAATGGAATTTTTCGTCCACCTCAAGTAAAGCATGGAACGAGGTAGTCAAAGGCAATAATATTCCTATCTCGGTTCCACTGAAATTCTATCAGCCTCGGGAAATTAATTCTTTGAAGTGTGCTAAAATTTCTACTGAAGTGATATCGGATGCCAGAAAACAATGGAGCAACGCCATTGTGATTTATGTAGTTGGCCCCAAACCGTATTATCCATATTTCAAGGACTACATAATCATGGTCTGGAAACCAGCAGAGGATTTCTCAATTTTCTCGATGGAAAATGGGTTCTCTGTGATTAAATTTAATAAAGAACAAGACTGTGTGAATGTTCTAGAAGGTGGCCCTTACTACTACAATAAGAAACTTATGATGATAAAAAGATGGCACCCAGGAATGCAACTCAATAAAGAGTTACTTCATACTATCCCGATTTGGATTAGACTACCAAATTTGCCACTTGGCTTTTGGACGGAAGAGGGGATTAGTGTATTGCTTCCGTAATTGGATCTCCTATCAAACTTGACAAATCCACTGAAGGCATTATCAAGATTGCATACGCTAGAGTTCTAATCGAAATTGAAAACTCTTTTAAATTTCCTACTAAAATTCCTATATTAAATGAGAGAGATGAGATTATATGGCAAGAAGTTATCTACGAATGGAAGCCTAGTACGTGCTCAAATTGCTCGAGTTTTGGTCACATGGAAAATCAATGTCAATTCAATAAAGTATGGGTTCAGAAAGCTAAACAAGTTATCTCAGATAACACTTCAGCCATGAATATAGACTCAACCGATCCCCTCCCAAATTACAATGCCGCAAGTGTTGAAACAGAGAAGCAGCGTACCACATTGACGAATGAATATGCAGAAACACATAACCAGCCTAAGGTAACAAGTCAACTTCCCCATTATAATTCCAAATCCAAAGTCATAACATCAGAACAGAACGATAATGCTATGCTTAATGATCAAACAGTCCTGCCATCTAAAACTAGTTTGACTATTATTACATTAGCTGGCAATAATAACACTGATAACATGGAATCTCTAAACGACATTAGCAACACAATTGTTAACAATGAGACTCAGTACACAGTTGCAGATAATAATTCAGTAGTTGAAGTTTCTTCTCAAATGCCAAAGGAACAACCTTCGAATCAACAGCAAAACATGGCCATATCAGAATCCCTGTCCTTCACCAAATCCAAAGCATCCCGGAAAACTAGAACAGAGGAAGCCCCTTTCGAATTCAAAGCTTCAACGAATTCTGAAGTTATGGATAATCCTGCATGGGTAAATATGGTTAATCAAATAAAAGGTAAGCAGAAAAAACCAAAGAAAGCAAAGACTTCGGGAAAAGCTACTTCCTCGGACGAAAGTAGCAACCCAAATAACAACAATTAATGGAGTTCCTCTTTTGGAACATCAGAGGGATGAATGCCCTTTACAAGCAAGTGGAAGTACTTAATATTCTTAATTCAAATAAGTATTCCCTTATTGGGATTCTTGAGAATAAGTTTTCTAATCTCTCTATAGAAAGTTTTATTAATAAAATTGACAAAAAATGGAATTTTTCCCACAACATTACCGAAGAACAAAGTTGTCGCATCCTTATCTTTTGGGACTCGATGATTTGGACTAACATCATAATTCATACCAGTGAGCAATATATTACCAGCATGCTTTACAGTGCTAGCAGTGTCAACCTAATGTGCACAATTGTATATGTCTTTAACGAGGAGGATAAGCGTAAACCACTTTGGGATTATATTATAGACCTATCCAAATATGTCAACCTCCCGTGGCTTGTGGTAGGAGGTTTCAACTCTATTCTTTACAGTGGCGATAGAATGAACAATGGATCCTATAATTCAGTTGGGGATATTAACTTCATTGACTGCATCAACTTATCACAGCTTGTGGAACCTGCTTTTACAGGTAATTTTTTTACCTGGCGAGGAGGTAACTCCTTCTCAGTTCATAGCAAGATTGATCGTGTGTTTGTTAACTCTACTTGGCTTGATAAATTTGATAATTTTGGCATTTGCTTTGGTAACCATTCACTGAGTGACCACACACAAATTTTAATTAATATCCAAATGCAAAACAAGAGAAAGAGACAGATACCTTTCAAATACAAAAACTCCTGGCATAAATATGATGATTACCACCAAGCTATCTACGAACCTCTCGAAAATAGCAACACTGGCAACCCTCTGTACAAGCTGATCTGCAAGCTGAAAGCAGTGAAAAACAATTTGAAGAAATGGTCAAGCAATTTAACAAATGTGACAGCAATGATTAATAGGCTGAAAGATCAGAACAACAACATATACAATCAATTAATCAACAATCCTCTTGATGAAAGTCTATTGCTTTCTTACTCTAATACCTACGATTGTCTACACAAGTTGACGGGGAAAGTTGCTATAGACAATGATCAAAAAATGAAAATTAACTAGCTCACTAAAGGAGATAGGCCCACGGAGTTCTTCTACAGTAAAATTTCTGAATGTAAACCAAATAGAAGAATCAACTTTACTGTCAATAGTGATGGTAAGTGGGTCTCAGCATCAGAAACTATAGCAGAAGAAGCAATTTGCTACTTCTCAGATCTATTTCACTTGCCACAAGCTGTAAATCATTTTCCCAACATTATTTGTAAGAAAATATTAACAGAAAATGCTAAATCCAGTTTATGCAGTCCTTTTCAACTGGAAGAAATTAGAGAGGGAGTCTTTCAGAATAATGAAAACAGCTCTCCTGGTCCGGATGGATTCAACTCTAAATTTTGCAAAGTTCATTGGGATAACATTAAAATGGATATCTGGGAAGCCATGAATGGCATTCTACAATCTGGCAAAATCATCAAAGAAATTAATCATACTTTCTTATGTTTAATTCCTAAAAACCCAGAAGCCACTACCATATCAGAATTTCGACCTATCTCATTATGCAACGTCACGTACAAAATTCTAGCTAATCTTCTTTGCAATCGAATGAAAGTTTACATGAATGACCTAATTTCACATAATCAAAATGCTTTCATCCCAAACAGATCAATCTCAGAAAATTCTCTTCTAGCTTATGAGATAGTGAGAAGTTTTAATAGGAAAAACTCAAATATGTTTGTATGAAAATTGACTTACATAAAGCTTATGACAAAATCAATAGAGAATTTATTCATTATATGTTGATTTCCATGGGATTTCCACTACCCTTTGCCAATCTCATATATGAGTGCATATACACACCATCCTTTTCTATTTTAATAGAAGGTACCCCTTATGGTCTTATAGATAGCTCGAGAGGACTCAGATAAGGGGACCCACTATCCCCATATTTATTTGCTATTACTGTGGAATTCTTGTCTCTGAACCTGGAGATAGAGTTCCTTAAAGGAAATCTCAGCCCTATTTATCGAGTGGAGCCCATAATTACTCATTTATTGTATGCTGATGATATTCTTATCTTGGCAAAAGCTACTACTAACAATGCAGAAACCATACAACAAATACTGCAATGTGTGACAAACTTCACAGGTCTCGAAATAAACTCAGGAAAAAGCAGTGTATTTTTTAGTAAAGGAGCTAAATGTAAGCAAAAAATAGTGGACATAATAAAAATCAAACCAGATAACCTACCTATCAAATATCTGGGAATTCCTTTATCTAATAATGCTTTGAAAGCTAGAGATTTTGGCTTGCTCATTGATAAAATTAACAAAAAATTCAGCAACTGGCATAACAGATTTCTTAATATTAGTGGAAGGGTAGAACTCATTAAAACTGTCATCCACCCTATGTTACATTTCTGGTTACAAATTGCTCAAATTCCTGCATCTATTATACAAAAATCAATTCACTGTGCGCAAATTTCTTGTGGAAATCAAAATCTCATAAAATGTGCTGGGATGAGGTATGCAAAACCAAAAATGAAGGGGGTCTAGGAATCAGGAAAATTGAAGACATAGCAAAATCTATTGCAGAAAAATTGTTATGGAATTATATTAATGGAGATTCCTTATGGGCACAATGGATGCACAACAAATATGGGAACAAAGGAAATTTCTGGGTAATCAGAATAGATAACAATGCATCACATACATGGAAGACTATACTGCATGCTAGACAATGGTGCAAGGGACATATTGTCAGGAAAATTGTCAATGGTGAGAACACTGACATTTGGTTTGACCCTTGGATTCAGGGATCCAATCTTATTGACTCTTATGGATGGAACACCATGAGAACCATGAATGGCTGCTACAAAACTGTTTCAAGGCTTATAACTAATCATAGTTGGAAACACAGACTCAATTTCATCCCTATAAACTCACATGCAGAAATTAGAAAAATTCACATTCATCAAGACATGAAGCATGACTTCTGGTGGTGGCTGCCCACCAATCAAGGACAGTTCTCCCTAAACTCTGCATGGAGCATATTCAGAACCAAACACATCGAATTCGACTGGTCTACTGTTGTATGGGACAAGAGCTGTGCCCCTAAAATGTCTACATGTGCAATGATGGCCATTAGAGACAGGTTGTAGACAAAGTACAAAATCAGTAAGTGGCTACCCAACATAGATCAAAAATGTGTGCTTTGTGCTAACCAAATTGAAGATAAAAATCACTTGTTTTTTCAATGCTCCTACTCGAGGCAAGTTCTGGATGCACTTTTGCCTAAGCTTAACATAAAGCTAAATACGAACTACGACATCAGATGCTTACTGAACTCGATTCTATAAGCTCAGAATAAAATGAAATCACCGATAAAAAACATTTTTAGTGTATTTTTTACTACTATCATTTGGAACATCTGCGGTGAACGTAATAACTGTGTTTTTAAGGGTCTTGAACAACCCTTCCACAAACCAAATTATTATCGAAAGCAAGCATCTTTTACAAGTGAAATTTCAAGATCATTCACTAAACGAAGAAGAGAAACTTATCATTTCGAAATTAGATCCAGGAATTAAACTTCAAGATTGTTTTCGTCCCCCCTGATTCCAGCCCTCAGATGGCTTTCATCAGCATCTAGCTGTGGTAAATGCTTATTGTTATCGATCTCTAGAACTGGCCATAGGCAATTTGATTTAGATCTGTTCATGGAAGCCGTTGGGTCTTTCTCTCCCTTCGTTTTGCATGAGAGAGGATGCTAACCGGCATTTTTTCTCTTTTTTATTTTTATTTTGTCTTTTGGTTCTTGTCAGTATTTGGTAGGGACTTTGGTTTTGTAGTGTTTTCTTTTGTGCAAGCTATTCGTACGGATGATTTTGAGTACCTTTTAACTCGATTCTACTCCTCCATCTGTTTGATAGCTTGACACAGATTTGCTTGTTGTACTGTTAATATATGGAAATGATATGTACTCTTTTTCCTTCTTCAACGCACCCATTTAGGTTAGGGGGGTTGAAAGGTTTTAACGAGGCATATCATGAAAGTATATGCTACTTTGTTAATAAAGTACCTTTCTTTCAAATTTTTTTTTTTAATTCAACTACCATCATGTAGGGAAAATAGGTAAAGAAACTGAAGCATGTTGAAATCTTGAAATATAGCCTTAGTATTGATAAATGTAAAACAAAATTAAACAAAAATTTTAATTCAACTACCATCATGTAGGGAAAATAGGTAAAGAAATTAAAGGTTTTATTTTTGCTTTTTACTCCCACAAATTCACGTATCATACGCTATATAAACTATGGCAATTGAAAATGAAAATGTGACAGAAAATAATAAGAGTATATAATATTATTCCATTACATTAGAATAGAACTTTAAAATTAATGAAGCATGAGCATAGATATAAGCATTAGAAAGGGAAATAAGTCATTCCTTGTATGCTTAATCGTCTTATATCTATTCTATATTTAATCTATTTTATATTTAATAAAGCGGAAGGCTGGTCAACTTTTTTTCCTTTTTCTTACAATTTAGAGAAAATAATACTGGATTCTCTGCGTTTTCAGGTAATAGCATCAATGCATAAGCAACTCAACGTCACAAACACAATGTTCCCATACTTGATTAATACCTCATTCCCCCTGCTTCTTCATATCAAATTGATTATCATTTGCTCTTCACCTCTTTCCAGTGTCACCTACTCCATCTTCGAGTCCAAATTTCTCCCTGTTGAGCATAGTAAATCCTAAATCTTGGCCTATGTAAATCTAGAAAGTCTCAAATTCAAATGTAATAATCCTATTCTTTTTTTTTTTTAATTTCCATATTGTTCCTAATTTTTTCATTCTGAAATCATATATGACATTTTTAGATAATTTAATTTTGATTATACTTGATTAGGTTTTCACCAGATATGAGATGTGTAGCGACCCATAAATTTCGACAATTTAATTTGTTAATTTAATAGGATTTTTGTAATTAAATTTTAGTAGAAATAATAAAGGGGGTAAATTAATATTGAAATGAAGGCTAAACTAAAATATATGAATGGTAAAATTTAAGCCTATTTATTTATAATATGAATAAATTTCAATGAATAAAATGGTGTAAGTATTGTACCTGGATATAATGTGAATATGGAAAATATAGGGTAGGCATTAAATTAGTAAGTGTAGGGACACATTGTTACAGTAATTAATTTTTGATTAGGGATACGTTATTTCAAGTTAATAATTTTTAAATTTGAATGAAAATTTCAATTTAATAAATTTACTTCAAATGTTATGACTTAGTAAATGGAATATGATAATAAGAACAATTGCAAAAAATTTATTTAGGGGCGAAATAAATTTTGATAGGTAGTAGTTGTTGTGAAGAATAATTATACAAGTATATTAAAGGTTATAATAGTGGGTTACTAATAAATTCACTCATTTACCAATAAAAATAATTAGATGTGCCTTGATGATAATTAATAACATAAAGGAAAGGAGTAAATGTATTCACTAGAATATTAATTGAAATTGGATAGGGATTTTAAGTGACAATGTTAATACAATGTAGTAATGCTAAATTTAAGTCAATAATAATGAATAGCGATTAATTCAAAATTTGTAACATATATTATAAACTACCTGCTTATTTGTTAATGGAATTAGAATTTAAAATAAGTGATAATAAAATTAATGAATGTTACGCTAATGAAATAACGTTCGTTTAAATGTTGAGTAATTATAGGGTCGTATTTATTATAAGCATTACTTTAATAATTATGATTTATTGAGAAATTAATACGGGAAGTATGTAAATTAATAACTAGGGAAGTAACACGTTATGAATTAAATATAACCTAAAATTACGCGTATGTTAAAAGTTAAAATTGAATCTAATCCGTTTATTTGGAAACTTATTAAAATAAATTGGATTCAAAGTGTAATAATAGGATTATTTTAAGAAATTGAAATAAATACCATGATTGGTGAAATAATTTACACTTAAAAATTTAAGATGGGAATTTGCTTAAGGAATTATAAATTAATAAGAAATACAAGATGATGAGATTTATGAATTTTAGAATTTGAATCTTAAATAGTGAGTTAGTTGATTTAATTTATAATAATTGGATTTATTGAAAATGAATAAAATCAAATATTTAACTATTACGTTAATATAAATATTTAGTTGAAATTGGATAATATTTTGTAATAAACTTAAATCCAATGGTAAACCATTCTATTTGAAATTTTGAATAGAATAATTAGGGGTAAATTCAATTTAATGGAAATTTTGCAAATTTATTCTATAATTTTGAATTTTATGAAATTGAAGATTTCTATTGATTAATTTTTAATAAATTGACTTTTAAAATTGTTAAATCATTGTAAATGTTTGAAAAATTTAAAGTGTCTAAGATTTCAAAGTTCAGAATTTTTAACGCGAAATTTGATTTAAGTAATTTATTTTAAATTTATTTAATTAATACAAAAATAGCCATTTTGGTCACGGAATCGGATTTCAACGAAACCAGTTTCTTCGGATCTGTAACAGTGAATTTTTGTAGAGTTTCAAGTTTCGTAGCGATCAGACTTATCGTTTGATCGTACGAACGCGAAACGCCTTGAAATCGATTTAATTGAAATCAATTTGAAATCAATTTGAAAATATTGATTTCAGCATAACTTCTTCATACGATGGAATTTGGACGTGAAACTTTTTCCATCGCGTTCAGAATATTTAAAAACATCTATTTTGATATATGTGATGACCCATTTTCGTTCCGGAGCCGAAACGGGCTTTTCGGGGCATTATTGTCATTTCAAACAAATTTGACTTTAACGGCAGCCTACGAAAATGATAGAATTTGTAAGGACCCGCAAATCCGTACTCCTTGAATAGACACTAATCTCCAGTGATTAACTCAAGATGAACGGAAATACGAATTCTTAGGGTTAAAAAAAAGAGGTAGAAGAAGAGAGAAAAGATAGTACAGAACAAAAAAAACAACAGAACAATATCAGAATCTCACAATCGCAGCGGACAACATATAATAGATAAATTAATAATCTTTAAACAAAGAACTATATCAGTTATTACATTACATTACATTACAATACATCATCAGAGTGTACAACTATTAAACAACAACAAACAGAACAAACAGCAGAAAAGAAATACTATATATTAGTAATACGCCATGCCATCCATCTTGCCTCCAGCAACTCCTGAATTCCAGAATATCCTGATAAACCTTAACTCTTGACTTCCCGTATGGAAATTGGTGGGCACCCAGAGTTTAGGAAGGCAAACAATAAACTCCGAGTCAGTCATGTGACTGGTGTGAGAACTCAAAACAGTTTATCTTTAAAACAAAGAATAGGATAATTTTAAAATAGATTCGTAATGCTTTTAAAAATGAGACTACCATAAGGCCTCCCGCACACACACACAATGCAAACGCAGAATCAGAGGAGAAATCTCCTTATGATAGTCAAAGATGTTTGATACGCATTAAAAAAACATTTGATATTATTACTAGTGCATAGTGTAGGGAAAATCATTTCGAAAGTGAAGATATAAATCTTAGACAACATACGACCATTATCGTATGCCTACTATAGCTACCATGTTCAATAGCAGGTTACCGCCACATTCCATGGCAGGTTATACAACTAAAACCGTACAGTGTTCGTATTGTTTCTTTGGGTTTCGAACAAATGGTCTGGCCGAGGAACTTCCCATCGCCACATGGAAACGCCTCTGGAATGACGTCCCGAGAACCAAACCGGATCTCTGCCAACACAAGGCCGGGTAACCCCTAACTGGGTAACTACTGACACGAATATGTCATCCCCCGATCGTAACCGATCTACATCCGAGGATCATCGATTTCCAACAACCACAAAGTAATAAGTTTGCAGCAACAACATAGGTTAAATATATGGGCTCCATACCATGATACCACCTCTATCCAGAAGGAATGACATACACTAAAGGGCGCTGCCCCTAATAACCTTGCTGCATTTTTCATGTTTTGACCATTTCCGGGGTGTGAGGTCCGACGAAGTCTCGTCCACAAAGCCACGCTTTGGTACAAAGCCGTGCTTTGGGTCAACAAATGATCAAAGTAATGATCACAAAGATAAATGATCAAACAAATGATCATATCACAAATGATCAAACAATGATCATTTCACAGCAACACTCAGCATGTCACATTACCAAATTGGGAATATATCGCTGATAACCATCAACTACATAACCTCTAAGCTCGTACGTCTTAGAGAAGGGTGTTAAGCTAAGAGAATAAATTCTCCGCCACCAACATAAATATATTTGAAAGAAATCATCTTTATATCTCAATTTGTAATGTCAGACATACAATCCATACAAGTTTGTTCCGGGATCGAACAGAACCGAAGGCACTTACAAAGAAGTCCTTGCAATCGGATATTCACTAATCACGTCAGGACTTCCCATCGCATATGGAGTCTCTATACCGGGGACTAGTCGATGCAAAGACATTCGACGAGTTATCCGTTCGCTTTTGAAAATATCCGGTCTTCAACATCGGTCTTCAAATGCAATTCATAACGACGTATCACATATTCGGAATAGGTTATACGACCCCAAGGTCCTTTCCCGGCTAACCCGAATAGTGAGCGCTTATTTAAAAATAAGTGTGGCATTCAAATTCAAGAAATCACAACAAATACCCATTCAAAGGTAAATATTGATAGTCGGTTATTGAACTATCAATGGATATGCACAACATCACCAGATTCCAAATAATTTTCCAAATTATTTATTTTCCAAAAATATCTTTACAAGATATATAATTTTCACACTTCAACCATTTGAAAACAATTTTCAAATCACTTTTCACATTTACCACTTTTGAAAACAAATTTCAATCATTTTCCTTACGCGGAAATACTTTCATTTCAACATGGTTCATTTAAACCCATTAAATAAATCCTTAACGATTTACTTTATATTTACGTTCTAAATCCGTAAATTTATTCCCACACTTCAAAATAAATCAACATTTATTTTTAAACAATTTCCCCTTTCATTTATAAATTCCATAGTGAATTTACATTCCAAAATATTTATGAATATACGATTTCAATTATTCATTTTCAATTTATCTTTAAGAAGATAAATTCTCAAAACGTTTCATTTCACATTGGAAAAACATTTCCATACTTATTTATTAATAAGTAATTCACAAATCTTTTTATTTTCTACACTTGGAAAATATTCAATATACTTAAATCGAAATTAAGTATATATTTCGTTCTTTAAGGAAATCATTCTCTTAAATATATTTATTTGGGCCAAAACGAATGTTGCGTAAAACATCGTTACGACAACCCAAAATCACTACTATAGGGATTCGAAATTAAAATAGATATATAAATCCCAATACTATACAAAACATTTCCTTTCGGAAATCATTTACTATAACAATAGTGTTATAGTCCACCATTTCCTTCTATTTCTCGAAAACGTCTATTTCAACAATGAATGTTGAAATCTATGGTTTCGAATCTTAACACATTTTAAAAACATCGTTAGATCGTTTTAATTCTATTTAAAACATCACATCCAAAACAATTTCTTTAACATATTATTCACTATTCAAAAACGTGAATATACTTCGTTAACCAATTTCATCGTTTCTTACATTTTATTTAAAAAGGATTATTCACTGTCTAAAACGTGAATATAACTCCATTAATAGGTTATAACAATTTACTTATCAAAATAAGTCATTTGCAGATTTATAAAACAATATTTATAAATTCCATTTCTATTTATTTTATAACAACTTCCTTTTATAAATCTCCTCTATTAACCTATTTCAATTCATATCTCAATGATATACTAAAAGTTCATGTTATAAGTTAAATACTTACAATTTATTTTTTTACCAAATCGTTTTTTTAAACTTCCCAAATTATAAATCTTATAACTTATAAGATTCATTTATTTACCCAAATCTACTCTTTTAATAACTTTACAAATTTATAAACCTACTGCTTATAAAATCCATTTATAACTTCACCATTTATAATTCTATAAATTTCATTCATTTATGAAATTCATTTACAATTCATTCTAACACTAATAAAAACTCGTTTTATAATTCAAATATTTTAATTTATAAATATCAATTTCATAAATCTTTTATATATATCAATTTATATTATTATTTTAAAAACGTCTTTAAACTCCTTTGTAATTTCATTATTTTGATTCATAAATAATCAAATTTCATAAATCCTATATTTTAAACTTTTTATAATAAATTCAAAAATCCCAATTGAAACTATTTTATAAAATCATTAACTCCACATTTTCAAAAATCAACTTTTAACTATATTTCTCAAAAGTCATAATTTATATAACATTAAAATTATAACGTTTACTTATTTAAAATGAATCAATTCCAAAAATATTTTATAAACGTATACTTTCAAAAATCATTTTAAAAATCGTTTTAAAATTCCAAAATTGGCCCAATGATGCTACACACCAAATAGTCAATCACGACAACAACGACATCATATATCGATATGATAATAAATCAAATATCAAAATATCTTAAATCAAATAAATACTGTTGAGGAAACCAGTTGGATCCCTCCAACCTGTTTTCCTGCATCCAAAAACATTAGCACAATACAAATTCCATTCCAGTACAGAATTATCGTGGTATATGGGATTTAAAATATTATCCGCTTAATGGACGGCGCAAAAGGTCTCATCCGCCATATAATGTGGGAAATCAACTCCTAGTACATAAATAATACCAATTTCACTGTACTGTGAAATATTCGCGGTATATGTTTTTAATAAATAACCTCCGCTTACTAACGGCGTATAATGTCTATTCTAACAATCAATAGATAACAATCATCATTCAAACATACATTCAACAATTTTAAATCTAACTATTTAAAATTAAAATCGAAACCGATTCGAATGAGTGAGAAGTTCTCACCTTGATTTCAATTTCGTTTTCAGCATTTATTTCGAATAAAATTAAACGGACGTTTAATTTTACCCGAAATTTTCGCTAGCTCCAAACGACTCCAATCTAATTCCATAGTGTAGTGTTCGTCCATACGAACCCAACGCAACTTGTTTCGTTCGTTTTCAACCTCGTATGAAAAAGTTATAGCAGTTTAAACATTTACACAATTTTAATATAATTAAATTCACAAATTCCTTTTTAATTTTATACCCTACAACATCTCAGCCGTTCGATTTCTTCATGGAAGCATCAGGGCCGCCGAACGCAACCCCCCTTCTTCCCCAGTAACACGAACGAGAACCCATTCTAGCCGCCTCCTAGTTCGAATTTCCACGGCCTCCTCGACGACTTCCACCACGATCAGATGGTACCTCCTTGAAGCCCATCCCCTATGCTACCTTCGGCATGAGTCATGTCGAGCTCGGCCCCATCTTTAGCTCGAGAAACGTGTTTGAACGACACACGTTCAACTCCAATTTGCCGTTGATCCGTTTGACCAAAAACGATCATAGCCGTTGAACTTCAAGAACTCAGAGTGCTCTACAACTTTCATTTAGAAAGTTTCTTGGATTGCTTCACGGATTTGAAGAAAAGAGAGGGAGGAGATAGATTGAAAGTTTTCGGCCGTTGATGATAAGGGGGTGGCGGTCTGCAGTATTTTTAACACTAGGGTTATTTTCATTTTGCAAAAGTGAATTTTTAAGGGCCTATTTAGAAAATTTCCCAAACACTATTCATCCCGGATTTTCCGAACTCCAAACGAA
Source organism: Allium cepa (assembly GCA_030765085.1). Lineage (NCBI taxonomy): Eukaryota > Viridiplantae > Streptophyta > Magnoliopsida > Asparagales > Amaryllidaceae > Allium > Allium cepa. Next base: position 204,691,882 of record CM060929.1, read on the forward strand.
GCATGCCGGTTGGCGTTCCTAAGGTTTACCCCACGTTTCGAACACAACGGAACGTGTTTCGGGAGCTAATTCGATCATCTGTGCGAGTTACGGCAATAAACGTTCGATTTAAATTTAAATCGGTAAATCAAATTTCTACGCGTTTTAGCTTGCACCGGACAAACGGTAAATCCGATTGACATGAAATTTGAAATCACACAATAATATCACATCATGGATCTGATGAAACTAGTTTCGTCGAAATCCGAGACTGTTTGAAAAATGGCTATTTTAACTCGTCAAATAAATATTAAAACAATTTCGATGCGTTTCGAGCTGCCACGGTCAAACGAAAACTCCAATTGATACGAAAATTGAAATCCGATAATAACAAACCATTACGGATCCAATTGAACTAGTTTCGTCCAATTCTGAGACTGTTTGAAAATTGACTAATTTCACTAGTCGATTTTAAATATTAAAATATTCAATTTTCACAAATTAACTCTTAATTCGATTTTAAAAGTTCTAAAATATCGTTCTAACTCCAATATGATAAAATAAAATTTTACAAACCATTTTCAATCATATTAGACCCAATTTTCAATTATTTACGTAATTTCAACTATTAAATTATCGATTTAATTATCCAATTAATTCCAATTATTCGAAATAAAATTTATTCGACTTATAAATTTCACTTATTAACATTTAAAATTAATTAAATATACGAATTTTAATTAATATAAATTCTGGGTCGTTACAGACTTCCCCCCTTAAAAGAATTTTGTCCTCGAAATTACCAAGTAAGAAAAGTTACAAAATCTATTAACTTTCCATAAATCCATAGTTAAACTTCTTACAAAATCTTTACTAAGTTTTCAAATCATACTTAGTTATCTTTTCAAAAACAACTAATATCGTTTAACTTTCAATTCCAAATCAAATTTTAGTTTTCAAAATTTTCAAATTTTTCTCAAAAATACTCTAACGCCTCAAATTTTCGAAAAAAATCGCAATAGTCTCCTTTGCGCGGCTCGATCCGGAAAAAATTGACAGTATATATATCACGAATATACATCTCCTCAAGTGATGAGGCATCCCGCAGGGAAAAAATGTAAAAGTACGATATTTAATCCGAGATATGTACCTTATATTTTATTAGCGAGCATATACGGCTAATATAGCGCGAAAGCGAGCTCCAAATGCGAAGCAAACGCGATACGCACCTACTAAACACTCAACAAACAGATGAGAAACATGCATATAGATAATAGTATCGATATACAACATATAGCAACATAATAACTATATATGCCAGCATAGCAAATGCAGTAAAAGCAATATATTCAACCATCAACCAACTATCATCCAACTAGCATCCATAACCAATAAATATTAATTTATATTCTCATTAATATTCAATGAAATGGGTTTTTAATTTAATCACATTTGATTCATTAACAGTGGATGTTTTTGACTAACATTCATTTTCAATTAGTTTATATTCACTAATTCATATTCAAGTTGGTTCACTTCCAAATCAAATTCAGTTCTATTTAAGATTCACTTAACTTCCAATTGGATTTCAATTACTTTAGCTTTCAACTTCATTAATACTTAATGAATTATATACAATCAACTAACAATCATATAACAACCAATGTATATTAATTACAACCAAATTCCTTTGCTTTCAATTGGTTTAATTAAATTGATTTTCATTCAATTATTCAACTTCCAATAACATTAGATTTTAGTGAATTACACTTACATTCATTATTTCATTTCAATTATTTACATTTAATTGATTATCATTTACATTTAATTGATTATCATTCAATCCATTCATTTTGTAATGACTCGAAAATTTCGATCCCGAAATTTCCAGATAGTTAGTGAAAAGAAGAAAGAGAAAGAAGAAAGAAAGAAACACGCAATCTCACATTCGCAGCGGATAAAATATAATATCACATAAATAATAGTTTTACAAAGAAGAACTGTATCAATTCACTTATACATTTATACATCAGAGTTACAACAATTTCATAACACTGGATAGTTTTAAACAACATGTCCTAGATAAATAACAATAATATACACGGGATGAAACACTCCATACGACTCTGCCATCCAGCTCGTCTCCTGAGCTCCAGAACGTCCTTACCTGAAAATCTGTAATGCTCGGTCTGACCCGAGCATTACATCAAAGTAACACCCGGGTCAGGCTGGAAACCAGCGTGAGTAAACCCATCTAGTATGGAACACAACAGCATAAAACATACATAAAACCTAGGGTAACTCATATCAATTTACAACTTCACAAGTTGTTATAGGCAACACTTATTTCACACATCAATCTCTAAGTGCCAGACTTAGATTAAATGGTCAAATTTACTTAAATCATTTCATATCAGCCTATTGATCCCACATATCAATTTTTAAAAGAATCGAAGTGGTTTCGGTATTTATTAATACCCAATTCCGGTCGCTTCGAATCAAATGTCATCTTAACCCAAGTTATTCAAGAGATTACAATGTAATTTTAAATACTAGATGTCACTTTTACACAGTAATTCATCGCTGATAGATAACCACATTATCTTGTCCACCCAAACATCTCATATCACAAACATTTCGTATCAGAGATATCAATCAATTCAAGGCATCGACTATCATTGTATCTTTCATAGGCGAGATTGAACCTTTTAAAAATTAATTTAATTTATCTCTAAATAAATTAATTAATTTCTAATCCTTAATTCCTTAGATTATCATTACTCAAACATTAGTTAATTATAAACCAATTAATTAATGTCCTTTAGTCATTCCTCTTAATAAATCACCCTTGATTTATTTATCTTTAATTACATTCAGTAATTAACATTTAATTATCCATATATTATTAGTCCCAACCTTTAATTTACCTCTAATTAATTACCTTAATTAATTAATTACACTAAGTAATTAATTCTTAATTATTTATATGAAAGTAATTTCATTGGTTAATTATCCATAATTAATCGACCTCTAATTATTAATAAATTAATTAATTAACCCTAACGAATTAATCCTTTTTTTGTTATAATAGTAATTTACCATTTAGGTAATTAATCTCTAATTACCAATCCATTAATATCTAATTATTATTTAAAATAGATTAAATGCTGGAGTACAAAATCTCTTAAGTTCCTATAAAGAATTAAGATTCAATACTTAACAAATCATATATTTTCAAATAAAATCGACTTAGATTAAGTTCGAACTAAATTTTATCAATACTTACTTAAAAGTAAAAAAATTCTTTGAAACTATTGTTTTAATTTTTTTTTTTTTTTACTTTACTTTGTTTTAAAACTTGGTCCAACTTCCTACCTTAAGTTACCCTTCACTCTTAAACTCATAATACTATACTATCCAAATTAAAACCTGATGCAAACACAACGCTCGAGTCTAAAACATAATCACTCGAGTCAAACACTATTTTTCCCCGATCCAAAAACGAGCAAAAGCTTCCTCTCTATACTCGACTGTTCCATGTATTTTCCCTTCCTCTTCCTATTTCATCGATTAACTCCTTAATTCTTATCCCCATCTTCTTCTCCTTTGTGTTGCGGCCCAAACCCGGCCCGCTACTCCTTCTTCTCCTCATTCTTATTTCCAGTTTCTTCCCAAAATGTTTCCAGGCGAACAACCGTGCATGGCGTGCACAACACTCCGACCCTTCTACGATGACCACGTGGCCACCAACGAATCCGCGGCGTCGAGCACAACAATCTCCACCTCATCTCCTAAACCCCGGTCCCTTAGTGCTCCGACCCACCTCTTAAAGCAGTGACCACGCTACAGATCGCGCGACGTTTATAGTCAACGATCTCTACCCAAACTTGTCACGGTGAAGCATCCTCCTAGCTCAACACCACTGAACCTTCAGTTCCACCAATCAATGCTCGAATCATTCCCAAATCCAAGCCCTAGAAATCCGCAAACGTCGCCCAACCTCACCGAACGTTACCAGCTTCCCACCGAAAACTCCTCTTATTCAAACGATCCCAATCCCTTGAACGACGTTGTGTAACTCTTCCTAGATTGGGAAAAATATTTTTCGAATTATAGTTCATTTATCTCTATTGTGAAAATGGAAGGAAAACAATGAATTCTTTATGAAATATGATGCCGTAAGTTTATTTGTGTTTTGTTTTTTTATACAAATTAAATATAAACGTAACTGTTATTTACAATAACATGATCAAGTCTAGGAGCTTATCCAGAAGCACAAAGTTATAACCAGTATCTACATAGTTTATTCTCAATTAACCAATTCTTGTTTAAAATAAACCTAGGAGATTTCGACCTACTAATTTTAAAAGGGGGTGCCTATACCTGTTAATCACCAAGAAGTTTTGAATCACAAGCTAGTGTGGTATTTTCTATGGATACAGGCTTGTCTAAAATTTACATCTACAAAAGCATGCATACCAATCCACCGTGTATACTTGTCATAAGTAAGAATGCATTCAAAAATTTATGGTCTGCAGCTATATAGAATGACCTGAAACAGAAGTCTAGTATGATTTACTCACTTTTTTTGAAAATGAAGAACATAGCACTCCATTTGAAACAGCTTTTGAAAACTATTGAAACATGAATGCCTTAGCTTCTCTGATTTGAAAACTCGAATACCTTAGCTTCAAAAACTGGAATTTCTTGTCTCAGATTTGCATGCAGTAACAAATTCTAAGTTGGAAGAGAAAATGCTCAAGCCCCCCTTTTTTTATCTCAGGTTTGGAAAAAGAAGAAACGGGCTTGATCTTGGAACTTGCTTGTAAAGATGGTTAACAAGTTTTTGGGGTTTATCTTGCAAATGAATGATAGGGTATCGAATTTATCTTCTGGTTTGAAAAGGATGTTGGCAGATTTTGTTTTAAGAATTGGATTTGAGTTTTCTCAGTATTTGAGAAGAAAATAGGAAAAAGAATGAATTTTTAAGAAACATATGTTTATATAAGTTAATTTTTGTGATTTATTATTAAAAATAAAAGAATAAAAATTTATGATGACACTTGTTTCTCATCTCACATTTGTCATTTATTATAGCTTACCATTTAACACTTGTTTTAAACAAGCTTCCATGTATTTACACATGTCATTTAAGTAATTCTCACTTATCTTAATGTTAAATAAGAGCTTTTACTTAATTTTATAATTGCCTATCTAAATATATATATCTATGTAAACTTTTTTTTTCTTTGTATTTATATACAACCTTTAAGAATAATAAATTTGAAACTAATTTATGTATAAATAAGTAATCACATTCTCATATATGTATTCAAATCTAACTTTATTTCAAGATATTTATTTTTTGAATTTTCAATCTCAAATTCAAATTAAATTTTAAATTGACACATATATATATTTAAATAAACACACACAAATTTAGTAAATAATCATTATAACTCAAAAATCTATTTTCCTTTATATTTAAAGCAACACATTATTATTTTTATTTGTAAATAATAATTTTACAAATTTTAAATAAATACAAATCCAACTTGTATATAATAATTCTATTAAAATCTATGTATATATATACAACATAATTAAAAATATAATATTTATTTGATCAGATTCATTTGTTCAATCTATAAATTTAGTATTTCTATTGATTAATCCAACTATATTATTACTTATAATGCCTAGAAATCTGGGCTTTTACATTCCTCCCCCCTTATTATCTTTTCGTCGTCGAAAAGAAGCGAAGCCAGAATTTATTAAATATTTTAAAACCAGTTAAAATATTTTTTGATCATTTTAAAACACCTTTTAAAATATGTATAATATTTCCAAAATGGTTTTTATAAAATACTTTTATAACTCGATGTTTCAACCAGTCCATCCTTGTTCTCATAGAAATTCGGTCATACGTTGATCAGGCGTATGACTGAAAATCTACAAGTGCTTGGCAGAATCGTTTTCATCATCCAGTGAAAATACTTTGAAAAATAGTTTTATTGAAAATATTGAAAATAGTTTTTGAAAATAGAGGAATATCTTTGGTGAGAATGCTCTGGAAATCATCACCCCCATCCATGGTAACAGTTACATTCCAGGGTTACGTTGCCGTCGCAGCAAAAGTCCATGTAATTGCAGGTTCTCCGCGGCCTCTCGATTACGCCATGGAACCCACACAACAGATCACAGTTACACCCAGGGTTACGTTGCCGTCGCAAAAAAAGTCCATGTAACTGCAGGCTCTCATCGGGCTCCGATTTTCGCTGTCGAAATGAAACCTCTCCACTCCTACATAGGTCGCAGTCTACCGATATAAATCAAACGTAGACCGTTGGCTCTCAGCGGCACATACGACTTTCGCTATGTTATACCATAGATCGCAGTTACATCTTGGGTTATGTTGTCGTCGTAGGAAAAGTCCATGTAACTGCTGGCTCTCAGCGGCACACACGACTTTCGCTATGCTATACTCTACTCAAAATCCCTAGGAACTAGTTTCGTCCGGACTCCTCACAGGATCAACTTTAGAACCCCCCTTGGGGCTCAAGGCAGTGCCACCCAATGGTACTCCTGAGAAGTTCATTTCAAGGGAGCGCCTTTTTCCCGAGAGCCATTATCAAAACACTTTATACTATAAATATAGTATCTTTCAAATCATACACTTAGTATGATCTCATTCAAAGTTCCTTTACACAAAATCGATTATCCAAAAATCGATAATTCTCAAACTAGGCTTTCCAAATTCAATATTGATTTTACCCAAAAATCAAAAGCCTTTCCAAAACCAAAGGTTCCCAAAACCTTTTCCAAAATCCTCATATGATCCTTTATATATAAAGATATATATAAAATCCTTGATAAAAATCTTTGGATCATTATAAACTTGTATAAAAATCCTTTTATACTTCAAACACTTTCAAAACAAATCCTTTCTCTTTTGGCAAAAGATTCATCAAGGGAAGTTTTATCTTATAAAAAAAAGATATATACTTTGTTTACTCAAAATCAGATATTCAAATTTGATTACTCCTTACAAAACCACTTAGCATATCACTTACTTCCATAAAAAAAAATTCAACCATAGAAATATCCAATTTCTATTTTATTTCCTCATATATTTCACAAAATATATTTTCACTTAAAAAACCATTTCAAATTTCTTATCCACAAACTTCAATATCAATTTCATTCCAATCTGTACGATGTACACATATCATCCATACGCTATACCAATCTGATCGCTCACTCGATCACACAATTTCACTTCCGAACTAGTATTTTCCACCCGACTTCCTAGTGCGGACATAGATCTAGTTTCTTGATCAGAAACCGTTATTCCTCTTTCATAGTCATAACTATGATAGAGAATATCCAGAACCAATCAACAATCCATATCCAGGTTCGCCTTCAAAAATCGAGTGGAAAATTCCAACTCGGATCGATATAACCATCTCGAAATTCTGTGCTCGAATCTGGATCAAATCATTATGCGAATAGAATAACATACGTGCACCCTACGTATTTATCTTTATTGGTTATCAGCCAAATCAATTCCATTTCTATTCACATTCACTTTGATTTTCATTCACTTACTCTCAATTGCTTAAATCCATTCGGATTATCACCTTTATTCTTATCTCGATTGGGTAATTAACCATAAACAGTTTAAACTCTGTCCAGTTTAAATTTAGAAAATAGCTTGAAAAATTAAAAATAGATAAGTCGTTGGAAAATAATTACTAGTTTGTAAAATATTTGTAAAATAGTTAGGTAGTTGTAAAATAGTTGGAAAATAGTTGAAAAATAGTTAAAATAATTATAGAAATTTTAGATAATTGCAAAATAATAGTAAGATAGCAATTAGTTTTGTAAAATAGTTAAAATATATTAATTAGCTTATAAAACAGTTGGAAAATTGTTAAACAGTTTCAAAAATAATTGTAAAACAAATATAAGATAGTTTGTTTTTTTTAAAGAAAGGTTATATATATAATAAATATCTTGGAAAAATAGGTTTATATTAAAAACAATTTATATTAAAAATAGTCCAGAGTCAAAACTGCTCACTTCCATTCCAAATCAATTCTATTTAAATTCCACTTCCATATAAATTGACTTAACTCTCATTTAAATAACTTTAATTTCCATTGAAATTGATTCAACCCCAATTCAAATTGAATTAACCTCAATTTCTTTCCAAATTTAACTTTATCCAACCTTGATCTCAAATTCTACTAATTCAAATAAATTTTAATTGAACTAGTTCCAACTTCAATTCATTTCAATTCCAGTTTGATTTAATCCCATTTTCAAACTCCATTTCCAAATCAAGTTGAATTATTCTTGATTTCTTCCCAAATTAAATTCAAATTCCATTTGAATTTTAAAAAATTTCAACTTTAATTACAATTTCAAATTATTCAAATCAATTTGGACTAATTTCAAATTGAATCCACTTCAATTTCAAATTGTTTCAAATTCATCCAATTCAAATTTTCCATTTGAATTTTATACTTATATATCTTTAGTCACAAATTTCAATTAATTCAAATCAAATTCAATTTGAACTAATTTTCAAATTTTAAATTCCAAATTTAAATCATCTCGAATTATATATATTTGAGTTAATACTTCAAATGTTGATTTAATTCCTTTAAATCAATTTACCTTTTTATCCCAACAATGGATTACCATACTCCATATCTCATTCATTTAAACAAATCCAATTCATAACTTAAAGATTTTTAACAACAATAGGATGATATTATCTAATTTATTTTAAAACATCCATTCATTTTAAATTTCTAGATCTCAAATCCAATTTGAGATCACTCAAACTCTCAATTACAATCAACCATTTAACTTTCCAAGTTAAAACTTAATTTTATCTTGGAATTTCCAAATCAAGTTTATCATTCCAACTTATTTAACCTTTCCCAAGCTAAACTCAATTCACTTAATCCAGTCAACCTTACCCAGTTTGAACTTCCATTTCAAATTCTAAACTTCACATTAATAATTTTCCCATTTAAGTTCAAAAACTTAGCACTTTGGGTATCACATCTTATTCAAAATTAAAAACTCAACATTTAGAGTTTATCTCAAACCATCTTTAATATTTAAGTATATTCATACATATACATATTTACTTCTTGGCTCGCCAAGCCAAATTTTAAAATTTAAACCACCTTTGGTTCCAATTCAAACAAATTTTCTTTAAAATTTTCAAACATTTCTTTTTATTTTTTTAAAATAAGATCATATTCAAAGTAATTTGAACAATATTATTTCTTTTAACATTTTGAAACCAATTCAAATTTTTAAACTTAGAATTCAGGACTTCACAATTTGAAACCCATTTTTATTTATATCCTTTCACATTTACAAATTATTTTCTTTTTAAATGGTTACTTCCTTAAAACATTTTATTGTTTATTAAAAAAAACAATCATCCCATTATTAAACACAATATCCATTCTATTTTCTGGTTTGAAACCAATTCTAATTCATCTTATTCTGAAATACTTCTCCAATTCAAGATTTCAATTTTAGTTTGAATCTATTTCAAACTTGTCTTTAATTTAATTTCAATTTCAGTTTGGTTGTATTTCTATTACTTCTCAATTTAATTCAATAATCTAACAACCCATTCCTTTACTATTTGTTAGAAAGATATATTGCTTTATATATCAAATTATATTCTTATAAAATCAATTTAAAATCTTTATATAAGAAAATAACAAGTACGCTCTCTCATATATATCAACACTCAACTACCACTTACCCTATCCTTAATGAGTAATCCCACCAAAACCAAGGTTCTCGCTTAACCTTCAGCTCTGATACCAAATGTAACGACCCGAAAATTTCGATCCCGAAATTTGCAGATAGTTAGTGAAAAGAAGAAAGAGAAAGAAGAAAGAGTTAGAAGAAGAAAGAAAAGAAACACGCAATCTGTAACGATCCCAGATTTCAATTTTAATAAATTTTTATTTTTGAGTAAAAAAAAAATTGTTAAAATATTTAGTAATTTGTACAAACTGTTAGTAAAATTTTAATAATCGAATATTTGAAAATTAAAAAACAGTAGAATGAAGTTGTGTTGATGTTAAACAAATATTTCAAACAAATATAATTATAAGATAAATTATAAAAATAACAAACAATTAACATTATGTTATAAAATCAATGCACATTAATAAAACAAATAACAAGACACAATGTAAAATTATGAAACAAAGGAAATAAAATATAAACTATGGAAATAAATGTGTAGAAAAAAAATAATAAAAATAAATAAAGACAATATAATCAATAAGTATTCAAACAAATAAAATAAGAAACAAAGCAAAAGAATAAATTCAAACAAATACAAATATAAGATATATATAACTAAGCTTGCTAACAAATATAAAAGAGATCAGTAATAAATAGGCAGAGGAATAAAATGTTAGCACACAAGGACATATCATCAACCAAGATAATAACATCATTTTAGTAGACAAAATAAAGTATGCTGCCTATAGGATAGTTAAGCAAAGTGTACAAAATAATAAAATAACACAAGTGTGAACACTTAAATAAGAAAACAAAAGAAAGCTATCATTATCATCTTCAAACATGCTACAGCTGAGAATCAAAGGGAAATAAAATGCATGTACACTTAAAAACAAAACTAAAAAGAACAAGTACAACCAAAACATAACTAAAAAAATAAAATAAAAATAAAAGTAAAAATACAGTACAATAATATATCATGTAGCCTATGAGTCGAAATGCAAACAAATGGGAATATAGATGTGCAGGCCCAAAAGAACAAAGAAAATAATAATAAATACAAAACAAAGCAATGTCTGCAGCCACGAAGTATTACAAATAAACAAAGTATAAAATATCTACAACATAATAAAATACAGCACATCCTAGCATAGGCTGTAAATCAAACAGAACAGGCATGTAATGCCATCTTCTCAGCATGTATAAAGAAATTAAATACATTACACCTTAGCCATACTATTTTGCACAAACCATATCATCACTCTGTACATCCTTTTCTATATATATCAACTTACTTAACTTCAGTTCATTCAAAACATAACTAAGCAAAGCTAGAAAAGAAAAACAGAAGCAGGATATCAAAGCAAAGATTCAACTGAAAAAGAAATCAAACTTCAATCAGATCTAAAATCAAATGCAAAACAAGCTCTGTCAATTTTCTCTGGCAAAAACTGTGAGCAAATTTTGTCCACCTGGTTTGCATATACATATGAGAATATTTGAATGTTCTGAGAATAAGCATAGTTTAAATACTTTGAATGCTCTGTTCCAGGCTTTGATACATATGTATGTTCTGTGTTTTAAAACTCTGAACCCAAGTTTGCTTCAAGAGAAAAAAAAAACCAATCTATCTTGATCCATTAACTTTTTGAACTTGGGATTAAGACAAAAGTTGTTTGTTATAGCATATATTCAGTTTTAAAAATGTATACAAGTTAAAATAACTTGTCAATGTCTCTGGGAAACAAAAGAACTGAGCACAACCTCAATTTTGTTAAGATTCAAACCACTTAATTCACAAATTCAGATATGGGAATTGAATTCGCATACAAAAACATGATTTTTAAAGCTTAAATCATAATTTTTAATGTTAGGAGTCAAGAGCAGTTCGCATTTGTTTGAAATTCATTGACTCGGCAATTGCCGACGATCGGCTAGTTCGTGGAGCTCGGGGTTTTTTGTGGAGATGGAGGAGCCTATGGAGTTGCCAGGAAAAATAGTCGGGGATGCCAATGAGGGCAGTGGCGACAGCGGCGAACGATTTGTGTTTGTAAACCTAGTTTTGCCAAGGCTTTGAGGTTTGATTCGTTCGTCGTCCACAGTGCATCGAGTTGCACGAGACTGGGGGTGATGGAGGCTGGGGTGTAGATGAGGCGGTGGCCGGAGTTGCACGAACTCCGGTGGTTGAGGCGTCGAACATGAGACGTTGACAGGCTTCGAGTGGGAGTCCTGTGCTTGTTCCAGGTTTTAGCATTGAGCTCGATTTCGATTTTCGTGTGAAAGAGGGAGATTTGGTGGGTTGGAGTGTATAAATGGATGATCGTGGTCGTGTAGATGATCGTGGTGATGGTCAGAACGTCGCACGGCGACCGTGCAAGTGCACGGTGCATCTTCTTGTACCTGGTGGTGTTGTTTGGGTAGAAGCAGCGTTCCAGTGGGTTTTTACCCAAAGTGGTACTCGAGTAAATCGAGTAAGTGACTCGAAGCATTAGCAGGGGGGTCTCGGGTCGAATTCCTGTTTCAATTTTTAACCTGAAACCTGAAGCTGTTTTGGTTTGAAAAGTTTAAAACCCAAATTAAATTTTAAACCAAGATTTTTTAAAGCTTAGTTCAAATTTAAATATTAATATAAATTCAAGTTGAATGTAGAGTTTAGTTTGAACATAAATAAGTTTTAAATTTAAATTGTTTTAATAACTTAAAAACAATTCAAAATATATTAAAGAAATTTGAAATGAAGTTGAAATTTTAAATGAAAAATTTGAGCAAGTTGAAATTAAAAGTTTAAAACTAAATTTAAATTTGAATTAAAGATAATTTGAATCCTAGTCTGAAATCAAAGAAGTTTTAATATTTAAATTGTTTAAATTTGATTTGTGATGATAATTAAAACATTAGTTAGAAAAGGCTTTAAAATTGAATTAGTAAAGATAAATTGATCTGCACTCATTAAATTAGTTCTAGTGAATAATTGATAAATTTATTTAATCAAGAAATTAAGATTCGAGTTAAAATTAATTAAGATAAATAAATTTGTAAATAAGATTCATTGGTTTAATAAAGAGTTGTCTTTTAAAAAAAATGCTTGAGGTTATTTAATCAAGAAATTATGATTTATTAAGTTACAGTTTAGAACTTAATTAATTAAATAATCAGTGATTAAACATATGATTTTAAAGGTTAATTAAATGATAATTAACAATAGTTAAATTGAGTTAATTACTTAAGAATAGTAATTAAATAATTATGAATAGTTAATGAGGATCATTTACTTGAAATTTATTTTGATAATAAAAGTGAGAAGAATTATTCATAGAAATTTAATCTGATTTAAATTAATCAGATAATTAAATTAATCCTATTTAAGCATGCTTGGATTATATTGGATGGTAAAATGTTTGATATCCCTGTTATATGATGCTTTATGATTATCCTGATTTGTGTTGTGATCTATGATGAAATTTATTATCTGTGATATATATATATATGTCTGCGAATCTATGTATGAAAGATAAGCGTTATAAATTTATATCGCTTATCGAATATATTGTTGTATTTGATCTGTGATGATTGAATGATGTTGCACTATTGTGTTAAACCCTTGACCACACTTATACACACACAATTATGGATTTCATGAGGAAATCGATTAAGTCGCAGATTTTTGAAATAGTTTAAAATTTGAATTTTTAAATTCAAATGTTTTGGAAATGGAATCGGAATAAATGTGAAAAGCTTTTAGAATGAAATTTCAAAATAAAATTTATTATTTTTAAATTACTTGATTTAGTTTTGGAATTTAAATAATTTGATTTAAATTTGAATTCAAAAGTAGAAATTAAATTCTATAATTTGAAACTAAGGATTAATGATATTATACTAGTCATTATGAGTTAAATCATTTTTAAAGTATTATTTTTGGGAATTTGAATTTAACCCAGGGATTTCAACTCGTATAAATGAATCAGATTTCCAAAATGAAAACTGTTGTTTTCAAATGATAAACACTTTTAGATAAGAACTGAGATTCCAGTTAATTAGGGGAATTTCAAGATTGAATAGAGAAATGATTTTCCTAAGTTATGAATGAATTCTTTTTGAAAGCTATGAATTAAATCTGTTTATTTTTAACAGATTTAAATTGATGTTTTGTTTAAATCAAATAGAAATGAGATTGTTTTGAAAGCTATAAGTTAAATCTTTGATTTAAAAGATTTAACGAGTTAATCAAATTGAAATGAAAAATTGATTTGGAAAATCTGTGAATGAATCTTTTGTTTAAAAGATTAAAATGTGAAAATTGTTTAAACCGTTAAAGGTTGTGAAAATGAATCTTTTTGTTAAAGATTGAAAATGGTAATTTGTTAAGCCATTTGAAGAAAAGTTTTGGGTAATAAGTTGTGACTTAATTGAAATCCCATATCCATATGTTTTAAAAATATTTTCGCTCACTATTCGGTTTAGCCGGGAGAGGACCTTTGTGTCATATATCCCATTCCGAATATGTGATACGTCGTTATGGATAGCATTTGAAGACCGATGATGAAGACCGCGTATTTGCGAAAGCGATAGGATGACCTATCGATTGTTTCTGCACTGAGTCGCGCCGGTATAGAAACTCCCTAAGTGATGGGAAATCCGATCGGGATTGTGAATATCCGGATTGCAAGGACTTCTTTGTAAGTGCCTTCGGTTCTGTTCGATCCCAGAATAGACTTGTATGGATTGTATGTCTGACAATACAATTGAGATATAAAGCTGATTTCTTTCACATATATTTCTGTTGGTGGCGAAGAATTTATTCTTTTAGCTTAACACCCTTCTCTGAGACGTACGAGCTCAGAGGTTATGTAGTTGAATGTTATCAGCGATATATTCCCAATTTGGTAATGTGACATGCTGAGTGTTGCTGTGAAATGATCATTGTGTTGATTATTTATGATAGGATCATTTGTTTGATCGTCTATCCTGGTGATCATTTCTATGATCATTTGTTGACCCAAAGCATGGCTTTTGTATAAAGTATATTTTTGTGGACGAGACTTCGTCGAGCCTCACACCCCGGAAATGGTCAAAACAGGAAAGATGCGGCAAGGTTATGAGGGGTAGCTCCCTTTAGGGTATGTGCATTTCCTTCTGGATAGAGGTGGTATCATGGTATGGAGCCCAGATATTTAACCTATGTGGTTACTGCGAATTTATTACTTTGTGGTTGTTGGTTATCGGGATCCCGTGAGAAAGGTCGTTTACGATCGGGGAATGGAGTGCTCGTGTCAGTAGTTACCCAGTTAGGGGTAACCCGGCCTTGTGTTGGTAGAGTTCTGGTTTGGTTCTCGGGGATGTCCATCCAGAGGCATTCTCATGTGGCAATGGGAAGTTCCTTGGCCTGATCATTCGTTGGAAATCCAAAGAAACAATACGAACCTTGTACAGTATTAGTTGTATAACCTGCCATGGGATGTGGCGGTAACCTGCTATTGAACATGGTTAGCTATAGTAGGCATACGATAATGGTCGTATGTTGGTTAAGATTTATATTCTACTTTCGAAATGAATTTTTCCTACACTATGCACTAGTAATAATGTCAAATGTTTCTTTTAATGCGTATTAAGCATCTTTGACTATCATAAGGAGAAATCTCCTCCGATTCTGCGTTTGCATTGTGTGTGTGTGCGGGAGGCCTTATGGTAGTCTCATTTTTAAAAGCATTGCGAATTGACTTCGAAAATCTTTTGTTGAATGTTTTAAGAGATAAACTGTTTTTGTTGCTCACACCAGTCCAACGACTGATCCGGAGTTTATTGTTTCGTTCCTAAACTCTGGGTGCTCATTATTTCCTACACGAGCAGTCTAGAGTTGGGTTTTTCAGATAGTCAGGTTTAGTTGATTATCTGGAGTTAGTTCAGTCTGTGGATCGCACCAGTCTTGCTTATGCTAGGTGAATTGTTATTGGGGGTTCGAGATATTGCTGGATTAGTTCTTGGTAATGGAGTTGCAGTTATTTCTGGAGTTCTTCCTTGAAGACTATCTCAGAGTTATTGTTCGGCTGCTAGATGTTATCATCTATTTTCTTTTCCGCTGCTATTTTGTTGTATCATATCTCTGATGTATATTGATATCTATTGGATCATCTGTTGTAGCAGATATTGTATCAAAGCTGTATATCAATGTATTATTCTTTTATTCCGCTGTGTTGTTTACTTAATGATTGTTATAAGCTCCGGCGAATCGGATTTGAACGGTCGAATCTATGGCATTCGAATACGATTTGAAGTATGGATGTCGATTTTTGAGCGGGCAAAATTCGAGTCGTTACATTTGGTATCAGAGCTAAGGTTAAACTTTAGCTCAGGAGTGTAACACATTAAGTAACTCATTAGAGATAGGGTGAAGTAAACCTTAGAATGAGTAATCCTTAAGATATCCATTTGAATGCCTCAGTAAATTCTCTTACTATCCGCTGATAGTAAGTATGAGTGCAAGAAGAGAACGAGATAGAGGACAGGGAAATACGACTATAAATGGTCGATACTCTGTAACAATAGTGGAAACAACTTTCTTATCAATTTTCTTTGATTCGTTTTCAAATTCTTTTGAATTGTATTGATAAAACGATTTTGGTTGAGAACAAATTTTGAATTTCTGTTATAACTTCTTGGGTAGAATAAAATATGAAATATAAACTTTGATGTATTTCTCAACATATAAAACTCTAAACTTAAGATCTTAATATTTGGCTTTTGATTTTAATTGTAGAGAACAAATAGCGTTAGCCGAGGAGGAAAGGTCAGGAGAGTGGGTGATTATGCTTCATCCAGTAGGGTACGAGATGATGAAGGTGAGTCATCAGTTCATAGGGAATTCCCAGTGGAGCCCATAGTGCTGCCCCAACCACCAGTAGAAGAAGAAGAAGAAGTTGAGGAGGAATTCGAAGAAGAGTTCGAGGAAGAATTCGAAGAAGAAGAGTTCGAGGAAGAATTCGAAGAAGAAGTTGAGGAGGAATTCGAGGAAGAGGTTAAGGCGGAAGAAGAACCTGACGTGGAGGATGAGTCCGAAGGTGACGAAGCAATTCATTGGGATTTGGATAATGCCGTGGATGATGATGATCCCATTGAGGATGAGGAGTTAAATGGTGGGTATCTTATTCTGGAAGAATCTGATCCGGAGGAGATTTTTGAGACAGACAATGAGGTTGAAGTGATGGACCTGTCAGGGCCAGAGAGGGAGGGTTCTGAGAGTGAGGATTGGTAGTTGGTCGGTTTGACTTATTTTGGGGTATTCATATAGGTATTTTGGACTTGAGATCGTAGTAAAGGTTGGATGTTAGTGGGCTATGTATGACTATAACTCATGTACTAATATTTTGAGTAGTGTTTAATATAAAATATATTATGAATGGCCTGAAAATATCCATGTGTTACTAGTATAATTTGAATTACCGTTAGTCTATTTTGTGTGTGTATAATTCGAGAGACGAGCTGTACAATTTCGAGGACGAAATTCTTTTAAGGGGGGAAGTTTGTAACGATCCCAGATTTCAATTTTAATAAATTTCTATTTTTGAGTAAAAAAAAAAATTGTTAAAATATTTAGTAATTTGTACAAACTGTTAGTAAAATTTTAATAATCGAATATTTGAAAATTATAAAACAGTAGAATGAAGTTGTGTTGATGTTAAACAAATATTTCAAACAAATATAATTATAAGATAAATTATAAAAATAACAAACAATTAACATTATGTTATAAAATCAATGCACATTAATAAAACAAATAACAAGACACAATGTAAAATTATGAAACCAAGGAAATAAAATATAAACTATGGAAATAAATGTGTAGAAAAAAATAAAATAAATAAATAAAGACAATATAATCAATAAGTATTCAAACAAATAAAGTAAGAAACAAAGCAAAAGAATAAATTCAAACAAATACAAATATAAGTTACATATAACTAAGCTTGCTAACAAATATAAAAGAGATCAGTAATAAATAGGCAGAGGAATAAAATGTTAGCACACAAGGACATATCATCAACCAAGATAATAACTTCATTTTAGTAGACAAAATAAAGTATGCTGCCTATAGGATAGTTAAGCAAAGTATACAAAATAATAAAATAACACAAGTGTGAACACTTAAATAAGAAAACAAAAGAAAGCTATCATTATCATCTTCAAACATGCTACAGCTGAGAATCAAAGGGAAATAAAATGCATGTACACTTAAAAACAAAACTAAAAAGAATAAGTACAACCAAAACATAACTAAAAAAATAAAATAAAAATAAAAGTAAAAATACAGTACAATAATATATCATGTAGCCTATGAGTCGAAATGCAAACAAATGGGAATATAGATGTGCAGGCCAAAAAGAACAAAGAAAATAATAATAAATACAAAACAAAGCAATGTCTGCAGCCACCAAGTATTACAAATAAACAAAGTATAAAATATCTACAACATAATAAAATACAGCACATCCTAGCATAGGCTGTAAATCAAACAGAACAGGCATGTAATGCCATCTTCTCAGCATGTATAAAGAAATTAAATACATTACACTTCAGCCATACTATTTTGTACAAACCATATCATCACTCTGTACATCCTTTTCTATATATATCAACTTACTTAACTTCAGTTCATTCAAAACATAACTAAGCAAAGCTAGAAAAGAAAAACAAAAGCAGGATATCAAAGCAAAGATTCAACTGAAAAAGAAATCAAACTTCAGTCAGATCTAAAATCAAATGCAAAACAAGCTCTGTCAATTTTCTCTGGCAAAAACCGTGAGCAAATTTTGTCCACCTGGTTTGCATATACATATGAGAATATTTGAATGCTCTGAGAATAAGCATAGTTTAAATACTTTGAATGCTCTGTTCCAGGCTTTGATACATATGTATGTTCTGTGTTTTAAAACTCTGAACCCAAGTTTGCTTCAAGAGAGAAAAAATAAAACCAATCTATCTTGATCCATTAACTTTTTGAACTTGGGATTAAGACAAAAGTTGTTTGTTATAGCATATATTCAGTTTTAAAAATGTATACAAGTTAAAATAACTTGTCAATGTCTCTGGGAAACAAAAGAATTGAGCACAACCTCAATTTTGTTAAGATTCAAACCACTTAATTCACAAATTCAGATATGGGAATTGAGTTCGCATACAAAAACATGATTTTTAAAGCTTAAATCATAATTTTTAATGTTAGGAGTCAAGAACAGTTCGCATTTGTTTGAAATTCATTGACTCGGCAATTGCCGACGATCGGCTAGTTCGTGGAGCTCGGGGTTTTTTGTGGAGATGGAGGAGCCTATGGAGTTGCCAGGAAAAATAGTCGGGGATGCCAACGAGGGCAGTGGCGACAGCGGCGAACGATTTGTGTTTGTAAACCTAGTTTTGCCAAGGCTTTGAGGTTTGATTCGTTCGTCGTCCACAGTGCATCGAGTTGCACGAGACTGGGGGTGATGGAGGCTGGGGTGTAGATGAGGCGGTGGCCGGAGTTGCACGAACTCCGGTGGTTGAGGCGTCGAACATGAGACGTTGACAGGCTTCGAGTGGGAGTCCTGTGCTTGTTCCAGGTTTTAGCATTGAGCTCGATTTCGATTTTCGTGTGAAAGAGGGAGATTTGGTGGGTTGGAGTGTATGAATGGATGATCGTGGTCATGTAGATGATCGTGGTGATGGTCAGAACGTCGCACGGCGACCGTGCAAGTGCACGGTGCATCTTCTTGTACCTGGTGGTGTTGTTTGGGTAGAAGCAGCGTTCCAGTGGGTTTTTACCCGAGGTGGTACTCGAGTAAATCGAGTAAGTGACTCGAAGCATTAGCAGGGGGGTCTCGGGTCGAATTCCTGTTTCAATTTTTAACCTGAAACCTGAAGCTGTTTTGGTTTGAAAAGTTTAAAACCCAAATTAAATTTTAAACCAAGATTTTTTAAAGCTTAGTTCAAATTTAAATATTAATATAAATTCAAGTTGAATGTAGAGTTTAGTTTGAACATAAATAAGTTTTAAATTTAAATTGTTTTAATAACTTAAAAACAATTCAAAATATATTAAAGAAATTTGAAATGAAGTTGAAATTTTAAATGAAAAATTTAAGCAAGTTGAAATTAAAAGTTTAAAACTAAATTTAAATTTGAATTAAAGATAATTTGAATCCTAGTCTGAAATCAAGGAAGTTTTAATATTTAAATTGTTTAAATTTGATTTGTGATGATAATTAAAACATTAGTTAGAAAAGGCTTTAAAATTGAATTAGTAAAGATAAATTGATCTGCACTCATTAAATTAGTTCAAGTGAATAATTGATAAATTTATTTAATCAAGAAATTAAGATTCGAGTTAAAATTAATTAAGATAAATAAATTTGTAAATAAGATTCATTGGTTTAATAAAGAGTTGTCTTTTAAAAAAAATGCTTGAGGTTATTTAATCAAGAAATTAAGATTTATTAAGTTACAGTTTAGAACTTAATTAATTAAATAATCAGTGATTAAACATATGATTTTAAAGGTTAATTAAATGATAATTAACAATAGTTAAATTGAGTTAATTACTTAAGAATAGTAATTAAATAATTATGAATAGTTAATGAGGATCATTTACTTAAAATTTATTTTGATAATAAAAGTGAGAAGAATTATTCATAGAAATTTAATCTGATTTAAATTAATCAGATAATTAAATTAATCCTATTTAAGCATGCTTGGATTATATTGGATGGTAAACTGTTTGATATCCCTGTTATATGATGCTTTATGATTATCCTGATTTGTGTTGTGATCTATGATGAAATTTATTATCTGTGATATATATATATATATATATGTATATGTCTGCGAATCTGTGTATGAAAGATAAGCGTTATAAATTTATATCGCTTATCGAATATATTGTTGTATTTGATCTGTGATGATTGAATGATGTTGCACTATTGTGTTAAACCCTTGACCACACTTATACACACACAATTATGGATTTCACGAGGAAATCGATTAAGTCGCAGATTTTTGAAATAGTTTAAAATTTGAATTTTTAAATTCATATGTTTTGGAAATGGAATCGGAATAAATGTGAAAAGCTTTTAGAATGAAATTTCAGAATAAAATTTATTATTTTTAAATTACTTGATTTAGTTTTGGAATTTAAATAATTTGATTTAAATTTGAATTCAAAAGTAGAAATTAAATTCTATAATTTGAAACTAAGGATTAATGATATTATACTAGTCATTATGAGTTAAATCATTTTTAAAGTATTATTTTTGGGAATTTGAATTTAACCCAGGGATTTCAACTCGTATAAATGAATCAGATTTCCAAAATGAAAACTGTTGTTTTCAAATGATAAACACTTTTAGATAAGAACTGAGATTCCAATTAATTAGGGGAATTTCAAGATTGAATAGAGAAATGATTTTCCTAAGTTATGAATGAATTCTTTTTGAAAGCTATGAATTAAATCTGTTTATTTTTAACAGATTTAAATTGATGTTTTGTTTAAATCAAATAGAAATGAGATTGTTTTGAAAGCTATAAGTTAAATCTTTGATTTAAAAGATTTAACGAGTTAATCAAATTGAAATGAAAAATTGATTTGGAAAATCTGTGAATGAATCTTTTGTTTAAAAGATTAAAATGTGAAAATTGTTTAAACCGTTAAAGGTTGTGAAAATGAATCTTTTTGTTAAAGATTGAAAATGGTAATTTGTTAAGCCATTTGAAGAAAAGTTTTGGGTAATAAGTTGTGACTTAATTGAAATCCCATATCCATATGTTTTAAAAATATTTTCGCTCACTATTCGGTTTAGCCGGGAGAGGACCTTTGTGTCATATATCCCATTCCGAATATGTGATACGTCGTTATGGATAGCTTTTGAAGACCGGTGATGAAGACCGGGTATTTGCGAAAGCGATAGGATGACCTATCGTGTAACGGTTTGGATTTTCGTTCTTCGATAATCCGACATCGACACTCACTTTATCGACTGCCGAGAAATCGAAGGCCGAAAACTCGGAATGTTATGGGTTTTAAAAAAAGAATTTAAGAAAAAGAAAGAGATAGAAGAAGAGAGAAGATAGAAAATAGAGAGGAAAGAAGATAGACGATTTTTAGAAAACAGAGAATTTTGGAAAATAGAAGATAGAAGCATTTTAAAAATAGAACGGACAGAAAGGAAACAAAAAAGAACTACATCAGAATCTCACAATTCGCAGCGGAACAACATATAATAATAAATGAATAATCTTTAAACAAAGAACTATGTCAGTTATTACATTTCATTTCATTACATCACATCATATCATCAAGTGTACAACAACATACAACAATAAATAGTGCAGCGGAAAAAAAAATACTATATAAACTAGTAATACGCCATGCCATCCAGCTTGCCTCCAGCAACTCCAGAATATCCAGAATATCCTGATAAACCTAACTCTTAACTGCCCGTGTGGAAATTGGTGGGCACCCAGAGTTTAGGAAGGAAAACAATAAACTCCAAGTCAGTCATGTGACTGGTGTGAGAACTCAAAACAGTTTATTTACTTTAGAATCAAAATAGAGGAATATTTTTAAATTCAATTCGCAATGCTTTTAAAAATGAGACTACCATAAGGCCTACCGCACACACACACAATGCAAACGCAGAATCGGAGGAGATTTCTCCTTATGATAGTCAAAGATGCTTGATACGCATTTAAAATAACATTTGATATTATTATTAGTGTATAGTGTAGGAAAAATATTTCGGAAGTAGAATATAAATCTTAGCCAACATAGACATTTCGAACTATGCCTACTATAGCTACCATCCAAACAGTGGTGACCACCATAAGTGAATGGCAGGTTCTACAACTAATACCGTACAAGTTTCGTATTGGGAATTGGATTTCCAACAAATGGTCAGGCCAAGGAACTTCCCATTGCCACTGAGAATGCCTCTGGAAAGACATCCCCGAGAACCAAACCGGATCTCTGCCAACACAAGGCCGGGTTACCCCTAACTGGGTAACTACTGACACGAGTACGCCATTCCCCGGTCCTTTAGGACCTTTTCAACCGAGCGCTCGATATCCAATTCACACAATCATAAAGTGTTTTCAACATGAGTAAGTATCTGGGCTCCATACCATGATACCACCCCTTTCCAGAAGGAAATGCACATACCCTAAGGGGAGCTACAGCAACCCCTAATAACCTTGCCGCATCTTTCCTGTTTTGACCATTTCCGGGATGTGAGGCTCGACGAAGTCACGTCCACAAAAACATACTTTATATAAAAGCCATGCTTTGGGTCAACAAATGATCAACACAATGATCACTAAGATAGACGATCAAATAAATGATCCTATCACAATAATCAACACAATGATCATTTCAGCATCACTCAGCATGTCACATTACCAAAATGAGATATATCGCTGATAACTTCAACTATATAACCTTTGAGCTCGTACGTCTCAAAGAAGGGTGTTAAGCAAAGAATAAATTCTCCGCCACCAACAGAAATATATTTGAAAGAAATCGGCTTTATATCTCAACTTGTAATGTCAGACATACAATCCATACAAGTCTGTTCCGGGATCGAACAAAACCGAAGGCACTTACAAAGAAGTCCTTGCAATCCGGATATTCACAATCCTGATCGGATTCACCATCACATATGGAGTTTCTATACCGGCGCGACTCGGTGCAGAAACAATTGATAGGTCATCCTATCGCTCTTGCAAATATCCGGTCTTCAACACCGATCTTCAAATGCAATTCACAACGACGTATCACATATTCGGAATGGGTTATACGACCCCATGGTCCTTTCCCGGTTAACCCGAATAGTGAGCGCTTATTCAAAAATAAGTGTGCATTCAAATTCAATCAATTCACATCAAATACCCATTCAAAGGGAAATACTGATAGTCGGTTATTGAACTATCACTGGATATGCACACATCACCAGATTCCAAATAATTTTCCAAATTATTTATTTTCCAAAATATCTTTACTAGATATATAATTTCAATACGTCAAAAATAAATCAATATTTATTTTTAACCAATTTCACTTTTCACATATAAATTCCGTAATGAATTTATATTTCAAAATATTCGTGCATATACGATTTCAATAATTCATTTCAATTTATCTTCAAAAAGATAAATTCAATATATTCACTTTATATTGGAAAACAATTCCATACTTATTAAAAATAAGTAATTCACAAATCTTTTTATTTTCAACACTTAGAAAATATTCAATATACTTAAATCGAATTAAGTATATATTTCATTCTTTAAGGAAATCATTTACTTAAACGTATTTATTTGGGCCAAAACGAATGTTGCGTAAAACACCGTTACGACAACCCAAAATCACTAGTATAGGGATTCGAAATTAAAATAGATATATAAATTCCAATACTATACAAAAACATTTTCTTTCGGAAATCATTTACTATAACAACAGTGTTATAGTCCACCATTTCCTTTTATTCCTCGAAAACGTCTATTTCAACAATAAATGTTGAAATCTATGGTTTCGAATCTCAACATCTTTTAAAACATCGTTAGATCGTTTTAATTCTGTTTAAAACACCAAATCTAAAACAATTTCTTTAACGTGTTATTCACTATTCAAAAACGTGAATAAACTTCGTTAACAAATTTCATCCTTTTATTCATTTTAATTCAAAGGATTATTCACTATTCAAAAATGTGAATATAACTCCATTAATAGGTTATAACAATTAACTTATCAAAATAAGTTGTTTGCGAATTTATAAAACAACGTTTATAAATTCCATATCTATTTATTTATAAAAACTTCCTTTTTATAAATTCCTTTATTAACCTATTCCAGTTTATAACTAAATTATAAACTAAACGTTCACATTATAAGTTAATTACTTATAAAACGATTATTTACAAAATCGTTCTTTTAAAGATTTTCCAATTTATAAATCTTTAATTTTATAAGATTCATTTATTTAACCAATCCATTCTCCGAATAATTTCACCAAATTTATAAATCTTACTGTTTATAAATTTTATTTATAACTTCACAATTTATAATTCTATAAATTTCATTCATTTATGAAATTCATTTTCACTTCATTCAAACACTTATAAAAACTCGTTTTATAATGTCTAAATCTCAATTTATAAATATCCATTTATAACTCTCTTAATATAAATCAATTTATATTATTCTTTAAAACGTCTTTAAATTCCTTTAAAATTTCACCACTTCGATTTATAAAATAATCAAATTTTATAAATCCTATATTTAAACTTTTATAATATATTCAAAAATCCAATCTAAACTATCTTATAAAATCTTTAGTTCATATTTCTCAAAAATCAGCTTTTAACTGTATTTCTCAAAAATTATAATTTTTATAACTTTAAAAATTATAACGTTCATTTCTTTAAAATAGATCAATTCCAAAAATATAGTATATTCTCAAAAATTACTTTAAAATCATTTTAAAATCCCAAAATCTGGGTCCAATGATGCTACACACCAAATAGTCAATCACGACTAACAACGATATCATATATCGATATGATAATCAATCAAATATCTAAATATCTGAAATAAAATAAATACTGTTGAGGAATCCAGTTGGATCCCTCCAACCTGTTTTCCTGCATCCAAAAACATTAGCACAATACCAATTTCGCTCCAGTACGAAATTATCGCGGTATATGTTCTTAATCAATATTATCCGCTTAATAACGGCGTAATAGGGTCTCATCCGCTAAACAAAAATGCGGGAAATCAACAACTGCAATATATACATATGCCAATATATATATATTGATATTATATATAATACCAATTTCACTGTTTATGAAATATTCGCGGTATATGTTTATAATAAATAACATCCGCTTACTAACGGCGCATAATGTCTATTTTAACAATCAATAATTTACAGTCATCATTCAAACATGCATTCAAATATTTTAAATCTAACTATTTAAAATAAAATCGAAATCTATTCGATTGAGTGAGAAATTCTCACCTTGGTTTTAATTTCCGTTTTAGCGATTTATTTCGAATAAAATTAAACGCGCGTTTAATTTTACCCGAAATTCTCACTAACTCCAAAAATTCCCAATCCAGTTCCATCGCGAAGAGCTCGTCAAAACGTTTCCAACGCAACTGAGTTTGCATTTTTTCGACCTCGTATGAAAAAGTTATCAACTTTTAAAATTACACGAATTTAAATATAAACTAATTTACAAATTATTTTATTATTTTCACCCCAATCACATCTAGACCGTACGTTCCAGGCCCTAGCAATCTTGGCCGCTTCCTTTGTCTTCCATCCTTCACGCGAATGCTCCAGTATCCTCGAACGCAAGAGAACCCATCACAAACTAACTAGGGTTCGATTCCGAGCCAAAAGCAATGATCTTGAACATGATCAGGTAGCTCCGTGACGTGCGCCTCCATGAACACCACCCACGCCCCCAACCGCCTGAAGCTCGGCCCCCCTAGCACGTGAAAACGCGTGCGCAAATGACCACGAATGCGGCCAAAATTGAGCCCATCCAGACCTCCATCGTTGATCATCACCGTTGGATATGAAGCTCTCACTACACTCTACAATTTCTTAGTTTAAACTATCCGAATCGATGCATGGATTTTGAGAAATTGGAGGGGGAAGAACAGATATTTTCGGCCATTGAATCTTGAAACTGGCGGCCACGAACTTAGGCTAGGGTTTTAATTTTTTTTTATTTATTTTGTGATTTTAGGTCTATTTATAGAGAAATTTTCGAACACTATTCATCCGAAAACTCCGAACTCCGATTTAGACGCCGTAACCAGCGTACCTAGGGTTTATCCCGCATTCCGGACACAATGGAACAGGTTTCGGAAGCTAATTCGGAAGTATGTGCGAGTTATGGCTGAAAACGCTCAATTTGAATTAAACCGATTTAAGTCGATTTCTAGGCGTTTTAATTTGTACCGGACAAACGGTAAATCCAATTGACTTGAAATTTGAAACCTTACAATAATATCACATTACGGATCCGATGAAACTGGTTTCGTCGAATTCCGAGACTTTTTGAAAAATGGCTATTTTGACTCGCCAAATTTAAATTAAAAATAATTCGATGCGTTTCGAGCTGCCACGATCAAACGATAACTCCGATTGACACGAAAATTGAAATCCGGTAATAACTAACTATTACGGATCCAATGAAACTGGTTTCGTTCAATTCTGAGACTGTTCAAAAATTGACTATTTTACAGTCGATTATTAAATATTAAAATATTCAATTTTCACAAGTAAACTTTTAATTCGATTTTAAAAGTTCTAAAATATCATTCTAACTTCCATATGATAAAATAAAATTTTCCAAATTATTTTAAATCATTTTTAACTCAATTTTTAATTATTTCCATAATTTCACATGTTAATTTATCGATTTAATTATCCAATTAAATCCAATAATTCAAATTAAAATTTATTTGACTTATAAATTCACTTATAAATATTTAAAATTAATTAAATATTCAAATTTTAATTAATAAAAATTCTGGGTCGTTACAATCTTTCCCCCTTAAAAGAATTTCGTCCTCGAAATTATAAGTAAGAAAGGTTACAGAATTTATTAATTTTTCCAAAATTTATAGTTAAACTTTTTAGAATAACTTTACTAAGTTTTCAAATCATACTTAGTTATCTTTTCAAAAACAACTACTATTGTTTAACTTTCAACTTCAAAATCAAAGTTAAAGTTTTCAAAATTTTCCCAATTTTCTCAAAAATTTTCTAACGCCTTAAATTTCCGGAAAAATTCGCCATAGTCTCCTTTGCGCGGCTCGATCCGAAAAAAAAAATGACAGTATATATATCACAAATATACATCTCATCAAGTAATGAGGCATCCCGCAGGGAAAAAAGTGTAAAAGTGCGATATTTAATCCGAGATATGTACCTTATACTTTATTAGCAAGCATATACGGCTAATATAGCGCTAAAGCGAACTCCAAATGCGAAGCACACGCGATCCGCACCTACTAAACTCAACAAACAACATGAGAACATGCACATATGCAAATAATATCGATATACAACATATAGTAACATATCAACTATATATATCACATAGCAAATGCAACAATAGCAATATATATTCAACCATCATCCAATTACCATTCAACAAATTCATAACCAATATATTCATTCATATTTTCATTCATATACAATGAATTGGTTTTCACTTTAAATCACATTTGATTTGTTTACATTGGATTTACTAACATTCATTCTCAATTCTAATTAGTTTCAATTTGTTAACATTCACTAATTAAATCCCATTCACATTCAATTCTATTCAAATTTATTTACTTCAAATTTGAATTCAATTTCATAGTTTTCAATTTCATTAACTCTTAATGAATTATATACAATCAACTAGCAATCATATAACAACCAATGTATATCAATTACAACCAAATTTCTTTGCTTCACTTACATTCATTTTGGTTTAATATCTTTACTTTCCAATTGGTTTTATTAAATTGATTTTTTATTCAATTATTCAACTTTCAATAACATTAGGTTTCAATGAATTAACACTTTCATTAATTATTCCTTATCAACTTAAATTACATTCAATTGTTTTAACATTCAATCCATTCATTCAATTCAATTACAAAGTTGAATTCTATTACATAACTCAAGTTCATATTCATTTAATCCACTTGATTATTTACTTCGATACCAAAATCAACTTAATTCAATATCTCTTAAGTTATATTCATATAGTTTCACTTTTTAGATATATAAGTTTATTTCACAATTGTAAACACTTTAGTTATAATTTGATTCTTATAATTCTTTTACTTATACAATTGTTCTTTAATTTAGATTATTCAAACAACCTAACAATCACTTATATACACTTTAATAATTCTTGAAAAATTATTTCTTCATATATAAAAATATAATCGAGGCAAAATTATTTCATTTACCAAATTTTAAAATCAATATTATGTCGATTTATCTTGTTTAAGAGTTTAGAAACCCCTATCTACGATAGTTAGCTAGACTAGATCGATGGGAATCTATAAACAATCAACCGATAAGTTAACACAATATAAAACAATTTCATATTCACTAACAAATACGCTCTCATAGCTATTATTACACTCAAACTCATTCTAGAGTACTGTTGACTCTATCTCTAACGAGTAATACCCTACAGAACCATGGTTGTCGCTTAACCATCAGAGCTCTGATACCAAATGTAACGCTTCGGATTTTCGTTCTTCGATAATCCGACATCGACACTCACTTTATCGACTGCCGAGAAATCGAAGGCCGAAAACTCGGAATGTTATGGGTTTTAAAAAAAGAATTTAAGAAAAAGAAAGAGATAGAAGAAGAGAGAAGATAGAAAATAGAGAGGAAAGAAGATAGACGATTTTTAGAAAACAGAGAATTTTGGAAAATAGAAGATAGAAGCATTTTAAAAATAGAACGGACAGAAAGGAAACAAAAAAGAACTACATCAGAATCTCACAATTCGCAGCGGAACAACATATAATAATAAATGAATAATCTTTAAACAAAGAACTATGTCAGTTATTACATTTCATTTCATTACATCACATCATATCATCGGAGTGTACAACAACATACAACAATAAATAGTGCAGCGGAAAAAAAAAATACTATATAAACTAGTAATACGCCATGCCATCCAGCTTGCCTCCAGCAACTCCAGAATATCCAGAATATCCTGATAAACCTAACTCTTAACTGCCCGTGTGGAAATTGGTGGGCACCCAGAGTTTAGGAAGGAAAACAATAAACTCCAAGTCAGTCATGTGACTGGTGTGAGAACTCAAAACAGTTTATTTACTTTAGAATCAAAATAGAGGAATATTTTTAAATTCAATTCGCAATGCTTTTAAAAATGAGACTACCATAAGGCCTCCCGCACACACACACAATGCAAACGCAGAATCGGAGGAGATTTCTCCTTATGATAGTCAAAGATGCTTGATACGCATTTAAAATAACATTTGATATTATTATTAGTGTATAGTGTAGGAAAAATATTTCGGAAGTAGAATATAAATCTTAGCCAACATAGACATTTCGAACTATGCCTACTATAGCTACCATCCAAACAGTGGTGACCACCATAAGTGAATGGCAGGTTCTACAACTAATACCGTACAAGTTTCGTATTGGGAATTGGATTTCCAACAAATGGTCAGGCCAAGGAACTTCCCATTGCCACTGAGAATGCCTCTGGAAAGACATCCCCGAGAACCAAACCGGATCTCTGCCAACACAAGGCCGGGTTACCCCTAACTGGGTAACTACTGACACGAGTACGCCATTCCCCGGTCCTTTAGGACCTTTTCAACCGAGCGCTCGATATCCAATTCACACAATCATAAAGTGTTTTCAACATGAGTAAGTATCTGGGCTCCATACCATGATACCACCCCTTTCCAGAAGGAAATGCACATACCCTAAGGGGAGCTACAGCAACCCCTAATAACCTTGCCGCATCTTTCCTGTTTTGACCATTTCCGGGATGTGAGGCTCGACGAAGTCACGTCCACAAAAACATACTTTATATAAAAGCCATGCTTTGGGTCAACAAATGATCAACACAATGATCACTAAGATAGACGATCAAATAAATGATCCTATCACAATAATCAACACAATGATCATTTCAGCATCACTCAGCATGTCACATTACCAAAATGAGATATATCGCTGATAACTTCAACTATATAACCTTTGAGCTCGTACGTCTCAAAGAAGGGTGTTAAGCAAAGAATAAATTCTCCGCCACCAACAGAAATATATTTGAAAGAAATCGGCTTTATATCTCAACTTGTAATGTCAGACATACAATCCATACAAGTCTGTTCCGGGATCGAACAAAACCGAAGGCACTTACAAAGAAGTCCTTGCAATCCGGATATTCACAATCCTGATCGGATTCACCATCACATATGGAGTTTCTATACCGGCGCGACTCGGTGCAGAAACAATCGATAGGTCATCCTATCGCTCTTGCAAATATCCGGTCTTCAACACCGATCTTCAAATGCAATTCACAACGACGTATCACATATTCGGAATGGGTTATACGACCCCATGGTCCTTTCCCGGTTAACCCGAATAGTGAGCGCTTATTCAAAAATAAGTGTGCATTCAAATTCAATCAATTCACATCAAATACCCATTCAAAGGGAAATACTGATAGTCGGTTATTGAACTATCACTGGATATGCACACATCACCAGATTCCAAATAATTTTCCAAATTATTTATTTTCCAAAATATCTTTACTAGATATATAATTTCAATACTTCAAAAATAAATCAATATTTATTTTTAACCAATTTCACTTTTCACATATAAATTCCATAATGAATTTATATTTCAAAATATTCGTGCATATACGATTTCAATAATTCATTTCAATTTATCTTCAAAAAGATAAATTCAATATATTCACTTTATATTGGAAAACAATTCCATACTTATTAAAAATAAGTAATTCACAAATCTTTTTATTTTCAACACTTAGAAAATATTCAATATACTTAAATCGAATTAAGTATATATTTCATTCTTTAAGGAAATCATTTACTTAAACGTATTTATTTGGGCCAAAACGAATGTTGCGTAAAACATCGTTACGACAACCCAAAATCAGTAGTATAGGGATTCGAAATTAAAATAGATATATAAATTCCAATACTATACAAAAACATTTCCTTTCGGAAATCATTTACTATAACAACAGTGTTATAGTCCACCATTTCCTTTTATTCCTCGAAAACGTCTATTTCAACAATAAATGTTGAAATCTATGGTTTCGAATCTCAACATCTTTTAAAACATCGTTAGATCGTTTTAATTCTGTTTAAAACACCAAATCTAAAACAATTTCTTTAACGTGTTATTCACTATTCAAAAACGTGAATAAACTTCGTTAACAAATTTCATCCTTTTATTCATTTTAATTCAAAGGATTATTCACTATTCAAAAATGTGAATATAACTCCATTAATAGGTTATAACAATTAACTTATCAAAATAAGTTGTTTGCGAATTTATAAAACAACGTTTATAAATTCCATATCTATTTATTTATAAAAACTTCCTTTTTATAAATTCCTTTATTAACCTATTCCAGTTTATAACTAAATTATAAACTAAACGTTCACATTATAAGTTAATTACTTATAAAACGATTATTTACAAAATCGTTCTTTTAAAGATTTTCCAATTTATAAATCTTTAATTTTATAAGATTCATTTATTGAACCAACCCATTCTCCGAATAATTTCACCAAATTTATAAATCTTACTGTTTATAAATTTTATTTATAACTTCACAATTTATAATTCTATAAATTTCATTCATTTATGAAATTCATTTTCACTTCATTCAAACACTTATAAAAACTCGTTTTATAATGTCTAAATCTCAATTTATAAATATCCATTTATAACTCTCTTAATATAAATCAATTTATATTATTCTTTAAAACGTCTTTAAATTCCTTTAAAATTTCACCACTTCGATTTATAAAATAATCAAATTTTATAAATCCTATATTTAAACTTTTATAATATATTCAAAAATCCAATCTAAACTATCTTATAAAATCTTTAGTTCATATTTCTCAAAAATCAGCTTTTAACTGTATTTCTCAAAAATTATAATTTTTATAACTTTAAAAATTATAACGTTCATTTCTTTAAAATAGATCAATTCCAAAAATATAGTATATTCTCAAAAATTACTTTAAAATCATTTTAAAATCCCAAAATCTGGGTCCAATGATGCTACACACCAAATAGTCAATCACGACTAACAACGATATCATATATCGATATGATAATCAATCAAATATCTAAATATCTGAAATAAAATAAATACTGTTGAGGAATCCAGTTGGATCCCTCCAACCTGTTTTCCTGCATCCAAAAACATTAGCACAATACCAATTTCGCTCCAGTACGAAATTATCGCGGTATATGTTCTTAATCAATATTATCCGCTTAATAACGGCGTAATAGGGTCTCATCCGCTAAACAAAAATGCGGGAAATCAACAACTGCAATATATACATATGCCAATATATATATATTGATATTATATATAATACCAATTTCACTGTTTATGAAATATTCGCGGTATATGTTTATAATAAATAACATCCGCTTACTAACGGCGCATAATGTCTATTTTAACAATCAATAATTTACAGTCATCATTCAAACATGCATTCAAATATTTTAAATCTAACTATTTAAAATAAAATCGAAATCTATTCGATTGAGTGAGAAATTCTCACCTTGGTTTTAATTTCCGTTTTAGCGATTTATTTCGAATAAAATTAAACGCGCGTTTAATTTTACCCGAAATTCTCACTAACTCCAAAAATTCCCAATCCAGTTCCATCGCGAAGAGCTCGTCAAAACGTTTCCAACGCAACTGAGTTTGCATTTTTTCGACCTCGTATGAAAAAGTTATCAACTTTTAAAATTACACGAATTTAAATATAAACTAATTTACAAATTATTTTATTATTTTCACCCCAATCACATCTAGACCGTACGTTCTAGGCCCTAGCAATCTTGGCCGCTTCCTTTGTCTTCCATCCTTCACGCGAATGCTCCAGTATCCTCGAACGCAAGAGAACCCATCACAAACTAACTAGGGTTCGATTCCGAGCCAAAAGCAATGATCTTGAACATGATCAGGTAGCTCCGTGACGTGCGCCTCCATGAACACCACCCACGCCCCCAACCGCCTGAAGCTCGGCCCCCCCTAGCACGTGAAAACGCGTGCGCAAATGACCACGAACGCGGCCAAAATCGAGCCCATCCAGACCTCCATCGTTGATCATCACCGTTGGATATGAAGCTCTCACTACACTCTACAATTTCTTAGTTGAAACTATTCCGAATCGATGCATGGATTTTGAGAAATTGGAGGGGGAAGAACAGATATTTTCGGCCATTGAATCTTGAAACTGGCGGCCACGAACTTAGGCTAGGGTTTTAATTTTTTTTTTATTTATTTTGTGATTTTAGGTCTATTTATAGAGAAATTTTCGAACACTATTCATCCGAAAACTCCGAACTCCGATTTAGACGCCGTAACCAGCGTACCTAGGGTTTATCCCGCATTCCGGACACAATGGAACAGGTTTCGGAAGCTAATTCGGAAGTATGTGCGAGTTATGGCTGAAAACGCTCAATTTGAATTAAACCGATTTAAGTCGATTTCTAGGCGTTTTAATTTGTACCGGACAAACGGTAAATCCAATTGACTTGAAATTTGAAACCTTACAATAATATCACATTACGGATCCGATGAAACTGGTTTCGTCGAATTCCGAGACTTTTTGAAAAATGGCTATTTTGACTCGCCAAATTTAAATTAAAAATAATTCGATGCGTTTCGAGCTGCCACGATCAAACGATAACTCCGATTGACACGAAAATTGAAATCCGGTAATAACTAACTATTACGGATCCAATGAAACTGGTTTCGTTCAATTCTGAGACTGTTCAAAAATTGACTATCTTACAGTCGATTATTAAATATTAAAATATTCAATTTTCACAAATAAACTTTTAATTCGATTTTAAAAGTTCTAAAATATCATTCTAACTTCCATATGATAAAATAAAATTTTCCAAATTATTTTAAATCATTTTTAACTCAATTTTTAATTATTTCCATAATTTCACATGTTAATTTATCGATTTAATTATCCAATTAAATCCAATAATTCAAATTAAAATTTATTTGACTTATAAATTCACTTATAAATATTTAAAATTAATTAAATATTCAAATTTTAATTAATAAAAATTCTGGGTCGTTACATATCGATTGTTTCTGCACCGAGTCGCGCCGGTATAGAAACTCCCTAAGTGATGGGAAATCCGATCGGGATTGTGAATATCCGGATTGCAAGGACTTCTTTGTAAGTGCCTTCGGTTCTGTTCGATCCCAGAACAGACTTGTATGGATTGTATGTCTGACATTACAATTGAGATATAAAGCTGATTTCTTTCAAATATATTTCTGTTGGTGGCGAAGAATTTATTCTTTTAGCTTAACACCCTTCTCTGAGACGTACGAGCTCAGAGGTTATGTAGTTGAATGTTATCAGCGATATATTCCCAATTTGGTAATGTGACATGCTGAGTGTTGCTGTGAAATGATCATTGTGTTGATTATTTATGATAGGATCATTTGTTTGATCGTCTATCCTGGTGATCATTTCTATGATCATTTGTTGACCCAAAGCATGACTTTTGTATAAAGTATGTTTTTGTGGACGAGACTTCGTCGAGCCTCACACCCCGGAAATGGTCAAAACAGGAAAGATGCGGCAAGGTTATGAGGGGTAGCTCCCTTTAGGGTATGTGCATTTCCTTCTGGATAGAGGTAGTATCATGGTATGGAGCCCAGATATTTAACCTATGTGGTTACTGCGAATTTATTACTTTGTGGTTGTTGGTTATCGGGATCCCGTGAGAAAGGTCGTTTACGATCGGGGAATGGCGTGCTCGTGTCAGTAGTTACCCAGTTAGGGGTAACCCGGCCTTGTGTTGGTACAGTTCCGGTTTGGTTCTCGGGGATGTCCATCCAGAGGCATTCTCATGTGGCAATGGGAAGTTCCTTGGCCTGATTATTCGTTGGAAATCCAAAGAAACAATACGAACCTTGTACAGTATTAGTTGTATAACCTGCCATGGGATGTGGCTGTAACCTGCTATTAAACATGGTTAGCTATAGTAGGCATACGATAATGGTCGTATGTTGGCTAAGATTTATATTCTACTTTCGAAATGAATTTTTCCTACACTATGCACTAGTAATAATATCAAATGTTTCTTTTAATGCGTATCAAGCATCTTTGACTATCATAAGGAGAAATCTCCTCCGATTCTGCGTTTGCATTGTGTGTGTGTGCGGGAGGCCTTATGGTAGTCTCATTTTTAAAAGCATTGCGAATTGACTTCGAAAATCTTTTGTTGAATGTTTTAAGAGATAAACTGTTTTTGTTGCTCACACCAGTCCCACGACTGATCCGGAGTTTATTGTTTCGTTCCTAAACTCTGGGTGCTCATTATTTTCTACACGAGCAGTCTAGAGTTGGGTTTTTCAGATAGTCAGGTTTAGTAGATTATCTGGAGTTAGTTCAGTCTTTGGATCGCACCAGTCTTGCTTATGCTAGGTGAATTGTTATTGGGGGTTCGAGATATTGCTGGATTAGTTCTTGGAAATGGAGTTGCAGTTATTTCTGGAGTTCTTCCTTGAAGACTATCTCAGAGTTATTGTTCGACTGCTAGATGTTATCATCTATTTTCTTTTCCGCTGCTATTTTATTGTATCATATCTCTGATGTATATTGATATCTATTGGATCATCCGTTGTAGCAGATATTGTATCAAAGCTGTATATCAATGTATTATTCTTTTATTCCGCTGTGTTGTTTACTTAATGATTGTTATAAGCTCCGGCGAATCGGATTTGAACGGTCGAATCTATGGCATTCGAATACGATTTGAAGTATGGATGTCGATTTTTGAGCGGGCAAAATTCGAGTCGTTACACAATCTAACATTTGCAGCGGATAAAATATAATATCACATAAATAATAGTTTTACAAAGAAGAACTGTATCAATTCACTTATACATTTATACATCAGAGTTACAACAATTTCACAACACTGGATAGTTTTAAACAACATGCCCTAGATAAATAACAATAATATACACGGGAGGAAACACTCCATATGACTCTGCCGTCCAGCTCGTCTCCTGAGCTGCAGAACGTCCGTACCTGAAAATCTGTAATGCTCGGTCTGACCCGTGCATTACATCAAAGTAACACCCGGGTCAGGCTGGAAACCGCCGTGAGTAAACCCATCTAATATGGAACACAACAACATAAAACATACATAAAACCTAGGGTAACTCATATCAATTTACAACTTCACAAGTTGTTATAGGCAACACTTATTTCACACATCAATCTCTAAGTGCCAGACTTAGATTAAATGGTCAAATTTACTTAAATCATTTCATATCAGCCTATTGATCCCACATATCAATTTTTAAAAGAATCGAAGTGGTTTCGGTATTTATTAATACCCAATTCCGATCGCTTCGAATCAAATGTCATCTTAACCCAAGTTATTCAAGAGATTACAATGTAATTTTAAATACTAGATGTCACTTTTACACAGTAATTCATCGCTGATAGATAACCACATTATCTTGTCCACCCAAACATCTCATATCACAAACATTTCGTATCAGAGATATCAATCAATTCAAGGCATCGACTATCATTCTATCTTTCATAGGCGAGATTGAACCCTTCCAAAATTAATTTAATTTATCTCTAAATAAATAAATAAATTTCTAATCCTTAATTCCTTAGATTATCATTACTCAAACATTAATTAATTATAAACCAATTAATTAATGTCCTTTAATCATTCCTCTTGATAAATCACCCTTGATTTATTTATCTTTATTACATTCAGTAATTAACATTTAATTATCCATATATTATTAGTCCCAACCTTTAATTTACCTCTAACCTTAATTAATTAATTACACTAAGTAATTAATTCTTAATTATTTATATGAAAGTAATTCCATTGGTTAATTATCCTTAATTAATCGACCTCTAATTATTAATAAATTAATTAATTAACCCTAAAGAATTAATCCTTTTTTTGTTATAATAGTAATTTACCATTTAGGTAATTAATCTCTAATTACCAATCCATTAATATCTAATTATTATTTAAACTAGATTAAATGCTGGAGTACAAAATCTCTTAAGTTCTTATAAAGAATTAAAATTCAATACTTAACCAATCATATATTTTCAAATAAAATCGACTTAATCACATTAGATTTCATAGATTAAGTTCGAACTAAATTTGATCAATACCTTAGTTGAAACTAAAAAAAATTCTTTGAAACTATTGTTTTAATTTTTTTTTTTACTTTACTTTATTTTAAAACTTGGTCCAACTTCCTACCTTAAGTTACCCTTCACTCTTAAACTGATAATACTATACTATCAAAATTAAAACCTGATGCAAACACAACGCTCGAGTCTAAAACATAATCATCCGAGTCAAACACTATTTTTCCCCGAGCCAAAAACGAGCAAAAGCTTCCTCTCTATACTCGACTGTTCCATGTATTTTCCCTTCCTCTTCCTATTTCATCGATTAACTCCCTAATTCTTATCCCCATCTTCTTCTCCTTTCTGTTGCGGCCCAAACCCGGCCCGCTACTTCTTCTTCTCCTCATTCTTATTTCCAGTTTCTTCCCAAAATGTTTCCAGGCGAACAACCGTGCATGGCGTGCACGGTGCACAACACTCCGACCCTTCTACGACGACAACATGGCCACCAACGAATCTGCGGCGTCGAGCAGAACAATCTCCACCTCATCTCCTAAACCCCGGTCCCTTAGTGCTCCGACCCACCTCTTAAAGCAGTGACCACGCTACAAATCGCGCGACGTTTATAGTCAACGATCTACCCAAACTTGTCACGGTGAAGCATCCTCCTAGCTCAACACCACTGAACCTTCAGTTCCACCAATCAATGCTCGAATCATTCCCAAATCCAAGCCCTAAAAATCCGCAAACGTGGCCCAACCTCACCGAACTTTACCAGCTTCCTACTGAAAACTCCTCTTATTCAAACGATCCCAATCCCCTGAACTACATTGTGTAACTCTTCCTAGATTGGGAAAAATATTTTTCGAATTATACTTCATTTGTCTCTACTGTGAAAATGGAAGGAAAACAATGAATTCTTTATGAAATATGATGCCATAAGTTTGTTTGTGTTTTGTTTTTTTTTATATAAATTAAATATAAACGTAACTGTTATTTACAATAACATGATCAAGTCTAGGAGCTTATCCAGAAGCTCAAAGTTATAACCAGTATCTACATAGTTTATTCTCAATTAACCAATTCTTGTTTAAAATAAACCTAGGAGATTTCGACCTACTAATTTTAAAAGGGGATGCCTCTACCTGTTAATTACCAAGAAGTTTTGAATCAGAAGCTAGTGTGGTATTTTCTCTGGATACAGGCTTGTCTAAAGTTTACATCTACAAAAGCATGCATACCAATCCACCGTGTATACTTGTCATAAGTAAGAATGCATTCAAAAATTTATGGTCTGCAGCTATATAGAATGACCAGAAACAGAAGTCTAATATGATTTACTCACATTTTTTTGAAAATGAAGAATAGAGCACTCCATTTGAAACAGCTTTTGAAAACTATTGAAACATGAATGCCTTAGCTTCTCTGATTTGAAAACTCGAATACCTTAGCTTCAAAAACAGGAATTTCTTGTCTCAGATTTGCATGCAGTAACAAATTCTAAGTTTGAAGAGAAAATGCTCAAGCCCCCCTTTTTTTATCTCAGATTTGGAAAAAGAAGAAACGTGCTTGATCTTGGAACTTGCTTGTAAAGATGGTTAACAGGTTTTTGGGGTTTATCTTGCAAATGAATGACAGGGTATCGAATTTATCTTCTGGTTTGAAAAAGATGTTGGCAGATTTTGTTTTAAGAATTGGATTTGAGTTTTCTTAGTATTTGAGAAGAAAATAGGAAAAAGAATGAATTTTTAAGAAACATATGTTTATATAAGTTAATTTTTGTGATTTATTATTAAAAATAAAAGAATAAAAATTTATGATGACACTTGTTTCTCATCTCACATTTGTCATTTCTTATAGCTTACCATTTAACACTTGTTTTAAACAAGATTCCATTTATTTACACATGTCATTTAAGTAATTCTCATTTATCTTAATGTTAAATAAGAGCTTTTACTTAATTTTATAATTACCTATCTAAATATATATATATATATCTATGTAAACTTTTTTTTCTTTGTATTTGTAACGACCCGCATATCCATACCCCTTGAGTCAACACTAGTCTACAATAATCAACTCAAGTTGCATAGAAATACGAACCATTTGGGTTTAAGATGAAAAGGTAGAAGAAGAGATAACAAAATCAACATCAGAATCTAACCATCGCAGCAGAATAAAATATAATAGATAGTAAATAATCTTTACTCAAAATCAAAGATAACTGTTTACATACATCATCTGAGTACATCAGTCACAGCTCACATCAATAACATACAATGGATACACAACAACTCAACAGCGGAATAATATATATATACAAGTACGTGAGTACGTATCGTCATCCAGCTCGTCTCCTGAGCTCCACAGCATCATATCCTGTATCCTATAATACTCGGTCTGACCCGAGCATTACAGTTAAATAATACCCGAGTCGGTCTGGAATACCAGCGTGAGAAACTCGCACCCAATTTATTATTAAAGTTTCAAAAATCCTTTGAAAACAAAAGCATCTCTTAAGACCACGCCACAAATAAACATGTCGGGTTTTTACCTTACGATAGCTAAAACAATTTTTATAGAAATCCTCTAATATTATAATAGGGTCTATATACAAGTACTTATAAAATAGCCGAAATTGTTACATTATTAAATTCCAGCTACTAGCCACAAAAGTAGGTAATACAAACAAAACTCGTACAAGGCTCATAGGGAGATTGGATTTCCAACTAATGACTAGGCACTGGGGTACCACCTGTCACAGTACGGGGCCTAGATCACCGTACCGAGGATTACTCCCTTCATCCCCTACAACACAAGGCCGGAACCATTCCTTACTGAACAGTCCCGAACAAGATAAACCCCGTGGTTGGCGCGAACAACCACCCACTAAGCCGAATAGAAAGGGACATCTAGACAGGGGAAATATCTTGTCCTGCTTGGGCATGACCCACCTAACCTTGCTGCATATCCCCTGATTTTCAGTCATTCCCATTTGATGAGGCTTGAGGCTAAGCGTTACCTTTTTGAACGATTCACTTAGAATGCCCATCGCCCACCTGACGATGTTTCGCAAGCATTCATCCATACAAGTCCGTCCCGGGTTCGAACGGAACCGAAGGCACTATTCCTACTACATCCATTTTGGAAATATCTTCAGGATTAGTAGCGGCTAGCCCTTGCTCTTCACTGCTCCATATTCGAATCCAAAATCGTTTACACGAAACGTACAAACCGGATCGAAGTGGTTTTCGAGAAATAAATCTCGATCCCGGTCTCTTCGAAACGATCAACGCATTTGTCCAATATTGATAGTCGGTGATTTAACTATCAATTTTATTCACAAAACAACCATCAACCAATAAATAACTTTCCAAATTATTTATTAATCTCAAAAATATCTTCACAAGATATATTTCTATTTTCAGTCCTTTGAAAACAGTTTCAAACCATCTTTCTTTTCGGAATCAACTTTCCCAAATATTTTATATTCCCTCTGAAATCACCAAGCACAAAAATAGATTTTTTTAAAATAATTTAAAACACTTTACTTTGAAAATATATACTTTTAAACATTTAAGCTAAATTGCTTCAATACTTTGTAAAAATACATGCTATATGAGTATTTGAAAATAAAGTTACTTAATAGGATATAAAATTAGATTTTCACTTTTGAAAAAAAATGTTGGGTCACTATTTAAGTAATTACTACTATAATAGATTTAGAAAAAAAACTTATTATTGAATTTAAATATTAAAAATAATAGATTTTCTAAAACTTTCTTTTTACAACATCTTTAAAACCTTTAAATTTATTTAAGAATTTACTTTAAACATGTACTTGGTTATCCAGAGAGAATTCCAACTTCAAACACTTAAATCAATTTCCCGAATTGATTTCCAATTCATTCCATTTGAAATAAATTTCTTTACTTGCTCAGTTCATTTCAAAATTCATTAATCATGGACTTTATTTTTATTATTATTATTTGCTGCTTGATTTTAAATCTTTAACTGAAATGTACAAATTTCAGGCTTTTTCCCATTTTCTTCTTTGTTCCTTTCAAAATTTAAATCTTAAATTTAAAATAAATGTTCTGTTCTTTTAAATATTAACATTGGAGTTTACAATTCATTTACTTTCTATTAATTAAAAAAAAAATCTTCTTTCTATATTCAAGATTTAATAATTAGAATTCTTATGCCACTTAATTTTAGTTTAATTTCATTTTTAATTTGTTTTTTCAAATTTCCACAATTATTTTACTTACAAATTTACTCCCTTTCTTTCTTTCCAAGATCCAAGTTATATATTTTTTCCTGGAAATTCATTATACCCAATTATCCAATCAAACCATAGCATTCAATATTTCAACATAATCCATAATAAGATATCAAATCATCATAACAGGGTAATTTAAATAATTTAAATAAATGTTGAGGGATCCAGTTGGATTCCTCCAACCTGTTTTCCCTGCATCCACAGATGTTAGCACAATCATACACCAATTTCAAAATATAACATACTATAGTACATCAATTAATTTCTATCATTCAAACAATTATTTAAATTTAATCATTTGAATTTAAATTTAAATTAACTGAGTGAGATTAACTCACCTTTGCCTTTTTATTTGCCATCATATCCATCTCGACTTGTTTTTCATAACCTTGAACAAACATTGGATTATTTTATTAATATTCGAACTAATCTAGAAACCAGTTACCGTTTAATAAATTTAACTTTATCCAAGAATTAAAATTTGACCAATGATTTAATTTTAAACTAATTTCCCTTTTCGGATCTTTTAGTAACTAATTTAAATAGGTTAGTTAAACCATTTTTTTTCCACCAAATCAATTATTAAATTAATTAGCAAATCAAAACAGGTATGTGTATACTCGTTTTCCTTTTATTGAAACCACATATATACTTATAACCATAATCTGTATTCCCATTAACAATTTCCCCTTTTTGAATCTTATGTGTATATATATGTATTTACTGTTTTAATTTGTAAACAAAATTACTTGCTGTTAAAATATTTTAATTTTATTTCTCTCTTTTTTTTATAAATAATAAACAGAAATCTGCTTTACTATAAAAATAACGATCTAGAATTAAAAATCCCTTTTTATGTATATATTCATACATATATATCACTAAAAACTATTTTCAAAAAAAAGAAGAAAATGAAATAGCGAGTACCTCATCCCAAAACCCGGCATTCCACGAACCCTAGCGGCACACTGCCATCAAATGCTTCGGCATACGCAACGCCCAATCCACTGCCTCGCGACCTAGATGTCGCGACCCTTCCACGGCCTCGTGTTCGCAAGCCCGAGCTCCCATGCTTGAACCTTCACATCATCCAACCCTCCAAGCACGCGAGCTTCCATCATGTCGCGAGTTTGATTGCTCACGTGCCTGCCCTAGCTCCACCATAAATGTCGAATCCCCTTCCTCAAGTTCGATCGCAAGCCACGGCCGCAATCTCCATCGAGCTCGACCCCTAATTATCGAACGTGAGGAAGCTTGAGGGTGAGAGAGAGAGAGCGTGGCCACGAGAAAAGGAAACGAACTCAATTTGTGAATTTTTGAAGCCAAGATATTGAAGAGGACTCGCGTTCGAATAAGAAGAAAGGGGTTCGCAATTGTCTGCCATTTCGTTTCCCCCTTTATTATATATATATATATATATATATATATATATATATATATATATATATTTATTTTTTCAAGAAAGATCGGCTTCCAGCAGAAGTAAGAAGGCACGCTTATAACCCTTGGTCCATTAGCTTACGAACAAAGCTATCCTTTTTTTTATTATTATTTTTATATTTCTCGAACGAATAATCTCCTTTATCAAACGACGAAGCGTAAAAAGAAAGTAACACGAACTTATTGAATTCAATCACTATTAAATGTCCAATTTGGATTTAAGCGCGTTTTTATAAAAAAAAACGAATGCTCCCACACAATTCCAGACGCAAAAAAATTTGGAATCCAATAATAATACGATATCACGGATCCAATGGAACTGATTTCGTTAAATTCCATGACTGTGCCTCGGAATGCTATTTTTCAATTCAATTTAAACGATATATTTTTAAAACCGAACAAACCACTGTTAATTTCGATTTTACAACTTATATTATTTTCAGTGTTATCAATATAAATTTTACAAGCCTTCAAATTATTTTAATAGACTTAAAAATCTCAGGTTTCATATTTTATCTAGTTCAAATTATTTAATTCAACAATCTAATTGTCACATAATATATGATATTCGTAATTTAAGTTGATAATTAACCTTTAAATACTTAAAATCAATTAAATATTCCAATTTTAAATGCTCGAAAATTCCGGGTCGTCACATTCCTCCCCCCTTAAAAGAATTTCGTCCCCGAAATTACTAGTTAGGAAGAATGGTCTAATACCCGTTACTATTTTCCCTAAACCAAACAATCCAACATCAAACCAACTATCTTTTATAAAAGACCCATTATATTCTTATTAACTTTCCGAGCTTTTCCAAAACCTTCTATAGTTTTCAAATAACTTACTTGTTCAGCTATTCAAATTATAATTCAAAACTAAATTTTGAATCATCAAAATTTTCTCAAAAATTTTCTAACTCCCTAAATTTTCGAAAAATTTCGCCAGCGTCTCCTTTGCGCGGCTAGCTCGGTACAGCTACAAAATGGCTCTACGGCCTTCCAAATCCAAAAAGAAAACAAAACGCCAAGTGGCTCAATCCAAATCCAAATCCAAATCCCAATCAAATTCCATACCAAATTTAAATACGTACCTTTTGTCAGGTAATTCAAATTTATCTCTTGAAATCAAATCCAATTTCCTTTTCCTTTTTATAATACCTGCATATCCTGCTTAGCACTAATATCCAATCACAATATCCCAAGACATTTTATCGACTTTTTCACAAAATGTCAATATTTATTCATCCAAATATTAACTTGGAATATATTTATATTATCAATATTCAATCTCCAATTAAGAATTGATCATTCCTTACTTAAGTTAACATAAGCATTTCATATGTTTCTTATATTCATTTTCATCTTACCACATTAGTTTATATTCATTCCTATTCGAATTAATTCTTTCATTTCCATACGAATTCAATTTATTTTCAACTCTAAACTTTAAATTTTATTTTTCATTTATAACTAATTTATGTCATTATTTTAATTAGTTTCATTTATGACTAATTTTAGTATCCAATTTAAA
The DNA here is from genome assembly GCA_030765085.1 of Allium cepa. NCBI lineage: Eukaryota > Viridiplantae > Streptophyta > Magnoliopsida > Asparagales > Amaryllidaceae > Allium > Allium cepa. The sequence continues at coordinate 204,736,881 of CM060929.1, forward strand.
TTCGCTTTGTCTTTAACAGAAATTCTTAAAAAATTTCAAAATTTTTCTAACTCCCAAAATTTTTGAAAATTTTTGGCAGAGTCTCCTTTGTACGGAGGAGCTTTTGCAATTTGACAAAAGAGATAAATATATATACATCGACCCACACGGTCGGAAAAACCAAAAACAGTTCATATTTCCTATTTTTATTGCGTAGGCGTACCTTATTTAGCATTTTAAGCAAGCGGCTTATTATTTTTAGCAAATAGCACAACCAAATCCAGCCACATGGCTTCCAGCTACCTGTACTTACTCAATTTAAACATGTAAGTGCCAAATATATGCAGTTTAACTATATTTCACTTATTTACAATAGTTAAACATATGAATTCTAAAAGAATCTCATACCAAACATTTTTCTGTAAGCAATTAATATAGTTTCCATGCTAATTCAACTGTTCCAATTTATTTGTAACCATTTTCACTCAATTTGGATGGTTTTTCGATTCATTCATATACAACTCCATCAAATTTGAATGGTTTAAAACACAATAGATTACCTTCAATTTATTCTCAAGCAAACTGAACTCATATTTAATTCAATTGCTTTCAAAATCAATTTATTTTACTTCTATCAACTCATAGAATTTTTAATAACTTCCATTTACATCCAATAATAACTTATTCCTTGCAATTTGACGAGATTTATGTGAATAAACAAGTATTTATGTTTTATAATCAATTTGAATGGATTTCAACTCAATTTTATTCTTAATTCTATTCCATTTCCAAATTTATTCACAATCCAATTATCCTCGCTTCCATTTCAGATTTGAATACATTTACTTGTATTTCATTTATTAACCCAACTAGTTCCATTATTCAAACAAGTTCCATTCAAAACCATTAACAATTTAGGTTCATCTTATTTACCAATTAAACTTCCCTTTTATTTTAATCCATTCACAATCATTTATTTAGATCGATACATTCCGTTTAAATTTTATTTACAATCCATTTATTTACATTTCATTCCAAATTTGTTTATTCCGAACTATTTTATTTAGCTCAAAGACAATCCAAGCTATTCCATTCAATAACCATTTCAATTTCATTCATGATCTATTCATTTGCATTTCATTTAAAACCATTATATTTTTCTTATTGACTCCAAGTTAAATGGTTTACAATTTCTTATTTAAGAATTTCATTCCTTTAAAAATTATCGGCAACTCACCAAACTTTATTCTAATTTAAAATTTATTCTCACTTGATTTAAATCCAATTCACTATTATTAAACTAAATTTTGATTTGAATGCAATTCAACTCATTTCCATTTTTTTTTATTTTAGCTTAAGTTTATTCACTCCAATTTTATACTTAAGCCCATTTTATTCTCCAGTAAATCTCTTTTATACTCAGCTTAACTCAATTTATTACAAGGCCATATCTAATTTATTTCCACATATTGGATTTTATTTTCAATCCAAACCATTACTATTTAAACCCATTTACATTTTTATTTATTGCTTTTCAAATTATATTTATTTTATTAACACTTCAAGTCAAATTTGAATTAATAACTCAAGTTCTGATTCTACCATTCACTTTGAAATTACCATCCAATTTATAACTCACAATTCAGCTTCATTCTCAATTACTTTCACTTCATCAACAATTTGAATCAATTTTAATTTATAACTTGAGTTTATTTCCAAACTTCATCATAAACTCACAATTCAATTTCATTAACTAACTTATTATCTAATTTGTTCTTCCCTTATTTATAATTCAGCACTTGAATTTATATCACTTCATTTTATTTCCTTAAGTTCAATATACTTTATAATTCAAGTTTGGATTTTCTTCTCATTTTCTAATTCACCAAAATATTAAATTTGGGTTTTGTATTCCATTTTAAATTTTATAAGTCACAACTTAAAAAAAAAAAATTTATACAATTCCATTCATCATAAGCTTGAATATATTCATCTTCTATTTTTAACTCGAGCCTTCTATTTATTCATAGCCCAAGCATATTTTATTTTATGGACTTTTAATTCTTTTATAAGTTATTATGATTCCAATCCTTATCCAACTTATTTCCATTTATTCAGCTAAGAATAAATTCCAATTTTAATTTATTCAATTGAATTTTTATTCTAGTTGAATTCTATTTTAAACTCAGATTTATTTGACTCGGTTCGATTTTAACTTAATTTGAATACAACTGAATATTATTTCCAGCATATCCAGTTAATGTCAATCCAGTTAAATTTTTATTTCCCAATTCATGTTTATTTCATTTTCATTTTAAATTTAATTTCCATTATTCAAAGCTTATACTTCTTTCATGATTTTAAAAAAAATCATCTTAATTTATAAGCTTACATCTATCTCATTAGGATTTCTAAACTCCCGGTTATTGGTTTCAAAATATTTTGAAATCTTCAACATCTCAAATCACATTTATCAAAACTTAATCCAATCCTGATTTTATCCCAACAAATTCCTTTTGAGATTTTCAAAAATAACTAGCTTTTCTAAACAAATCAGTTTTTGGCAGCAAACCATCACTTAAAAATTCGAAAATGAATACTGATGATGCGGCCGTCATCATCAGAATTATTTTCCAATAATTCCAAGTGATTTCAATGCTATATCACTTTCAAAATCCATTTAAAACAGATTTCCATTCAGAAATATCTCCAAAACAATAATACTACCATTTATCTTTAAAACACTTCCAAATCTCCGGAATTTAAATTTCCAAATCCTACTTAATTCAATTTTACTACAATTCATTTGCATAGCTTATGCTCATACAAATTCTTATTTGATTATATTTCAATTTATAAATTTCATTTATAATTCATATGTATAAATTTCATTTTATAATGAATTTATTCCCCTAGATTTTAGTTATATTTCAATTCCTAGTTAAATTTTTCACTTAACAATGATAATACTTTAAATATCATCATTCCTGACAACCAATTAACATCCAAGCAACCATATATTACCTAAATAGTTTTCAAAAACTATTCTTCATATCAAAATATGTTTTTGGGTAAAATTATTTCATTCACCCGCATTTAAAACAATATCGTGTCAACTGTTCTATTCAAGGGTTTAGAAACCCCTTCGATACAGTTGTACAGACTGTGCCGACGAAGGTTCATATGCCACTCAATAAACCAATCAACACAATATTAAAACAATTTATATTCACTAACAAATACGTGCTCATATTTATTAATATGCTCAAACTCATTCTAAAGTACTATAGACTCTATTTTAAATGAGTAATTCCCAACAGAACCAAGGTTCTCGCTTAACCTTTCAGCTCTGATACCAACTGTAACGACCCACATATCCGTACCCCTTGAGTCAACACTAGTCTACAACAATCAACTCAAGTTGCACAGAAATACGAACCATTTGGGTTTAAGAAGAAGAGGTAGAAGAAGAGATAACAAAATCAACATCAGAATCTAACCATCGTAGCGGAATAAAATATAATAGATAGTAAATAATCTTTACTCAAAATCAAAGATAACTGTTTACATACATTACATCATCTGAGTACATCAGTCACAGCTCACATCAATAACATACAATGGATACACAACAACTCAACAGCGGAATAATATATATATATACAAGTACGTGAGTACGTATCGTCATCCAGCTCGTCTCCTGAGCTCCACAGCATCACATCCTGTATCCTATAATACTCGGTCTGACCCGAGCATTACAGTTAAATAATACCCGAGTCAGTCTGGAATACCAGCGTGAGAAAATCACACCCAATTTATTATTAAAGTTTCAAAAATCCTTTGAAAACAAAAGCATCTCGTAAGACCACGCCACAAATAAACATGTCGGGTTTTTACCTTACGATAGCTAAAACAATTTTTATAGAAATCCTCTGATATTATAATAGGGTCTATATACAAGTACTTATAAAATAGCCGAAATTGTTACATTATTAAATTCCAGCTACTAGCCACAAAAGTGGGTAATACAAACAAAATTCGTACAACGCTCATAGGGAGAATGGATTTCCAACTAATGACTAGGCACTGGGGTACCACCTGTCACAGTACGGGGCCTAGATCACCGTACCGAGGATTACTTCCTTCATCCCCTGCAACACAAGGCCGGAACCATTCCTTACTGAACAGTCCTGAACAAGGTAAACCCCGTGGTTGGCGCGACCAACCACCCACTAAGCCGAATAGAAAGGGACATCTAGACAGGGGAAATATCTTGTCCTGCTTGGGCATGACCTACCTAACCTTGCTGCATATCCCCTGATTTTCAGTCATTCCCATTTGATGAGGCTTGAGGCTAAGCGTTACCTTTTTGAACGATTCACTTAGAATGCCCATCGCCCACCTGACGATGTTTCGTAAGCATTCATCCATACAAGTCCGTCCCTGGTTCGAACGGAACCGAAGGCACTATTCCTACTACATCCATTTTGGGAATATCTTCAGGATTAGTAGCGACTAGCCCTTGCTCTTCACTGCTCCATCTTCGAATCCAAAATCGTTTACACGAAACGTACAAACCGGATCGAAGTGGTTTTCGAGAAATAAATCTCGATCCCGGTCTCTTCGAAACGATCAACGCATTTGTCCAATATTGATAGTCGGTGATTTAACTATCAATTATATTCACAAAACAACCATCAACCAATAAATAACTTTCCAAATTATTTATTAATCTCAAAAATATCTTCACAAGATATATTTCAATTTTCAGTCCTTTGAAAACAGTTTCAAACCATCTTTCTTTCCAGATTCAACTTTCCCAAATATTTTGTATTCCCTCTGAAATCACCAAGCACAAAAATAGATTTTTTCAAATAATTTAAAACACTTTACTTTGAAAATATATACTTTTAAACATTTACGCTAAATTTCTTCAATACTTTGTAAAAATACATGCTATATGAGTATTTGAAAATAAAGTTACTTAATAGGATATAAAATTAGATTTTCACTTTTGAAAACAAAATACTGGGTCACTATTTAAGTAATTACTACTATAATAGATTTAGAAAAAATACTTATTATTGAATTTAAATATTAGAAATAATAAATTTTCTAAAACTTGCTTTTTACAACATCTTTAAAACCTTTAAATTTATTTAAGTATTTACTTTAAACATGTACTTGGTTATCCAGAGAGAATTCCAACTTCAAACACTTAAATCAATTTCCCGAATTGATTTCCAATTCATTCTATTTGAAATAAATTTCTTTACTTGCTCAGTTCATTTCAAAATTCATTAATCATGGACTTTATTTTTATTATTATTATTTGCTGCTTGATTTTAAATCTTTAACTGAAATTTACAAATTTCAGGCTTTTTCCCATTTTCTTCTTTGTTCCTTTCAAAATTTAAATCTTAAATTTAAAATAAATGTTCTGTTCTTTTAAATATTAACATTGGAGTTTACAATTCATTTACTTTCTATTAATTCAAAAAAAGAAATCTTCTTTCTATATTCAAGATTTATTAATTAGAATTCTTATGCCACTTTATTTTAGTTTTATTTCATTCTTAAATTTTTTTTTTCAAATTTCCATAATTATTTTACTTACAAATTTACTCCCTTTCTTTCTTTCCAAGATCCAAGTTATATATTTTTTCCTGGAAATTCATTATACCCAATTATCCAATCAAACCATAGCATTCAATATTTCAACATAATCCATAATAAGATATCAAATCATCATAACAGGGTAATTTAAATAATTTAAATAAATGTTGAGGGATCCAGTTGGATCCCTCCAACCTATTTTCCCCGCATCCACAGATGTTAGCACAATCATACACCAATTTCAAAATATAACATACTATAGTACATCAATTAATTTCAATCATTCAAACAATTATTTAAATTTAATCATTTAAATTTAAATTTAAGTTAAGTGAGTGAGATTAACTCACCTTTGCCTTTTTATTTGCCATCATATCCATCTCGACTTGTTTTTCATAACCTTGAACAAACATTGGATTATTTTATTAATATTCGAACTAATCTAGAAACCAGTTACCGTTTAATAAATTAAACTTTATCCAAGAATTAAAATTTGACCAATGATTTAATTTTAAACTAATTTCCCATTTCGGATCTTTTAGTAACTAATTTAAATAGGTTGGTTAAACCATTTTTTTTCCACCAAATCTATTATTAAAATAATTAGCAAATCAAAACAGGTATGTGTATACTCGTTTTCCTTTTATTGAAACCACATATATACTTATAACCATAATCTGTATTCCCATTTACAATTTCCCCTTTCTGAATCTTATGTGTATATATATGTATTTACTGTTTCAATTTGTAAACAAAATAACTTGCTGTTAAAATATTTTAATTTTATTTCTCTCTGTTTTTTTTATAAATAATAAACAGAAATCTGCTTTACTATAAAAATAACGATCTAGAATTAAAAATCCCTTTTTATGTATATATTCATACATATATATCACTAAAAACTATTTTCAAAAAAAAGAAGAAAATGAAATAGCGAGTACCTTATCCCAAAACCCGGCATTCCACGAACCCTAGCGCCACACTGCCATCAAATGCTTCGGCATACGCAACGCCCAATCCACTACCTCGCGACCTAGATGTCACGACCCCTCCACGGCCTCGTGTTCGCAAGCCCGAGCTCCCATGCTTGAACCTTCACATCATCCAACCCTCTAAGCACGTGAGCTTCCATCATGTCGTGAGTTTGATTGCTCACGCGCCTGCCCTAGCTCCACCATAAATGTCGAATCCCCTTCCTCAAGTTCGATCGCAAGCCACGGCCGCAATCTCCATCGAGCTCGACCCCTAATTATCGAACGTGAGGAAGCTTGAGGGTGAGAGAGAGAGAGAGCGTGGCCACGAGAAAAGGAAACGAACTCAATTTGTGAATTTTTGAAGCCAAGATATTGAAGAGGACTCGCGTTCGAATAAGAAGAAAGGGGTTCGCGATTGTCTGCCATTTCGTTTCCCCCTTTATTTTATATATATATATATATATATTCACGAAAGATCAGCTTCCAGCAGAAGTAAGAAGGCACGCTTATAACCCTTGGTCCATTAGCTTACGAACAAAGCTATCCTTTATTTTTTTATTTTTATTTTTATTTTTATTTTTATATTTCTCGAACGAATAATCTCCTTTATCAAACGACGAAGCGTAAAAAGAAAGTAACACGAACGTATTGAATTCATTCACTATTAAATGTCCAATTTGGATTTAAGCGCGTTTTTATAAAAAAAAACGAATGCTCCCACACAATTCCAGACGCAAAAAAATATGGAATCCAATAATAATACGATATCACGGATCCAATGGAACTGATTTCGTTAAATTCCATGACTGTGCCTCGGAAGGCTATTTTTCAATTCAATTTAAACGATATATTTTTAAAACCGAACAAACCATTGTTAATTTCGATTTTACAACTTATATTATTTTCAGTGTTATCAATATAAATTTTACAAGCCTTCAAATTATTTTAATAGACTTAAAAATCACAGGTTTCATATTTTATCTAGTTCAAATTATTTAATTCAACAATCTAATTGTCACATGATATATGATATTCGTAATTTAAGTTGATAATTAACCTTTAAATACTTAAAATCAATTAAATATTCCAATTTTAAATGCTCGAAAATTCCGGGTCGTCACAGTATTTATATATAACATTTAAGAATAATAAATTTGAAACTAATTTATGTATAAATAAGTAATCACATTCTCATATATGTATTCAAATCTAACTTTATTTCAAGATATTTATCTTTTGAATTTTCAATCTCAAATTCAAATTAAATTTCAAATTGACACACATGTATATATTTAAATAAACACACACAAATTTAGTAAATAATCGTTATAACTCAAAAATCTATTTTCCTTTATATTTAAAGCAACACATTATTATTTTTATTTGTAAATAATAATTTTACAAATTTTTAAATAAATACAAATCCAACTTGTATATAATAATTCTGTTAAAATCTATGTATATATATACAACATAATTAGAAATATAATATTTATTTGATGAGATTCATTTGTTCAATCTATAAATTTAGTATTTCTATTGATTAATCCAACTATATTATTATTTATAATGCCCAGAAATCCGGGCTATTACACATTTATTTCAATTACTAAGGTTGAGTTTCATTACATAACTCAAGTTTATATCCATCACTTAACTTTATTAATTTACTTTGATACCAAAATCAACTTCATTCAACATCTCTTAAGTTATATTCCATTTCAACATTATTTGGCTTTACTTAACTTAAATTCCACTTATAAATCAATTCAGATTCCAAATTCTAAAGTAAATTTCCATTTAACTTTAAATTCATAAATATATTCATATAGTTTCACTTTTTATTTTTTTATATATATAAGTTTTTTTCACAATTATAAATCACATTAATTATAATTTCATACTTATAATTCATTTTACTTATGCAATTATTCTTTAATTTAGATTATTCAAACATCTTTTAAATTTACTTATATATATATTCTTACATTTTCAACAACCAAACAATCAACTTATATACACTTTAATAATTCCGAAAAATTATTCCTTTATATATAAAATATACTCAAGGTAAAATTATTTCATTTACCCAATTTAAAACAATATCGTGTCGAATTGTTCTGTACAAGTGTTTAGAGATCCCTATCAACAACGTTAATTACTCGCATTAACCAAAATCCGTATACCACTCAACAAACCAATCATCACAATATAAAACAATTTATATTCACTAACAAATATGCTCTCGTATCTATTATTACATTCAAACTCATTGTAGAGCACTACTAACTCTATCTCTAATGAGTAATAGCCAACAGAGCCATGGTTGTCTCTTAACCATATGCTCTGATACCAGATGTGAGGACCCGCAAATCCGTACTCCTTGAATAGACACTAATCTCCAGCGATTAACTCAAGATGAACGGAAATACGAATTCTTAGGGTTAGAAAAAAAAAGAAAGAGGTAGAAGAAGAGAGAAAAGATAGTACAGAACAAAAAAACAATAGAACAATATCAGAATCTCACAATCGCAGCGGACAACATATAATAGATAAATGAATAGTCTTTAAACAAAAAACTATATCAGTTATTACATTGCATTACATCATCAGAGTGTACAACTGTTAAACAACAACAAACAGAACAAACAGCGGAAAAGAAATACTATATACTAGTAATACGCCATGCCATCCATCTTGCCTCCAGCAACTCCTGAATTCCAGAATATCCTGATAAACCTTAACTCTTGACTGCCCGTGTGGAAATTGGTGGGCACCCAGAGTTTAGGAAGGAAAACAATAAACTCCGAGTCAGTCATGCGACTGGTGTGAGAACTCAAAACAGTTTATCTTTAAAACAAAGAATAGGATAATTTTAAAATAGATTTGCAATGCTTTTAAAAATGAGACTACCATATGGCCTCCCGCACACACACACAATGCAAACGCAGAATCGGAGGAGATTTCTCCTTATGATAGTCAAAGATGCTTGATAAGCATTAAAAAAACATTTGATATTATTACTAGTGCATAGTGTAGGGAAAATCATTTGGAAAGTAAAGATATAAATCTTTGCCAACATACGACCACTATCGTTTGCCTACTATAGCTACCATGTTCAATAGCACGTTACCGCCACATTCCATGGCAGGTTATACAATTAAAACCGTACAAGGTTCGTATTGTTTCTTTGGATTTCTAACAAATGGTCGGGCCAAGGAACTTCCCATCGCCACATGGAAACGCCTTTGGAATGGCGTCCCGAGAACCAAACCGGATCTCTGCCAACACAAGGCCACGTTACCCTAACTGGGTAACTACTGACACGAATATGTCATCCCCCGATCGTAACCGATCTACATCCGAGGATCCTCGATTTCCAACAAACACAAAGTAATAAGTTTGCAGCAACAACATAGGTTAAATATCTGGGCTCCATGCCATGATACCACCTCTATCCAGAAGGAATGACATACACTAAAGGGCTCTACCCCTAATAACCTTGCTGCATCCTTCCTGTTTTGACCATTTCCGGGGTCTGAGGTCCGACGAAGTCTCGTCCACAAAGCCACGCTTTGGTACAAAGTCATGCTTTGGGTCAACAAATGATCTAAGTAATGATCACAAAGATAAATGATCAAACAAATGATCATATCACAAATGATCAAACAATGATCATTTCACAGCAACACTCAGCATGTCACATTACCAATTGGGAATATATCACTGATAACCATCAACTACATAACCTCCAAGCTCGTAAATCTCAAAGAAGGGTGTTAAGCTAAGAGAATAAATTCTCCGCCACCAACAGAAATATATTTGAAAGAAATCAGCTTTATATCTCAATTTGTAATGTCAGACATACAATCCATACAAGTCTGTTCCGGGATCGAACAGAACCGAAGGCACTTACAAAGAAGTCCTTGCAATCCGGATATTCACTAATCACGTCAGGACTTCCCATCACATATGGAGTCTCTATACCGGGGACCAGTTGATGCAAAGACATTCGACGAGTTGTCCTTTCGCTTTTGAAAATATCTGGTCTTCAACGCCGGTCTTCAAATGCAATTCATAACGACGTATCACATATTCGGAATGGGTTATACGACCCCAAGGTCCTTTCCCGGCTAACCCGAATAGTGAGCGCTTATTTAAAAATAAGTGTGGCATTCAAATTCAAGCAAATCACAACAAATACCCATTCAAAGGTAAATATTGATAGTCGGTTATTGAACTATCAATGGATATGCACAACATCACCAGATTCCAAATAATTTTCCAAATTATTTATTTTCCAAAAATATCTTTACAAGATATATAATTTTCACACTTCAACCATTTGAAAACAATTTTCAAATCACTTTTCACATTTACCACTTTTGAAAACAAATTTCAATCATTTTCCTTACGCGGAAATACTTTCATTTCAACATGGTTCATTTAAACCCATTAATCAAATCCTTAACGATTTACTTTATATTTACCCTCTAAATCCGTAAATTTATTTCCACACTTCAAAAATAAATCAACGTTTATTCAATTTATTTCCCCTTTCATTTATGAATTCCATAGTGAATTTACATTCCAAAATATTTATGAATATACAATTTCAATTATTCATTTTCAATTTACCTTCAAGAAGATAAATTCTCAAAACGTTTCATTTCACATTGGAAAAACATTTCCATACTTATTTATTAATAAGTAATTCACAAATATTTTTATTTTCTACACTTGGAAAATATTCAATATACTTAAATCGAAATTAAGTATATATTTCATTCTTTAAGGAAATCATTCTCTTAAACATATTTATTTGGGCCAAAACGAATGTTGCGTAAAACATCGTTACGACAACCCAAAATCACTAGTATAGGGATTTGAAATTAAAATAGTTATATAAATCCCAATACTATACAAAACATTTCCTTTCGGAAATCATTTACTATAACAACAATGTTATAGTCCACCATTTCCTTCTATTTCTCGAAAACGTCTATTTCAACAATGAATGTTGAAATCTATGGTTTCGAATCTTAACACATTTTAGAAACATCGATAGATCATTTTAATTCTATTTAAAACATCACATCCAAAACAATTTCTTTAACATATTATTCACTATTCAAAAACGTGAATATACTTCGTTAACCAATTTCATCGTTTCTATATATTTTATTTAAAAAGGATTATTCACTATCTAAAATGTGAATATAAATCCATTAATAAGTTATAACAATTTACTTATCAAAATAAGTCGTATGCGGATTTACAAAACAATGTTTATAAATTCCATTTCTATCTATTTTATAACAACTTCCTTTTATAAATCTCCTTTATTAACCTATTTCAATTCATAACTCAATGATATACTAAAAGTTCATATTATAAGTTAAATACTTTCAATTTATTTGTTTACCAAATCGTTCTTTTAAACTTCCCAAATTATAAATCTTATAACTTATAAGGTTCATTTATTTACCCAAATCTACTCTTTTAATAACTTCACAAATTTTATAAACCTACTGCTTATAAAATCTATTTATAACTTCACCGTTTATAATTCTATAAATTTCATTTATTTATGAAATTCATTTACAATTCATTCTAACACTTATAAAAACTCGTTTTATAACTCAAATATTTTAATTTATAAATATCAATTTCATAAATCTTTTATATAAATCAATTTATATTATTATTTTAAAAACGTCTTTAAACTCCTTTGTAATTTCATCATTTCGATTCATAAATAATCAAATTTCATAAATCCTATATTTTAAACTTTTTTTAATAAATTCAAAAATCCCAATTGAAACTATTTTATAAAATCATTAACTCCATATTTTCAAAAATCAACTTTTAACTATATTTCTCAAAAATCATAATTTTTATAACATTAAAATTATAACGTTTATTTATTTAAAATGAGTCAATTCCAAAAATATTTTATAAACGTATACTTTCAAAAATCAATTTAAAAATCATTTTGAAAATCCTTTTAAAACTCCAAAATTGGCCCAATGATGCTACACACCAAATAGTCAATCACGACAACGACGACATCATATATCGATATGATAATAAATCAAATATCAAAATATCTGAAATCAAATAAATACTGTTGAGGAATCCAGTTGGATCCCTCCAACCTGTTTTCCTGCATCCAAAAACATTGGCACAATACAAATTCCGTTCCAGTACGGAGTTATCGCGGTACATGAGATTTAAAATATTGTCCGCTTAATAGATGGCGCAATAGGGTCTCATCCGCTATATAATGCGGGAAATCATCTCCAAGTACATAAATAATACCAATTTCACTGTACTGTGAAATATTCGCGGTAAATGTTTTTAATAAATAACCTCCGCTTACTAACGGCTTATAATGTCTATTCTAACAATCAATAGATAACAATCATCATTCAAACATACATTCAACAATTTTAAATCTAACTATTTAAAATTAAAATCGATACCAATTTGATTGAGTGAGAAGTTCTCACCTTGATTTCAATTTCGTTTTCAGCTTTTGTTTCGAATAAAATTAAACGGACGTTTAATTTTACCAGAAATTTTCACTAGCTCCAAACGACTCCAATCCAATTCCATAGCGTAGTGTTCGTCCATACGAACCCAAGGCAACTTGTTTCGTGCATTTTCGACCTCGTATGAAAAAGTTATAGCAGTTTAAACATTTACATAATTTTAATATAATTAAATTCACCTTCCTTTTTAATTTTATACCCTACAACATCTCAGCCGTTCGATTTCTTCATGGAAGCATCAGGGCCGCCGAAAGCAACCCCCCTTCTTCCCCAGTAACACGCACGAGAACCAATTCTAGCCGCCTCCTAGTTCGAATTTCCACGGCCTCCTCGACGACTTCCACCACGATCAGATGGTACCACCTTGATGCCCATCCCCTATGCTACCTTCGGCATGAGCCATGTCAAGCTCGGCCCCATCTTTAGCTCGAGAAACGTGTTTGAACGACACACGTTCAACTCCAATTTTCCGTTGAACCGTTGAACTTCAAGAACTCTGAGTGCTCTACAACTTTCATTTAGAAAGTTTCTTGGATTGCTTCACGGATTTGAAGAAAAGAGAGGGAGGAGATAGATTGAAAGTTTTCGGCCATTGATGATAAGGGGGTGGTGGCATGCAGTTTTTTTAACCCTAGGGTTGTTTTCATTTTGCAAAAGTGAATTTTTAAGGGCTTATATAGAAAATTTCTCAAACACTATTCATCCCGGATTTTCCGAACTCCAAATGAAGCGTGCCGGTTGGCGTTCCTAAGGTTCACCCCGCGTTCCGAACACAATGGAACGTGTTTCGGGAGCTAATTCGATCATCTGTGCGAGTTATGGCAATAAATGTTCGATTTAAATTTAAATCGGTAAATCAAATTTCTACGCGTTTTAGCTTGCACCGGACAAACGGTAAATCCGATTGACATGAAATTTGAATCCATACAATAATATCACATTACGGATCCGATGAAACTAGTTTCGTCGAAATCCGAGACTGTTTGAAAAATGGTTATTTTAACACGTCAAATAAATATTAAAACAATTTCGATGCGTTTCGAGCTGCCACGGTCAAACGAAAACTCCAATTGACACGAAAATTGAAATCCGATAATAACAAACTATTATGGATCCAATAGAACTAGTTTCGTCCAATTCTGAGACTGTTCGAAAATTGACTAATTTCACTAGTCGATTTTAAATATTAAAATATTCAATTTCCACAAATTAACTCTTAATTCGATTTTAAAAGTTCTAAAATATCGTTCTAACTCCAATATGATAAAATAAAATTTTACAAATCATTTTCAATCATATTAGACCCAATTTTCAATTATTTATGTAATTTCAACTATTAAATTATCGATTTAATTATCCAATTAAATCCAATTATTCGAAATAAAATTTATTCGACTTATAAATTTCACTTATTAATATTTAAAATCAATTAAATATACAAATTTTAATTAATATAAATTCTGGATCGTTACAGAATTGAACCTCGAAACCCGTTCCATTGTGTTCATAAGGCCTTTTTACATTAGAAACGCCAGGCGTCACGCTTCGTTTGGAGTTCAGACTGTTTTGGGACCTAACTTTATAAATACGGCACGTAAAGCGAGAAATAATATTTTAGTATTGCAGAAACCTTAGCCGCCATGGGCTCTCCTTTTCAATGGCCGAAATTTCTCCTTCTTCTCAGCTCAATTTCTTCCAATCCGTGCATCGAAATCGAGAACTTCCAAAAGCAAAGTTGTAGAGCTCGACGAGCTCTACATATCCAACGGCCGATTCGTGCTATTGCATCATGGATTCGTCAAAATCTGGATAGGAAGGTCGCACGCGTTTCGGGTTTTGAGTGCGATTTGAAGGACCGTGGGGGGCCGCATCTCTGGCGTAGGTGGAGGAGGCGCATGGATTGGGGGATCTTGATCTGGTCGAAGTCGATCGTGGTGGCGTGCATTCGTTTGGGCATAGGCCAAGTTGATGGGCTCGGCTTCAAAAGTATGTGCGTGCATTCTGTAGCATGAAGAAAGAAGGATGACATGGCAAGTAAATATGGTCTCATCTTGTTTAACTAAATTTTTGATTTCATATCGCATTTATCGTCATAACTTTTACATACGATATCCGTTTTACGCGCGGTTTCTTTTGTTAGGATCGTATTAAATTTATAGATTCTGACTTAATCTTAAATGAAATAAATGGTAAGTCGCGGAAATTATTTTATTTTATAAAGTAATATAAAATAAACTATTTTATTATATATACTGTTGAATATCCAAAACCATTCAAGTTTTAGAAGTTATGGTTTTAAAGCTATGAATTTCGAAGTATTATGTTTTGAAAGTTATAATCCAAATGTTTGGTTTCCAGATATTATAAATTTTAAGCAGTATGATTTTGGAAAAGAAATATATTTGAAATAAAAATGATATTATTGATTTGGGTTTTACAAAAATAACATCGAAATGAGTTGTTTTCGAAATGGGAATGATATCGTATTTATGGGTTTTGAAATGGATAATTATTTTCTAGTTTTAAAGCATAAACTATTTTAAAGATCGCGGTGTTATAATAACGTTTGGTTGTTGAAGAGACCGGGATCGGAAGTTTTCTTACTCTCTGCCAACCCCGAAAACCACTTTAACAACCGTGTACACGGTGGAGATTCCAGAATGTAGTAAGATGGTGGTGGCATTTCCTTCAAGGTAAATACATGGACCCGACTCCCGTGAGTTGGCATAAGGTGGCTAAAACAGGAGCGATCGACGGGTTAATAAGGTAGAAACTTTGATCGGACACATCCCTTCGATATTATACTTTGACTTTGGATTGATTCGGTGGCCACTTTTGATTTTATTTGGGGGTGTGGATCGAGGTGGGCGGTAGCTGCGCGCTACGCGTTACCACCGGCCCGGAAGCGTAATTGATATATCTACCCTGGCATTGCCTAGTTGTGCCATGTCACCTACCCTATCGCGCCTTGTACGAGTTTCTATTTGTGTCGTACCTATTGAGTATCCTCTGGTAGCCTCCCGATCAAGAGGTATTACGCTACTATATAGACTATTGGCATTATTTGTGTTGAGGGCTATTAAAAAGTAAGTTTATTTTACAAATAGACACTATTGTAATAGCGCAATATACTATATAGTAAATAGTTTAACGGATCCTTAGGAGATGTAAATCCCGAGCATCTCTTGAGTTACTGCACTCATATTTATTTCTGTTAATTTAAGTCACATAAGATCTTTTAGTCCTGACTCGAGTGTTTTGTCTTTTCAAATTCGCTCGAGTCAGTCCGAGCGTTTCAGGATCGAAGATTTAGATCTGGAGGACGAAGACGGAGATTTCTACTATAATTATTAATTATATTCCACTACACTATTTAATTCCGCTGCATTTATATTTATTGGTATGTGAACTCTGATATTTATTGTATAAGAAGAATCAAATGTTTTGTAAACAGTTTATGAACTGTATATTTGATTATTATATTTTATCCTTCCGCTGTGAGATTCTATTTTTGTTTTATTTCTTTCTTGTTTTCTTATTTACCCCATAACAATCCGCCCTTCTGTATGGTTTGAATTGGCACGTGTATCGATTTGAAGTGCGTGGAAAGGCGGGACGTTACATCTGGTATCAGAGCTTTGGTTTAGCGATAAACCTTAGCTTTGTGGGGTTTGACTTTTTGCTAATAGGGTAGTAATACCCTATGGGAGTCGCTGAGTGTATACATATGATAGAGCGTATTTGCTAGTGTTATAAAAAGATTTTAATATTGTGTTAATCTGTTCCGTTTTGTATTTATAAATTCTGGTTGGTGCATGGGACGCTGTGACATCAATAGGGATTTCTAAACACTTAATAGGACAGACCGACATAATATTTGTTTTTAATATAGGTGAATGAAATAATTTTTTCCTATTTATTTTCTATATATAAAATATTTTTTTTCAGATGATATCTATATTTGGCTGCAATAGATTGTTTGTTAGGTAATAAATTGTATAAATAATAATAGAAATAAGATTGAAAAATAAAATAAAATAAAATTTGGAAATTTAGAACTTAAGATCCGGGGTTTTGAAATTTCTTTCGAATAAATTTTGGAATATAATAATATTGTTTATAACTACTTTTTGATATAAATATTTCAATATAATTCGGAAGAATTGTTTTAAAGAAGATTTTGGAGAAAATAAGTTTTGTACTTTCCTCTCTATCGTTGGAAAATAATTTTGGTGATGGCGGCCGCACCATCGATTTTCATTTTCGAGTTTCAAATGGAAAGGCCACTGTAGTAATTTTACTACAGATTCATTTTTGAAAAAAATAATATAAATTTTGAATTGTTTTAAATATAATTAGAGATATATAAGTTGTAAGAATATATTTATTTATTATTTTAAAATAATTTGAAATTTAACCCGGTATTAAATTCTTGAATTTCCATTAATTAATTGTTTCAAATTAGTGTAGTGAAATGAAAGGTAAGTAATAAAAAATTGAAACCTCTAATTTAGGTAAGAGATTTAATGCCAAGTTATACGGGAAATAAGAAGGAAGTTGAAATTGTAACTTATGAGAAAAAGGATAAAAAACTTATTGAACAATGAATTAATTAAAAGAAATGAGAAACTTGTATAACTTTCAATTACACTCTTAAATAACATATATAACTTACCAAATATTTAAAGTTGAAATGTTTAATAAGAGATTGTAATAGAATATTATACAAGTATAAATTTGAAATAATGAAAGTATTCAATGAAATTGCTGTTAAATGAGAATTAAATGTTATAACTTAAGTTATAATTGAAATTTTACCAAGTAAATATAATTAAAGGTAAGTATGACAAATAGATGATTATAAACTTAAGTAATTAAAGTGTAAACTGATGAGGTCATGCAATTATAAATGAATGTAATATAATAAAGAGAAATTGTAAACTTAAGAAAAAGGGTTGAAGTTATTTCAAAATAAAATTGAAATAAACAAATGAAAATAAAAAGAATAAACCGTTATATGAATGAAAAGAATCAAACAACAAATGTATGGATGGAATAAATAAGGATAGACTAAATCTATTGCTAAAATTGTTGTTTGTCGTGGTTTGTGGTTGTTGGGTAAGGAAACTTTAATTTTGTTGGGACGGATGAATAATCCATTGTGTTTAATCTAAGACTGTTGAGTAAATGATGCACTGGATGGTTTATTCTTCATTCCGTACATTATAAAAGTTTTGAACCCGAAGAACTATTTGTTTGTTTGATTGAATGGCTGTTTTGTATTTGTTGTGTATGCTGTTTGTTGAAATTGATGGTTGTTGTATTGATTTGTTGTTAGTGATTGAAACCACTTAAATATTTCACTTTACATAAATTGTTAACCCTTTGGATTTTATAAGTGAAATGCAGGTTATGGAAGCAATTACTACTGCTTTTAGTTCCATAAATTAACCGTAAATTGCCCGACA
The DNA here is from genome assembly GCA_030765085.1 of Allium cepa. Lineage (NCBI taxonomy): Eukaryota > Viridiplantae > Streptophyta > Magnoliopsida > Asparagales > Amaryllidaceae > Allium > Allium cepa. The sequence goes on from CM060929.1 coordinate 204,755,472, forward strand.
AATAGGTACATTTCGGATTACGGTTTATAGCGCTATTTTATATATTTTCCCATGTAGGGATATATTAATTGGAAAAATATATGTTGTATATTGTTATATTTAATATTATATTTTCTCCCGAGCCTCTCCGTACAAAGGAGACTCTGCCAAAAAAATTTCGTAAATTTTGAACTTAGAAATATTTTGAAAATGTTTTCCAAACTTTAGTAATTTAAGTATAAAAAGATTTAATGGTTATAGATTGAGATATTTTACCTAAATTAATAAAATTTTATAAATTTAATTGTTCATAAAGTTAATGTTTGAATAAGGTATGTTGATTTCTTAGTTCTTCGTTTCCCTTCTTTTCCTTTTCGGGGACGAAAAGTTTTGAGTGGGGGAGAGTGTAATGACCCGTAAATTTCGACAATTTAATTTGTTAATTTAATAGGATTTTTGTAATTAAATTTTAGTAGAAATAATAAAGGGAGTAAATTAATATTGAAATGAAGGCTAAAATAAAATATATGAATGGTAAAATTTAAGCCTATTTATTTATAATATGAATAAATTTCAATGAAAAAAATGGTGTAAGTATTGTACCTGGATATAATGTGAATATGGAAAATATAGGGTAGGCATTAAATTAGTAAGTGTAAGGACACATTGTTACAGTAATTTATTTTTAATTAGGGATACGTTATATCAAGTTAATAATTTTTAAATTTGAACGAAAATTTCAATTTAATAAATTTACTTCAAATGTTATGACTTAGTAAATGGAATATGATAATAAGAACAATTGCAAATTTTTTATTTAGGGGTGAAATAAATTTTGATAGGTAGTAGTTGTTGTGAAGAATAATTATACAAGAATATTAAAGGTTATAATAGTAGGTTACTAGTAAATTCACTCATTTACCAATAAAAATAATTAGATGTGCCTTGATGATAATTAATAACATAAAGGAAAGGAGTAAATGTATTCATTAGAATATTAATTGAAATTGGATAGGGATTTTAAGTGATAATGTTAATACAATGTAGTAATGCTAAATTTAAGTCAATAATAATGAATAGTGATTAATTCAAAATTGGTAACATATATTATAAATTACCTGCTTATTTATTAATGGAATTAGAATTTAAAATAAGTGATAATAAAATTAATGAATGTTACGCTAATGAAATAACGTTCGTTTAAATGTTGAGTAATTATAGGGTCGTATTTATTATAAGCGTTACTTTAATAATTATGATTTATTGAGAAATTAATTCAGGAAGTATGTAAAGTAATAACTAGGGAAGTAACACGTTATAAATTAAATATAACCTAAAATTACGCGTAAGTTAAAAGTTAAAATTGAATCTAATCCATTTAATTGGAAACTTATTAAAATAAATCGGATTCAAAGTGTAATAAAAGGATTATTTTAAGAAATTGAAATAAATACCATAATTGGTGAAATAATTTACACTTAAAAATTTGAGATGGGAATTTGCTTGAGGAATTATAAATTAATAACAAAAACAAGATTATAAGATTTATGAATTTTAGAATTTGAATCTTAAATAGTGAGTTAATTGATTTAATTTATAATAATTGAATTTATTGAAAATGAATAAAATCAAATATTTAACTATTTCGTTAATGTAAAAATTTAGTTGAAATTGAATAATATTTTGTAATAAATTTAAATCCAATGGTAAACCTTTCTATTTGAAATTTTGAATGGAATAATTAGGGGTAAATTCAATTTAATGGAAATTTTGCAAATTTATTCTATAATTTTGAATTTTATGAAATTGGAGGTTTCTATTGATTAATTTTTAATAAATTGACTTTTAAAATTGTTAAATCATTGTAAATGTTTGAAAATTTTAAAGTGACTAAGATTGCAAAGTTCAGAATTTTTAACGCGAAATTTGATTTAATTAATTTATTGTAAATTTATTTAATTAATATAAAAATAGCCATTTTGGTCACATACTCGGATTTCGACGAAACTAGTTTCATCGGATCCGTAATAGTGAATTTTTGTAGGGTTTCAAGTTTCGTAGCGATCGGACTTGTCGTTTGATCGTACGAACGCGAAATGCCTTGAAATCGATTTAATTGAAATCAATTTGAAATCAATTTGAAAATATTGATTTCAGCATAACTTTTTCATAGGATGGAATTTGGACGTGAAACTTTTTCCATCGCATTCAGAATATTTAAAAACATCTATTTTGATATATGGGATGACCGATTTTCGTTCCGAAGCCGAAACGGGCTCTTCGGGGCATTATTTTCATTTCAAACAAATTTGACTTTAACAGTAGCCTACGAAAATGATAGAATTGAACCTCGAAACCCATTCCATTGTGTTCAAAAGGCCTTTTTACATCAGAAACGCCAGGCGGCACGCTTCGTTTGGAGTTCAGACCGTTTTGGGACCTAACTTTATAAATACGGCACGTAAAGCGAGAAATAATATTTTAGTACTGCAGAAACCCTAGCCGCCATGGGCTCTCCTTTTCAATGGCCGAAATTTCTCCTTCTTCTCAGTTCAATTTCTTCCAATCCGTGCATCGAAATCGAGAACTTCCAAAAGCAAAGTTGTAGAGCTCGACGAGCTCTACATATCCAATGGTCGATTCGTGCTATTGCATCATGGATTCGTCGAAATCTGGATAGGAAGGTCGTGCGTGTTTTCGGGTTTTGAGTGTGATTTGAAGGACTGTGGGGGGCCGCATCTCTGGCGTAGGTGGAGGAGGAGGAGGCGCATGGATTGGGGGATCCTGATCTGGTCGAAGTCGATCGTGGTGGCGTGCGTTCGTTAGGGCATAGGCCAAGTTGATGGGTTCGGCTTCAAAAGTATGTGCGTGCATTCTGTAGCTTGAAGAAAGAAGGATGACGTGGCAAGTAAATATGTGCGTGCATTCAAAAGGGGAGTGTTTTAACCTACTCACAACTTCCAAAATTTCTTATGTTTGTTAAATTGATTTTAGATATGAGTAGAAATTTATTTATGACTGTTTGGCATGTTTTTTTTCATTATCTCAGTTAAATCGCATTTATTTAAATTAACTATGAATTAATTTTATTATTGCATAAAAATTTGACAGTTAAAATTTATTTATTTGCATATAAACTGCTAGTTAAACGGTTATTAAATTTATTATTGAATATAAATTGTTAGTTAATACCTGTATTTATTACCTGTTATATTTTATATGCTCTATATTGATGTTTGTTTAAATTGGATGATGATTTGTAATAAATGGTTGACAATTGATATTTGTATGAATGAATGTTTATTTATATTAACTGCAAGTTGTTATGCATTTCATTTCATTCGGGATTGCGGTTTGAAATGATATACAGCCGCATTTTTATTATTAAATTGCGGATTGAAATGATAAATATCTGTATCACTTGACCATATGGTAGAAAATTATATACAGGCACCGCGATATATATATATATATATATATATATATATATATATATATATAAAATTATTTTTTTCAAAGGATTTTATGGTTTTGGATAGGATACGGTTTAATAAATATTAATTTTTGACCTTATATAAAATCTTATTTTATGTACATATATGGTTAAATTGTTGAATTTAAGCTGTGTATAAATTTGTTAAATAAAATAAATAAGATGAATAATGGAGTTTGATTATTTATATTATATGGTTAAGTACATGTTAAGATATTGAGAATATAAAGAGTTTTTAATGTTTTTAATCAATTTATATTGGGAGCTAAGTTGAAAATTCATTTGGAATCGAGCTTAATTAAGAATTTAACTTCATAAGTTGATGTAGAATTTATTAACTTGAAATTTTAAAAGTATGATATTTATAACTGAAATTTTATTCAAGATGGATTAAATGAATATTTCTAGTATAAATAAATTGGAGGAAATTTTGATAGTTAATAGTAATTTGAGTTTTATTTAAAATGATTTCGGATTTATTATGCCAATATTTCAAAATAAAAAATAGGACTTTAAATTGTTGAATGGAAATTTCCAACCTTAGTTCCAATTGTTTAATATTCAAAGTTTGAAATATATTGAAACTGAAGTGGTTTATTGACACTGAAAGCGATTTTAAATTTATGGATTCTGACTTAATCTTAAATGAAATAAATGGTAAGTCGCGGAAATTATTTTATTTTATAAAGTAATATTAAATCAACTATTTATTCTATATACAGTTGAATATCCAAAACCATTCAAGGTTTAGAAGTTATGGTTTTAAAGTTTTGAATTTCGAAGTATTATGTTTTGAAAGTTATAATCCAAATGTTTGGTTTCTAGATATTATAAATTTTAAGCAGTATGATTTTGGAAAAGAAATATATTTGAAATAAAAATGATATTATTGATTTGGGTTTTAAAAAAATAAAATCGAAATGAGTTGTTTTCGAAATGGGAATGATATCATATTTATGGGTTTTGAAATGGATAATTATTTTCTAGTTTTAGAGTGTAAACTATTTTAAAGACCGCGATGTTATAATAACGTTTGGTTGTTGAAGAGACCGGGATTAGAAGTTGTCATACTCTCTGCCAACCCCGAAAACCACATTAACAACCGTGTACGCATTGGAGATTGCAGAATGTAGTAGGATGGTGGTGGTGTGTCCTTTAAGGTAAATACGTGGACCCGACTCCCGTGAGTTGGCATAAGGTGGCTAAAACAGGAGCGATCGACGGGTTAATAAGGTAGCACCTTTGATCGGACACATCCCTTCGATATTATACATTGAATTTGGATTGATTCGGTGGCCACTTTTGATTTTATTTGAGAGTGTGGCTCGAGGTGGGCGGTAGCTGCGCGCTACACGTTGCCACCGACCCAGAAGCGTAATTGGTATATCTACCCTAGCATTGCCTAGTTGTGCCGTGTGACCTACCCTATCGCGCCTTGTACGAGTTTCTATTTGTGTCGTACCTATGGAGTATCCTCTGGTAGCCTCCCGATCAAGAGGTATTACAGTACTGTATAGACTATTGGCATTATTTGTGTTAAGGGCTATATGGGTAACCCCTTAACGCTATTAAAAAGTAAGTTTATTTTACAAATAGACACTATTGTAATAGCGCAATATACTATATAGTAAATAGTTTAACGGATCCTTAGGAGATGTAAATCTCGAGCATCTCTTGAGTTACTGCACTCATATTTATTTCTGTTAATTTAACTCACATAAGATCTTTTAGTCCTGAATCGAGTGTTTTGTCTTTTCAAATTCGCTCGGGTCAGTCCGAGCGTTTCAGGATCGAAGATTTAGACCTGGAGGACGAAGACGGAGATTTCTACTATTATTATTAATTATATTCCACTACACTATTTAATTCCGCTACATTTATATTTATTGGTATGTGAACTCTGATATTTATTGTATAAGAAGAATCAAATGTTCTGTAAACAGTTTATGAACTGTATATTTGATTATTATATTTTATCCTTCCGTTGTGAGATTCTATTTCTGTTTTATTTCTTTCTTGTTTTATTATTTACCCCATAATAATCCGCCCTTCTGTATGGTTTGAATTAGCACGTGTGTCGATTTGAAGCGTGCGAAAAGGCGGGACGTTACAAGATGATATTCAAAAGCAAGTTTTTGCTTGTCTTCTAGCAAAATAAGAGTCGTGAACTCTACAAACTTGACTATCTAATGTTTCTTTATATTATTCATACTTTTTTGGCACTTGAGCTAATCTTTTGATTTATTTCACATATATATTGATTCCAAATATTCAATTGTCTATGAATTTTTCAGGATTTTGATCATCTTGGATTCACTAATTTCGCGCTGATGTTAGATTCATGTTTTTTTACTAAAAAGTTCAATTTTCTTCTAATCTGGTAATAGTAAATCTTTTTAGTTCTGTTTTCTTATCATTTTGAAACTAAACTGTAGCATGATTACAGACTGTTGTACATTAGAATATTTACCATTGAAACGACCGACAAATCTGTACCCCTTGAGTTATCACTATTCTACCTAAAACAACTCAAATTATACAGAAATACGAACCATTAGGGTTTAAGCAGAAGAGGTAGAAGAAGAGAATAGAAATCAACAACAGAATCTAACCATCGCAGCGAGATAAAATATAATAAAAAATAAATGGTCTTTACTCAAAAATCAAATATCTCTGTTTATATATTGCATCATTAGAGTACATCAATCATAGCTCAACATCAATATCATACAATAGATACACAACAAGCCATTTGCAGCGGAATATACATATATAAACAAGTATGGATATACGTATCGTCATCCAGCTCGTCTCCTGAGCTCCACAGCATCACATGCTGCATTCTATAATACTCGGTCTGACCCGAGCATTATAGTTAAATAACACCCGATTCAGTCTGGAATACCAGCATGAGAAAAATCACACTCAATTGATTATTAAAGTTTCAAAAATCCTTTGAAAACAAAAGCATCTCGTAAGACCACGCCACAAATAAACAAGTCGGGTTTTTACCTTACGATAGCTAAAACATTTTTATAGAAATCCTCTGATATTATAATAGGGTCTATATACAAATACTTATAAAATAGCCGAAATTGTTACATCTATTAAATTCCAGCTACTAGCCACAGAGTGGGTAATACAAACAAAACTCATATAAGGCTCGTAGGGAGAATGGATTTCCAACTAATGACTAGGCACTAGGGTACCACCTGTCACAGTACGGGGCCTAGATCACCATACCGAGGAGTACGCCCGCTCCCCTGCAACACAAGGCCGGGACTACCCCTTACTGGATAATACCGAGTGAGATCACCCCGCGGTTGGGATCAGCAACCGCCCACTAAGTCGAAATAAAAAGGGACATCTAGACAGGGATGACCTCACCCTGCTTGGGTGCTACCTACCTAGCCATGCTACATAACCCCTGATTTTCAGTCATTCCCATTTGATGAGGCTTGAGGCTAAGCGTTACCTTTTTAGCATATATTCCTTATAATGCCCATCGTCCAATTGACGATGATTCGCAAGCATTCATCCATACAAGTCCGTCCCGGGTTCGAACGGAACCGAAGGCACTATTCCTACTACATCCATTTTGGAAATATCCTCAGGATTAGTAGCAACTAGCCCTTGCACTTCACTGCTCCATCTTCGAATCCAAAATCGTTTTTCACGAAAACGTGCAAACCGGATCGAAGTGGTTTTCGAGAAATTAATCTCGATCCCGGTCTCTTCGAAACCATCAACGTATTTGTCCAATATTGATAGTCGGTTATTTAACTATCAATTAATACTCACAAACAACCATCAAACAATAAATAGTTTCCCAAATTATTTATTTACCTCAAAAATATCTTCACATGATATATTTTCACTTTTCAAATTCCTTTGAAAACAGTTTTCAAAACTATCTGCCTTTTTTCAGAACAAATTCCGAGTATTTCCATTTCCACTGGAATCACCAAGCACAAAACTTTAAATTTAAAAATAATTTAAAAACACTTTGTTGTAAAAATATATATTTAACATTCAATTTAGAAAAATTTACTTTAATACTTAATTTATAATAATACTTTAAACAAAATACCAAATCATTATTTAAATAATTATTACGATAATAGATTAAACAAAATACTTACTTTGGAGTTTACTTTTAAAACACTTAAGTTAAAATTACTTTAATAATTGGCTAAAAATATATACTATATGAATATTTAAAAATAAGGTTATTTTATAAAATATAAAACTAGGTTTTCACTTTTAAAAACAACATAATAAGTTACTTCTTAAATATTTGCTGCTAAAATAGGTTAAAAGAAAATACTTACTTTAGACTTTAAATATTAGAAATAATAAATTTTACAAAACTTGCTTTCTTTAAAAACAACTTTAAAACATTTAATTTAGATTTAAAAATTTACTTTTAAAACATGTACTTGGCTATCCAGAGAAAAACCCAACTTCAATCACTTAAATCAATTTCCCCAAATTGATTTCCAATTTATTTATTGGAAATAAATTTCTTCACTTACTCAGTTCATTTCAAAATTCGTTTGTTAAGGACTTATTATTATTATTTTCCCGTTTGATTTTAAATCTTTTAACTGAAATATACAAATTTCAGATTTTCCCAATTTCTTCTTTATTCCTTCCAATAATTCAACTCTTAAATTTTAAATAAATGTTTTGTTCTTTTAATTAATATCACTGAAGATTTAAAATTCATTAACTTTCTGTTTATTCGAAATTCTCTTTCATATACGGAATTTATTTATTAGAAATTTTGAATTCACCTCATTACTTTTCCAATTCATTCTTAAATTTACTCAGATTCCTATAATTATTTTACTTACAAATTCCCTTCTTTTATTATCTTTCAAAAATTCAATTTACAAATTTTTGGAAGTTCATTATACCCAATCATATCCAATCAAACCATAGCATTCAATATTCCAATATAATTCATCATAGAATATCAAATAATCACAATAGAGGGTATTAAATAACTTAAATAAATGTTGAGAGGTCCAGTTGGATCCCTCCAACCTGTTTTTCCCTGCATCCACAAACGTTAGCACAATATAATACACCAATTCCAAAATATCATACCATATCACATCAATCAATTCAACCATACAACCAATTATTTAAATTTAACCGTTTAAATATAAATTTAAATTTAACAGAGTGAGATCAACTCACCTTTGCTTCTATTTGCAATCCGTTCCAATATTGCCTTGATTTCTGATTTTTTTTACCTTGAACAAACAATTTATATGATTTATTAATATTTGAATTTATCGATCAATTAATTTCTAATACCTTGGTTTTAACTATTAAATTTTTTATAAATAAATTTCCTGCTTAAACCTTATTTGAAAAATATAAAACAGAACAGTTTTCTTTTTATTAAATTTGGAATTGAGAAAATAACTTAAGTGAATTTAAATTACCAGGCAAACTCACCTCTGCCTTGCTCGCGAATGTCCTCCAGGCTCACTGATACGCGACTACACAGCCTCGCGATGTCGAACCAACGAACGCGAGCCTCCTCCTCGAACCCACACTGCTCGCGCTTGACCTCGCCACAGCCTCGCAAAACCCTAACTGCACGAGCCGCCTTCTCGGACCTTGCCGACGAATCCCTAGATCTCGCGCTTGAAAAAGCTCGGCCATCGGTGCTCGTCCTCGCCGCCTTCCACAAGAACTGGGGAGACTTGCGACAACATCGCCACCCAAGACGCGATTTTAAATTTGGGTGCGGTTGCCCCCCTTATTTTTTTTTTCTGATTTTCATTTTGGACTTCGATTTGAAGAGCTCGGCCATTTTTCTCAACTGAGGGTTTCAAATTTTTTTTTAAAGAATGAGGCTTCGGCTAATATGTTTAAGGGGAAAACGATTCTGTAGAGAGAGAAAAGAAGCTTGCGTGATAAGAGAAAGAAGATGTGAAAGAAATGTTGCGTGTTGTCGTTAAAAGAGGGGACATGGATATGAAAGAAAGTCGGCTGGTGAGTTTGACATATAAAATTTTAAATTAAATTTCCGTTGTAAATTCCAACGCGTTTATGTAGAGTATGCTCACACAACAACTCCAAAAACTACGAAAACTAAGATCCGGTAATAATAAAACATTACGGATCCAGTGGAGCTGGTTCGTCAAATTCCGAGATTGTGCCTCGGAAAACTATTTTTAAATTCAATTTAAATGATATAAATTTCAAACTGAAGAAATCACTATTAAATTCAATTTTACAACTTCTATTATCTTCAGTGTTATCAATATAAATTTGATAAGCCTTCAAATTATTTTTAATAGGCTTAACATCTCAGATTTCATATTTTATCTAATTTCAAATTATTTAATTTAATAATTCAATTATCAAATAAATTGTGATATTTGTAATTCAAGTTAAAATTACTCTATTGAATATTTAAAATCAATTAAATATCCCGATTTTAAATGCTCGAAAATTCCAGGTCGTCACATTCCTCCCCTCTTAAAAGAATTTCGTCTCCGAAATTACTAGTTAGAAAGAATGGTCCAGTACCCGTTTCCTTATTTCCAAAACCAAACAATTCAACATCTAACCAACTATCTTTTATAAAGACCCATTACCATTCTCACTAACTTCCCAAACTCTCTCACAATTTGCAAACAATACTATTTGCTTAATTATTCAAGTTTAAGTTCAAAACCGAATTTTGAATTATCAAAATTTTCTAACTCACTAAATTTTCGAAAAATTTCGCCAGCGTCTCCTTTGCGCGGCTAGCTCGGTACAACTACAAAAGGCCTCTACGGGCTCCCCAAATCCAAAAAGAAACAAAAAGCCAAGTGGCTCGATAAAAAAACCCAATCAAATTTCATATAGAAATTTAAATACATACCTTTTGTCGGGCAATTCAAATTTATCATATGAAATCAAAACCAATTTTCCTTTCCCTTTTATATTACCTGCATATTCTGCTTAGCACCAATATCCAATCACAATATTCCCAAAACATTTTATCGACTTTCTCACAAAATGCAAATATCTATTCATCCAAATATTAACTTGGAATATATTTGTATTATCAATTTCCATTTAACAATTCACTGTCCCTTTCTTAAGTTTAATATAAACATTTTATATGTTCTTTTATTTATTCTCACTTTACCACCTTAGTTTACATCTATTTCTATTCAAATTGATTCTTTCATTTCTATCCGAATTCAATTTATCATTAACTCTGAATATTCAAATTTTATTTTTCATTTATAACTAATTCATGTCATTATTTTAAATTGGTTTCATTTACTAATTTATTTTAATTTCCAATTTGAAATCGTTTTGTCGTTAACAAAATTTTTCAAAAATTTTCTAACTCCCAAATTTTCTAAATTTTTTTGGCAGAGTCTCATTTGTACGAAGGAGCTTTTGCAATTTGACAAAAGAGATAAATATATATACATCAACCCACACGGTCGGAAAAACAAAAACAGTTCATATTTCCTATTTTTATTGCGTAGACGTACCTTATTTAGCATTTTTAAGCAAACAGCTTATTAATTTAGCACTTAGCATGCCCAAAATCCAGCCACATGGCTTCCAGGTACCTATACTTACTCAATTCAAACACATAAGTAATATATTTATGAAATTTATATCATTTCATTCATTTAAACTGCTACAACATATCAACAACGTAAGTAATGCATTATAAATACTTCCATAAGCAATTTGTATGGTTTCCAAACTAGTTCAATTTGCTTTCAACCGATTCATATACCATTTTCATTCATCACAAGTGAGTTGCAACTCATTTACTTATCTTCAATTCCTATTTATGTCTAAACAACTCATTTTCGATTTAATTGATTTTAAAAATCAATCTCTGCTACTTTTATCAGTTTATAATAACAACAAGGCTATGTATATATTTTTTATAAACAATACACATAAAGCAGTTTTATAACCAATTGGTAAGGTCTTAAAATTAATTCAGTTGCTTTACTCGATTTTTATATCATCCTATCAAGTTTGAAATGATTTCTAACTCATTTCCTCACATTCAATACATTTATAATTTAAACAACTCATTTATTATAATTGATTCAAAAATCAATTTTATTTACTTTTATTAATCCATGGAATTTATTTTCCTTCGTTTACGTCGAACGGCCAAGTTAAGCAATCTCGACGGTATTTATTTCATTTTAAAATTGATTCCTACTCAATTTATATTTAATTCCATTCCAATTTTTAGCTTCATAACCCAAGTTTATATTTATTTATTTATATCAACTTCATACTTAATTTCATTTCCAATTTATTTGATATTCATGTAATAAAATTCCACTTACTTTAATTAGCCATTCTCATACATCCATTTAAATTTTGTTAGAATTATACCCATGGCCATATTTAATACATTCTTTCTTGAATTGGATTCATTTGAATATTCAAACTAGTTTTAAACTTAAGTTAATTTACTTTAATCCACTACCATTTCATAACTTAAGTTCATTCTCGTTTTAATTTATTCATACTCGAATTGGATTTATTTCATCACAAATCATTTTTATTTTAATCCAATTCCATACAACTCAAGCTTTATTTCCAGACTCTATTACATATTCACAATCTTTGATTTGATTTTCCCTTGAGCAAATCCCAACCATTTCACTAATTAATTTGATTAGTTTCTTCTTTTATCCATTTAAATTTCAATTACATTAACAATTCATTGTTGGATTTATTAATAATAAGACCATTCAATTTATGTTTAAATTGGATTTGTTTATATTTCACATCATATCCATTTTAATCCAATTCAAATTTTCATTCAACAACACTTCCAATTATAATCCAATTTAATTCAATTTAAATTTCAATTTTATTGAACTTATCTCAAGTTAAATTCAAATATATTTTCTACACTTTCATTCACTTAAGTTAAATTTTAACTGCTGGATCAAAATTTCAATCCCTTCTTATTAATATCAACTTTACTTTATAAGTTCAATAGTTGATTCATTTATTCACAATTTCATTTTTAACCAATGAATTTTGTTTCAAACTTTAATTATTTTTAGTCCATTTGAACTTATTCTGCACCTTATCTTACACATCTAAATCAACATCATCCAACATTGAATTTTCAATTCATTTGCATACCATAGTAACTAATCAGTTACTTATAAATTTTAAATCTCAAAACTTTGTTTTATTTAGTCCAACTTGTCTAATTTTTCCTATTTTACATAATTTAACACAATCCAGATTTAAGATCCTAGTATTCAGTTTTCACTTTACTTACTTACAGAGTTGAATTTTATTTCAAAAAATTCCTAATTTACAAGTCATCAAACTTTTTATATGCCATAAACATTCTTAGTTTAAATTCCAAAGTTTAAACAATCATTCAACATTTCAAAATTCCCTTTGAAATCTTCTATATCCAAAATTCCTTTGATAAATTCAATTTATCTCTTTGAATTTTCAAAACTCACCCGGTTTTGCAAACAATTTCAATTTCAAACAACTTGGTAGCAATCTTTTCTCTTGGAAACTCGAAAATGAACATCGATGATGCTGCAGTCATCACCGAAGTTATTTTCCAGCTACCGTAAGAATTCAATGCTTTAATCTCTTTTAAAACCCTTCAAATGTTTAAATTCCAAATCTCACTGGATCTCAAATCCGATTCAATAATACTTGTCAATATATTTTATCTTCCCAACTTTGAGAATCATTATCAAATTCAAAGGAACTTAAATCTCCAAATTCCAAACTCTTTAAATTTATACTCAAACATTACTTTGGAATCTTATTTGATTTTAATTATTAATCACATTATAATTTACATTATAGTTTTCATTTACACATTTCATTTATATATGAATTTGTTTCCTAGTTTTTAATTATGTTTTTTTTTCAATTCCTTATTCAATTATAATCACATTAACAAATTTCATTTATTTATTAATCTATCCCTTTATCTTTGGTTATTATTTCAATTTTTTTTATTCAATTTTACTCATTAATAATAATTCAATGTTGTTATTCCTAACAACCAAGCATTCATATATAACTATAATAATTTATGAAAAATCATTTCTTTTATATATAAAAATAATTTTGGGTAAAATTATTTCATTTACCCTATTTAAAACGATACTGTGTCGGTTTATCATGTTTAAGAGTTTAGAAATTCCTATCGATGACATGGCGTCCCATATATCGACCAGAATCCATAAACACTCGACCGATAAATCAACGCAATGTAAAAACAATTTTATATTCACTAACAAATGCGCGCTCATATCTATTAATACTCTCAAACTCATTCTAGAGTACTACGGACTCTATTTTATGAGTAATTCCCACCAGAGCCAAGATCACCAACCTCGCTCTGATACCAAGTGAAACGGCCCGCAAATCCGTACCCCTTGAGTTATCACTATTCTACCTAAAACAACTCAAGTTGTACAGAAATACGAACCATTAGGGTTTAAGCAGAAGAGGTAGAAGAAGAGAATAGAAATCAACAATAGAATCTAGCCATCGCAGCGAGATAAAATATAATAGAAAATAAATGGTCTTTACTCAAAAATCAAATATCTCAGTTTATATATTACATCATCAGAGTACATCAATCATAGCTCAACATCAATATCATACAATGGATACACAACAACTCATTTGCAACAGAATATACATATATAAACAAGTACGGATATAAATATCGTCATCCAGCTCATCTCCTGAGCTCCACAGCATCATATCCTATATTCTATAATATTCGGTCTGACCCGAGCATTATAGTTAAATAACACCCGAGTCAGTCTGGAATACCAGCGTGAGAAAAATCACACTCAATTGATTATTAAAGTTTCAAAAATCCTTTGAAAGCAAAAGCATCTCGTAAGACCACGCCACAAATAAACATGTCGGGTTTTTACCTTACGATAGCTAAAACATTTTTATAGAAATCCTCTGATATTATAATACGGTCTATATACAAATACTTATAAAATATCCGAAATTGTTACATCTATTAAATTCCATCTACTAGCCACAGAGTGGGTAATACAAACAAAACTAGTACAAGGCTCGTGTAGAGAACGGATTTCCAACTAATGACTAGGCATTGGGGTACCATTTGTCACAGTACGGGGCCTAGATCACCATACCGAGGAGTACGCCTACTCCCCTTCAACACAAGGCCGGGATTACCCCTTACTGGATAATCCCGAGTGAGATCACCCCGCGGTTGGGATCAGCAACCGCCCACTAAGCCGAAATAAAAAGAGACATCTAGACAGGGATGACCTCACCCTGCTTGGGTGCTACCCACCTAGCCTTGCTGCATAAGCCCTGATTTTCAGTCATTCCCATTTGATGAGGCTTGAGGCTAAGCGTTACATTTTTAGCATATATTCCTTAGAATGCCCATCGTCCACCTGACGATGATTCGCAAGCATTCATCCATACAAGTCCGTCTCGGGTTCGAACGGAACCGAAGGCACTATTCCTACAACACCCATTTTGGAAATATCCTCAGGATTAGTAGCGACTAGCCCTTGCACTTCACTGCTCCATCTTCGAATCCAAAATCGTTTTTCACGAAAACGTATAAACCGGATAAAAGTGGTTTTCGAGAAATTAAGCTCGATCCCGGTCTTCGAAACGATCAACGTATTTGTCCAATATTGATAGTCGGTCATTTAACTATCAATTAATACTCACAAACAACCATCAAACAATAAATAATTTCCCAATTATTTATTTATCTCAAAAATATCTTCACATGATATATTTTCACTTTTCAAATTCCTTTGAAAATAGTTTTCAAAACTATCTGCCTTTTTTCAGAACAAATTCGAGTATTTCCATTTCCACTGGAATCACCAAGCGCAAAACTTTATATTTAAAAATAATTTAAAAATACTTTATTGTAAAAATATATTTAACATTCAATTTAGAAAAATTTACTTTAATACTTAATTTATAATAATACTTTAAACAAAATACCAAATCATTATTTAAATAATTATTACGACAATAGATTAAACAAAATACTTACTTTGGAGTTTAATTTTAAAACACTTAAGTTAAAACTACTTTAATAATTGGCTAAAATATATACTATATGAATATTTAAAACTAAGGTTATTTTATAAAATATAAAACTAGGTTTTCACTTTTAAAAACAACATACTAAGTTACTTCTTAAATATTTACTGCTAAAATAGGTTAAAAGAAAATACTTACTTTAGACTTTAAATATTAGAAATAATAAATTTTACAAAACTTGCTTTCTTTAAAAACAACTTTAAAACATTTAATTTAGATTTAAAAATTTACTTTTAAAAACATGTACTTGGCTATCTAGAGAAAAACCCAACTTCAGTCACTTAAATCAATTTCCCCAAATTGATTTCCAATTTATTTTACTTGAAATAAATTTCTTTACTCACTCGATTCATTTCAAAATTCGTTAGTTAAGGACTTATTATTATTATTATTTTCCCGTTTGATTTTAAATCTTTTAACTGAAATATACAAATTTCAGATTTTCCCAATTTCTTTTTTATTCCTTCCAATAATTGAACTCTTAAATTTTAAATAAATGTTTTGTTCTTTTAATTAATATCACTGAAGATTTAAAATTCATTAACTTTCTGTTTATTTGAAATTCTCTTTTCATATACGGAATTTATTTATTAGAAATTTTGAATTCACCTCATTACTTTTCCAATTCATTCTTAAATTTATTCAGATTCCTATAATTATTTTACTTACAAATTCCCGTCTTTTGTTATCTTCCAAAAATTCAATTTACAAATTTTTGGAAGTTCATTATACCCATTCATATCCAACCAAACCATAGCATTCAATATTCCAATATATTTCATCATAGAATACCAAATAATCACAACAGAGGGTATTAAATAACTTAAATAAATGTTGAGGGGTCCGGTTGGATCCCTCCAACCTATTTTTCCCTGCATCCACAAACGTTAGCACAATATAATACACTAATTCCAAAATATCACACCATATCACATCAATCAATTCAACCATATAACCAATTATTTAAATTTAATCGTTTAAATTTAAATTTAACTGAGTGAGATCAACTCACCTTTGCTTCTATTTGCAATCCGTTCCAATATTGCCTTGATTTCTTGATTTTTTTTTTACCTTGAACAAACAATTTACATGATTTATTAATATTTGAATTTATCGATCAATTAATTTCTAATACCTTGGTTTTAACTATTAAATTTGTTATAAATAAATTTCCTGCTTAAACCTTATTTGAAAAATATAAAACAGAATAGTTTTATTTTTACTAAATTTGGAAATGAGAAAATAACTTAAGTGAATTTAAATTACCAGACAAACTCACCTCTGCCTTGCTCGCGAATGTCCTCTAGGCTCACAGATATGCGACTACACAACCTCGCGATGTCGAACCAACGAACGCGAGCCTCCTCCTCGAACCCACCCTGCTCGCGCTTGACCTCTCCATAGCCTCGCAAAACCCTAACTGCACGACCCGCCTTCTGGGACCTTGCCGACGAATCCCTAGATCTCGCGCTTGACAAAGCTTGGCCATCGGTGCTCGTGCTTGCCGCCTTCCACAAGAACTGGGGTGACTTACGACCATATCGCCACCCAAATGCGATTTTAAATTTGGGTGCGGTTGCCCCCCTTATTTTTTTTCTGATTTTCATTTTGGACTTCGATTTGAAGAGCTCGGCCATTTTTCTCAACTGAGGGTTTCAATTTTTTTTTTAAAGAATGAGGCTTCGGCTAATATGTTTAAGGGGAAAACGAATCTGTAGAGAGAGAAAAGAAGCTTGCGTGATAAGAGAAAGAAGACGTGAAAGAAATGTTGTGTGTTGTCGTTAAAAGAGGGGATATGGATATGAAAGAAAGTTGGCTGGTGAGTTTGGCATATAAAATTTTAAATTAAATTTCCGTTGTAAATTCCAACGCGTTTATGTAGAGTATGCTCACACAACAACTCCAAAAACTACGAAAACTGAAATCCGGTAATAATAAAACATTACGGATCCAATGGAGCTGGTTTCGTCAAATTCCGAGACTGTGCCTCGGAAAACTATTTTTAAATTCAATTTAAACGATATAAATTTCAAACTGAAGAAATCACTATTAAATTCAATTTTACAACTTCTATTATCTTCAGTGTTATCTATATAAATTTTATAAGCCTTCAAATTATTTTTAATAGGCTTAACATCTCATATTCATATTTTCTCCAATTTCAAATTATTTAATTTAATAATTCAATTATCAAATAAATTGTGATATTCGTAATTCAAGTTAAAATTACTCTATTGAATATTTAAAATCAGTTAAATATCCTGATTTTAAATGCTCGAATATTCCGGGTCGTCACAACCATCAAGCAAGTATTGGACTCTTAGAATGTTCGAAATTACAATGCTACAATATGGTGACCTTAATATCAAGAAAAAGCTCTTAAGATCTTTAGTTTGATAGATCATCTTCCAAGGAATTCATCAACACGTGTTTCTTATAATGATAGGAATGATGATGAGAGGGACAAGACGATGGAAGAGATCTCTGAAAAATGAACTATTATATAAGTGAAAAGTAATAATAGCTCACTAGATTAGGTACACTTTACGTGAATTTGTAATAGCTTTTGTAATAGATGTATATGTGATGTGAAACAAAGATGACTTAATTGCTAATATCTTATAGTTTCATATCAACAAACCCTTTAGACTATTGTTAAATGCGAATAATGTAAATATTCATTTTTTGTTAAATGATTCTACCCAACTCTGATCAGATGTTGAACAAAATATATTCCATTATTGGAAGAAGGCAACATTTAGCCTTTATAATCCTACATTTAGGTGCGGAATTTGCAAATTTAAAATGTGTTATATTTCATATAAAGCACAAATATTCAGTACTCCTAGGATCTTCTTATGTTCATTTCCTAGCTATCCATCTACTACATAAGCTTAACCGAATTCCGCTTAATGGAAAAAAGGATGGGAACAAAATTACAACTCTAGACATAACAAAATCATAGAATGGATTGAATCATGTTCATTTCCTCACAGCCTACATAAGCCTAAAGTCACATACTCATAAGCATTGTTATCAATACCGGATCCTGGTTTAACCAGTTAACCATCAGCCAATGTTTAAAACCTGTTAAATTAACGATAATTAATAACTAAATAACATCATGAATAAAGTATGTAATTTTTCATTCACCAGATTGTTGTTCTGACCCCTCCTTATTACAACTCACATATAGATTTAGAGGGACAAGTTACTGGTGCAAAGCCGGAATGGTTGTTGGTGAAGTCTTCTTATTCATGCTCGATGCCCATAAGGCAAATAGATATTCAAGGAAAGCTATTGATTCAAAGGTAGTAGCTTCAGTCGGTATTTATATTTTATTATATTTTTCTATTCCGCTGTAAGTTTATATTGATCACTTCTAATAAATTTTGTTTATTACAGGTTACTAAAACTAACTATTTGTATCCCGATGAACTTGAGTTTCGATTTAATCGAAATTCGAAGCCATTATGATGCAGGTAGTTACACAGTGATTATCAAGATTCAAAGTGGGATAAGGTCGTCTTCGATATTGAGCCAATTGAAGACATAAAGCTCCTGTTTGACTGCCAACGCCATAAAAAATAAGATGAAGGAAAAGGCTATGATGTTTTTATTCGAAAAATTAACCACAAAC
The DNA here is from genome assembly GCA_030765085.1 of Allium cepa. NCBI lineage: Eukaryota > Viridiplantae > Streptophyta > Magnoliopsida > Asparagales > Amaryllidaceae > Allium > Allium cepa. Next base: position 204,774,707 of record CM060929.1, read on the forward strand.
ACACTTGAATGAGCCAATAATATCAATACCCTAATTAAGCACATCTGTCTAATGGGGGAAATACTGAGAAAAATGATTATATATGAGAAATTTCCAACGTCCTATTACAAAATTAAGGGACGCGGGACTAATCTTTAATAACTCATTGACTTCCTTTTCCACTATAGTACATGTACTATGCTATAATTACTTCATAGCCCATTTTATAGAACAATAATTAGACTATAACTTAATTTGGAATCTAAAAAAATACAATTCAAAATCTAAGAACCATAAAGTATCACTGAAGATTTTTTTCAAATGTATTTCTAAACAACATGATTTTCATATTAATTTGAAATACTTTGGAATTATTCATAGGAAACCTTATAATAAAGTTATGTTTGTAACATAACCATATATATGAAAATGGATATATGCTTGGGTAAATGAATATTGTTTAAATCATTCATATTGTATAAGCTTGAGCATATTAAGTTAATATAATAACCGAAAAGTACACATTCCATCCATTTTATGGATTAAATTATCAAAACCTTAAACCCCATATTGGCACCATTCGACTCACAATTTTATCATGGTAATTGTGGTACGAAGTGTCGATTGAAGTGGACTTCAACAATTTATTAGTGATCATATGCATTGACGCCATTCTTCTAAAATGTCTTACATAATTGCATGTTCTTCATATTGTCAATGGTGCAATGAAAAGAGTAAACCTATTTAAGGGTGAATGTTCAGTCGGTATGGTTGGTTTTGTGAAAAAAACGTCAAATCGTATTGAAATCCAAAAATTTGAAAAACAAACCGAATCTGTCAACTGATTTAATCGAACTTGAAAAGTTGTAAGAGAAATAATCATATATTATTATTCAAAAGTTTACTTTACTCAAAGAAAAACATAAAATAAATTTTCAAGTGTTTTTATTGAGTATTTCGTTTTGTTTAAAAGAAAATTTGGCTTATTTTCTATAGGTAAACATTGTTTTTATTATTTAACCAATTATAGAAGATACCGTAATATCATAAATTTTGGTAGTCTAATAGAATCTTGGTTAATTCGGTAAAAACGATAATTGAATAAAATTATTTTACAAACCAAAGTTACACCGATTTTATTTTGTAATCTAACTGGAACGATTGAAATGAACTGCTTCAGTTGGTTAATTCTGTTTTAACAAAGCATTTCTCAGCCTTTTAACCCATCACACGTAGCAATTATCGATTTGATAAGATATATTCATTTATCTTCAACCTAAATTTATCTGGACACTAACTAGTTATCGCAAACCATTAAGTTATCATCAATCCTTATTTGTACTTACAAATTTTTCGGCCATATGTAAATATTACCTTAATTAGTAACCTTATGGCTTCTACTATGAATGTCTTTAAACTTAATTCTAAAGTCCACGGGTGCGGCGCAGTGGAAAGGAGGCTTGTGTTTTGGTAAAAAGACCCAAGTTTGATTCCTACCATGTGCTTCCCTATCCTATATAAATTTACCAAAGGGTATGAGGTTTGGAGTCGCGGACGGCTTTACTATACCCTCCTTAGGAGTTTACTGACCCACCGTGTTCTTCTGGGTTTTTAAAAAAAAACAAAAATAAACATTTAGTTCTGAAAAAAAATCTAATTATCAACTTCCATGTGTGTTGATTTTTGAATGTTTTAAAAAGTTAAAACAGTACGTTGCTAATGGATTTGCCATGTTTCTTAAAATGTCAACTTAGGATACCAGCACAAATATGAAAATATATTAAATCTACATAAACTATTGAATAACTTAAAAAAGGTTAAATGGTAGCTTCAAATTCAAAAATCTACATGACATATTACGCGATCACCTCAAAATTTTAGTTGTTTACAACGGAACTTCGGGCCTACATCCTAATTCCTAAGCAAACTTCTTTGTTACTAATATCTAAAGTCAAAACGCATAATGCAATTTAACATTGATAAAGTGACGATCTTCAATTCTTTTCATTTAAAATTTGGGTATTATTTCCACTTACAAATTATATTCGTTTCAAATTGGTTCTTTCATGGTTGGAAGATGTCTCTTTATGGTTTTAAGGTCGTTCTCCTTTTTTGATGTCTCCACCGGCGTCGATGCTCGGCCTATCTCTACATCTTCCATATTGAATTGCGGAGTTATGTTCTTCTCAAGATTTCTGTAATGCACAGTTTCTTCTTGCACGTGAACATTTACCTTCTTAATCGATTTACCCATTTCGCAAGAATTTGGTGATCAAATAGCGGTTAATATTCCTGAGTTCAACTGTTAATGGAAGCGGCACTTAATGTTGGACTGAAATTTGGTCTAATTTAATATGTTGTGGTCATGAAGAGTCAATGATACTTGAACAAGGCTTAAACGCTTATTCAAGTGTGCTATTGTTGAGTTCATATGATGACATTATGCAATAGTAATTTGTCAGATTCCTTGGCTAAAAAGTCACAAGTTCGAACATGACCAACGACCATGAGCTTTTATTATGCACAAGATAAAATTGTAAATGAGATGAAGATCAGTTCATAATTCTTCCATATAGGGGATACATGCCTACTTGTAGAGAACCTTAGCCCTCAGATTCATGAAATGTGTCATTTGGGTAAAGTAAATGGTAATGTTTTGTTGATGTTGTTTGGAATGACATGTGGCACAATCTTTCTCTAGCTTCTGTTACATTCCTGAAATATTAGCCGAAATAATTCAATAATTAAATTGATTTTGAATTTAAACTGTGAATTTAATTGTGATTTAATTTGAGATTTCCAAAATAAACTTAAAAATTTTAGATTATAAATAGAAATTTGGTGGGAATTTAAGGATAATTTTATTTGAGATGAATATGCACTATAATTTGAATAAATATGTATATATTTATAAATTTGGATTTTAAAACCACATAATTTTATACTAGTAGAAATTTGGTAATATTTCTTTTGAAAATTTTATTTTGAATTAGATATAAATGATTTAAAACTAAGCTTAAAAAATAATATTGGTTTAAAAAGTAATATTATAAAATTGATATAAATAAACAAAAAATTTACAAAAGCTATTTCAGAATTTTAATTCAACCCTATTATATACTTTTTTATTTGATTTGATTAAAAGATTTAAAAAAACACATCTTCTTCTGGAAAAAAATATAGTTGTATATTCCCAAAATTTAAATTGTAAAAATTTTTACAAATGTTAGGAGAATGAAAATATAAATAATACAAATCACTTCCATATTTACAAATCAATAATACAAAAGAGGTAGAACATGAAAAATATATATATTACATATGTATATGTACAAACAATGTAATCATACCTTTAGATCTTACATGTTTATATACATACAAATAGCATCATTTCTTTTGTTTAAAATAATGAAATTTAAAAAAAAATAATAATAATAATAATACAAGAAGCTTCACATCTTCCCATATGCCATCATATAACATATCTTAGCATATCTCAGCAAAATCTGAAAAATAGATTTTGCATCACACATCTCAATATCAAAGCAAAGGAATTCAAAGAGGAAAAAAAAAAAAAGCTAGTTAAAGGTCAATATCTGTTTCAATTTCAAGCTGGCAACCATACAAGAGTTTCTCAAATCTGAAAGTGTAACAAAGCTTCAGATTTAAGTTTTCAAAGTTCAAGCAAAACAATTCAAGAGCAATTCAAAACAACACAGAAGAATGCTTCAACCTGGGAAGCAAGTGCAGTAATTTCTAAAACAAATACAAGGAAGAGTCAAGTTTAAGGCAACAGATTGATTTCTGTTTCAATTGCAGGAGCTTCATCTGTATATAACAAGAAATTCATACTGAAGATCCAAACTTAAAAAGAATTTGAAGTGGCAAAAGAAAAAAAAAAAGAGCTGGTTCCAGGCTCAAACACTTTGTTCTCTGTCTTTCTTCATCAAACCCATCAATGTGAGCAAACTTGAAAATCTTCCCTTTGAATCTGATATCTATGAATCAGTGAATTACTTTGTTGTGCTTGCTTGTTGATATTGGATTGCTTGCTTGATCTTCTACTGAGTTAAATGTTTGTACATGTTTTCATTTTTTTCTGCCTGTGCATATATGAATCCAATGCATGTTCTTGCATTTGAAAACTCTGGCACCTGCATAACAAATTTGAGGCCTGCATACATCAAGTAGAAGCCTGCATGTTTTAAAAAGCAACAATCAAAGATTTAAAAGAGCCTGCATTTCATATTTTCAAGTTTGGTACTCTGCAATGTGCTCTGCATTTTATAAATAAGGTGAGTAACTCAAACTTTTAAAATTGTTTAATAGGTAGTTAATCATGCTTATGAATTTCAGATAAATATTTATGAATTTATTTGCAAGTATGTGTTTGGTGAACATGGTTATGATTGTGCATGTGTGATTTCTGAAATTTCAAGTGATGTTTGATATTTGGATTTTTTCTTTGACTTGGTTTTGTTGTTGTTATTACTTAGTTTTGAATAAATCATGATGTTTTAGAATAGCATAAGTACTAATAGAATCAGTATGTAAATTTCAAGAATTTTAAAACTAAATTTTTAAATTTACAGTGAAGAGAAAAATACAGTTTCATGTTTACTGTATTTTACTTTTTGATCAAGATCCTTTGATCCATGCATTTGAATTGAGTGAATTGTTTTCTGGAAGTAGTTTATAAATCATAGATCATAGGAAAATTATTGGATTGATTTTCAATTCAAGTTTGGATTTGAATTTGGGGCTAAAAGTATAGAACCCTAGTTTATTGGGCATAGGGAAAAATTAGGTGTTGTTGCTTCTAGAGTGAATCGAGTTCAAGGATTCTTTGGTGAATGGTAGATGGTGTATTAATGAAGCTAATGCCGGAGTTTGGTCGACGATGTTGGTCGGAGATGGTAGTTAATGGTGTTGACAGGTTTTAGGTGATATTGGGTGAAGGCTGTTTCAGGTTTCAGGGGTATTGGGATTGCAGTGTTTTGACTCGGGTTGGCCTCGGGGGAAGTAGGAAATAACTCGAAGCAGTGAAGCTTCTGACCCGAAGTAAGTTCATGTTTGCTCGAGTGCATTGTTTCAGGTTTCTCAAAACAGAACCTGTTATTTTTTCTGAAATTTAAAAGCCAAGTTTAAATTTAAATCTAAAATTGAATGAAATTTGAATCTGAAAATGAATTCAAAATATTTGAATTCTGATTTTGAAATAATGTAAATGCAGGAATTCAAATTAGTTTAATAAAAAAAAAAAGAAACAGGAAACTGTTTCTGTTTTATAAGATTTGAGTGCAAACTTAAAATGTGACTTAGAATTTTGAAACTGAATTTGAGTTGAATTCAAATAAGTTTGAACTCTGTTTATTTTGAAATAGTTTAAATTCTGGAGATTTCAAAATTTGATTTTTTTTTTTTTAATAAAACAGAACTGTTTCGGTTTTAAAATGTAAAAGGGTAAGTTTAAGTTTTTAAGTGAGATTTAAACTGAGTTATATCTGAAATTTGAATATGAATTCAAATTTTGACTGTCTGAAATTTGAAATCAATTATGTTTTTAAATTTAAATTTGATTTTTAACTCTCAAGTATAAAATGCATTGTTGTTTTGCATTTGAAGTAAAAGGTTAAGTATTTAATTTAGGAATTCAAATGAATTCAAATCTGAAGTTTTAAAAATCTGGATTTTAAATTTAAATTTCAGTTTTAAAGTAAAGATTTAAATTTAAATTGCTTTCAAATGATTTTCATTTGAATTAAAGGTGTAAATTATAGAAAGAGTTTTAAAGAATTTAAAACTAAAATGAGAATGAAAGTTGTATTTCAATTTTGAAGTTTTAAAGTAATTTTTAAAATTGATTTGAATTTGATTTGAATTGAAATTTAAATCCTTTTCAACTTATTAATTAAGTATATGTTTCTTGTAAACATATAAGATTAAGTTGTGTATTGTTTTAAACTCTTATTTAAGACAAATTTGAGTCTTGAGTTTAAAGAAAATGTTAAATGGAATTTAATGTAAATTTAAAAAACATTTTGTTTTTAAATGCATAATTTAAATAAGGAATGTTTATCTCAAGATAAAGAAAAGTTTAATGATTTGTAATTCATTTAATTATTAAGGTAGTACAAATGGATAATTAATATAATTAATTAATTAAGAAATGGATAATTAATTAAAGTAATTAAGGGTTTTAATTTGATTAATTAAAGTTTAAGATTAATTTTTCTTAGAATAATTAATTTGTAATTAAGAAATCATTAATTGAATGATATTAGATTTCAAATTAATAATTGAAGATTTATTAATTGAATAAATATGGATAGTTAATTAATTAGGACTAATAAATGAAAGTAATCATGTAGGTAATAAATTTAAAACCACCCAGTTTATTCATCTTAATTGTAGATGCTGATTGTTATTGAATGTTGTGTGATGGATTGATATATTTGATATGCGATGTGATGCTATGTGATACTTTGTGCTGATTTGCTATATTTGTGATGAATATACTGTTGTATGAATATGAAACCCTTTGACCCGTAAAACGACATTTGAATTTCGATGCGACAGGGAGTCGGATTCCAGCTGGTTATCCGAAACCCACATCGAATCATATTAGTGAATTTTTGTGATTGATAATTTACTTTATCTATGAATCTGTGAATATAGATAAGCGCTATGGGTTATACCGCTTATCTTTATGATTGAATCTGTGATGATGATGTTGTGCACTATTGTGTTGAACCCCTAGACCACACTTATACACACACAAATATGGATTGCACGTGGAAATGGGTCAAGTCACAGATTTTGAAATTGTTTTAAAATTTGAATTTTTGAATCTAAAATAGTTTTGGAATTAGAATTGATTTTTTTGAAAAAAATGAATTTCAAAAAATAAAAGTTATGTGAATAACTTAATTGAGTTTTGAAATTTAAATAATTTGAGTTAAATTTGAATTCAATAATTGAATTGAATTCTATGATTTGGAAACTAGGGTTTTAAAAAGTTATTCAACTTATAAATGGATTTATATGGGGTTTTTAAACCAATTTAAAAGTGATGTTTGGAATTTAAATTTAACCTAAGATTTCAACTTGTATAAATCGGACTTTTCTGAAACGAAAACTGTTGTTTTCAAATAATAGAAGCTTTCATATAAGAAATGGATTTCCAATATGTGTTAAAAGGAATTCAAGTTTTGAAATGAAAATGGTTTTCCAAGTTATGAATAAATCATTGGAACGGGTTTTTGAAAGCTATAAATTAAATCTTTAATTTAAAGATTTATTGAGTTAATCCAATTGGAATGGAAGTTGTTTTGAATCTATGAATAGATCTTTGTGAAACTAGGTGAAACTTGGTGAAATAAATCTTTTTGTTTAAAGATTTAAAATGGTAATTTGTTTAACCATTGAAAGAAAAGTTTTGGATTTTATAAGTTGTGACTTAACTAAAATCCCATATCCATATGTTTTAAAATATGGCGCTCATTATTCGGTTTAGCCAGGGGAGGACCTTGTGTCATATAGCCCATTCCGAATAGTGATACGACGTTATGGATAGCAATTGAAGACCGGTGGTGAAGACCGGATATTTCCAAAAACAAAAGGATAACTCATCGATTGTCTCTGCACTGGCTGATCCCCGGTATAGAGATCTTCATATGTGATGGGAAGTCCGGACGTGATTAGGGATTATCCGGATTTGCAAGGGCTTCTTCGGAAGTGCCTTCGGTTCTGTTCGAACCCGGAACAGACTTGTATGGTTGTATGTCCGACATTACACTTTGAGATGTTAACTGATTTCTATCAAACACATTTCTGCTTGGTGGCGGAGAATTTATTCTCTTAGCTTAACACCCTTCTCTGAGACGTACGAGCTCAGAGGTTATGTAGTTGATATTTATCAGTGATATATTCCCAATTTGGTAATGTGGCATGCTGAGTGCTGCTGTGTGATGATCATTGGATGATCATTTGTGATATGATCATTTGTTTGATCATTTATCTTTGTGATCATTGCTTTGATCATCTGTTGACCCAAAGCATGGCTTTGTGCCAAAGCGTAGCTTTGTGGACGAGACTGCATCAGGACCTCACACCTCGGAAATGGTCGAAACAGGAAAGATGCGGCAAGGTTATGAGGGTCGCTCCCTTTAGGGTATGTCATTCCCTTCTGGTAAAGGGTGGTATCAGGTATGGAGCCCTGGTATTTAACCTATGTGGTTGCTCCAATCTCATTTACTGTGTGGTTGTTGCTTTGAGGCGCCTCGGATAAAGGTCCCAAAGGACCGGGGGATGGCATATTCGTGTAGTAGTTACCTAGTTACAGAGGTAACCCGGCCTTGTGTTGGCAGAGATCTAACCGTAACGTTAGTTTCTCGGGACGTCCCACCAGAGGCGATCCCATGTGGCAGTAGGAAGTTCCTTAGCCTGACCATTTGTTGGAAATCCATTCATCCAATACGTGCCTTGTACGGTTTTAGTTGTAGAACCTGCCATTTAACATGGCAGCTATAGTAGGCATAGTATCATGGTACCTATGCTGGCTAGGATTTATATTATACTTTCGAAAGATTTTCCACTATGCACTAGTAATAATATCAAAGGATTTTTCTCGTAGTAAGCATGTTTGACTATCATAAGGAGAAATCTCCCCCATGTGTGCGTTTGCATTGTGTGTGTGCCGGGAGGCCTTATGGTAGTTTCATTTTTCAAAAAGCATTGCGGATTTCAAATTTAAATTTCTCTATCTGTTTTAATAGACCAAATGTTTTTGTTTGCTCATACCAGTCCCATGACTGACCTGGAGTTTATTGTTCCTTTCCTAAACTCTGGGTGCCCACTATTTTCCCACACGGGCAGTCTAGAGTTGGGGCTTTCAGATAATCTATAGTAGGTGTAGATTCGATAGCTTTCAGCCTTAGGATTTGGCAATCGCATATTGGATCGAGTTTCTTCTCTTCATCTTGATTTGGGAGTTCTCGCTATTTCTGGATTGATGCCTTGGAGATGGAGTTACAGCTGGAGTTCTTTCTTGAAGCTACATTGGAGATTTTGTTCCGCTGCTAGTGTTATCTTTTATTTCCGCTGCTATTCTTTGTAACTCTGATGTATATTGATGTTCATTGTATCATTCTGTTGTATCAGATATTGTATCAAATGTTGTACATTGATATATATTAATCATTTATTCCGCTGTGTTATTTACTTAATGTGTTATAAGCTCCGGCGACTCGAATTTGAACGGTCGAATCTGTGGCATTCGAGTACAATGTAAAGTATGGATGTCGATTTTCGAACGCGAAAAATTCGAATCGTTACATTTGGTATCAGAGCTGAAGGTTAAAACTTTAGCTCAGGAGTATAACACATTAAGTAACTCATTAGAGATAGGGTGAAGTAAACCCTAGAATGAGTATATCCCTGAGATATCCGTTCGAATGCCTCAGTAAATTCTCTTACTATCCACTGATAGTGAGTATGAGTGCGAGAAGAGAACGAGATAGGGGACAGGGGAGTACCACTACAAATGGTCAATACCCTGCAACAGTGGGAATATCTTTTCTCTATCAATCTCCTTTGATTCGATTTCGAATTCTTTTGATTGCTTCGTAGCTGCTCCAGAAAGAAGTTTCGGTGTGATGATGGCCATACGTATCGTTGTAGGAAATTCTTACTTCGTATCTTCATCGGTTTCTTATCAGCTTTTCGATCTAAACTCTAATGAATTTGAAATTGAAAATATTAAATAAATTGGAAATTTTAAATTAGTAAATTGGTTAACTAATATGAAGATTTGATCCATCTATCTATTCTCTGGGATCCGATATATTCTACGAACGATTAGTTATCTCTTCGAACTAGTCAATGCCCTTGCATATTCGTAGACCGATGGACCCAAATATCTTGTGTAATATTATATGAGATTGTTCTCATATCTATTGTTGATATTCTTATTTGGTAAGCCAAATGCAGAATAGTTAATCGGCCTGATTTATGAGTCGATTATCTATCCTTGTGTATCTATCCATCATTGGTTGTCTTCCTACTTTCAAATTTCGAGGACGAAATTTTCTTAAGGAGGGGAATCTGTAACATTCCTGAAATATTAGCCGAAATAATTCAATAATTAAATTGATTTTGAATTTAAACTGTGAATTTAATTGTGAATTAATTTGAGATTTCCAAAATAAACTTAAAAATTTTAGATTATAAATAGAAATTTGGTGGGAATTTAAGGATAATTTTATTTGAGATGAATATGCACTATAATTTGAATAAATATGTATATATTTATAAATTTGGATTTTAAAACCACATAATTTTATACTAGTAGAAATTTGGTAATATTTCTTTTGAAAATTTTATTTTGAATTAGATATAAATGATTTAAAACTAAGCTTAAAAAATAATATTGGTTTAAAAAGTAATATTATAAAATTGATATAAATAAATAAATAATTTACAAAAGCTATTTCAGAATTTTAATTCAACCCTATTATATACTTTTTTATTTGATTTGATTAAAAGATTTAAAAAAACACATCTTCTTCTGGAAAAAAATATAGTTGTATATTCCCAAAATTTAAATTGTAAAAATATTTACAAATGTTAGGAGAATGAAAATATAAATAATACAAATCACTTCCATATTTACAAATCAATATTACAAAAGAGGTAGAACATGAAAAATATATATATTACATATGTATATGTACAAACAATGTAATCATACCTTTAGATCTTACATGTTTATATACATGCAAATAGCATCATTTCTTTTGTTTAAAATAATGAAATTTTAAAAAATAATAATAATACAAGAAGCTTCACATCTTCCCATATGCCATCATATAACATATCTTAGCATATCTCAGCAAAATCTGAAAAATAGATTTTGCATCACACATCTCAATATCAAAGCAAAGGAATTCAAAGAGAAAAAAAAAACAGAAGCTAGTTAAAGGTCAATATCTGTTTCAATTTCAAGCTGGCAACCATACAAGAGTTTCTCAAATCTGAAAGTGTAACAAAGCTTCAGATTTAAGTTTTCAAAGTTCAAGCAAAACAATTCAAGAGCAATTCAAAACAACACAGAAGAATGCTTCAACCTGGGAAGCAAGTGCAGTAATTTCTAAAACAAATACAAGGAAGAGTCAAGTTTAAGGCAACAGATTGATTTCTGTTTCAATTGCAGGAGCTTCATCTGTATATAACAAGAAATTCATACTGAAGATCCAAACTTAAAAAGAATTTGAAGTGGCAAAAGAAAAAAAAAAGAGCTGGTTCCAGGCTCAAACACTTTGTTCTCTGTCTTTCTTCATCAAACCCATCAATGTGAGCAAACTTGAAAATCTTCCCTTTGAATCTGATATCTATGAATCAGTGAATTGCTTTGTTGTGCTTGCTTGTTGATATTGGATTGCTTGCTTGATCTTCTACTGAGTTAAATGTTTGTACATGTTTTCATTTTTTTCTGCCTGTGCATATATGAATCCAATGCATGTTCTTGCATTTGAAAACTCTGGCACCTGCATAACAAATTTGAGGCCTGCATACATCAAGTAGAAGCCTGCATGTTTTAAAAAGCAACAATCAAAGATTTAAAAGAGCCTGCATTTCATATTTTCAAGTCTGGTACTCTGCAATGTGCTCTGCATTTTATAAATAAGGTGAGTAACTCAAACTTTTAAAATTGTTTAATAGGTAGTTAATCATGCTTATGAATTTCAGATAAATATTTATGAATTTATCTGCAAGTATGTGTTTGGTGAACATGGTTATGATTGTGCATGTGTGATTTCTGAAATTTCAAGTGATGTTTGATATTTGGATTTTTTCTTTGACTTGGTTTTGTTGTTGTTATTACTTAGTTTTGAATAAATCATGATGTTTTAGAATAGCATAAGTACTAATAGAATCAGTATGTAAATTTCAAGAATTTTAAAACTAAATTTTTAAATTTACAGTGAAGAGAAAAATACAGTTTCATGTTTACTGTATCTTACTTTTTGATCAAGATCCTTTGATCCATGCATTTGAATTGAGTGAATTGTTTTTTGGAAGTAGTTTATAAATCATAGATCATAGGAAAATTATTGAATTGATTTTCAATTCAAGTTTGGATTTGAATTTGGGGCTAAAAGTATAGAACCCTAGTTTATTGGGCATAGGGAAAAATTAGGTGCTGTTGCTTCTAGAGTGAATCGAGTTCAAGGATTCTTTGGTGAATGGTAGATGGTGTATTAATGAAGCTAATGCCGGAGTTTGGTCGATGATGTTGGTCGGAGATGGTAGTTAATGGTGTTGACAGGTTTTAGGTGATATTGGGTGAAGGCTGTTTCAGGTTTCAGGGGTATTGGGATTGCAGTGTTTTGACTCGGGTTGGCCTCGGGGGAAGTAGGAAATAACTCGAAGCAGTGAAGCTTCTGACCCGAAGTAAGTTCATGTTTGCTCGAGTGCATTGTTTCAGGTTTCTCAAAACAGAACCTGTTATGTTTTCTGAAATTTAAAAGCCAAGTTTAAGTTTAAATCTGAAATTGAATGAAATTTGAATCTGAAAATGAATTCAAAATATTTGAATTCTGATTTTGAAATAATGTAAATGCAGGAATTCAAATTAGTTTAATAAAAAAAAAAGAAACAGGAAACTGTTTCTGTTTTATAAGATTTGAGTGCAAACTTAAAATGTGACTTAGAATTTTGAAACTGAATTTGAGTTGAATTCAAATAAGTTTGAACTCTGTTTATTTTGAAATAGTTTAAATTCTGGAGATTTCAAAATTTGATTTTTTTTTTTTTAAATAAAACAGAACTGTTTCTGTTTTAAAATGTAAAAGGGTAAGTTTAAGTTTTTAAGTGAGATTTAAACTGAGTTATATCTGAAATTTGAATATGAATTCAAATTTTGACTGTCTGAAATTTGAAATCAATTATGTTTTTAAATTTAAATTTGATTTTTAACTCTCAAGTATAAAATGCATTGTTGTTTTGCATTTGAAGTAAAAGGTTAAGTATTTAATTTAGGAATTCAAATGAATTCAAATCTGAAGTTTTAAAAATCTGGATTTTAAATTTAAATTTCAGTTTTAAAGTAAAGATTTAAATTTAAATTGCTTTCAAATGATTTTCATTTGAATTAAAGGTGTAAATTATAGAAAGAGTTTTAAAGAATTTGAAACTAAAATGAGAATGAAAGTTGTATTTCAATTTTGAAGTTTTAAAGTAATTTTTAAAATTGATTTGAATTTGATTTGAATTGAAATTTAAATCCTTTTCAACTTATTAATTAAGTATATGTTTCTTGTAAACATATAAGATTAAGTTGTGTATTGTTTTAAACTCTTATTTAAGACAAATTTGAGTCTTGAGTTTAAAGAAAATGTTAAATGGAATTTAATGTAAATTTAAAAAACATTTTGTTTTTAAATGCATAATTTAAATAAGGAATGTTTATCTCAAGATAAAGAAAAGTTTAATGATTTGTAATTCATTTAATTATTAAGGTAGTACAAATGGATAATTAATATAATTAATTAATTAAGAAATGGATAATTAATTAAAGTAATTAAGGGTTTTAATTTGATTAATTAAAGTTTAAGATTAATTTTTCTTAGAATAATTAATTTGTAATTAAGAAATCATTAATTGAATGATATTAGATTTCAAATTAATAATTGAAGATTTATTAATTGAATAAATATGGATAGTTAATTAATTAGGACTAATAAATGAAAGTAATCATGTAGGTAATAAATTTAAAACCACCCAGTTTATTCATCTTAATTGTAGATGCTGATTGTTATTGAATGTTGTGTGATGGATTGATATATTTGATATGTGATGTGATGCTATGTGATACTTTGTGCTGATTTGCTATATTTGTGATGAATATACTGTTGTATGAATATGAAACCCTTTGACCCGTAAAACGACATTTGAATTTCGATGCGACAGGGAGTCGGATTCCAGCTGGTTATCCGAAACCCACATCGAATCATATTAGTGAATTTTTGTGATTGATAATTTACTTTATCTATGAATCTGTGAATATAGATAAGCGCTATGGGTTATACCGCTTATCTTTATGATTGAATCTGTGATGATGATGTTGTGCACTATTGTGTTGAACCCCTAGACCACACTTATACACACACAAATATGGATTGCACGTGGAAATGGGTTAAGTCACAGATTTTGAAATTGTTTTAAAATTTGAATTTTTGAATCTAAAATAGTTTTGGAATTAGAATTGAAGTTTTTGAAAAAAATGAATTTCAAAAAATAAAAGTTATGTGAATAACTTAATTGAGTTTTGAAATTTAAATAATTTGAGTTAAATTTGAATTCAATAATTGAATTGAATTCTATGATTTGTAAACTAGGGTTTTAAAAATTTATTCAACTTATAAATGGATTTATATGGGGTTTTTAAACCAATTTAAAAGTGATGTTTGGAATTTAAATTTAACCTAAGATTTCAACTTGTATAAATCGGACTTTTCTGAAACGAAAACTGTTGTTTTCAAATAATAGAAGCTTTCATATAAGAAATGGATTTCCAATATGTGTTAAAAGGAATTCAAGTTTTGAAATGAAAATGGTTTTCCAAGTTATGAATAAATCTTTGGAACGGGTTTTTGAAAGCTATAAATTAAATCTTTAATTTAAAGATTTATTGAGTTAATCCAATTGGAATGGAAGTTGTTTTGAATCTATGAATAGATCTTTGTGAAACTAGGTGAAACTTGGTGAAATAAATCTTTTTGTTTAAAGATTTAAAATGGTAATTTGTTTAACCATTGAAAGAAAAGTTTTGGATTTTATAAGTTGTGACTTAACTAAAATCCCATATCCATATGTTTTAAAATATGGCGCTCATTATTCGGTTTAGCCAGGGGAGGACCTTGTGTCATATAGCCCATTCCGAATAGTGATACGACGTTATGGATAGCAATTGAAGACCGGTGGTGAAGACCGGATATTTCCAAAAACAAAAGGATAACTCATCGATTGTCTCTGCACTGGCTGATCCCCGGTATAGAGATCTTCATATGTGATGGGAAGTCCGGACGTGATTAGGGATTATCCGGATTTGCAAGGGCTTCTTCGGAAGTGCCTTCGGTTCTGTTCGAACCCGGAACAGACTTGTATGGTTGTATGTCCGACATTACACTTTGAGATGTTAACTGATTTCTATCAAACACATTTCTGCTTGGTGGCGGAGAATTTATTCTCTTAGCTTAACACCCTTCTCTGAGACGTACGAGCTCAGAGGTTATGTAGTTGATATTTATCAGTGATATATTCCCAATTTGGTAATGTGGCATGCTGAGTGCTGCTGTGTGATGATCATTGGATGATCATTTGTGATATGATCATTTGTTTGATCATTTATCTTTGTGATCATTGCTTTGATCATCTGTTGACCCAAAGCATGGCTTTGTGCCAAAGCGTAGCTTTGTGGACGAGACTGCATCAGGACCTCACACCTCGGAAATGGTCGAAACAGGAAAGATGCGGCAAGGTTATGAGGGTCGCTCCCTTTAGGGTATGTCATTCCCTTCTGGTAAAGGGTGGTATCAGGTATGGAGCCCTGGTATTTAACCTATGTGGTTGCTCCAATCTCATTTACTGTGTGGTTGTTGCTTTGAGGCGCCTCGGATAAAGGTCCCAAAGGACCGGGGGATGGCATATTCGTGTAGTAGTTACCTAGTTACAGAGGTAACCCGGCCTTGTGTTGGCAGAGATCTAACCGTAACGTTAGTTTCTCGGGACGTCCCACCAGAGGCGATCCCATGTGGCAGTAGGAAGTTCCTTAGCCTGACCATTTGTTGGAAATCCATTCATCCAATACGTGCCTTGTACGGTTTTAGTTGTAGAACCTGCCATTTAACATGGCAGCTATAGTAGGCATAGTATCATGGTACCTATGCTGGCTAGGATTTATATTATACTTTCGAAAGATTTTCCACTATGCACTAGTAATAATATCAAAGGATTTTTCTCGTAGTAAGCATGTTTGACTATCATAAGGAGAAATCTCCCCCATGTGTGCGTTTGCATTGTGTGTGTGCCGGGAGGCCTTATGGTAGTTTCATTTTTCAAAAAGCATTGCGGATTTCAAATTTAAATTTCTCTATCTGTTTTAATAGACCAAATGTTTTTGTTTGCTCATACCAGTCCCATGACTGACCTGGAGTTTATTGTTCCTTTCCTAAACTCTGGGTGCCCACTATTTTCCCACACGGGCAGTCTAGAGTTGGGGCTTTCAGATAATCTATAGTAGGTGTAGATTCGATAGCTTTCAGCCTTAGGATTTGGCAATCGCATATTGGATCGAGTTGCTTCTCTTCATCTTGATTTGGGAGTTCTCGCTATTTCTGGATTGATGCCTTGGAGATGGAGTTACAGCTGGAGTTCTTTCTTGAAGCTACATTGGAGATTTTGTTCCGCTGCTAGTGTTATCTTTTATTTCCGCTGCTATTCTTTGTAACTCTGATGTATATTGATGTTCATTGTATCATTCTGTTGTATCAGATATTGTATCAAATGTTGTACATTGATATATATTATTCATTTCTTCCGCTGTGTTATTTACTTAATGTGTTATAAGCTCCGGCGACTCGAATTTTGAACGGTCGAATCTGCGGCATTCGAGTACAATGTAAAGTATGGATGTCGATTTTCGAACGTGAAAAATTCGAATCGTTACAGCTTCCCTATGATGGTGTGACATAGTTAGTCTAATAGGAGAATGCCATGAGCCAGTTTGTGTATTTTCAAAGCACGATAGCTTAAAATTTTCAACTTCTAATAGCTCGACTAATCAACATGTGATAGCCCTGAAATATCAACATTCGGTAGTTTTCTCAATCAACATGCGATAGCCCTGAAATATCGACATTCGGTAGTTTAATCAATCAACATGGGATAGCCTTGAAATATCAAACTTCGGTAGCTTAATCAGTCAATGTGTGATAGCCTTAATATATCAAACTTCGATAACTCAACTAAGACAACATGCGATAACCCTGAAGTATCAACATTCGATAGCTTAATAATGAGCATGCGATAGCCTTAAAATATCAACCTTCGATAGCTCAACTAAGTCAATTTGTGATCGCCTTTAAATATCATCCTTCGATAGCTTAATAAATCAATGTGCGAAAGCCTTGAAATATAAACCTTTGATAGCTTAATCAATCAACATGCAACAAATTTTAAATGTCAACCTTTGATAGCTTAATCAATTAACATGTGATAGCCTTGAAATACCAACCTTCCATAGCTCAACTAAGTCAGCATGTGATAGCCCTGAAATATCAACTTTTGATAGCTTAATCAATAAACATGCAATAGCCCTGAAATATCAACATTCGATAGCTCAATAAGTCAATACGCTATTGTTCTAAATCACCAACCTGCGATAGCTCCACCTTTAACTTTATCATGCATTGATTTAATTTGCATCAACTTTTGACAGCTTCATTTGTCAATTTACGATTGCTTTGATCAACTCAACTTTTAATAGCCTTATTTATATTCAACTAGCAATTACTACATTATTCTTCAATTCACCAAGGCTCTTTCGCTTATCAACTTGTGATAGCCATCTTTCATTAACGTGCGATAGTCCTACTCATATCATTCTACAGTAGTTCTATAATGTCAACTTGCCATGGCTTATTGCTATCAGCTTACCATAGCATGTTTCTTGTCAATTTCCGACAGTTTCGCTTCAATATGTGATGGCAAATCTCAATGTCTAATAGCCTTTGTTCCTCAATTTGTGGCAGTTTCAAAGAGCAATCTTTTTCACATCTTGTTCATTTTGGATGTTTTGGATGTAACACTTGTCCCCTCTCCTGTAAGAAGATTTAACATGCTTTAACTTAGGAAAAATTATGTTCTTATTTTTTTTCTCTTCTCGGGTTGTCAACCCTTGTTGTTGTGCTTTCCGTCATTGATCGTTTGTGATTCTTGACATGTAATAACTTATGGTCTCAAGAATCTTGATATTTCAGCAAGTTGCCTTATTGAAGAGATTTTTCAACACATAAAGGCTTTTACAATATATTTATATTTGTAACAATCATTTTATTGAAAACGTTCTAAGGGGTGTACAAAAAGATTTACCCACCCCCCTCTCCTAATGGAAAAAAAATCTGTAGCTGCTCTCGTTTTTTCGGTGACCAATTATCATTTTTTCACTAGAACCCATTGAAAATGGTTTTCGCTAAACCATCATCGCCTTTTCTTATTTTTCAATAAGTTGTTGAGGAATTTTTCTATGCATGACGAGTAAAATTGCAAAACATTTTATTTTGGTGGAGTCTTCATAACAGTTTTTTTCTTAGGTGTAGTCATACTAAAATTTGCCTCACCCACATTAATTATGAAGTCACTTTAAAGTGTTGTTTCTCGAATGATCCATAACAACACATTTGTATGCATTATACAAAATTACTAAATACTAATATTGCTAACCATATATTACAAAAGTCATAGCAATATAAACGTAAAAAGGGCAAAACATGGAGATTGTCGTTAAATTTTTTCGATGTTGTAAATACGTTTCGGGCTTTAACCCGATTACCGGATGAAATATGAACCCACAACTATTGGGGTTTTCAACTTTTTTTGTCCGAATCACTTCTTCCTCTAGTCATTTGCTGCTTCTCCAAGGTCTACCATTATTACGTTGACTATCTATCATCGGTTGAGCCCGTATGGGTCTCACCGCCAGCTGTTCAAACTAGGGATAACAATTGAGCGGGTTAGGACCGGTTTTTCAAGCCCCAAACCTGCCTTAGGTTTTTCAAACACTAACCCAGACCCGCTCTGTAGATCTAGTGCGGATCAAGATTTTTACTCGAAACTCGGAACTGGTTCAAGTCAGGATAGACCCACCCCATCCCAAGACCCGATGAGACTTTATATGTTCATTCAGAATTGTATATTAATGTACGTATATTTATTTATTTTATTTGTAAGAGACATTCTCTAAATGATATTGAATATAAAGGATTAACAAATCATCATTATAGTAGTAAAGTGATTTTATGATATATCAGTGGTATGAGTCGGGTTAGGGTGGGTCATTCAAGCACCAAACCGACCGTAGATCCGGAGCTTCCAAGAGCGGGTCATGGGTCCACCCGCTCCAATGATCCAATGGGACGGATCTTAGTGGGTCAAAACTATGGTTGGTCTACCAGTTTTAGACCTTAGATCCATCCCATTGTCATCCCTAGATTAAAACATGAAGCTAAAAATGAATAGGGTAGATAAAATAGTGAAGAGGATGATTTGTAATGCAATCGGGATGAACTTGAAAAAGAAAACATTTTTTTATGATCGAGAAAAGGAGATCCAAATGTTCGAGAATTAAGAGTTTATATGTCTCTGTTATGATCAATCCCGCAATGATACCTGATTAGTTTGAGTAGCAATATTTTAGGCGTTGTTTGGTTTAATTTTTTGTTTTCTGTTTTGCGTTTTCAACATTCAAAACAAAAGAATGAGGATAACGGAAGAAAAATTAAAAATTTAGGCAATTACGACGACAGCGGAAGGACGGCGTATGCGTTGAAGCGATGGTGAAAGTGATAAATATTTCTCAAAATACGAAAATTTTCATTTTATATGTAAGCGTTATTTTTTGAAATTGTTGTTTTTTAAAAATACGTACATCATGTATATGATTTTTGGAAAGAAACACAAAATTAAAAATACCGAACCAAACGGGAGTTTTCTGGACATTTTCTAGTTGCAAACTGGGCCTCATCGTCTCTTTATTATCCAATAACAAAGCGATTTTTATGTCAAGTCACGTAAAGACGATTGGTTTGCAGATTCCAAAATAAAAATGGAAAGGTATGCGAAGCGAAATTGGTTATCTTTAATTTTTGCAAAAGACAACGCGTGTGAAAGTTCTTCAAAATCCACCGTCCTTTGCGGTTGTTTTTAAAATTCCACGGTCAACTTCTGGTATGGTTGAAGGATAAGATGTAGTGGTTTAACCTTTAGATTTGATTTAAGATTTTGACCAAAAAGGTCGGATTATTTACTCCACTAGTTATTATAATCAAAAAAATCGAGATCATTTTATCTCATTACGTTAATCTCAGTTCATTTAATCCTTCTTCCCTAAACGTGGAATTAACTTTCTGTAAACAAATTAAGTCGTGGATATCTTTCGTCTCCATTTTTTTCAAAATTTGTATAAGTAAATTCAATTAAAACAATAAAATAGCTGGATCTGTGGCGCAATGGTAGCGCGTCTGACTCCAGATCAGAAGGTTGCGTGTTCGATTCACGTCAGGTTCAAATTTTTTCCCACCATTTACTACTCCTCGCCTGCCCAGCTTCCTCTATTTTACCCCCCTTTTGCTATAAATTATTCTACCCACCATAATTATTTTCCCCCAATCTATAACATTAGCTTTTAAAATTCTAAAATGTCAAATTTTAGCCGAATCCTCAACAAGGGTCTAGATTATGGGCAGAAAAGATTTCTTTTTCCCCTGAAATCCTCTTGCGGCTTTGCCACTCCAACTTTTTTAACTGTAAGTACTAAGATTCAGTATTCATTTGCCACATTTATTTTCTCTTCCGCCTTACCGCTTATAATCACTAATGTACACAATCTCAAATTTGGGTTGGATTTCGTTGTTAAATTTCGAAAGCCTTGATACGTCGCTCGGTTTGTACAAATTATGCAAAGAGCCAGTATACTGCACTGTTACGTATGCTATGAAATAATAATAAATCTTAACCCTTAAGACTTAACATTAGATTCAGTCCTCTTTACGTTTGCTATATATATTGCCAATTTCTCACTTGTGAGAGGAAGGTGTGTGGTTTATGTTCCTTATTATACATTAGTAAGACAGGAAGAATAAGTCTCAACTCAGAATACACGAAGTGTCTAGTTGATGTGGTATGTAGATTAGTTAACAATCACCGTTTGCTCTTTATTTTCTATATTTTGGATATTGGTTGTGAATGGTTTTTTTGGCTGTTCATGTTGATGATTAGCTACGTACCATATATTTATTTTTGGCCCTTTGTTCTTGCCTATGACCATGAGGCAACCTCAACCCTTTTTTTTTACTATGGATATGAATACGTCAAAATATCGAGAAACCTTCAGACACGAACATTAGTTTCCGGTACTCATGCCCATGCGATGCATGTATACCTAGAAAAACCATTTCACTTTTTCTTTCAAAAAAAGTTTTGGTACAAAAAATGGTGAAACTGATAGTAATATAATTTTGATGCATCTGAGATTCAAACTAAAGATCTTTAGAGCCTCTTTCTAAAGTTCTCCTTTAAGATGGATATCATTTGCAGTTTCAAATTAAATAGGCATATGTTGCTCTGAAATTGATATCCATGTTTATAAGCTTTCAGGTGACGTCTATTCTTGCAATAAGTTTTCTTAGGAGGCCTATTAGTAAAATGAGTCCTATGAAGTCGTCTAATTAGATGCTGGGGTAAATGACAACTGTTTAAAGTACTTTTTTAATCTTTTTTATGTGAGGAGTATTGAGCATCAAAACATTACAGAAAACATTGAGCATCAAAACATTCCAATATGGGCGAATCCATCTTCAATTGATAATCGCTGCTGCTGTTATTATTATTTATGCTATTATATTATTATCGAGTCTCATTTCAAGTGCGCACAAGCAACCTCAATATTTTGTGAAACGAAGCATCGTATTTTTTTCTTCTCTTCGTTTCCATCTCTCCGCTTCTTGCTTATACTCCAACCTTTCTTCAACTCTTCAATCGCATATTCCCCTTCTTCCTTTTTCCTCCTCTTCAATATCCTCCAACCCTAAACGTTCTTAATCGTTTTCCCTTCTCTTGCTTCTTATCCAAACCTAAACATTCATTTCCCTCAATTGTTAACTCAATTCAAATCGAGGAACCATATTCCAAGACAAACACGGATCTCCAACCTTGGGCGACTTCTCTGCCCTTAAGGCAGACTTGGAATACGACAGCAAGGAAAGCGACCCCCATGGCGCCATTCAAATCAGCAATAATCGGGTCCAAATCTACCAAACCGCTATCGTTCGAAGACGTTTTCAGTTTCTCCAAAATACCCAGAAATGTATCAAGTTCTGGTATGATTTTTTGCTACTTTGAATTTTTTTGATGTTTTCGAACCTGATATGTCAGTATTGTCCTTGAAAATTGTATTGAAATTTAATATCGTTTTCCTTCTGTTCGTTGTATCCTTTTCTGTTTGATGCAGTAATGGAACTACTATTTGTTGACACTCCCTATGAATTTAGGTACAATTTGATTGAAGAAGCAATCGCACTGCGTATTCAGATATTTCCTTCTATTTTAGGTAAAATTCTTTTATGTGGTTCAATTAGTCTTTCCACTTGTGTTATTTTTCTATGTTCATTGGGTTCTATCTTTGCAGGAATATATAATTTGAATGCTTCTTATTTTTATCCTACATCATCATTTTGTATCGCTAAAAGTATTTTTATTGTTTAATCAAGGAATTTTCAAGGTGAAACAGCTTGGTTTTGGATCTTTTTCCCATGTTTAGTTATTATTTACATTGATTTTTTGATCTGCTATAGATAATGGAATTTAGTATGTACATTTCTAAAAGGCTGCTTAGATTTAATTACATCGGTTGGATCTGTTTACAATTTGGTATGCTATTTTTACATGTAGGATGAAACTCCTACCTAAGGTATTTCACCCTGGTTTAGATTATATTTTTGCTCATGTTTTGCTACTACTCGATTAGAATTTGTGGTTTTGTCATAAATAATAAAATCAAATATGTACATTTCCAACAGGCTACTTGGATTTAATTACAACGGCTAACTCTATTTGCCAGTTTGGTATGTTGTTTTTATGTTGTAAAGTTTATATATCATAAATCATTTTGTTTAACCGAAGTAACTGATCTATCCGTACAAGTATGAAGGCACTTCCGATGGACGTGAGTAAGGCAAGTTGTTGTAAAATTGGTAGGATGTGAAGAGAGATAGGGGAAATGTTTAATTGGGGGGGGGGGGGAAAATATTACGGTGCGAATATTTTTTGTTCTGCAGTATGCATATTTTGTTAGTTGTCATGTAAAAAATATGTTGGGGAATGATGAAAGGAAAGTACCACAGTTCAGTTAGCCGATATCTTTGTCAGGCGTGATAATGGATGTTATTTTAGTTGAATACAGTTGTGAAAAAGAGAGTTGAATGAATAAAGTTTTGGCGATGTCTATTTCAAATATGTAACATACCTTCTTAACTTATGAAGTGGGTAATAATGTTGTGACGGACGTTAATGGACGTTTTAAAACTAATCCATTGGGACGTACAGCCGGTTTGTGGGAAAATGTTGGTTGTGGTGTGTAGTGCAAAGATGTACCGTTGAATATGGAGATAGAGTAGTGGTGTCGGTGCTTATGTGGGAGAAGGCAAGTGGATTTGGGCGTCTGCGTTAAATTGAGTTTGTGAAAAGGGGAAAGTAAATTACATGTATACGTTCACATAGACAGCCAATGTTGTATTGTGTGTGGAGGACGTGTGTATGTGTGAGGAAGTATGAATGGCGAAGTTGATGATATGTGCAGACAGCAAAGTAGTGATGCGGGCAAACATAATAAATTTAAAACCTAATTACTTGAAGAAATTAGAACAGACAAAAGGAAATCAAATGATAATTATGAGAGTGGAATGAAAAAGTTACATTGCTTAAGTAGAAAAAAAACATAATGCTGCAGTAGCGAACAAAGGTAAAAAGACAAATACAAAATGGTGGCCAAAAATGTTAAAAAGATGGATGTCGTAAGAGCTCTAGCACGAACGATCAGCTAGAAAACGATCCACAATCTTATCAAACTGCTCAATCTGCAAGAGGAATGTAAATTATGATTAAGTATTAGACAAATTAGATTAGTAGAGTAGAGGAGTGGACGTGAATAGTTAAAAACAGATAGGAATGTATTCGTAAAAAAAACATGTTTATGCATTTGTATGTGTGAACATATGTTGGTAGTAATGAAGGAAGAAGTAGATGTATTGAAGCATACCACTTCAGGAGTGAAAAAAGTATAACAGTCATAGTTGTCAGAACAGTGCGGAAGAAGTTGCGGTTCAGCAGTTACTCGTACGTGTACATCATCGTCAGAAATGTGAGAGTAATTGTCATTTAATTCCATGTTTTTTCCAATAAGCGGTTGTAGCGGAAGAGGAACGTTGTTGTTCCAGTCGGTATCATTTTCCGATAGAGTAGGAGGAGCAGTGTGGTTTTTGACGGTGTTTGAAACTCCAACCTTAGCATCAGTAAATGAGTACGTCTGTTTTGTGTGACGTGCGCTTTTACGTTCTTGTTTTTTTATGCCGACATCTGTTGCAGCGTTTTTTTGTTGAAGGACGGATTTCCGCTGCGAGGTAAAAAGTGTATGTTAGTGGCAAGATAAAGTTAAAGTGTGGGGTATACAAAATGTGCGCAGTGGAGTTTTAAGTGCATGTTGAAAATGGAGGGTAGTGTGATGTGTGTTGGCTATGGTGTAAAGTGGTAAAAAAATAAGATGAGGTGGAAGAGAGAAGAATCTTTGTCATAATGCTTGGGACAAATAGTGCTGGTAGATTATAAAGGAGCAGAATAGGAAGTGGAGGTTATATACTAATAAGAAAGAGAACGGAAACTGTTGTGGGGTGATAAATGGACCATGTGGTGGGGAGTAAGTAGCGGAGGTGGAAGAGGATTGATTGAATTAGTTATATGCTTAGATTTGAACAACATTTGGTAAAAGTGGATGCAAAATATGCGGTTGTGAAGTACATCATGTCAGCTATGCAAATGATACAGCCGATGGATGTGGAAAAGGTGGGAGGCTGGGTGATGGGAATAAAGAAGTTAACGTGTTGAAAAGGGGTGTTGTTATGCCTGTAGTGTGTGCTGTCAGTTCAGCATTGGGTAAAGTTGTATGCAAAGTTAGCAGTAAAAGAAAGTCAGATGTTTAGTGCATTAAATTAGAAAAATAAATTTTGTAAGCAGTAGCAGTCGTACCTTTCATTCTCCAACAACCCTTAAAGCTGCAAACGTACATATAATGTAGGCTAGTCTGTTGCTAACAATCATCAATTACTGTTGACTGTATATTGTGAGCAGCAAAATAACTGTCAGTTATTGTCATTGTCATAAGTTTGTAATGTAGTAATTTTGTCAAGGCGGCTCCATTTTACTATCAGGCTTTGATCTTTTTTCGGTCATTTTGTCCTTATCCTGTTCAAACGTCTGCATGCTTAAGTGGAATATTGTTGGGTCGTACTCCGAGAACATTGGGATGAAATTTAGAGAGATGTTTTGAACTCGTTTTTTCCACTAACCTCTTCCTTTTTTTGCACCACAGGGAATATAATAGGCAGCATGATTTTTATGTTTTGCTATATAACACTGTAGATATAATTGCTGGTCCATAACAAAAGTGCCCTGTGAGCTATCTAAAAAATGCCAATAACAAAATTGATTTAGCTTTCTTATGTTAACAATCATGTAAAAAAAGGAAAAAAAGAAACATAGTAGTCATACATCATGTTATGTATTAATTTTGCAGTATGAACGGAAACATAAATCCGATATCTAATATTGGGGATAGGTAAGAGTATATATATATGTATAAATATATGTATACGTATATATATATATATATATATATATGTATGTATGTATATGTATATATATAAAATTTTGATATGTGTTAGATGTGTACAGTGTTTAAGGAAGTAGTAAGTGAGTGCAGTATTGCAAAGTTACATTGATATATGGAACAGCTGGCGATAGTGGAGTGGAGTAAAAATGTGTAAGTAGAGTGATGTAAAAATGAGTAAGTGGTGAAGACAAAGAAAATGTGTGTAATGGAATGCAAAAAGTAAAAAGTGGAAACCGTACCGTATTAGTAAAGCAATGATGTGACAAATCATAAAAGCAAGATATAGCCATTTCCTGAAGGAAAACCCGATATATGGTCAACCAACCAATATATGTGTAGTGGATAAAAGAAAAAAATGTTATATGTTTTGTTTTATGTCTTTACAGCAACAACTAACAGGACATTGGGTAATTATAAGGAAAGAGTAGGAAATGAAGTAATAAATGCAGAGCAGATTTGAACGTACCTGGAGATCAAACTGTGAAATGCAAGTTGACAGATGGTAGACAGATGGGTGGAAAGAGGAAAATGAACTGCCCGCATACGTATAATGGAACGAACTTTGAGCAGGGAGACGTGTGCAACGTCGTAAGGCCAGTCCTCGTTTATTAGTAATGTTGGAAAAAGAAGAAAAACAACAGCTTATTAGTAGATAAAAAGTAAATTAATGCATTTATTTTATGATGAATGAGCCATATTTTCCGTACATGTGAGTAAAACATCTTTGTAAGCTACGTTTCTAGTATAAGTTCTTTTTTCCTCTTAATGTTTCCATTTTGTACTAATACCGTTGTTGACCGACGTCCGGCACTACGGGACAAAGCTATGTACAGCTGATCATGAGTGAAAACATGTTGTGAAAGGTAAATGCCAACATTTGGAATTGTTTGGCCTTGGGACTTGTTAAATATAATTGCAAAAGCTAATTTTACTGGAAATTGTTTTCGAATTAGGGTGAAAGACATGTGTACATTTTCTGATGGTTTAAGTGGTATGCGGGGGATAAATACTCTCGTAATGTGGAAGTGATCAACTGTAATTTCAACATCTATAATATTTCTATGGAAAACATGACAGATTAACCGAACACCATTACACAATCCAATCTTAGGGTCAATATTCCGAAGAAGCATTATTGGGGATCCTACTTTAAGAGTTAATTGATGAGGTGGTAATCCACCCGGAGTGAGATGTAACAACCCGAAATTTTCGAAGCCGAAAATCCCAGATAGCTATGAAAAAGAAGAAAGGGATAGAAGAGGAAGAACAGAAACACCAAACATCTCACAATCGCAGCGGATAAAATATAATAAATAATAATAGTTTATAAAAGAATATTATAACTATCGGTTACATTAAATATACATCAGAGTTTCACTTTATATACAGTCATTGGATATTTACAATTATCATGACTTCGATTAACAATAATATAAATACAACGGATACACCCTATACGATATTGCCTCCAGCTCGCTTCCTGAGCTCCAGAACGTCTTACCTGAAAATCTGTAATACTCGGTCTGATTCGAGCATTACACCAAAGTAACACCCGGGTCAGGCTGGAAACCAGCGTGAGTAATCTCAACTAACATGAAATACCAAAGCAATCAACTTATACAAAAACCCGGGGGAAACTCAAACCTATTTATCCCATTTTACAATCTGCTATAGACAACACTTATTCCACATATCAATTTCTAAGTACCAAACTTAGACAAATAATCCAATTCACTTAAATCATTTTATTTCATCGTATTGATTTCACAAATCAATTTATATAACTTCGAAGTCGTTTCAGGTATTTCCTAATACCCGTCCCCGGCCTCTTCGAAACTCATGTTATCCTATCCCCAATTATTCAAATGAAATACACAACAGTTCATATCAGAGATATCAACACATTCAAAACATCCAAAACCATTCATTTATCCATAACAAAGCTTAATCACATACAGATCAATTCAATTGATTCTAATTGAATTTCCAACCTCAATCACTTTGATTCTTTCATCAATTTATTCCAAATCAATTAATCAATCAACCATTCCATATCCATTCATCTTAATTAATCACCTTGGATTAATGAATTTTCAATTACGTTCAAGTAATTACCTTTCACTAATTTCACGACATTAATTATTTTCACCAAACCAATGAGAAATCTTTAATTACTTCACAAATTAATTAACTATAATCAATTACACTAATTCTTAATTACTTACATTAATCAATTTCTCATGGGTCTTATGATTAATTCATCTTAATTAATCAATCTTTAATTACACCGTTGATTATATAAATTAATGATTTTCAATTATGTTTTGATTTGTTCTAATCTAAATTAATTACTTTAATTCAACCCCAATATTTATCATTCTCGATTAATCTCAATATGTAATTAACTATTCTTTATTTACTTCATTAATAATTTAATTATTCCATAATTAATTATCTTAATTAATTCTCTTGACCAATTTCACTAAGCAATTATATTTTATTAATTACACTAAGTAATTATTTATCACACCATCAAATGATTATTCCGAATAACTTATACTTAGTTAATTAACTTACAACTTAATTTATTATTTATTTAAATACCTTTAATTACTGAATTAAATAACCCAAATCATTAATTAATTGAATTAATTAATTATCCATTTTAATTACCCTACTAATTTAATGCATCACGAATCATTAAGCCGTTAGTAACCTTTAAATGGAAACATTTTCTTATTTATTGTTTTAAGTCTAAAACCACTTAAAATTCCTAATACTTCGAGTTAAGCATCCACTAACTCGAGAACCATTCAATACCAAAATCACCAGATCATCAATTCACAGTGCATAACAAATAAATTCAATCATTCAACCAGACATTTAAATTTAACCATTTAAATTTAAATAGAAATCTAACAGAGTGAGATTTACTCACCTTTATTTTATAGGCATCCATTCCCAAATCCAGCTTGTTTCTTCTCAGGTTTTGATCTTGTAAAATATTATATGGTTTTATAAATATATGAAATGAATCGATCAATCAATTACTATCCATTTATTTAATTTACACTAACAATTTGGCTTTAAACTACTGACTAAATTTCAACCTATTATCCTTTCAATAAAATATTTTTAGCGACTGCAATAATTAAATAAGCTGATTAATCACCATAATACATTATCTTTTTAAATAAACTAGTAGCCTTAAAATTTAAATATGTATATTTATGTTTATTCATGTTTCTTCGTTTTAAACTACATGCTTGCTTTTGAAAACAAATCTACATACCAATTAAAAGTCCCATTTCTAAATCCAATATTTATACATATGTATATGTCATCTCTGTTTCTACATATCCTATACTTTCTTCATAGTTATAAGTTAATTTAGTTTATTATTATTATTATTATTTTACAAATTTGAAATAAACAGTAAAGGCCATACCAAACGCGACTTCACTGGACAGAGGCATCGCAACCTCCTTCCAAAGCTCGACCTCCCGATCTCAACTCGACACATGAAGAAAGCCACCCACTGCCCAGGCAGCTCAGCCGCGAGCTCCAAAACAGCGCGACCTTTTCCCCAATTAGCACGATTCCTCCCAATCGAATATGCGCAACCAGCTTTTAGCGACACGAGATGCCGGAGCCCCCTACAATCACGCAAATGCCATTGCGGCCCTCTATGCCGACTCGAGTCGACATCAAAAATTGAAACCCTAAAACCCCGTTGCTTGTCGCGATGTTCCCCCCCCCTTCATGAGTTCCTTTTATTAAAAGTTTGAGGATGAAAGGGACGAGAGAGAGGACGTGCTGCCATTTCTATTATCTTCGAGGGCTTCGGCCATTTTGTAGTTTTTTTTTTTTGAAGGCGAACCGATCTGGAATAAACAGGGTTGGCTTCGGCCATTTTGTTTTTTATTTATTAGAGAAAACGAATAGAATTAGGGTAGAAAATTCGTTCAAAAATGAGGAGGGAAGAAGCGAATTTCGATCGGCTCTAGATTTCAAGCTATTTTTTTTCGATTTCTGCTATTCGATTAGAAAAGGAGACGGGGATAAATGTCAATCTGAGGAAGCTTCTTGAATAAGCGTTAATAAAAATATCCTTGACCATTTGACTCTAAATTTTATTATATTATAAAACTTCTAAATGTCTCGTTAAACATAATGTGAAATTCCGAACTCTGTATCAGACATGCCGACAGGTGTTCATAAGGTTTTACCCGTATTCCGAACACAATGGAATGTGTTCCGGAAGCTAATTTGGTCATAAACGCGAGTTACAAAAGAAAACGATCAATTTAAAATTAAATTGATTAAAATAGTTTGAAGCGTTTTGGGCTGCCACGGTCAAACGACAACTCTTTGCTATGAAAATTAAAATCCGATAGTAACTAACTATTACGGATCCAATGGAACTGGTTTCGTCGAATTCCGAGACTGTTCCTCGGAAGGCTATTTTTAAATTCCAATTTAAACGATATATTATTGAAATCGAATAAATTCTCCCTAAATTAAATTCAAATCATTTTATTATCTCTAGTATTATCATTATAAATTTTCTAAGCCTTCAAATTATTTTAAACAGACTTAAAACTCCAGATTTAGCATTTTACCCAATTTCAACTTATAGGATTCAATAGTTAAACTATATAATTCAATAATTTAATTAACAAGTAAATATTGATATTTTTGAAATTCAAATTAAAATTATTTTTTTTTTTAAATATTTAAAATCAATTAACAATTCCAATTTAAATTGTTAAAAATTCCAGGTCGTCACATTCCTTCCCTCTTAAAAGAATTTCGTCCCCGAAATTACTAGTTAGGAAGAATGGTTCAATACCCGTTTACTTTTCCCAAAACCACAATTCAACAACCTACCAAATATCCTTTATTAAGGACCCACTACCACCTTAACCAACTTCCCAAAACCTTCTATAGCTTCACTCAATACCCTTCCGCTCAATTATTTAAATTGCAATTTAAAACCAAAATTTGAATTATCAAAATTTTCTCAAAATTTCTCTAACTCCCTAAATTTCCGAAATTTTTTGCCAGCGTCTCCTTTGCGCGGCTAGCTCGGTACTATTACAAAAGGCCTCTACGGGCTCCCAAATTCCAAAAGAAAACAAAAGCCAAGTGGCTACATCAAAAACCCAATCCAATTTTTTCTAGAAATTTAAATACATACCTTTTTGTCGGCCAATACAAATTTATCTTTTGGAATCAAATTCAATTCCTTTTCCCTTTAATGCCTGCATTAACTTACTTAACAATAGTATCCAATCGTAACATTTCCAATCATTTTGATACATTTCCTTACATAGGTTTCATATTTATTTCAATTTAGTTTTTCCCATTTCCATATGATTTCAATTTTGTCTTCACTTTCGAGTATTAAATTTTATCTTTTTATTTATAACTGGTTCATATTTAAAATCATTTAATCGCTTAACAAAAATTTTCCTAAAAAATTTCAAAAATTTTCTAACTCCCAAAATTTTCGAATTTTTTTGGCAGAGTCTTCTTTGTTCGGAGGAGCTTTTGCAATTTGACAAGAGATATAAATATATATACATCGACCCACCCGGTCGAAAAAAGAAAAAACAGTTCATATTTCCTATTTTTATTGCGTAGGCGTACCTTATTTAGCATTTTAAGCAAGCAGCTTATTAATTTTAGCAATTAGTGCATCCAAATCCAGCCAAACGGACTTCGGGTACCTGTACTTTCTCAATTTAAACATATATGTACCATATATATGAAGTTTATAATATTTAACTTACTTTAAACAACTGTAACACTTGAATTCTAAAAGAATGCATTCAAAATAACTTCCACAAGCAATTTATATGTTTTCAAAACTAATTCCATTGCTTTCAACTAATTCATAAGCCGTTTCATCAAATTTTAATGGTTTTCAACTCGTTTTCTTATATTCAATTTATTTCTAATCCAAACAAGCTCATATTCGTCTCAATTAATTCTAAAACCAATTTATTTAATCTCTAACAGATCATAGAAATTTAATTACTTGAAGTTAATTTTAACTCATTCTACATTTAATTCCAATTCATTTCGAAATTATCTACCAACCATTCATTGCATTTTATTTTATCTCAGCCTTGGATTCACTCTAAACAATTTACTAAACTTAGCATATTCAATATTAATAAATTAACAACCATTTCTAAATTAATTTAACCCAGACTTTCATTTAATGGTCTTCCATTCTTCTCGAAACCAAGCTTTTGTTGACTAAAGTAATCTTACTTCAAATTAGTATACCTCAAACTCAAGTTCATTCTGATAGCTCAATTCCAATTAAAGCTTTGATTTAATTTTTTTTATTCAATCGGGCTTCACCCATTTATTACTTAATTCAATTAACTCATTTATTCACCCCATTTCAGAATTTGAATTCATCTACTTAATTCATTTCCAAATTTATTGTATTTATACAAAACCATTCTAAATTTATTTCTACTCACTTGGGTTTTGTTTGCAACCCAAACTGTTTTTATTATTATTCACTTTCATTTCATTCGACAACACTTCCATTATATCAAATTTACTTGCAAATTACGTTAAATATTATTCAAATCACTTGAATTTTATTTGAATTCAAACTATCACTTTCCAATCCATCTAAATTTTATTTTTACACCATCTCTTCTTATTTAATCCATTTTAGTTAACCGAGTTAAATTTTTATTAACCATCTCTACCAAATAATTATTTTTCCAATTGTACTTCCAATTTTATATCAAGATTCGATTTTATTTCGAAGAATCGCATCATTTAAATTTTCCCGAGTCCAATTTTATTTTATAATCCTAGTTTGGAATTCCCCTTTATTTTAAAACTTAGAATTGCCTTTAAATTCAGATAATACAAATTAAAATAGCTTTTTATAAAAATATTTCTTTCAACCCGATGTCTCAACCAGTCCATCCTTGTTCTCACAGAAATTCAGTCATACGTTGATCAGGAGTAGGACTGAAAATCTATAAGACTCGATAAACCCGTTTTCAACACCCAATGAAAATACTTGGAAAATAAATTTATTGAAAATATTGAAAGCATTTTGAAATAGAGGAAATATCCTTGGTGAGAATGCTCTGGAAATCATCACCCCCATCCATGGTCACAGTTACATCCGAGGGTTACGTTGCCGTCGCAGCAAAAGTCCATGCAACTGCAGGCTCTCCGAGGCCGCTCAATTACGCCATGGATCCCATACAATAGATCACAGTTACATCCAGGGTTACGTTGCTATCACAGCAAAAGTCCATGTAACTGCAGGCTCTCAGCGGCCTCTGATTTTCGCTGCCGAAATGAAACCTCTCCACTTCTACATATGTCGCGGTCTGCCGATATAAAATCAAACGCAGACCGTTGGCTCTCAGCGGCACACACGACTTTCGCTATGTTATACCATAGGTCGCAGTCTACCGATATAAAATCAAACGCAGACTGTTGGCTCTCAGCGGCACACACGACTCCCACTATGGTATACACTACTCATAATCCTCAGGAACTAGTTTTGTCCGGACTCCTCACAGGATCAACTTTAGAACCCCCCCTTGGGGCTCAAGTCAGCACCACCCGGTGGCACTCCAGAGAAGTTCATTTCAAGGGAGCGCCTTTTTCCCTAGAGCCATCATCAAACATTTTATATTATACACATATAGTATATTCAAATCATGCACGTAGTATGATCTCATGTAAAGCTCGTTTACACTAAATCGATTATTCCAAAATCGATAATTATCAAACTAGGCTTTCCAAATTCAATATTGATTTTACCCAAAATCAAAAGCCTTTCCAAATCCAAAGGTTCCCAAACCCTTTTTCCAAATTCCTCATAAGATCCTTCATATATATATTCAGATATATAAGATTTTAAAAACCTTGGATCTTTTCAAACTTGTATAAAACTCCTTTTATACTTCAAACATCTTCAAAAATATTTTCTTCTGGCTATAGATTTAACAAATGGAGTTTCATCTTACATAAAACAAAGATATTTACTTCATTTACTCAAAATCAGATATTCAAATTTGATTACTCCTTTCAAAATCAATTTATTCAAATCCGTACGATGTCCACATATCATCCGTACGCTATACCAATTTGATCGCTCACTCGATCACACAATTTCATTTCCGAACTAGTATCCTCCACCCGACTACCTAGTGCGGACATAGATCTGGTTTCCTGATTAGAAACCATCATTCTCCTTGCATAGCCATAACTATGATAGAGAATATCCAGAATCAACCAACAACCCATATCCAGGTTCGCCGTCAAAAATCGAGTGAAAAAAATCCCACTCGGATCGATAAACTACCTCGAAATTCTGTGCTCGAATCTGGATCAAATCACTATGCGAATAGAATAATATACGTACATCCTACGTATTTATTTTTATTAATTATCAGCCAAATCAATTCCCTTTCTATTCACATTCCTTTAATTCCCTTTTTCACTTCTCTACAATTGCCTTAATTTTCATTGAAGTATCACTTCAATCTTTATCTCAGTTGGGTATTTAAATCAATAAAAGTTTGAACTCTGACCAATTTAGAAAATAGCTTGAAAAAATTTAAAAATAGATAAGAAGTTGAAAAATAATTATTAGTTTGCAAAATAGTTGTAAAATAGTTAACTAATTTGTAAAATAATTGGAAAATAATTAAATAGTTTCAGAGATTTTAAATAATTACAAAATAGCTGTAAAATAGAAATTAGTTTGTGAAATAGTTGACAAATAGCCATTAGTTTAGAAAACAGTTGAAAAATGATTAAATAGCTCCAAAAATAATGATAAACAAATATAAAATAAGTTAGCTTTAAAAAGAAAGGTTGTATATATTTAATAGCTTGAAAAAAAATAAGTTTATATTAAAACAATTTATATTAAAAATAGTCAAGAGTCAAACTGTTCACTACACCAACAATTCAACTTAAATTTCCACCTCCATTTAATTGACCCAATTCTAACTTGAATAACTTCAATTTCTATTGAAATTATTTAAACCCAATTCAAGTTGAATCAACCTTGATTCCCTCCTAATTTAAATCAAACTCCATTTGATTTTAATCCTGTCCAACTTTAATTAAATTTCAAATTATTCTAATCAATTTAAATTATTATCAATTGAACCCATTTCAAATTCAAATCATTTCGATATAATCCAATTTAATTTCCCATTTAATTTTAAACTTATACATCTTCCATCACCAATTCAATTAATTCAAACCAAATTAAATTTTGAACTAATTCAATTTCAATCTTGAATTCAAACTATCTCGAATTATATAAATTCGAGTTAAATTCTCAAAGGTTGGTTTAACCTTTTAAACCAATTTAACTTTTATTTAAAGTTTTTAGTCAATTTAATTTCTGAGTCCAATTCTCAAAATTCCATCTTAAATTATCTTAACCTATGTATTTCAATGTTCAATTAAGAATTCAATACAATTTTATTTGTTTTCAAAATTAAATTTATTATCCAATTTTGTCTTCCAGTTCGAAGCCAGTTCTTAAACCAGTTTATTTTACAATTCAATGATTCAAATTTATTGTATTTATACAATTCCATTCTCAATTTAATGATTTTTATTAACAATAGGATGATATCATCCAATTTATTTTAAAACGTCCATCCATTATCAATTTTTAAATCTCAAACCCATTTTGAGATCACACACATTCCCAATTCCAATCAACCATTTATCATTCCAAGTTAAATTCCAATTTACTTAACCCAGTCAACCTTACTAAATTTGAATTCCCGCTTCAAACTTTAAATTTCTTTCCCTCTTATAAGTTCAAAACTTATATTACTTATATTACATCACATTTCAGGGAAAAATCAAAACTCAACACCTTAGAGTTTATTTCAAATTATCTTTGATATCATGTATGTCCATACATATATACATATTTGTTTCTTGGCCCTTCCAGCCATATTTTAAAATTTTAAACCACCCTTGGTTTTAAATTCAAATCAAATCTCCAACAACCCATTGTTTGCAACAAGTCCCAGTTATTCAAAGAATACTTACTTATTATTTCTCATTATTTTAATTTAAAAGTTATACTCATCTTATAGGTTTACTTCATTTGGCTACTTAATAACAAATATATCATTATCAATTAGTTAGATTTTGATTTGGTTGTATTTTATCACTTCTAAATTTTAATTTCAATAATTTTACAACCAATCGTCTTAATATTTAATAGAATGAAATATTCCTTTTACATACCAAAATATACTTTTATATAGAATTATTTAAAACCTTTATATAAGAAAATAACAAGTACGCGCTAATATATATACACTCAACTCATTCTAGAATACTTTGGACTCTATTGAATGAGTAACTCCCACCAGAGCCAAGGTTCTCGCTTAACCTTTCGCTCTGATACCAAATGTAACAACCCGAAATTTTCGAAGCCGAAAATCCCAGATAGTTATGAAAAAGAAGAAAGGGTTAGAACAAGAAGAACAGAAACACCAAACATCTCACAATCGCAGCGGATAAAATATAATAAATAATAACAGTTTACAAAAGAATATTATAACTGTCCGTTACATTTCATATACATCAGAGTTTCACTTTATATACAGTCACTGGATATTTACAATTATCATTACTCAGATTAACAATAATATAACTACAGCGGATATAACCTATACGATATTGCCTCCAGCTCGCTTCCTGAGCTCCAGAACGTCCTACCTGAAAATCTGTAATACTCGGTCTGACCCGAGCATTACACCAAAGTAACACCCGGGTCAGGCTGGAAACCAGCGTTAGTAATCTCAACTAACATGAAATACCAAAGCAATCAACTTATACAAAAACCCGGGGGAAACTCAAACCTATTTATCCCATTTTACAATCTACTATAGACAACACTTATTCCACATATCAATTTCTAAGTACCAAACTTACACAAATAATCCAATTCACTTAAATCATTTTATTTCATCGTATTGATTTCACAAATCAATTTATATAACTTCGAAGTGGTTTCGGGTATTTCCTAATACCCGTCCCCGGCCTCTTCGAAACTCATGTTATCCCATCCCAAATTATTCAAACGAAATACACAACAGTTCATATCAGAGATATCAACACATTCAAAACATCCAATACCATTCATTTATCCATAACAAAGCTTAATCACATACAGATCAACTCAATGGATTCTAACTGAATTTCCAACCTCAATCACTTAGATTCTTTCATCAATTTATTCCGAATCAATTAATCAATCAACCATTCCATATCCATTCATCTTAATTAATCACCCCGGATTAACAAATTTTCAATTACGTTCAAGTAATTACCTTTAATTAATTTCGCGACATTAATTATTTTGACCAAACCAATGAGAAATCTTTAATTACTTCACAAATTAATTAACTATAATCAATTACACTAATTCTTAATTACTTACATTAATCAATTTCTCATGGGTCTTATGATTAATTCATCTTAATTAATCAATCTTTAATTACACCGTTGATTATATAAATTAATGATTTTCAATTATGTTTTGATTTGTTCTAATCTAAATTAATTACTTTAATTCAACCCCAATATTTATCATTCTCGATTAATCTCAATATGTAATTAACTATTCTTTATTTACTTCATTAATAAATTAATTATTCCATAATTAATTATCTTAATTAATTCTCTTGACCAATTTCACTAAGCAATTATATTTTATTAATTACATTAAGTAATTATTTATCACACCATCAAATGATTATTCTGAATAACTTATACTTAGTTAATTAACTTACAACTTAATTTATTATTTATTTAAATACCTTTAATTACTGAATTAAATAACCCAAATCATTTATTAATTGAATTAATTAATTATCCATTTTAATTACCCTACTAATTTAATGTATCACGAATCATTAAGCCGTTAGTAACCTTTAAATGGAAACATTTTCTTATTTATTGCTTTAAGTCTAAAACCACTTAAAATTCCCAATACTTCGAGTTAAGGATCCATTAACTCGAGAACCATTCAATACCAAAATCACCAGATCATCAATTCACAGTGCATAACAAATAAATTCAATCATTCAACCAGACATTTAAATTTAACCATTTAAATTTAAATAAAATCCAACAGAGTGAGATTTACTCACCTTTATTTTATTGGCATCCATTCCCAAATCCAGCTTGTTTCTTCTCAGGTTTTGACCTTGTAAAATATTATATGGTTTTATAAATATTTGAAATGAATCGATCTATCAATTACTATCCATTTATTTAATTTACACTAACAATTTGGCTTTAAACTACTGACTAAATTTCAACCTAATATCCTTTCAATAAAATATTTTTAGCGACTGCAATAATTAAATAAGCTGATTAATCACAATAATACATTATCTTTTTAAATAAACTAGTAGCCTTAAAATTTAAATATGTATATTTATGTTTATTCATGTTTCTTCCTTTTAAACTACATGCTTGCTTTTGAAAACAAATCTACATACCAATTAAAAGTCCCATTTCTAAATCCAATATTTATACATATGTATATGTCATCTCTGTTTCTACATATCCTATACTTTCTTCACAGTTATAAATTAATTTACTTTATTATTATTATTATTATTATTATTATTATTTTACAAATTTGAAATAAACAGAAAAGGCCATACCAAACGCGACTTCACTGGACAGAGGCATCGCAACCTCCTTCCAAAGCTCGACCTCCCGATCTCAACTCGACACATGAAGAAAGCCACCCACTGCCCAGGCAGCTCAGCCGCGAGCTCCAAAACAGCGCGACCTTTTTCCCAAATAGCGTGATTCCTCCCAATCGAATATGCGCAACCAGCTTTGAGCGACACGAGATGCCGGAGCCCCCTTCAGTCACGCGAATGCCATTGCGGCCCCCTATGCCGACTCGAGTCGACATCAAAAATTGAAACCCTAAAACCCCATTGCTCGTCGCGATGCTTCCCCCCCTTCATGAGTTCCTTTTATTAAAAGTTTGAGGATGAAAGGGACGAGAGAGAGGGCGTGCTGCCATTTCTATTATCTTCGAGGGCTTCGGCCATTTTGTAGTTTTTTTTTTCGAAGGCGAACCGATCTGGAATAAACAGGGTTGGCTTCGGCCATTTTATTATTTTTTTATTAGAGAAAACGAATTGAATTAGGGTAGAAAATTCGTTCAAAAATGAGGAGGGAAGAAGCGAATTTCGATCGGCTCTAGATTTCAAGCTTTTTTTTTCGATTTCTGCTATTCGATTAGAAAAGGAGACGGGGATAAATATCAATCTGAGGAAGCTTCTTGAATAAGCGTTAATAAAAATATCCTTGACCATTTGACTCTAAATTTTATTATATTATAAAACTTCTAAATATCTCGTTAAACATAACGTGAAATTCCGAACTCTGTATCAGACATGCCGACAGGTGTTTATAAGGTTTTACCCGTATTCCGAACACAATGGAATGTGTTCCAGAAGCTAATTTGGTCATAAACGCGAGTTACAAAAGAAAACGATCAATTTAAAATTAAATTGATTAAAATAGTTTGAAGTGTTTTGGGCTGCCACGGTCAAACGACAACTCCGATTGCTATGAAAATTAAATCCGATAATAACTAACTATTACGGATCCAGTGGAACTGGTTTCGTTGAATTTCGAGACTGTACGTCGGATGGCTATTTTTAAATTCCAATTTAAACGATATATTATTGAAATTGAACAAATTCTCCTTAAATTAAATTCAAATCATTCTATTATCTCCAGTATTATCATTATAAATTTTCTAAGCCTTCAAATTATTTTAAACGTACTTAAAACTCCAGATTTAGCATTTTACCCAATTTCAACTTATAGGATTCAATAGTTAAACTATATAATTCAATAATTTAATTAACAAGTAAATATTGATATTTTTGAAATTCAAATTAAAATTAACTTTTTTTTAAATATTTAAAATCAATTAACAATTCCAATTTAAATTGCTAAAAATTCCGGGTCGTCACATTCCTCCCCTCTTAAAAGAATTTCGTCCCCGAAATTACTAGTCAGGAAGAATGGTTCAATAACCGTTTACTTTTCCCAAAACCACAATTCAACAACCTACCAACTATCCTTTATTAAGGACCCACTACCACCTTAACCAACTTCCCAAAACCTTCTATAGCTTCACTCAATACCCTTCTGCTCAAATATTTAAATTGCAATTTAAAACCAAAATTTGAATTCTCAAAATTTTCTCAAAATTTTTCTAACTCCCTAAATTCCCGAAATTTTTTGCCAGCGTCTCCTTTGCGGGGCTAGCTCGGTACTACTACAAAAGGCCTCTACGGGCTCCCAAATTCCAAAAGAAAACAAAAGCCAAGTGGCTACATCAAAAACCCAATCCATTTCCATCTAGAAATTTAAATACATACCTTTTTGTCAGCCAATACAAATTTATCTTTTGGAATCAAATTCAATTCCTTTTCCCTTTAATACCTGCATAACTTACTTAACAATAGTATCCAATCGTAACATTTCCAATCATTTTGATACATTTCCTTACATAGGTTTCATATTTATTTCAATTTAGTTTTTCCCATTTCCATATGATTTCAATTTTGTCTTCACTTCTGAGTATTAAATTTTATCTTTTTATTTATAACTGGTTCATATTTAAAATCGTTTAATTGCTTAACAAAAATTTTCTCAAAAAATTTCAAAAATTTTCTAACTCCCAAAATTTTCGAAATTTTTTGGCAGAGTCTCCTTTGTTCGGAGAAGCTTTTGCAATTTGACAAGAGATATAAATATATATACATCGACCCACCCGGTCGGAAAAAGCAAAAACAGTTCATATTTCCTATTTTTATTGCGTATGCGTACCTTATTTAGAATTTTAAGCAAGCAGCTTATTAATTTTAGCAATTAGTGCATCCAAATCCAGCCAAACGGCCTTCGGGTACCTGTAGTTTCTCAATTTAAACATATAAGTACCATATATATGAAGTTTATAATATTTATCTTACTTTAAACAACTGTAACACTTGAATTCTAAAAGAATGCATTCAAAATAACTTCCACAATCAATTTATATGTTTTCAAAACTAATTCCATTGCTTTCAACTAATTCATAAGCCGTTTCATTAAATTTTAATGGTTTTCAACTCGTTTTCTTATATTCAATTTATTTCTAATCCAAACAAGCTCATATTCATCTCAATTAATTCTAAAACCAATTTATTTAATCTCTAACAGCTCACAGAAATTTAATTACTTCAAGTTAATTTTAACTCATTCTGCATTTAATTCCAATTCATTTCTAAATTATCTACCAACCATTCATTGCATTTTATTTTATCTCAGCCTTGGATTCACTCAAAACAATTTACTAAACTTAGCATATTCAATATTAATAAATTAACAACCATTTCCAAATTAATTTAACCCAGACTTTCATTTAATGGTCTTCCATTCTTCTCGAAACCAAGCTTTTGTTGACTAAAGTAATCTTACTTCAAATTAATATACCTCAAACTCAAGTTCATTCTGATAGCTCAATTCCAATTAAAGCTTTGATTTAATTTTTTTATTCAATCAGGCTTCATCCATTTATTACTTAATTCAATTAACTCATTTATTCACCCCATTTTAGAATTTGAATTCATCTACTTAATTCATTTCCATATTTATTATATTTATACAAAACCATTCTAAATTTATTTCTACTCACTTGGGTTTTGTTTGCAACCCAAACTGTTTTTATTGTTATTCACTTTCATTTCATTCGACAACACTTCCGTTATATCAAATTTACTTGCAAATTACGTTAAATATTATTCAAATCACTTGAATTTTATTTGCAATTCAAAATATCGCTTTCCAATCCATCTAAATTTTATTTTTACACCATCTCTTCTTATTTAATCCATTTTAGTTAACCGAGTTAAATTTTTATTAACCTTCTCAACCAAATAATTATTTTTCCAATTGACTTACTTCCAATTTTATATCAAGATTCAATTTTCTTTCAAAGAACCGCATCATTTAAATTTTCCCGAGTCCAATTTTATTTTATGATCCTAGTTTGGAATTCCCTTTATTTTAAAACATAGAAATGCCTTTAAATTCAGATAATACAAATTAAAATAGGTTTTTATAAAAATATTTCTTACAACCCGATGTCTCAACCAGTCCATCCTTGTTCTCACAGAAATTCAGTCATACGTTGATCAGGCGTTGGACTGAAAATCTATAAGACTCCGTAAACCCATTTTCAACACCCAGTGAAAATACTTGGAAAATAATTTTATTGAAAATATTGAAAGCATTTTGAAATAGAGGAAATATCCTTGGTGAGAATGCTCTGGAAATCATCACCCCCATCTATGGTCACAGTTACAACCGAGGGTTACGTTGCCGTCGCAGCAAAAGTCCATGCAACTGCAGGCTCTCCGAGGCCTCTCAATTACGACATGGATCCCACACAACAGATCACAGTTACATCCAGGGTTACGTTGCCATCACAGCAAAAGTCCATGTAACTGCAGGCTCTCAGCGGCCTCTGATTTTCGCTGCCGAAATGAAACCTCTCCACTTCTACATATGTCGCGGTCTGCCGATATAAAATCAAACGCAGACCGTTGGCTCTCAGCGGCACACACGACTTTCGCTATGTTATACCATAGGTCGCAGTCTACCGATATAAAATCAAACGCAGACTGTTGGCTCTCAGCGGCACACACGACTCCCACTATGGTATACACTACTCATAATCCTCAGGAACTAGTTTTGTCCGGACTCCTCACAGGATCAACTTTAGAACCCCCCCTTGGGGCTCAAGGCAGCACCACCCGGTGGCACTCCTGAGAAGTTCATTTCAAGGGAGCGCCTTTTTCCCTAGAGCCATCATCAAACATTTTATATTATACACATATAGTACATTCAAATCATACACGTAGTATGATCTCATATAAAGCTCGTTTACACTAAATCGAATATTCCAAAATCGATAATTCTCAAACTAGGCTTTCCAAATTCAATATTGATTTTACCCAAAATCAAAAGCCTTTCCAAATCCAATGGTTCCCAAAACCCTTTTTCCAAATTCCTCATAAGATCCTTTATATATATATTCAGATATATAAGATTTTAAAAACCTTGGACCTTTTCAAACTTGTATAAAACTCCTTTTATACTTCAAAC
The DNA here is from genome assembly GCA_030765085.1 of Allium cepa. Taxonomy (NCBI): domain Eukaryota; kingdom Viridiplantae; phylum Streptophyta; class Magnoliopsida; order Asparagales; family Amaryllidaceae; genus Allium; species Allium cepa. The sequence continues at coordinate 204,817,644 of CM060929.1, forward strand.
ACCTTCAAAAATATTTTCTTCTGGCTATAGATTTAACAAATGGAGTTTCATCTTACATAAAATAAAGATATTTACTTCGTTTACTCAAAATTATATATTCAAATTTGATTACCCCTTTCAAAATCAATTTATTCAAATCCGTACGATGTCCACATATCATCCGTACGCTATACCAATTTGATCGCTCACTCGATCACACAATTTCATTTCCGAACTAGTATTGTCCACCTGACTTCCTAGTGCGGACATAGATCTGGTTTCCTGATTAGAAACCGTCATTCTCCTTGCATAGCCATAACTATGATAGAGAATATCCAAAATCAACCAACAACCCATATCCAGGTTCGCCGTCGAAAATCGAGCGAAAAAAATCCCACTCGGATCGATAAACTACCTCGAAATTCTGTGCTCGAATCTGGATCAAATCACTATGCGAATAGAATAATATACGTACATCCTACGTATTTATTTTTATTAATTATCTGCCAAATCAATTCCCTTTCTATTCACATTTCCATTAATTCCCTTTTTCACTTCTCTACAATTGCCTTAATTTTCATTGAATTATCACTTCAATCCTTATCTCAGTTGGGTATTTAAATCAATAACAGTTTGAACTCCGACCAATTTAGAAAATAGCTTGAAAAATTTAAAAATAGATCAGAAGTTGAAAAATAATTATTAGTTTGCAAAATAGTTGTAAAATAGTTAACTAATTTGTAAAATAATTGGAAAATAATTAAATAGTTTCAGAGATTTTAAATAATTACAAAATAGCTGTAAAATAGAAAATAGTTCATGAAATAGTTGACAAATAGCCATTAGTTTAGAAAACAGTTGAAAAATGATTAAATAGCTTCAAAAATAATGATAAACAAATATAAAATAAGTTAGCTTTAAAAAGAAAGGTTGTATATATTTAATAGCTTGAAAAAAAATAAGTTTATATTAAAACAATTTATATTGAAAATAGTCAAGAGTCAAACTGTTCACTACACCAACAATTCAACTTAAATTTCCACTTCCATTTAATTGACCAAATTCTAACTTGAATAACTTCAATTTCTATTGAAACTATTTAAACCCAATTCAAGTTGAATCAACCTTGTTTCCCTCCTAATTTAAATCAAACTCCATTTGATTTTAATCCTGTTCAACTTTAATTAAATTTCAAATTATTCTAATCAATTTAAATTATTATCAATTGAACCCATTTCGAATTCAAATCATTTCGATATAATCCAATTTATTTCCATTTAATTTTAAACTTATACATCTTCAATCACCAATTCAATTAATTCAAACCAAATTAAATTTTGAACTAATTCAATTTCAATCTTGAATTCAAACTATCTCGAATTATATAAATTCGAGTAAAATTCTCAAAGGTTGGTTTAAACTTTTTAACCAATTTAATTATTATTTAAAGTTTTTAGTCAATTTAATTTCTGAGTCCAATTCTCAAAATTCCATCTTAAATTATCTTAACTTATGTATTTCAATTTTCAAATAAGAATTCAATACAATTTTATTTGTTTTCAAAATTAAATTTATTATCCAATTTTATCTTCCAGTTTGAAGCCAATTCTTAAACCAGTTTATTTTACAATTCAATGATTCAAATTTATTGTATTTATACAATTCCATTCTCAATTTAATGATTTTTATTAACAATAGGATGATATCATCCAGTTTACTTTAAAACGTCCATCCATTTTCAATTTTTAAATCTCAAACCCATTTTGAGATCACACACATTCCCAATTCCAATCAACCATTTATCTTTCCAAGTTAAATTCCAATTTACTTAACCCAATCAACCTTAATAAATTTGAATTCCCGCTTCAAACTTCAAATTTCTTTCCCTCTTGTAAGTTCAAAACTTATATTACTTATATTACATCACATTTCAGGGAAAAATCAAAACTCAACACCTTAGAGTTTATTTCAAATTATCTTTGATATCATGTATGTCCATACATATATACATATTTGTTTCTTGGCCCTTCCAGCCGTATTTTAAAATTTTAAACCACCCTTGGTTTTAAATTCAAATCAAATCTCCAACAACCCATTGTTTGCAACAAGTCCCAGTTATTCAAAGAATACTTACTTATTATTTCTCTTTATTTTAATTTAAAAGTTATACTCATCTTATAGGTTTACTTCATTTGGCTACTTAATAACAAATATATCATTATCAATTAGTTAGATTTTGATTTGGTTGTATTTTATCACTTCTAAATTTTAATTCCAATAATTATACAACCAATCGTCTTAATATTTATTAGAATGAAATATTCCTTTTACATACCAAAATATACTTTTATATAAAATCATTCAAAACCTTTATATAAGAAAATAACAAGTACGCGCTAATATATATACACTCAACTCATTCTAGAGTACTTTGGACTCTATTGAATGAGTAACTCCCACCAGAGCCAAGGTTCTCGCTTAACCTTTCGCTATGATATCAAATGTAACAACCCGAAATTTTCGAAGCCGAAAATCCCAGATAGTTATAAAAAAGAAGAAAGGGATAGAAGAAGAAGAACAGAAACACCAAACATCTCACAATCGCAACGGATAAAATATAATAAATAATAACAGTTTACAAAAGAATATTATAACTGTCCGTTACATTTCATATACATCAGAGTTTCACTTTATATACAGTCACTGGATATTTACAATTATCATTACTCAGATTAACAATAATATAAATACAGCGGATATACCCTATACGATATTGCCTCCAGCTTGCTTCCTGAGCTCCAGAACGTCCTACCTGAAAATCTGTAATACTCAGTCTGACCCGAGCATTACACCAAAGTAACACCCGGGTCAGGCTGGAAACCAGCGTGAGTAATATCAACTAACATGAAATACCAAAGCAATCAACTTATACAAAAACCCGGGGGAAACTCAAACCTATTTATCCCATTTTACAATCTACTATAGACAACACTTATTCCACATATCAATTTCTAAGTACCAAACTTACACAAATAATCCAATTCACTTAAATCATTTAATTTCATCGTATTGATTTCACAAATCAATTTATATAACTTCGAAGTGGTTTCGGGTATTTCCTAATACCCGTCCCCGGCCTCTTCGAAACTCATGTTATCCCATCCCAAATTATTCAAATGAAATACACAACAGTTCATATCAGAGATATCAACACATTCAGAACATCCAATACCATTCATTTATCCATAACAAAGCTTAATCACATACAGATCAATTCAATTGATTATAATTGAATTTCCAGCCTCAATCACTTAGATTCTTTCATCAATTTATTCCAAATCAATTAATCAATCAACCGTTCCATATCCATTCATCTTAATTAATCACCCTGGATTAATAAATTTTCAATTACGTTCAAGTAATTACCTTTAATTAATTTCACGACATTAATTATTTTGACCAAACCAATGAGAAATCTTTAATTACTTCACAAATTAATTAACTATAATCAATTACACTAATTCTTAATTACTTACATTAATCAATTTCTCATGGGTCTTATGATTAATTCATCTTAATTAATCAATCTTTAATTACACCGTTGATTATATAAATTAATGATTTTCAATTATGTTTTGATTTGTTCTTACTAAATTAATTACTTTAATTCAACCCCAATATTTATCATTCTCGATTAATCTCAATATGTAATTAACTATTCTTTATTTACTTCATTAATAAATTAATTATTCCATAATTAATTATCTTAATTAATTCTCTTGACCAATTTCACTAAGCAATTATATTTTATTAATTACATTAAGTAATTATTTATCACACCATCAAATGATTATTCTGAATAACTTATACTTAGTTAATTAACTTACAACTTAATTTATTATTTATTTAAATACCTTTAATTACTGAATTAAATAACCCAAATCATTAATTAATTGAATTAATTAATTATCAATTTTAATTACCCTACTAATTTAATGTATCACGAATCATTAAGCCGTTAGTAACCTTTAAATGGAAACATTTTCTTATTTATTGCTTTAAGTCTAAAACCACTTAAAATTCCCAATACTTCGAGTTAAGCATCCATTAACTCGAGAACCATTCAATACCAAAATCAGCAGATCATCAATTTACAGTACATAACAAATAAATTCAATCATTCAACCAGACATTTAAATTTAACCATTTAAATTTAAATAGAAATCCAACAGAGTGAGATTTACTCACCTTAATTTTATTGGCATCCATTCCCAAATCCAGCTTGTTTCTTCTCAGGTTTTGACCTTGTAAAATATTATATGGTTTTATAAATATTTGAAATGAACCGATCAATCAATTACTATCCATTTATTTAATTTACACCAACAATTTGGCTTTAAACTACTGACTAAATTTCAACCTAATATCCTTTCAATAAAATATTTTTAGCGACTGCAATAATTAAATAAGCTGATTAATCACCATAATACATTATCTTTTTAAATAAACTAGTAGCCTTAAAATTTAAATATGTATATTTATGTTTATTCATGTTTCTTCCTTTTAAACTACATGCTTGCTTTTGAAAACAAATCTACATACCAATTAAAAGTCCCATTTCTAAATCCAATATTCATACATATGTATATGTCATCTCTGTTTCTACATATCCTATACTTTCTTCACAGTTATAAATTAATTTACTTTATTATTATTATTATTATTTTACAAATTTGAAATAAACAGAAAAGGCCATACCAAACGCGACTTCACTAGACAGAGGCATCGCACCCTCCTTCCAAAGCTCGACCTCCCGATCTCAACTCGACACATGAAGAAAGCCACCCACTGCCCAAGCAGCTCAGCCGCGAGCTCCCAAACAGCGCGACCTTTTCCCCAAATAGCACGATTCCTCCCAATCGAATATGCGCAACCAGCTTTGAGCGACACGAGATGCCGGATCCCCCTACAATCACGCGAACGCCATTGCGCCCCCCTATACCGACTCGAGTCGACATCAAAAATTGAAACCCTAAAACCCCGTTGCTCGTCGCGATGCTTCCCCCCTTCATGAGTTCCTTTTATTAAAAGTTTGAGGATGAAAGGGACGAGAGAGGGGGCGTGCTGCCATTTCTATTATCTTCGAGGGCTTCGGCCATTTTGTAGTTTTTTTTTCGAAGGTGAACCGATCTGGAATAAACAGCGTCGGCTTCGGCCATTTTGTTTTTTTATTAGAGAAAACGAATTGAATTAGGGTAGAAAATTCGTTCAAAAATGAGGAGGGAAGAAGCGAATTTCGATTGCCTCTAGATTTCAAGCTTTTTTTTCGATTTCTGCTATTCTATTAGAAAAGGAGATGGGGATAAATATCAATTTGAGGAAGCTTCTTGAATAAGCGTTAATAAAAATATCCTTGACCATTTGACTCTAAATTTTATTATATTATAAAACTTCTAAATGTCTCGTTAAACATAACGTGAAATTCCGAACTCTGTATCAGACATGCCGACAGGTGTTTATAAGGTTTTACCCATATTCCGAACATAATGGAATGTGTTCCGGAAGCTAATTTGGTCATAAACGCGAGTTACAAAAGAAAACGATCAATTTAAAATTAAATTGATTAAAATAGTTTGAAGCGTTTTAGGCTGCCACGGTCAAACGACAACTCCGATTGCTATGAAAATTGAAATTCGATAATAACTAACTATTACGGATCCAATGGAACTGGTTTCGTCGAATTCCGAGACTGTGCCTCGGAAGGCTATTTTTAAATTCCAATTTAAACGATATATTATTGAAATTGAACAAATTCTCCTTAAATTAAATTCAAATCATTCTATTATCTCTAGTATTATCATTATAAATTTTCTATGCCTTCAAATTATTTTAAATAGACATAAACCCCAGATTTAGCATTTTACCCAATTTCAACTTATAGGATTCAATAGTTAAACTATATAATTCAATAATTTAATTAACAAGTAAATATTGATATTTTTGAAATTCAAATTAAAATTAGCTTTTTTTTTAAATATTTAAAATCAATTAACAATTCCAATTTAAATTGTTAAAAATTCCGGGTCGTCACACTTGAGAATGCAAGAATTCTGGTTGGTACAAATTATTTGTATCGTCTTCAACTGAACCGAAGGAGTAATAAATTTGCTCAAAGCCTGGGAACATGTGTATTACTTTAATATTGAGTTCGTCAACTGTCTCATTTGTTGGTGCTAATATGGCTCTATTTATTATGTAATCCATATCGAACAATTCGGTAGCAAGGTTAGGGGAAACAGAGTTAATCAAAGAGTGAAAGGAGTTTGTGTTATTCCAATTTATGATAATATCATCTGCAAATTTGATCATGTCATCTTGTACGTTATGGTTCGTTCCCATCTCCAACACGTAAGACAAAGTCGGTGTATGGAGTATCATTTCTAGCATGCATATTTTCTGTTAAGTGTATGACGTGTACGGACGACCATAAGACTGATCTTACAATGCATGCGTCAAATGTTTGAGCCCTAGTACCTTTACTAACGATGGCTAGAACTTGACGGAAATCACCTCCTAAAATGACAACTTTACCACCAAATGGTTTGTCGGTATTGGTTAGGTCTCTTAACATTCTGTCCACTGCCTCAAATGCGTGGCGATGAGCCATTGTAGCTTCATCCCATATATAACAGTGGACGCACGTAGTAGTTTAGCTGTATCAGATTGTTTGGGAATATAACAGGTGGAGGAGGAATCAAGGTTTATTGGTATTTTAAAGCGAGAATGTGCAGTTCGATCACCGGGTAAGGCTACAGAAGCAATACCTGAAGTGGCAACTGGAATTGCAATAAGTCCCTGACCCCGTGAGTGAGCTAAAATTGCTCGATATAAATAAGTTTTTCCGGTTCCTCCTGGACCGTCGACGAAGTAAATTGAGCTTGCTTTAGAGTTTATCGAATTCATTATCATATCAAAAGCCTCCTTCTGCTGTAAATTGAAATTGTTTACGGTAACTATATCTGCCTGTGGTATTTTGATCGAATGGTCATGTAAAGTAGTGGTTGTAGTGCTATAATCGGTAGAGTAATTAAGAGTATCGTGCGGTGAGTCCTAATCAAAAACTGATGTATTGTATTGGTTTAGTAGGTCATTAAGATCAGAGAGACAGTGAAGGAATAAATGGGCATTGGTTGATGTGGAAGTGGAAGTATTCTCATAATCTTCAATTAAATGTGGAGAGAAGTCTTCCCACAGCTGGCCCACATGACTTGGTTCACAGTATACCAAAATCGTTACGAATAACCTTCGTAGTGCAGAAGGCATATGTGTGTTTGAAGCATCGGTTAAACAGTCTTTAATACTATCATCATTTTCTAATACACCTCTACGCTCAGCCGCTTTTTTGAAGGTATGATATTGTACTCCACCAGTGGTAAGTAAATGGTTAAAGGATAATGGTCCCTTAACACGCGTTAATAACAATCGTAAAAAATAACGATCGCCTTCTAGGGGGACACCGTGTACATTCTGCCTATTATCGTACGATTGTTTCGTCTACGAATCCAAGCCTTTTGTTTGTAGTCCCACCAATATTTCTCAGGGAACTCATGATAAAAGTATTGTCGTGCATCCGCAAAGGTAACATTTGTGTGGAAGAATTCGATAAGCATTGTTTTTGACCTGGCCTGATCGTTGACAACATGCTGTAACTGTTCAGTTGATGGAAACTGGACGGGTTGTCTGTTTGGTAGATGTATTTGTAAACCAGCAACGGAGGGTGAAATATTATTGAGAGAGAATTTAAATATTCTCCATAAGGCCTCTAGAGCACAGACCCAGCATGCATTACTGAATTTCGAAATTTCATCATCGTTATTAGTTGGTGTAGTAGAAGCAGTAACTGACACACGATCTGGTCCCTTGTACACGTACTTTTAAATATATTTTATGGATTTGATACTGGAACAAATTTCAACATTTATATGACAGTCATATTTCAAAAGTAAGTAGGGATTATAAGGAACTACCCAACGGTTGTCACCTGTATGTTCAACTGTTTGACAATGAGTTTGATTATCGAGACGTGTGTAAATTAGGTATAAGTCATTTCCTTGTAAAGTGATGGGAGCGAAAGGCTTAGGAAACCCTTTGTTACACACGTCGTTTTTCATACAAACGGCGGCAGGGTTGAACCGACCACAGGGACGATGAATCATGTGTTTCATGATGGCTGTATACAAATCAAGTTCAACATCCTTGTTGGGAATTTCAGCTCTAACTATGGCATCGTATTCATCGAGGTTGCTAATTTTATCATTCTCGGATAAAATAAGTAGAATATGTGAGTATGGTAGGCCTCTTTTTTGAAATTCAATTACATGCGCATGGGCGACGACCTTACCTAAAACGCCTTTGTCAAACAAATCATGTTTTAACTGTTCTAATTTAGCGCGAAAAACCCTGGTCGTTAAATCAGGTCTGTTGGGTGGTTGTTGACCAGGAAGGAGTTCGATAGTAATTTCTATCCATTTAGCACTCCAGGTTACAGTAATAAATAAATCAGGCTTTCCATACCTTTGAACTACTGCCATTGCATCTTGGTACCGCTGATGTATATCACATGGACTACCAATGTGAGAGGAAGGAAGAATTTTCCTCGCACCAATACTATCTGAGTAGATGAGTTGTTGATTAGGTCAGAAATAAAGGTTGTAGGGAGGTAGTAGTAAGTGGGTAATATGATGTGTTGAGTGTAGAAAACTTACTTGTCAATGCCTCTCCCATGGTGAGAGCATCTTGCAAACCTTGGTATAGATCAGCTCTGACGGTATCTTAGTTGTTACGAAGAAATCCAAGGCGCGTGGTTTCTATTTTCAAAAACATGTCAACTGCATATTGTTAAAATAGGCGTCCGCCGAGGAGAATAACTTGTACATCTGCTGGTCAAATCTAAGTAGAAAATGTTTAAATGCAATAGTAGCAAGGAAATAATATGTAACAGGTAACAGTATGATGTGGAAAACACTTGTGTATTGACTGATATATTTCTAATGGTCAAATAGTGGTATTTATGTTTACAGCATAGGATGGTTGTGGGAGTAAAAGCAAAGGTGGTGTAACAGCCCGCGAATCCGTACCCCTTAAGGCAACTCTATTCTACCTAAATCAACTCAAGTGGTACAGAAATACGAACCATTTGGGTTAAAGAAGAAGAGGAGGAAGAAGAAAATAGAAAACAACAACAGAATCTAACCATCGCAGCGGAATAAAACTATAATAAATAATAAATGATCTTTTTAAATCAAATATCTCTGTTTATATATTACATTATCAGAGTACATCAATCAAAGCTCGACATCAATATCATACAAATGGATACACAACAACTCAACACAACGGAATATATATACAAACAAGTACGGGAGTACGTATCGTCATCCTGCTCGTCTCCTGAGCTCCACAGCATCATATCCTGTATCCTATAATACTCGGTCTGACCCGAGCATTACAGATAAAAAACACTCTAGTCAGTCTGGAGTACCAGCGCGAGAAAATCACACCCAGTTGATTATTAAATTTTCAAAAATCCTTTGAAAATAAAAGCATCTCGTAAGACCACGCCACAAATAAACATGTCGGGTTTTTACCTTACGATAGCTAAAACAATTTTTATAGAAATCCTCTGATATTATAATAGGATCTATATACAAATACTTATAAAATAGCTGAAATTATTACATTATTAAATTCCAGCTACTAGCCACAGAGTGGGTAATACAAACAAAACTCGTACAAGGCTCGTAGGGAGAATGGATTCCAACTAATGACTAGGCACTGGGTACCACCTGTCACAGTACGTGGCCAGATCACAGTGCCGAGGAGTACGCCCGCTCCCCTGCAACACAAGACCGGGACTACCCCTTAAAGGATAATCCCGAGTGAGATCACCCCCCGGTTGGGATCAGCAGCCGCCCACTAAGCCGAAATAAAAGGGACATCTAGGCAGGGATGACCTCAACCTGCTTGGGTGCTATCCACCTAGCCTTGCTGCATAACCCCTGATTTTCAATCATTCCCATTTGATGAGGCTTGAGGCTAAGCGTTACCTTTTTAGAACATATCCCTTAGAATGCCCATCGTCCACCTGACGATGTTTACGAAAGCATTCATCCATACAAGTCCGTCCCGGGTTCGAACGGAACCGAAGGCCCTATTCCTGCAACATCCATTTTGGAAATATCCTCAGGATTAGTAGCGACTAACCCATGCACTTCACTGCTCCATCTTCGAATCCAAAATCGTTTCCACGAAACGTACAAATCGGATCGAAGTGGTTTTCGAGAAATAAATCTTGATCTCGGTCTCTTCGAAACGACCAACGCAGTTGGACAATATTGATAGTCGGTTATTTAACTATCAATTAATATTCACAAACAACCATCCAACAATAAACAATTTCACAAATTATTTATTAACCTCAAAATATCTTCACAAGATATATTTCTATTTTCAACTCTTGAAAACAGTTTCAAATCATCTTTCTTTCCAGAATAAGCTTTCCAAATATTTTCTATCTCCACTGAAATCACCAAGCACAAAACTCGATTTTTTTCTAGAATAATTTGGAACACTTTACTTTGAAATATACTTTAAAACATTTAAGTTAAAACTACTTCAATAATTTTTAAAAAATACATACTATATAGATATTTGACAATAAGGTTATTTAAAAAATATGAAACTAGATTTTCATCTTCAAAACAAAATACTAAGTCACTTCTTAAATAAGTACTACTATAATAGATTATAAGAAAATACTTACTTAGAATTTAAATATTCAGAAATAATAAATTTCCAAGTCTTGCTTTTTAAAACAACTTTAAAACCTTTAACTTATATTTAAAAATTTACTTTGAAAACGTACTTGGTTATTTAGGGGGAATTTCCAATCTCAATCACTTAAATCAATTTTCCAAATTGATTCCCAATTTATTCTACTTAAAATAAATCTCTTTACTTACTCAATTCCTTTCAAAGTTCATTAGTTATGGACTTTATTATTAATATTATTATTTTCCGTTTGATTTTAAATCCTTTAACTGAAATATACAAATTTCAGCTTTTTCCCAATTTCTTCTTTATTCCTTGCAATAATTTAAATCTTAAATTTTAAATAAATGTTTTGTTCTTTTTAAATAATAACACTGAATTTTAAAATTCATTAACTTCCTGTTTATTCAAAAATTTCCTTTCTAATTCATTCTTAAATTTATTCAAATTTCCTATCGTAATTTTACTTACAAATTCACTTCTTTTATTTTCTTTCCATAATCCAATTTATATATTATTAGTAATTCCTTATACCCAATTATATCCAATCAAATCATAGCATTCAATATTCCAATATAATTCATCATAGGATATCAAATAATCACAACAGAGGATATTAAATAATTTAAATAAATGTTGAGGGATCCAGTTGGATCCCTCCAACCTGTTTTCCCTGCATCCACAGACGTTAGCACAATTTAAAATACCAATTCCATAATATACCATACTATAGCACATATATCAATTTAACCATTCAAACAATTATTTAAAATTAATCATTTAAATTTAAATTCAGCTGAGTGAGATTAACTCACCTTTGACTTAAATTTGCAGTCTATTTCCATTCACTTCCATTCCAGCTTGTTTCTCGATTTTTTTACACCTTGTATAAACATTTATAATTTTTATTATTATTTGAACCAACCAAAAAATTATTCACCATTTATTTATTTTGTTTACAAATAATTAAATTTTAACCTTAGATTTAATCTAACCGAAGAAGTAAATTTTAAACTAATTTTCCTTTATATATTTTAATTCAATTTAATAATTTGTACTTAAACTAATTTCTATAATAAATTATTTCCAGTAACTAGGATAAATTAAATAAGTTCATTAAATACATATAATTTTAAATTCAGTTTAGATTAAAAATAAAAATAAACTATATATGTTTGCGCCAAAATTGGTCACAAACACCCAATATCACGGAAGCACCTGTGTGCGTATTCAACTTGTTAATAATCAACACAGAACTCGGCAACAATCAATATAGAATTCAACTCTATGTAACAAATCACAGTAATTCACAAACAACAATCACAAACACAGGATTTATAGTGGTTCGGCGTTCGTGCCTACATCCACTTTGAAGGATTTCTCTTTATTGCTTCGCTCGATTCAATCGATTACAACGGATTACAATTGATAATAGCTTTGAAATCTGAATACAACAGTGATTCTGGTGAATAGATTTGAATCCGGCAGAGTCTCAGCGTTCAATGGCAGAAGTTCTCGGAAGCCCCGTTTCTGAAGGCTTCAGGGTGCTATTTATAGGCGTTGGAGGCCCAGATCTGGCTGAAACTTCGAGAGACCTCTTCTGGCACGTGAGTGGGTCCACGCGACCGACCCCACCAAGTTTCGTCTCGATCTGACATAGGTTCGAAGTCATTTCGAACCCATCAAGAAATGGTCCAATCGAGCTGAAACTTGGCAGGAACAATCTTTACCTTGTATGGAAGCTACTGTGAAAATTTGGTTGCATTTGGATGTGTGGTTGAGGAGATATGATCGGTTCGAAATGGTGTTCCTCGGTTGGCTGTGGAGTTCGAACCCATCATCTTCGAAACCATGACTTCGAATCCATGGACACACGTGATTCTGCAGTGACGTGGCGCGTGCTCCTCGAATCGATCCTGTTTTGTCTCCGAGTTGACCGCTTCGCACCCATGGATTTCGCCTCGTTCGTATCGTGGGGCGACACGTCATCCAAGTTAGCTGACCTGGTGGGTACGAACAAGTGAATGTCCCTGGGTTCGAATGCGACCGTTTCGAACCAAGGTGTACTCGTGGGTTCGAACTCGATCGATTCGAACAAGATCGATTCGAAGCGACTTGGATTCGAAGCTGGTAGGCTTGAATTGATTCGAAGATGATGGTTTCGAATGTAATGGAGTCGAAGTACATGATGGCTGCTGGATTCGAGGCACGGCCAAGTCTCGTGGGTTCGAACTACTGCTAGGATGATGGGTTCGAACTGGATGGTTTCGAAGTAGGGGTATTGGATGGGTTCGAAGGCGATGGTTTCGAACCAGACAATAGCTACTTCTCTCAAATTGAATCCATCATATCTTGAGCGTACGGACTCGGATTGACCTGAAATTTGAAATGACGACTCCACTGACCTTTCTTGTCATGTCCTATCAATTTTGGCCCGTTCCGGACTCGGACAAAATTCATCGATATCCATAGCAAAGTGAAGTATAACCAATCTCTAAGACGAACTGTCTTTTGTTTTCGATCAATCTTTTGGTATCACGGCTTTGCCAAAAAGCGGGATAACATTTTGCCCCCCAAAACATGCCTTGCGGTAGGAAGGTGTGTTTTGTAATGCTTCGAGCTGGATGTTCGTATCCATTCATCAACCTGCAAAGAACTTGATAGTTTTCATATGGCCCCAAATGACGATCGTTCGGGATTGAGCCATTTGGGATGAAGCGCGGCCGTTCGTGGTCAAGCGCTCAACTTCAAATGACGATCGTTCGTGATCGAGTCATTCAAGGTGAAGTGCGACCGTGCGCGGTCGAGGGTATGAATCCATGCGTCGATCGTTCGAGACCGTGTGCTGTTTGAGGTGAATCGGGACCGTTCGCGGTCTGTTAACGCTAAAATTTGAACGCTAACACCCCGGTGTATGAGTTGTAGTTGTGAAAGCACCACCCAACGACTCAGGAACAGATTACAAGCAGATAATAGCAGAAAAGTGGTAAACAACAACAATTTTATAGTGGTTCGGCTTAAGGGTATAGCCTACGTCCACTTTAAGTACTTTTTATTAATAATCTCGTTACAAGCTGATATAATTCTTCCCAAATACAATACACTTTGAATTACAAGGGACTTAGAACAAGTGGCTTAAACTTCGATGAAGACGAGAGTTTTCGAATCCATGTTGGATGTATGTGATCTCTTCTTGAAGTTGTTTGTAGCGTTTTTAATGTCTTGAGAGCTACAAGTGTTGGATTGGATTGGTTTGGAATGTAGCAGAGTAACGGCGTTTGAAGAAAATGAGCCCCAAAAGTCCTCTTCTAGTTGGAGCTAGGGTCGTATTTATAGGCAATTCTAGGCAGGAAACATTACCAAGTCCTAAGTCGTAACCGACCTAAGTTGAGTCGTGGACGACTTAAACTAAGTCGTGGGTCAGTTGTCACTTAAACGCTGGGTCCAGACTTCTTAAAGGCATCCTTGCTGAACCCTAGATATATCACAAGTCCTAAGTCGCAAATGAGTTAACCTGTCCTCTCATAAGTGATGCGGCATTGAACTGATTCTTGTGTACGACTTACCATAGTCTTAAGTCATGTACGACTTACCATATGTCGTAGGTCGTGACCGACCCAAACTGATCCTCGGCTTGTGGCTTAACTGGAGTTAACGAGTCATGGTGCAGTATTGAATTTGCCTCTTTGGTCTTAGGTCGTGAACGACCTAGTAAAGGCCGTAAGTCGGTCACGACTTAGGCGTAGTCATCTTAACTCCTCGTCCCTCGAGTCGTTAAGTCATAGCTCCTTTAAGTTGTTGGACCGTTACTCCCTTGGGTCATTTAGGTTGTAATGACTTAAGTCGTAAACTTCCTTAAGTCGTGTCATCCTTAACTAGTAAGATTATGCCAACCTTAGGTCGTCAGGCCGTAATGTTCTTAGGTTGTGGAGGCCTTAAGTCGTAGACCTTATCTCGTAGACCCTTTAACCCGTGGAGGCCTTAAGTCGTAGACTCCTTAACTCGTAGATTCCTTAACCCGTGAAGGCCTTAAGTCGTAAATCCTATCTTGTAGATCCCTTAACCCGTGAAGGCCTTAAGTCGTAGACTCCTTAACTCGTAGATTCCTTAACCCGTGAAGGCCTTAAGTCGTAAACTTTAACTCGTAGAGGAAACTGGGTTAACACTTGCCCCTCGAAGCACATGCCTTAAGTCGTAAGTCGTGTGCTTCGACTCATCATAACCCTGGTGTGCCGATTCGAGTCCCACTTCCCTGAGGTATAAAATGCTTGGGTCGTTCCTCCTATTTCCTTCTTCCCATTACCTACCTCTGAGCTATTTCTGGCATTAACACGTCCTCGAGCTTTCGGAAACAAATTCAACCAGTTCATCTTACCGTTGATTCAGTCCCTACAATCCTCATCATCGCATCGCGTAAGTAGATCCGCAGTTCATTTGATTCCGCGATAGCTATTAACTTGCGAATTTAATCCAGTCCCTTATACCACGCTTCATCACAATTGTTGCCACGATCGATTGCTGGTGAGCTTGAGGTAGTTCGATTAGATTTTGGATAATTCGCGAGGAGAGGATAATGGGTTTCAATCTATTTATATTATATTTTATTTTTATCAGGCTGTTAGGGGTTTGGAGAAGACAAGATAATAGTTAGTGGGTTCATCGGTTTAGGGGTGAGACGGTCTATGGGTTTAGGAGTGGAGATAAGGTTTTTAGGTCGTAACTGAGTTAAGACTTAGAAGAATTTGTATCTTTCTGACTTGAAGCCTTGTCTTCCTTTTATGACTCACGATTCAAAGGACTTCCGACTCAAAGCCTCAACGACTCAAAAGTGAAGCGACCTATCCTGTTTCTCCTCATAATTCTTTAGATCGTGGACGGGTCAACCAGAGAACCAACGACTTAACTTAAACCGAAGAGAAATTCTTAACTCGTAGACGAGTTAGCACTTAAGTTGTTGTCGAGTTACCACTTGAGTCGTTTACGACTTTACTCTTGAGTCGTTTACGACTCAGCACTTGCATTTTTAAACTTTGCTTAGACCTTGAATTGTTGCATGGATTTTGATCTGTTGAACTTTGCTGCATTCTTTTACAGATTACTTTAACTTGTGGGTTAACAATCTGTTTAATATGATATTTACAGAAAATTGGGACGAATATACTGCCATCAACCGCCCACATCAAATGACAGATTAGTTAATAACAGATAATTAACTTAAGTAAATTGTGTGAACGAAGTGCTATCGATTTCAAGTAGAATATTAAAGCAACACTGAAATAGTCAATTGAAACTGACCAGCCTGCACTAATATTATGCTTGAATTTCAAATTAACAAGTTCTGAAATTACCGTAGTCGATCAATCGTCGACCAGTTTAATTCCAGTTATATTTACTTGCTATTTTTATCAGTTTTGCACGACACTTCACACTTTTAGGAAACGTGCACCTTCATATTTGAATATCCAGTTGCTTGTGTAGAATGACTTCTCAGGAAGAAGATGCAACAGTTCAGACGGGAGAGGCAACTGTTCTTCCAGCTCCACTAGTTAATCCTCCCGAAAGAGTTCCTACTACACTATCATATAAAGTTTTTCGCCAGCTGTGTGCTCAGTTTGGCATTGCTGAATCAGATGCCGTTCTTCCTGAGAGAAGTAACACTGCTGACATAGAACCTTCTGGCTTTGTGACAGTTAACCGGCATATGTGCCTAAGTGGGGGCGTTCCTCCTTTCAATGACTTTTTCCAACAACTTCTTCATCAATTGGCCATTGCTCCATCCCAACTACATCCCAATGGCTACGTCATTCTAATGGGGTTGTGTGTGCTATTTAGGAGAACACTTGATCGACTTCCGAGCTTTGATGAAATTTGTTACTTATGCTCCTTTAGCCGGACCAAAGATCATCCTTCTATTACTGTTGTGAGAAGCGCCCGAAACCGCAAATTAATTGTTGGCCTTCCCGACACTGCTCACGGGTTCCTAACCCAGTTCTTCTTCGTTCGTTGCCCACCAGGGTTTTATGCTCTGTGGAGGGAAGGAAGTAAGACCACCCATCCTTGCTTCGTTTGTTATCTGGCCTTTGTGAGACTGACCTGCTAAGTGTTAACTCTGCTTCTTTTATTTTCAGCGCTGCCTCCTCCCTCTAGGAATCCCAGTCACAAGTCGACTTTCGAGAGGCTTAAGGCCGTACCGGTTGACGAGAGAGATATTCAATTTCTGTTGAAAGATGAGTTTCTGCATCAGTACAGACTTTTGCATACTTCTCGTTCTACGCGTCCTCATGAAATTCCAGACTCCCCAGCTAGAGTGTTGGATGCCTCAGTTTCTACTAGCACATCCATATCTAAAGGACCTGCTCCTGAGACTTCGCTAGTGAAGTGTTCCTCTTCTGTTGATGCTGCAGGCCGTCTGACAAACTTGCCCCGGTTATCGAGGAAGAAGAGCCTCAGGGATCTTCCCATCATTCACAAGAATCTGGTGAAAAAGCTGAGAAATCCAGTCCTGTCAAGCAAAGTAGGGACGATACTTTCGAAGGACTGAGCGACCTTTTTGCTACTTCACAAGAGATCTTTAAAGAAGATCCTATCACTGCCGGGATTTCTTCTTCAGTAGTTGAAGCTACTTCTACTTTGCAACAGTTGCCGTCGACTCAAGAGTTGACGCTATCTATTACACCCACAACTACTCCCCCATTAAAGAGTGGTTCGTAGACTGAAGCGCGTAGTTTGCACATCACACACACTTAGAATTCCTGGCACTTTTATGCCCTCTCTTTTCTTTTTTAAACGTTTGAAGGATTCTCAAGTTTTATTTCTTCTTTTTAAATTTTAAGTTTACCAATGAGGCGAGGCAGCTCATACTATGATGACTTTAAGCGATATGGGAAACGCAGCCAGTATGGCTATCAATCCTATCCTCCTATTCATAGAGAGACTGATGAAGAAAGGGCAGCCCGGAAGGCTCGGGAAAGACGTGATTATGAAGAACGCTTTGGAAGACCAGATAGTCGACATGATTCCTCCTACAAAGAGAGTGACTCCCTTAAACGCAAATCTCATGATGATAGAGGGAAGAGTCACACAACTGATGACTCGAGCAAACGAGCCAAAGTTATTGAGGAGCCAATGCCTGTGCCTTCAGAGAAGATTACTGCTCCTACTTCTTCTCAATCTCCTGCCCCTTCCCCTACTGATATCCAAGCAATCATTAATAGGCCATCTTACCAAGTTGGACCAGGTCCAGCCACTCTTCAACGCCGATTTCCTAATTGGTGTTTAAAAGGAGTTCGCTTTGACCTCGATCTGGTTCCCATAGATAAAAATGCTATGCTACGGAACCTTGATGCAGTCAGAACCGATATTGAGAGGATGTCATCTTGGCAGAAACTCGTTGATGAGCTCCAAAGGGTGAATAGGGCCAATCTTGAAGCTATGCTTACCATGGAGAACGACAAAACTGAATGGCAAAAGATCCTTAAACAGCATGATGTAGAAATGAGGAGTATCGCCGATTATAATGAGAAACTTGAGGCAGAAGTTGGGAAACTTAAAGAGGAGCTTGCTACTTCTTCCACTTCTTATTCTCAAAGGGAAAGTGTGCTTCTTCAACAGGTGCGGGATGCTCATGCCGCGCAAAGGGATGCTGAGGCCAAGGCTGATGAGTTGGAGCAGATTATAGAGGGCAACCGTACTGACATTACTCAGTTGCGAGGACAAACTGGCCTTCAGGCTGCAGAGATTGAAAAATTGAAAGCCCAGTTATCCAAAGTCGAGAGAGAGCGGGATGAGGCTGTTGCGGGCAGAATTACCGCTGAAGAGGCCCATGAAGCTACCAAAGCTGATATTGGCTCGACACTATTTGATTTCTACTTGCAATGCATATTAGGGCGTGGCAGTCTTGCATTCCTGGGCCCCAAGTATGAGATTACCCTGGCCGAAGTGTGGGAGGCCGCACTAGATATGTTTAAAGGGGCCGGGTACACTGAAGAGGAGTTGGAGGTGCACTACTTAGACTTTGAGGCTCGCGTAGCCCTTGCCAGAGGGAAAGAGCAACTCGCCAGATCGTGGGTTGAAATAGTGGGGGAAGAGCATCAAGAAAAAGAAACAAATTTGACTGTTCCTGTCCCTCCTTCAACTTCGGTCGATGCTGGCATTATTGGCTCTAGCTCTTATGTACCGATCCCTGCTCAAACTGATACCAGGGCCAAAATTATTCAAGTTATAGATGAATCGCAAGAGAGTGCTGAAGCCCCGGACTATGAAATTGATGTAATAAAGACAACTTCTGCAGGTAACTCCACTGTAAATTTCGCTCAAGTGGATTGCTCATTTACTTCACATGGTTTAATGAGCTCCTTGACTATTTTCTCAACCTTGATGAGCCTTCATCTCCTCTCTTTACTGACTTTAACCTCTTTTCTTCTACAGAGAAAGTATCAAGCACCGCTTAGATTTCTCCTCCTCTGGTTATCCCTCCTCCGTCTCTCCAGGTGGCTCCTCCTTCTGCTTCTCAGCCCGGGTCGCAAGAGGAACAAATAGAAGCCCTCCATGGTTTAGACGATCCCATCGCTTCGCAGGAGCATAGAGACGAGGGACTTGTGGGAGGTGAGATATTCCCGGAGCGGACCCCTTCTGATGACATAACTTTGTCTAAACTTGCCACTCCGGGAAGTGAGTCTTCCTCAAAGAGGAGGAAAAAGCGTGGAACATCAAAGAGGAGGGGGAAGATAATCACTGTTACTGAAGGGGAGCCAGAAGTTGGACCAGCTGCACCTACCCCTCCTTCTTCCTTTGTGCCAACTGATCGGCCTGAAAAGCTAATCATTCGGCCGGGAAAAGGGTCCAAAGGTAGTAAAAAGAAGTGAACATTTTAGCTTTTTTCCCTTTGCATGTACTGGTCGAGAATTGTGCGGGTACCGGCCCCCGCTTTTCTTTATTTTGAAACCTGTACCTACATTTCGATTGAATAAAATGATCCTTTGTTTGTACAGACTTCTGTTTGAATGCATTTATTATTCATTTTTGCACAAGTTTATTTATATGATATTGCAGCGGGCTTATGGTATGTTGTTTGTGTATTACTTTACTGATGCAGCTATACTATTATACCATGTTGCCCCCATACCTTAAGCTTGCTGCAATATCTTATACTTCGAGGGGACTTGCACTCTTATTTGCTAAAGAATAATTATTTTATTTTATTTTTTTTTTAAAGAAAATTTTTGTAGAGTACAACTCCCTTCGTATAAGTTTCTACGCTTTGTTGTTCGAAGAAATCACTTTTTCCTTTTACTTATGTGCATATTTTACCAAGTGAATTCTTCTATGTGGTAAAGCGGGCCTCTGAAGGGCACTTTAACTTTTTTTTTTTTTTTTTAAACCAAGTTGTACCCCTGAGGAGGGATTTTTCACGTTTCAACACTTGGAAGTTTTATTTCAATCTCGGTGAAACGTGTACCTCCAAAGAGTTGTGCCTTTGAAGAAAGCCTTTTCACGTTTCAACACTTGGAAGTTTTATTTCAATCTTGGTGAAACGTGGGCTTCCGAAGAGGTCTTTCTTCTTGATTGTGTCCCCGGGAGGGGGTTGTACCTCTGAGGAGGGATTTTTCACGTTTCAACACTTGGAAGTTTTATTTCAATCTTGGTGAAACGTGTACTTCCAAAGAGTTGTGCCTTCGAAGAAAGCCTTTTCACGTTTCAACACTTGGAAGTTTTATTTCAATCTCGGTGAAACGTGGGCTTTCAGGAAGGTCTTTATTTTGTTTTTGCATTTCAACTTTGGTGAAGTGAAATTCCGAAGAGCGGTTGTTACACTTCAACTCCTGGCGAAATGTGCCTCCGAAGAGGGCTTTTATTTTGTTTACATTTCAACTCTGGTGAAGTGAAATCTCGAAGAGCGGTCTTAACACTTCAACTCCTGGTGAAATGGGCCTCCTAAGAGGGCTTTTATTTCGTTTGCATTTCAACTCTGGTGAAGTGAAATCCCGAAGAGGGGTCATAACACTTCAACTCCTGGTGAAATGTGCCTCAGAGAGGGTTTCCATCGCCTGGAAGTTACTCTCTCATGGTTGGAGGGTCATGACTCCTCCAATCTTTTTTGTTGAGTAGAGAACTTTCTTTTTTGTGGCGTATGACCCATTAGAGGTCTTTATCCTCCGAAGAGTTGTGTCTCCGAAGAGGACTTGTGCTGCCGATGATGGCTTTGGTTGTTCCTCTGTTCACTTGCTTATGCCTTTTCAATGATCCTCTGCCTTCTCTTTCTCCTTTTTTTTTTTTTTTTTTTTTTTTAGTAACTTGTTTAATCCAAGGAAGTGCGCTTCACTGTTAGGCCATTTCGTGAGAACGAGTACTAGCTTCTTAATTGGACGTTTGTTTGTTTAAACGATCTCAATTTATTAGCAAAGACCCGTTTTTGTCGAAATCATAGGCCGTTCAATTGAAGTACTTCCTATCTAGGATTTGAAATCGGGGCTTTTGTGACTCGAAATTTGGCGAGAATCACTTGGTCTTTTTACGTGCAAGTTTCACTTCCATTGTCTGCAAAAATTTAAATCGATATTTCAGCAATACATTCTATGTACTTTTCATATCGAAAATAAAGCAAACATGTAATAGGAATAAGGAACAGAAGATTTATAGTGGTTCGGCCAGGAAATTGGGCCTACATCCACTTTATATTCTTTCATTATTTACTTGCATCAGTTTTACAATTGCTTTCAATTATAAGAATCATACATTCATAATTCTTTTTACAATATTTCAACAAAATTTTCAAGTAAAGTATGGACGCAAATGGTTGCTGTTCCATGCCCTTGGAATTTGATCTCCATCAACAGTGGTGAGTTTGAATGTGCCGTCAAGAAGCTTCTGACCTATTACATACGGTCCTTCCCAATTTGGCCCAAACACACCTGTCGCTGTCATAATTCTCTTCAGGACTAGGTCTCCAATCTCAAAGCTGCGTTGGCGAACTTTGGAATTAAAATGTCTGGCTATTCTTTGCTGATGAGCTCCAATTCTGAGATTGGCCTCATCTCTTTTTTCATCAAGGAAATCTAGCGCTTCAAGCTGTAGCCTTTCATTTTCTGCTTGGTTGAAATGGATCCTTCTGTGTGAAGGAACCTCTGTTTCTATCGGGATCATTGCTTCCGACCCGTATGCTAATGAGAAAGGAGTGTGCCCAGTCGCAGTTTTGTGAGTGGCTCTGTATGCCCATAGTGCAAGTGGTAGCTTATCGACCCAACCACCTTTTGCTCTTTCGAGTTGCTTTTTGATGGTTGATTTGATGATCTTGTTTACTGCTTCCACTTGCCCGTTTGCCTGCGGATGAGCAACTGCTGAAAAGCTTTTCTGGATTTTGAATCGCCTGCAAAAATCTTGGAATTCCTCGCTTTCAAACTGAGTACCATTGTCTGTGATTATTTTCTGAGGCACACCATACCTACAAATGATATTCTTGGTCACGAAACTTATCATCTTCTTAGAGGTGATAGTAGCCAATGGTTCAGCTTCAGCCCATTTCGTAAAATAATCAACTGCAACAATAGCATATCTAATCCCTGATTTGGCAGTCGGTAGCGGCCCAATGAGATCCATTCCCCAAATTGCAAATGGCCATGGACTGACCATTTGTGTGAGTTCAGTTGAAGGTGCTCTAGGAATTTTGGCAAATCTTTGGCATTTGTCACACTTTCGGGAATAGCTTGCAGCATCATGATTAATTTCTGGCCAAAAATATCCGTATCGGAGAATTTTCTTTGCTAATGTTTGACCACCTGAATGATCACCACATTCTCCTCCATGCACCTCAGCTAGGATTGTTTTGGACTCTTCCCGGGATACACATCGAAGCAATGGCATTGAGAATCCCCGTCTGTATAATCGGCCATCCTGAATTACATAGCGAGAGGCTTTCCTTAGTAGCTTTCGTCTTTCTATCGAATTTTCTGGCAGAGAACCTCTGAGTAGGTAGTCCAGTATTGGAGTCATCCATGACTCTTGTTCTTGAGATACATTCAAAATCCAGTCAATATCCATCTCGTCTATACTTGGTGCTGAAAGGACTTCTACGGGGACCAATCCCAATAGTTGAGCTTCACCAGAACTTGAATACTTTGCGAGGGAATCTGCCTTCATATTCTCTTCCCGAGGAATGTGGCTTATTGAATAGTGATCGAGCTCACACAGAAGTTCCCAAGCCTTCGACAAGTAAGCGGGCAGGTTTCCCCCTTTCGTTTGAAATTCCTTCTTGACTTGGCATACAATAAGCTGAGAATCGCTAAAGATCTGTAATGCTCGTATGTTTAGTTCTTTAGCGATTTTCAGTCCTGCGATAAGAGCTTCATATTCGGCTTCATTGTTTGTTGAAGGAAATTCCAATCTTAGTGCATAGCATAATGACCGACCTTCAGGAGTCTCAAGTACGACTCCGGCTCCAGAACAGTAATCATTTCTTGCACCATCGACATATAACCTCCACTGGATAGGGGAATTGTCGAACGTTTCTTCCTCACTGTTACCTTTATCTGTAAACTCTGCAATGAAATCTGCTAAAGCTTGTCCATTGACCGCTTTCCGGGGATGACAAGTGATGTCATACTGACTGAGTTCAATATTCCACTTTAGAAGACGACCCGAAGTTTCAGGGCGAAACAGGACTTGCTTTAAAGGTTGATCAGTGAGGACTCTGATAGGATGAGCTTGAAAATATTACCACAACTTCCTAGACGCAATTAGTAAGCAATAGGCGAGTTTTTCCAACTTAGAGTAATTCATCTCTGCCCCAGTGAGTCTTTTGCTGATATAGTAAACTGGATGTTGAATCCTTTTGTCTTCCCGTATCAGCGCTGCACTTAAAGCGTGTGATGATACTGCCAAGTATATAAGAAGATCCTCGCCATCGCCAGGCCTAGAAAGTATTGGAGGCGTCTCCATATGGCGAATCAACTCATCAAAGGCTTTTTGGCATTCGGGAGTCCAATTGAAGTTTTTCTTTCCTTTCTTTAGGGCGTCAAAGAATGGGATGCATTTATCTGTGGCTTTGGAAATGAACCGACTTAAGGCGGCAACTTTTCCATTGAGACTTTGCAATTCCTTCTTTGTTCTAGGAGCTTTGACTTCTTTCAAGGCAGTAATTTGAGCTGGACTAGCCTCAATGCCCCTAGCGCTGACGATAAACCCTAAGAATTTTCCGGACTCGACCCCAAACGTGCATTTCAGAGGGTTAAGCTTCATTCTGTATTTCCGGAGGACTGCGAACATTTCTGCCAAGTGTTCAATGTGATCCGCTGCTTTCTTAGACTTTACTAACATGTCATCAACGTAGACTTCCATAGTTTTGCCCAATTGCGGTTTGAACATAGCATTAACAAGTCTTTGGTAGGTTGCCCCTGCATTCTTCAAACCGAAGGGCATAACTCTGTAGCAATAAAGACCAACATCGGTGATAAAGCTCGTGTCCTCCTGATCCGGTTCATGCATCATGATCTGGTTATATCCGGAGTAGGCATCCATGAAAGATAACAATTCATGTCCCGCTGTTCCATCTACCAGTTGATCGATCCTGGGTAAAGGAAAGCAATCTTTGGGGCAGGCCTTGTTCAGATCTGAAAAATCGATGCACACTCTCCATTTTCCATTAGCTTTCTTAACCAACACAGGATTTGAAACCCAGTTCGGATATGTAGATTCTCTGATGAAGTTATTTTCCATGAGTCGATCAATTTCCTCTTTTAATGCTGCTGACCTTTCTGGACCTTGGGTTCTTCTTTTCTGTTTCACTGGTGTAAACTTTGGGTCGATATTCAGAGCGTGTACTGCAACTTCTGGAGATATTCCACACATATCAGCATGAGTCCAAGCGAAGACATCCAGATTTGCTTTCAGGAAAGATATCAAGATATTCTGAATTGATACATTAAGTTGTGAACCCACATTCAACACCTTATTTGGGTCCTTCGGGTCAACAGGTACCGGTACCGTCGTTTCAACCGGCACCACTCTATTCTCCCCTGCACTGGCTTTTCTGGGATCCATCTCTTTCCGTGCCCCGCTATGCTCGCCAGTGCAGGGTCCGCCCCGTAATTGCTACAAGGCTGGCTCTTTGATGCGAACCGGGGTGGCCGCATCCTTTCCCATTTCCCTTTTTCTTGACTCTCGCAATTCTGTCAAATAGCACTCTCGCGCAGCATTTTGATCCCCTTTTATAACTCCTACTCCATTGTCTGT
Organism: Allium cepa; assembly: GCA_030765085.1. Classification (NCBI taxonomy): domain Eukaryota; kingdom Viridiplantae; phylum Streptophyta; class Magnoliopsida; order Asparagales; family Amaryllidaceae; genus Allium; species Allium cepa. The sequence continues at coordinate 204,842,679 of CM060929.1, forward strand.
AGGGAATTTAATAGTGAGGCACCACGGGGCTAGGATAGCTTTGAACGCTGCGAGCGTTGGACGGCCAAGGAAAGCATTATAAGCAGAAAATTCATCGACAATCACAAATGTTTGCTTGCGGACTACTTTCCTTTCTCCTTCCCCAAGTTCTACAAGCAGATCGATGGTTCCTATTGGTTGCTTTGGCTCCCCGGTGAAGCCAGCGATCTTCTGCGATGAGGCTTGTACATCGACCATAGGGATTTTCATTTGGTCGAATGTCTTTTTGAAGAGGATATTACATGATGCTCCGCAGTCAATGAGAACTCTTCTGACAATGGCCGGTCCGATACCAGCTGAGATGACCAAGGGATCCAGGGTAGGAGCTTCGACACCTGAGGAATCTCTGGCTCTGAAAATAATATCATCACTGAGAGTTTTCTGTTGTTTCAGGGGCGTAGTGTCTTCTAAAACAAAGACGTCTTCTTCGGCTGGAACATATTTCAAAGCCCTGGCATATCTCTCCATCTTTCCCCAGCTCTTGCCAGATGGGTGAGGTCCTCCTGTAACGACATTGATGATGGGCCTTCCAGATTCATGCCCCGTAGCTTTGTCACCTATCCTAGGCTGATGAACAGGAGCCTGTTGCCCCTGACTTGACGATGCAGGATTGTTGCTATTCTTTTTCACGAATTGCTGCAGCTTGTTTTCTCTTAGCAATTCTTCAATCAGATTTTTCAGCTGGCGGCATTCATCGGTCTCATGACCGGGTTGATTATGGAAGCGGCAGAACTTCCCACTTTGTATAGCCTTTTTTCCGGTCCTCAAAGGGATAGGTTTAGGGAGGTCAACAGAATCTTTAATGGCAAGGTAGATATGCTCCGGCGTGTCTGATAAAGGAGTATACTCTGATGGCTTGAAAGATCGGGGCTTCTTCAGATTACTCTGTTTCTTCCCATTGCTATTTTCCCTTTTTTGCCCTACAGATTCATTCTTGCGTGGAGCAACAGTGTTATCTTCAGCTTTCTCCGACACTGCCTTCACCGGTACAGGACGGCTCTCCAGGCGTATGAATTCATCTGCCTTTTTGTAGAATTTTTCGAGGGAGGTTGGCTCCTTCATGTTTAACCATTTCCCAAATTCGCTCGACTTATCAATAGCCCTCATCAGATAAGTCAATATCATTCGCGGTTCCGCATTGTCCACCTCTGCCAGCGCTATATTAAAGCGGTTCAAGAAAGATCTGATAGATTCACCAGGATTCTGTTCTATACTTGACAATGACATGATGTCTTTGGCCTTTGAAGCATATAGTCGAAACTGTTCCTTGAACTTTCGGGTCAAGTCTGAAAACTGATCAATAGATCGGACTGGCAACTTGGTGAACCACAGTAGAGCCACACCTTCAAGGTATACGGGGAAATATCGGCACTTTATCTCGTCTGAGGCCCTGGCACCTGTCATGTGCCAATCATATTTATACAAGAATTCATTCGGATCACTTGTCCCTTTGTAAGCTGGGATAGTTGGAGGGACAAACTTCCTTGGAAACTCCGCCTTTAAGATTTTCTCAGCAAATGGAGTTTTACTTGGGGCGAAACCCCATTCTTTCTCATCTTCAACCCTTTGCATACTTTCTCTCATGATTTGCCGGACCATTCCAGAAAGATACTCCTCATCATGTCGAGTTCCAGATCCACCAACCTCAGGAAGCGTTTTCTCAAAGGGACTGGCAGCCCTTTCTGGAGCATTCCTCTCATTAGCATCATGAATGTTGCCAGCATAATTCCTTCCATTACCAGCCGGTTGATTGTTTGCCCCGAGCAAATCATTCAACTTATTCAGAATTAGAGCATTTTGGGCACTCTGAGCCTCTAATTGTTCATTCTGGGCGTTTATCTGCTGGTTCAGCCCTAATATTACAGCATCCAACTCCGCTTTCGTAACCCCAGCAGACGGAGTGGGTTGATTAGGTACGGGAGAAGCAGAGGTTCCCTCTTGAATATTCCCAGACCTGACAGATCTACTCTTCCTTCCAGGAGCCATTATCTCGGATAGACTTCTGGTTTTCAAGGAAATTCTCTCTACAAACCTCTGTGAAGCAATGATGATAACTTGGCTGAGTTCAATTCTCAGTGAAAGCACCAAAAATGTTAACGCTAAAATTTGAACGCTAACACCCCGGTGTATGAGTTGTAGTTGTGAAAGCACCACCCGACGACTCGGGAACAGATTACAAGCGGATAATAGCAGAAAAGTGGTAAACAACAACAATTTTATAGTGGTTCGGCTTAAGGGTATAGCCTACATCCACTTTAAGTACTTTTTATTAATAATCTCGTTACAAGCTGATACAATTCTTCCCAAATACAATACACTTTGAATTACAAGAGACTTAGAACAAGTGGCTTAAACTTCGATGAAGACGAGAGTTTTCGAATCCATGTTGGATGTATGTGATCTCTTCTTGAAGTTGTTTGTAGCGTTCTTAATGTCTTGAGAGCTTCAAGTGTTGGATTGGATTGGTTTGGAATGCAGCAGAGTAACGGCGTTTGAAGAAAATGAGCCCCAAAAGTCCTCTTCTAGTTGGAGCTAGGGTCGTATTTATAGGCAATTCTAGGCAGGAAACATTACCAAGTCCTAAGTCGTAACCGACCTAAGTTGAGTCATGGACGACTTAAACTAAGTCGTGGGTCAGTTGTCACTTAAACGCTGGGTCCAGACTTCTTAAAGGCATCCTTGCTGAACCCTAGATATATCACAAGTCCTAAGTCGCAAATAAGTTAACCTATCCTCTCATAAGTGATGCGGCATTGAACTGATTCTTGCGTACGACTTACCATAGTCTTAAGTCGTGTACGACTTACCATATGTCGTAGGTCGTGACCGACCCAAACTGATCCTCGGCTTGTGGCTTAACTGGAGTTAACGAGTCATGGTGCAGTATTGAATTTGCCTCTGTGGTCTTAGGTCGTGAACGACCTAGTAAAGGTCGTAAGTCGGTCACGACTTAGGCGTAGTCATCTTAACTCCTCGTCCCTCGAGTCGTTAAGTCATAGTTCCTTTAAGTTGTTGGACCGTTACTCCCTTGGGTCATTTAGGTTGTAATGACTTAAGTCGTAAACTTCCTTAAGTCGTGTCATCCTTAACTAGTAAGATTATGCCAACCTTAGGTCGTCAGGCCGTAATGTTCTTAGGTTGTGGAGGCCTTAAGTCGTAGACCTTATCTCGTAGACCCTTTAACCCGTGGAGGCCTTAAGTCGTAGACTCCTTAACTCGTAGATTCCTTAACCCGTGAAGGCCTTAAGTCGTAAATCCTATCTTGTAGATCCCTTAACCCGTGAAGGCCTTAAGTCGTAGACTCCTTAACTCTTAGATTCCTTAACCCGTGAAGGCCTTAAGTCGTAAACTTTAACTCGTAGAGGAAACTGGGTTAACACGGTCCGTGCCGTTCGTGGCATAGGATGGAATAGGACCATTCGCGGTCGATGCCGTTCGCGGCAAATGATGGAATAGGACCGTTCGCGGTCGATACTATTCATGGCAAAAGATTGAATGGGACCGTTTGCGGTCGATGCCGTTCGCGGCAATTGATGATCGCTCGCGACCAAGTGCCATTCAAGGCAAATGGTGACCGTTCGAGGTCGGATTTTACAATTAGTGAACCATGACCGTTCGCGGTCGGTGCCATTCAAGGCAGAAAGTGATCGTTCGCGATCGTGTGCCGTTCGAGGCGAATTTGTGACCGTTCGCGGTCGGGTGTTGGACCTCAAGTGACGACCGTTCGCGATCAAGCCATTTGAGGTGTGTTGAGTTGTAACTGTTCGAAGTTGAGTGCCATTCGAGGCGAATTGTGTGCCCGGGAGGGCTTGATGTTATCGATGCCAGGGTCACGTTCGGGTGAGATCCTGGATCGTTTGTCAAGGCGGTTCATCGCCATCTCAGAGCATGCCTAAGGATCGTTCGCAACCCCATACATGTGTAAGTAGCTTAGCCATTCCAGAGTTATCAGAATCAAATATCTATTACATGGATGAGTTTTTAAAACAATGTCCAAACAAACAGAGTCTAAATGTTCAAATTGAAATGATATGAAAGCAAAGCATGGATGTCGAAGTGTAAGTTCCCACTACGAAACGGCCAACGATCATTCAGAGCATGCCTGGAGATCGTTCGCGATCTCGCACATGTGTAAATGATTTAATTGCGTTAGTGGAAGCTTACAACTTGTTCATCGTTATCTCACTCAATTGATAACAAACGTGCCTTGATTCAGGATCGCCTCTAGCTGATGTGGACGGTGGTCGTTCTGGTTCCGCCACAGGAGCCCGCCTCCTTACATATTGAAGGAGCATACCGTTCCTGATATGCCCTTCCACCTCGTCCTTCAGGTGCCTACAATCATTAGTGTTATGACCGTTTAATTCATGGAATACACAAAACTTATCTGATTTCCTTTCGTCAGAGGTTGGATCCCTTCGCATCGGCTTACGATACGGAATCTGTTCTTTGGTATCCTGATAAATTCGTTCCAGGCTCTCGTTCAGCTCAGTGTAGATGGTGAATCGCGGCTCCCTCCGTTGCCGCTTTGATCTGTCTCCGTTATTCTCAACCCTTCTTTTGCCTTTATCCTTGTCCGAGTCCCTTCTAGAGGGCTTTTCATCTTTGAGTGCATAAACTTCTATTCTATCTCCTTCTTCTCTTTCTGCATTCGCATCCTCTAATCGTAAGAACTTTTCCGCCTCATGGTAGAATTCTCCCAGATCTACGGGTGGATCCTTAGTTAATGAGTTTTTGAATTCCGTTCCGTCTGCTATTCCGGACACATCTGCCATCATAACCATGGATGGATCCGGTCTATCCACGGAAGCTGCCGCCGCATTGAACCGTGTCAGGAAACTTCTCAATGTTTCTCCAGCCCTCTGTTTTAAAGTTGCCAACGTCATCACATTCTTGGGTCTTGTAATGTGAACCCTGAATTGCCTCATAAATCTCTCAGTTAAATCATTCCATGTTCCAATGGATCCACTATCTAATTGCCTGAACCATAATGCCGCAATATCCGCCAAATACAGTGGAAAGCACCGGGCCATGACCTCCTCTGATGCCCCCAGCACTTCCATATGCCTCATATATTTTGTCAGATGGACCGTGGGGTCCGTTCTCCCGTCATACATATCCAGCGATGGTAATTTGAAATCCGGTGGGTTTCTAGCTCGTCTAATTGCCGGAGTGAAAGGACTCCTATTAACATCCTCTAGGTCTTTGTTCACCAAACCGCCTCTCATTGCTCGCCTAACCATCTCTGCCAACTTGTCGGTGTCTCCAAGATGTAACCTTCGTTCGTTACTTTCATCCTGCCCCCCGAGTTCACGAGGGAACTCTGAAATCTGCCCCCTTGACTGAGCGTTCATTCCTCTGCTGTCTCCAGGTTGCGCAGATACTCCTCTTTCTCCCTCCGAAATTGGACCAACATTCTCCATGGGTGTGCCCCCTAATCCGGGTGCGACGCCTGATGGTCCTGCTTCGTTCTGGACTCCATTGGCTCCTCTATCCTGTGCTCCAAGCTGTCCTATCTGTTGAAATAAACTCTGGATCAACTCCTCTTGCTTCTTCATCATCGTCTCCATCTCGTCCCTAGTGATGTAGATCGAGGGTTGATTCGCTCCTGAGGAAGCCTCCTGACTCCCCTGCTGTTCACTCCTCTCTGGCCTTGGCCTTCTACTTGATTGTCTCGTCATAATTTCTCAAATCTAAACTTTCAAACTTTCTCTGAATCAATTATCAACTGGTAGGACTCCTGAGTTCAGTTTCTCAGTGAAAGCACCAAAATGTTTGCGCCAAAATTTGTCACAAACACCCAATATCACGGAAGCACCCGTTTGCGTATTCAACTTGTTAATAATCAACACAGAACTCAGCAACAATCAATATAGAATTCAGCTCTATGTAACAAATCACAGTAATTCACAAACAACAATCACAAACACAGGATTTATAGTGGTTCGGCGTTCGTGCCTACGTCCACTTTGAAGGATTTCTCTTTATTGCTTCGCTCGATTCAATCGATTACAACGGATTACAATTGATAATAGCTTTGAAATCTGAATACAACAGTGATTCTGGTGAATAGATTTGAATCCGGCAGAGTCTCAGCGTTCAATGGCAGAAGTTCTCGGAAGCCCCGTTTCTGAAGGCTTCAGGGTGCTATTTATAGACGTTGGAGGCCCAGATCTGGCTGAAACTTCGGGAGACCTCTTCTGGCACGTGAGTGGGCCCACGCGACCGACCCCACCAAGTTTCGTCTCGATCTGACATCGGTTCGAAGTCATTTCGAACCCATCAAGAAATGGTCCAATCGAGCTGAAACTTGGCAGGAACAATCTTTACCTTGTATGGAAGCTACTGTGAAAATTTGGTTGCATTTGGATGTGTGGTTGAGGAGATATGATCGGTTCGAAATGGTGTTCCTCGGTTGGCTATGGAGTTCGAACCCATCATCTTCGAAACCATGACTTCGAATCCATGGACACACGTGATTCTGCAGTGACGTGGCGCGTGCTCCTCGAATCGATCCTGTTTTGTCTCCGAGTTGACCGCTTCGCACCCATGGATTTCGCCTCGTTCGTATCGTGGGGCGACACGTCATCCAAGTTAGCTGACCTGGTGGGTACGAACAAGTGAATGTCCCTGGGTTCGAATGCGACCGTTTCGAACCAAGGTGTACTCGTGGGTTCGAACTCGATCGATTCGAACAAGATCGATTCGAAGCGACTTGGATTCGAAGCTGGTAGGCTTGTATGGATTCGAAGATGATGGTTTCGAATGTAATGGAGTCGAAGTACATGATGGCTGCTGGATTCGAGGCACGGCCAAGTCTCGTGGGTTCGAACTACTGCTAGGATGATGGGTTCGAACTGGATGGTTTCGAAGTAGGGGTATTGGATGGGTTCGAAGGCGATGGTTTCGAACCAGACAATGGCTACTTCTCTCAAATTGAATCCATCATATCTTGAGCGTACGGACTCGGATTGACCTGAAATTTGAAATGACGACTCCTCTGACCTTTCTTGTCATGTCCTATCAATTTTGGCCCGTTACGGACTCGGACAAAATTCATCGATATCCATAGCAAAGTGAAGTATAACCAATCTCTGGGACGAACTGTCTTTTGTTTTCGATCAATCTTTTGGTATCACGGCTTTGCCAAAAAGCGGGATAACAATATACCTCTGTCGAACCCAGCTCGTTTCCTTTCAGATTTTGACCTTAAACCAAAGCTTTCTTACATTTCCTGTTTTGTTTTCAGCGAATACCCAAAACCCTATCATCGCTGTCGAGCCCAACTTCAATTGCCAAAATCGCATCGACCTCCGTTGCTTCAAGCTCTACGCCTTCATGGCAAAACATTGCCAGATCGCACCTTAAATATGCGACAACCACAACCATATCGAACAGCCCAGGTTCAACAGTCGCCCCTTCCAAGCTCGCACGACCTCGCCCTAACGTCGATGACTGCACCTCGATGTCGCGCTTGCCCTCTACTGCACCAGTGTCCATACCCTGAAGTCGAACTCGTCGCCTGAACCGTGTGATACTATAAGTTGCCTCGCCTGGTCGCGGCTCCCTTAACAATCGCGCATCCCCTTTAGCACTATGCCATTATCGATTGAGAGACGATCCCTCGCATCGCGACTTCGAGTCGTGGTGGCTTTCCCCTCTCTCTCACTCACGGACACCATTCGCGATTTCATCCATCGTTTTCTTTTTATAAAAGATGCGAAATTGATTCTGAAAAGCTCGACCCCCTTTTGTTCGCCATTTATCATTTTGTTTTTAGCCGAACGATTTGATTCTGTTTGATTTAGAGAAAGAGAAGGCTTTGGCCACTTAAAAGAAATAAAGAGGAAGATTGTGTGAGAAGCTCTGCCTAGCCACAGTGATTTCGAAAAAGTTGCGATGTGATGGAAAATCGGCTGACGCTGACTAGTATAAATATATAAATATATATATATATATATACTAAATTAGATTTGAATTTTTCGGTATAAACTACAACGCGTTAAACTACCGTACTATCACATGACAACTCCAAACGTCACGAAAATTGAAATCCGATAATAATAATATATTCTGGATCCAATGGTACTGGTTTCGTCAGATTTCGAGACTGTGCCTCGAAAGACTGTTTTTAAATTCAATTTAAACTATAAAATTTTAAAACTGAACAAACCACTGTTAATTTCAATTTTACAACTTCTATTATCTTCAGTATTATCAATATAAATTTTATAAGTCTTCTAATTATTTTTAACAGACTTAAAACTCCAAATTCAGCATTTTGCTGAACTTCAAATTATTTAAATTCAATAATTTAATTATCAAATAAATTGTGATATTTGTAATTCAAGCTAAAAGTACTCTATTGAATATTTAAAATCAATTAAATATTCCGATTTTAAATGCTCAAAAATTCCGGGTCGTCACAGTGGAGTTATTTTTATAGGACATGAAAATCTATTACTATATGGATAAATGGTGGTGTAGCGTTTACACCTGCATAAGATGGGAGTAGTAAGATGCACAACTAACGTGGTTGTTTCCATTATCGTGAACGTTCAAATCCCACCCGTGGTCACCATACGGGAGCAGCAGAGGATATTGTAGTGGGTCATAAAATCCGGCTATATCTGGAACTCGTTGAAGATTTCCACTTCTTGTTTCAATAATGATAACCCTGCCTTGCAAGTCACATACTTCGTCTCCTACGACTATCGTAGCTACTTGTGATGCGGTTTTAAGTCGTGAAGATGTCGGTTTACTCTAATCTCCTTTATTTTAATTCTACAGTTTTCAACATCTTCACGTTGCCCAAGTTGACAGAAGATGGATACTTAAGGATTGTAGGTATCTAGAATGTGCTGTAAGCGGAGAAGTACATCCGATCTCAATGTCTCATTATCAATTTGTCGATTTTGAATTTCATGGTCTGTGTCGTAGATGTAAAGTTGTAGATATCTCGGTCTGCTTTCAGTTGTTGGTAAAACACTTCCAATTCGATGATATATGGAACCCTGGGCACGATAGGAATAAATTCCGGTTGTTGCATTTGCTAGGTTTTGATCTTTATGTGCACCCATTGATGTAAAAGCAAATGCATTATCGTAAGCTCTGATGTTTTTTCTGTAATGCATACCGACTTCGCCTTGATCCATAAATAAGTTGTTTAGTTCCTGTGGAGAAGTGGGTCGACAAATACTAATACTTCCATTGGAGCAACAGATTTGCGAAGTTTCAGCATATAATTTTTTGGCTCCACGGAATGAGCAGTATGTGGGTTGTGGTATTAGGTGAGGAAGAAGAGCAGTCGTTGGGATAAAGTTTCGACCGCAATTGTGAGTGGTGGAAAAAGGGGGCAGAGGTTCTAAATCTTGTTGATTTTTAGTTGGTGCAGTTCCTGAAGATGGAGTACGAACCGTGAGATAAATAAAACATATATTGATAATGGAGGATGAAAGCGGGGTGGAAAAAGGTGGAGAAAGTTATGGACGTAATTAAAAAGGGAGCGTTGATGAGGTATCAAATTGTGAAATACATTGTCGAACAAAAGCTGTTGTTACTATGGTAAGGGTTAACTGTATTGTGATTTGATTTACTTTGATACGGTTTGTAAAAAAATACGTTTCCCATGTGAATGAAGAATTTATTGATAGTTATAACAATTAAAATTTTAATCTTTGTTACGAATAGAACAGTTATATGAGTGGAGCGTATGTGTTAAGGAAAAAGTAAAAAAATAGTAGACAGTAGGGAGTGCTAATAGGGGGAAATAGAGGTAAGTGAATAGCAGTGTATAAAACCGGGTAGGTGGTACACAGGTATGTAGAAGCGAGTGTAGGTATATTATGTAATCATGCATGCAAAACCAAATGGGACTTGTTTAGTAGAATGAGTAGTAATTGTTATAACACGTGTTATAAAATTAAGTAATAAAGTGAGTTCGTGAAATTTTGCAAAATGCTAATGGTTAATATATGGGGTAGATCAGTATTAGTGAAATAAAAGAAGGGCCAAAACAGTATTGTCGGAAACTTCAAATTATGTATAGGTTTATGGGAAAAGTTAAGAACAGCAGGTGGCTAGTTTGCCATCTTTCTGTCACGTGTTTGATAATATTTTATTGAAATCTCAAATGTTCAAACAAAAACGTGTTATGCTTTGAAAACCAAATTTATATATACCTTTATCAAAACCCAATTTTGTATATACCTTTTTCAGAACCCAAAGGTATACATGTTCAGAGTCCATTTGTGAACTGTAAGATGCATAAACAGTGATATACAGTCCATAGGTTATGCATTTTAAATTATATGTTGAAACGACAATTCACATGAAATTCAATATGCTTAAAACTAAAAAATGTAGAAAAAGCCTTCATTTTAAAACTCAGACATGTGCTGAAAAATAAGTTATTTGAAACCTGGTGATGTGCACATAAATTGATGCGTATATAAAAAAATTAGGTTTTTAAACCTGGAATCCCTATTCTGTTGCAATTTTGAAATACGTGTAAGGCTCCATACTTTCAGTAGTTACACATACAAATCTTTACATTTGAAACCAAATACGCTTGAACGTTACATATTTCGAAGTATACAGTATGAAGTCTGAGGCAGTGGAATGCAATATGTATGGCAATCCATATACTTTAGAAATGTCTGCACTTGGTGAACCTAGTATATATAAAACTTTATGTTCTTACGTAAAATTCCAAAGAAGGTTTTCGGTAATCGAAGCTCAAGTATATATGTATATTTGAAACCGTATATATTTATATGACCTTATACTCATTTGAAAACCGATGTATATTTCAAGCGTCAAAAATGCATAGATATGTATGTAAAGAAATATTATATATTTTAAAACATGACACATTATAAATGTTTGTGAATTCAAAATCTAATACCTACATTCTTAACCTTATAATTGTATTGACACGACGGTATATGTTCAAAAATAGGTACATCCAAAAGCTTTGATATCCATAAAACTGGGTAAAGTTGATACTTGTAAAGTCTTAAACCCAAATTTACGGAACTGCAGTTGTAATTTACAGTTTGAGAAGTTGGTGTGGAAAAAATAATTGTGTACGGTGTGTAGTAAATTTTAGAATTCATGGATTGGTATTATTAGTGAAATACAAGAAGGGCCACAACAGTATTGTCGGAAACTTCAAATCATGTATTGGTTTATGGGAAAAAGTTAAGAACAACAGGTGGGTAGTTTGCTATGTTTTTGTCATGTGTTTGATAACATTTTATTGAAACCTAAAATGTTCAAACCAAAACGTGTTATGCTTTGAAAACCAAATCTATATGTAACTTTTCCAAAACCGAATTTTATATATACCTTTTTGAGAACCCGAAGGTATACATGTTCGAAGTCCATTTGTGAACTGTGAAGATGTATAAACGTTGATATAAAGTCCATAGGCTATGCATTTTAAATTATACGCTGAAATGACAATTCACATGAAATTCAATACACTTAAAACTTGAAAATGTAGAAAAAACCTTCATTTTAAAACTCAGACATGCGCTGAAAATTAAGTTATTTGAAACTTGGTGATGTGCACATAAATTGATGAGTGTATAAATTTTTTTATTTTAGGCTTTTAAAACTGCAATCCCTATTCTTTTGCAATTTCAAAATATGTCTAAGGCTTCGAACTTTCATTAGTTATACATAAGAATCTTTACATTCGAAACCAAATACACTTGAACCTTACATATTTCGAACTGAACAGTATGAAGTCTGAGGTAGTGGAATGCAATATGTATGGCAGTCCATATACTTTACAAACGTGTGCACGTGGTGAACCTAGTATATATATAAAACTTTATATTCTTACGTAAAATTCCAAAGAAGGTTTTTGGTAATCGAAGACCAAGTATATATGCATATTTGAAACCGTATATATTTATAAGACCTTATACTCATTTGAAAACCGATGTATGTTTCAAGCGTCAAAACTGCATAGAAATGTATGTAAAGAAATGTTATATATTTTAAAACATGACACGGTACAAATGTTTGTGCATTCAAAATCTAATATCTACATTCTTAACCTTATAACTGTATTGACACGACGTTATATGTTCAGAAATAGGTACATTCCAAAGCGTTGATATGCATAAAACTGCGTAAAGTTGATACTTGATGGAACTGCAGTTGTAAGTTGCAGTTTGAGAAGTTGGCAGGGAAAAATAATTGGGTAGGGTGTGCAGTAAATTTTATAATTCGCAGATATACACGGAAATTTGCAATTGGTACGCAAATTGTCGACCTATGCATGGACTGTATGGGATGATGGTGAAGTAAAACTGCACGAAATGCAGACCCAGTAACGGAGTGGGAAAAGAGTTGTAAGTAAAGCAAAACGGAGAAGATTAAAAGGCAAACCTGATGTAGATGGTAGCTGCAATTCTGATGTCAGCAGCTGTTGTGCACGTCGTTGTCGTCTACGGTTAGCCAGCTGAACTTGTCTTGCATTGTTGGACAGTCGTCGCCGGGCTCGTGGTGCCAACCGACAGTATTCACGTTGCTCAAAATCCATATGCTTGGCAGTCAGAGCTTGAAAATAATGAGTGATTGAGTAAGTGATGAATATACGGGGTAATTAGGCGAGGTAAAGTTGGTGTAGTTGAAAAAAGTGGTGTTGCGGAACAGTGGGTGAAAAGTGATGTAGGACTGTCAGTGTAGAAGGAGAGACATTAACTGTGGAGCAGTGATGTAAGCAGGGAAGAAGGGGGTAATACGTAGGTGGTGTAAGTTTGGAAACATGTGAACAGACCAAGGGGGATGTAGAGGTTAAATAAACTTGATATTTGTGTACGTAGTCAGTGTAGGAGGAGAAAGAAGGAGATTTTTTGGAGTTTGAACGGGAAAAAAACAGAAATGTTCAAAGTGGAAAAAGTCGGCAGGGATTAACTGCTATTTTTTGCAATATGTGGGCTGAAAGTAGACTATGCATTAGGATATTTGAGAAGTAGGAAAAACAGTTGATTTTGAAAGTAAGTAAATGGGAAAACCAGTAAACAGTAAAGAGCAAAACAGAAAAAAAAGTATCAGATATTTTAGATTTTGAATCAGTAAAATAGATATAATGTGAAAGTGGAATAAGTCAAAGTGTAGTAACTGAAATAGTGAAATATTTTTCAGAGATCAGTTGAGGCTGCTGAACAGCCAAAAAATCAGTAAATTGACATTTCTGCATACTGTGGTTTTCTAATTAATAGGCAAATGGTTGAACATCAAAATAAACTAATGCTGCGCTGAAATGTTATGTACTGTTGGAGTACAAACAAAATTTAACCAAAATACAAACATATATATATATATATATATATATATATATATATATTATGAATAATATATATACATATATATATATATATATGATTTTATGTCCAAGGTAACAGTGTATATTTATGTTTCGCAAAATACGTATCAGCATTTGAACGAAATTTGATGTATTGCCTCGTGAAGGATTAGTCGATGTTAAAAAAATAAATCGTAGTGAATGCAGCAGATGAACAGTTTGAGTTGTGTGTAATAAATTGTATGTTCTAAATTCATAAAGTAAATAGTTGTGAGAAGTTAAATATTGGTTGTCAAAAATAAATACCAAAGACAAAGCATACATATTTTAGTTAACGGACAAACAAAGTGGGCAGTCGTGTTGTACCTGCCAGCGTCGACGTCCGCGTCATCCACCACACTGTCTCCATCAAAAGCATGGGCCGGCATCGCCAACGTGAGCCGACTCTTCAATGAATGAGCCAGCAGGTAGAGCTACCACAGCATGGCTCGATGTTGAATTTCTGTTTTACATGAGTAAACAACAAGTGTCAATCTAATGGAATAATTTGTGTTTAATCACTGAAGATAAACTTCCAGCTGAATAAAATGACTGTAAAACGTGAGTGAAGAAAATAAAGTCAAGCGTATAAAATTTCAAACTATACCAACTGAATTACTGTGTAACGAAATTTAGTGTAAGGAAAGTCACATATAGGTTGTCGGAAATAAATATTATAAACAAAGCGTATATACAGCAGGTGTGGAGATTGGAAACAGTGGATTGTTGGAGTACAGACAAAATTTAACCAAATTACAAAATATATATATATATATATATATATATGAAATATATATGATTTTGTGTCCAAGTAATAGTGTATATTTCTGTTTCGCAAAATACATATCAGCATTTGAACGAAATGTGATGTATTGCCTCGTGGAGGATTAGTCGATATTAAAAAAATAAATCGTAGTGAATGCAGCAGATGAACTGTAACGACTTAGAATTTCTATCATTTGAAATTCGTATATTTAATTGATTTTTTAATATTAACAAGTAAAATTTGTAAGTCGAATAAATTATGTTTCGAATATCTGGATTTAATTGGGTAATTAAATCGATAATTTAATATGTGAAATTACAGAAATAATTGGAAATCGGGTTTAAAATGATTAAAATTTATTTGTAAAGTTGCATTAAATCATATTGGAGTTAGGATGATGTTATAGAACTTTTAAAATTGAATTAAAAGTTAATTTGTGGAAATTGAATATTTTAAAATTGACGAGTAGAAATAACCATTTTTCAAACAGTCTCGGATTTCGACAAAACTAGTTTCATCGGATCCATAATGTTATATTATTGTACGGTTTCAAATTTCGTGTCAATCGGACTTAGGTTTATCCGGGGCAAGCTAAAACGCGTAGAAATCGATTCGAGTGAATTTTGAATTTAAATAGTCGATTCAAAAACATATCTTTCAAATTTGATCGAACTGGCTCCCGATATATATTCCATTGCGTTCGGAATAGAGGTAAAATATTATAAACGCCAGGCGGCACACTTCATTTGGAGTTCGAATTTTTTTTGGATGAATAGTGTTCGTCAATTTTCTATAAAAGGCCTCCATATTCACACTTTTACACTCAAAACCCTAGCTAGGGTTCACGACAAGATTATTGGCCGAAATCTTGTTTTCTTTCTCCCTCAAAATCATTTAATCTATCCACATTTACGAAAATCTCTCAACTACAAAATGAAAGAGCACGATTAGATCTAGCTGTTCAACGGCTACGATCGTTTAAAACGATCCCAATCGTTTGAAATTCGCATTCAAACGCAAGCATTTCGAGCACTTTTTTCTACGCGGGGGGGGGGGGGGGGGGGGGGGGGGGGCGGGCGAGCTCGCCATGGTTCCAACCGAAGGTGGAGCTTACTTAGAGCTTTCGAATGGCGCAATCTGATCGAGTTCTCGATGGTTGTGTGTGTCGCGGACATCAACATTTGTTCGCGTGCCTATGGGTTTCGGTTGCATGATAACCTGGAGGAAGAAGATGATGGAAATATGTAGCCAGGATTGCAGGGGTTTGATACGTGCGGTCCAGATGTAAAAAAGGTTGAAAATATAAAAGAAAATTGTAAATATTATTATATTTATAAATCGTTCAAACTTTAAAATGCTGTAACTTTTTCATACGAGGTCCGTTTTGGACAAAACGAATTGCGTTGGCTTCATATTGATGAGCACTACGTAATGGAGTTGGATTGGAATCGTTTGGAGATAGTGTGAATTTTGAGTAAAATTAAACGCGCATTTAGTTTTATTCGAAGTAAAACACTTCAACTGTTATTGAAATCAAGGTGAGAACTTCTCACTCAATCGACTCTGTTTCGATTTAAATTTTAAATAGTTAAATTTAAAATTGATTGATTGTATGCTTGGATGATAAATTTATTATCTGTTGTTTTGAAAATAGACCCTATACGCCGTATGTTAAGCAGATGTTATTTATTAAACACATATACCACGATATTCCATCTTGAAGTAGAATTGGTATTATATATGTACTGGGAGTTGATTTTCCTGCATTATATAGCGAATGAGACCCTATTGCGCCGCACAATAGCGGATAATATTTTATATAAACCTATGTACCGCGATATTCCGTCTTGAAACGGGATTGGTATTGTTGATGCAGCCAAGGCCACAGAAGAAGTCGTGCAAACTTTGATTCCTGAAAACATGGATCTGTGGTGTAGTGTGATGAGTCGTCCACGACTCATTAGAGACTTGAGTCGTTCGTGCTTGATGAGTCGTACACGACTCAACGACTCATCCATAAGTCGTTTACGACTTAAGATGAAGAAGGAGAAAGCTAGTTGCATGACTATGAGTCGTCCACGACTCATCAGGAGACAAAGAGGGGTTCCAGTAATTGAAAGCCATAAGGCGGGGACGGGTTACGACCTAGATGAGTCGTTCGATGTTGACTCGGTTGAAGGGATATGCCGCAAGTAAGCTTGGGAGCTTGAGTCGTTGGAAGATGTTGAGTCGCATTTTCTTGGGTCGGAGGTGTTGTAATGAGGCTTTGTATGATGAGTCGTCTGAACCATTGAGTCGGCTTTGTATGATGAGTCGTCTGAACCATTGAGTCGTGTACTGTTTTGAGTCTGTGCATATCTTGAGTCGTTTGTTCTTGAGTCGTGTAACCCGTGTGTATATATGAGTCGTTGTATTATTGCTGAGTCGTGAGTCGTGTGTTCTTAGTCATGAGTCGCTTGAGTCTGTATTGTGGATGAGTCGTATATCTGTGAGTCGTGTAAGCTGTGCTGAGTTGTTGAGTCGGTAACGACTTATGATGTGTCGGAGTTCATGAGTCGGCAACGACTTAGGGACTGGGTCGAAAACTCTATAAATAGGGGCGTGTGTTGTACATTTGAGGTAGTTGATTTTGAAATAAAATTTCTTGTTGATTGCTTTGTGCTTTCTTCTCCAATTGGTAGTTGAGTGTAATCTCCTATCTCCACTTACGTCATTCGAGTGCGCTCGAATCCACGTTTGTTGAAGCCGATTCACGGAATCTAGTGCGCTAGATCAACGTGCGAAGAATCGTAGATCTTTGAACACGGTATAGTGCGCTATCAACGTGTTTGAGATAGCTAGAATTCGGTATCTTCGGATCAACGAATTTGGGCATTTCGGTATCTTCATTCCATCGATTTCTACATTTCATCGATTGAAGTTTTATTTTGAATAATCCGCTGCGTCATTTATTGGTATCAGAGCCATACTTAGCCAATCATAGCTAAGTTTGATTCTTGGAGCCAAGTTTTTTGAAGTTTATGAAGTTTGAAGTTGTTCATTGTGTTCATATTGAAGTTGCATCAAGTTTGAAGAGTTTGATCCATTCCATTTAGGATCAAAAGGAGCAAAGGTGTTTGAATTGGACTTGTGGAAGTTTTGCGTGCCAAGTGATTGAGTTGAAGGCCGAGCTAGGTGAGCCGTCCTTATTTGAACCGTGAACATCCATTGCCGATCTAAGGGTGAGCCGAGACAAGTTGGAGTGACCTTACTTAAGTCGTTAACTCGTTGCCGAGTTAGTGTGAGCCGTGACTTGTTGATTGTTGTCTTATGTGGATTTTTGAAGTCTTGTGATTGAATTGTTGAAGTTTTGTGAAGTTTTCAACCATGCCACCAAGGAGAGCTAATCGTCATCAAAACATTGAAGCTTTGTATCGTAGAGAAGAAGCCGAGCTTATGGAACAACGTATTAATGAAAATTTTGATGAAGGCATTGGTAAATTGGAGAGATTGATGACTGATTGGAATCAAAGGAGGAGATCACCAAACTCGAACCATGGAGGAAACCGAGTTTCGCCATCGGTTACGGAAGCGAGGAGGGTATCGCCACATTCTTGTAGAGATAGAAGAGAAACATCAATTTCATCACGAAGAGATCATCATGACTATGCACATGAAGAAAGAAGAAGTCAACGTGAATTTGACCATGAAGCATATAGAGATGAGGAGAGACATAGTCAAAGAAGCATGCATGAGCGAAGGGATGAAATTGGTCGAGATCGATGTAGGCGTACTTTTGATTTTGTTGAAGAAGGTGATAGAGCTAGTATTCATTATCGAGATCGAGACCAAGTTCGGAATTCTTATCGGGATGTTGAGGATGATCGTCGTTGGGAGTCGGGTATGAAAATGGAGATTCCGGAGTTTAAAGGCGGGATGGTTGCTGAGGAGTTTTTAGATTGGTTATCTAATGTGGAGGAAATCTTTGATTTCAAGGAGGTGCCGGAGAATCGAAGGGTAAAGTTAGTTGCTACAAGGCTGAGGGGAAGAGCGTTGGCATGGTGGCAGCAAACTAAACTTACTCGAGAACGGATGGGGAAGTCAAAGATAGAATCATGGGAGAAGATGAAAAAGTTGATGAGATCTACTTTCTTACCTTACAACTACCAATCACTTATGTACCAGAGGTTGCAGAATCTGAAGCAGGGGACAAAGTCTGTTAGTGATTATGCTGATGAATTTTACCAACTCATTGCTAGAAACGATATTATGGAGACAGAAGAACAACTAACGGCTAGATTCATTGGGGGATTGAGAATGCAGATCCAGGATATGGTTAATATGTTCGATCCTAGATCCGTTGCAGAGGCACATCAGAAAGCGTTAGCTTGGGAGAAACAAGGAAGGCGTGGAGGAGGTGTGTTTACTAATTCTAATAATCCAGTGAAGGGTGTTGGTGGAAGTTCTAGTGTTCCTAAACCTGTTACAAAGCCAGTGGTCAAGGAGGTTGAGAAGGCGAAGGCTAGTAGTGGGTTCAAATGTTATAACTGTCAGGAGTTGGGGCATAAAAGCAATGAGTGTCCGAAGCCGAAGAAGAGAACCATGGTTGCAGAGGTTGAAGCAGATGATGGTGAGGAGGCAGAGTATTCAAATGTACCTTATGTTGAGGAGGAAGAAGAAGTGTCGGGTGATGAAGGTTGTAATCTTATGATGAGGAGAAGTTGTTTGACACCAAAGCAAGAGGAGGATTGTAGTTGGCTGAGAAGTAATATTTTTCAATCGACATGTACTATTTTGGGAAAAGTCTGCAAGTTCGTTATTGATGCGGGAAGTTGTGATAATATTATTTCTACAGAGGCAGTTAGAAAATTGAACTTGAAGACCGAGAAGCATCCTAAACCATACAAGCTAGCATGGTTAAGGAAGGGTGGTGAAGTGAAAGTGTGTCGAAGAGCTTGTGTTAAATTTTCTATTGGGAAGAAGTACAAAGATGAAATTTGGTGTGACGTTGTAGACATGGACGTGTGTCATTTGTTGTTGGGCAGACCATGGCAGTTTGATAGAGCAGTTCAACATGATGGTCGTGCCAATAGTTACAGTTTCATGTTCGAGGGTACTAAAATCACTTTGGTTCCTAAGAAGCAACAACAAAAGGAGAGCAAGCTAGAAGAAATTGAGGAATTGAAAACTCTGTTGACTTTGAAGGAGTTTGTCAAGGAAGTGGAGGAAGAACCTGAAGTGTTTTTGTTGATTGGAAGAGAGAGTAGTGAAGAAGTTGAAATTCCAGAAGCAGCAAAGCCAATTTTGAAAGAATTCGAAGATGTCTTTCCAGAGGAGTTGCCTAAGGAGTTACCGCCACTTAGAGACATTCAGCATCAAATTGATCTTGTTCCAGGAGCAGTGTTACCACATCGACCACATTACCGAATGAGTCCGAAGGAACATGAGGAGTTACGAAGGCAGGTGGAAGAGTTGTTGGAACAGGGACGTGTTCAGGAAAGCTTGAGTCCTTGTGTCGTGCCAGCATTGTTAGTACCAAAGAAGGATGGAACTTGGAGGATGTGCACAGATAGTAGAGCTTTAAATAAGATCACTGTTCGTTATAGATTTCCTATACCGAGGTTGGATGATTTGTTGGATCAGTTGAGTGGGGCAACTATATTCACAAAGATTGATTTGAAGAGTGGTTATCATCAAATTCGGATTAGACCTGGAGACGAATGGAAGACAGCTTTCAAGACAAGAGAGGGGTTATACGAATGGTTGGTTATGCCATTTGGTTTGTCAAATGCACCTAGTACATTCATGCGGGTGATGAATCAAATCTTTAGACCATTCATTGGGAAGTTCGTCGTGGTTTACTTCGATGATATTCTGATTTACAGCAGAAGTATGGAGGAGCATGTTCTACACTTGAGGGAAGTGTTGCTTATCCTTCGTGAAGAACAATTTTATGCTGCTACAAAGAAGTGTGTGTTTATGACACATACTATTTTATTTCTTGGTTATGTTGTTTCAGGAGAAGGTATTCAAGTTGACCAGAGTAAAGTTGAAGCAGTCAAGAGTTGGCCACAGCCAAAGACAATTACAGAAGTGAGAAGTTTTCATGGGCTAGCATCATTCTACCGAAGATTCATTCCACACTTCAGTAGCGTGATGGCTCCAGTTACTGATTGCATGAAAGGGAAACAATTTGTATGGTCAGAGGAAGCAGGAGTTGCTTTTGAACGAGTCAAAGAACTGTTGACGACAGCGCCAATTCTTGTTCTACCTAATTTCCAGTTATTGTTTGAATTGCATACTGATGCTTCGAAGGTTGGAATTGGAGGAGTTCTTAGTCAGAATGGGAAGCCAGTTGCTTATTTTAGCGAGAAACTGTCAGGGGCAAAGATGAGATACAGTACATATGACGTTGAATTCTATGCTGTTGTGCAAGCTGTTAAGCATTGGAGACATTACTTATTTCAGAAGGAGTTTGTTTTGTACACTGATCACGAAGCATTGAAGCATTTACAGGGGCAGGATAAAATTTCAGCAAGACATGCGTCATGGATTGCTTATTTACAACAGTTTACTTTTGTCGTTAAGCACAAATCAGCGGTGACAAATCGGGTAGCTGATGCTTTGAGTAGGAGGAGTCATTTATTAACGACAATGAAGGTTGAAGTGACAGGATTTGAATTACTGCCAGAGATGATTGAAGAAGATCCTTACTTTGTGAAATATGTTGAGAAAGTGAAGGATGGGAGTACCGATGAATTTATGTTGGTTGATGGTTTTCTGTTTAAAGGGAATCGTTTGTGTATTCCAGACTGTAGCTTGAGGTTGAAAATTGTCAAAGAGTTACACGAGGAAGGGCATGTGGGCCGTGATCGCACTTTACAATTGATTTCACAATCTTACTTTTGGCCGTCGATGAGAAAAGAGGTTGAAAGATTCGTGGAAAGATGCCATATTTGTCAGGTTTCAAAAGGAACAGCGACGAATGCAGGGTTGTATATGCCATTACCAGTACCATCTAAGCCATGGGTTGATATTAGCATGGATTTCGTTTTGGGTTTGCCGAGAACTCAAAGGGGAAATGATTCGATATTTGTAGTGGTGGACAGGTTTTCGAAGATGGCACATTTTATTGCCTGCAAGAAGACAGCGGATGCAGTTCGAGTAGCACAGTTATTTTTCAAGGAGATCTATCGACTTCATGGATTGCCAGAGACTATTGTGTCGGATAGAGATACTCGTTTTCTGAGTCATTTTTGGTTGAGTTTGTGGAAGATGGTCGGAACGAAGCTGAATTTTAGTAGCGCTTACCATCCACAAACTGATGGACAGACAGAAGTTGTTAACAGGTCATTGGGAAATTTGTTGCGATGCCTTGTACAGGATAATTTTAGAAATTGGGACATGAAGTTATGCCAAGCTGAATTTGCACATAATCATACAGTGAATCGAAGCACAGGATTCAGTCCATTTCAGATTGTTTATTCAAATTTACCCAGGGGACCGTTGGATTTGGCAGTAGTACCACAGGCGAAGGGAACAGTTAAACGAGCTGTCGATTTTGTTGATGAGCTGACTGAATGTCATAAAATCGTTCAGGAACGATTGGAGAAATCGAATGAGAAGTATAAGAAGTTTGCAGATTTGAAACGACGAAATGTTGAATTTAAGGAAGGTGATTTAGTTTATGCTGTATTAACGAAGGATCGTTTTCCGGTGGGTGCTTATAACAAGTTGAAAGCCAGGAAAATTGGTCCTGTCGAAATTGTGAAACGAATTAATGACAATGCTTATAAGTTGAAGCTGCCGGAGGATATTTACACTTCTGACGTATTCAATATTAAGCATCTTGTGCCATATTATAGAGATGAACATTTTGATGAGAAAGAATTTGCAAATTCGAGGACGAATTTTTCTCAACCAGGGGAGGATGATGCAGCCAAGGCCACAGAAGAAGTCGTGCAAACTTTGATTCCTGAAAACATGGATCTGTGGTGTAGTGTGATGAGTCGTCCACGACTCATTAGAGACTTGAGTCGTTCGTGCTTGATGAGTCGTACACGACTCAACGACTCATCCATAAGTCGTTTACGACTTAAGATGAAGAAGGAGAAAGCTAGTTGCATGACTATGAGTCGTCCACGACTCATCAGGAGACAAAGAGGGGTTCCAGTAATTGAAAGCCATAAGGCGGGGACGGGTTACGACCTAGATGAGTCGTTCGATGTTGACTCGGTTGAAGGGATATGCCGCAAGTAAGCTTGGGAGCTTGAGTCGTTGGAAGATGTTGAGTCGCATTTTCTTGGGTCGGAGGTGTTGTAATGAGGCTTTGTATGATGAGTCGTCTGAACCATTGAGTCGGCTTTGTATGATGAGTCGTCTGAACCATTGAGTCGTGTACAGTTTTGAGTCTGTGCATATCTTGAGTCGTTTGTTCTTGAGTCGTGTAACCCGTGTGTATATATGAGTCGTTGTATTGTTGCTGAGTCGTGAGTCGTGTGTTCTTAGTCATGAGTCGCTTGAGTCTGTATTGTGGATGAGTCGTATATCTGTGAGTCGTGTAAGCTGTGCTGAGTTGTTGAGTCGGTAACGACTTATGATGTGTCGGAGTTCATGAGTCGGCAACGACTTAGGGACTGGGTCGAAAACTCTATAAATAGGGGCGTGTGTTGTACATTTGAGGTAGTTGATTTTGAAATAAAATTTCTTGTTGATTGCTTTGTGCTTTCTTCTCCAATTGGTAGTTGAGTGTAATCTCCTATCTCCACTTACGTCATTCGAGTGCGCTCGAATCCACGTTTGTTGAAGCCGATTCACGGAATCTAGTGCGCTAGATCAACGTGCGAAGAATCGTAGATCTTTGAACACGGTATAGTGCGCTATCAACGTGTTTGAGATAGCTAGAATTCGGTATCTTCGGATCAACGAATTTGGGCATTTCGGTATCTTCATTCCATCGATTTCTACATTTCATCGATTGAAGTTTTATTTTGAATAATCCGCTGCGTCAATTGTGCTAACATCTTGTGGATGCAGGGAAACAGGTTGGAGGGATCCAACGGGATTCCTCAACAGTATTGATTTATTTACAGATACTGTGATATATTCTGTTATCATATGATATATGATGTTTTTGGATGCCGTGGTTGAATTATTTGTGCTGTTTCAGCATAGGGCCTATTTTGGAAAATTAAAAATGTTAAAGTAACGATTTTGAATTTAAAAGGATTTTTAAAGTGAGTTTTTAAAGTATACGTTTTATTAAATTTTTGAATTGATTCATTTTAAATAAACGTTATAATTTTAATGTTATAAAATTTATGATTTTTGAGAAATATAGTTAAAATGTGATTTTTGAAATGTGGAGTTAATGATTTTATAAAATAGTTTACATTGAGATTTTTGAATTATTATAAACGGTTTATTAAAAGATTTATAAAATTGATATTTATAAATAAAAAATATTGGAATTATAAAACGAGTTTTTATAAGTGTTAAAATGAAGTATAAATGGATTTCATAAGTGAATGAAATTTATAAATTTATAAATTGTGTAGTTATAAAATGAATAGATTTTGTAAAATAAAAGATTTATAAGTAATTAACTTATAAATTAGATTTTTTGCATTTAAATGAGGTTTAAATAGAATTTGTTAATTAAGGGATTTTATAAGTTGAAGTTTTTATAAAATTTATATAAATGTGAATTTATAACGTTGTTTTATAAATCCAAAACCAATTGAATATGATAAGTAAATATGAAAGCTTATTAGAGGAGATATATCCACGATTTTGGACAGTGGATAATCCTTTAAATTAAATATGTAGAAGTGTTGAATTGGGTAAACGATTTATATTCACGATTTTGGATAGTGAATAATATATTAAAGAAATGTTTTAGGAAGTGATCTTTTAAATGGATTTAAAACGATTTAAAGTTGTTTTAAAATGTGTTAAGGATCGAAATCATAGATTTCGACATTCATTGCTGAAATAGACGTTTTCGAGAAATAAGAAATGGTGACTATAACACTGTTATTATAGTAAATGATTTTCGAAAGGAAATGTTTTTGTATAGTATTGGAATTTATATATCTATCTAAATTTTGAATCCCTATGCTAGTGATTTTGGGTTATCGTAACGATGTTTTACGCAACATTCGTTACTTAATCGTGTTTTTAGTATATTGAATATTTTCTAAGTATTGAAAATAAATAGATTTGTGAATTACTTATTGTTAAGTAAGTATTTGGAAATGATTTCTAATGAAAATGAATAAATATTTGGAAATGTTTCTGCGTAAGGAAAATGATTTGAAATTTGTTTTCAAAAGTTGTAAAGGTGAAAAGTGATTTGAAATTGTTTTCAAATGGTTGAAGTGTGGAAAATATATATTGTAAAGATATTTTTGGAAAATAAATAATTTGGGAAATTATTTGGAATCTGGTGATGTTGTGCATATCTATTGATAGTTAAATAACCGACTATCAATATTTACCTTTAAATGGGCATTTATTGTGATTTGCTTGAATTTGAATGCTACGCTTATTTTAAAAATAAGCGCTCCTTATTCGGTTTAGCCGGGTGAGGACCTTTGTGTCATAAATCTCATTTCGAATAATGATATGTCGTAATGGATTGCATTTGAAGACCGGATATTTTCGAGAACAAAAGGATTACCATCAATGTCTCTGCATCGGCTGATCTTCAATATAAAGATTGTATCACCCTTTGTGATGGGAATTTCGGTCGTGATTAGTGAATATTCGGATTGCAAGGGTTTCTTTGGAAGTGCCTTCGGTTCAGTTCGATCCCGGAATGGACTTGTATGGATGTGTGTCTGACGTTACAATTTGAGATGTAAAGCTGGTTTATTTCAAATATATTTCTGTTGGTGGCGGAGAATTTATTCTCTTAGCTTAACACCCTTCTCTGAGACGTATGAGCTCAGAGGTTATATAGCTGACGGTTACTAGTGATACATTCCTAATTTGGTAATGTGACATACGAAGTGCTGCTGATCATTTGTTGATCAAAGCATTGCTTTTGTATAAAGCATAGCTTTATGGACAAGACTTCGTCGGACCTCACACCCCGGAAATGGTCAAAACAGGAAAGTTGCAGCAAGGTTTTAGGGAGTAACGCCCCTTAGGGTATGTCATTTCCTTCTAGATATAAGTGGTATCATGGTATGGAGCCTAGATACTTAACTTTGGTGGATGTCGCAAATTTATATATATATATATATGACTTTGTGATTGATGTTGGTTGAGGATCCTCCGGTAACGGTTGTTTACAACCGGGGGATGGCATGCTCGTGTCAGTTGTTACCTACTTTTGCAGAGGTAACCCGGCCTTGTGTTGGCAGGGATCCGGTTAGGTTCTCGGGGCGTCTCTCTAGAGGCGTTTCCATGTGGAGTTCCTTGGCATGATCATTTGTTGGAAATCCAAACTCTAATACGTACCTTGTATGGTTATAGTTGTTGAACCTGCCATTTACTTATGGTGGTCACTACTATTTAGATGGTAGCTATAGTAGGCATAGTTCGGAATGTCTATGTTGGCTAAGATTTATATCGTACTTTCGAAATATTTTCCTACACTTTTCACTTATAGTAATAATATCAAAGAAATTTGCATATCAAGCATGTTTGACTATTATAAGGAGAAATCTCCTCCGATTCTGCGTTTGCATTATGTGTGTGTGCGGGAGGCCTTATTGTTGTTTCAATTTCCAAAAGCATTGCGGATCTATTTTTAAATATTTCTTTGTTTTTTTTAAGAATAATTGTTTTAAGTTCTCACACCAGTCCCATGACTGACCTGGAGTTTATTGTTTCCTTCCTAAACTCTGGGTGCCCACCAATTTCCACATGGGCAGTCAAGAGTCAGGTTATCAGGATATTCAGGAATTCAGAAGTTGCTGTAGAGATCTGGAGGCAAGCTGGATGGCTTGGCGCATCAACTAGTATATAGTATTTCTTTTCCGCTATTTGTTGTTGTAAACTCTTGTAATGTAATGTAATGTAATGTGATGTAATGTATAGATGTACAGTTCTTTTGATTTAAAGATTATTCATTTATCTATTATATGTTGTTCCGCTGCGATTGTGAGATTCTGATATTGTTTCTGTTGATTTTTCTTTCTTTCTTTCTTCTTCTACCTCTTCTTCTTTAACCCTAACGATGCAGTTTTCCGGCCTTCGATTTCTCGACAGTTGATAAAGTGGACGTATTAATGTCGACTTTCATGAGTCGAAGAATCTTTATCCTCACACGAACAGTTTGGGTTGTGTGTAATAATTTGTATGTTCTAAATCCATAAATTAAATAGTTGTGATAAGTTAAATATCGGTTGTCGGAAATAAATACCAAAGACAAAGCATACATATTTTAGTTAACGGACAAACAAAGTGGGCAGTCATGTTGTACCTGCCAGCGTCGACGTCCGCGTCATCCACCACACTGTCTCCATCAACATCTTGGGTCGGCATCGCCCACATGAGCCGACTCTTCAATGAATGAGCCAGTAGGTAGAGCTATCACAGCATGGATTGATGTTGAAATGCTGTTTTACATGAGTAAATGGCAAGTGTCAATCTAATGGAATAATTTGTGTTTAATCAGTAAAGATAAACTTCCAGCTGAATAAAATGTTTGTAAAAGGTGAGTGAAGAAAATAAAGTCAACCATAGAAAATTTCAAACTATACCAACTGAATTACTGTGTAACAATATTTAGTGTAAGGAAAGTCATATATTGGTTGTCAGAAATAAATATTGTAAACAAAGCGTACATACAGCAGGCGTGGAGATTGGAAACAGTGGATGCATGCAGAATCTGCACAGTAATGCAAACGTAAGTTGATAAAATTTGGGCAGGGAAAATGGTGGAAGGAAACAGGTGTCTATTCAGTACTACTTACTGCAATAAAATCTATGTCATGTAAAAATATTGCACCTGCTGAATACATAAAGTCTGACTCATAGGGTTTATTTCAATAAACTGTTACCATTTAATAAATGGGCGTCACTATTTGTGTGCAACTAAATAGTTGGTTAATCTTGTTTGAAAAGTGAAAAGAAGTAAAGAAGTGGTGCAAAGACCGGGATGAAAGTAAGGGTAATTTAATAAAAGGCAGTAACGGTGATAAACCATAAGTGTAAATGTAGCAGTTCCTTATGTAGTAATTTACAAAGAGTATGACAAAACATATATCAAATGGGTGAATCAGCAGATAAATTGATAAACAACAAATTTGTTGAAAAATCAGTTTCAGAAAATCAGCCATATAAAATTCCGAAGTAGACCAACTGAATTACTATGCAACAAAATATAGTTGTAGAAAAAGTTATATATTGATTGTCGAAAATAAATATAGTGGACAAAGATTACATACTGTAGTTAATGGACAAAGGAAGGGGTGGAAAGAAAACAATTTAGCATTTCAGTATATATTAATTTCTGACGGT
Organism: Allium cepa; assembly: GCA_030765085.1. Lineage (NCBI taxonomy): Eukaryota > Viridiplantae > Streptophyta > Magnoliopsida > Asparagales > Amaryllidaceae > Allium > Allium cepa. The sequence goes on from CM060929.1 coordinate 204,870,296, forward strand.
TATGAGAGAAGAAAGGTTACCAAATGCGTGAATCGATTGGTAAATTAACGGAAACTGATTTTGATGAAAAAATCAGTTTTGGAATAACTTGTGTGCAACAAGTGAAGATAAACTTCCAGCTGAATAAAATGTCTATAAAATGTGAGTGAAGAAAATAAAGTCAATCGTATAAAATTTCAAAGTATACCAACTGAATTACTGTGTAACAAAATTTAGTGTAAGGGAAGTCATATATTGGTTGTCGGAAATAAATATCAACGCGTCCATACAACTGGCCCGGAGATTGGAAACAGTGGGTGCATGCAGAACAGGCATAGTAATGCAAATGTAAATTGATAAAATTTAGGCATGGAAAATGGTAGAAGGAAACAGGTGTCTGTTCAGCAGTACTTAATGCAGTAAAATCTATGTCATGTAAAAGTAGTACACCTGCTGAATACGTAAAGTCTGACTAATATGGTTTATTTCAATAAACTATTACCATTTAATAAATAGGCGTCACTATTTGTACGCAACTAAACAGTTGGTTAATCTTGTTTGAAAAGGGAGAAGAAGTAAAGAAGTGGTGCAAAGACCGGGACGGAAGCAAGGGTGATGGAATAAAAGGCAGTACTGGTGATAAACCGTAAGTGTAAATGTAGTACGTCATTATGTATTAATTTACAAAGGGTATGACAAAACATATATCAAATGGGTGGATCAGTAGATAAATTGATAAACAATAAATTTGATGAAAAATTTGTTTTCGGTTAGGGAAGATAAATCTGCATGTAAATAAAATCCGTTCAAAATGTCAACGAAAAAAATGAAGTAAGCCATATAAAATTTCGAAGTAGACCAACTGAATTACTGTGCAACAAAATATAGTGGTAGAAAAAGTGATACATTGATTGTTGAAAATAAATATAGTAGACAATGAATACATATTGTAGTTAGTGGACAAAGGAAGGGGTGGAAAGAAAATAATTTAGCATTTCGGTATATATTAATTTCTGACGGTTACGAGGAAAGAAAGATTACCAAATGGGTGAATCAACTGGTAAATTAACGGAAACTAATTTTGATGAAAAAATCAGTTGTGGAATAGTTTGTGTTTAATAAGTGAAGATAAATTTCCTACGGAATAAAATGTCTATAAAACGTGACTGAAGAAAATAAAGTGAACCGTATAAAATTCCAAAGTAGAGTATACGATTCAAAACAAAAGAATGAGGATAAGGGAAGAAAAATTAAAAATTTAGGCAATTATGACGACAGTAGAAGGACGACTGATGCGATGGAGCGATGGTGAAAGTGATAATTATTTCTCAAAATACGAAAATTTTCATTTTATATGTCGGCTTTAGTTTTCGAAATTGTTGTTTTTAAAAAATACGTACATCATTACGATTTTTGGAAAGAAACACAAAATTAAAAATACCGAACCAAACGGGAGGTTTTTTGACATTTTCTAGTTGCAAAATGGGCCTCATCGTCTCTTTATTATCCAATAACAAAGCGAGTTTTATGTCTAGTCGCGTAAAGACGATTGGTTTGCAGATTCCAAAATAAAAATGGAAAGGTATGCGAAGCGAAATTGGTTATCTTTAATTTTGGAAATGACAATGCGTGCGAAAGTTCTTCAAAATCCACCGTCCTTTGCGGTTGTTTTTAAAATACCATTGTCAACTCTTGGTATGGTTGAAGGACAAGATGCAGTGGTTTAACCTTTAGAGATTTGATTTAAGATTTTGACCAAAAAGGTCGGATTATTTACTTCACTAGTTATTATAATCAAAAAAATCAAAATCGTTTAATCTCATTACGTTAATCTCAGTTCATTTAATCCTTCTTCCCTAAACATGGAATTAACTTTCTATATAAATCGTGGATATCTTGTTCAAAATTTGTATAAATAAATTCAATTGAAATAATTGAACAATTGGATCTGTGGCGCAATGGTAGCGCGTCTGACTCCAGATCAGAAGGTTGCGTGTTCGATTCACGTCAGGTTCAAAACTTTTACATCGTCCTTTTACTCCTCCTTGGCTGCCACGCTTCTGCTATTATTATTATTTTTCCCCTTTCGCTATAAATAATTCTACTCACCACAATTGTTTTCCTTAATCTATAATATCGGCTTTTAAAGTTCCAGAATGTCAAATTTTAGCCTAATCCTAAGCAAGGATCCAGATTACGGGCAGAAAAGGTTTCTTTTTCACCTAGGATCCTCTTGCGGCTTTGCAACTCCAACTTTGTTCGTTGTAAGTGCTGCTTTTCCCCTCTTTCTCTTACAGCTGCAGATTATGTGAAGAAGACAGTATTCATTTGCCATAGTTATTTTCTCTTCCGCCTTACCGCTTATAATCACTAATGTACACAATCTCAAATTTGGGCTGGATTTCCTTGTTAAATTTCGGAAGCCTTGATACGTCGCTAGGTTTGTACAAATTATGCAAAGTGTAAGTATACTGCACTGTTTGGTATGTTGTGAAATAACAATAAATCTTAACCCTTAAGACTTAACATTAGATTCAGCCCTCTTTACGTTTGCTATATATATTGCAAATTTCTCACTTGTGAGAGGAAGGTGTGTGGTTTATGTTCCTTATTATACATTAGTAAGACAGGAAGAATAAGTCTCAACTCAGAATACACGAAGTGTTTGGTTGATGTGGAATGTAGATTAGTTAACAATCATCGTTTGTTCTTTATTTTCTATATTTTGGATATTGGTTGTGAATAGTTTTTTTGGCTGTTCATGTTGATGATTAGCTACATAACATATATTTATTTTTGGCCCCTTGTTCTTGCCTATGACCATGAGGAAATCTCATCCCTTTTTTTTACTATGGATGTGGATACGTCAAAATATCAAGAAACCTTTAGATACGAACATTAGTTTCCAGTACTCATGCCCATGCGATGCATGTATACCCAGAAAAACCATTTCACTTTTTCTTTCAAAAAAAGTTTTGGTAAAAAAATGGTGAAACTGATATAGTAATATAATTTTGATGCATCTGAGATTCAAACTAAAGATCTTTAGAGCCTCCGTCTAAAGTACTCCTTTAAGATGGATATCATTTGCAGTTTCAAATTAAATAGGCATATATTGCTCTGAAATTTATATCCATGTTTGTATAAGTTTTCAGGTGATGTCTATTCTTGCAATAAGTTTTCTTAGGAGGCCTATTAGTAAAATGAGTCCTATGAATTTGTCGAGTTAAATGCAAGGGTAAATGACAACTGTTTAAAGTATTTTTTTTAATCTTGTTTCTGTGGGGAGTATTGAGCATCAAAACATTACAGTAAACATTGAGCATCAAAACATTACAGTAAACATTGAGCATCAAAACATTCCAATATAGGGGAATCCATTATCAACTGATAATTGTTGCTCCTGTTATTATTATTTATACTATTATATTATTATTGAGTCTCATTTCAAGTGCGTACAAGCAACCTCAATATTTTGTGAAATGAAGCATCGCATTTTTTCTCTTATCTTCGTTTCCATCTCTCCGCTTCTTGCTTATACTCCAACCTTTCTTCAACTCTTCAATCGCGTCTTCCCTCTTCTTCCTTTTTCCTCCTCTTCAATATCCTATAACCTTAAACATTCTTAATCGTTTTCCCTTCTCTTGGTTCTTATCCAAACCTACACATTCATTTCCTTCAATTGTTAACTCAATTCAAATCGAGAAACCATATCCCAAGACAAACACGGATCTCCAACCATGGGCGACTTCTCTGCCCTAAAGGAAGACTTGGATTACAGCAGCAAGGAAAGCGGCCCCCATGGAGCCATTCAAATCAGCAATAATCGGGTCCAAATTTGCTAAACCGCTATCGTTCGAAGACGTTTTTAGTTTCTCCAAAATACAAAGAAATAGATCAAGTTTTGGTATGATTTTTTGCTAGTTCGAATTTTTTTTGATGTTTTCGAACCTGATATGTCAGTATTGCCCTTGAAAATTGTATTGAAATTTAATATCGTTTTCCTTCTGTTCGTTGTATCCTTTTCTGTTTGATGCAGTCGTGGAACTACTATTTGTTGACACTCCTAATGAATTTAGGTACAATCTGATTGAAGAAGCAGTCGCACTGTGTATTCAGATATTTCCTTCTATTTTAGGTAAAATTCTTTTATTTGGTTCAATTGGTCTTTCCATTTGTGTTATTTTTCTATGTTTATTGGGTTCTATCTTTGTTGGAATATATAATTTGAATGCTTCTTATTTTTATCCTACTTCATCATTTTACATTGCTAAAAGTATTTTTATTGTTTAATCTAGGAATTTTCAAGGTGAAACAGCTTGGTTTTGGATCTTTTTCCCATGTTTAGTTACTATTTACATTGATTTTTTGATCTGCTATAGATAATGGAATTTAGTATGTACATTTCTAAAAGGCTGCTTAGATTTAACTACATCAGCTGGATCTGTTTACAATTTGGTATGCTATTTTTACACGTTGGATGAAACTCCTACCTAAGGTATTTCACCCTGGTTTAGATTATATTTTTCCTCATGTTTTGCTACTGCTCGATTAGAATTTGTGGTTTTATCATAAATAATAAAATCAAATATGTACATTTCCAACAAGCTACTTGGATTTAATAACAACGGCTAACTCTATTTGCCAGTTTGGTATGTTGTTTTTATGTTGTAAAGTTTATATATCATAAATCATTTTATTTAACCGAAGTAACTAATCTATCCATACAAGTATGAAGGCACGTCCGATGGACGTAAGGCAAGTTGTTGTAAATTTGGTAGGGTGTGAAGAGAGATAGAGGAAATGTTTAATGGGGAGGAAAAATATTATGGTGCGAATTGTTTTTGTTCTGCAGTATGCATATTTTGTCGGTTGTCGTGTAGAAGATATGTTGGGGGAATGATGAAAGGAAAGTACCGCAGTTCAGTTAGCCAGTATCTTTATCAGACGTGATAACGGATGTTATTTTACTTGAATACAGTTGTGGAAAAGAGAGTTGAATGAATAAAGTTTTGGCGATGTCTATTTCAAATATGTAACATACCTTCTTAAATTATGAAGTGGTTAATAATGTTGTGATAGAAGTTAATGGACGTTTTAAAACTAATCCGTTGGGGCGCACAGCCGGTTTGTGGGAAAATGTTGGTTGTGGTGTGTAGTACAAAGATGTACTATTAAATATAGAGCTAGAGTAGTGGTGTTGGTGCTTATGTTGGCGAAGGCAAGTGGATTTGGACGTTTGCGTTAAATTGAGTTTGTGAAAAGGGGAAAGTAAATTACATGTATATGTTCACATAGACGGCCAATGTTGTGTTGTGTGTGGAGGACGTGTGTATGTGTGAGGTAGTATGAATAGCAAAGTTGATGATATGTGCAGACATCAAAGTATTGATGCGGGCAAACATATTAAATTTAAAATCGAATTACTTGAAGAAATTGGAACAGACAAAAGGAAATCAAATGATAATTATGAGAGTGGAATGAAAAAATTACATTGCTTAAGTAGAAAAAAACATAATGCTGCAGTAGCGAACAAAGGTAAAAAGGCAAATACAAAATGGTGGCCAAAAATGTTAAAAAGATGAATGTCGTAAGAGCTCTAGCACGAACGATCAGCTAGAAAACAATCCACAATCTTATCACACTGCTCGATCTGCAAGAGGAATGTAAATTATGATTAGGTATTAGACGATTAAGATTAGTGGGGTAGAGGAGTGGACGTGAATAATTAAAAACAGATAGGAATATATTCGTAAACAAACATGTTTATATGCGTTTGTATGTGTGAACATATGTTGGTTGTAATGAAGGAAGAAGTAGATGTATTGCAGCATACCACTTCAGGAGTGAAAAAAGTATCCCAGTCATAGTTGTCAGAACAGTGCGGAATAAGTTGCGGTTTAGCAGTTACTGGTACGTGTACATCATCGTCAGAAACATGAGAGTAATTGTCGTTTAATTCCACGTTTTTTCCTGTAAGTGGTTGGAGCGGAAGAGGAACCTTATTGTTCCAGTCGGTATCATTTCTCGATGGAGTAGGAGGAGCAGTGTGGTTTTTGATGGTGTTTGAAACTCCAACCTTAGCATAAGTAAATGAGTACGTCTATTTTGTGTAACGTGCGCTTTTACATTCTTGTTTTTCTGTGCCGATAGCTGTTGCAGCGTTTTTTGTTGAAGGACGGATTTCCGCTGCGAGGTAAAAATTGTATGTTAGTGGCGAGATAAAGTTAAAGTGTGGGTTATACAAAATGTGTGCAGTGGATTTTTAAGTGCAAGTTGAGAATGGAGGGTAGTGTGATGTGTGCTGGCTATGGTGTAAGGAGGTAAAAAAATAAGATGAGGTGGAAGAGAGAAGAAACTTTGTCATAATGCTTGGGACAAATAGTGCTGGTAGATTATAAAGGAGCAGAATAGGAAGTGGAGGTTATATACTAATAAGAATAGGAGAATGGAAACTGTTGTGGGGTAATAAATGGACCATGTGGTGGGGAGTAAGTAGCGGAGGTGGAAGAGGACTGATTGAATTGGTTATATGCTTAGATTTGAACAACATTTGGTAAAAAGTGGATGCAAAATATGCGGTTGTGAAGTACATCATGTCAGCTATATAAATGGTACAACCGATGGATGTGAAAAAGGTGGGAGGCTGGCATTGGGTGATGGGAAGAAAGAAGTTAACGTGTTTAAAAGGGGTGTTGTTAATGCCTGCAGTGTGTTATAGTGTGCGCTGTCAGTTCAGCATTGGGTAAAGTGGTATGCAAAGTTAGCAGTAAAAGAAAGTCAGATGTTTAGTACATTAAATTAGAAAACTAAATTTTGTAAGCAGTAGCAGTCGTACATTTCATTCTCCAACAACCCTTAAAGCTGCAAAAGTACATATAATGTGGGCTAGTCTGTTGCTAACAATCATCGATTATTGTTGACTGTATATTGTGAGCAGCAAAATAACTGTCAGTTACATTGTCATTGTCATAAGTTTGTAATGCAGTAATTTTGTCAACGCAGCTCCATTTTACCATTAGGCTTTGATCTTTTTTCAGTCATTTTGGCATTATCCTGTTCAAACGTCTGCATGCTTAAGTGGAATATTGTTGGGTCGTACTCCGAGAACATTGGGATGAAATTTTGAGCGATGTTTTGAACTCGTTTGTTCCACCGACCTCTTCCTTTTTTTTTGCACTGCAGGGAATATAATAGGCAACATGATCTTTGTGTTTTGTTGTATAACATTGTAGATATGATTGTTGGTCCATAACAAAAGTGCCATGTGAGCTATCTAAAAAATGCCAATAACGAAATTGATTTAGCTTGCTTGTGTTAACAATCATGTAAAAAAAGGAAAAAAAGAAACATAGCAGTCATACATCATGTTATGTATTAATTTTGCAGTATGAACGGAAATATAAATCCAATATCTAATATTGGGGATAGGTAAGAGTATATATATGTATAAATATACGTATATGTATATATGTATGTATGTGTATATATATAAAATGTTGATATGTGTTAGATGTGTACAGTGTTTAAGGAAGTAGTAATTGAGTGCAGTACTGCAAAGTTACATTGATACATGGAACAGCAGGCGATAGTGGAGTGGAGTAAAAATGTGTAAGTAGAGTGGTGTAAAAATGTGTAAGTGGTGAAGACAGAGAAAATGTGTGTGTAATGGAATGCAAAAAGCAAAAAGTGGAAACCATACCGTATTAGTAAAGCAATGATGTGACAAATCATAAAAGCAAACTATAGCCATTTCCTGAAGGAAAACCCGATATATGGTGAACCAACCAATATATGTGTAGTGGACAAAAGAAAAAAATGTTATATGCTTTGTTTTATGTCTTTACAGCAACGACTAACAGGACAGTGGGTAATTATAAGGAGAGAGTAGGAAATGAAGTAATAAATGCAGAGCAGATTTGAATGTACCTGGAGATCAAACTGTGAAATGCAAGTTGACAGATGGTAGACAGATGGGTGGAAAGAGGAAAATGAACTTCCCGCGTTCGTATAATGGAACGAACTTTGAGCAGGGAGACGTGTGCAACGTCGTCAGGCCAGTCCTCGTTTATTAGTAATGTTGGAAAAAGAAAAAAAACAACAGCTTTATTAGTAGATAGAAAGTAAATTAATGCATTTATTTTATGATGAATGAGCCATATTTTCCATACATGTGAGTAAAACATCTTTGTAAACTACGTTTCTAGTATAAGTTCCTTTTTTCCTCTTAATGTTTCCATTTTGTACTAATACTGTTGTTGATCGACGTCCGGTACCACAGGACAAAGCTACATACAGCTGACCATGAGTGAAAACATGTTGTGAAAGGTAAATGCCAACGTTTGGAATTGTTTGGCCTTGGGACTTGTTAATTGTAATTGCAAAAGCTAATTTTACTTGAAATTGTTTTCGAATTAGGGTGAAAGACATGTGTACATTTTCTGATGGTTTAAGTGGTATGTGGGGGATAAATACTCTCATACCGTGGAAGTGACCAACTATAATTTCAGCATCTATAAGATTTCTGTGGAGAATACGACAGATTAATCGAACTCCATTAAACAATCCAATCTTGGGGTCAATATTCCAAAGAAGCATTATTAGGGATCCTACTTTAAGAGTTAATTGATGAGGTGGTAATCCACCCGGAGCGAGAGAATGCAAGAATTCTGGATGGTACAAATAATTTGTATCGTCTTCAACTGAATCGTAGGAGTAATAAATTTGCTCAATGCCTGGGAACATGTGTATTACTTTAATATTAAGTTCATCAACTGTCTCATTTGTTGGTGCGAATATGGCTGTATTCATTATGTAATCCATATCGAACAATTCGGTAGCAAGATTAGGGAAAACAGAGATAATCGAAGAGTGAATGGAGTTTGTGTTATTCCAATTGTGACAATATCATCTGGAAGTTCGATCATGTCATCTTGTACGTATGGTTCGTCCCCATCTCCAACACATAAGACAAAGTCGGCGTATTGTAACAACCCTAGATTTTGACTATATATTTAAATTTGACTTTATTTCATTTTTTAAATTAATTTAAATTCTTTTATTTGTGTGATATCATTTCTAAACATTTTTAAAATGATAATGTAATTTTTCCAAAATTTACTATATTTATTTTCTATTTTTAAAGGCTGTTTTCTAATTTTCTGCCATTTTCTTCATTTTAAATTTCTTTATTTTATTTTAAATTTGTTTTATTTGTGAAATTTCATCTCTAAATATTTAAAAAAAATAATAGAATTTTTCCAAAATTTACTGTATTGATTTCCTATTTTTAAGGGCTGTTTTCCCCTTTTTTGCTATTTTCTACATTAAAAATTATATTTAAATTAAATTTTAAATATTTATTTTGTGAATAAAATTTTGTTTTATGTTATTATTTATGTTTAAAAATACTTTACAAGCTCATATGAATATTTATTTTATTTCATTTACTTTCAAATTTTCTTGTCTAGTTCACTGTTTTAACTGTTTTTCTTAATTTTTTTCTATATAATTAATAAATGGTATATATATTTTTATATTTTGTTAAATTTTCGAAATTTTATCTGATAATATTGTTATTTCAGAATATATAAACTTTTATAAATAATTAAAGGTAAATTGAAAGGGTTTGTGACCTTTTATTTCCAATGGCTTTTGATTTTCCCACCTCTTCATTTTCCTAAACTCTTGCCATCAATTAGCCATAACTCTCCACATCTTCAGCCGACCACTTCATTCTTCATTCAGTACATCATTTCTCACCTAATTTCTGGAAAAAAAAATCGGCCATCACTTGTTTGAGAAGTTGGTAAAATTCTATTTTCTTTTATCTCCTTTTGTTCACTTATGTTGATTTTTCGTTTGATTTGCACTTGATTTTCTTTATCATAGGATCAGCCATGCCCCTCTCCAGCCCCTGCCGCCATCGCCACCACCTGAGCACGCCACCAGCACCTCTTCCGCACTGACCATCCCCATCCGTAACACTCTAGGTGGTAGTTCCTTCACCAAGTTCACCAAACTCCAACATCTTGACCTAGCCGAGCACAAGCCTTCACATCCACCACTTCCACCACCCATGGCCGCCACCTACATGACCACCACCACCTCCAGCACCTCCAGCACCGTCTGCCACATCACCATAGTGGACCCCACTCCTCTGGCCATGACCACAACTGTAACGACCCAGAATTTTTAGTAATTTAAATTTGAGTATTTAATTAATTTTAAATGTTTATAAGTGAAAATTTTAAGTTAAATAATTTATTTTTCGAATATTGGATTTAATGGGATAATTAAATCGATTTATTTAATAGTGAAATTCCACAAATAATTAGATATTGGGTTAAATATGATTGAAAATGGTTTGGAAAATTTTGTTATATCATATTTAAGTTATAGAAATGTTTTAGAACTGGTAAAATTGAATTTGGAATTAATTTGTGAAAATTGATTATTTTAATATTTAATTATCGACTGAAAAATAGCCAATTTTTGAACAGTCTCGGAATTGAACGAAACGAGTTTCATTGTATCCGTAATAGTTAGTTATTATCGGATTTCAATTTTCGTAGCAAACGGAGTTGTCGTTTGACCGTGGCAGCTCGAAACGCATCGATATCGTTTTAATTTTAATTCGGCGAGTTAAAATAGCCATTTTTCAAACGGTCTCGGATTTTGACGAAACCAGTTTCATCGGATCCGTAATGTGATATTATTGCAAGATTTCAAATTTCAAGTCGATCGGATTTATCGTTTGTCCGGTACAAGCCAAAACGCCTAGAAATCGCTTAAATCGGTTTAAATTTAAATTGAGCGTTTATAGCCGTATCTCACACATATGATGGAATTAGCTTCCGAAACTTGTTCCATTGTGTCCGGAACGTGGAAAAACCTTAGGATCGCCTGGCGGCACGCGTCGTTTGGAGTTCGTTTGCAAAAGTGTTAAATTGGGCATTTTATTATTAAAATAATATTAACATATATGTTATCTTCTTTTCCAAAACCCTAATCACTATCACCAGCCGCCTCCTATAGGTCCAATGGCCGAAATCATCCCATTTTCCCCTCTCAAAATCTCCAAATCCGCTCATCGAATCGAGAAACTTACAACATGAAAGTTGTAGAGCATGGTGTGGACTACAGATCCAACGGTGGATCTCAGCTATCATCGCCGTTTGGAGGGCATGGGGAGTCGCGTTCGTGCTTGCGTTTGGCACGTTTTCCTAGGGGATATGCTGACCGAGCTCTGCAAGCTCCTGGCCGAAGGTGGCTCTTGTCGTGGGCTACGAGGTGGTGCTCTCTGATCGATGCATAGGCGAGTGTGGTGGTCGCGAATTCAAGCCCTAGATTTGTGCATATGGGTTCATGTACGTGTTTCTTAGCCTGGGGAGAGTTGCGTGCGTGATCTTGGTGAAGGAGAAGGGGGACGCGGGGCCCGTTGGGTTGGTATTTGTAAATTAATTTAAAAGGAATTGTTTCGAAATTCAATTCAAACTTTAAAAATCAATATCTTTTTGCTGCGAGGTCCGATTTGGGCGAATCAAAGTGCGTTGGAATCGTATGGTCGTGCTCTTCGCAATGCAACCAGTTTGGAGTCGATTGGAGCTCGTTTGAATTTCGGGTAAAATTAAACGTTCGTTTAATTTTATTCGAAACGAACGCGAAAACCGGAAATAAAACCAAGGTGAGAACTCCTCACTCAATCGAAAGGTTTTGTTTAAAATTTTGAATAGTTAATATTGATTGTTGATGGTTGATTGATTGTGCTAGTAGATATAGTAGGATATATATTATATATAGCGATATATATATATTGGCATATGTATATATCGGATTTGATTTCCCGCCTCGTATAGCGGATGAGACCCTATTGCGCCGTTATTAAGCGGAATATTTATAAAATCCCATATACCGCGATATTCCACCTTGAAGTGGAATTGGTATTGTGCTAACGTCTGTGGATGCAGGGTAACAGGTTGGAGGGATCCAACTGGATTCCTCACATATTTATTTGTTTATGAATATTATGTTGATTGTTGATAATCATATTGATATATGACACTTATTCCCGTGATTGACCATCTGATGTTGTTGCATCATCGGATTCAAATTTTTAAAAAATTAAAATAACGGTTTTGAATTTAAAAGGGGTTTTAAATCGATTTTTTCAAAGAATATGGTTTATTAAAAATTTTGAATTGATTAAATTTTAAAATAAATAGATGGATAAAATTTTTATGTTTTAAAAATTTATATTTTTATAAAATATAACTTAAAAGAAATTTTTAACAATAATAGATTTTGATAAAATAGTTAAATTTGGTTTTTGGGAAGTTATTATTATTAATGGTTTATATAAAGGATTTTATAAATGGATGTTTTTAAATAAAATTATTGAAGTTATAGAATAAATTTATAAAGTGTTAAGTTGACGTATAACATGAATTTCACTAGGATTTATAGATTAATAAATGTGAAATTTATAAAACGAATGGTTATTGGAAAATTTTAAGTTTATAAGTTATTAACTTATAAAAATGAATTTGGGGCATAAAAAGGGGGTTTGTTGAAATTGTTAATAAATGAAGATTTCATTAGTTGAAATTATTATAAACCATAAAGAAATCTTGTAAGTGATAAGATTTTCAATTGGTGAAGTTCAAAGGAACGATTTGGTAAATAAATAATATTATAAGTATTTAACTTACAATATGGCTTTTGGGTATGAAATTGGGTTATATAAATTGCATCGGATTAATAAAGGGATTTATAAAATTGGGGTTTATAATAGAAATGGAATTTATAAACTATGTTTATAAATTTGAAATTCATCGAATTTGATAAATTGAAATATGGGAATTTGTTAAGTGGGCTATATTCACTATTTTGAATATTGAATAGATTATTAAATAAAATGGGTTTGTTTTTGGGAAAGGAATGTTTTAAATGGAATTTAAAACGAATTAAAGGCGTTTTAAAATGTATTGAGTATTGAAAACATAGATTTCAACATTGATTGTTGAAATAGACGTTTTCGAGAAACAGAAGGGGATAATTTGTATAGTATTGGATTTATATATCTATTTTTAATTTCAAATCCATATACTAGTGTTTTTGGGTTGTCGTAACGATGTTTTACGCAACATTCGTTTTTAACCCAAATAAATGTGAATAAAAGAATGTTTTCTTAAAGAGAATGGAATAAAATACTTAACGGTAACTTAAGTATATTGAATATTTCCAAATTGTTGAAAATAAGTTAAATTGTGAATTACTTATTATTAAATAAGTATGGGAATGTTTTTTTTTCCAATATAAAAGGAACGTTTTTGAGGATTCACCTTTTAAAGGTAAATCGAAGTGAATAGTTTGAAATTGATTTGAAATCGTGTATGTGTAGATATTTGGGAAATTGGAAATTCACTTTGGAATTTATAAATAGGAAGGGAAATTGGTTTTCAAATGGTTGAGTTGTGTAATTTGAAATTTGTTTTCAAATGGTTGAGGTGTTTAATTTGAAATGGGTTTTCAAATGGTTAGGTGTGGAAATTATATCGTGAAGGTGTTTTGGTAAAGCAAATAAATTGGGCAATTATTTGGAAATTGTGTATATATATCTTGTAAAGATATTTTGGGACTTAATAATTTTGGAAAATTATTTGGAATCTGATGATGTGGCGCATCTTTATTGATAGTTAAATAACCGACTATCAGTATTTACCCTTGGATGGTATTTGTTGTGATTGTTGTGATTGAATTGCCACACTTATTTTTTTAAAATAAGCGCTCGCTATTCGGATTAGCCGGGGGAGGACCTTTGTGTCATATATCCCATTCCGAATATGCGATACGTCGTTTGGATTGCATTTGAAGACCGGTGTTGAAGACCGGGTATTTGTGAAAACGATAGGATGACCTATCGATTGTCTCCGCATCGTTAGCTACGATATGGAGATTTCCTTTGTGATGGGAAATTTTATCGGGATTGTGAATACCCGGATTGCAAGGGCTTCTTTGGAAGTGCCTTCGGTTCTGTTCGAACCCGGAACAGACTTGTATGGTTACGTGTCTGACATTACATTTTGAGAGATATAGCAGATTTCTTTCAAATACATTTCTGTTGGTGGCGGAGAATTTATTCTCTTAGCTTAACACCCTTCTCTGAGACGTACGAGCTCAGAGGTTATGTAGTTGAAGGTTATCAGCGATATTTCCCAATCTGGTAATGTGGCATGCTGAGTGCTGCTGTGTGATGATCATTGGTTGATCGTTTGGATTGGATCATTTGTTGATCATTTATCTGTGTGATCTTGCTTTGGTCATCTGTGGACCCAAAGCATGGCTTTGTTACACAAAGCGTAGCTTTGTGGACGAGACTTCGTCAGGACCTCACTCCCCGGAAATGGTCGAAACAGGAATATGCGGCAAGGTTATGAGGGTCGCGCCCTTTAGGGTATGTCATTTCCTTCTGGTAAAGGGTGGTATCATGGTATGGAGCCCAGATACTTACTCATGTTGATACACTATACCTATTACTGTGTGGTGTTGTTGTTGCGAGCGCTCGGATAAAGGTCCCAAAGGACCGGGGGATGGCATATTCGTGTAGTAGTTACCTAGTTACAGAGGTAACCCGGCCTTGTGTTGGCAGAGATCTAACCGTAACGTTAGTTCTCGGGACGTCCCGCCAGAGGCGATCCCATGTGGCAGTAGGAAGTTCCTTAGCCTGACCATTTGTTGGAAATCCATTCATCCAATACGTGCCCTGTACGGTTTTAGTTGTAGAACCTGCCATTTAACATGGCAGCTATAGTAGGCATAGTATCATGGTACCTATGCTGGCTAGGATTTATATTATACTTTCGAAATATTTTCCACTATGCACTAGTAATAATATCAAAGAATTTTTCTCGTAGTAAGCATGTTTGACTATCATAAGGAGAAATCTCCCCCATGTGTGCGTTTGCATTGTGTGTGTGCCGGGAGGCCTTATGGTAGTTTCATTTTCCAAAAAGCATTGCGGATTTCAAAATTTAAATTTTCTTGTTGCTTGTTTAAAGATTAACTGTTTTGAGTTCTCACACCAGTCCCATGACTGACCTGGAGTTTATTGTTCCTTTCCTAAACTCTGGGTGCCCACTATTTTCCACACGGGCAGTCTAGAGTTAGGTTATCAGGTTATTCTGGATTCGGGAGTTGCTGTGCAGATCTGGAGGCGAGCCAGATAGCGTAGTCTATTATTTATTGTATATAGTATTTCTTTTCCGCTGTTGTTGTTGTACACTCTGATTGATGTAATGTGATGTAATGTATAAAATGTATAGTTCTTTTGTTTTAATGAATATTCATTTATCTATTATATATTGTTCCGCTGCGACTGTGAGATTCTGTTATTGTTTCTCGTTCTGTTACTTGTTTTTCTGTTTTCTCTTCTCTTTCTTTTCTTTCTTCTTCTACCTCTTTCTTCTTCTAAAACCCTAACGGTTCGATTTTTCGGCAACGAAAAATCGCGATCGTTACATTTGGTATCAGAGCATATGGTTAAGCGACAACCTGCTCTGTTGGGTATTACTCATTAGAGATAGAGTCAGTAGTACTCTAGAATGAGTGTGAGTGTAATAATAGATATGAGTGCGTATTTGTTAGTGAATATAAAATTGTTTTATATTGTGATGATTGGTTTGTTGAGTGGTATATGAACCTTCGTCGGCGCAGCCTCGAAAACTGAATCGAAGGGGTTCCTAAACACTTGAATAGAACAATTCGACACAATATTGTTTTAAATTGGGTAAATGAAATAATTTTACCTCGATTATATTTTATATATAAAAAGAAAATAATTTTTCAAGAATTATTGAAGTGTGTATATAATTGATTGCTTGGTTGTTGTAAATGATATATATATATATATAAAATAATTAAAAGTTGTTTGAATAAGCTAATAAAAGCAACTATTGTAAAAGAATAATGGTATAAACCAATGAATCATAAGATGAAATTATAATTAATAATGAGTTACAATTGTAAGATAATCATGTATGTATATAAGAAGTAAAATTATATAAGTAAAAGGTTTATAAAAGTGATTTATGAATAGAAAGAAAACTTTTTGAAAGAATAATTAGCATTGATTTCACTATTGTCACTGGGAAATAATAAGGGTGATGACTGCAGCATCATCAGTATCATTTTCGAGTTTCTATGTGATGGATTTGCTACAATAATGAATTTAAAAATTGAAGTTTTGTTGTAATAAACCAATTTGAAATTAAAATTCAATTTGAAATTGATAAATATAAGTGAAAAAGGTTTTGAACTTATAATATAAGTTAGAAGTTGAATAATAAGTTTTATAACTTATAGAATGGGAAAATGTAAGTGAAACCAGTTGTTGAAATGGTTAAACAATAAAGTTAAGTAAAATGGAATATGGATTTAAATGTTGATATGAAGTTGTCTTAAGTAAGTGTTAAATGGAATTAACTTTAGAATTGAAATTCGAACTTGACTGATAAGTGTAAAGCTTAAGTTTATTTGAACAAATGATGTTAAATGGAGTATAACTTAAGTGAAGTTGAATATAAAAAAATTGACCTTTGTATCAAAGTTAAATAATCAAGTGAATTAAATGAGGTAAATAAAGTTGAAATGGAATATAACTTAAGTAATATTGAAAGAATTGATGTTAATATCAAAGTAAGTGAATAAAGTGAGTAAATGAAATTGTTAAAGGTGTGAACTTAAGTTATATAAATGAAATTCAATTTTATTTGTAAAAAAAAAAAAAAAAAAAAAAAAAAAGAACTAGCAATTGAATTAAAGAATGAATTGAATGTTAATCAATAGAATATGAATAAGTTGATATGAAATGATGCATGCAAGTGTAAATTCATTTGAAAATAGTTGAATAATAGAATGAAAATCAATTGAGTGTTAAAACCAATTGGAATTAAAACAGTTGAACCAAATTGAATGTAAGTAAAATAAATAAATTTGGTTGTATTGGATGTACATTGGTCGTTATTGCTTGATGGTTGGTTGTATGTAAATTCATTAGGTGTTAATGGAAATAAACTAGCGCAATTGAAAGCTATGTAATTGAACTCAAATTGAATGTAAAGTAAATGAATTTGAATAGAATTGAATTTGATTTGGGCTGAATATGAACCAATGTGAATTTAATTAGTGAATGTAACTAATTGAAACGAATGAATTGAATATGCAACTTCAATAATAAACTAAAAAATGTGTAAGAAGCATGCATTGGAAATTTTGAACTTGAATTGGCAAAATAGTTTGAATGTTGGAATTGAATACTATTACTAGCAGGATATACAGGTTATAAAGGAATTGGGATTTTGATTTCAAAGTTAAAAAAATTTGTAACGCTCGACAAAAAGGTACGTATTTCAATTTTAATATGAGATTTGATGATTTCCTTCTCCAGCCACTTGGCTTTCTCTTTTCTTTTTGACTCTGAGGGGCCGTAGAGCCGTTTTGTAGTCGTACCGATCTAGCCGCGCAAAGGAGACTCTGGCGAAATTTTTTGAAAATTTAGGGAGTTAGAAAATTTTTGAGAAATTTTGAAAGTTTGAAATTTGAATTTAAATTTAAATTTGAATTGTTGAGTAAACAATGTTGTTTGAAACCTATAATTGAGTTTGGGAAAGCTAATTGAAATGATAGTAAATCTTTAATAAAAAGATTGTTTTGAAAAGTTAGTAAAACTAATTAGCTTTGGAAAAATAATAAACGGATTATGAATTATTCTCCTTAACTTGCAATTTCGAGGACGAAATTCTTTTAAGGGGGGAAGATTGTAACGACCCAGAATTTTTAGTAATTTAAATTTGAGTATTTAATTAATTTTAAATGTTTATAAGTGAAAATTTTAAGTTAAATAATTTATTTTTCGAATATTGGATTTAATGGGATAATTAAATCGATTTATTTAATAGTGAAATTCCACAAATAATTAGATATTGGGTTAAATATGATTGAAAATGGTTTGGAAAATTTTGTTATATCATATTTAAGTTATAGAAATGTTTTAGAACTGGTAAAATTGAATTTGGAATTAATTTGTGAAAATTGATTATTTTAATATTTAATTATCGACTGAAAAATAGCCAATTTTTGAACAGTCTCGGAATTGAACGAAACGAGTTTCATTGTATCCGTAATAGTTAGTTATTATCGGATTTCAATTTTCGTAGCAAACGGAGTTGTCGTTTGACCGTGGCAGCTCGAAACGCATCGATATCGTTTTAATTTTAATTCGGCGAGTTAAAATAGCCATTTTTCAAACGGTCTCGGATTTTGACGAAACCAGTTTCATCGGATCCGTAATGTGATATTATTGCAAGATTTCAAATTTCAAGTCGATCGGATTTATCGTTTGTCCGGTACAAGCCAAAACGCCTAGAAATCGCTTAAATCGGTTTAAATTTAAATTGAGCGTTTATAGCCGTATCTCACACATATGATGGAATTAGCTTCCGAAACTTGTTCCATTGTGTCCGGAACGTGGAAAAACCTTAGGATCGCCTGGCGGCACGCGTCGTTTGGAGTTCGTTTGCAAAAGTGTTAAATTGGGCATTTTATTATTAAAATAATATTAACATATATGTTATCTTCTTTTCCAAAACCCTAATCACTATCACCAGCCGCCTCCTATAGGTCCAATGGCCGAAATCATCCCATTTTCCCCTCTCAAAATCTCCAAATCCGCTCATCGAATCGAGAAACTTACAACATGAAAGTTGTAGAGCATGGTGTGGACTACAGATCCAACGGTGGATCTCAGCTATCATCGCCGTTTGGAGGGCATGGGGAGCCGCGTTCGTGCTTGCGTTTGGCACGTTTTCCTAGGGGATATGCTGACCGAGCTCTGCAAGCTCCTGGCCGAAGGTGGCTCTTGTCGTGGGCTACGAGGTGGTGCTCTCTGATCGATGCATAGGCGAGTGTGGTGGTCGCGAATTCAAGCCCTAGATTTGTGCATATGGGTTCATGTACGTGTTTCTTAGCCTGGGGAGAGTTGCGTGCGTGATCTTGGTGAAGGAGAAGGGGGACGCGGGGCCCGTTGGGTTGGTATTTGTAAATTAATTTAAAAGGAATTGTTTCGAAATTCAATTCAAACTTTAAAAATCAATATCTTTTTGCTGCGAGGTCCGATTTGGGCGAATCAAAGTGCGTTGGAATCGTATGGTCGTGCTCTTCGCAATGCAACCAGTTTGGAGTCGATTGGAGCTCGTTTGAATTTCGGGTAAAATTAAACGTTCGTTTAATTTTATTCGAAACGAACGCGAAAACCGGAAATAAAACCAAGGTGAGAACTCCTCACTCAATCGAAAGGTTTTGTTTAAAATTTTGAATAGTTAATATTGATTGTTGATGGTTGATTGATTGTGCTAGTAGATATAGTAGGATATATATTATATATAGCGATATATATATATTGGCATATGTATATATCGGATTTGATTTCCCGCCTCGTATAGCGGATGAGACCCTATTGCGCCGTTATTAAGCGGAATATTTATAAAATCCCATATACCGCGATATTCCACCTTGAAGTGGAATTGGTATTGTGCTAACGTCTGTGGATGCAGGGTAACAGGTTGGAGGGATCCAACTGGATTCCTCACATATTTATTTGTTTATGAATATTATGTTGATTGTTGATAATCATATTGATATATGACACTTATTCCCGTGATTGACCATCTGATGTTGTTGCATCATCGGATTCAAATTTTTAAAAAATTAAAATAACGGTTTTGAATTTAAAAGGGGTTTTAAATCGATTTTTTCAAAGAATATGGTTTATTAAAAATTTTGAATTGATTAAATTTTAAAATAAATAGATGGATAAAATTTTTATGTTTTAAAAATTTATATTTTTATAAAATATAACTTAAAAGAAATTTTTAACAATAATAGATTTTGATAAAATAGTTAAATTTGGTTTTTGGGAAGTTATTATTATTAATGGTTTATATAAAGGATTTTATAAATGGATGTTTTTAAATAAAATTATTGAAGTTATAGAATAAATTTATAAAGTGTTAAGTTGACGTATAACATGAATTTCACTAGGATTTATAGATTAATAAATGTGAAATTTATAAAACGAATGGTTATTGGAAAATTTTAAGTTTATAAGTTATTAACTTATAAAAATGAATTTGGGGCATAAAAAGGGGGTTTGTTGAAATTGTTAATAAATGAAGATTTCATTAGTTGAAATTATTATAAACCATAAAGAAATCTTGTAAGTGATAAGATTTTCAATTGGTGAAGTTCAAAGGAACGATTTGGTAAATAAATAATATTATAAGTATTTAACTTACAATATGGCTTTTGGGTATGAAATTGGGTTATATAAATTGCATCGGATTAATAAAGGGATTTATAAAATTGGGGTTTATAATAGAAATGGAATTTATAAACTATGTTTATAAATTTGAAATTCATCGAATTTGATAAATTGAAATATGGGAATTTGTTAAGTGGGCTATATTCACTATTTTGAATATTGAATAGATTATTAAATAAAATGGGTTTGTTTTTGGGAAAGGAATGTTTTAAATGGAATTTAAAACGAATTAAAGGCGTTTTAAAATGTATTGAGTATTGAAAACATAGATTTCAACATTGATTGTTGAAATAGACGTTTTCGAGAAACAGAAGGGGATAATTTGTATAGTATTGGATTTATATATCTATTTTTAATTTCAAATCCATATACTAGTGTTTTTGGGTTGTCGTAACGATGTTTTACGCAACATTCGTTTTTAACCCAAATAAATGTGAATAAAAGAATGTTTTCTTAAAGAGAATGGAATAAAATACTTAACGGTAACTTAAGTATATTGAATATTTCCAAATTGTTGAAAATAAGTTAAATTGTGAATTACTTATTATTAAATAAGTATGGGAATGTTTTTTTTTCCAATATAAAAGGAACGTTTTTGAGGATTCACCTTTTAAAGGTAAATCGAAGTGAATAGTTTGAAATTGATTTGAAATCGTGTATGTGTAGATATTTGGGAAATTGGAAATTCACTTTGGAATTTATAAATAGGAAGGGAAATTGGTTTTCAAATGGTTGAGTTGTGTAATTTGAAATTTGTTTTCAAATGGTTGAGGTGTTTAATTTGAAATGGGTTTTCAAATGGTTAGGTGTGGAAATTATATCGTGAAGGTGTTTTGGTAAAGCAAATAAATTGGGCAATTATTTGGAAATTGTGTATATATATCTTGTAAAGATATTTTGGGACTTAATAATTTTGGAAAATTATTTGGAATCTGATGATGTGGCGCATCTTTATTGATAGTTAAATAACCGACTATCAGTATTTACCCTTGGATGGTATTTGTTGTGATTGTTGTGATTGAATTGCCACACTTATTTTTTTAAAATAAGCGCTCGCTATTCGGATTAGCCGGGGGAGGACCTTTGTGTCATATATCCCATTCCGAATATGCGATACGTCGTTTGGATTGCATTTGAAGACCGGTGTTGAAGACCGGGTATTTGTGAAAACGATAGGATGACCTATCGATTGTCTCCGCATCGTTAGCTACGATATGGAGATTTCCTTTGTGATGGGAAATTTTATCGGGATTGTGAATACCCGGATTGCAAGGGCTTCTTTGGAAGTGCCTTCGGTTCTGTTCGAACCCGGAACAGACTTGTATGGTTACGTGTCTGACATTACATTTTGAGAGATATAGCAGATTTCTTTCAAATACATTTCTGTTGGTGGCGGAGAATTTATTCTCTTAGCTTAACACCCTTCTCTGAGACGTACGAGCTCAGAGGTTATGTAGTTGAAGGTTATCAGCGATATTTCCCAATCTGGTAATGTGGCATGCTGAGTGCTGCTGTGTGATGATCATTGGTTGATCGTTTGGATTGGATCATTTGTTGATCATTTATCTGTGTGATCTTGCTTTGGTCATCTGTGGACCCAAAGCATGGCTTTGTTACACAAAGCGTAGCTTTGTGGACGAGACTTCGTCAGGACCTCACTCCCCGGAAATGGTCGAAACAGGAATATGCGGCAAGGTTATGAGGGTCGCGCCCTTTAGGGTATGTCATTTCCTTCTGGTAAAGGGTGGTATCATGGTATGGAGCCCAGATACTTACTCATGTTGATACACTATACCTATTACTGTGTGGTGTTGTTGTTGCGAGCGCTCGGATAAAGGTCCCAAAGGACCGGGGGATGGCATATTCGTGTAGTAGTTACCTAGTTACAGAGGTAACCCGGCCTTGTGTTGGCAGAGATCTAACCGTAACGTTAGTTCTCGGGACGTCCCGCCAGAGGCGATCCCATGTGGCAGTAGGAAGTTCCTTAGCCTGACCATTTGTTGGAAATCCATTCATCCAATACGTGCCCTGTACGGTTTTAGTTGTAGAACCTGCCATTTAACATGGCAGCTATAGTAGGCATAGTATCATGGTACCTATGCTGGCTAGGATTTATATTATACTTTCGAAATATTTTCCACTATGCACTAGTAATAATATCAAAGAATTTTTCTCGTAGTAAGCATGTTTGACTATCATAAGGAGAAATCTCCCCCATGTGTGCGTTTGCATTGTGTGTGTGCCGGGAGGCCTTATGGTAGTTTCATTTTCCAAAAAGCATTGCGGATTTCAAAATTTAAATTTTCTTGTTGCTTGTTTAAAGATTAACTGTTTTGAGTTCTCACACCAGTCCCATGACTGACCTGGAGTTTATTGTTCCTTTCCTAAACTCTGGGTGCCCACTATTTTCCACACGGGCAGTCTAGAGTTAGGTTATCAGGTTATTCTGGATTCGGGAGTTGCTGTGCAGATCTGGAGGCGAGCCAGATAGCGTAGTCTATTATTTATTGTATATAGTATTTCTTTTCCGCTGTTGTTGTTGTACACTCTGATTGATGTAATGTGATGTAATGTATAAAATGTATAGTTCTTTTGTTTTAATGAATATTCATTTATCTATTATATATTGTTCCGCTGCGACTGTGAGATTCTGTTATTGTTTCTCGTTCTGTTACTTGTTTTTCTGTTTTCTCTTCTCTTTCTTTTCTTTCTTCTTCTACCTCTTTCTTCTTCTAAAACCCTAACGGTTCGATTTTTCGGCAACGAAAAATCGCGATCGTTACAACAACAGCCTTGGCCGAGCTTTGTTTGCTTGAAACTTGTGATGTTGTTAGTAGTTACGCCTTGTTGTGTTGTTGTTCCATCTCCATAACTTTTGCCACCAACAAACTCATGTTAGGCTGAACTTAGCAACCCAGACCTGACCCAAAACCATTGCCTTAGACCTGTACTCCACCTCTGGCCGAGCCTATGGGATGTCGGAAGCAAATGCAAAGCATTTCAGCTTTGTTTTATGAAGTTATTTCTAGCATAGTTTATCGAATTTTTATCTGAAACCTTATAATTGTTATATTGTTTTGTTTGATTGGTATTCAAGGGAATTAATCCTTGGCTCCACCATTCGTATCTGTGTCGTGCTTTTGTGCTTGTGTAGATCCCGTTTGTGCAATTCGTCGTTGTGTCATCAACTCAAAACAGTGAGTTATTCTCACCAGACAGTTTTATACTTATATGAATAGTAAATTGATCACTTGTGAATATGTAAACTGCATCACTATATTATTATTTGCTATGTCACTATTATATGATGTTCACCCATGCTTAAACACCTATTATGACATTTATTACTGTTATATTATGCTGTTCCGTTATTTTCTCCGTTTAT
The DNA here is from genome assembly GCA_030765085.1 of Allium cepa. Taxonomy (NCBI): domain Eukaryota; kingdom Viridiplantae; phylum Streptophyta; class Magnoliopsida; order Asparagales; family Amaryllidaceae; genus Allium; species Allium cepa. The sequence continues at coordinate 204,894,037 of CM060929.1, forward strand.
CACAATGCAAGTTCCCTTTAGATTATAATCACTATGAGTTGAAATGATACATACCCGAACGGACTATAGAATAAGGGAAAATCATTATGGGCTGAAATGATAGGGCTGAATGATTTTCAATTTTATTTCATTTACTTGGGGCAGCGGGTTTGAAATGATAAAACCCGGATTTTTCTTTGTAAATTACGGGTTGAAATGATATATTACCCGTATCACTTTTCTTAGTGTAGAAAATTATATACAAACCCGTAATTAATATATTTTTCTAAAAATTTTAAAATTATTTTTGAAATATAAATATTAAAATATTTTGATTTAAACCTAATTAAAAATGATTTTTGGTAAAATATTATTGATTTTATGAATAATTACAAGTGAAATAAATTAACGAAAAGGGTTAGAAAATTTTGAATGTAAGCTATTTTGGGAAATTTGATTTAATTATAATTTGAAATTAAATAGAATATGAAAGCATGATAAATTTATGATAATTTGAATTTAAAGGAATTTAAAGTGATTTTATATCATATTAATGATTTTAATAAAGTTGAAATGTGAAATGAATAAATATTTAAGTTGAAATTTTAAATTGTAACTAAAATTGGAACTTTTGGAATTGACTTAAAAGTGAATTTTTAATTAAGTAAATAAAAATATAAACTAGGTTATATTTGAGAATTTTAACTTAAGTGTTAGGTTGAAATTTAAATGTAATGAATTTAAAATTGGACACTGCAATTTAATAAGTGAATTAGTGTTAAATATGAATTTTTAAATGGAAATTTAACTTTATGAAATCTTGAAATTAAAGAAAATTAAATGATGGTTATAAAAGTAAAATTATGTGATTTTATAAGTTAAAAGTGAATTATAGAAAATATGATTGTTTGATTAAACTAAGTTTTTTTTTTGAAACTAATGTAACACTATTACAACATTTTAAACGCTGTCTTTGTTAAATTTAACTGTTTTGAATATAACTTTCTGTAGCAATTTCCAAATGCTGCGAAAGTTGAATTTTCACTGTTTTGATAAAATTAAGTGAATGAATGAACTTTGAAAGTTGAAAATTTTGGAAGTTTAATAATTTAATTATTAAATGTAATAACTTCACTTTTAAAGAATTTAAACGAAGTAATTTGCTGGAATTGAACTATTTTGAAATGTGAATGGTATTTTTAAATTGAATAAAAAAATGAATATGTTTTTCAAATGAAATGATAAGTTGATATTTTGAAATGGATTTGAAATGATATTGGATTTTTAGAAATAAATACCATTTTTGAAATTATAACTACGGGTTATAATAACGATTGGTTGTTAAAGAGACCGGGATCGGATATGGACATACTCTCTGTCGATACCGAAAACCACTTTAACAACTGTGTGCGCGGCGGAGATTCCAGAATGAAGTAGGATGGTGACGACGTTCCTAAGGTACATTTCGTGAACCTAACTCCCGTGAGTTAGCATAAGGTGGCTAAAACAGGAGCGATCTCGGGCCAAAGGAGGTAGCACCTCTGGCTGAACACACTTCTTCGATACCATTCTATTACTGTTGTGATCGATTGGGTGCACCCCTTAATTTTTGGAGTGTTGTTCGGGGTGGGCGTATGTGGCTGCTGCGTTACCACCAGCCCGTGTGCGTAATTGGTATATCTACCCTGGCATTGCCTTGTGTGCTGTGTCACCTACCATACCGAGCCTTTACTACAAGTTTGTCTTTCTCCCATAACCCGTGTGGTATCCTCTGACAGTCACCCGGAGTGGAGATGGCATGATATTGGATGGACTACTGGGACTATTATGTGTGAAGGGTGATATGGGTAGCCCGGAACGCTATTTAAAAGTATGTTTATTTTACTGTAGACATTAGTATAATAGCGAAATATTACTATATAGTAAATAGTTTAACGGATCCTTAGAGGATGGGCGGTCCCAGGCATCCTTTAAGTTACTTGTATCTTTATTACAGTTCACTTGAGTTGGTTTACATTATATAAGTATATATTGTCCTGATTCGAGTGTTTTGTGTTTTGCTTTACGCTCGGGTCAGCCTGAGTATTCACAGCTTTGGATTCTCTTCCTGGAGCTGGTCTTTCACTGGAGTTTCTACTTATCTACATATTTATCTACTTCTGTTTCAGCTATATTAGTTTATCTCATGTATTAGTGAACTTCTATGTATTTGGGATTTCTATTCTGTTGTTTTTCAGACTATATTATGTATTTGGTTTGAGACTATGTTATAGTAGCTTCATGAACTACTATGTTGTTTTATATTCCGCGGCGAGTTATTCTGTTTGTTCTGTGTCTGTGATTCTGTATATTTGATTTCATTTGCTCCAAATTTATTTACAATCTGTTATTTCGCATCATTCAAGTCTGACATGTGTGGATTATTGTCGATTTGAATGGTACGAAATTGGGGGTTGTTACAGTTGGTATCAGAGCTTTGGTTTTTGGCAACCATTGCCTCTGCGGAGCAAAAACTCATTAGAGATAGGGTATTTCCACCCTAGAATGAGTGAAATCAATCTCCGAATCATATCTTTGTGAGAGACGTATTTTCAAAGTATAAAATGATTTTTCAAAATGTTTTCAAAGGATTTTCAAAGATTATTTTGATATATAAATTTTCTTGCTTTTAAAGGATTTTCAAATGTTTTCTAACTTTCCTTTCTTTCGTATCTATCTTGTTAGGATCTTTTCTTTCTTTAAGATATTCATCCAAGTGTATTATCTTGCCTTATCTTAATTTGTCTTCGGCTTGTCTTTATTCTTATCCTAAATTCATTCTTGATATTTTTCAGGATGAATCGGGGAAATGCCAGAGTTAGGGGTCGCGGTATTGCCCCAGCTCCTCAACCTGTTGCTCCAGTCAGGTTCACTGTTCTTTGTAAGGAATTCTCTCAACTTGGTGGAACCCCATTCACCGGTTCAGAGACTATCATTGAGGCTCAGCAGTGGTTGCGGAGTCTTGAGAGGATATTTACTGGTCTTGACATTACTGATGCTCAGAAGTGTCAGCTTGTAGCCTGGCAGTTGCATGATTCTGCTTTAGATTTGTGGGAGTCCGTTACGGCTAACACCGTCGAGGCTGATCTCACTTGGGAGCAGTTTAGGTATCCTTTGGGTTATCTTAATTTTGTTCCTATTTTTCCTTTCTTTGAATCTATCTTAAGCTTGTTTTCTGTATCTCTTTTCCAAGGAGGCTTTTGTGGCAAAATGGATGCCAGAAGCCGGGAAATCTCAGCTTTATCGTGAGTTTATAGATCTGAAGCAGGGTACCATGTCTTTTGCTGAGTATGAGAGGAAATTCAATGAACTTTCCAAGTTCGGTCCTGGCCTTATTGATACTCCTCTTAAGAAGAATGAGAAATTTATTGCTGGTGCTCGGCCAGAGTATTATAGTCGCCTTATTTCTCATGTTCATGGTTCTTTCACCCAGCTTATGGATATGGCTATTCGCTATGAGAATCCCACATCCAAAAGTCCTGCTGTTTCTGGTGCTCAGTCTTCCTCTGCAGTTTCCAAGAAGCGTAAGCCAAATTTCCAGCAGTAGAAGAAGAATTGGCAGAAGCGTCCTGGTTTGGGATCTTCATCATCTGCCCCTGCTCAGAGGCAACCAGTTGATCTCTCCTCCATCACTTGTTTTAGGTGTGATCAGAGAGGGCACTATGCCAATAGCTGTCCCACATTATCAGGTGCTGCAGTTCCTCCACCTGCTCAGTCGGCTAAACGTGATCTCTGCCATATCTGTCGCCAGCCAGGTCATTTTAAGAAGGATTGCCCTACCCAGCAGAGGTGTACTCCTTCTGGTATATTTGCTATTACTTCTGCCTCATCTCCAGTTCCTCCACCTGCCCCTGCTCCTAGTGATGACCAAGGTACACTCCAGGGTTCATTAACTTTATTTCATCATCCTGTTCGTGTGTTGTTTGATACTGGTGCTTCACACAGTTTTATTTCTGTTGATTTGTGTGATAAGTTTGAACATCTCCTTTCTCCTGAGTATACTTCTGTTCCATTATGTGTTTCAAATCCTATTGGGGGTCCTGCTAACCTTAATCGGATTTGTCGAGATGTGAAACTTCTCCATTCTAATCATCGCTTTAGTGGTGATTTTTATATTCTGGGCTTCGATGCTTTTGATTTATTGCTTGGTCAGGATTGGTTAGTGAATCATAATGCTCATATCTCTTGTAAAGCCCGGTCTGTTCAGCTTGTTGATGATCAAGGGAATTCCTTGATTATTCAGTGCCACATGCCTCAGGATTTTGCTGGCAACTTTATTTATTCTTTGGATTCTTCTTCCAGTGACCTTGATTCAACCCCTGTGGTTAGATTATATCCCGATGTATTTGGAGAAGTCATTTCTTTACCTCCGAAGTGGGAAATTGATTTTCGGATTGATCTTATTCCTGGTGCTCGACCTATTGTTCTTCGTCCTAGAAGAATGGCACCCCGCGAGAAGGTTGAGATGGGAAAGCAAATTGAAGACTTATCTTCCAAAGGTCTGATTAGGCCCAGTTGTTCTGAATGTGGAGCTGCGGTAGTTTTTGTCACCAAATCTGATGGTTCACTTCGGATGTGTGTTGATTATAGGGAGCTGAACAAGCTCACTATGAAAAACAGATATCCTATGCCTCGTATCAATGATATGTTTGATCAGCTTCATGGTGCCACTATTTTCTCTCAGCTTGACCTTGCCACAGGTTTTCATCAGCTCAAGGTTGCTGATGATAGCATTCCCAAGACTGCTTTCCGCACTGAGAATGGATTTTATGAATGGTTAGTCATACTTTTGGTTTGACTAATGCTCTTGCTTTCTTTGTTGATTTGATGAATCGTGTTTTTCGTGATGTGCTTAATAAATTTGTGCTAGTCTTTGTTGATGATATCCTTGTCTTCTCTAAGACTAAGGATGAGCATAAGTCGCATTTGAAATATGTTCTTGAGACTCTCAGAAATCATCAGTTAAAGGCTAAATTTTCTAGATGCCATTTCTGGAAGGATGAAGTCCGTTATCTCGGGCATATTGTTTCTAGTAATGGAGTCTCTGTTGATCCAGTTAAGATTGCTGCGATCAATGTAAGTCTTTCTTTTTTCTCTTTCTCTATCATTTTAGTAATTCTATTTTTTTTCCTATTGCTTTATTTTTCCCCGATTTTTCCAGGATTAGGAAACTCCAAAGAGTCCATCTGATATTCGTAGTTTTCTGGGCCTTGCCGGTTACTACCGGAGATTCATTGAGAATTTTGCTCGGATTGCTGCACCTCTCACAGCTTTAACTCGGAAGAATGCCAGATTTGTCTGGAGTGATAAGTGTAAGGCTGCATTCAGTGAGTTGAAGAGCAAGCTAACTTCCGCATCAGTTCTTACTGTTCCGAATGGGAGTGAGGGATTTACAGTTTATACTGATGCTAGTCGTGAGGGTTTGGGTGCGGTTCTCATGCAGGATGGTAGGGTTATTGCCTATGCCAGCCGTCAGTTGAAGACCCACGAAGCAAATTATGCTGCTCATGATTTAGAGTTACTTGCTGTTGTCTTTGCTTTGAAACTTTGGAGGCATCATCTTCTTGGAACCAAGTTTGATTTTTTCACAGATCATCAGTCTCTGAGATATATCTTCACCCAGAAGGATCTGAATCAGAGGCAAGTTCGTTGGCTTGAGTTTCTGGCTTCTTACGACCTCGACGTTAACTATACTCCCGGTAAAGCTAATGTTGTGGCCGATGCTCTGAGTTGAAAGAAGGCTTTGTTGTGTCAGCTTGTTGTTTCTTCTTCTCCTCTTCTGGATCAGATTATGGCTAAGCAGGATGAGGATGAGATGCTTAGATTGATGAAGGAGAGTGTTCGTAGCAGAGTTGGTGGTAGTAGAGGTAGTAGTGGAGCTCAGATTGATGACAAAGGGATTTTGCGGATTAACGGCAGGATTTGTGTTCCGAAGGTTGATAGTTTGAGACAGGAGTTGCTTCATGAAAATCATAGATCCAGACTTTCTATTCATCCTGGTGTGTCGAAGATGTATCAGGATATGAAGAGGCTTTATTGGTGGAAGGGGATGAAGAGGGATATCTCTATCTTTGTTAGTCGGTGTGCGACTTGTCAGCAAGTCAAAGCCGATCACCAGAAGACCCCTGGTTTGTTGCAGCCCCTCGAGATTCCTAATTGGAAGTGGGAACAGGTTTCCATGGATTTCATCGAGGGTTAACCGAGGACTCGAAAAGGCAATGAGAGTATCTGGATTATTGTTGATAGACTGACCAAGTCCGCTCATTTTATTCCGGTCAAGTCTACTCGTTCTGCTTCTAGTTTATCTGAGATTTACATGAGAGAGATCGTTCGTCTCCATGGTGTTCCTCTCAGTTGTTTGTGATCGTGACCCTATCTTTACTAGTCAGTTCTGGAAGGCTTTTCAGGAATCTTTGGGTACTCGTTTGAATCTGAGCATTGCTTATCATCCTCAGACCAACGGTCAGACGGAAAGAGTAAATCAGATTCTCGAGGATCTTCTTCGTGCTTGTGTGCTTGATTATGGAGGATCTTGGAAAGATTATCTCCATCTTGCCGAATTTACCTACAATAATAGCTATCAGGTATTATCTTATCTTCTGTTTTCAGTCTATTCTTGATCTTTTTATCTATCTCATTCCATCTTTGCATTCAGGCCAGTCTCAAAATGTGTCCGTTTGCTGCTTTATACGGGCGACCTTGTAGATCTCCTTCTTGCTGGATTGAATCCGGTAATCGTTTGGTTCTTGGTCCTGAAGTGATTTTGGAAGCTTCTGAGAAAGTTGTGGAGATTAAGAAGAGGCTGAGAGTCGCTCAGGATAGACAGATGAAATATGCTGATAGGCGTAGGCGAAATTTGGAATTTGCTGTTGGTGATCAGGTGTTCCTTAAAGTTTCTCCCTTGAGGAATGTCATTCGCTTTGGACGTAGAGGGAAGCTTTCTCCCAGGTTCATTGGTCCTTTCCGCATCATGGAAAGAGTTGGTTCTTTGGCTTATCGTCTGGATTTGCCCGAAAAGCTTTTTGGAGTGCATGATGTATTCCATGTCTCACATCTTCGCCGTCATCTCCCTGATCCATCTCTTATTGTCCAGCCTTCTGCTCTTGATAGTTTGGATGTTAAGCCTAACCTGACTGTTGAGAGGAATCCACTTCGTATTGTCGATAGAGATACGAAGCAGCTCAGAAGAAAATCTGTTAATTTGGTCAAAGTACAATGGAGTACTGATGATCGAGATTGTACTTGGGAAACGGAGGAGAGCATTCGTGCTTCGAATCCGAAACCATTCGTTTCAGGTACTATTTTGTTTCTCTATCTTGTTTCTCTTTATTTTCCTTTCCGTTCTTTTCGAGGACGAAAAGATTTGAGTGAGGGAGAGTGTAACAACCCTAGATTTTGACTATATATTTAAATTTAACTTTATTTCATTTTTAAATTAATTTAAATTTGTTTATTTGTGTGATATCATTTCTAAACATTTTTAAAACGATAATGTAATTTTTCCAAAATTTACTGTATTTATTTCCTATTTTTAAAGGCTGTTTTCTAATTTTCTGCCATTTTCTTCATTTTAAATTTCTTTATTTTATTTTAAATTTGTTTTATTTGTGAAACTTCATCTCTAAATATTTAAAAAAAAAATAGAATTTTTCCAAAATTTACTGTATTGATTTCCTATTTTTAAGGGCTGTTTTCCCATTTTTTGCTATTTTCTACATTAAAAATTATATTTAAATTAAATTTTAAATATTTATTTTGTGAATAAAATTTTGTTTTATGTTATTATTTATTTTTAAAAATACTTTACAAGCTCGTATGAATATATTTTTTTTTATTTCATTTACTTTCAAATTTTCTTGTCTAGTTCACTGTTTTAACTGTTTTTCTTAATTTTTCTCTATATAATTAATAAATGGTATATATATTTTTATATTTTGTTAAAGTTTCGAAATTTTATCTGATAATATTGTTATTTCAGAATATATAAACTTTTATAAATAATTAAAGGTAAATTGAAAGGGTTTGTGACCTTTTATTTCCAATGGTTTTTGATTTCCCCACCTCTTCATTTTCCTAAACTCTTGCCATCAATTAGCCATAACTCTCCACATCTTCAGCCGACCACTTCATTCTTCATTCAGTACATCATTTCTCACCTAATTTCTGGAAAAAAATCGGCCATCACTTGTTTGAGAAGTTGGTAAAATTCTATTTTCTTTTATCTCATTTTGTTCACTTATGTTGATTTTTCGTTTGATTTGCACTTGATTTTCTTTATCATAGGATCGGCCATGCCCCTCCCAGCCCCTGCCGCCGCCACCACCACCTGAGCATGCCACCATCACCTCCTCCTCAATGACCATCCCCATCCGTACCACCCTAGGTGGTAGTTCCTTCACCAAGTTCACCAAACTCCAACATCTTGACCTAGCCGAGCACAAGCCTTCACATCCACCACCCATGGCCGCCACCTACATGACCACCACCACCTCCAGCACCTCCAGCACCCTCTTCCACATCACCATAGTGGACCCCACTCCTCTGGCCATGACCACAGCAGCCTTGGCCGAGCTTTGTTTGCTTGAAACTTGTGATGTTGTTAGTAGTTACGCCTTGTTGTGTTGTTGTTCCATCTCCATAATTTTTGCCATCAACAAACTCATGTTAGGCCGACCTTAGCAACCCAAACCTGACCCAAAACCATTGCCTTAGACCTGTACTCCACCTCTGGCCGAGCCTATGGGATGTCGGAAGCAAATGCAAAGCATTTCAACTTTGTTTTATGAAGTTATTTCTAGCATAGTTTATCGAATTTTTGGTCTGAAACCTTATAATTGTTATATTGTTTTGTTTGATTGGTATTCAAGGAAATTAATCCTTGGCTCCACCATTCGTATCTGTGTCGTGCTTTTGTCCTTGTGTAGATCGCGTTTGTGCAATTCGTTGTTGTGTCATCAACTCAAAATAGTGAGTTATTCTCACCAGACAGTTTTATACTTATATGAATAGTAAATTGATCACTTGTGAATATGTAAACTGCATCACTATATTATTATTTGCTATGTCACTATTATATGATGTTCACCCATGCTTAAACACCTATTATGACATTTATTACTGTTATATTATGCTGTTCTGTTATTTTATCCGTTTATCACACTGCAAGTTCCCTTTAGATTATAATCACTATGGGTTGAAATGATACATACCCGAACGGACTTTAAAATAAGGGAAAATCATTATGGGCTGAAATGATAGGCCTGAATAATTTTCAAATTTATTTCATTTACCGGGGACTGCGGGTTTGAAATGATAAAACCCGGATTTTTCTTTGTAAATTACGGGTTGAAATGATATATTACCCGTATCACTTTTCCTAGTGTAGAAAATTATATACAGACCCGTAGTTAATATATTTTTCTAAAAATTTTAAAATTATTTTTAAAATATAAATATTAAAATATTTTTATTTAAACCTAATTAAAAATGATTTTTGGTAAAATATTATTGATTTTCTGAATAATTACAAGTGAAATAAATAACGAAAAGGGTTAGAAAATTTTGAATGTAAGCTATTTTGGGAAATTTGATTTAATTATAATTTGAGATTAAATAGAATATGAAAGCATGATAAATTTATGATAATTTGAATTTAAAGGATTTTAAAGTGATTTTATATCATATTAATGATTTTAATAAAGTTGAAATGTGAAATGAATAAATATTTAAGTTGAAATTTTAAATTGTAACTAAAATTGGAACTTTTGGAATTGACTTAAAAGTGAATTTTTAATTAAGTAAATAAAAATATAAACTAAGTTATGTTTGAGAATTTTGACTTAAGTGTTAGGTTGAAATTTAAATGTAATGAATTTAAAATTGGACACTGCAATTTAATAAGTGAATTAGTGTTAAATATGAATTTTTAAATGGAAATTTAACTTTATGAAACCATGAAATTAAAGAAAATTAAATGATGGTTATAAAAGTAAAATTATGTGATTTTATAAGTTAAAGGTGAATTATAGAAAATATAATTGTTTGATTAAACTAAGTTTTTTTTTTTGAAACTAATGTAACACTATTACAGCATTTTAAACGCTGTCTTTGTTAAATTTAACTATTTTGAATATAACTTTCTGTAGCAATTTCCAAATGCTGCGAAAGTTGAATTTTCACTGTTTTGATAAAATTAAGTGAATGAATGAACTTTGAAAGTTGAAAATTTTGGAAGTTTAATAATTTAATTATTAAATGTAATAACTTCACTTTTAAAGGATTTAAACGAAGTAATTTGCTGGAATTGAACTATTTTGAAATGTGAATGGTATTTTTAAATTGAATAGAAAAATGAATATGTTTTTCAAATGAAATGGTAAGTTGATATTTTGAAATGGATTTGAAATGATATTGGATTTTGAGAAATAAATACCATTTTTGAAATTATAACTACGGGTTATAATAAAGATTGGTTATTAAAGAGACCGGGATCGGATATGGACATACTCTCTGTCGATACCGAAAACCACTTTAACAACTGTGTGCGCGGTGGAGATTCCAGAATGAAGTAGGATGGTGATGACGTTCCTAAGGTACATTTCGTGAACCTAACTCCCGTGAGTTAGCATAAGGTGGCTAAAACAGGAGGGATCTCGGGCCAAAGGAGGTAGCACCTCTGGCTGAACACACTTCTTCGATACCATTCTATTACTATTGTGATCGATTGGGTGCACCCCTTAATTTTTGGAGTGTTGTTCGGGGTGGGCGTATGTGGCTGCTGCGTTACCACCAGCCCGTGTGCGTAATTGGTATATCTACCCTGGCATTGCCTTGTGTGCCATGTCACCTACCATACCGAGCCTTTACTACAAGTTTGTCTTTCTCCCATAGCCCGTGTGGTATCCTCTGACAGTCACCCGGAGTGGAGATGGCATGATATTGGATGGACTACTTGGACTATTATGTGTGAAGGGTGATATGGATAGCCCTGAACGCTATTTAAAAGTATGTTTATTTTACTGTAGACATTAGTATAATAGCGAAATATTACTATATAGTAAATAGTTTAACGGATCCTTAGAGGATGGGCGGTCCCAGGCATCCTTTAAGTTACTTGTATCTTTATTACAGTTCACTTGAGTTGGTTTACATTATATAAATATATATTATCCTGATTCGAGTGTTTTGTGTTTTGCTTTACGCTCGGGTCAGCCTGAGTATTCATAGCTTTGGATTCTCTTCCTGGAGCTGGTCTTTCACTGGAGTTTCTACTTATCTACATATTTATCTACTTCTGTTTCAGCTGTATTAGTTTATCTCATGTATTAGTGAACTTCTATGTATTTGGGATTTCTATTCTGTTGTTTTTCAGACTATATTATGTATTTGGTTTGAGACTATGTTATAGTAGCTTCATGAACTACTATGTTATTTTATATTCCGTTGCGAGTTATTCTGTTTGTTCTGTGTCTGTGATTCTGTATATTTGATTTCATTTGCTCTAAATTTATTTACAATCTGTTATTTCGCATCATTCAAGTCTGACATGTGTGGATTATTGTCGATTTGAATGGTACGAAATTGGGGGTTGTTACACGTATGGAGTATCATTTCTAGCACGCATATTTTCTGTTAAGTGTATAACGTGTACGGACGACCGTAAGACTGATCTTACTATGCATGCGTCAACTGTTTGAGCCCTAGTACCTTTACTAACTATGGGTAGAACTTGATGGAAATCACCTCCTAAAATGACAACTTTACCACCACATGGTTTGTCGGTATTGGTTAGATCTCTTAACGTTCTGTCCAGTGCTTCAAATGCGTGGCGATGAGCCATGGTAGCTTCATCCCATATTATAACAGTGGACGCACGTAGTAGTTTAGCTGTATCAGATTGTTTGGGAATATAACAGGTGGAGGAGGAATCAAGGTTTATTGGTATTTTAAAGCGAGAATGTACAGTTCGACTACCGGGTAAGGCTATAGAAGCAACACCTGAAGTAGCAACTGGAATTGCAATAAGTCCCTGACCCCGTGAGTGAGCTAAAATTGCTCGATATAAATAAGTTTTTCGGGTTCCTCTTGGACCGTCGACGAAGTAAATTGAGCTTGTTTTAGAGTTTATCGAATTCATTATCATATCAAAAGCCTCCTTTTGCTATAAATTGAAATTGTTAATGGATTCTATGTCTGCCTGTGGTATTTCGATGGAATGGTCGTGTAAAGTAGTGGTTGTAGTGCTATAATCGATAGAGTAATTAAGAGTATCGTGCGGTAAGTTGTAATCAAAAACTGGTTTATTGTATTGGTTTAGTAGGTCATTAAGATCAGAGAGACGGTGAAGGAGTAAATGGGCATTGGTTGATGTGGAAGTGGAAGTATGCTCATAATCTTCAATTAAATGTGGAGAGAAGTCTTCCCATAGCTGTCGCACATGACTTGATTCACAGTATACCAAAATCGTTACGAATAACCTTCGTAGTGCAGAAGGCATATGTGTGTTTGAAGCATCGGTTAAACAATCTTTAATACTATCATCATTTTCTAATAGACCTCTACGCTCAGCCACTTGTTTGAAGGTATGATATTGTACTCCTCCAGTGGTAAGTAAATGGTTAAATGATAATGGTCCCTTAACATGCGTTAATAACAGTCGTAAAAAATAACGATGGCCTTCTAGGGGGGACACTATGTACATTCTGCCTATTACCCTCCGATTGTTTCATCTACGAATCCAAGCCTTTTGTTTGTAGTCCCACCAATATTTCTCGGGGAACTCATGATAAAAGTATTGTCGTGCATCCGCACAGGTAACATTTGTGTGGAAGAATTCAGTAAGCATTGTTTTTGACCTGGCCTAATCGTTGACAACATGTTGTAACTGTTCAGTTGACGAAAACTAGACGGGTTGTCTATTTGGTTGACGTATTTGTAAACCAATAACGGAGGGTGAAATATTATTGAGAGAGAATTTAAATATTCTCCATAAGGCCTCTGAAGCATAGACCCAGCGTGCATTACTGAATTTTGAAATTTCATCGTCGTTATCAGTCGGTGCAGTAGAAACAGTAACTGACACACAATCTGGTCCCTTGTACACGTACTTGTAAATATATTTTATGGATTTGATACTGGAACAAATTTCAACATTTATATGATAGTGATATTTTAAAATTAAGTAAGGATTATAAGGAACTACCCAACGTTGTCGGCTGTTGTGATGACCTGGAATTTGAAAGCAATATCAATTTAATAATCTGAAATAAAAATTAAATTGATTTGATAATTTTGTTAATGAGATTTGAAATAATTTAATAATCTAATAAAATAAATAGTTAATTGATAGATTTTATCTTTTTAAATCTTATAATTGTTTTATATTTATAATATAAATAGAATATTGCATATATTGTAAATAGGTATTGTTTTAATTAATTAATAAATAAATCCTGTTTTCTATAAAATATGTATCTTTAGTAAATTGGGAATTTTGATTTTTATTTAAAAGTTAAACTTTTAAAAAGGTTATTTAATAAATAAATATGGTTTTAAATACATAAGATAAATATTGAACCGATTTAAAATATGTTTAACTCAAGTTTAAAATTTAAATAAATAGTAATAAGGTTATTTTGATTTTCTTTTAAATATAATGTGATAAAGTAAATAATTTATTAATAAGAAGGCAATTCCTTTTATAAATTATTTATGGTTATCAAATGTTGTTATTTTAGTATAATAATACATTGTTTTAACAAATAAATTTTTAATAAAAATAATTGTTTTTCAAAATATAATCGTGTAGTTATATTTGTAAATAAACTTGATTTAAAAATTTACTTTGAACTTGAATTCAAAGCTTTTAAAGTTTAAAGTATAAATGTTTTAATTTGTTTTGATTTTGAATTATTTGTATAAGTTTCATTTTATAAGTTAAATTTGATTTATTCATTTTAAAATTTATATACATGTAATAAATACATGATAACTAATTTATTAAACAAAGGTTTACATCCATCTTATAATAATATACTAAACAAATACTAATTAACTTTTAATTAAATACAAATTAACATTTAAAAACAAATGTAAACACTTTACTATTTAAAAGAACATGTGTTAGGAATTAAGACATTTAAGGTGACAAATGTTACATTGTGAGACAAGTGTCAACAAATTAATTTAACATTTTCTTTTGTTTTTATTTTTGAATAATTTCACTTTATATAAAACTTTTTCTTCCCTCATCACCTTTTCTTCTTCTAAAAATCTAAAGACAAACGAATTAAGAAAAAAAATATAACAAACACTTCCATTCAAAAACAAAATTTCTGAAATCATCTTTAAATCCACTTCTCAAATCAAAACTCTGTTAAATACTTTCCAATTCAAATCTGTAAATCCACTTCACAAACCTGCACATTTTTCTAACATGCAAATCTGGGATTTTCAAAAGACCTGCATTATTTCAAAAATCTGGAGTCTTTAAGGAGCAATCCAGCATATTTTTCAAATGTAAAAGCACCTGCATCTCTGGAATTCAAGCCTGCATGCATTGTTTTTCCAAAAAAAAATCTGGAGTTTCATAAAGTATGCATGCAAGAACTCAGTGACAAGCCTTCCAGTTTTTTTTACTCAAGCAATCCAAACAACTCAAAGTTTTTAAAAGCACAAGTTTTTCAAATGCATTGCTCTGCCCATTAGGATAAGGTGAGTAACATCCTATTTATTGAAATTTAAGTATCTTAGAATGTTGCTTGTTGCTTTCAATGTTTCAGTGTGAATGATATATGCATTTATAACAGTTGTTTTTCTATAGACATGTATGGATAACTTGATCATATTGTCCTCTGTATTTTCTTTTCCAGATGCAAGAATTTGTTCAAACACCATTATCACATAATATAATATATGTTAGTGTTTTAAGGATCATGCAAATGTGTTGTAGAATCAGGAATCAAAGTTTAAAATTTTGTTCAAGTTAAATAATCAAAATTATTTGAATTGTCTCTGAAAACTCAGGATAACAGGACCAAATTTGTATATGTACGGAATACCAAACATACTGATTCATCGTTTCAGGAATAAGATCAAAAACATTATTCAAAATTATGATTTTTAAAACTAAATTCACAGTTTTTAAAATACAGTTTAACATGTAGTCCTAGATTGAACAGAAAAGGGGAATTTTGGGTTAATGGTTGATCTAGGAAATTTGGGGTGACGAGGTTATTCTGGTAGGTGGAGGAGTAGTCAGTGGTGCTGTGAAAAATATGGGATGGTGTTGCAGTTCATCATGGTGGCTGCGGTGATATGTTTTTGACCAGAACCCTAGTTTTAACTAGGACATTTGATTTGGGCGGCATGGTTTATTGAAGTGATCGAGTGGACTAAGATTTTGGGCAATGTTAGTGGGTGGGTTGATGAACATGTGGCCGGAGTAGTTGCCATTCCGGTGGTCAGAAGGTGGAGGATAAGGGTGTTACAGGTTTGGGGTGAAACCTGTTTTCTAATGTTCTAGGTTTTGAGCAAGGCATCTCGGGTTAGATTTTAAGTTGTGGAGTGAAGAACTGATGCTGGAGGTTGATTGTGGGGATGGTCGTTGATGATTGGAGGTCGCCGGATGTAACAGCCCGCAAATCCGTACCCCTTGAGTCAACACTATTCTAAAACAATCAACCCAAGTTGTACAGAAATACGAACCATTTGGGTTAAAGAAGAAGAGGTAGAAGAAGAGAATAGAAAACAACAACAGAATCTAACCATCACAGCGGAATAAAATATAATAGATAATAAATAATCTAAAGCAATGGCGACTTCCTCTCCCCCCCTCCCTCGATCCCTTCCCTGATCCTTCCTCCCCCTCCTCCTCCTCCTCCTCATCCTCCTTCTCGTCCTTCCACGATTTTTTCTTCCTCGGTTCACTTTCCTTCCTCTCTGATCCTTTCCCACTCTTCTACTAACCCTCCACCTTCTTCCTCTGTACCTTCTCTTCAACCCCATTCCCCTCAACCCCACTCTCCCCAGATCCCTTTCCCTCATCATTCTCATTCCATCTGCCTTCCTTCTTCTTTCCCTTCTTCATTTTCTTTTCCCTCTGGTCCCTCTTATGTGATTGGGGATTTTCGTGTTGAATCTGAGAAAATATCATCTTCTAGTTTTAAATGCAATGTTGATTGTTCTTGTTATGTAGTTCCTGTTGTTTATTTGGAGCAACCTGGCAATAAGTTTGGTTTAGATCCTTCTGTTTAGAATAAATCCACTAATGGCTTGGATGTTGATTCTTCGTGTGTTGGGGATGTGGGTTCTTTTAAGGAGTCAGGTCAGCAGAATAAAGATTTTGTTCCAAAATGGTCTTCACTTTTCAAGAAAAAGCCTAAAAATGCTAGACTTTATGTTCCTAGAAATTTCGATATTATTAGAGATGGTAAACCTAAACAGTTGCCAGAAGATGTTAAGAATGAAGGTATCAAATATTGGAGCGATCATTTGGTTGGATTTTTCCTGGATGGAGCCCTTTCTTATCTAACAGTTACTAATCATCTCAAAAGAATTTGGAAGCTTAAAGGTGAGGTTGATATAAAATCTGACAATGAGAATTTTTACTTTAAATTTTCTAATGAGAAATACAAACTTCATATTCTTCAGTCTGATCCCATTTTTATCAAAGGAAAAATGTTCATAATTAATATGTGGAATCCTTCAATTGGTTGTGTGCAAGCAAGTATTAGAAGAGTACCAATATGGGTTCATTTTTATAAAATCCCTACAATAGCGTGGACTCTTATGGGTATTAACTGGCTGGCATGTCATATTGGAAGACTGATATGTTTTGATGAGAATATTGAAAAATTGAAGAGATTTAAATATGCAAAGGCATTGATAGAAATTGAGCCAAATCAGAAGCTACCTGAATACATAGAAATTGATGGTTTGGGTGAAGGTGGTTATAAAGTAAGAATCGAATATGATTGGAGACCTAGAATTTGTGAATTTTGCAAAGTTTTTGGACATACTTCAGAAAACTGTATGGAATCTGCATTGGGGAATTGTTATGAGGCTTATGATGAAGATGGCTTTGGGAATAATTACTCAGAAGATAGTAAATTCTTTAGGGAGTCTAATGATGTTATTTTGTTGAAGAATTATTCCACGCAAGTTAATCAATCAAGGGATTTGGATAAGAACAATTTTGTTCCTCAAAAAAGAAAGAATAAGGTTTGGAAGAAAAAGGATATTCAAGTGGTTTGTATTAAGCAAAAGGCAAAGACAAATGAAATCGTAAATGGAAATGAAATTGGTGTGCATGCTGGTGATACGCAAAACACAAAAATTGTAAAGGTAGTGCACAAGGAATATGCTGATGAGGTAAATAAATCAAAAGGAAATCAAGATACTGTCCTTAAATCTAATTAGGTGGTTACTTCTAATACATTCTCAGTTCTAGCTGATATGAGTGAAGGTGATAATAACAATTCTGAAAATAAGATTGTGGATGGATGTTTACCATCAAACTCAGTCCATTTCATCTCTCCTTACTCTCACTTGTCTCCTCCTGATAATATAATACTTCCTCCTCCTATTTCACATTCTACATCTTCTCCTGTAAAATTGAATTCTTCCTTTACTTAAGACAATTCCATTCCTACTTCATCTTTTAATGATTCTTTGATTCCTAATCCATCCTTGAAGGAAAATCCCATTATTTTTAATCAAAAGTCTGATCCTTCTATCAATTCTTCACTGAACTTGTCAGTTAAAAGGGGTAGAAAAGCAAAGAGAAATAATTTGAATCATGAAGTTGTGGATATGAACAATGATATTGATTGTAGTATTGAGGAAGTCCAACCTAAATCAGACAGCATAGTTTTTAATTCTTTAGGAAAATTTACAAGACATACTAGGAGGCATCCTAATAAGTTAAACATTCCAAATACTTGATGATGATGAAAAATATAGCCTACTGGAATATAAGACGAGGGCACTTGCTCTCTAAGCAAAATGAAATTAAGAAATTGATTAAAGAGGAAAACATCCATATTATGTGTGTTAGTGAAACCAAGTTGAATGCTGATTTAACTAGAAGAGCTTGCATGTATATTGCTCCTAATTGGCAGCATGATGATAACATCTCAAGTGCTTCCTATGGAAGACTAATGGTGATGTGGAACTTAAAGTATTACCAGATGAAAAAATTGGAAGAATCTGACCAATTTCTGCATTATGAAGCTCTTTCTGTTGAAACCAATTCTTCCTTTTTTCTTACATATGTCTATGCCCAGAACTGCAGTGATAGAAGGAAAATGCTTCTTAATAATTTTCCTAATCTTAAAAATTCTTCAGTGCCCTGGCTTGTTTTAGGAGACTTTAATTGTATGTATTCATCTTTCCATAAATCAGGGGGTGCACCTCTTTCTACCAAAGATATTTCTCCTCTCTTTCAAATGTTAGTGCATGCTTTTCTATCTCCCATTCAAACCCTTGACCCTTTATTCACTTGGAACAATAAAAGTAAAGATGGACCTAGAACATTTTGTAAACTTGATCATGCCTTTCAAAATACTTCAGCTATTTCACTTTGGCCTTCTCTATACTGTAACATTCTACTTCCTTCAATCTCTGACCACAGTCCTCTGATCTTATCTGGGGAGAGGTCGCAAAGACAAAGTTCACCTCTTTTAATTTTTTTAAATTTTGGACTAATCATTTTTCTTTTCAGGATTTAGTTTTACAGGTTTGGCAAGACGAAGTATTTGGTAATCCTATGTATATTCTCAAGACTAAACTTTTCAAATAAAGAGCAAATTGAAGATATGGTCTAGGAATAATTTTGGTACTGGCTCTGATATCTCCTCTGATTTGAGAAAAAAGCTATCTGAGGTACAAAGAGATTTACTTTCTGATCCCTTGAATGCTTCACTTGCTATGGAGGAAACTGAATTATCAAAGTCATTGCAAGATATTTTAGAATTTGAACTATCTATGTCTAAGGAGTTACTCCATGCTAAATATGATAAATTTGGAGATAGGAATACAAAATTCTTTCATGATTCTATCAAGGTCAAGCAATCAAAAGAAAGAATTAGTTGTATATATGATATTAAAGGTTTAAAGCATGTTAATGAAGAGAATATTAATTCTGCTTTTGTGGATTAGTTCGCATCCATTCTTGCTAATCCTAAGCCTTATGATGCTGATGTGAGTCCTTTATTTCAACTTCAAACTCCTCATTTATCAGTAACCCAAGCTAATAGTCTTATTAAGGAAATTACTAATGAAGAGATTGAGATAGTAGTATTCAATTTAAATAAGGATAGTTGTGAATGTCCTGATGGATTTAATACCTATTTTTATCAACATTGTTGGAAGACAATTAGATTTGATGTGCTAAGAGCAGTAAAATTCTTTTTCAGTTCTAATAAGCTTTCTAAAGGATTTAATTCTACTGCAATTACATTAGTCCCCAAGATTGATAATCCATCTAATATTTCAGAGTTTAGACCAATATCTTGTTTTAATGTTGTTTACAAGATAATCTCAAAAATTATAGCTTCTAGAATGCAAGCAGTCCTCCCTTCAATTATATCTAATAATCAGGTGGCTTTTCTCCCCAATAGGAACATAAGTGATAATATCCTTCTGACTCAAGAGTTATTAAGGAGATATGGAACTTCTAATATATCTCCTAGGTGTATGTTAAAACTAGATATTAGGAAAGCTTTTGATACTATATCACGGTGTTCTATCATTGCAATCATGGCAAGAATGAATTTCCAAAACCTCTGCTGGCTTGGATTTATACATGCATATCTACACCTTATTATTCTATCTCTAGAAATGGTTGTTTAAATGGTTTTTTCAAGGGCACACAGAGGGTTAGGAAAGGTGATCCAATCTCACCTTGTTTGTTTATCATAGTAATGGAGATTTTAAACGTTTTAATAAAAGAGAAGGTAGAAAATAAATCTTTGGATTTACATCCAAAATGAAAAGAACCTATGATCACACTTCTACTTTTTGCTGATGATTTGATATTATTCACAAAGCCTGCTATTGCTAACATTCAGTCAATATTGGAGGTACTTAACAAGTTTAGGAAAATCACTGGTCTTCATATTAACATCAGTAAGTCTAATATTCTTGTAGCTGGAGTTGAAGAGGATATCAGAAATGAATTGATTAAGTTTTCTGGATTAAATATCATGCCTTCTAATGAAACATACTTAGGATTACCACTTATAACATCTAGACTCTCAAAAGTTAACTGTTTACCTTTATATGTGAAAATCACTGAATTCTTCATGGCCTAGCACAAAATTATCTCAAGCTGGAAGACTTGTTATAATCCAGTCCATTGCTTCTGCCACGACAACTTATTGGATGAGACATTATATTTTACCTATTAAATTAATTTCCATGATTAATAGTGCTCTGAGCAGATTTCTTTGGCATGGTGATCCTTTCTCCAAGAAAATAATCCCTATATCATTCAAAAAGATAATTCTGCCAAAATCTAAAGGAGGACTGGGTATTATCAATTTACAACTATGGAATCAAGCTGCAATCTCAAAATACTTTGACAAAATTCTGAGCAATAGTGAAGACTTATGGACAAAATGGATTAATAATAATTTGATCAAGAGGAAGAATTTTTGGGATATGCAAATTCAGCAAAATTCTAGTTGGAGGAATATTTTAAAGTTGAGAGAGAAATTTTTACCAATGATACTGATCAATCCAATGAAGAATTTAAGTTGTTATTTTTGGTCTGACCCTTAGGCTAAAATTGGGTTAATTTTGAAAAATTGTATGAACTACTCTAGTTTTATTTCTACCGGCATACCTCTTTAGACCAAAGCATTAAATTTCCTTCAAAATAATGAAATTGTGCTTCCTTACAGCAGTTCCATGGAGGTTTGAAAGATTTGGAATGAAATTGCTAAGATTAGATTTCCTGAGAGTGATATTACTGTATTTTGGTCAAGTCAGAGAAGATGTCATTCAATAAAATTAATATATGAAATTCTTCTGGATAATGAATGTAGAGATAAATTTGCTTGGAATAATAGAATATGGAACACTGATAATCCAGCTAAATATAATTTCATTCTATGGAAAGTTATGGCCAATGCTCTTTTGACAAAGGATAAACTTGAGTCTTTT
Source organism: Allium cepa (assembly GCA_030765085.1). NCBI lineage: Eukaryota > Viridiplantae > Streptophyta > Magnoliopsida > Asparagales > Amaryllidaceae > Allium > Allium cepa. The sequence goes on from CM060929.1 coordinate 204,915,220, forward strand.
GGTTTGACTGATAATAGTACTTGTGTACTATGCAATGATCATATGGAAAACAATACTCATCTATTTTTTAGTTGTGCATTAACAGGTGATATTTGGAACAAGTTGATGATATCTGGTAATTTTCACATTCCCAATAAGAATTCCATAGAAGAATGGTTCAATATTTACAAAGCTACTAGATGGAGGAATTCCAGAGCTACAGAATTATTATCAGTTCTTAAAATCTTTGTTTATGCAATTTGGAAGGAAAGGAATAGGAGAATTTCCTCTGATAAATATAATTCAGTCAGTGAATTGTTTGCAAGGATTAAAAATTTGTTTCTTAGTAGACAGATTAGATGAGTGGGTATATTTTAATGGTCTGAGATACACTGCCTGATCCTTTGGTTGCTGTGATTTATATTGAATGATTGTTTAATATAATGGTTACTGATGCTAGTTATGGAGATGATGCATAGAGGCAGTAGCATGGTTTCTGATTTACAAGCATGGGCATTAATTGACTGTGATCTTCCTGTTCCTTTGGTTGTCGTGCTTTATATTGAATTTTTGTTTCATATAATGGGTACTGATGCAAATTATGGATCTAATGCATTGAGGCAGTTATAAGGGATTCTGAAGTACGAGAATGGACATTAGCTGACTGAAATATGCTTCCTGATCCTTTGATTAATATGTTTCTAATTGTATTTTTGTTTCTTATAATGGGTACTGATGCAAGTTATGGATCCGTTGCATAGAAGCAGTAGCAAGTTTTCTGAAGTACAAGCATGGGCATTAATCAAGACAAGTTGATAGTTCATATAATAATTTCCTTGTATGTTATTTAGATTTGTTTACTTGCAAGATATGAGCTGATGTTTGTTGATATGAATTCTGTGGCAATGAACAATGGTGTAATAAATGGGCAAGGCTCCCTTAGCCTATTGATTTTCAAAAAAAAAATATCTGTTTACATATATTACATCATCAGAGTACATCAATCACAGTTCAACATCAATATTCATACAAATGGATACACAACAACTCAACACAACGGAATATATATATACATATATATATATACATAAACAAGTACAAGAGTACGTATCGTCATCCAGCTCGTCTCCTGAGCTCCACACCATCATATCCTGTACCTTATAATACTCGGTCTGACCCGAGCATTATAGTTAAATAACACCCGAGTCAGTCTGGAATACTAGCGTGAGAAAATCACACCCAATTGATTATTAAAGTTTCAAAAATCCTTTGAAAATAAAAGCATCTCGTAAAACCACGCCACAAATAAACATGTCGGGTTTTTACCTTACGATAGCTAAAACATTTTTATGAAAATCCTCTAATATTATAATAGTGTCTATAGAAAGTAAAATATAGTCTAGCTGAAATGCTTGCATCTCACGTTCCAGCAATAGTTGGGCACAATTAAAACCGTACGGGTGCGTAGGGAAAATGGATTCCAACTAATGGCTAAGCACTGGGGTACCACCTGTCACAGTACCTGGTCTAGATCAGCGTACCGAGGAGCCACCCTAACTCCCTTGCAACACAAGACCGGAACCATCTCTTACTGGACAGTCCCGAGCAAGATCACCCCACGGTCGGGATCAGTAACCGCCCACTGAGCTGAAATGAAAAGGACATCTAGACAGGGATAACCTCACCCTCCAGTGGGGGCTACCCACGAAGCCTTGCTGCATCACCCCTGATTTTCAGCCATTCCCATTTGATGAGGCTTGAGGCTAAGCTTTACATTTTTAGAATATATCCCTTAGAATGCCCATCGTCCACCAGACGATGTTTCGCAAGCATTCATCCATACAAGTCCGTCTCGGGTTCGAACGGAACCGAAGGCACTATTCCTACTACATCCATTTGGAAATATCCTCAGATTAGTAGCGAGCCCTTGCACTTCACTACTCCATCTTCGAATCCAAAAATCGTTTTTCACGAAAACGTACAAACCGGATCGAAGTGGGTTTCGAGAAATAAATCTCGATCCCGGTCTCTTCGAAATGATCAATGCATTTGTCCAATATTGATAGTCGGTTATTTAACTATCAATTAATATTCACAAACAACCATCAACCAATAAATAATTTTCCAAATTATTCATTTATCGCAAAATATCTTCACAAGATATATTTCTATTTTCAACCCTTTGAAAACAGTTTCAAATCATCTTTCTCTTCAAAATAAACTTCCTAAATATATTTCTATCTCCACTGAAATCACCGAGCATAAAACTAGATTTTAAAAATAATTTAAAAACACTTTATTGTAAAATATATTAGAAAATTTTAATGTAATACTTAAATTTAAACAATGCTCTAGAAATACTAAAATAATATTACCTTATAACTATGAATTAGATTTCCTTCTTTAAATTACTAAATCATTCTTTATATAATTATTATGATAATAGATTAAAATAAAATACTTACTTTGGAGTTTACTTTAGAACATTTAAGTTAAGACTACTTCAATAATTGGCTAAGATAGATTCTATATGAATATTTAAAAAAAAAGGTTACTTTATAAAATACAGAACTAGGTTTTCACTTTTTAAAAACATTATACTAAGTCATTCTTAAAATAATTACTACTATAATAGATTAAAGGAAATACTTACTTTAGAATTTAAATATTAGAAATAATAAATTTTACAAAACATACTTTTTAAAACAACTTTAAAATCTTTTAACTTATATTTAAAAATTTACTTTGAAAACGTACTTGGTTATTCAGGGAGAATTTCAAATCTAAATCATTTAAACCAATTTCCCAAATTGATTTCCAATTTATTCCATTTGAAATAAATTTCTTTACTTATGAGTTCATTTCAAAATTCATTAGTTATGGACTTTATTATTATTATTATATTCTGTTTGATTTCAAACCCTTTTAACTGAAATATACAAATTTCAGGTTATTCCCAATTTCTTCTTTATTCTTTCCAATAATTTAAATCCTAAATTTTAAATGAATGTTTTGTTCTTTTTAAATAATAACACTGAATTTTAAAATTCATTAACTTCCTGTTTATTCAAATTTTCCTTTCTATACTCACAATTTATTTATTATATATTTAAAGCCACTTTATTTCTTCTCCAATTCATTTTTAAATTTATTCTATAATTACTTTACTTACAGATTCACTTCTTTTATTTTCTTCAAAAATCCAATTTTTATATATATTATTCTGGTAATTCATTATACCCAATTATATCAACCAAGCCATAGCATTCAATACTAACACATAATTCATTATAGAATATCAAATAGTCAGAACAGAGAATATTAAATAATTTAAATAAAAGTTGAGGGTGTAGGATCGATTTCACCCTAGAGGGGGGGTGAATAGGGTGATAGTGTAAATTATAGAAATTAATCGCGGAAGCTTTATCAAATAATTTAAATTCAGATCACAGAATAACAGCACAGATATAGCAGAATATAAATAACAGAACAGAACAACACAGAATTTACCCAGCTTCGACAAAACCCTGCCTACGTGCTGCCCCCAAGGTTTCTACTAGAAATTAGATAGTCCCTCGCTTACACACGTAAACTCGCTATACCCGCTATTGACTAATCTAACTCTACGCTCAAAACCCTGACCACAACTCAACCACCGAGTTGCGAACTCCCAAACTACACACCGTAGTTTGTCCCCTAGTCACACGACTAGAAAATTAAAAAAACGGTTCAAAAGAAAAATATAATTTAAAAACAATAACCCTTATTTAAATTTAAACCCTTAAAGTAAGCCCAAATTAATACAGGCCGGCCCCTTATTCATTTCTTCAACCCGTTCCTTTTGTTTTGTGAAAGTATGGCCGATCCTCTCTGTTCCTCTTTGCGAATTAGGGCTTCTGGTAATTAGCTTTTGCTCCTTGCGATTTAAACTAGGGTTGTGCAAAATTGAAGCGCCGCTCGATCTCGTTCTATAGTAGGCTTCGATGCTTTTGATTTGCTTACGGCTTCTTCAATTTTGGATCGAATTCGTTCTGCTTTTTGGGTATGTATTTTCCTCCTTTTGCTTTGCTGGTTGATTCTTGAACTCGATGCTTTATGCCGATGATGATTTTGGATATTTATAGGAGTTCGATCTCCTTTATTTTCGTTCGTATAATCATGTTTGAATTTGTCATTTTCGTTTCTCTACCGCTTGATTATGCTTGAACGATTGATGATTAATCTGACTAATTCAATTTCGTATAAATTGATATTGCTTGGCACTCACGGTTTCGATTTGTCACTTGGTCATATGCTTGGCTATCACGGTGTAATATACTCGGCTTGAATTTGACTTTAATTTGTGACTTCTGTATACTACGGCTCTGACCATTTCAACTTTGATTTCGACACAGCTTTGATTTGTGAATTCATGTGTTTGCTTCGGCCTTGTGAATTCATTGTACTTAGTTGTCATGTAACACTTGTCTTCATATGCCCTTGACTTTGTTATACATTGCTGTGCATTGCATTTTGAGTTGTAGTCTTCTGTCTTTATGTAGCTTGGTACATTCCTGTAGCTCCATCTATGTCGTAGCCTATACTTGTAGTTGCACTTCGAGTTGGATATGTTGGCACTGGAACTAACTTGTATCTTGGTCCTGAACATTGTTGTGTCCATATGGTATTCAGTATTGTGGCATTGCTGCATATTGATGCCTCTGTTTGCATTTGGTGTTTTGGTTTGAACTTGCAGTTAAGAATATTTTCATCTAGTCTCATCACTGTGTTGCATTCTTTGATGGTTCATTTGTACTGCTTCATCAGTTCATATTGAACTGTTTCCTGTCATGTTCACTTGCACACTCGAGTTTGTAATCTCTGATTCATGTTGGCTGTAGTGTTGTATTTGTTCTCCTGCATGTAGTCAGTTGTAACTGTGTTGGACTTTACTCTGGTTAGCATTTGCACATTTGAATTTGTAATCTCTGATTCATGTTGTGTTGGAACTGGATTAGTGCAGTTTTCACTCTAGTTTGTAACTGCAGCCATGTTTCATTTTGAGTTGCAGTGTTGGTCTGACTTGCTTGAGTTTTACTGCCATAAGTCGTGCATGTGTGTTTATTTGTGTCCACTGATGCTTCGAGTCTGCAACTTGATTGATGCTGTACATATTGCTGTTATGCAGTAATCGAGTTTCACTTGCATTGCCGAGTTATTCTGATTCACTTGCACCTGTCTCATTTCAGTTGTGTCTGCATTTGTCATTGTTGCCTTGAACTTGATTTTCTGATGTTGTTTATTACTGCAATACTTGTTGCACTTTTGTGGTCTGCACTGCTTGTTTTGAGTCACTTCTAAATGGTGCATTGTCACTGTGTTGCATCATTATTGATACAAGGTTGTTCTGTGCTTTGATATTGTGGCACTATTGCTTCAACTTGTCACTTGATTTTGTTGACTGATATTCTCTTCACTTCATGTTTGCTGTCATTACTATATTGTTTCTGGCCTGTGCACATTGTTGCATGCATTTGTTATGCCTTGTATCTCTGCATCCATTCTGGTTGGTGCAGTATTCATGTTGGCCATGTTCTTCACTGTTTATATTGTTTGCATTGTTGTTTGTCTCTATGCTTGATGTCTACGTGCATGTGGTCTTGCTGCAATTTGGTCTCATATTCATTTTTTGATCATGTTGGCTATTTGGTCGAGTTCATTTGAGTCAGTGGAGTTGTTTCATTGTATATATCACTGGTTCATTCCATTGTTTCATGCATGTGACATTGGTGCATTGTCGTGAGTACTTTGTAGTTGCTTCTGTGCCTTCGGTCATGTTGCCTTGTGTTGAATCCCGTTTCAAAACTCGGATTTGACCTTGTGCTTGTGTCGTGATTTTCAATGTTATTGCACGTGAGTTGAACCCGGTTTATCATTTGGGTTTGACCTGTGCTCGCCTGTCCCTGTAAATCAATCAAGTGTATATATCGGCATGCGCGGCCTTGTGGCATATACAGTAATACACTGTGTATGTCACAAGTTGTTCGTGTATGATGAGTTCAAATTTAAATGATGACGAACAACCCAAATAACTGAGGCAAATCATATTTTCAAAATCCACCTTTTATTTTATATTGCAAAAATATCTCTTTTTCAATTTTACTGCGTTAATGAATATTTTTGCAGATTTCTCAGATGCTGGATTCAAACTGGAATGAAGTTGAAGATAAATACGAGTGTGAGTGATATGTAGTGAGGTGATGATATGTAAAATAGCGATGTAATTGAATTTATATCAAAGTTGTATAGTGAATAGTGAGAGCTTGAATTTGTATACTATTCAAAATTGTAATAAATATTTGTTTGAATAAAATATTCGTTTGAATTCAAATTCCGTGTTATTTATTTTATTCAGCAAATATTTAATCTGTGAAAAATAAAATAGTATATTATCAAATACATTTAAACGAATGTATATATGTTTATTATCATCAAACAAAAATCATATAAGCGCATATTCAACAATCTCCCCCTTTTGATGATAACAAACATATATTTAAGATTTTGAATATGTTAAATGTATTTGATCATTGATATATCCTAATTGCTCCCCCTATTTAAATGCTTCCTCTCTATACGATGCTCCCCCTACATATATGCATACAAATAAAAATATGCAAATGATCCTAGATGCAAATAGAAAATTATTTGACCTTTGCTTGATTTTATTTGACAAAATCTTAACTTTTCTCTCCCCCTTTTGTTATCAGCAAAAGAATAATAGTGTTAGAGAAAATAGAGATAAAATAAATGATATCAATCCAACATTAAAACTTAATTGAATATAAATATTAAATTTCAATAAAAACTCAAACAAAAATCATAAATATTTTGTTAGGCGCATATTCCACTTTTAGAATGATGGAAATGATGTCATCATATAAAACCATACAGTTGTGTCTATTTGTGGTATATTTATATCAGGAATTTGAATATCTACTAACCATGCATAACCGTTAGGACTTTTAAATGAGATTAGTAGTATTCCAATTTTATTTTTTTAAAAAATGAATTCAAGTATCTTCCAACCACGCATAACCGTGAGGACTTTTAAATGGGATTAGAATCAACTTGTTTATTTTAAGAAAAAAAATCAACTTTTGATATGCGTTCCATGCATGCATAACCATAAGGACGTTTAAATGAGCATGGAAGCACATAACAAATTCCAAGTAATTCACCCATGCATAACCGTGAGGACTTTTAAATGAGAGTGGATACTTTGGTATTTATTTATTTTATTTATTTTATTTTTTTATTTTTATTTTTATTTTTTCTAAAAAAAATGTGAAAATGAAAAACGAACGATTCCTGTTTAAAGTACCACATATCGACAAACTATATAGAATTTTGATGAGTGATGGTTGATAGAAATATGATAGGTATAGAGATGGTCATGGAATTTTTACCAACAAAAAGTTTTATAACTCTTGTTTAAATTTCTAAAGAAATTTTTTAATTATACTTTCTCGAGTTATAATATATAATCAATATCAACACTCATCACTTTTTCAATCACTATTTTTCTTTTCGATAATCATTTGGGAGTCAGATTAGTCATTTAAAATCAAATTCAAAAATAATTATGAATTAATTTTTCAAAAATGAATAATCTGAAAATATGGTCAAAAATGATTTTCTCCAGGGGGTTTTTAAAAGAAAATTTTCTGCTATTTGAAAATTATTTGAAATGAAAAATATGCAGATATTTTCTTTGAAAAACGATGCAGTTACTAAATGTCTCAAAAAAAATCACGTTTCACTAGTAATTTTTCTATCAACTAGATTACCAGTGTAATCTGCATCTGAATTTCTCTTTCACTCAAAAATTATCATCAATTGAATTTTATAGACCAAAACATGAAGTGTGCATCAAAAATTTCAAACTCAATTTTTTCAGTAATTTAAATGACATTCTTTTGAATTTGAAATGAGGCCGTGTAAATAATCAAAAACCGTGAATATAGAGTCAGCCATATTATAACCAATTGTAATATCCAACAAAACACTATTTTTAATCCAAAATGATATATATGGAGTAATTCAAAGAATTTAGAGATTTTTATAGTTTTTTGGCATAAGAATATAATTGGCCAACAATTTTGAATAAATCAGAATCAAAAATCATCATCTTTTCATCAATCTCAATATTGGCTGAATTAATTCAAAATACGCTGCAGATTATCACATTTAATATATCGTTTAAAATCATACTATACCTGTTTTACCTTTACGATATTTTTCGTTGTTGTCCGTTGTGATTCTGTCACCTTTATACTAGGCTAAGGAACTTAGCTTTGTCGCCCGTTGTGTTTCTGGAACAGCCAAAATCCAGAGAATACTATTGTTGTTCCTTAGCCTGCCACCACACCTACACGATGAAAGTTTTATGTGACCTATTTGTTTTTATAGGTCCATGATTGTTAGTGGCAGAAAATTTTGAAAAACAATTTTGTAAAGACCCAAAACTATTTATAATTGTTCCCTTCGGCACCCAAATTTGTTTAACTTTGAGAGATTTTATATTTGTGCCTTTTGGAACCCAAATCGGTATAGTTTTCACATGTTTGGGTCTATACCAACAATTATTGTGATCGTGTCCATATTTTCTACAAATCGTGCACATTGAATTTTCTTGATTAATCTTGTTTTCAACACTTTTCGAACTATTATATCCAAGTCCTTGTTTAACCATATTAACAGTTTGCTTTCCTAATAGCATATTTAACGATTTTTCACTTTTTGAAAATTTATCTAAAGTCGTTGACAATTGTTGGACTTGTGATTTGAGAGATTCATTTTTGTTTAACAACTGTGTGCACTTTTTAATAGAATTCTCTCTCCTAGTATTTTCATTCTCCTTTAAAATTAGAATTTCATTTTCAAGCGATTTTATTTTAATTTCTGATTTTTTAATTTCTTCATCAAATGTTGGACACTTATCACACTTAGGGATCCTACTTTGATAGGTTTTAACTAATTGATCAAGTTGTTTATTACATTCTATCAAAGTATCTTTTTGAGATTCAAGTTTGGCGTATTTTTCCCTAAGTCGTTCAAAACAACCGTTTACTTCATGAAAATATATAAGCAACTCAGAATGGGTAAGTTTTGATACCTCACTTGGCTCGTCATCGTCACTGTCAGTTGTATCTCCTCGAAGACACAATTCTGCCTTTTCGCTTTCACTGCCAGTGCTTTGATCATTCTCGTCTATTTCATCCCAAGTGGCTGCAAAACTTTTCTTTTTCTGTTTCTTTCCGTGGCTGGATTTAATTTGTGGACAATCGGGCTTGATATGGCCGGGTTTGTTGCAATTATAACAAATAAACTTTTGTTCTTCCGAGTAGTCTAGTGCTTTGGCTATTCTGCTTTTTGCTTTTTGAATTCGAGCTAAGTTACCATGTTTTTGATTCCATTTTTTGAATTTCCTTATCAACAGCTCCAATTCTGCTGCTCCATCATCTTCATCGTTATCATCATCACTTTTGGTTGTTCCTTTGAGAGCTATTGATTTCTTTTGAGTGTCACCTCCTTCACGCTCTTCTTTGAATTTCATTTCTAGCTCATAAGTGGTGAGATTTCCGATGAGTTCTTCAACTTTAAGTTGTTTTAAATCTTTCGATTCTTGTATGGCAGTTACTTTTGCTTCAAAGCTTCATGGAAGGACTCTGAGGATTTTCCGGACTATTTCTAATTCGGTGTATTTTTTTCCGAGAGCTTTTGATTTGTATACGATATTGGAGAGTCGTCCGTACATCTCTTTGACATTTTCTTCCTTCGCCATTTTGAAGTTCTCGTATTCGCTGCTTAGCATTGCAAGGCGAGATTCTTTGACTTGAGATGTTCCTTCGTGAGTCACTTCTAGTATGTGCCATATTTCCTGCGCAGTTAGACAATGTGAGACACGATTAAATTCAAATTGATCCAATGAACAGATAATAGAATTCATAGCTTTGGCATTAGTATTCTGTAATTTATTTTCTAGTTCTGTCCATTGTTCCTTTGGTTTCTCTATTTCCTGATTATCTACAGTTATAGTTGGTATACAATAACCTGTCTCAACAATATTCCAAGCGTCAATGGTTTTCAGAAAAATTTGCATTCTATTTTTCCAGTAAGCATATTCACCATTGAACATTGGTGGTCTAACTATGGATTGCCCTTCTGCAAAAGCATTATTAAAAGAAGCCATTTTAAAAAATCAAATTTTTTTTTAAAAACAAAAACCGATTTTTGAAACACGAATTTTTAAAACAAAAATTGATTTTTGAAACACGAATTTTTAAACGAAAATTGGTTTTTGTAAAATCAAAATTTAAAAAAAAAATGGCTTTTGTTCCTAGCTCTGATACCACTTGTAGGATCGATTTCACCCTAGAGGGGGGGTGAATAGGGTGATAGTGTAAATTATAGAAATTAATCGCGGAAGCTTTATCAAATAATTTAAATTCAGATCACAGAATAACAGCACAGATATAGCAGAATATAAATAACAGAACAGAACAACACTGAATTTACCCAGCTTCGGCAAAACCCTGCCTACGTGCTGCCCCCAAGGTTTCTACTAGAAACTAGATAGTCCCTCGCTTACACACGTAAACTTGCTATACCCGCTATTGACTAATCTAACTCTACGCTCAAAACCCTGACCACAACTCAACCACCGAGTTGCGAATTCCCAAACTACACACCGTAGTTTGTCCCCTAGCCACACGACTAGAAAATTAAAAAAACGGTTTAAAAGAAAAATATAATTTAAAAACAATAACCCTTATTTAAATTTAAACCCTTAAAGTAAGCCCAAATTAATACAGGCCGGCCCCTTATTCATTTCTTCAACCCGTTCCTTTTGTTTTGTGAAAGTATGGCCGATCCTCTTTGTTCCTCTTTGCGAATTAGGGCTTCTGGTAATTTGCTTTTGCTCCTTGCGATTTAAACTAGGGTTGTGCAAAATTGAAGCGCCGCTCGATCTCGTTCGATAGTAGGCTTCGATGCTTTTGATTTGCTTACGGCTTCTTCAATTTTGGATCGAATTCGTTCTGCTTTTTGGGTATGTATTTTCCTCCTTTTGCTTTGCTGGTTGATTCTTGAACTCGATGCTTTATGCCGATGATGATTTTGGATATTTATAGGAGTTCGATCTCCTTTATTTTCGTTCGTATAATCATGTTTGAATTTGTCATTTTCGTTTCTCTGCCGCTTGATTATGCTTGAACGATTGATGATTAATCTGACTAATTCAATTTCGTATAAATTGATATTGCTTGGCACTCACGGTTTCGATTTGTGACTTGGTCATATGCTTGGCTATCACGGTGAAATATACTCGGCTTGAATTTGACTTTAATTTGTGACTTCTGTATACTACGGCTCTGACCATTTCAACTTTGATTTCGACACAGCTTTGAATTGTGAATTCATGTGTTTGCTTCGGCCTTGTGAATTCATTGTACTTAGTTGTCATGTTACGCTTGTCTTCATATGCCCTTGACTTTGTTATACATTGCTGTGCATTGCATTTTGAGTTGTAGTCTTCTGTCTTCATGTAGCTTGGTACATTCCTGTAGCTCCATCTATGTCGTAGCCTGTACTTGTAGTTGCACTTCGAGTTGGATATGTTGGCACTGGAACTAACTTGTATCTTGGTCCTGAACATTGTTGTGTCCATATGGTATTCAGTATTGTGGCATTGCTGCATATTGATGCCTCTGTTTGCATTTGGTGTTTTGGTTTGAACTTGCAGTTAAGAATATTTTCATCTGGTCTCATCACTGTGTTGCATTCTTTGATGGTTCATTTGTACTGCTTCATCAGTTCATATTGAACTGTTTCCTGTCATGTTCACTTGCACACTCGAGTTTGTAATCTCTGATTCATGTTGGCTGTAGTGTTGTATTTGTTCTCCTGCATGTAGTCAGTTGTAACTGTGTTGGACTTTACTCTGGTTAGCATTTGCACATTTGAATTTGTAATCTCTGATTCATGTTGTGTTGGAACTGGATTAGTGCAGTTTTCACTCTAGTTTGTAACTGCAGCCATGTTTCATTTTGAGTTGCAGTGTTGGTCTGACTTGCTTAAGTTTTACTGCCATAAGTCGTGCATGTGAGTTTATTTGTGTCCACTGATGCTTCGAGTCTGCAACTTGATTGATGCTGTACATATTGCTGTTATGCAGTAATCGAGTTTCACTTGCATTGTCGAGTTATTCTGATTCACTTGCACCTGTCTCATTTCAGTTGTGTCTGCATTTGTCACTGTTGCCTTGAACTTGATTTTCTGATGTTGTTTATTACTGCAATACTTGTTGCACTTTTGTGGTCTGCACTGCTTGTTTTGAGTCACTTCTAAATGGTGCATTGTCACTGTGTTGCATTGTTATTGATACAAGGTTGTTCTGTGCTTTGATATTGTGGCACTATTGCTTCAACTTGTCACTTGATTTTGTTGACTGATATTCTCTTCACTTCATGTTTGCTGTCATTACTTTATTGTTTCTGGCCTGTGCACATTGTTGCATGCATTTGCTATGCCTTGTATCTCTGCATCCATTCTGGTTGGTGCAGTATTCATGTTGGCCATGTTCTTCACTGTTTATATTGTTTGCATTGTTGTTTGTCTCTATGCTTGATGTCTACATGCATGTGGTCTTGCTGCAGTTTGGTCTCATATTCATTTTTTGATCATGTTGGCTATTTGGTCGAGTTCATTTGAGTCAGTGGAGTTGTTTCATTGTATATATCACTGGTTCATTCCATTGTTTCATGCATGTGACATTGGTGCATTGTCGTGAGTACTTTGTAGTTGCTTCTGTGCCTTCGGTCATGTTGCCTTGTGTTGAATCCCGTTTCAAAACTCGGATTTGACCTTGTGCTTGTGTCGTGATTTTCAATGTTATTGCACGTGAGTTGAACCCGGTTTATCATTTGGGTTTGACCTGTGCTCGCCTGTCCCTGTAAATCAATCAAGTGTATATATCGGCGTGCACGGCCTTGTGGCATATACAGTAATACACTATGTATGTCACAAGTTGTTCGTGTATGATGAATTCAAATTTAAATGATGACGAACAACCCAAATAACTGAGGAAAATCATATTTTCAAAATCCATCTTTTATTTTATATTGCAAAAATATCTCTTTTTCAATTTTACTGCGTTAGTGAATATTTTTGCAGATTTCTCAGATGCTGGATTCAAACTGGAATGAAGTTGAAGATAAATACAAGTGTGAGTGATATGTAGTGAGGTGATGATATGTAAAATAGCGATGTAATTGAATTTATATCAAAGTTGTATAGTGAATAGTGAGAGCTTGAATTTGTATACTATTCAAAATTGTAATAAATATTTGTTTGAATAAAATATTCGTTTGAATTCAAATTCTGTGTTATTTATTTTATTCAGCAAATATTTAATCTGTGAAAAATAAAATAGTATATTATCAAATACATTTAAACGAATGTATATATGTTTATTATCATCAAACAAAAATCATATAAGCGCATATTCAAAAGAGGGGTCCCGTTGGATCCCTCCGACCTGTTTTCCCTGCATCCACAGACGTTAGCACAATATAATGCCAATTCCATAATATACCATATTATAGCACATCAATAAATTTAACCATTCAAACAATTATTTAAATTTAATCATTTAAATTTAAATTTAAATTTAACTGAGTGAGATTAACTCACCATTGCTTTTATTTGCTATCCACTTCAATAGTACCTTGGATTTCCAAATGTTTGACCTTGAATAAACAATTTATATAATGTATCAACATTCGAAATAATCGAATACTCAATTGCCATTATAATTTTTAATTTAATTAATATTTTAAATTTTAAACTAATGAATTTGGTTTAAACAAATTAATTAATTTTTTTTTGAAAAGCAAAGAGCAATAAGCTCATTTTATTGACTTAATCAAATTACAACACACACCAACAAAACACAAAATTACAAGCAATTGCAGTACATTTTTGACAACAGACTAAACTAAATATAATCACAATACAAATACACTTTACTGAAAAGAAAAACTGACAACTAACTGTTACTACAAATGAACCATAATACAGTCATCAACATATCATCATGCTTTCTTCTAACCAATCATCCACTCCAAGCCATGATAACAAAATTACCATACTTCACTTGCAAATTCAGGCATCATGTTATTAAAAATCCAAGCATCAAACAAGCAGTAGTTGCACTTTAGTTACAAACAGATTGCAAATCTCTAAGAATGCTACCATGAATGGAATTATAGAGTTGAGAGGAGTTTTTAACATCAATACCAAACACTCTATTGTTCCTTTCTGTCCACACAGCATACACCAATTTCTTAAGCAACTTTAGGAGTAGATTAGTCATTCTAGTCTTCCATCTCGTAGCCTTAAACACATTGAACCACTCAATAGCACTGACTTGTGATGGTTTATAGAAACCAACATTTGATAGAAGTCTAAACCAAATCTGATATACAAATGTACATTGAAAGAACAAATGAGTATTTGTTTCTTGTTCTGATCTACAAAGAACACAAATATCATCTGATATTAAACCCAATCTACATAGTTTATCCTTAGTATTCAGAGCATTTGCCATCACCTTCCATAAAAGTAGATTTTCTTTAGCACTTCCACCAGTATTCCAGATTCTTGAATGCCAAGGAAAATACAAACTGTTACCACAGAGAGATTTGTACACAAGTTTAATTGAATGTTGCTTTCCTTTATCAGACCAAATCAGAACATTTCCATTATTAATGATGGAATTATTTGAAATAATATTCCAAAGTTTCCTGAGTTGAACAGAACTAGAATAAGGAAGAACAATTGTATCACCCTGAATAAAATCATCAACTATAGCTGAATCAGGTATACCAGAGTTGCATCTGAGATTATAGTCCACAACAGAACTTAATATCAGACCTTTACTAGCCCAAGGAGAATGCCAGAAAGAAAGACCTTTAATTAAAGAATAATTACATTGCAACAGTGGTATGAATGTCTGCCTAAGCTTAAGAATGCTTCTCCAACTCCAGCTGCAGTTCTGAGGAATATGCATTGTCCAAAAATTCTTTTTACCAATTAAATTTTGATTTACCCATTGTGACCATAAATTGCCATCAGATTGAAAGATTTTATTGAAGTATACTGACATTGCTGCCTTATTCCAAAGAAATATATTTGTTATACCAAGACCACCATATTTTTTTGGATCAAACAGCTTTAAAAAAGAAATTGGGATGAGTTTCCTTGAGAAAGGATCACCATGCCAAAGAAATTTATTGAGAGCACCAGATATCATGTTGATCACCTTGACAGGAAGTATATAATGCCTTGTCCAATAATTAGTCATAGCAACAGCAATAGATTGAACAATTGTAAGCCTACCAGCTTGGGAAATCTTATCAATAGGCCAAATTCTAAGTCTTTCAATTATCTTTTCAAAAAGAGGTAAGCAATTATGTTTAGTGATTCTGGAACTCAAGATAGGTAAACCCAGATAATAAGAATTCTTAGGCAATTCTTGTAAGCCAGAGAATTCAATGATTTCTTTCCTTTGAATTGTATTTAGACCAGCAACCAAGATATTAGATTTCTGAAAATTTATTCTCAAGCCAGTAATAGAATAGAAAAATTCCAGAGATGATGTGATACTTTGAATATTGATGGAAGTGGGCTTAGTAAAGATAATAAGGTCATCAGCAAACAAAAGATGAGTGATAATAGGATTTTTACATTTGGGATGAAGCTGCAACTTTTTTTTATCAACAAGATCCTTCAGAATGGAATTCAAAAGCTCCATAACAATAATGAACAAATAAGCAGAAATTGGGTCACCTTGTCTTACACCTTGTTTGCCCTTAAAATAACCATACAAACCACCTTCTCTAGAAATAGAAAACCTTGGTGAAGAAATACATGTGTAGATCCAGGCTAAGAAAGGTTTTGGAAAGTTCATTCTAGACATTATAGCTAAAATAGATGGCCATGCAATAGAGTCAAATGCTTTTTTAATATCAAGTTTAAGCATACACCTTGGAGAAATATTAGCTCTCTCATAACCATACAACAATTCTTGTGTCAAGAGAACATTATCACTTATTGATCTACCAGGAATATAAGCTGCTTGATTATTTGAAATGATAGAAGGTAAAACTGTTTGCAATCTATTTGTCAAAATTTTTGAAATAATTTTGTAAATAATATTGCAACAAGAAATTGGTCTAAAATCAGCAACTGAAGATGGATTTTTAATTTTAGGAATCAAAGAGATTGCTGTTGCAGCAAGACAATCAGGGAGTTTATTATGAAGGAAAAAATATTGGATGGCCTTAACAACATCTGATCCAATTATTTTCCAACTCTTCTGAACATAATGAGCATTAAATCCATCCGGTCCACCACAACTATTACTGTCTAAACTGAAAACTGCAGATTCAATTTCATTCTCAGAAATGGCATTAATTAACTCATTTGATTGATTGGTAGTAATGGTAGGGAGGTTGATGTTAAAAAGAGACTTTATATCAGGAGTGAATAAATTGGAAGGTGCTAAAATAGATTTAAAATACTGCACAAAAGCCTCATTTATCCCATCAAAGGTATTAACCATGTTACCAAGCATATCCTTGATCTGAAAGATATATTCATGATTCCTCTTGACCTTTAGAAAATTGTGGTAGTACTTAGTATTCCTATCAGCCTCTCTTTCCATTCTCAAATGAATCTTTTGCTTGAGTGAAGAAACTTCCTTTTGAATAGTTTGTTCCAAGGAATTTTTTAATTTTAGTTCAGAAAGAATTAATGATGTATCAAAGGGCCTATCATTGAGCATAGCTTGAATAATATGAAGCTCATTTCTAATCTGAGTGGATAGCAAAGAAGTCTTACCAAAGTTGATAGCAGACCACTTCTTAAGATGAAATTTAAGTGCCTTCATTTTGAAAATAATATTGGTAAGAGGATCACTTCCATATTGCATATTCCACACCTGATACAAAATAGTAAAGTATTCATCTTGTTTAGTCCAAAAATTAAAAAATTTAAAAGAATGTGTTCTACCACGAATGTCATCTGTTCCACAATGAAATACTAAAGGGCAATGATCAGAAAGAGAGGGATGCAAAATTTGATAATAAGATTTAGGCCAGAGATGTAGAAAAGGAATGTTTAAGAAAATATGATCAAGCTTACATAATGTAGATTTACCAATTCTATTACAATTAGACCACGTAAAATCTTGACCAAAATGCTTAGCAGAGAAAAGGTTAGATTGAATTAGAGCACTATTCAAAGGAGAAATATCTTTAAGAGTTAAAGGACAGCCCCCACTTTTCTGATTACTTTCATACATGCAATTAAAGTCACCACCAATTATCCAAGGAATAGAAGTTGATTTTAGCGATGGAAGGAAATCAAGAAAGACCTGCCTAAGAGATAAGGAATTATGAGCATAGACAGTTGTAAGATGAAAAGAAGCATTAGATGGCAAATGCAAACAAAGATAGTGAATGAATTGATCAGATGCATTTAACCTAGAAAGTTTGAAAAAGTTAGGATTCCAAATAGTAAGCAATCTTCCATAATTAGCTTGAAGAAAATTATCATCATACAACCAGGTTGGAGCAATCACATTCTTAGCTTTGATAGTAGCTTGTATATCAAGTTTTGTTTCAGATATACACATTAAATGAATGTTTTCCTCAAAAATAAGATTCTTAATCTCAACTTGCTTAGCTAATAAATTAGCCCCTCTAATATTCCAAAAAGCAATATTCATCATTTAATAGGAAGTGGTGGTAACAAAGGTGATGGATTTTTCCTAGTATGTCTATGATGATTATTATTTTTTGATGATGATAAAGGTAAAACTTCATGAGGCTTAAAATTTTTACCATTATTGAGATCATCAGAATTTACAACTATTTTATTACCAGACTTTGTAGTATCTTCAGAAAGCTCATCAGAAACAGATGGAGGAGGTAATTCAATATGATTTGGTGGGGACAGATGCAAATAAGGGGAAGTAAAATTAGAAATAGGTGATTTTGTGCTAAATTGAGAGGAACAAAAAGTAGAAGTAGATGCAATTGAATTGGGAAGAGTAGAAGAAGCTACAAAAGATGTTGATGAAGATGAAAAATTTCCAGAAACTAAACATGATGTTGAGGGAACAGAAACAATATCAGATGAAGTATGATTAATATGTGAAAGTACATTAGGACCAGAATCAACAGAGTTAATGATAAGAGTGTGAACTTCATTGATACTATCATTATGGGTTGCAAGAGAGGAGTCATTTAAGACTGCAAAGGAATTTTGATTTTCAGGGATACTTGAACTATTACCATGATGTACAACAGCTCCAATTTCCTTTGCTACATCTAACTCATTGATAGAATTAACATTAGAAATAATATTCTCCTTTAACACCGATTGCTTCTGTTTCCAAACCCCTTTGCTTCTTTTATTAATAATTCTCCAATTATGATTAATTGGACTATCATCCCTATTGCCACCTTTATTAATATTTACATTCACTCCTACCACCTGATTTATTTTTCCAACAGTTTCACCAGTATCACCCCCCACACATTGCTTATTCACAAATTCACAGGAAATAGTATTATGACCAAAAATTTTACAGTGAGTACAGATGCTAGGTTTCCAGTCATAAGACAGTTGGACATCTGGACAATTACTTCCCAATTGAGGAACATGAATAGAGTCAGGTAAATCACAATCAGGAGAAATCTCAACTAATGCTTTAGCATACTTGAATCTTTGTAATTTCTCTGTACTACTATCAAAACAAATCAATCTACCAATATGACAAGCAAGCCAATTTATACCAACTAAAGTCCATAGTATGGTGGGTATCTTATGAAAATGAATCCAAATAGGAACTTTCTTAATCTGAGCTTGCGATAAACCAAATGATGGATCCCATTTTGTAATTATGAACATTCTACCTCTAATGAATAAAGGATCCGAATCAAGAACAAGATCCCTATCCTCCTGATTAGAAAACTTGAAATAGAAATTAAAACCATCCGATTTAAAATCTACTTCACCTTTGAGTTTCCAGTATCTCTTCAAGAAATTAACAACGGTTAAAAATGAGAGAGTACCATCCAAAAAGAACCCCACAAGATGATCATTCCAATACTTAATACCTTCATCCCTAACAAGATCTGGAAGCTCAGTGGGTGGCTTGTCACGAGGAATATCAAAGTGAATCGGATTATAAGATCCAGCATTCTTAGGAAGGGATTTGAAAAGTGAAGACCAATTCGATTTCAAAGAACCAGAAGCAATGGGAATAGAGGAAGTAGAAGATATGGGATTGACAGATTTGATAACAGTAGAAGAGGAAGAAACATAAGATGAGAAGGTAGAGGAGGAATCAGAGGAATGAGAAGATGAAAGAGGAGGAAAAGAGGCGGAATCAAGAGAGAATGAGGAAGAAGAACAAATTAATTAATTAACCATTCCATTTTAACTAAATGATTATTTCCTTACCATATCATTATTATTTTTCTTCTGTGATATATTCATAAACGAGTAGTATTAAATTTAAATTAAAACATATACCTCACTGTTGCACGAACAAGACCACCCAGAGAACCCACACTCAAACTTCCCTTGCCAGTCGAGCACTGCAATCGATCGTACCTCACAACCCTTCGTCGCCCAGATAGAGACACGATCTCAACGCCGCTAGTTCGCGAGTCCCCGCCTCCCCAGCTCCGCCGTCCAGAGTCGCGAGGTCCTCAATAAAATGGTTGCGCGCCCTAACCAATTCGAGCCGAACCTGATTGTGATGCCCTTCTGCCGATGTTCGAAATGACCGTGCCTCTCTTTTGATCTCCGATCCCAAACCCTAGGCTACCTCTGCGATTGTCGCTTCCTCCATGTCTTGAACAAGTACGAGTTCGATAAAGAATGAAGATATAACGGTTCGAGAATTTGTGGTGTAGAACGAGGCTTGCCTTCGATTTAACTTTCTTCGTTCTACCATTTTAAGGGATTGAATTTTATTTTTTATTATTAATAAGTTCAGCTACGATATAAAAATAAAGGAGAGGGGAATATGATTTGGACTGATGGAGAGAGAAGCGTGCTTGAATAGAGAATGTTAGCGTATTAGAGAAGGTTCAGGAAAGCTCTGATGTGAAGAAATCTGGACCAGTCAACAATATAGTAGATTTGTATTTGAATTTTCGATATAAATTTCAATACATTTCCACACCGTTCGATCACACGACAACTTTAATCCCTACGAAATTTGAAATCCGATAATAATACAATATTACGGATCCAATGGAACGGGTTTCGTCGAATTCCGAGACTGTGCCTCGGAAGGCTATTTTCAAATTCAATTTAAACGATATAATTTTAAAAGTGAACAAATCAGTGTTAAATTTAATTTGAAAACTTCTATTATCCTCAACACTATCAATATATATTTTATAAGCCTTTAAATTATTTTTAACAGACTTAAAATTCTAGATTCAACAATTTACTCAACTTCTAATTATTAAATTCTATTATTTAATAATCAAATAAATAGCGATATTTGTAATTCAAGTTAAAATTATTATATTGAATATTTAAAATCAATTAAATATTCCGATTTTAAATGCTCGAAAATTCCGGGTCGTCACATTCCTCCCCCTTAAAAGAATTTCGTCCCCGAAATTACTAGTTAGGAAGAATGTTCCAATACCCGTTTTACTTTTTCCTAAAATCAAACAGTTTTATCAACTTGCCATAAAATATCTTTTATTAAAGACCGACTATTACTTCAACCAACTTCCCTAAACCTTCCACCGTCTTCAAATAACTTACTTGTTCAACTATTCAAATTATAATTCAAACTAAATTTTGAATTATCAAAATTTCCTCAAAAATTTTCTAACTCTCTAAATTTCGAAAAAAATTTGTCAGCGTCTCCTTTGCACGGCTAGCTCGGTACAACTACAAAATGGCTCTACGGCCTCCCAAATCCAAAAGAAAACAAAAGGCCAAGTGGCTTAATCCAAAATCCCAATCAAATTTCACACCAAATTTAAATTCATACCTTTTTGTCGAGCATTTCAAATTTTTATCTTTTGAAATCAATCCAATTCTCTTTTCCCTTTAGATTACCTGCATATCCTGCTTAGCACTAATATCCAATCACAATATTCCCAAAACATATTGTCGACTTCCTCACAAAATGTCAATATCTATTCATTCTAATATTATCTTAGAATATATTTGTAGTATCAATTTCCAATTAAGAATTCACCATTCCTTATACTTAAGTTTAATATAAGCATTTTATATGTTTCTTATACTTATTTTCACCTTACCACTTTAGTTTATATCTATTTCTATTCAAATTAATTTTTTCATTTCCATACGAATTCAATTTATTTTCAACTCTAAACTTTAAATTTTATTTTTCATTTATACTGATTCATGCCATTATTTACATTGGTTCATTTACAAATTTATTTCAATTTCCAATTTAAAAACGTTTGTCGTTAACAAAATTTTCCAAGATTTTCAAAAAAATTCAAACTCCCAAAATTTCCGGAAAATTTTGGCAGAGTCTTCTTTGTACGGAGGAGCTTTT